>OZ005736.1:93921366-95193866 GCA_963930755.1 Eudasyphora cyanicolor | reverse complement strand
ACAGTCTCTACAGCGATTAGATGTCAAATCGGGGGTAACATATATATGGGAATTATATCTAAATCTGAACCGATTTTCTCCAAATTTGGCGGTATTCCTTCGAGTAATAAGAAACCTCTCTCTGCCGAATTTTGCACTGATCGGATATAAAATACAATTTCTACAGCGCTTACAGGTCTAATCGGGGGTAACATATATATGGGGGCTATATCTAAATCCGAACCGATTTTCTCCGAATTTATTTTTAAATAAGAAACCTCTTTCTGCCGAATTTCGCACTGATCGGATATAAAATACAGTTTTTACTGTGCTTACATGTCAAATCAGGGGTAACATATATATGAGTGCTATATCTAAATCTGAACCGATTTTCTCCGAACTTAGCAGTATTCCTTCATGTAATAAGAAACCTCTCCTTGCCGAATTTCGCACTGATCGGATATAAAATAACATTTTTACAGCGCTTACATGCGAAATCGGGGGTAACGTATATATGGGGGCTATATCTAAATCTGAACCAATTTCTTCCAAATTTAACAGTGTTCATTCATATAATAACAAACCTCTTTCTGCCTAATTTCGTACTGATCGGATATAAAATAAAGTTTTTACAGCGCTTACATGTCAAATCGGGGCTAACATATATATGGGGGCTATATCTAAATCTGAACCGATTTTAAACAAATTCAATAGGGATTGTCCTTGGGCCAAAAAAAAGATATGTGTAAAGTTTCGTCGAGATCGGACCATAATTGTGACCTGTACTTTTATTACAAGAATACATGCACAGACAGACGGACAGACAGACGGACAGACAGGCAGACGGACATATCATAAATCAACTCAGAAAGTGATTCTAAGTCGATCGGTATAATAAACGATGGGTCTATTTCTTCTCCTTTTGGGTGTTACAAACAAATGCAGAAAGTTATAATACCCTGTACCACAGTGTGGTGTAGGGTATAAAACGAGACAGATTTAACCAAATTAACATATCTTCATATTTATTAAATGTAGACTTTATTATTAGACTTTCCAATATTTTCCACCATTAGAACAAAAACCGAAGTTATCTAAGAGTGTTATGATTTTTGTCAGGCTTCTTGTCTTTAAATTCTGAAATTTTTAATATTTGACTTACAAAGGAGACAAGCCGGAAAAATGTGACGTCGTATTTAAATATACATATACTATAGAACACTTATTTGTTTGAATGTTTTGATTACACCGTGCGACAAATTGCAACTTTTTTTGTCACCCATGAACGAAACTGTATAGAAGTGAAAATAAAGGCCACCCGCAGTAATATTACATGCTCAGTTTTTACAAGATTTAAAATATCAAGGATAAAATTTTTGAAATATTTTTCATTGCACTTCTTACAATGTGAATTGATAAATATGCATATCAAATAAAAGGCGAGAATTCCTGCTATTCACTAAATTTTTATATAATTTTATTAAACAATGTCCTTTTAAACTTTTATCCTTGAATATCCTGCAAAGTAATGGGTCTAAAAATCTGAAAAAAATCGTGTTGCAGCACTCTAATGACACAACACATACCCATATGTCAGCCTTACATTGCTAACTGTTAAGGAATAACAATAATTAAAATTCGACAGTCTGAATAATATATTAAAGACACTGAGCCAAAAAAATGCTTATTCCCTCCCACCAAAAAGACTGAATACAATTGAAAATATATATATATATATATATATTTATTCCTTTAACTCCTATGAGGAGCATAGGGCCGTATCTATAGACTTCCAATCGTTTCCATTACATGCAATAACTTTTAATTCATTTAAACTGATGTTGATTGTCAATGCTTCTAACTCAATTTGCCGCCTCCATGTATGTGAAGGGTGGCTTTTCCGCCTGCTGCCTTCGGGGTTCTAGTCGATGACTTGCTTTGCGATGTCGTCTGTTGATTTCCTCCAAGTGTGGCCTATCCACCCCCATTTGCGTTTTCGGATTTCCAAATTTATGGGATGTTGTTGCGTTGTCGACCATAAAAGATTGTGGGTTATGGTTCTGGGCCAATATATTTTCAATATCTTCTGCAAACAGCTGTTTACAAATGATTGCATAGCTTGCATATCGCGGGTCGCCATGTTCCAAGATTTGCATCCATAAAGCGTTAGAGTTGTAAATGCTCAATTTCGTCTTTTGAGATAACTGCTGGATTTCCACACAGGGTTCAGGATACCAAACGCTTATGCGGTTAGATATGTCTTTCTTGGAGCCCCCTGATCTATCAAGAAGGCTTCTTAGATAGCAAAACGTTTCAACGACCTCAATCACTTGTTGATCGATTTGAAGCATCCCAGTGTTGGAAACATGTATCCGCATAGATTTGGTTTTTTTAATATTTATTTTTAGGCCGACACACTTTGCTGCATCTTGTATCTCATTAAGCTTATTTAGCATGTCGCCGAACGTGTGAGCAATTAGACATATATCGTCCGCGTAATCGAGATCTTCCAGTCTCCCTTGGAGTCCCCAGGCTATACGCCTTCTGTGCCTAGTCGCTTTAAGCATTACCCGATCAAGAACGCAGTTAAATAAGAGAGGGGCTAACACACATCCCTGCCTGAAATTGAAAATATAGATCGTATATTATCGTTTGTCCTATTTTACAGAACTTTTAAAATTACAATGGTATCAATTTTGATAGAATTTTCTGTACACCTCTTGCAATGTTAATAACATCAATATGCATATCAACTGAAATTTAAAATCACGAATTTTAAAATTGATTTTTTAAAACAATTTGCATAGGTTGTCGACAGAACTTAATATAACCATTATACCAAATATCCGTGACATGAGCCAAAAATACTGTGATCACTGTACACGGAAATGTTCATATTTTATGCCTCTAGCTTTGTAAATACATACTTGTATAGGGTATTATACAGTGGTAGACAATCGTTTGAGCGCACAACATTTTTCATCGCATAGTGGCAAGGATTGAAGCATTATCTTGCTGAAATTTTATTATTTAGGTTGAAAATTTCACCTAAAACTTAATTGAGTCCACATCAAATCTGATTTTTGTGTCGTTCAGAATAGTGTTGCATTTGCTAAGCATTAATACAACGAAAATATTACATTAAACAAAATGTTTAGGTCATATTTATACCCTCACTTTAGTGATACCAGGGTATATATCATTTGCTACGGCCCAAAAGTGTAACACATCGAAGGCGTGATCTAAAACCCTAAGTATGTTCGGCGGATATTCGTTTTGGGTCATTTTAAGTCGAATGATAAATGTCCGTCCTTCCGTCTGTCTGCCTGCTGGCTGGTGCATACGATAACTCTCGAAAGGAATAACCAATTGACTTCAAATTTGGTATACGGTAATATTTTTTTCTATCTCCGGCTAAGTTCGAATATGGGCCATATTGGTCCACTCCTTCTGGTACTTCCCACACAAACGGTTAACATTTAGTGAAATATTGATTCTTTAATAACATCTACACTACTTATTAGAATCTTCTGAATTTCTACACATTGTGTTATTTAGTTAGTCGCTATCACCTCAAAAAAAATGGGCAAAGTTACCACGTCTCTTTTGGTACCTCCCTCACAAATGGACCATTCTGCATAAAAATGTAACTGCTTATAACTTTAATACAAGTGCATGAAAATACTTGAGATTTTCTACAGTATAATGTTTTGGTAGCGCCTATAGTCCGGTAAAAAATGGGCATTATTGTACTGCCTCTATTGGTACCTCCCACACAAATAGATCGTTTTATAAGAAAAGTTAACGGCTCATAACTTTAATACCAGTGCATAGAAATACTTGCATTTTTGTACAGTGTAATGCTGTTATAGTGCCTACAGTCCTGTTAAAAGTGGGCGTTATCACCACGCCCCTTTTTGTACCTCCCACACAAAATGACCAAATCATACCAAAATTGAATAGCTGGAAACGTTAATAAACCAGGGCACATAAACGCTAATATAGGGTGGTCCATTTCGAGGTTCCCTACTTAAAAAAAACACAGAAACTTCAAATTGAATGGGGAATGTTTATTATCAATTGAAAGAACATTCTTTGGCATTTATTTTTTGAAGATTATGTCTATCAAACGTTGGCCGCGGCTAAGTCTCAGATGGTCCATCCGTTGAGTCCAATTTTCGATGACTCGTTCGAGCATTTCGACTGGTAACTGGCGAATGACACGCGTGATGTTTTGCTCCAAGGCCTGAATCGAAGCGAGTTTGTCCGCATAAACTTTAGACTTTACATTTCCCCACAGGAAAAAGTCTAACGGTGTGATATCATTCGATCTTTGTGGCTAATCGACAGGCCCAAAACGTGAAATTATCTGCTCACCGAAGTGTTCTCTCAATAAATGTATTGATTGATGCGATGTGTGGGAAGTGGCGCCGTCTTTTTGAAACCGAATTTCGCCGAGATCACGAGCTTCAATTTCAGGCATCAAATAGTCGGTTATCATGGCACGATAACGGTCGCCATTGACGGTTACGTTCTCATCGGCATCATTTCTGAAGAAATATGGACCGATGATTCTGGTACGTCGGATCGGGAATCGGTCAATGGGAAAAGATAGCTCTTAACGAGAGCTAAAATATTGCTCATGGGTGTGAAGGTCGTGGGTCGACTGGAAAGCGTTTTTTTTTGGATTTAAAAAAACATGGGCTTAGCGCAATTCGCGTACGATTATTTCGATAATAAAACTGACTAATTTG
This sequence comes from Eudasyphora cyanicolor, assembly GCA_963930755.1. Taxonomy (NCBI): domain Eukaryota; kingdom Metazoa; phylum Arthropoda; class Insecta; order Diptera; family Muscidae; genus Eudasyphora; species Eudasyphora cyanicolor. The sequence continues at coordinate 95,189,133 of OZ005736.1, read as the reverse complement.
TTAACGTTGTTGAGGCGTAAGTCTTTCCATGATGAAATGCCAAACAATACTTAACAAAAATAGCATGACACGACTCACACGTGATCTGTCAAAAAAGGCTATTGAAAATGTATCTCTACTTAGATCACCCTATAGTTAGGCACAGTGCATAGAATCTTCTGTTTACCGAAAAATAGGTGTATTCGTTAAACCCTTCCGGTACCTTCCACACAAATTGACATATTACTTAGTGTAATTTTATATATTACATTACTCACAGAGTGAGGGTATGCCTTAGTCGGTTTACCCGACTTAAACTTTCTTTCTTGTTTTGTTATTTTTTAATAAATTGCGCTCAAACGTATGTCCATTGCTTTATTCATTTTTTATTAATTTTTTCGCACAATTGTTTTTCTTCTTGTATATATTTGCTGAGAATATAGAGAAATGAGAAGGTTTTGGGGGAAAAGAGTATTACAAAAATACTCTTCTTAAAGAAACTTAAAATATTGTTGTGCGCTCAAACGATTGTCTACCAATGTACAGTCGACGTTGGCCGACTTAAGACTTTCCTTTTTTACCGAAATACATAATTTTAATAATATATGTATAATTTCTTCCAAGCATTATTAAAAAATAAAATATTATTATTAAAATTTAACTATTGTACATAAAAATGAATAATTACGCAGTAGGGCATTGTGCGAGATACTCCTATTCGCCCAATTCTATCTTATCCATATGTTTTTGTTAGCCCGCTTGAATAATAATAAAATGCTATTAAAGCCAAAATAGTAAATTGGAATGTTCTTTAATATGCTTGCCTTTTACAAACGTTTTCCATTTTATCAAGAACCCAAAATTAAAATATATATTTTTAGACATGAATGCTGCTAGCGAAATTATTTGATTTAGATAAAACAAAATTATTCGCATGAGTGAATTTCTTAATTAAACTATATTACAAATGTACTTGTAATGAAATTTTGACTTTTTTCTTAAATTCACAAAACATTTTATGCAATCGTCCAGTAGAAATAAGATGACTAATTTATTATAAATTTTTGCAGACAGCAAGACATCGCAAACGGACGAAGAGAAACAGCGCGATCGACAGCGCAGTGAAAGGGAAGCGAAGAAGGAGGAACAGGACGCATTAAATTACAAGGTAAATTCAAGTGATTTAAACAAAAAAAGCCATTTGTGTAGTATTTATTTTAATGTTCCCTTAAATTTAATTTTCTATACCATAGAAAGAGAAAGACGCCCGGGAAGCCCGTTTATTAGATTTTGAAATCCGACGACAACACGAACGCGAAAAGAAAAAAGAAGAGCATAAACTTCTCCATCAACAGCATCATCAGCAGCATCAACAACAGCAACAACTACAACAAAGTGGAGAAAGTCCACCCACCACATCCGGCCAAGCACAGCAACAGCAACAAGAGGAACAACAACAGCAGCAGCAACAAGACGACCAGCAACAGCAAACTCCACAGCAACCACAATTGATTAGCGGTAGCAGCAGTGCTCCAACACCGATCATACCAACACCACCAGATCGAGGTCTGCCACCAGCTTTTCGTAGTCGTTCCATAGAACGTGAACAACTTTACGAACGGAAACGACAATTTTCAGCAGCCGACACACAAGATTTTAAAGTAAGTACTGTACTGTTAAAATTCGTTGAACGATTTCAATCTACGGCCCATGCTGACTTGTTATACGGCCAAAAAGATAGGAATAACAATTGTTTAAATAGTTGATTAAAACTAAATTTTTGTTTGGGCGTAAATAATAAGTCAAAAGACAGATACAGATACAACATACTACACAAGTACAGAAAACTAAGGTATGGCTTCACTTTTTTTTGTAATGTAATATGGTACTTTGTCTCACAGAAACATTTTGCTTGGTCTATAGTGGTTGCAAGTTGTCTGTTTTTTTTTTAATTTTTTTTAACTACGTCGCTCCCTTTGGAGCTTCTAGAAAACATAGGTATCATACATATTAATCGATGGTTTTACATATCTTTAAAGGGAATTTACAAAATTGCATAAAATACTTCTATCGACAGAATATGAAAACATTGTGTTGCAATGTTGTGTTCGAATGAATCTGTAAATTTTTGTAGGTGTGTGTCAACTTCGTCGATTTTTCTCAAGTTGATAGCAACAGATACTCTATTATTATCTGCGAAATTACAGAAGATTCGGATAGATAGTATGAGAGTTATTAGAGAACAAATTTTAACCAATACCACATTTGAAGTGAATCGGTTACTTCTTTCCAGGGCTATCGTGCGCATCCGTCAGACAGGTCGGAAATTGTTCAAATTACTTAAAAAAAGTTCTAAAATGTGTTATACTACTGGGCCGTAGCATATAATATATACCCTACACTAAACTGAGGATTTCAAAATGTTTGTAAGATATATATGCAAAATCGAGAGTTACATCTACGCTGAAACCAAAACTGTGGATTAATTCATTGTTATCCCCTCAACTTAGAGAGGAGGGTATATATCATTTGCTACGTTCCAAAAGTGTAACATATCGAAGGAGTGACCTAAGACCAAAAGTATGTTTGGTGGAAATTCGATTTGGGTCATTATCCTCTCAACTTAGAGAGGAGGGTATATATCATTTGCTACGAACCAAAAGTGTACCAACTTTAAGTCAAATGAGCAATGTCGGTCTGTCTGTCTGTCTGTCTATCTGTCTGTCTGTCTGTCTTTCTGTCTGTCTGTCTGTCTGTTTGTCTGCCTGCCTGTCTGTCTGGTGCGCACGATATCTCTCGAAAGGAGTAACCGATTGACTTCAAATTTGGTATGCGGTAATATTTTTCTCTGTCTCCGGCTAAGTTCGAAGATGGGCCATATTGGTCCACTCCTACTAGTACCTCTCCCACAAAGTGTTAACATTTAGTGAAATTTTGATTATTTAATAACTTCTATACTACTTATTCGAATCTTCTGAAATTCTACACATAGTATTAGTTTATTGCAATCACCTTGAGAAAAATGGGCTAAGTTGCCACGCCCCTTTTGGTACCTCCCACACAACTGGACCATTTTGCACAAAAAGTTAATGCTTATAACTTTAATATCAGTGTATACAAAAACTTGAAATTTTTGTACAGCTTTTATATTGCCTACAGTCCAGTGAAAAATGGGCGTCATTGACAACCCTCTTTTTGTACCGCGCATACAAATGAAATACTTTGCACCAAAAGTTAACAGCTTATAAGATTAATACCAGTGCTTACTTTAATGTTATTAAATGCAATTTTAGCTGATAATAATTAATTAAAATAAAAAATAAATAAATTAACAAATATTTTGTTGGGACCGAAGGTGAGGGGATTCTTAAGACGGTTTACCCGACTGAACTTTCTTACTTGTTTTTTTGCAAGTAACACTCGAGTATTTAGTATCAATTAAAAAGAGATATAATTATGCGCCGATAAACGAAAAAATAACTATTATAGTTTAGGTTATTTAGGTAGCTGCATTGCATCTTCGAAGGTGAGCTTTCATTCGTCATTCGCTATGCTCTGTGTACAATTTTTAACGTTAATTCGTTAAAAAAGGCAAATTTTTATGATTTTTTCTTGACGAAACAGTTAAAATCTTTTCATTGAAAATTGCGGTACATTAACGGTGCTTCGGTAAATAATGTGCGTAGTAGGACCTAGCAGGTAGTAGGTTCGGGCACCACCGACTTGATTAACAATTGTAGATCAATTGCCAATTAGTCTGGAGATTCTGATATGTATAGGCTGGGTGTTCGTATGCTGCTGGCTCGATCTCTCGTGGTTCTGGATAAAGCAGTTTCGGTTGTCTGCTTCGGATATTCAGCCTTCGTGTATGTCTAGGTATTACATGTTGCAGGCTTAATCACTCATAGATCTGGGATCACAGTTTCGGAGTCGACTTCTGAGTTGTATTCGGGTATGTCTAGGTATGATATGCTGCAGGCTCGATACCTCGTGGATCTGGATACCGCAATCTCGGATGTTGGCTTCGGGTATATTCTGGTTGGGTGTTGTCGTATGCTGCAGACTTGATCTGTCGTAGATACGAATACCGCAGTCTCGGTTGTCGGCTTCGGGTATTAGGCCGTCGGATATAAAATACAATGTCTACAGGGCTTAGATGTCAAATCGGGTGTAACATATACTACATAGGGGGCTATATCTAATAAGAATTCCTCCTTATGCCGAATTTCGTTCTGATCGGAGATAAAATGCAGTTTCTACAGTGCATACATGTCAAATCAGGGGTAACATACACATTAGGCCGGGTCGATTTGTGGGGAGGCAAAAAAAGTCGCCATTGCTCAGTGAAAATCGTATTCTAGGGATCAAAATAAGAAACTTTGCCGAAGGAACCATACCTCTAAAACGAATTCTGATGTCCCGGAATTTGGGTCGAACTTTTGGGTAGGGGCAAATTTAGAAAAATTCCACTTTGTCCCATTTAGAGTGCTCCAATCGAGTCCAAATGTATGACCGACCCCCACTAACTTTGGAGGCCCGTCCCACCAATGCCAGTGGCACACCTCATGGAACCCCCTGGGGGTTCCATACATTTGGACTCGATTGGAGCACTCTAAATGGGTCAAAGTGGGATTTTTTCCGGGACATCAGAATTCGTTTTAGAGGTATGGTTCCTTCGGCAAAGTTTCTTATTTTGATCCCTAGAATACGATTTTCACTGAGCACTTCACTGAGTGGGGGTGGGTCATACATTTGGACTCGATTGGAGCACTCTAAATGGGTCAAAGTGGGATTTTTTTCCGGGACATCAGAATTCGTTTTAGAGGTATGGTTCCTTCGGCAAAGTTTCTTATTTTGATCCCTAGAATACGATTTTCACTGAGCAATGGGCGATTTTTAAATCGACCCGCCCTAATATATATATTTGTACTGATCGGATATAAAATGCAGTTACTACAGCGCTTACATGTCAAATCTGGGGTAACATATATATGGGGGCTATATGTTAATCTGAACCGATTTTGACCAATTTTAATTCGTCCTTAGGCCAAAAAAGATATACGAGCCAAATTTTATCTCAATCAGACAATAATTGCGACATTTGATTACAAGAATAGACTACAAACCGATGGACAGACAGACGGAAATAGCTAAATTGACTCAGAAAGTGATTCTAAGACGATCGGTATCTCTTCTATCTATGTGTCTCCTTTAGGGTGTTACAAACAAATGCACAAAGTCATAATACCCTGTACCACAGTGTGGTGGAGGGTATAAAAAAGGGATGCCAACAAGCATACATATATCCGCACAAAGTTACTAAAAATTCTTTAATACGTTTTTGCTAGCACTGGTATTATTTATACCGACCACATTTCTTCATTAAATGGTGTTTGTGTCCCAATCTTACTATTAAAAACCTTTATGATTTCGTTTGATACATGATTAAGAAATAATCAATACTACATTTTATAAGCAACAATATATAAAGTTCCCGTTAAAGAAATTACTTTATAGAGAGAAATTTTTAGTATGTTCTCATTGCTATTATTTTCACCGCAACTGTATGTACACATTCAATATACATACATGCATACGAGCCGACCTGATATATATATATACAAGTAAAATTAGCCGACCTGACATAGATGGCGGTAGTAGATTGAAAAAATTACTTCCGTGAAAAGTGGCAATCCTCTAAAACATAAGATTTAAATTTCAAGGTGTCACGTAGTTTAGTTTTTTTTGAGCACTCAAAAGTAAACGATCTCTGTGAATTTGTAACCATGGCATTACAATACTTTGATTTGAAAGGTCTCAAAATGGTATTGGATGACCGTCGGTTAAAGGTTCGTGAGCTAGAAAAAGTCATAGGCATGTCAAAAAGTGCTATACATCGCATATTGACGGAACTTTTGATAATGAGAAAGCTGTGCGCAGTTCATACATACACTATTGCGATGGCCAAAATCACTGAATTAACGTTCAAATTGGTTCAGCACGCACCTTATTCGCAGGTTTAGCTCCCTCGGATTATTTTTTGTTTCCAAACTTGGAAAAATTGAAATGTGGACGTGGCGGTTGATGGCTATTTTCAGGAGGACAGGGTATCGAAGCTATTGAAAATCTCTGAAAAAAAGTGTATCGAGCTAAAAGGAGATTATGTTGAGAAAGACAAAATCAAATTTCCCAAATATGTTGTGTTTTCTTTGTTAAGTCGGCTAATTTTGGGACAGCCCTCGTATGTACGCGGTATGTTAAAAAAATATCGCGAATTTTGTATTTTTTCAAAAAGTATTTATTTATTCATGAATATCTATTTTGTCCCCTTCAAAGTAATTCCCATCGGATATAATACACTTCTGCCATGGGCCTTTTCAGTTTTGGGAACAAAAAATTGTCACAGGGGAATACGGTGTCTGCGGCACCATTACTATGTTATTTTTGGCCAAATATTCGCGCACAAGCAACGATGTGTGTCCAGGGGCGTTATCATGGTGCAAAAGCCAGTTTTTGTTCTTCCACAAATCCGGGCGTTTTTGGCGGATTGCTTCGCGCAATTTGCGCATAACGTGCAGGTAATATTCTTTATTGGCCGTACTACCCTGTGGCAAGAACTCATAATGCACCACGCCGCTGCAATCAAAGAAAACTGTGAGCAAAAAAAACGGGCGTCCGGCACGCTGTTCGTCCTTTGCATCTCGGCCCTGTTATAACATTTTGTACCACCGATAAACGTTGCTTTGGTCCAAAGTAGCTTCACCATATGTCACAGTCAACATTCGGAATGCGTCAGCGCACTTTATTTTGTTTTTCACACAAAATTTGATGCAGAAACAAATTTGATCCATTTTCTGAAATAGATACAAATCGAAGACAAGTTAAAACACGTCCAAGCACAACAGCTGTCAAAAATTAATTAAGCATTCCAAATGGCCGACCATGTCAGCATAAGTAAGCGACATGAGTACCAACATAACGCTACAAAAATATCAAAAATCAAATACACGTAGCCCGCGGAAATTAATAATTCGGGATATTTTTTGAACATACCTCGTACATTCTAATGTAATAAAAAATAATTTATAACGTACGATAATATTTGAATTGGGTTGTTCCGAAAAGAGCAATTATACAGACAAAATATGCTAAATCTAGAGATACATACATTAGGGCGGGTCAATGGCTATTCTTGTTCTATGGGTCATTCCAGAATCTTTGCTGAATAAACCATAGCTCAAAAATAAATTCGGCCCAAAAATTATATGGGTGATATATATATTTATATATGGGTGATACGAGTATATTTAAATTTGAACCGATTTGTGCAAAATTTTGCCTACAACAAGCAATGATAGCAACCACAACACTGCGAAAAGGCCTAAAACAACAGACAGACGGACATTTGAAAAATTCTAAATTTTTTCGATAGTCTTAATTACAGGAGGTCCATAGAAAATTCTTAACAAACAAAAAAAAGAGAACCAGACTATACATATGTTTTTTTTGGGCTACAGTCTTATCTATGTAAATGTGCAGGAAAACAAAAATTCTTCCTTTTACTCACAGTAGATTTGATATTGGACGTGCATAGTTACGAGTAAATTCGTATTTTAGAAATACAAATTTATTAAAAAATAGGTATATATATATATATACACACACTCCGAACAAAAATACTTCTGTGGTATATTATCCTAACATATATATTTTACAAGCAGAATATGATTAGGAAAATATGGTACAGTAGCGATTTTTTTAGAAATTTTAGTTCTTCGGTAATGCAAAGTAAAATTTGTAGAAATTTTGAAATTTATTAAACCCAATGCTCCCTTTCTCTACCACATATACGATTGGTCTTATTAAAAATATCAAATGAAATGGAAACGAAGTGATGTACTACAGATTTATAGGATGACATCGTCATACCTACAGTTATCCTATCTTGACCAAATTTAGTATAACCAACCCTGGATATCTAAAAAGCAAATTATGCATTTTTTACAGCCCGTCTAGTTTTGCTATACGAGGTTGTATCCCCTCAGAGAGGAGGATATATATACGATATACGAGCCAAACGTGTACCACATCGAATGATGTATCCACCAAGCATGTTCGGTGGAAATCCGTTTTAGGACATTTTAAGTCATTTGAGCAATGTCCGTCCGTCTGTCTGTATGTATGTCTGGCTGGAGCGCACCATAACTCTCGAAACTAGTAACGGATTGTCTTAAAATTTGGTATGTAATAATATTTTTTCTTTTTTACACAGGCTAAATTTGAGGATGGGCCATATTGGTCCACTACTTCTAGTAACGCCCTCACGAAGGGTTAAAATTTTGTGAAATGTTCATTCTCTCATAACTTCTATACTACTCATCCGAATTTTCAGTAATTCCACACATAATAATAGATTTTCTGTCGCTATCAGAAAGGGACCATTTTGTATAAAAAGTTATCTGCTAATAACATTATTACCAGTCCAGTGTAATGTTTTTATATTACCTATTGTCCATAGAAAAATGAGCGATTGGTACCTCCCACACAAATGTACTATTTTGAAGCAACAGTTAACGACTTATAACTTTAATTCCAGTGCATAATTTAAAGTTATTAAATGCAATTTAAATTGATAATAATTTAGTTAAAACAAAAAAAATTTACAAATATTTTTTGGGACTGAAGTCGACAGGATTTGTAAGTCGGGTTTCCCGACTGAACTTTCTTACTTGTTATGTTATATGTAGCTCCAACTTAATATTAATGCATTTTGTTGTCTTAAATATCTTCCGCAGAAACCGCTAAGTACGACACCATCGCCGCAGGCTATAACTGGACCACCACCGCCCCCTACACCATCAGCAGCGGTGGTGGCGGGCCCACCGGCAACAGCTGCAGCTGCTACAGCTGCTATAATCCCAATCTTACCATTAGGGGTTGCCACGTTACGTGATGACTCCACCGAATCCGAGGAACAGTCCATGACATGCACTCATGCCCATGCCGAGTCATGTCATCGCATTATGTGAGTACAACAACAACTCAATTTACTTTTCAACTTTTTATTATCCTCGAATCGAACACGCTTCCACGAAAAAAGTGAGAGAGAGTTCGATTCCACCTAAAATTTTTAACTAGGTTCTTTTTGCAATGCAATTCAAGTTAAGGTGAGGGTATCTCGCATCAGTGAAATAATAAGGTTCCAAATCCACCCGAAACCATCACCACCACCGCCACCTACGAGTCCTTTACTAAGTACTTTTAAATTATGGCTAATTTCTCTAGTGGTTGACGTTGAGGGTGGTGGGGGTGGTAAAGGCAAAGCCACCAGCGATTGTTGATGTTATTTTTCCGGGGTCATGTGGTAGCAGTCACGCTTCCGTGCCTTCATTACTGTGGCACCGAAGAGGAGCCACGATAGGTGAGCAACCAAAGGATGCAATTGTACCTCCAGCAAGTGGCTGGCAGTAGCACAACACAGCCAAAGTGAACAACGCATACAACGTTTGGAAGTACTTCCATTTGGTACTCGAAAAGTCGCACTTGCAGCAGAAGCCACCTCATCATCATTAGCATCAGCATAAAGTTGTTCCGCGTAAAGATTGTTCGTGTTGTTGCCCGAAAATATTCAACGCTTCGAAGATTCTTTTAAATTAAATAATGATGGAATATTTCTCAGAACCCTTGCATTTATTGGATTTGAATGAGTTGATGAGCGAAAGGTCAAAGTGAAAAAGACTTCTGATATAATTTAATTAGAAGAAATATGTTCAATTGGCAAACGCTCAGAGGACAAAGCTATGGCGATAACATGGAAAAAAATTGCAGAAAATGTATCTGTTGTTATTGTATGTAACGAAAAAATCGTTAATAAATTATATTGTTTAAACTAATCTATTTGGTCATATATTTTTATGAAGTAAATTAAACTAATTTATTTCATGTTGCACTCAACGTTTCGTTGGTTTTATTCCAACTTTATCAGGGATAATTGTTGAAAATCCTAGCGACAACATTTTATGTTAATTGTTTTTAATTAAATTTTGAAAAAAGTATTGCGGAATGATCTAATGATCCCAGATCATTAGAATGAACCCACTTAAAGCAATAAGATAAAAGCTTTTTTGTATGAAAGCTTTACTCTTAATGTGTGAGTGATTTTTGCAAACAAATTCAAATTGAATTTCTTGTAGACATGGCAAAGTGCTAGTATTTCATTGTGTTTGGTTTTTGATCGATAGCTGAAAAGTAAGTCTTTAGGTGCAATTCCCATTCGCTCGTGCGAGTCGCTCTCTGATAGGCTTTGAGAGTTTGGTTATCGAATCATCAATCGAGAGCTTTATTGAAAAGCCGACAAAGTAGATTTACGATGAAGGGGGTCACGCCCCAAAAATCATGGTATAATCTGTGGCCACGCAATGAAATACTTGCAATACATTTTGCCATGTAAAAATACTTGCTATCTATCACTGTATAGAAGCTGGTTGGTCTAGAGCCGAGGGAGTAGATCAATTTAAATGAAAAATGTGATCTTTAGTATTTTTTTTTTTGGGAAAAAGAAAATGTCTTATTTTTTAGTTATATAAGAAATGATTAAAAAAAATTATAACATATTTATATTAATCTTAAAGGAAACTTCTTAGAGAATGTTTTCGAAGAAAGACCGGTTAAAAATATTCACTGCACTCCGAAAAAAATCCCTTCCGTAGTATATTATCCCAAAGATATTAAGCTTGAAACATACATATGTTCAGGGTACACTCCAATATAATATTTGACACGCACAAATATTATATGTTTGGGAGGATGTTGATCTAAACAAAAGTATGTTTTCAGCCAAATATTTTTTATTTTATATTTATTATATTTCCGAAACAACAATTTATTTGTATTGAATTTTTTTTAAATGTTTTAATGACACCGTCCAACAGCATTTTTGGAATAGAATAGCGACCGTATAATTCTGAAAGGGCACGTTGAGTAGATAATTTTTGTAGAATAAGCTTATGGTCCAGCTGGTCTGAGGTTTTTTTTACAGTGGGTCAAAGTTTTCATTTTTTGGTCGAAGGGAGCAGTATACTATATGAAAACAATGTTGTTGTTGTAGCAGCTTGAAGACGCTGAGTTGATAATCCTTAAGTCTATTTCTATTACAGACTTCGTTCCGGCATATATCCGATTGATTATACCGGGAACCTTATGTCGTTTCATCTACTCAATGTTGTCCGGTTGTTATTTAACATTCGTCTGTTAATTTCAGGGAATGGATGTTATTTGAGTATTATTGTTTCTATTCTCCGCTAGAAGCGCTGCATTTCTGTTAAAAGTCGTCATGGTGTTATGTCTATTTTTAGCTTCCCTGTTGACTTGGGTGAGTTATTTTTAGCTGCAGAAACTCGAATTATGATGAAAACATGAAATGTTGATGTTAAGTTTTGCCAGTGCCCTGGCTGGGAAGTGAACCCAGCACCTTCGGGGTCCAAGTCTAATGCACTAACCACTAAGCTACCGAAGGCCACTAAATGAAAACAATGTTGTAAGTTTATGTTTTAGAGATTTCTTATTGTCAGAGTTACATAGTGGAATTTTATGGGGATCATTTTTGTGGAAGATCTTAACCCTCTAGCTCCCCTCTTAATAGGTCAATTTGGTCCTTTTTTCGAAAAAAGTCGAGAATAAAATTCCACTTTGTAACTCTGACAATGAGAACTCTCTCAGACATTAACTTACATAATTTTTTTCATTTAGTATAAGGCTAGCTTCGACCAAAAAATTTAAATTTTGACCCACTGTAAAAAAATCTCAGACCAGCTGGACCATTAGTTTATTCTACAAAAATGATCTACTCAACATGCCCTTTCATAATTATAGGATCGCTATTCTGTTCCAATCCAAAAGTGTGAATTTGTTGGACAGTGTGATTAATTTAAAGTTTTCTTTTTTTCCAAAAGAGCAAGGTGGGTAAAAATAAAACAAGTGTGTCAAAATTTTTTGAAAGGTCAAGATTTTTTTGAAATTTGTTATTAATCTGGTTGAGAATTTGAAAAAAATAAAACAATTTCAACCGTTTTGCAAAATTTTGATTTTTTCGCGAGATATGACCTATTAATTTTTTCCGAGTGTGTTTAGAAAACTGCAATTTTCTCCGGAAATATTGAACGGATTCGACAGAAATTTTTGCAGGTCGGTCCGAAACATTTCCTAAAATCTAAATATATCATAAACTTTAAGCACCAACTGACTATATGAAAAATATTGCAAAATATTTTTTGCATATGCGAATAATTTCACTTTCTGGAGCAGTGATTTGAAATATTTTATATTTAGAATGCGTATTTTGACGTCCACCAGAATCAGAAAAAACATTTTGGTAGATCGCGCTTTGTAAAAATTTACAGCAAATTTACGGACACTACCCTTTTGAATATATTTTTGGTTCATTATTACAGGACCTCAAGGACCTTACCAATTTTGTCCAAATTTACACAATAGCCGAATCCATTAGTTCTGAGTCCAAAAACGCCTTAATTTTTTTTCGGCGGATCAAATTCTCAGTATCGCGAGCTTTCAAACTGTGGATATATAATTTGCAATATCTCCGTCAATTCCTAATCAATCTCGCGATCTCAATCTCAAAATTTTGCAAAACGGTTGAAATTGTTTTATTTTTTTCAAATTCTCAACCAGATTAATAAAAAATTTCAAAAAAATCTTGACCTTGACCCAAAAAATTTTGACACACTTGTTTTATTTTTACCCAGGTGCAATATTATAGAAATTGTATATGTTTGTAAAATTCGATTACAATTTAAATCGTATAATATTTCGAAACTATAATTTATATTGATGAATTGATAAATAGTCTTGACTATTTATAAATTAAAAACAAGTAAGAAAGTTCAGTCGGGTAAACCGACTTATGAATCCTCTCACCTTGAGTCCAAAAAAATATTCGCAATTTTTTTGTTTTAAATTAAATACTATCAATTTAATTTCGTTTAATAACATTAAAATATGTACTGGTATTAAAGTTAGAATCTGTTTACATTTGGTTCAAAATGGTCTATTTGTGTGAGAGGTACCAAAATGGGCGTGCCAATAACGCCCACTTTTCTGTGGACTCCAGGTACTGTACAAAGTTTCAAGTATTTGTATGTACTGGTACTAAAGTCACAAGCAGTTTACTTTGGAGCAAAATGTTCCATTTGTGTGGGAGGTACCAAAAAGGGAGTGGCCACTTCGCCCATTTTTCTTGACGTGTTAGCGACTAATAAACTAATACTATGTGTGAAGTTTCAGAAGATTCGAGTAAGTAGTATTGATGGTATTAAAGAATCAATTATTCACTAATAGTTAACCCTTTATGGGGGAGGTACTAGAAGGAGTGGACTAATATGGCCCATCTTCGAACTTAGCCGGTAATAGAGAAAAATATTACTGCATACCAAATTTGAAGTCAATCGGTTACTCCATTCGAGAGTTATCGTGTGCACCAGCCAGCAGACAGACAGACAGACGGACGGACGGACGGACATTGCTCAAATGACTTAAAATGACCCAAAACGGATTTCCGCCGAACATACTTAGGGTCTTAGGTCACTCCTTCGATGTGTTACGCTTATGCCTCGTAGCAAATTATCCCCTCTCTAAGGTGAGGGGATAATTACATAGTGTTGTAAAAGAAAATCTAATGCCGCTTATGTCATTTTTAACTATAAAGTATAACACGAAATTTAGGATATTTCGAAAAAGTCATCAAAGTTTTAAAATAAAATATATTTGAAAAACTTCTTAAACAATATTTTATTTGTGAAACTTAGTTAGCAAATATATTTTGCTCTAATATATTAATATATGCGTCCCAAACAAAATTTTTCGATTTTCAAATAAAATTTATTTGTTTCCAAATATATTTTCTATCAACTCAAACATTTAAAAAATGGCGATTTTGCTCCGTGTGGCATTTTTGCCAAGCTTCTCCAATTTACACCATTTTTTACACAAATTTTCTCCAATCGCAATAATAGTATATTGAAAACTTTACTATTTTTATATATTTTTATATTTTTATACTTTTTTTAAATAAATCCAAAATAAGAGATACACTTTTTCACCACAAAATGGCAAAAGTCTAATTTTTTTTAATATAACTTCAAATGGTCATAACTTTTATCTTATTGGGTATTCCGGATCGATTTTTTTCATCATACAGAAAATTGTATTGCCTAATTAATAACCCTTTTATATAATTCCTCCCATTGTGTAGCGTGGTGTAGGTGGGTATGTGTTGTCATTTGCTACGGCCAAAAGTGTAACAAATCGGAGAAGTGACCTAACGCACTAAGTATGTTCGGCGAAGATCCGGTTTAGGACATTTTAAGTCATAATTGGAAAGGTCATACATTAAGGTCGACAAACACCAGAACTAAGGCAGCACTAACATATCGGGTTTTCCAATAGGGACATAACAATTTCGTATCTTTATGTCAACGCTTCCTCAAACATTTTTAAAGATCTTTAAGTGTCAAAACGTTAGTCGAAATCAACATTTTCATCATGTTACCGCCAATGGAGAGAGCTATCGTGTCATGTTAGAATATTATTTTTGGCCTGAATTGGATGAGCTTAACATCGCCGATATGTGGTTTCAACAAGACGATGCCACTAGCCACACAGCACGCGTCACAATCGATTTACTGAAAGGCAAATTGAGTGAACGTGTTATCTCGAGAAATGGTCCGGTCGAATGGCCACCTCGTTCATGCGTTTTAACGCCATTGGATTTATTTTTATGGGGCCACATCAAGTCATTGCTCTATGCCAACAAGCCAACAACTTTAGACGAGCTCAGAGACAACATCCAACGCGAAATTGCCAACGTTCCGGTCGAAATGCGTGCAAGAGTGGTGGAAAATTGGGAGCAAAGAATAGAAATAGGAACGAAGCGACAAGAACTGCCCCAAGTAGAGTTCGCTGGAAATCTTCAATCGAGACCATTTACTCCCTAGATGGAGAATAGCGGAACATCATCATCAAGTCATTTGAGAATTGTCAGTCCATCCGTGCGCACGATAACTCTCGACTCTTCTGTCCCAAGTGCGAAAATGAACCATATTGGTCTACTCCTTCTAGAACCTCACCCACAAAGGGTTAACATTTAATATTTTTATTTAATAACTACTATACTCCCTATCGGAATATTCTTTAATACCACACATATTAATAGGTTTTCTGTCGCTATCACCTTGATAAAAATGGGCAAAGTGGTCCCGCCCCTTTTGGTGCACCCAACACAAAAGGACCATTTTGTACAAAAATATACCAGCTTTACTACCAGTGCATACATATACATACATATATACCCACATTCTGTTGAAAAATGGGCGTTATTGACATGCCTCTTTTGGTACCTGGATAATACCAAATTTGAAAATCTCATAACTTTAATACCAATGACTATAGGCTGGACTTGAGTAAAATCTTTTTTGCTGTCTCATACACAGATTACATTATTCCATATTACATTACTCACAATGAGAGCCTTTACTTTAATCAGTTTCCTTGCCTGAGATTTTCTTACATGTTTTAGTTTCATTTATTCTACCAGACTGAGTATAAATAAAGCAGATTAATTCGATGCAAGCGTTATGCTACCACTAAAACTCTCAATTCAGATTAAAGTGATACTGTTATATAAACACATAAAACAAATCAGTTTAGAATAACAAACAATATACATCCTTATCACAATGGACACTTACGAAACAATTGTTTGCAAACAATAACAATGAAGAATTAACCCCAGTTGGGTCCTCGATGTGACGGTACACACAAAGAAAAAATCTCAGCGAATAAATTAAATTTAAAAAAAATTTACTGTGGTGTTAGTTTGGCACTTGGGGAAGGTTTTTTTTTTTCTTAATAACAAATTTTCTAAAATATGATCTGTTCTGATTTACTTTAATACAATGGTTTCTGACAGATATTTGAAAAGTGGGGTTTTGCAAAGAATTTACATGTATGGTTACAGCTTAGACTGTTAAGGAAGTGTATCACGGTTTAGAAATCATGATCGAGTATATGCGCTGCCAACTTTGATACATATTATAATACTATAGGGTAATTCCTTTCAATGTTTACAAAATTCAGTACAATAATTCGCTTTTAGTATTTCAAAATTAGTTGTAGTTTTTGTAGTACGGAGCTCCAAAGTTACCTATGTCAGGGATATTTCTCAAAACAAAAATTTGTTAAATTAGGCATACTCATATCTTCTTAACCGCTTCACATATTCTGAGAATATTAATACCAATGAAAATTTCTGCTATTCCTCTTCAATACAGCGGAATGAAATATGTATGTCCTTTGGGTGGAAGGATGTGAAAATATGCATAATCCTTGAATATCCTGAAAAAGTATCAATTAAATGTCCTTGATTTTGTTGGTACTAAAGGGTCAAGCTCTTATGAACTGACTATGAAAAACTCTTGGTGGAACCTTGATGGACCTAAAAGATATAGTAATTTTATTAAGTCAACTAGCTGGACCCGGTCCACTTCGTTGCCCCAGACTTCAGATTTCCGATCCCGTTAATTTTTGGACTAATTACGTAGACTGACAACAAATATGTATGCAAAAAATTACATTTATCTCTCTAACAATTTGCTCAAGATATATCAAACACAAAATAACAGCACTTTCGTTAACAAATTGTGCAAGATATATCAATTTAAAATATTGACTTATATGGCCGGGGCCACGCCGACTGGCCATATACCGCCCATTTTTGGGTCAATCACGTAGACAACCACCAGAAATACTCGTATATACAGAAAATTGCAGCACTATCGGTAAAAAATTGTGCAAGATATTCCAATTTCAAAACTTGACTCACTCTGTCGTTCCCACGGCGATTAGTCTGATCCCGCCCATTTTTGGACCAATCACGTAGACTGCCAGCAGATACATCGCAAAATTACAGCACTCTCGCTAACAAATCGTGTAAGATATCTCAATTTAAAAATTTGGCTTATATGGGCGGGGCCACGCCCATTGGTCCGATCCCACACATTTTGGGGCTAATCTAGTAGACTGCCACAAGGTACATATACAAAAAATTACAGCACTCTCGATAACAAATCGTGTAAGATATATAAAGCCCGTTGGTCTGATCCCGATCATTTTTGGACCAATAACGTAGATTGCCACCGGATACATACATATGCACTAAATTGCAGCACTCTCGCTAATAAATTGTTCAAGATATCTCAATTTCAAAATTTGGCTTATATGGGCGGGACCACGCCCATTGGTCCAATCCCGCCACATAATCTGTTACTAAACGCATACACATAAAATTTCAGCACTCTAGCTAAAAAAATTTCTCAATATCCAAATTTGACCCATATGGGCGGGTCCAAGCCCACATGATATATCGAAAATTCAAGTACCCTATTTTCAGCACCCCCTTCACATTTACATTCTGTGAAAATTTCGAGAAGATCGGTCCAGCCGCTTAGTACGGTACAAACAAACAAACAAACACACTTTCTTCTTTATATTATACAGAATTTTAGATTAGACGGCTGGGCTAGTGTAACTTCTAAACCCCTTGACCGATTGATGTTATTTTTACACATAATATTTATTGTGTAAAAATGTGAGGATCCGACTGGACTCAATAAAATGTATATAATAAAATATATTTTCTTTTAATTCAAACATATCAAAAATTAAGATTTTCCCCGTGTATACCACCATACGGGAGCGGAAACCTAAGAAGAACTATTGTTAAGTTTTATCAACATTATTTCCTAATGACAATGATCTAACCAAAAAACCTTATTTTGTGGCGCTTAGATTAAAAATCGGTATATAAATATATACCGGGGCTATATCAAATTCTGGACTATATTTTTTCAAAGTTGGCGACGTTCATCAACATTCCATGAATAAATAATAGTCACAGGAGGTAGGTGAGGGGAATACGGTGGCTGAGGCACCGTTACTGTGTTGTTTTTAGCCAAATATTCGCGCACAAGCAACGATGTGTGTGCAGGGGCGTTATCATGGTGCAAAAGCCAGTTTTTGTTCTTCCACAAATCCGGGCGTTGTTGGCGAATTGATTCGCGCAATTTGCGCATAACTTGCATGTAATAATCTTTATTGACCGTACTACCCTGTGGCAAGAACTCATAATGCACCACGCCCCTACTATCAAAGAAAACTGTGAGCTCGGGCGTCCGGCACGCTGTTCGTCCTTCGCATCTTCTCGGCCCTCTAAGAACATTTTGTACCACCGATAAACGTTGCTTTGGTCCAAGGTAGCTTCACCATATGCCACAGTCAACATTCGGAATGCGTCAGCGCACTTTATTTTGCTTTTCACACAAAATTTGATGCAGATTCTTTGATCCATTTTCTGAAATAGATAAAAATCGAAGACAAGTTAAAACACATCCCAGCACAACAGCTGTCAAAAATTAACTAAACATTCAAAATGGCCGACCTTGTCAGCATATGTAAGGGACACGATTACCAACATAACGCTACAAAAATATCAAAAATCAAATACACGTAGCCCGCGGAAATTAAAAATTCCAGATATTTTTTGAACATACCTCGTATACCACCATACGGGAACAGAATACCTAAGAAAAACTATTGTCAAGTTTTATCAACATGATTTCCTAATGACAATGATCTAACCAAAAAACCTTATTCTCAGAAAATATTGCCCTAGTATGTGGGAGTAATGACCAGCAATATTAAAAAAATTAAATGAAAATTGGGGGCAGGGGGTGAGGTCAAAGTTAAGAAAAATTTATTTTTTCCTCTGTAATTGTTTTCATACCCTACACCACACTGTGCATTTGTTTGTAACACCCAAAAGGAGAAGAAATAGACCCATCGTTTATTATACCGATCGACATAGAATCACTTTCTGAGTTGATTTAGCTATGTCCGTCTGTCCGTCTGTCCGTCTGTCTGTCCGTCTGTCCGTCTGTCTGTCCGCCTGTCTGTGCATGTATTCTTGTAATCAAAGTACAGGTCGGAATTATGGTCCGATCGCGACGAAACTTTACACATATCGTTTTTTGGCCCAAGGACGATCCCTGTTGAATTTGGTTAAAATCGGTTCAGATTTAGATATAGCCCCCATATATATGTTAGCCCCGATTTGACATGTAAGCGCTGTAAAAACTTTTGTTTTATATCCGATCAGTATGAAATTCGCCAGAAAGAGGTTTCTTATTATATGAATGAACACTGTTAAATTTGGAAGAAATCGGTTCAGATTTAGATATAGCCCCCATATATATGTTACCCCCGATTTGACATATAAGCGCTGTAAAAACTGTATTTTATATCCGATCAGTGCGAAATTTGGCAGAAAAAGGTTTCTTATTACATGAAGGAATTCTTCCAAATTCGGAGAAAATCGGTTCGGATTTAGATAAAGCCCCCATATATATGTTACCCCCGATTTGACATATAAGCGCTGTAAAAACTGTATTTTATATCCGATCAGTGCGAAATTTGGCAGAAAAAGGTTTCTTATTACATGAAGGAATTCTTCCAAATTCGGAGAAAATCAGTTCGGATTTAGATATAGCCCCCATATATATGTTACCCCCGATTTGACATGTAAGCGCTATAAAAACTGTATTTTATATCCGATCAGTACGAAATTCAACAGAAGGAGGTCTTTTTACATGAATGAGTATTCAAGTAAGATCCGTTCAGATTTATATTAAAGCTCCATATATATGTTCCTCCTGATTTGGTATCAAACCGCTATAGAAGTTGTATTTTACTTCCGATCATTCAAATTTTCCAGAAAGATGTTTCTCAATTTAGGAACGAATATTGCTTAATTTAGCGATTATCGTTTCATAATTAGATAATATGTTTCTACACATTTACCAATTATTCCAAATTATTATGGCAATGACCGTTATCGCATTGTTAGGGAGGTGTAGGGTATTATATAGTCGGCCCCGCCCGACTTTCTTCCTTTTCTTGCTGGTTTGAAGTTAATTTTAATGCTACAAAGCATAAGAAATTGAAAACAAAAAATATAATTTCTTAATGCTTTTTAGGCGTACGTAACGTAAAAAGTACTAACTTTATCTAAAACAGTTTATTTCGGTTACTTTTCGTGGAAATAAAAATATAAATTGCGATATCTCAGAATCGATCTAATTTTTGTCCTTAAATTTTTATAAAAAAATGGTACTCTACCGATGGTGTAAATTTTGGAATGGGCACAACTTTGGTTCAGAAGTTACATTATTATAACTGAAAATCTTCACCAAATTACAATGAAAAAATATGTGTATGTGTTTTCAAATATATTTTGTTTCTTGATTTATTCATATATTTTTTTGTAATAAATGGTGTGATAAATATTTGGGTTAGTAGAAGAGAAAAAGTATACAATTTCTAAGACATGTATTTATGAACAATTTTAAGCGATGATTTGTATGAATGATACGATACGATGATATGATACTTCAAAATTATACTTCGGCCATTTTGCTGTACATATCTTAAGGATTAATGGAAATCCTACAAAAATAAAATTATGGCGCTTGAAGCACTATCCTTCGAGAGTTTTCCCAAACACAGTTATTTTTGTATTTCCTTTTATTGGTCCATAAATGCGGAATTGGTTAATAACATGATTACAGCCCCACCTATCGGATCCAGATACATACAGTTACGCATACTCACATTGATAATATAAATATAAAGTGTAAAAGTAACTTCAATCGGTCAATCCGTTTTAAAGTTACACTAGTTCAGGAGACGAATGTAAAATTTTATATAAAAATTTAAAAGAAAAATTAAAATATTGACTCAATAAAATTGCTATATCGTTTTGGTCCATCGCGCTTCCTTTTTGAGTTTTTCATAGTCAGTTCATAATAGCTGACCCCTAGTACCAAAAAAATCAAGGATATTTATTGATGCTTTTCAGGATATTCAAGGATTAAGAATATTTTCCATATTTTCACCTCCTTCCACCAAAAGGAGATAAAGATTTCATTTCGCAAAATTGAAGAGGAGTAGCAGAGCTTTTCATTGGTATTATCATCTTCAAAATACGTAAAGCGGTGAAGAAGGCATGGCTAATTTAACAAATAGTAATTTTGAGGAAAATCCTTGAGATAGGTGACTTTGTAGCTCTGTACCACAAAAACTAAAAACGACACACAAGTAGAATTATTGCGCTAAATTTTGTGAAAATTGAAAGGAGCCATTTGATGAGTTAGTCGTACTGCTTTGGAATCACCAAATATTTTTATTTTTTTTTAAAAAAAAATCAAATTATTTCTATTCACAGTGAAAAAGGTTAACAACAAGTAACAATTAAAATTTTCTTCCACCGACTATTACTTTATTATTACATTTTGATAACGATAAAGTGCATATATTTAGCAGGTTTAGTATTGGGGCAATGTGACAGAACGTTAAAAACGATAACCTGCAAAAATATAATTTTTTTTTATATTTTAAAGAGTCACCTAACTATGTATTTCCTCTTACAGAATTGTTTTTGCTTTTTATTAAAACATCGCTTAATCAAAGTTCGGGTTCAGCAAACGAATTTTTAGTATTAGGAAATATGTATGAAGTGTGGTTGCCTAAAATGTGCTTCCTATACCCACAATGTAAAAACAATTTCCAAAGCAAACTATTTAAAGTTCAGCAAAACAAACTACAGTAGCCGGAACTAGTTGTCTACAATTTCCTTCCAGGGGAAAGATTTTTTTCTTTCCGTGTAGAACGGAACAGAATTGCTTCAATAGACTACTCTGGCACAGTAAAAGAAATTCTCAAGTACCAAAAATTGTTTTAATATTAAATGCACTTGTTCTGCTTTCATTTAGTATATCAGATTATACAGTGTTCAATCTCATCACATCACAGCAATAAGATTATAATGGCTCTGGAGATGTTAAGATGCTGATGACGATGATAATGATAAAAGCCATCCTGACAATGCTGATGATTTTGCAAAGGATGATGACGAATATATGCAATGCATTTTCCTTCACTGTCCAAGATATAAGCACGAACTGCATGTGTGCGTATGAGAGCGTGCACTCCTATAAATAATAATCATTGGGATTTGATACCATAGACGGAACTACGTCACAACCATAAGAGTGCGAGAAACAACAGCTAAATAACAGCAATAGCTCCAGCTCCAATAGCATCGGAAAGAGTCTCAAAGCAGCGGCGGCAGCAGCAGCAATATTATCATCATCATTGTCGTCGTCGTCGCTGTCATTCTCTAGGTCTGTTTTCCAGGTCACCTTTTACCGCCGATATCCGTGAGATATGTTGTCAGCAGTTTTTCTTTTTGTCCAAATTCCCTGCCTTTTTTACTCTCTCCCTCTCACATTTTCTGTTATGTCTTTCGCTGTCATTTCGGCATCTCTCATTTATTTGGCTTGTCGGTTTTTTCACTAAGAAGCAGTAGAAGGAGAAGAGTTCGAAAGAAAAACATTTTTAAAAAATAAACATAGTTTCTGCGCAGGCCCGGCAATTTTGCAAACAAAACCAGAAGGACCTCAATGCTGAGTATATTGTCAAAGGTTCTTTCGGTTTGACATTAAAAGACCACGGAGAGAACACAACAAAAAGGCATAAGAGTGATATGTTAATAAAAGAGAATAACTAAGGGAATTAATTACTCTTCCTTTTTCTCTGACAAGAAAAGCTTTCAATTGTTTATGAGGAATAACGAGGTATAAAAAGAGATCTATTGAAATTCCCGTTTTATCTATGAAACATAAGAAGAGCTTTCAGAGAGTAATAGCTTTTCGGATAAGCGTAGAAGACAATAAGATAACTCATTACGTGAGTAGAACTGTGGCTTTTATTTAAGAGAAGAAACGAAATCAAGAGTATATGCAGAGCTTTATTGAAAAACCCGGTTTGTCTATGCAGCCTAAGAATATTGCGGATAGAATTTTCTCTTAACAACTAGACAAAAACTTTAAAGTTTCATTCATCGCTACTTATAAATATATTCACTGATTTGTTTTTCATTAGCCATATTTTAATCGGGATATGCATACATAAAGGCAAACATATTTTTTTTTAATTTGGAGTAAATAAATTTTTAAAAAAATTTTGCGAGCACCTCAACTGCATTTACAACAAACGAAGATACAATTATCAAATCATCAAAGGCCGCGAAGGTTACGGCGGTTCCAAATGGTAATTAAAAAAAATAAAAACAAGTAAGAACGTTTCAGTCGGGTAAACCGACTAAGGTATACCCTCACTTTGTGAATAACGTTTTATTGAATATTACACGAATTGTTAAACCCAGAAGGGGTTTAACAAATACACCTATTTTTCGCTGAACAGTATATACTTTAAATACATTGCACTGTGCCGAATTATAAGCGTTTATGTGCACTGGTATATTAACGTTTTGAGGTATTAAATTGTGATATGATTTAGCCACTTTGTGTGGGAGGTACAAAAAGGGGCGAGGTGATAACGCCCATTTTTCACTGGACTGTAGGCACTATAAAATAATTACACTGTACAAAATTTCAAGTATTTTTATACACTGGTATTAATGTTACAAGCTGTTAACTTTTGGTTCAACATGGTGCATTTGTGTGGGAGGTACCAAAAGGGATATGGCAACTTCGCCCATTTTTCTTGAGTTGATAGCGACTAACAAACTATTACTATTTGTGGAATTCCAGAAGATTCGAATAAGTAGTATAGCAGTAATTAAAGAATCAATATTTCACAACATTTTAACCCTTTGTGGGGGAGGTATTAGGAGGAGTGAACAAATATGGTCCATCTTCGAACTTAGACGGAGATAGGAAAAAATATTACCATATGCCAAATTTGAAGCCAATCGGTTACTCCTTTCGAGAGATATCGTGCGCCCCAGCCAGCAGACAGACAGACAGACAGACGGACGGACATTTCTCATTAGACTTAAAATGACCCAAAACGGATTTCCGCCGCACATACTTGGGGTCTTAGGTCACTTCTTCGATATGTTACACTTTTTCCGTAGCTAATGATAGTAAGTGTAAGTGCGTAAGAAATTTCAGTCGGGTAAACCGACTAAGGTATACCCTAACTTTGTGAGCAATGTATATATATTCAATGTATATGTACTAATATTATGACCTATTTAATTTTGGTTTGTCTTGGCTCTGTTTGTATGGAAGGTTCTAATACTGGTGAGGTCATAACTCCAATTTTTAACAGGTCTGTCGGAATTTTTAAAACTTTACACTGTGCAGAAATTTTGAGTATATATGTTTTGAAAAATGGTACGTTTGTGTATGGGGTACCAAAAGGGGCGTGTAAATAACGCCAATTTTTCGACAGACAGTAGGTAGTATAAAACATTACACTGTACAAAATGTTAGGTATTTGTGGTCACTAGTATTAAAGTTATAAGCTGTAAACTTTTCGTACGAAATGGTACTTTTGTGTTGGAGGTAGAAAAAGGGACATGGATATAACGCCCATTTTTCACTAGATTGTAGGTACTATTACATCATTACACTGTATAAAATATAAAGTCTTTGTATGCACTGGTATTCAAGTTATATGCTGTTATCTGTTGGTGCAAAATAGTGCATTTGCGTGGGAGTTACCAAAAGGGGCGTTCCAATTATTAAAATTTTTCACTGGACTCTAGGCACTATAAAAGCAATACACTGTACAAAATTTCGAGTATTTGCAGGAAGTGATATTAAAGCTATAAGCAGTTAGATTTTGGTGCAAAATGGTCCATTTGTATGGGAGGCACAAAATCGGGCACGGCAACTTCGCCCATTTTTCTCGAGGCGATAGCGAGGCGAGGCGGACTTGACAGTATAGGTTCGATTATACTATCAAAGGGTATTATAACCCTATACTCGAAAAAAAATCGTTCCGGTACTTTCTTGTCAAAAAGTGAAGGAAAAAATATTTTTCACTTTTTTCAGCACAACTTCCGGGGACTCGTAATTTTTCACTAAAAATGCTTGGCAAAATTGTAGCCAACGTAAATCTGAACAACTTTTGTGAACATATCAATACAATCTGTACGTGTCTCGGCACCCAATCAAATTGTACCCCAAAAATTTAGGTATTTCACTGTTATGTAACAAAAATATATTTTTTTGGTATAGGGTATGTCCAATGGGGCCAAAAATTACAGTTATGTGGGGGAGCTAGAGGGTTAATATGTTGCACAAAAATATTGGCCTTAATATTTTCTATAATGTTGCTGGACATACCCTATACCAAACCAGTAAGGAAAGGCAGAAAGTAGGGCGGGGCCAACTATATAATACCCTACACCTCCCTAACAATGCGATAAGGGTTACTGCGATAAAAATTTGTAATAATTGGTAAATGGGTAGGAACATATTATCTAATTCTGAACCGATAATCGCTAAATTAAGCAATATTCTTTCCTAAATTGAGAAACATCTTTCTGGAAAATTTTAATGATCGGAAGTAAAGTACAACTTCTATAGCGCTTTGATACCAAATCAGGAGGAACATACAGTGAGTGTCAGCTTATTTGATGCAAGCCATAATTAAATATTAAAATCCACTTCCTTAAAAAACAAATAGGATTTTACAAAAAATAAAAATGAGATTTTGTAGAATATATGTTTTACTCTAATATAGAAGTTTCATTACTTTCATATGTTGCGTGCTTTTGCGAAAACAATAGCAAAAACAAAAAAATTATACTTTTACAACTGAGCAGCTTATTTGATGCAGATAAGTTTTAACAGTATTAAAGTTGTTATGACTCGAAATCGATCGGACATGTTTTTAGTTTCTATTGTAATGAAACGTTGTGATACATTTTGCTCAGTTTTAGTGCGTTTGGTAACGACACACATTTTTTTAAAGATGGGCCGACGCACAACAATTGAACAGCGGGAATTGGTCATTCACCACTTCCAGAATGGGGAAACTCAACGCAAAATAGCTAAAATAGTAAATTTATCGTCATCTACAGTCCAGCACATTATAGAAAGGTTTTTACAAGAGAATAGAATCAATTACAAGGACAGAAATGCACCTAATAAAATTTTGACTCCGAGTGATGAACGATGGATTATACGAAAAATAAACGAAAACCCTAAATTATCAGCACAAGAATTGGCACACGAAGTTCAAAATTCCCTTGGCAAAAACTATAGTGCTTCCACAATACGACGTCTATTGCGATCACATTACTTTCATGGTCGAGTGCCACTCAAAAAGCCGTTCATAAACCAAAAAAATAAAACCAGCAGATTAGCCTTCGCAAAAAACCATATTTCCAAGAACATCGATTTCTGGAAAAGTGTAATTTTCTTCGATGAGTCGAAGTTTAATATATTTGGTTCAGATGGAAGGTCTTACGTGTGGCGGAAACCCAATACGCAGCTGCAATTGAAGAATTTGAGTGCAACTGTAAAACATGGCGGAGGCAGTGTTATGGTATGGGCTTGTATGGCAGCATCAGGCGTTGGAAATTTAGTTTTCAAAGAAGAAAACATGGATAAAACAATGTTTCTAAGTGTCCTTAAATAAAATTTGATTCAAAGTGCAGAAAAACCGGGCCTGCGACGTAATTTCCGATTTTATCGGGACAACGACCCCAAACACAAGTCTGATGTGGTGCAGTCCTGGCTAATATGGAACTGTCTCAATTTAATGGAACCACCTGCACAGTCACCAGACTTAAACATAATAGAGAATTTATGGGCATTGTTGGAAACGAACATAAGAAAACATAACATTTCTAGCAAAGAAGGTTTAAAAATGCATTGATAGCTGAGTGGGGCAAAATAACGGCAGAAACAACAACAAAACTGGTTGTATCAATGCCAAAACGATTGAAGGACTTTATGGATCAAAAGGGTTACCATACAATATATTAAAGTGTATTAAAAATAAATTATTTTGTTAATTTGTACTGGCATTCATGTTGCATCAAATAAGCTGCTCAATCTGAAAATACTGTTTTTTTGCGTTTCGTCGAGATCGGACCATAATTGCACCTGTACTTTGATTACAAGAATACATGCACAGACGGACAGACGGAGATAGCTAAATCAACTCAGAAAGTGATTCTAAGTCGTTCGGTATAAAAAACGATGCGTCTATTTCTTCTCCTTTTGGGTGTTACAAACAAATGCACAAAGTTATAAAACCCTGTACCACAGTGTGGTGTAGGGTATAATTACGAGTCCCCGGAAGTTATGCTGAAAACAGTGAAAAAAATATTTTTTTCCTTCACTCTTTTAAATAAAAGCACCGGAAAAATTTTTTTTTGCTAAAAAATTAAGAAACTTTTTTCAGCATATTCTTAGCTACATTACTGCCAAACATAGTTAAGCGGTATCACCAAGTCTGAATTAGTTGTTGGACAAAAGCTGATGACACCTTTTTCGAGGGGCCCACTGATTTTCAGAAATTTTGCAGGCCCATAAAAAAAAATTGGTCACCAATTTCGTCAAACCGAGTATTATAGGGTTATAAATACTACCCTTTGATAGTAGAATCGAAACAATACTGTCAAGTCCGTGTATTTTTTTCACTTTGCACGGTGTAATCAATAATTCACTGAATAGTCTTTGTGGGGGAGTTACTAGTAGAAGGAGTGGAAATGGAAGAGATAGAAAAAAATATAACCACATACCAAGTTTAAAGTCAATCGGTTATTCCAATCGGTATTATATAGTCGGCCCCGCCCGACTTTAGCCTTTCCTTACTGGTTTTATTTGTATGCGAGTATAAACACATGTATTATTTGAGACAATTATGTCGCGCATATATTTGATTGTAATATATTAATAATGCGTTTCAAATAAATTTTACTAATTTCCAAATATAATTTATATTTAAAAATGCATGTTCCAAATATTTTTTCTTTTAATTCAAATATATAAAAAAGGCGATTTTGCCCCATGTAGGGGTCACTTCTTCTTCGTTGTGTTACACCTTTGGCTCTTAGCAGTCGGTTATTCCTTTCGAGGGTTATCGTGCGCACCAGCCAGCATACAGACTGGCAGACGGACGGACGGACGGACATTGCTCATTCCACTTAAAATGACCCAAAACGGATACCCGCAGAACATAATTAGGGTCTTAGGTAACTCCTTCGATGTGTTACACTTTTGGCCCGTAGATAATGATATATACCTTCGTATCACTAAAGTGAGGATGTAAATAAGCCAAATATGCAAACAAATTTTGCGATGTATGAATCAAAAATGCGAAATTTTAGAAGGATATGTCAATACTATTTTAAAAATCATGACACAAAAACGGTGGATTTCAAAAATCATCCAAAAGAGTGCCTGAATATAAGGAAAGTATGTGGTAATTCCAAAGGAAACCGAACCACTCTGATCTAAATTGGTCTTCTAAATTTTTTGTTACAAAATCGTTATAACTTTTTAACGGAATATCAGATTTGAATGATATGCAGTATATAATAGTTAATAAAATATTGGACCCTTTATATGTACTATAAAGGGTCTGTAAATAATGGAGGGGGCAATGTAATGGTCTGTGAATGCTTTTCCGGTAACGTGGTTGGACCCTTCTATACAATAAACGTAATTATGTACAGGTTTATGTACTGAGAAATCTTGGAGAATGCCATGTTTCAAGGAAGGGGTTAACGTAATGGAGTGGCCAGCTCAACCGTAGACTAATCCTAATGAAAATTATTGGTGAAATTGTCAACAAAAAAGAGATAAATCGAGAAAGCGTAGGTGGAGATAAATATTAGCTATTTCTGGCTATTGCTGATGCTTGGAACTCCATAGATACAAAGATAACAAGCAATCTTATTGATTCCATGCAAGAAGCAGCAACGCCGTCCATGATAATAAATATTTTTCCACAAAATCTTATTAGAAATGCAAAGTCCTATATGTTTTGTCGTACGAATTTTCGACCTTTTTGTTTTTGTGAAATAACTTTTTAATTTCAAATATTTTTTTTTGGTAAATTAATGCAATTTCTTAGATAGTAGGTAAAATTTTTAAAATATATCATTGATAGTTTTCGGATTTTGGCGATTGAACAGAAGTATGAAGTTAGTTGAATATGTATTGTCCGATACTGTAAGTTTCGTTTGAAAGATTTTAACATCCTCTGTAAGAATTATAAATTTAGTAACCAATTTGTATATTAAGGACATCAAAAGGACGAAAATGTCCTTAATCCTGTATTATCATGAAAAGTGCTAATGATAACCCTGGAAAGGAGTGACCGAATGACTTAAAATTTCGTACGTGGTAATATTTTATTCAAACCCAGTTTATGTTTGATGTACAACCATATTGGCCTACCCTCATAATTTCCTTTAATTAAAGAGGTATAATGGCCCTATCGGTCATATACTTAATACCAAATACTGAAGGTATTTTCCACGAAAATTTGAATTTTAAAGAAACGTTGCCATCAAAATTACTTGCTTTTATTTCATAAAATAGTATGCCTCATCGTTTTTTTTGTTTTCACAAAACATTATTTCTCAATCACACAACAAAAGTGTTTAGGTCTCGGACACAAATTTAAAAAAAAAGGTTTTGTTGCATAGTGTAATCACTTTTTTTTTGTGAAAATAACCCTCTCCATTCTTGAGGCACCTCTGAACTTTGGGACAAAAAAGAAATATTTTGCACAGTTGTTATTGAGGTCATGGTTCAAATTTTTTTATTTCTATTTTCTCAATTCAATGTTCAAATTTTAACATACAACGATAAAATGTTCCATGTCGTCATCAGAAACGAAAAAGGGCCTATCATCATATTTGAAAATTTTACAGGAGAAGCAAAAAACTAAATAAAATGAAAAGTGGTGTCGTGAGAAAAACGGGGTTTTCAGGAAAATATCTAAACATAATGATGCATATATAAAATCACACAAACATGATTTATAACTTGTTTGTGAAAATTGCGTGAAATAGGATTTTTTTAACTATGAAAAAAGAAATAATTTTTTGTTAGGCCCTTATGAATTTCGTTAATAAATTCGCCATTTTTAATATTACGCCGCTAAAAATTTGTCAGTATGTGTATTTTGATGCAGTGTACCGAAATCCATCAAAAGCTGAATTTCCATTTTTCTTGTTGTTACGCCCTTTTTCGTTTCTGATGACGATGTAGTATATGCTGTCATTAACTCTTAGTTTAACTTAAATAGAACAATTCGATATTATGTTTGAAAACCAACACCACCATGTTGATCCATGTATATAGCGATATATGTAGCTTCCATTGCATACTCGTATACGAGTATGCAAATTGTATTGCAATTTGGTAATAAAATATATTCGAGAAAAACACATTTCCAATTGCATTTTTAATGTGTCAGACAAAGTTCTTGTGACATCAATGGGAACTTAGTTTATTTGATGCAAACATCGTCGTCGTTTAATACGTTGTTGTTTATTTGTACTTCTGTCGAGGCTCTGTGAAGTGTCATTCTCATTAGTTGATGTGAAAATTTAAAACAATGCCACAACAAAAGCCGTGAACTCACGAAGAAAATACTGCAGAAGTCACTTTGGATAATGTCGGTTGGATTTCTTGACACATACAAATAAATTATAACCGAAAAGTGACAGAGTGATACGATGACACACGTCATTGTTTCTTGAAAGGAATACTAATTTAATGAGAATCTTAAACACTTAAATTTAAAAACTTAACGAAAAAATTAATTACACTAGTTTACAAAAGTATTGCAGAAGAGCTGCCCACAACAATATGGTGTCCTATGGTGTTTATAAACACGAAAATAATATAAAAAGTAAGGAAATGCAGAAAGTCGGGCGGGGCCGACTGTATGATCCCTACACCTCCCTAACAATGCGATAACGGTCATTGCGATAATAATTTGGAATAATTGGCAAATGGGTAGGAACATATTACCTACACGGGCCATTTTGGATATGTTTGAATCGAAAGAAATTATACTTGGAACACAAATTTTCAAACATTATATATTTTCGAGCAAATAAATTTTATTTGAAAGTCAATAAAATGTATTTAGAACCCATATGTTAGTATATTAGAATAAAATATATTTGCGAGCTAATTTTCTCAAATAAAATATGTGTTTAAATACAAATAAAATTATTGTTTATGAATATTTCCAAATATATTTTATTAAAAAAAAAAGATTTTCAAAACTGCTGAATTTTTCGAATTTTAGGTTTATTTTTTTCTTTTTTTTCGAATTATTATAAAAATTACATTCTTAGCTTAACTTCTATTTGAAACCACTTATTTTTATTTTCTAACTATTCCAAGTCATTATTTTCAATTATAAAGAAATTTTAATAACATTAAAAATTTCTAAAAATTACCTTTCAATTGCTGAAAACTTAAAACATTTAAGAATAGATATAGATTCACGCAAATAGATCTTTGTTTGGGAAATAACATATCCATATAAAAAATATTGGGATGTAAACATAGTTTGGTTTAGAACAACATCCTCCCAAACATATAATATTTGTATGTGGCAAGTATTATATATTTGGAGTGCACCCTAAACATATATATGTTTCAAGCAGAATATGTTTGGGACAATATACTACAGAGGCAATTTTTTTTCAGCGTGTAATTCTGAACCGATAATAGCTAAATTAAGCCATATTCGTTTCTAAATTGAGAAACATCTTTCTGGAAAATTTTAATGATCGCAAGTAAAGTACAACTTCTATAGCGCTTTAATACCAAATCAGGAGGAACATATATATGGAGGTTATATATAAATCTGAACCGATTTTCCCTGAATACTCATTCATGTAAAAAGACCTCTTTCTGTTTAATTTCGTACTGATCGGATATAAAATACAGTCTCTACAGCGCTTACATGTCACATCGGAGGTAACGTATATATGGGGGCTATATCTAAATCTGACCCGATTTTCTCCGGATTCGGCAGTGTTCCTTCGAGTAACAAGAAACCTCTTTCTGCCGAATTTCGCACTGATCGGATATAAAATACAATTTTTACAGCGCTTACATGTCAAATCGGGGGAAACGTATATATGGGGGCTATATCTAAATCTGAACCGATTTCTTTCAAATTTAAAAGTCTTCATTCATATAATAGGAAACCTCTTTCTGCCAAATTATATACTGGTCGGATATAAAATACAGTTTTTACAGCGCTTACATGTCAAATCGGGGGTAACATATATATGGGGCCTATATCTATGTAAATCTGAACTGATTTTCTCCGAATTTGACAGTATTTCTTTATGTAATAAGAAACCTCTTTCTGCCGAATTTCGCACTGATCGGATATAAAATGCAGTTTCTACAGTGCTTACATGTAAAATATGGGGGCTATATCTAAATCTGAACCGATTTTCTCCGAATTTAGCAGTATTCCTTCATGTAATAAAAAAATCTCTTTTCGCCGAATTTCGCACTGATCGGATATTAAATAACATTTTTACAGCGCTTACATGTCAAATCGGGGGTAACTTATATATGGGGGCTTAAATCTGAACCGATTTCTTCCAAATTTAACAGTGTCCATTCATATAATAAGAAACCTCTTTCTGCCGAATTTCATACTGATCGGATATAAAATAACATTTTTATAGCGCTTATTTGTCAAATCGGGGGTAACATATATATGGGGACTATATCTAAATCTGAACTGATTTTAACCAAATAGGGATCGTCCCTTGGCCAAAGAAAATATATGTGTAAAGTTTCGTCGAGATCGGACTATAATTGCGACCTGCACTTTGATTACAAGAATACATTCACAGACAGACGGACAGACAGACGGACATAGCTAAATCAACTCAGAAAGTGATTCTAAGTCGATCGGTACAATAAACGATGGGTCTATTTCTCCTTTTGGGTGTTACAAACAAATGCACAAAGTTATAACACCCTGTATAATACCCTGTACCACAGTAGCATAGATGTTATTAAAGAAACAATATTTCACTAAATGTTAACCTTTTGTGTGGGAGGTACCAGAAGGAGTGGACCAATATGGCCCTTCTTCGAACTTAGCCGGAGATAGAAAAAGATATTACCGTAAACCAAATT
The DNA here is from genome assembly GCA_963930755.1 of Eudasyphora cyanicolor. Lineage (NCBI taxonomy): Eukaryota > Metazoa > Arthropoda > Insecta > Diptera > Muscidae > Eudasyphora > Eudasyphora cyanicolor. Next base: position 95,156,059 of record OZ005736.1, on the reverse strand, counting down.
TGAAGTCAATCGGTTACTCCTTTCGAGAGGTATCGTGCGCACTAGCCAGCAGACAGACCGACGGACGGACCGATATTTCTCATTCGACTTAAAATGACGCAAAACAAATATGCGCCGAACATACTTAGGGTCTCAGATCACTCCTTCGATGTGTTACACTTTTGGCCCGTAACAAATGATATATACCCTCGTATAAATATGAGGGCTACAAATGTTTAAAAAAAGCACTTTCACGTAAAAACAGAATAGTAATGATCTTTCAGTGGCAAAACGTTAATTGAAATAAACATTTTCATCATGGTAAAGTTCTCTTACGTTCAACGTTTGGAAATCATTAAAAATTACTACCTAAATTCTGAGTCGGTGGTAACTAGCCACACAGCACGCAAAATTCGGTGAACGTGTTATCTCGAGAAATGGTCCGGTCGAACCATCATGCGATTTAACGCCATTGGATTTATTTTTATGGGGTCACATAAAGTCATTGGTCTATGCCAACAAGCCAACAACTTTAGACGAGCACAGAGATAATATCCAACGCCATATTACCAACGTTCCGGTCGAAATGTGTGCAACAGTTGTGGAAAATTGGTCCCAAAGAATAGGTCGCTGTAGATGGAGTTGTGGTGGTCATATGACCGAAATCGAATTTCATTATTAAAATGTAACATTTGCACTACACCTGGAATAAATTTGAACTCGATATTTGAAATATTCTATGTTTTAGTAATATACAAATTGTGATTTCCTTAATTGAAAACCACCTATAGTAACTGTTGTTAAAAAATTGTAAAAAAAATGATTTGAAATTGAAAATGAAAAAAAAAACATAGCAGATAGAAAAAATTGCAAAAAATTATTTGCCCAGCGTCATAACGAAGAAAAAAATTCTAATTTGAAAGAAATCTTTGGATAAATGAAGATATTATAGCCCTTTTGATAAAAGTAAGAAAATTTCAACAAAATCATGTTTGTTGTATACTCTCACTATTGTGAACGACGCACTATGGGAAAAAAGGGGTAAATACGCGCGCATAGCATTATTTTCTATCTCATGAGTATACCGTTAGAGATAGAGTCCTACGGTTAGGACCATCTTCAAGAGAATTGTTTGGAGAAGAAATTGGTGTCCCAACTTTTATTTTACTGTTACCATGTATCGCACAGTGGGGCAACAAAATCGACTTTGTGGAAATTAGTGTGAAAATCAGAATATCGTATCAACTTCAGTGATCTTGATTTCATATTAAAGCTGACAAAATTTAGTTCAAAATCTATTTGAGTTACTTAATTGTGTGTTGCTGCGTTTTTAATATATAGACCATTGAAGTTAAAACATATTTTCGTGTAAATTGCGTTAAAAGTCTACAAAACCGGCCAATGTTTTTGGAATTGGAACCAAAACAGCATAAATAGGATAAAATTGCAGTCTGCAATATTTTTGAAAGCTGAAGTTTTGCACTAATGCAATTACACAATAGGTCGTCGGCTGTTAATAAAAGAAAAGATAAATTAAAAAAAAGTAATAATCGGTCCACCCTAATATACATAAATTGCAGAAGCGTTTAACTATATTTTTATAGTTTTTGTAGAGAAGGTAAACTACAAAAATTACACATATTATCATAATAATATTAATTAGATCGATAATTTTGATCGTAGAACTCTACAAATTTGCAACCGGACTTGTACCGGTCTTATTTATTATCCGATTTTGCCGAAATGTCGTAAAAGTTATTTTTTTTAATCAAGAAAATGTGTCTATATGTTTCGGGAAAATCGGTTCATAGATAGATGTAGCTCCCACACATATTTTCTTTATTTAAAGTAAACATAGCACATATTTAAAGTACAAAAATTGGCCATAATCGCAAAAAGTCGCAGATAATCTAAGTACCGTTGGATTCACCACTAAGTCACTTCTATGTCATATCGTAGTGATCCCACGTGATCCAAAAAAGTTGTATTCCATTAATTGCGGATATTTTTTTTGAAAAAAAAAAAACTGTATTTTTGCTTTGAAATATCTCTTAATTTTAAAACGTTAAAAATACGTTTTATACACAAAAATTTAAATGAATATAACCTTATTATATGTTACAAGTCCGGTCGCATTTCGCCAAGAAACGAGAATTTTACAAGCATTTTAGGATATACATTTTATCATAGCTATTTTATTTGCATTTATTAGTAAAAAAGACAAAATTTGAAAGGATATAACTCGGAATCGCCCAGATATATTTTCATAAAATTTGAAGGTATTTTCATTAAATGTTATCCACAATAAAACAACATTCCCAGAAAACTGATTTTTAAAAGTTGTTTTCAAAGTCCTATGCGCGCATATTTCATCATATTTTCCCATCGTGCGACGGTATATAAGTACATTACATGCTACATGCCAAAAGTATAACACATCGAAGGAGTGACATAAGACCCCAAGTATGTTCGGCGGAAATCCGCCGTCTGCCTGTCTGTCCATCTGTCTGTCTATGTGTATGTCTGGCTGGAGCGCACGATAAATCTCGAAAGGAGTAATGGATTGACTTCAAATTTGGTATGTAATTATTATTTTTTGTATATCTCAGGCTAAGTTCGAAGGTGGGCCATAGTGGTCCACACCCCCTAGTACCACCCTCACAAAGGGTTAACATTTAGTGAATTATTGATTCTATAAGTATAATAACTTCTATACTACTTATCCGAATCTTATGTAATTCCACACACAGTAATTGTTTATCATTCGCTATCTGCTTGAGAACAATGGGAGAAGTGGCCCTGCCCCTTTTGGTACTTCCCACAAAAAGGGAACCATTTGGAACAAAAAGATAACTGCTAATAAATTTAATACCAGTGCATACTAATACTTCAAATGTTGTACAGTGTAATGTTTTGATAGTACCTATAGTCCAGTGAAATGTGGACGTTATTTGGCACGTCCCTTTTGCTTTAATATCAGTCCCTACAAATACTTCAAATGTTGTACAGTTTAATTTTTTATAGTACCTATGGTCCAATGAAAAATGGGTGCCATTGGTACACCCCTTTTTGTACCACCCACACAAATGTACTATTTTGAAGCAACAGTAAACGGCTAATACCAGTGCGTACTTTAAATTATTAAATGCAATTTAAATTGATAATATTTTAATTAAAAACAAGTAAGAAATTTCAGTCGGGTAAACCGAAAAAGGAATACCCTCACTTTGTGAGTACAGTAAATATGAATTAATATTTGTATGTCTTGGCTTTCTTTTCGTATGTGAGGTACTATTCAGGTATTCAGGATATAATCTGTTAAATTTTGGAACAAAATGATGGACTTGTCTGGGAGGTACCAAAAGGGGCGTTCTAATATTTTATTATTATGGCTAATGCAGCCGGGGATCGGCTTCAGCATGAAGTAAAATAGAACGCCAGCAACTTCTGTCTTCTGCTTTCTGACGCCAATTGGTGATTTCAAGTGGTGATAGATTTTGTTGCACCTGATCATTGCAACGGAGATTGGGTCGCCCTTTTCTACGTTGTCCTCCGACGGGTTCTTCCTTGTATGCCTTCCGAGCCGGGACATCGTTTTCCATTCGCCATACGTGCGCAGTCGCTGAATTTTGATGCATCTGATTATGTCGATGTTGGCGTACAGCTGATACAGCTCGTGGTTCATTCTGATACGGAATTCATCATCAGTACCTATGGGGCCATATATCTTTCGGAGAATTTTTCTTTCAAACACTGCCAACAATGACTCATCTGATTTTTTCAGCGTCCATGTTTCAGCGCCGTATAGTAGAACGGGTAGGATGAGCGTTTTATATAGTGTTATTTTCGTTAGACGGGAGATTTGTTTCTCAATTTCCTGCTAAGTCCAAAGTAGCATCTATTGGCAAGAGTTATTCTGCACTTAATCTACAAGCTTACATCATTGTTGTTATTGACACTGGCACCTAAGTAGACAACGTCTTTTACAACTTCGAAGTTGTAGTTTTCGATGAGAACGCGCTGTTCGATACGCTGTGATGTACTTCGTCTTGTCCTCGTTTATCTTTAGACCCATAATCTTCGACTGCTTTTCGAGCTTTGCAAAAGCCCCGCTTACTGCCCGCTTATTTCGACCAATTATGTCAATATCGTCCGCATATGCAAGCAGCATGACACTTTTGTTGTAGATTATGTCGCAAGTTTTTTTTTGTGATTCTTGCAAGATCTTCTCCATCAATAATTTGAAGAAATCACACGATAAGGCATCGCCCTGCCTGAAGCCTCTCTCAGTTTTGAAGTGGTCTAAGAGGTTTGTTCCAATTTTTACGCAGCTTTTGGTGTTTTTAAGCGTCATTATGCAAAGTCTCACAATTTTTGCGGGGATATAAAGCTCAGACATAGCGTTCTAATAACACCCATTTTTCACTTAACTGTACACGCTGAAAAAAATCGCATCGGTAGTATATTCCCTCATATATATTCTGCTTGAAATATAAATATGTTTAGGATACATTGTCAATATATACTATAGTATTTGGAACACACAAATATTATATTATGGGGATGTTGATGTCCTAAGCAAATCCCTGTTTCCGTCCTAATACTTTTTTATTTGGGACTATTATTTACGAAACAAAATTTTATTTGCATTCAAAAATTAAGAAAATATTCGTAAATCGATTGTTTGCCAAGATTTTAGTTTTTCAGTAATTTTAAATGTTAGTAAAATTTCGTTTGTTGTTTTAAGTTTTTCATTAATCCAAGTCCACTTTTAAGAAATTGTTAATGTTCTCCAAATTCCTTTATAATTTAAATAAATTGACAACAAATGATAACTTAGAATATTTAGAAATTAAAAATTGGTTATTTTAACAAAAGTGAATGCCACATATGTCATTTTTAACTGTATGATATAATTCGAAATCCAGGAAAAATTAAAACTGAAAATCGAAAATTCAACAAAGTTTTGAAAATATTTCTTAAATAAAATATCTTTATCGAAATTCCTAAATAATAATTTTATTTGTATTTAAACACATATTTTATTTGAGAAAATAAGTTCTCAAAAATATTTTGTTGTAATGTATTAACATATGCGCTCCAAATAAAGTTTCTTGTTTTTCAATAAAATGTATTTGTTCATAAATACATTATATTTGAAAGTGTCTATTCCTAATATATTTTCTTTGAATTCAAAAAAATCAAAAAAATACGATTTCCCCCCGTGCAGGTACTATGAAAACAGTACACTGTACAACATTTTAAGTATCTGTAGGTAATATTATTATGTAGGTAATTTTACATAGTTATAAGCTGTTAACTTTTCGTACCAAATGGTACCTTTGTGTGAGAAGTACCAAAAGGGGCATGGCAATAACGTTCATTTTCCAAGGCACTGTAGGTTCTATAAAACCATTACACTGTACAAAATTTCAAGTATTTGTATGCACTGGTATTAAAGTTATAAGCTGTTAACTTTGGTGCAAAATAGTCCATTTTTGTGGGAGGTACCAAAAGGAGCGGGCTAATAACGCCCACACTTCACTAGACTCTAGGTACAATAAAATCATTACCCTGTACAAAATTGTATGTATTTATATGAAGTGATATTAAAGCTATACGTAGTTCAATTTTGATGCAAAACGTTGCATTTGTGTGGGAGGTACCAAAAGGGACGTGGCAACTACGCCCATTTTTCACGAGTTGATAGCGACTAATAAGCTAATACTATGTGTGGAATTTCAGAAGATTCGAATAAGTAGTATAGCAGTTATTAAAGAATCAATTTTTCACAACATTTTAACCCTTTGTGGGGGAGGTACTAGAAGGAGTGGACCAATATGGCCCATCTTCGAACTTAGCCGAAGATAGAAAAAAATATTACCACATACCAAATTTGAAGTCAATCGGTTACTCCTTTCGAGAGTTATCGTGCGCACCAGCCAGGAGACAGACTGACGGACGGACATTGCTCATTGGACTTAAAATGACCCAAAACGAATATCCGCCCAACAGATTTAGGGTCTTACGTCAATACTTCTATGTGTTACCCTCGTATCATTAAAGTGAGGGTATAAATATAAATTTACGAATATTTTTTGCGACTGAAGCTGAGGGAATTCTTAAGTTGGTTTTCCCAACTGAACTGTCTTACTTGTTTTTCTATCTCTGGGTAAGGTCAAAGATGGACGATGTTGGCCTACTCCTTCGTATACCTCCCCCACAAAGGGTCAAAACAATACTTAAATAAATATTGATTCATAAATAACTCATATACTACTTATCGGTATCTTCCACAATTTCACACATAGTATAAATTTCTTAGTCGCTACCACCTTTGGGAAATTGGGCGAAGTTACCACGCCCCTTTTGGTAACGGCTTATAACTTCGATTCATGGGCAAACAAGCACTTGAAGTTTTGTACAGTGTGAAGCTTTTACAGCACCCAAAGTCTATTGGAAAAATGGTCGTTATTAAAAAGCCAAAAATAAAAAACATGAAAAATGATTTTTTGAGTTTATCTTACTTTTACAATACGGGTCATAATTTATATATATGTCCATAGATTTGTTTTTCTACTGGGCATTGTTTTCTTCGTTAGGAGGCTATCTTTAAAACATGGAACAAACAATTTTTTTGGAATTTTTGTAAATTTTTTGTTCGTGCAGGCAAATAATGATTTTATTGAAAAATATCAATTTTGTCCCTTTTCTATATTAGGGTAATTCCAAAGAAAATCGACCCAAAAATTACGATTTAAAAATTTTACCTTTTTGATTTTGCTAAAATTTTTAAAAATTTTACCGCGCATACTGCTAGATGATACGAAATTTTGACAGTTTACCGTTTGTCAAAATGTATAGCGGTTTAGATTTTATAGGGTGCCAAAGTGGGGTATCTAAATTTTTTGTTGAAAATTAAGCTATGTTCAAGTCGACATAACTTTAGAACGGAATGTCAGATTTAAATGAAATAAGTACCATTTTAAAGATATTAACGTTCTTTCTAAGTATTATGTACAAAAGGATAACTTAATGTGTATTAAGGATACCAAAGGGACGAAAATGTCCTTAATCCTTGATTATCTTGAAAAAAGTATTTTAAATTTTTTTTATTGTACTTCTGAATATAACCCCCATATTTACCCATAAAATACAAAATTTTCAGAATGGGTACTCAATGGGTTCAAAAGATATGACTTAATTAATGTCCGTCTGTCTGTCCGTTTGACTGGATTATGCGAACGATATCTCTGAAAAGGAGTGACCGAATGACTTACAAATTCGTATGTGGTAATAATTTCCTCAAATATACTTAATGTTTTGAAGTGGCCCATGTCGAACCCCTCCTTGTAGTACCTCCCCCACAAATGGTTAAAATTTTGTGACATGTTAAAACTCTTATAGCTTCTATACTACTCATGGGAAACCGATGATGATTTCATACATAGTAATTATTTCGCCGTATCTATAAGCTGAACAAAAAATGGGCGAAAATGTCACGCCCCTTTTGGTACCTCCCACGCAAAGGGACCAATTGGTCCACAAATTTAAAAGCTTATAACACTAATACCAGTGCATAAAAATATTTGAAATTTTGTACAATGTAATGCTTTCATACTGCCTATAGCCCTGTGAAAAATGGGCGTTATCACCACACCCCTTTTTGTACCTCCCACACAAATGCACCATTTTTCAACAAAAGTTAATAGCTTATAACATTAATACCAGTGTATAAAAATACTTGAAAATTTGTACAATGTAATGTTTTTGTAGTGCCTGTAGCCCTGTGAAAAATAGGCGTTATCACCACGCCCCTTTGCGTACCTCCCACACAAAATGACGAAATCAACCCAGAATTTTATAGATAATAACTTTAATAGAAATGCACATAAACACTTAACATTTAATACAAAGCAATGCCTTGGGAGTATTTACTGTTCAGCTTAAAATAGACAAATTTGTCTGGGTTGATTTCGACATTTTGTGCGGGAGGTACGAAAAGGGGCGTGGTGATAACGCGTATTTTTCACAGGGCTACAGGCACTATAAAAACATTACATTGTACAAATTTTCAAATATTTTTATGTACTGCTTAAGCTTAGTTTTATAAGCTTTTAACTTTTTGTACCAATTGGTCACTTTTTGTGTGGGAGGTACCAAAAGGGGCGTGGCAACAACGCCCAATTTTCACTTAATTTAAGGTACTATAAAATCATTACATTGTACAAAATTTCAAGTATTTTATGCACTGGCATTAGTGTTATAAGCTTTTAAATTTGTGTACCAATTGGTCTCTTTGTGTGGGAGGTATCAAAAGGGGCGTAACATTTTCGCCCATTTTTGTTCAGCTTATAGATACGGTGAAATAATTACTATGTATGAAATCATCATCGGTTTCCCATGAGTAGTATAGAAGTTATAAGAGTTTTAACATGTTACAAAATGTTAACCCTTTGTGGTGAGGTACTACAAGGAGGGGTCCGACATGGGCCATTTCAAAACATTAAGTAGATTTGAGGAAATTAATACCACATACGAATTTGTAAGTGATTCGGTCACTCCTTTTCAGAGATATCTTTTGCATAATCCAGTCAAACGGACAGACAGACGGACATTAATTAAGTCATATCTTTTGAACCCATTGAGCACCCATTCTGAAAATTTTGTATTTTATGGGTAAATATGGGGGTTATATTCAGAAGTAAAAAAAAAAAAATTGAAAATACTTTTTTCAGGATAATCAAGGATTAAGGACATTTTCGTCCTTTTGGTATTCTTAATACACATTAAGTTATCCTTCTGTACATGATACTTAGAAAGAACGTTAATATCTTTAAAATGGTACTTATTTCATTTAAATCTGACCTTCCGTTCTAAAGTTATGGCGACTAGAACATAGCTTAATTTTCAAAAAAAATTATAGATACCCCACTTTGGCACCCTCTAAAATCTAAACCACTATAAATGTTGACAAACGGTAAACTGTCTTTATTTCGTATCATCTTCCAGTATGCGCGTGCAGAATTTCAGCAATATCGGACTTCATAAAAATTCAGAGTGGGTCGATTTTCTTTGGAATTACCCATTAGTATGTAACTGTTTACATCATTGCATGCAAAGTTTCGCTAAGTTACAGAATAAAATATTATTTTTGTTGGGCAGTGCTCCAACTAGTCCAAATTTGGGTCTACTTAAGGGACATGATAAATTTAATTTGTGCCAATTCAGATTGATTTGGGACCAATGGTCACAGTGATTGGTTCTAATTTTCCAGCTACATACCGTACTTCATAGCAGTACCAAAGTATACCGCACCTGTTCCACAAAAGGGTAACAACTCAAAATTTAAAAAAATTTCAGTAGAGGCCAAAAACTGTTTCCGTTAATATTAATGGTATATTACAAAAAAGAAATATGTCGTTTCTGTTTTTTATTGATTTTAGAAAAATAACAACTTTTTTGAGTTGTTACTCTTTTCATGAAAAAAGTTTGTATATTAATAGTGGTATTATTTTGAGTTGTACCTTTTTAACTGAAAAATCTTACTCGAATTATAAGTTGAAAAGGGCACAACTAAAAATATTACTCTTTAGATGATACATCAACAGTCCCATTACCTTAAACACTTGGAGACAATTCAAAATGTAACTCTTTAGTTGAATCTAAAGACGTTATTCTTAAACACAGAGAGAGTCATAACGGGTTTTTATTATGAAAAAGGAGAACAATTAACGGACATTTTTTGCAGTGGGTAGAAATTGCCATTGTACGTTGTTTTCTTACAAAAAAGCAAAATTTAAAAATTTTGAGTTGTTACCCTTTTGTGGAACAGGTGCAATATGGATGATGTCATTACAGAAGCATATTGCTCATACGCACCCAGGTTTTCTCCCTTCACTGTAATGAAAATAATCAATCTTTACATGGATAAACAACATAAAGCTTAAAGCTTGTAAGATTTAACAGACAAAAAGCTGTACATTTATCAACTGCCAGCTCAACAGTAGTCTGTAGTAGCTTAGCTTAGAATCTGTTATTGTAACATTACTCTTGGCTCCACTAAAGCAACAACATTTATCAAAACAAAAAAGGAAAAGCCGAGAAGTATAATATATATAAATATTAAGAAACATGTGGTCTGTGGGACATTCAACAACGTAACTCGAAAAAGGAAACACAGCAACGACCAAAAACGACACCAACTGCCAAACGTGAAACAACAAAAAAAATCGGAAAATAAAGATGGAAATGTAACAGAACAAAAATTAAACAAAAAAATCCTTAATGAAGGGTAGCAAAAAAGCAAACAATTAAAACCACGTGTGGTTAAAAGAACGGGCTAACCAACACTCACACACCTACAAAAATCCCACGAAATTTGACTAAACAAATAAAGAAAAATATAAACAAACAAAAGTCAAAATAAAAGTTAAAAAATAAGGAAAAGGGGGACATGCAAGAGCCCTGTGAAAAGTGAAATGAAAAAGTCATGTAAATCTGTTCGACGGAATGTGTAATTCTTATTTAAACATTCCTAGGGATGCTTCGCAGCATTCTCCGTTTCCGTTCAGTTAAGTTAGGTTTCGTATAGTCTACAATTACAACAGTTTCTCGTTAGTGTTCGTTACAACCGTGTCGCCCCACATTGTTGGCCGCACTACAATTCGGTGACAAAAAGACATTTTCGACTCTGAGTCCGACTCCTCCGTTGTTGCGTCGGACGGTCACTACAGCATAACGGCACTTGCAAATGGACCGGTTGTGCGGGCGGTACCTATGGACTTTAGTAAGTGTTGACAAAATAATGTTACCTCTCGAATCAATGGCCACTTTCATTTGCGTTTCGTGAAAGTAGGAAAACAAATCAACGAAAAAACAGTGAAAACCTCAAGAACTCTGAGCAGAGCGAACGTCGCCGCCGTAATGAAGGAAACCCATTGAAGTCGATAATTAATTAACGCTGTTTGCCACTTCAGAATTTTTCAGGTAATTTCTTTAGGCTATTTGCCAATTCCTATAATATGAAAATATATACGGAAAATTTTAACGCCACTAATAATATTATGATTACCATCAACAATTGATAAACATTTATTGCATTGAGTGTGGATATTTGAGAAAAAATAAGCTATCGTATATAAATAATTACTTCAAAATATACTAAATTCCTTACTTGCCTTACGAATATACAAACGAAATTTATCAAAAAGACAACAAAGAACATGCTTATTGCCAAAAAAAAATGATTTGGCATTAAGTTGAATGTTAATTTGAAGTCAATTGGTTACTCCTATTGAGAGTTATCGTGCGCACCAGCCAGTGGACAGACAGACGGACGGACGGACATTGCTCATTCGACTTAACATGACCCAAAACGGATAACCGCCGAACATACTTAGTGTCTTAGGTTATTCCTTCGATGTGTTACACTTTTGGTTTGCAGCAAATGATATACAGGGTGGCTGATATGTATTGCAACCAACATCAGGTTGCTATCATTTCTAAACCGCTAGTCTGATAGCTGACAGATTTATTTCAGTGACAGTTCATTTTATTGTTTACAAGCTTACAAAAGCATTTTGATCTATTGCATTCAGAAAAAAGTTATTCGTGATGTAACTCAAGCTTGATAGTGTGATTGCTTTATATTTGGGTGGAAAAACACAAAGTGGAATAAATCTTTTGTTTCTCGTACCATTGCTCGTTACCGTGATACTGGCAGTGTTGCATCGCGTCCAAAAAGTGGACAAAAAAAACGGTAACAACACCAGAAATGATCCGAAAAGTGAAGGCCGTATTTGATCGAAATCCACGCCGCAGTGGTAGAAAAATTGCTCGTGAGCTGAACATATCGCGAGAACGGATACAACACATATTAAAAAATGAGCTTGGACTAAAGCCATTGAAGTTCCAAAAAGTGCAAGAGCTCACCGATGCACAAAAAAAATTTAGACTGGAAAGAACCAAGGAGTTGCTTCGCTTGCACGAAAGTGGCCAGTTACCGAATTTGGTTTTCTCCGACGAGAAGCCATTCTAAATTGAGCAATTTGGGAACAAACAAAATGATCGGGTTTACTTGCCAAAGAGGTCAGCTGAAAATTTACACCTTCCATTGGCCACCAGAACTCAAGCGCCGCCGATGGTAATGGTGTGGGCCGCTGTAACGGCCGATGGTCGCTTCCCGCTCGTATTCATCGACCATTGGGTCAAAATAAATGCCGAATATTATCGGGAAAATGTCCTAAAGACAGTATTGAAGCCCTGGGCAGACAAACATTTCGGCCGCAGACCATGGACATTCCAACAGGACTCAGCACCATCGCCAAGCGTCAACCAAGAATGGCTTAAAAAGGAGGTTCCTCGCTTCATGTCTACCGCACAATGGCCACCAAGATCTCCAGATCTCAATCCGTTGGAATTTTGCGCCTGGGGCATTTTAGAGAGTAAGGTTCGCACTAAAAATACCAAAGTATCGATCATCTCAAGACGGCGCTTCGCCGGGAATGGGCCAAAATACCGCAAAGCCACTTTCGTGCAGCGTGTGATGGCTTTGTCGGCCGTTTGAAGGCCATAATTCGTGCCAAAGGTGGCCAATTTGAACAAATCTAAAATTGTATGTTATTTCCCCTTTACTATCTTATTTCCGCTTTACTAAAATATAGCGCTTTACTTTGTTGCATTACATATCAGCCACTCTGTATACCCTCGTATCACTAAAGTGAGGGTATACAAATGGTAAGATCCAAGATAGCCTTAGCAAATATTCCATTTGTGTGGGAGGTACCGAAGGCGGCGCACAGTGTCGTGAGTGTGGCCAAAAATACATACAGTCGACGTTGGAGTGTTTTAAATTGATTAGTGTTTTTAATAGATTAGAAAGCACATAAAACATTTTTTAGATGTATTGAGTTGTTTCAGATATATGGGGCTTCAAAGTTGAAGTTGTGAACCTACGTGTATTTATCACATAAAAAAATAAAACAAATAATCGCAAGGCCTGTAACTAGTTGTTGTACATCAATGTTTCTGCAATACGACAAAATTAATTTTTACTCCATATATTACTTATATGTAAAGTTCCGTAAGGATAACTTGTGTGTACAGAAAATCACGCTAGTTTTTTAAGTGAACCCTTTTTGAGTGGACCGAAAAAATAAATCATTACGACAGTTCACCAACGATATTTTTGGTTTTTAGCTATAATGTAGTAGTTTTAAAGTAAATAAATTTTAGCTGGGAATTTGCCTACAATAAATATTTCAATTTGTTATTTTTTTTCGAGAAACTTTGGTTATATCTGAATCAAATGTTTTAAGAATCAAAGTTTAGATTTTCTGACAATAAAATATGCGTGATGCTCGTATTACATTTGAAGTCATTTTTGCATATTTTACTACCAACTACTCAAAAACAATATTTTAAGAATAATTTAATCTTTGCTGCAATTTTAGCGATTACATGTAACGGGTTTTCCAATAAGAGTGCTATGATTTCTTTGAAAAAAAACACACTTATTGTTAAGGAAATGCAAAAGCTTTTTATTAAATGTGAAGTACAATCGATACAATTAAGTTCTAAATAAAACGTCATTCAAATGGCCTCCACGACTTCTTCTGCCGGAACGAATTCGATGAACCCAATTTTCGAGCACTTTTTCCACACAATCAGGTCGTATTTCATGAATGGCACGTTAAATATTAACTTGTAAAGCTTAAAGAGAGTCTGGTTTATTTCGAAAGACCAATAACTACAAATAACCCCACAAGAAATAGTCTAACGGTATTAAATCACAACTTCTTAGAGGCCATTCAATATCACAATTTCTTGAAATAATCGAATCTTCAAACTTTTCTCGCAACAATTTCTCGTAGACACAAACGGTCAATGGCACAAAGATACCTCTTAACGAGAGCTAAAATATTCATCGGTGTCAAGGTCGTAGGTCGACTGGAAAGTGTTTTTTTTTTATTTAAAAAACGTGGACAGCATAATTTTCAAATGTGAATGGAAAGTTAATTTTTGCTCTGGATCCTTAACGGTACGTCGGATCGGGAATCGGTCAATGGCAAAAAGATAGCTCTTAACGAGAGCTAAAACATAAAATAAAGTTGCAATTGGAGAACGATTATTTTGATAATAAAACTGAATAATTTGTAAACGTTGTTCTTGCGTATATCTCTCCATGATGATGTTGTAAACACTACTGAATACAATGAAAAACAAATGACAGATCATGACATATTACAAATGGACGAAACGTCACTTATACTGAGCAAAATTTGGTTGAATTCGGTGGACAGTTTTAGAAAATATTGTATTTTTGCGTTTTTGTTATTTTTAGTAATACAGCACATAAAATTAAGTTATTTTGTTAAAATAACTTATTATAGAGAATTCTAAAATAACTTATTTACAGCCAAAACATTTTGTCGTTTTTTTAATAAGGCATTTTTTTATAGTAGCATAAAAATAAGCATAAATTTTGTTTATTTCAACAAAATATTTTATATTATTTTATAATAACATTTGTTAAAAACCATTTAAGTTTATAAGTGAATTTATGAATGAAATATATCTCAAGCAGTGTAGAATTTAGTAATAACTTTTATGTTAGTGATCATCGAAATTAATTACGCTGTACAACAGTTAAAAAAATACTCGGACTTGACAGTATAGGTTCGATTCTACTACCAAAGGTTAGTATAACCCTATAATCGGTTTGGCGAAATTGGTGACCAATTTTTTTTATGGGCCTCTAAAGTTTTTGAAAATTAGTGGGCCCCTCGAAAAAGGTGTCATCAGCTTTTGACCAACAAATAATTCAGACTTGGTGATTATAAAGGCATTTTTTTATAGTACAATAAAAATAAGCAAACATTTTGTTTATTTCAACAAAATGTTTGTATATTATTTTTTAATACACGCTGAAAAAAAATCGCTTCTGTAGTATATTGACTCAAACATATTCTGCTTGAAATATACATATGCTTAGGGTACACCCTAAATATATAATAGTTGACGCACACAAATTGTATATGTTTGGGAGGATATTGTTCTAAACAAAAATATGTTCCCATGCTAATATTTTTTTATTTGGAAATAAAGATTATTTTGTATTTAAGTATTTTAGCAATGTACCAGTTCCTTAATTTAAAGACAAGTTTTCTATTTTTCAGAAGTTCAAAGCAAAATTTTTTTATAAATTTTATGTTTGTAAAATTCAGTTAACACTTAAATCGCATAATCTTTCGTAACTATAAATTGCACTGATGGATTGACAAAAAGTGATGAATTGGAATACTTATAAATTAAAATTTATTGGTGTAAAACAAAGCCTATTGCTGCTAAAGACATTTTTAACTACAAAGTTCAACACGAAATCTAGAAAAACTAAAAAATTCGAAAAATTCAGCAAAGTTTTAAAAAAAAAATTAATTAAAATATATTTGGAAACCATCTTAAACAATAACTTTGTTTGTGGGTAAACACATATTTCATTTGTGAAAGTCAGTGCGCAAATATATTTTGTTCTAATATATTAATATATGCGTTCCAAACAAAATTTCATGATTTTTAAATAAAATTTATTTGCTAACAAGTACATAATATTCAAAAAATTCGTTTCCAAATATATTTTCTTTCAATTCAAACATATCAAAACTGGCGATTTTTCTCCGTGTAACGTTTGTTAAAAACCATTTACATTTATAAGAGAATTTATGAATGAATATGTGTTTTTGTTTAAATGAATTCGCTTCGGTTGTGTATGTTAATACTAAATTAATGATATAAACACACACAACAAAAAATTTTTTTTAATATTAAGATATCTCAAGCAGTGTAAAATTTAGCAATAACTTTTATGTTAGGGTCATCGAAATAAATTACGCTGTGCAACAGTGAAAAAATACACGGACTTGACAGTATAGGTTCGATTCTACTACCAAAGGGTAGTATAACCCTATACTCGGTTTGGCGAAACTGGTGACCAATTTTTTTTTATGGGCCTCAAATTTTTTGAAAATTAGTGGGCCGCTCGAATAAGTTGTCATCGGCTTTTGACCAACAAATAAGTCAGACTTGGTGATACCGCTTAATTATATTTGGCAATAATGTAGCTAAGAATATGCTGAACAAAGTTCTTAAAAAGGTGTCATCAGCTTTTGACCAACAAATCTTGGTGATTATAAAGGCATTTTTTTATAGTACAATAAAAATAAGCAAAAATTTTGTTTATTTCAACAAAATATTTTATATTACTTTTTAATAACATTTGTTAAAAACCATTTACATTTATAAGAGAATTTATGAATGAATATGTGTTTTTGTTTAAATGAATTCGCTTCGGTTGTGTATGTTAATACTAAATTAAATTTGTGTATGTTAATACTAAATTTATGTTAGGGTCATCGAAATAAATTACGCTGTGCAACAGTGAAAAATTACTCGGACTTGACAGTATAGGTTCGATTCTACTACAAAAGGCTAGTATAACCCTATACTCGGTTTGGCGAAACTGGTGACCAATTTTTTTATGGGCCTCAAAAGTTTTTGAAGATTAGTGGGCCCCTCGAATAAGGTGTCATCGGCTTTTGACAAACAAATAATTCAGACACCGCTTAATTATATTTGGCAATAATGTAGCTAAGAATATGCTGAACAAAGTTCTTAACATTTTACACGAACAATTTTTTTCGTACTTTTTTTTTGAAAAAATGAAGGAAAAAATATTTTTTTCACTTTTCGCTTGGCAAAATTTTAGTCAACGTAAATCTGAACAACTTTTGTAAACACATCAATACAATCTGAACGTGTCTTGGCACCCTAAATAACTCAAAAAACCACATTGTACCACACAAATTTCAGTTTTTCACAAAAATATTATTTTTTGTATGTTCAGAAACTTTATGGAAAATATGCAGGGCTGCGGAGTCGAGCCAAAACTACTCGACTCCCGGAGTCGAATTTTGAAATCATTCGACTCCAACTCCGGCAGTTAAATAACATAAATTTCTGAAATTATATTTCTACTTAGACGTGAGTTCATGTTTTTGAAAATAAGATATAGCTTTGTTCAAAAACAGAAAAAGTTGGTATTCAATACCAGTAATTAAATAAAATATTATTGTTTATTTATTGATGTTTTACTTGTAAGCTGCAGCTAATATGACAATTATTTTTGCTTCAACAAACCACTTCATTCGTTAGTTATTATACCCTACACCACACTATGTTACAGGGGGTTTTAAATTAGTTTTTTTTTGGCAGATTTGTAAAAAATACTGCAGCTAGACCCACCTTAAAATATACCGTTCTACTCAGAATCACTAGCTGCCCGTCTGTCCATCTTAAGTTGTTCGTTAAGTACAGGTCGAAATTTCACTACGACTTTGCTAAAATTTGGCAATAAGGACTCTTTCACACCAGGTATTAAACCTATTGGAATTGGTCAAAATCGGTTTAGATCGAAATTGTCCCCATATATAAATGTTTCTATAGAAAATTCTGTTTAGATTCAGATTTATAAGGTAATTATCTCATATTTATATTTACAATATCTGAGCTTATTCTGCTCCGCCCGACCTTTCCTTAATTTGTTTGTACTCGCTTAATAATATCGTATAGTCTTGCAAAAATACTTATTTTGTTAGCTAAATATAATCAGAGCTTTCGTAAAACTGTTTTACATAAAAAACTCGATAGATTGGTTAACTTTATAGATATTTGAGGCATACAAAAAAAGTTAAAAAAGCTTCATATTTTATCCTTCTTTTGTATCAAAATTGTTTTCCCAAACATTTTTGACTGCAAAAGTTCTATCACATAAATGGTACATTTTGCACAATCCATCTCGGAGTCGGAGTCGACCATAATTTTTCGACTCCGGACTCCGACTCCCAGACTCAGCCCTGAAAATATGTGTGTCAGAATACACCAAAACTTAACACAAAAACCAAAAAAAACGGTCAAATTCCAGTCAAAAGCGCTCTTTGCTGATATCGTTATTGCTCCGACCACTAAATCGTATGACTAACATTGCTGTACGAACAGGAATTTGATATTTTTTTGGTGTTTGTGTTAAATTTTGGACTTTGGTGTGTTCTGACACATAAAATTACAGTTATGTGGGGGAGCTAGAGGGTTAATATGTTCCACAAAAATATTGGTCTTAATATTTTCCATAAAGTTGCTGAACACAATCTACAACAAAAAATAATATTTTTGTTACATAATAGTGAAAAACTAAAATGTTTGTGGTACAATGTATTGATATATTTTGACAATATTGCAAAACATTGTTAGTGAAAAATTACGAGTCCCTGAAAGTTAGGCTGAAAAAAATATTTTTTTCCTTCACTTTTTCAAAAAAAAAAAAGTTGAAAAAAATATCTTTCGCATAAAATGTTAAGAAACTTTGTTCAGCATATTCTTAGCTACATTATTGCCAAATATAAATAAGCGGTATCACCAAGTCTGAATTAGTTGTTGGTCACAAGCTGATAACACATATTTCAAGGGGCCCACTAATTTTCAAAAATTTGGAGGCCCATAAAAAAAAGTTGGTCGCCAATTTCGCCAAACCGAGTATAGGATTATACTACGCTTTGGTAGTAGAATCGAACCTATACTGTCAAGTTCGTGTATTTTTCAAAAAGTGTACATTTGTTGCATATTGTTATCAATATCAAAATCGTTTTTTTTTTTTGGATTACATTTATACATTTGCACATATGTTACATTTATAAAACATCCACTTCGATAATAGCGTTATTATCTAGGAGATTTTATTTCACTTAGTTCTTGGAGATGGAACATGTCTGCCGAAGACCGTTTCAATAAAATTCCAGCAAACTTTAAGAAATTAGTTTTTATGTTTTTTTTTCTTTTAAATACTAATCAGAATCCAAATATAGTTTTTCCCAACCATTTTAGTATCTCCCACTTATAGCGCCAAATCCCATATTGCTAAAATGAGGATTTACTCTACCGAATTTTTGTTATTTGCTGTTACATGTTTTTCGAATACAATACGAAGGATTCAGTCTTAGTAATTATAGAACAACTAATCATAAATTTTTGACCGCAAATAATTTATTGCAAAGTGTGCTAAATATAACGCAAATCTTCATTTAGCTTGGCTGGAATTGAATATTAGTTATGCTACGATGTTGTGAATTTTGAAATAGTTGTTGTCACAACTTTGCTTTGCAACAAATTGATTTAGGTGAAACCTATGAATATTTTATAAGTATTTTAATTTTCCCTTCCATTTCGATGGAAGATGCAATTTTGCCTTTCGGTCCAGTTCTATCATTTATCATTCATGACGAATATATATTCGAATGTGTTGCCATCCTCTTATGGTCGAATGGTGATGACAATGTTTATGATGCACATATACAATAAGGCGGGTGGTGAAACTAATGGTGATTTCGTTTCGGAAAAATAATATCGCATCGTGTTGCGAAATTTTAAAAATTCTCCCTGCACCCACTGCTAATTTCGCATTTTGAAGGCGAACAATCGAACAACAATCGTGCGGTGAGTAAAACACATACCTACAATATGGCGCAACCATTTGATAGTGCATTAAGAATGTACGCTTTCAATTAGGTTTGGTTCTGAAGTTTGATTTTTGACGGTGCAACACTCCACACCGTAGACTGGGCTGAGTGTGGAAAATGCGATATTTTCGCATTTCCGGAGTGTAAAAATTTTACAAACGAAATCAGAACCCGTTCACACGGCTGCACAATTTTTACAAACGAACCTAAAAATGCGGTTTCAGTGTAAAATGTAGAAACAATTTTACATTTTTTTTTTGTACAATCCAAATCACCATAATTTTTATTTACCTGAATCTAAAAAGAAAATTTATTTCCGTTGATTTTTCTAATAATCTCTTGTGAGGTAAAAGAAAAATATTCAGGGAAGCGTGTACAAGTTTTATTTCGTAGAACATTTCATATAATTAATTTTTTTCAGTGATAATTCCCAAAATATTTTGGCAGAAACTACAAGATTTGTGACATTCACAGAACAAAACAAACAGTGCAAAAATCCCATATTATACAAAACCGACCCTCTCTAATGTATACATGTATTTGTGTATGACGGTGGCTCTTGATAACATCCTTTCCCCTTTTGGGGCGAAGGGGATTTAGTTGCAGTAATGCATATACATACGTATTATCAATAATTCATTTATGTTGATTTTACCACTATGCCAAAGGGGGACATCGCAGTTTGAGATATTTATCGTCAATTTGTTTTTGAAATATTGAAGAATTTCTTGGAATTGCGCATATTGCCAAATATGCAAGAGATAAGTGGAAATTGTGTTAATCTCAAAGTAAGTAGTAAATAATTCTATGACTTAAATGTACTTAACATGCATAAGTAATGTAGAGGAAGATTGGAAAATATACGAGGACCAAATTTTAAGTAGGCAGTGTGGAGAATATCCACTTATTGTATGTCTTTTGATACATCACCATTTTTGATGCTGATTTTTAAGAGGAACAATGGTGCAAGCATCATCGTTTACTTAGAGAAAAATAAAATATCCTGCAACCATTTCTCTAGATTAGCTGTTGTTTCCGAGATATTCGGACGCAAAATTTGCTGCGAAATGAGAAGGCTCAATTATCTCGTGAGCGAATTTGAGGCGGAGGGCGTCGGAATGCATGCTAATGTCCACTGAATTAAAAAAAGGTGATCCTTAGACAATTTTTTCTCTCAAAACATGGCAACCTGCTTCTCACCCACTTGACTTTAACAAATGCCATCCAAACGTTTTTCTAATTTAAAAATTCATATAAATGGTCAACCCTTTTAGTTGGTATCTTCTAAAAATGTATTCCTGGCAAAAAATTACTATGGGTCCCTTTCAATTTATTTAAGAAAAATCTACCGGTTTCATAACTTTCAATTTATTTAAGAAAAATCTACCGGTTTCATAACTTTGCACAATTTATCACTGACAATTGAAAAAGTTACAGATTCTATGCACACTAAAAACAAAACACTCTTCTGTAGTATATTGCCTCAATAGTATATTCGGATTGAAACCTACTCGTATATACGAGGTATGTTCAAAAAATATCGCGAATTATGTATTTTTTCAAAATTTTTTATTTATTCATGAATATCTATTTTGTCCCCTTCAAAGTAATTCCCCTCGTATATAATATACTTCTGCCAACGTTTTTTCAAATCCTCGAAGCACTTCAAATAATCATTATTTGTTATCTTGTTCAGCTTATACGGGAATACGGTGGCAGCGCCAACATTACTGTGTTGTTTTTGGCCAAATATTCGCGCACAAGCAACGATGTGTGTGCAGGGGCGTTATCATGGTGCAAAAGCCAGTTTTTGTTCTTCCACAATTCCGGGCGTTTTTGGCGGGTTGCTTCGCGCAATTTGCGCATAACTTGCAGGTAATATTCTTTATTGACCGTACTACCCTGTAGCAAGAACTCATAATGCACCACGCCCCTGAAATCAAAGAAAACTGTGGGCAAAACCTTTACGTTCGACCGAAATTGGCGCGTCCGGCACGCTGTTCGTCCTTCGCATCTTCTCGGCCCTCTAAGAACATTTTGTACCACCGATAAACGTTGCTTTGGTCCAAGGTAGCTTCACCATATGCACCATTGTTTTCCACACAAAATTTGATGCAGATTCTTTGATCCATTTTCTGAAATACTAGATAAAAATCGAAGTTAAAACACATCCAAGCAGAAAGAAAATATACTTGGAACACAAATTTTTAAATATTATATATTTTCGAGCAAATAAATTTTAGCTGAAAATCAATAACATTTATTTAGAATCCATATGTTAAAATATTAGAATAAAATATATTTGCGAACTAATTTTCTCAAATACAATATGTGTTTAAATACAAATAAATTATTGTTTATGAATATTTCCAAATATATTTTATTAAAAAAAAGATTTTCAAAACTTTGCTGAATTTTGCGAATTTTAGTTTTAATTTGTTTCTTATTTTCGAATTATGCATTCCTATCAAAAATGGCAAACTTAGCATTAACATCTATTTGAAACCACTTATTTTTATTTTCTAACTATTCGAACTCATTATTTCCAATTATAATTTCTAAACATTACCTTTCAATTGCTGAAAACTTAAAACAATTAAAGAATAGATATAAGTATATTCAAGCAAATAGATCTTTGTGTGGGAAGTAACATATCCAAATAAAAAATATTAGGATGTAAACATAGTTTTGTGTAGAACAACATCCTACCAAAATATATAATATTTGTATGTGTCAAATATTATATATTTGTAGTGTACCCTAAAAATAATTATGTTTCAAGCAGAATATGTTTGGGACAATATACTACAGAGGCGATTTTTTTTTCAGCATGCACTCTATTACACAAAACACTAACCGAAAAATAATTTACCAAAAATATAAATCAAAACCCAATCCCAGAAAATTATTTACAAATCTACCTATTTCTCATAAAATCATTGAGAAAGGACCCCATAGTAATTTTGCGACAGGAATATTTTTGTCAAAGATATTTACTACAAATGCCCACTATGGGTATGACTAGAGACTTATTATATGTTTTGATTGCAATGCTTTAAGAGAAGTAGTTCTGTAAAGGTCCTCTCTATTACGTACTTTGGACTCAAGAGTGTATTCCGAAGAATTCCGCTACAAATACTTCCTTGACATAACTAACCTTACCGATTTCACAGCAAAATTCATGGCTGATTATCTCGATAATATAAGCAACCCAGAAAAACGGGTATCACCACTGGATTCAGCATGGTCGTAATAGGTTAACCGCATGGTCTCCATTCTGTTATATTTTTTAATAATATTATATAATAATTACCCTGTCGAGCACAGGGTAATTATTTAAGAGATTCCTTTATTTCGTTTGAAGATGGGGCATGTATTCCGAAGCCCTCGACATGAAAACACTCCCCAAAATTAGTAACATCTTTCATTACCCAATCAACTTTAAGAAATGTGTTATTCGGTATTTATCCCCTCACCTTGGAGAGGAGGGTATATATCAATTGCTACGAGCCAAAAGTGTAACACATCGAAGGAGCGACCTAAGCCCTAAGTATGTTCGGCGGAAATCCGTTTTGGGTAATTTTAAGTGATTTGAGCAATATCCGTCCGTCCGTCCGTCCGTCCGTCTGTCTGTCTGCTGGCTGGTTCGTACGATAAGTCTCGAAAGGAGTAACCGATTGACTTAAAATTTGGTATGAGGTAATATGTCTGGTTAGGTTCGAAGATTTTCCACATTGGTCCTTTCCTTCTAGTATCTCCCCCACAAAGGGTTAACATTTAGTGAAATATTGATTCTTTGATAACTTCTATGCTACTTACTCGAATCTTCTGAAACTTCGCGCACAGTATTAGTTTGTTAGTCGCTAACACGTCAAGAAGAAAAATTGGCGAAGTGGCCACTCCCTTTTTGGTACCTCCCACACAAATGGACCATTTTGTACCAAAAGTTACCAGCTTATAACTTTAATACCAGAGCATACAAATACTTGAAATTTTGAACAGTATAATGCTTTTATAGTACCTAGTCTACAGAGAAAATTTGGCGCCCCTTTTGGTACCTCCCGCACAAATGGACCTTTTTTACGAAAAATTAACTGATTTTAACTTTAACACCAATGAATATAAATACTTGAAATAGTGTACGGTGTAATGCTTTTATAGTATGTAGAGTTCTGAGAAAATCGACCGTTATTGGCCCGCCCCTTTTGGTACCTCCCACACAAATGGACCATTTTGTACTAAATGTAAACAGTTTTAAATTAGAATTCCAGTACATACTTTAATGTTATTAAATGCAATTTAAATTGACAATAATTTATTACGGTTTACCCAACTGAACTTTCTTACTTGTTTATTTGGGAATTTAATGCCGAATCCAATTATACATAGGATTCGCTTTTAGCGAAATGTTTAATCCCACCAATTTACTCCGCTCATGTGTATATTGGTACATCTTTATTATTATATATCAAATTATTGTAGAATTCGCGTTTATTGGTGAAATGCGACCGGACATGTAAAATAACGGGTTTTCTAATAGGGATGATATGATTTTGAAGTGACGTTTCGGCCATTTGTAATAAGTCATGATCTGTCATTTGATTTTCATTGTATTCAGTAGTGTTTACAATTTCATCATGGAGAGATATACGCAAAAGCAACGTTTACAAATTATTCAATTTTATCATCAAAATAATCGTTCTTCAATTGCAACTTTTCGTGCGCTAAGTCCATTTTTTTTTTAAATCCAACAAACACCCCAGTCGACTTACGACCTTGACACCCATGAGCAATATTTTAGCTCTCGTTAAGAGCTATCTTTTTGTCATTAACCGATTGCGGCTACGTGCCACACAGCAAATGGAACAATTGAATTGTTGCGAGAAAATTTTGGAGATTCGGTTATTTCAAGAAATTGTGATATTGAATGGCCTCCAAGAAGTTGTGATTTAACACCATTAGACTATTTCTTGTGGGGTTATTTCGGTCTTTCGAAATAAACCAGACTCTCTTCAAGCTTTACAAGTCAATATTGAACGTGCCATTCATGACATACGACTTGATTTAGTGGAAAAAGTGCTCGAAAATTGGGTTCATCGAATTCGTTTCTGCAGAAGAAGTCGTGGAGGCCATTTGAATGACGTTTTATTTAGAACTTAATTGTATCGATTGTATTTTACATTAAATAAAAATCTTTTGAATTTCCTTAACAATAAGTGTATTTTTTTTAAAGAAATCATATCACTCTTATTGGAAAACCCTGTATAATAATGTTAAATTCATCTTAATTTTTGTGCATATGACGTATTTTTAACGTCTTCAAAAAAAGAGATTTTTCAAAGTAAAAATACATTTTGTTTGTTTCTCAAAAAAATTATCCACATTAAATGGAATACAACTTTTTGAATCAAGTGGAATCACAACCATGTGACATAGAGAAGAGAGGTGAAGTAGTGATGAATCCAACAGTACCTAGTATATCTACGACTTCTTGCGACATTGGATTGGATTTGTGTACTTTAAATATGTGACTTTTATACTTTAAATATAGAAAATATGTGTGGCTGCTACATCTATCTATGAACCGATTTTCTTGGTTCAAAAAAATAACTTTTAAGAAAATTCGGAAAAATCGGATAATACATATGATCGGTACTGAGCGGACAGGATAGCTGGGTTTACAGGCTGCTGCAAGTTTGTAGTGTCCTACGATGAAAAATGGAGATCTTATTAATATTATAAGGATTATAGTAATTTGTATAGTTTACTTCTTCTACAAAAACTACAAAAATATAGTTAAACGCATTTGCAGCTTATGTATATTAGGGTGGACCGATTATTTTTTGTTTTTAATTTAACTATCAGTCGACGATCCATTGTATAAAGTGCATTAGTGCAAAACTTCAGCTTTCAAAAATATTGCAGCCCGCAATTTAACCCTATTTAGGTTGTTTTGGTGTAATTTTGACAAACATTACCCGGTTTTGCAGACTTTCATCGCAATGTTGACAAAGATATTATTGATTTTCAATGGTCTTCCATACCTCCATTCTCAGCTATACTAAGTGCCAACAGGTAGTTTCTCTGGAGAGGCGATCGAAGTTTGATGATTTTTTCAAATTTGTGTGGAATTCCTTTATAATGCAAATTGAATGACCTGTACTGTTTTGTGAAGACTTTTGATTAGGTTGGCGGATAAACACCAAATTTTGACTGAATATAATTTGGAATATTTAAAAATTAAAAATGCATATTCCCTAAAAACATGCAAAGTCGACTTCGAATGTTTTGGAATGGAGGTACCGATTTTTGAAACGCAGCAACATACAATCAAGTACCTCAAATAGATTTTAAACTAAATTTAGTCGGCTTTAATTTAAAATCAAGATACATAACTGAATGTGGCATGTTATTCTGGCTTTTACACTCATTTCCACTAATTTCCGCAAAGTCGCCTTTGGAGCCCGACTGTGCGATACACGGGTACACCCTGAAGATGATCCAAACCGTAGGACTTTATCTCTAACGATTTAGTCGTGAGATAAAAAACAATGCAATGCGCGCATATTTACCCCTTTTTTTCCAATGTGCGACGCTTAATCTATTGCTGTGTGAAGAGATCATACCGTTTCTTGGAATTTCTGATTCTGATAAACTCTATTAATTGACATACTTATTCCTTTCGTACTTGTCAATCGCATAGATTTTTAATTCCTCAATATATTCACCCGCAGTTTTTTGTGTAATTGCGATACTGGAAATTTAGATTCATATTAATTTCATAACCCATTTGTTTTATATCC
This sequence comes from Eudasyphora cyanicolor, assembly GCA_963930755.1. Taxonomy (NCBI): domain Eukaryota; kingdom Metazoa; phylum Arthropoda; class Insecta; order Diptera; family Muscidae; genus Eudasyphora; species Eudasyphora cyanicolor. Next base: position 95,129,709 of record OZ005736.1, on the reverse strand, counting down.
ATTGACATATGCATATCTTCAACGGAATTCAACATATTATAATTTAAACAACAATTTTTTTTCATACATTCCCCGGAGCTGTAAATAATGCGAACATAAACGGGACAACATTTGTTGAACGAATTCAGAACTGTTGTGCAAATTAAGGTTACCAGGTGATTGCAATATCAATTGTAATAATTACAGACAAAGTGATCTGTTGACCAAAACGAATGAGAGGCATCAGTACCAGAAAGAGCTGGAAAAATACGGATACTTTACGCTTTACCATAGATACTTTTAGACAGTGCCGAATTACAAGTGTTTATGTGCAATGGTATTAATATTATAAGCTACTAAATTTTTAAATGATTGTACCATTTTGTATGGGATGTACCAAAAGAGGCCTGGAAATAAAGTCCATTTGAAACTGAAATATAGTTACTTAAAGGCATTACACTGCACAGAATTTCATGAATTCTTTGTCTTAAAATTATAAACTGTTAACTGCGTTTACCAAATGGTACATTTGTGTGGGAGATATCACAATAGACGGGGCAACTTTGCCCGTTGTTCTTAAGGTGACAGTAATTTGAATGACGTTTTATTTAGAACTTAATTGTATCGATTGTACTTCATATTAAATAAAAAACTTTTGAATTTCCTTAACAAGAAACACACTTATTGTTAAGCAAATTCAAAAGTTTTTTATTTAATGTAAAGTACAATCGATACAATTAAGTTCTAAATAAAACGTCATTCAAATGGCCTCCACGACTTCTTCTGCAGGAACGAATTCGATGAACCCAATTTTCGAGCACTTCTTCCACTAAATCAAGGCGAATGTCATGACTGGCACGTTCAATATTGACTTGCACAGCTTGAAGAGTGTCTGGTTTATTTCGAAAGACCAATGACTTCAAATAACCCCACAAGAAATGGTGTTAAATCATAACTTCTTGAAGGCCATTCAATATCACAATTTCTTGAAAAAATCGAATCTCCAAACTCTTCTCGCAACAATTCAATTGTTTCATTTTCTGTGTTGCACGTAGCCACAATCGGTCAATGGCAAAAAGATAGCTCTTAACGAGAGCTAAAATATTGCTCATTGGTATCAAGGTCGTAGGTCGACAGAAAAGCGTTTTTTTGGATCTTTTAAAAAATTGTCTTAGCATTTTTTTCAAATGTGAACGGAAAGTTTATTTTTGCTCTAGCTCCTTAACGGTACGTCGGATCGGGAATCGGGCAATGGCAAAAGGATGGATTTTAAAAAAATTTACTTAGCGCACGAAAAGTTGCAATTGGAGAACGATTATTTTGATAATATAACTGAATAATTTGTAAACGTTGTTCTTGCGTATATCTCTTCATGCTGAAATTGTAAACACTACTGAATACAATGAAAAACAAATGACAGATCATGACATATTACAAATGGCCGAAACGCACTTCAAAATCATATCCTATTGGAAAACCCGTTACATATATAACTTATTAGAAAATCAATATTTAACCAAATGTTAACCCTTTGTGGGAGGTACTAGAACAAGTAGACCAATATGGCTCATCTTCGAACTTAGCCTGAGATAGCAAAAAAAATATTGTCACATACCAAATTTGAAGTCAATCCGTTACTCCTCTTAAGAGTTATCGTGCGCACCAGCCAGGCCGACAGACAGACAAACAGGTCTTAGGTCACTACCTCTAAGTGTTACAGTTTTGGTCCGAAGCAATTGATATATATCTTCCGCAATAAATGTTATTGAGTGAGTGAATATTTAACAAATAAGAAAGTTCAGTCGGGTAAACCGACTTATGAATCCCCTCACCTTGAGTCCCAAAAAAATATTCGTAAATTTAGTTATTTTTTGTTTAAATTAAATTACTATTATCAATTTAAATTACATTTAATAACTTTAAAGTATGTACCTGTATTAAGATTATTAGCTCTTAAGTATTGGTGCAAAATAGTCCATTTATGTTGGAGGTACCAAAATGGGAGGGCCAATAACGCCTACGTTTCTCTAGACTCTAGGTACTATAGAGGCGTGCAAATAACGCCCACTTTTCAAATGTGTATGAACTTATATCAAAGCAGTTAACTTTTGGTGCAGCGCAAAACACACAGACAGAGAGACAGACGGACATTGCAAAATAATAGGACAAATTCCTAAATAATAATTTTATTTGTACTTAAACACATACTTTATTTGAGAAATTTAGTTTGCAAATAAATTTTGCTTTACTCGTAATATATTAATATATGCGTTCCAAATATATTTTATTTATTCGCGCACAAGCAAAGATGTGTGTGCAGGGGCGTTATCGTGGTGCAAAAGCCAGTTTTTGTTCTTCCACAAATCCGGGCGTTTTTGGCGGATTGCTTCGCGCAATTTGCGCATAACTTGCAGGTAATATTCTTTATTGACCGTACTACCCTGTGGCAAGAACTCATATTGCACCACGCCCCTGCAATCAAAGAAAACTTTGAAAACCGGGCGTTCGGCACGTTGTTCGTCCTTCGCATCTTCTCGGCCATCTAAGAACATTTTGTATCACCGATAAACGTTGCTTTGGTCCAAGGTAGCTTCACCATATGCCACAGTCAACTTTCGGAATGCGTCAGCGCACTTTATTTTGCAGATGCAGATTCTTTGATCCATTTTCTGAAATAGATAAAAATCGAAGACAAGTTAAAACACATCCAAGCTCAACAGCAGTCAAAAATTAACTAAACATTCAAAATGGCCGACCTAATCAGCATATGTTAGGGACATGAGTACCAACTTAACGCTACAAAAATATCAAAAATTAAATACCCGTAGCCCACGGAAATTAAAAATTCCCGATATTTTTTGAACATACCTCGTACATGCAGATCTTAAAGGAGATGCGAAAATAACTTTCAGATGTCCAGCCTGCGTTCAACCCATGCATAAAACCGCATTTTAGAATCTTGAAATAACTTTAGAAATATATCGCTCACCTCTAATTGTGGTCTATTTCTAATATGATCAATTACCAAAGCAATTTTCATTCTTTCAATATTAAAAAATCGGATCTGTATATGTATACGGATCTTCAAGAAAATTCGTCTTTCGGCCTGAGTAATATATCTCGATCAGCGTACCATATTAAACAAAATGTTTGCTAAGTTTTGAGTGTTGTCAAATGTAATGATCAGCTTTTGCAGCAACTATTAGAATATTGGCGTATCTGTCCACCAAGTTTGATGTTGTAGTTTAATCGTAGTTTTTATTAGAAAAACAAGCTTACAAGGTTTGGATTCGGGTATTAAAATGCTAGTATTCCAATACAATCAAATTTTCTGTTCATGTATATTTGTTTTTCCTTACACAACACTTTTCCCAACCATTTTTAGGTATTATGCTTAAAAAAATATACGAAATCCAATTTTGAGGGACCACATGAAATCACGTACACTTTTCACACATTAACTAAAACTGCAAAAGATTAAATTATAGCTTTTAAAAGATTAAATTAACACATAAATGAAGAACCAAATAATTAACATTCTATTTCCGGCAACATAAACAGCTGGTCACCCCATTCACCACCGTTAGAAATGGATTACAAGAACCAGTACAACGAACGCAACATATGTTTTATGCAATTATGAATATTATCAGAGTTCAATCTAATAACAAAACTAATGAATATTAATGGGTAATGAGGTCTGTCTGTTCAATTGTATGAACAGAGAGAGAGAAGAAGAAGGAGCAAAGGAACAGAAAATTACAGTATACGAAACATATAACAAAATACTATAACAAAGCAAGGAGAAAAAATGAAAGGATCCAGACGGGCATACACACACATACATACCAAAACGAGGTTAAAGACCGCACGAAAGAAAAAAACAATAACGGTGAGCAAAAAAACAAAAATAGCAAAATAAATATAAAATCAAACATTTGAATAATAATAATTGAAATCAAACATACAGTACCTTTCTAGTTCTTTTACAGACTCACAAGGATAATGTAATTCCATTGCAGAGATTGGTTTTGTGACTGTGTATGTGGGTCGCTTTTTATTCTTAGAATTTTCCCAATGCTTTTGCAAAGGAATGCACAAATAGAAAACAACAATGATTATGAAGAAAGAATATTTCTACTCCGATAACTGTTTATTCGGTCAATACTTAACATCAATTTAACACCTTCTGACCAGACAACCTGAACAGCGTCCGTCCGAAAAGTCATCGACATCCATTTCAATTGTGGCAAACAGTCGTTCAAATATAAAGTACAGTGTTTGTTATTCATAAAATAATGAGGCAAAAAATAATAAAAATAAAATATTTTTCACTGATACTTCTGTTTTTTCCCATTTTTATTGAAAGGTGCCTTCAGTATTTGGGCTATATTTATTAAATTAAAGGAAATTATGAGGCTAAAAATGTTGAAAAAATCATTTTCAGTTAGAGACAGTAGTTTAGTAACTGTCGTTAAAAGAATTAGAAAACAATTGATTTTCTTTAAAATCTTAGAAAAATAGAAAAAATCGGAAAAAACAAATAAGAAAGTTCAGTCGGGTAAACCTGTTTAAGAATCCCCTCACCCTCATTCCCAAAAAAATATTCGTAAGTAGATTTATTTTTTTTTTTTCAATTAAATTATTATCAACTTAAATTGAATTTAGGAGCACCTCAGTAGGCGAGTTGGTAGCGAACTCGCCAGCTGCTCTTGTCTGCCGCTGCAAATGTCTAGCCACATAGTCATTGAAATATGACTTTTCTTTGTATTTTGATGTAATGTAATTTAATAAATTTATATTATGTACTGGTACTAAACTGTTAACTTTTGGAGTAAAATGGTCCATTTGTGTGGCAGGTACCAAAAGGAGCGTGCCAATAACGCCCAATTTTCTCTGGTTGTGTTCGAATTAATCTGTGAAAATGTTTGCTGAGTACCTTAAAGTGGCTTGACGAAAACCGCTATTTTGCGCTGAATAGTAGCCACTTCCACGACATTACCAGGGATGGTCCACGACATGATTTTTTAGATTTACGACTGTCAGAAAGGTGTAAACGTCACATACGTCATAAACCCGTCTGAAATGTCGTAAACTGTAATATCAATTCTAAGGACGCTGCAGACTTCAGCTCTTCACGTAAAAATCTGGTAGACACCATCGAAATCCGAGATACAACTTTATTTAAATTTTTTTGAGAAAATATGTGTTTTTGATCGAATACCAATATTTACGCAATGGTGTGATATATTGTACAACCCAAACATTAATTAAGTTCAAATCGGAAAATCAACTACTCTCGGCGATAAATCTACTTTTTCAACAACGGCACGCACATCTTTTTCAGATCATAAAAATTTACCTTTCGTCACTTTTTTTTGTAGACCATTTAATTTATATTTTTGACGAACAATAAATCGTTCAGATTCAGTTTTTTTTGCAAAATATTATGTAAGTTCTGATTCACACGAGGCAATTTTTTCAAAGCAAGTATGAAAGTTTGTAGTTTGTCTGCCTCTCTCCAACAAACTTTGAAACACCACCCATTTCTGTGCCTGCTGCAAAAACTAGAAGGCCTGACTTATTCTGGAATATGGCAAAATGTCGACATAACGCATTGGCATCATTTGCTCTAAAATTACTGATGATCCCAGCGTCAACTGCATAATTAGAAGGCATTTTCTCCAATTGGTCTCATGTGCATTCTGATTTTCGAAATCTATTAGTATCGGAACGATCTAAAAAGTTGCTGGAAGTTTACTTTTCACTTAAATACGCGAAAAAAGACAACTTTTAAGGTGTTGAAGATAGAGATTCGAGTGAAAAAGTAACCTAATTTATAAACAAATAATAATTCATTTGAACTAATAAATAAACCTGAAAGTTCAAAATAAATATTTTTTTTCTTTTCTATTGATTTGCTAATTATTAACTGTTAGTGACAAAGTCAAGTTTCCGACATTAGGTTTACCAATTTAGAGAAATGTATGAAAATTGTATCTGAGTCGATAAAACGGTCTATTAAATTCAATGTTTAAAGATGATTTCATGTAAATGTTGACCGCGGCTTCGCCTCAAATGGTTAATAAGCTGGGTCCAATTTGGGCATATTCTCTCCAACATATCGACCGGTATCTCACGAATAAATTCTTCACTATTGCCTTCCAGTGCGTCAACCGTTGCGGTCTGTTCCTATAGACATGAGCCTCAACATAGGCATCCAAAAAAAAACTAAAAGCGTCCAATCGCACGATCTAGCGGCCAATTGACCGGCCTCAAACGTGAAATAAACTGTGCACCGAACTCGCATCTGAATTGGGCCATTGTTTCGCGTGCTGTGTGGCATGTAGCTCCGTCTTGTTGAAACCACATGTCAGTCAATTCCAACTTTTCCAAAGTTTGTAATCATCGCACAGTAGCGCTCGCCATTCACAGTAACGATCCTGCCTTCGTCGTTTTGAAAAAGTACGGTCCAATGACGCCACCGGTCCACAATTCACACCAAACCGTCCATTCTTAGGGATGCAGTGGCGGTTCTTGCAATGCTTCTGCTGCTCTTCACGCCCAATACGGCAATTTTGTTTTTTCACGTATCCATTCAAACAGAAATGATCTTCGTCGCAGAAGTCGCAGAATACACGATGCACTTAACCGAGCATAAATTTTGATAATAAAATTCAATAATCAGCCAGCGTTTTTCGTTTTTAAGTCGATTTATGATTAAATTATAGACCAAACTGAACATGTTTGACAGTAACATGTTACACGAAAATAGTTGAGCTGCCAAAAAAAGTGTTCCCAAAAAGGAGGTTGCCAAAAAATAATCCATTAGAGTGAGTGGGCCCGTATGAACCATCCTTGAACTTTGTCTAAGATAGAAAAAAATATTACCACATACCAAATTTGTTACTGTTTCGTGAGTTATCGAGTGCATCAGCCAGATAGACAATTGGACGGACATTTCTCAAATAACTTAAAATACCCTACAACGGTTTACTCGACTCACATTTTCTTACTTGTTTTAATTTTAAAACCGGTTAAAATTTAGTTCTCTTCCTCAAAACAAAATACATAATTGTCAAATGTCCTAACAACATTACAACAATAAAAAGAAACCACATTTATCTTTAGTACTAGTGGAAGTTTGTGGCGAGGAACACTTTATGAGATGACTTGCCAACTACAGTTCATGCAAATGCGGTCCATATGATATCTTCTCGCACATTCAAAAGCAGAACATTTTGATTGATGAATATGACAATTTAAGTCATATTTCTCACAAACGCAAAACCGTAATAACTTCCAAATATCAGAGGAGAAATCTCTTGTCTGCAGTAGAAAAGTTTTGGTTGAAGAAAAAATGTTTTCAAAGATTGATTTATTCGGCAAAAAAGAACTACTTTATCTTGGGTGCAAAAGGCTATTAAAGCATTATTATGTGGACAATTTTCTTTCGACATACATGTGGTTTCGGTTATTTTCTTAATTTCAGTTTAGAAATTAAAATGTTTGTGTTTTTGTGGTATGTAGACTCTGTTAAGAAACTGATAAAAACAATAATTTAGGAAAAATTAAAAAAAAAAAATTTCTGGGGCCACAAGGATAAAATGATTGTAAAACAAATGAACTTATATGTTTGGGACAATATTTTTTTTTTGCAATGTATAATCGATCGATACGAAATAGAATAGAAGAAGTCTCCAATAAACACCACCAATTTTCAAGGAAATCGGTTCAGATAAAAGTATGGTCCACGTATTGGTTTATATTTAATGAAATCTCCGTGGAACGAATTTAATCGATATTTGCTTGAGCAACGTTGGGAAATAATGCAAACTTATATCCAAAGTGAATGTTGTGTAGCCCAAATAGTGTATTTATTAAAAAATGCTGGCCTGGATCATTGACTCACCATCGATCTCAAGAACATAACATTTCACGCACCAGTCTGATGCGAATTTCGCAAAAAGATCTCGCATTATTAGCTTACAAGATCCAACTGTCCAATTGAAGGATTTGGCTCTAAATTGGACAATGATATTTTTTTTAAAAAATCAAAATTATTTTCATCTTCACGCACCAGGCTAATGCGAATTTCGCAAAAAGATCTCGCATTATTAGCTTACAAGATCCAACTGTCCAATTGAAGGATTTGCCTCTAAATTGGACAATGATTTTTCTAAAAAAAACAGAAATTATGTTCAACTTGGCGACCATGTTAACAACTGCCGCATCTTCGGGATCGTGATCGTCGAGAAGGCAATGCATCCTCTGAGAGTGACAGTTTGGACCGGTTGTATCATTGGCCCATTTTTCTTTGAAAATGCTGTCGGAAACACCACTTCAGTTAACACTGTGACCGGAGATTGAAAACGTGGACTTTAAGGATCATTGATTTTAGGAGGATGACGCGCCATGCCAACAGCATAGGAAATCGGTTAAGATTTAGACAAGTGTTATCAGCCATCCCGACGATGTCAATTGGCTACCTTGAAATTTGACGCCGTTAGTCTCTTTTCTGCGGGGTGTCGTGATGTTATGAAACAATTCATTTACGATTCATACCCGTAGGGCCAATGTCAAGCAAGTCAACCGTGTGATAGAGCCACACCGTCACTAAGGTCGTAGAAAATTGGGTTGGTATCCAGATGAATGAAATAGCATTCCATAAATAATGGGAATATTTGCTCTTTTGTTTAAATGACGATAAAAACTGATTTTTGTTAATTATTTAAATTTAAACAATTTTATTTGGACCGATCCGATTATTATGAAATTAGACAGAGAAGAGTTCATAGACCTTTAAATGAACAGTATTAAATTTTAAGAAAATCAGCCAATAGGGAGCAAGTTCTGCGTAGCGAATACTCAGTTTATCGAAAATCCAATATGACGAATGGACTCATTTTATTCAAAACCAGTAGGGAAAGGCTAAAGCTGGGCGCGGCCGACTATATGTATTACCCTACACCACTCTACTAATATCGAAAAACTCTGAAATATACATTATACTTCAGCTAAAAACTGGAATGAACTTCTATACGTCTGTATAGAAGTTCCAAACTCAACACCCTAGTGGGTTTTGGTGACTTTTCTGAGGAACTGGAGCTATCACTTGCAAAAAGACTGAATGATCACTGTAGTGTTTACCAGGCAGAAATCTTAGCTATTAAAGATCACAGTCGGTATCAATATATTTATTCTGATAGTCAGGCTGCTATCAAGTCCATGGAAACTATATTCCTGAATTCAAAAACTGCCCTCGGCTGTCGTAAATCTCTAAAAGAAATGGCTGAACAGTTCAATGTTCACCTGATATTAGTGCCGGGTCACAGGGATATACCAAGGAACTGTAAGGCAGATAAACTTGCAAGACTAGTAAACACCTTACACGCTCCAGGGGAACTTGAATTTGTGCTCTTACGGCAACAAATGAATAGTGTTAACTAGTCAGGAAGTACATTCCAGGCTGATCAGGCCCGACCTAATCTCAAAACGCACGAACGCACTGTTGTCGTTGTCGAGACCGGATGTCTCGATAGTGTCTGTCATGACGGGTCCATGCCTTATTGTAGGGCACGCAGAGAGATTAAAGGTCTTGCATAATATATTTTGCAGAAGTTGTGAAGCAAAATAGGAGGAGGGATCAAGATAACACCTTCTGTGTCTGTGCCCCGCTTTCTCTAGAAGGCAGCATGCAACTTTAAGCTCTCTTTTCTTTGGGGAGTTAGATTGAAAAAAGCGTACCTTGGGACGTAGACGTGCAATAAGACGGGATTTTCGAAACTCGTACTATTAGCCGCACAATGGGGCAAATAGGGATAGATATGGTACCACCGCCAAATCTAAACGGAATGAGCTAGAATCGCGATATTTGGTGTGAGGGTAGCCCTTATGAGGTATACTCAGAAATTGACAGGATTTTTCAAAATGCGAACATTTAAGCACACAGTGGGGTAAAAGGGATACATTTGGTACAACAGCCAACTCCAAATGCCAAGAGCTAGAATCGTGAAATTTGGTGTGATATTTAAAAAAATTTAGGTCACAGAGGCACAGAAAGGGTTAAATATGGTACCACCGCCAAATTTAACGCCTAGATTTTGAATGTTGAAAATTGAAGCGAGGGATGTCCTTAGGACTTCGGATCGGGGTAGTTAATTTTTTTTTGTATTCGAATTTTCCGGGCACAGTAGGGCAAAAAGTGTAAAATATGGTACAGTGGTTTAAAAATATTAAACATGGTCCCATGGTTATAGGGTAGCTTTGGTAGCATAAATTAGAGATCGGAAGTGATGTTTAGAAATTCGAACTTTGAGAGGCCAAGTGGTGTATAACGGGTTAATTGTGGTGCATTGGTAGAAAAATAAATCAACCTGGCAAAATTGTAACTTAAAATTGAGACATAAACAGTTGTCATGTTTTTGGAGCACAGTGGGTCAAAAACATTGTATAGTAGGTAAAAATGGTATGGTAGATAAAATGTGGATGAAGTGGGGAAAAAATTGTTAAGTATGGTACATTGGGCAAAAATAGTTATATGTGGTAAAGCGGGATAAAAGTGATTAAATATTGTACAGTGGGACAAAAGGGATTAACTATGGAACAATGGGACACAAATGTATTAACCATGATACAGTGGGGCCAAAAGGGTTAAATATGGTACAGTGTGAAAAATGGTTAACTATGCAGTGGAGCAAACAAGATTAAATGTGGTACAGTGGGGCAAAACGTGTTACATATAGTACAGTAAGACAAGGGTTTGAACGTGGCACAGGTTTAGGGGTCAACTATGGTACAGTGGGGCACAAATAGTTAAATGCGGTAATGAGGGACAAAATGTGTTAAATATGGTACAGTGGGGCAAAAAGCGTCAACTATGGTACGTTGGGACAAAAGTGGTTAAATAAGGTACCATGTGACAAAAATGGTTGCAGTGGGGTACAAACAGTTAAATATGGTTAAGGGGGACAAAATCGGTTAAATATCGTACAGTGGGGCGAAAAGAGTTAACTATGAAACAGGGTACAAAATGTGTTAACTATGGTACAGTGGGTCAAAAATGGTTAGCTATATAATACAGTAGGACAAAAAGGTGTTACATATGATTTAGTGGCCCCAAAAGGGTTAAATATGGTACAGTGGGTCAAAAAGTACAGTAGGCATTTACTACAGTGGACATGGATGCAGGGAGAGAGGGTAACAGCTGGAAATTTCTGCTTTTAGTAGCACTGTGCTGTTAAAAATGTTACAGAGGGCGGAAAATGTGTTAAATATGGTTGAGTTGAGCAAAAGGGGTTAAATAGGGTACGGTGAAGCAAAAAAATTATATTTGGTATTGTGCGGCAAAAAAAAGTTTTAAATATGTAAAATGTGTCGAAATAGTTGAATGTGGTAAGTGGAGAAAAAACAGTGGAATAAAATAGTCGTTCTCCAATTGCAACTTTTCGTACGCTAAGTAAATTTTTTTAAAAATCCAAAAAAAACAGTTTCAGTCGACCTACGATCTTGATTTTAGCTCTCGTTAAGAACTATCGTTCTGTCATTGACTGATTCCCGATCCGACGTACAGTTAAGGAGCTAGAGTAGAAATAAACATTCCGTTCACATTTGAAAATGATGCTAAGTCCATTTTTTTAAAACAAAAAAAAAAAAAAACACTTTCAAGTCGACCTACGACCTTAATACCCATGAGCAATATTTTAGCTTTCGTTAAGAGCTATATTTTTTCCATTGACCAATTCCCGATCCGACGTATCGTTAAGGAGCTTGAGCAAAAATAAACTTTCAGTTCACATTTAAAAATGATGCTGTCCTTTTTTTAAATAAAAAAAACACCTTCCAGTCGTCCTACGACCTTGACACCCATGAGCAATATTTTAGCTCTCGTTAAGAGCTATCTTTTTGGTATTGACCGATTGTGGCTACGTGCCTCGTGCTCGAAAATTGGGTTCATCGAATTCGTTCCTGCAGAAGAAGTCGTGGAGGCAATTTGAATGACATTTTATTTAGAACTTAATTGTATCGATTGTACTTCACATTAAATCAAAAACTTTTGAATTTCCTTAACAATAAGTGTGTTTTTTTCAAAGAATCATATCACTCTTATTGGTAAACCTTGTATTTAAACCGTGGGAAGAAATAAGTTAAGTAAGGTACGGTACACCTACGGTGTACAATATCGAGAGAAATTACTTCACTATGATTCCCGCCAGAGGTGAATTGGTTGGAAGAATAACAGGTAATAGAAACCATCTCCACATTTACACGGATGGTTCGAAGCTTGATGAAGAGGTTGGCTTCGGAGTACACTGTGCAGAGCTTAGTTTGGATATAGCTCACAGACTAACAGATACCTGTAGTGTCTATCAAGTAGAAATAATGGCAATATGGGAAATAGCCAAGTGGCTGAGTCGCAACATAGTAACCAACACTGGCGTTGTAATTTACTCGGACAGCCAGGCTGCCATCAATTCTCTGGAGGCAACATCCCTAAATTCACAAACAGCCCTCGACTGCCACAGATCTCTTAAAGAGATGGTTGAGCAGTTTAATATACTCCTCATATGGGTGCCTGGGCATAGGGATATCCCGGGGAACTGCAAAGCCGATGAACTTGCTAGGAAAGGGACGACATTACAAATTCTCGAAGAATTTGCATATATTGGTGCGCCACTATCCACGTGCAAGCTTTGGCTTAGGCAAGAGGCAATCAGGCAGTCCAACGAAATATGGACAGAAATCTTCAAGGTATGACCTGAGAAGATCAAAATATCTCCTCGCACTAGAGAGTCAAAGAATGTCTACGTTAGGATGAGTTCTGACGGCACACTGCTTGATCGGCGAACACGCCAAAAGATTGGGTATTGACTCCAATGACTTCTGCAGAAGCTGTGGAGATGAGGAAGAAGTGAAGAGCATTTGCTATTCGACTGCCCACCTCTGAGTAAACGACGACTGGACATACTGGGGTCGGCCTTTCTAGGCAGCCTAATAGATCTTTCCAGTACCGATATTCGTACTATCGATAAATTTGTATATCAAACAGGTTGGTTTCGATGAGGGGCATTTCAGCCCGTGGTAACACTAGGGACCTAAACTTGTTCTATGTGAGCTTGTATAAAAAAAATACGGCTGCCACCCTAACCTAAGGTACGGTATGGTAAAAAGTAAGTCATGGTACAGATAAGGGGGCACTGTGGGTCAAAAACGATTTAATATTGTGCAGTGGGGCAAAATTGGTTAAATATGCCACATTGGGATTCAATGTAGCGAGTCACTTTAGCTTTTTAAATTGGTGGAACAAATATGGTGATATATTGTACCAGGGTGTGAATGTAGCTATTGTAACATAAACTAGGGGATAGAAGCTAACATATGATCCAAAACAATAGTTTTTCAACATTCAGAGGTACAGTGGGGAAAGGGATAATTATTGTACCATGACGTCAGGGTAACTCTTGGATTAAAAACGAGAAATGAAACGGGGGTTTGTATTTTATGGTATGAAAGTAATGAAATCTACTTCATTTTGCACCATGTGTAATAATCATGTCATGTTGAAAGATAGTATTTTACAGTACCGTAACCAGAAAATAAATAAAGGATGGGGGCTGCAAAGCGCACCGGGTTTAAGCTAGTTATTTATATGATAACAACAGTCGGACTGAGGGCCATGTCTCTAAATATCTTAGAATGTACGACGATTAAGAATATACACTGCGTAAACATCGAATTGCCTCATATTCTTGTTTTATGGATCAATGTTAATTGTATGTGTGCGAGTTGAAGTTAATGGTACTTTTGGAAAGGTTTTTCGTAATAGTTGCAAACAAATTTGAATAAATGGATCTAATAACTATTTTCTTCAAAAATTTAAATACGGATTTTTTGATTATTTTGATTTATTTTTTTAACATTTGATCTTTTTTTTGTGTTCCAATGTTTTATTTCATCACATTAATATAGAAACACACGATTTTTCAAAATCGCTTTTTTCTTGATTCAGATAAAAGTGCAGATACATTTTATGAAAAATTACGTTTGTTTTAGTACATTCCTTTTGCTTTACACACAATCCCTTTAGACACTATCCTCCCACCCTTCAAACAAAATGCAATTTCCTTTCAAATCTACAATTATTGGAAAACAAACAAAACAACGTTAGTCGTTAGTATTTCGTATGTATTTTTAATAAAAAAAATACGAGAAACAAACATAACCAATAATAATTGTTGGCCAACAGAAGTTCTTGCCAAAAAAGTGAAAACGAAACTATTTTCAAATGAAGGTTAGCAACAGCAGGAGTCACTTACAAGGACATGCAGCATACGCATAAAATGGATGGGCGGTAGTTTGGTGGAGGATTGATATTGTTGGGACGAAGAAGGAGAGCAGAATTAGGGGGGAAATCTTCAAAACAAATGCCCAAAAATTATTGGCACACTGCCGGAAATACGTTCAAGTTTAATAACGACAGAGGAAATAAAATATTAAATAAATCTTTACAGAGAAGACACAACCGGCAACGACAACAATAATAGCAACGACAAACGATTGCAAGCCATGGCTAGCGTTGCTATGGCCAAAAAGGGACATTTTTGTTTAATTTCAATAAGGATTCTACTGCTTTAAAGTGATCATTTAAATTTGTTTAGTAACAGTTTTTATTAAGATGATTTTTTTATGACAACAACTTTTGTCTTCCTCCCCCTCCCCTCAGCTTCAGTCAATAGCAAGACCAATAGCAAAAGTCGGGGTGTAGGATGTAGGCAGGGTAAAGACGGTCTCTGTTTTGCCGCATTGCCAGTGATTACATTAGCCTCAATTTTCAAAAACCAGTAAATGTGGGTTTTGGTTTTATATCTTGTGTTGTTTGTCCATGTTTTTACAGTACCATTTTTGGCCGAAGGTTTGTTTCCATTTGAACGCACTTTTTCGGTGGTTTCTTTGTTGTTTGAAATTGTGGATGACGTTTCGTTTTTCTTAAAATTGTTTGTATTTAGTGCAATTCTGCGTGCCTTGGAGCTATGGGACTGTGTAACAGATTCTATTTCTTTCGTTTAGTGGAATTTTTTGTAAGCGATTGCAGCTCAAGTCCTTGAGAGGGTATTTGTTTACATCTAAATACAGTGGGGCTCAGAACTTTAGTAGTTTTTAGTACTTTTTTATATCCTGCACGGAGCGAAAGCGCTTTTTTTGATATGTTTAATCGAAAGAAAAAATATTTGGAACACAAATTTTTAAATATTATATTAGAGAAAATAGATTTTATTTGCAAATCAATAAAATTGATTTAGAATGCATATATATATATATATATTACAACAAAATATATTTGCAAACTAATATTCTCAAATAAAATATCTGTTTATATTTATAAAAATAAAACAAGTAAAAAATTTCAGTCGTGTAAACCGACTAAGGTATACCCACACCGTGTGAGCAATGTAAATATGCACTGGTATATTTACTAATATTATGAGCTCTTTGGCTCTTTAGTGTACTAAAACGATTGTGGGTCGCCAAAAACACCAAAGTTGTATATATACCTATTTACGCGTAATTAGCAAAATTACACGCCAACTTATATAGGGTGATCCAAGCAGAGATACTTTTTTCAATAGCCTTTTTTTGACAGATCACGTGTGAGTCGTGCCATGTTATTTTTGTTAAGTATTGTTTGGCATTTCATAATGGAAAGACTTACGCCTGAACAACGTTTACACGTGTCATTCGCCAGTTACCAGTCGAAATGCTCGAACGAGTCATCGAAAATTGGACTCAACGGATGGACCATCTGAGACGTAGCTGCGGCCAAGATATGATAGACATAATCTTCAAAAAATAAATTTCAAAGAATGTTCTTTGCCCCAACACACGATTTTTTCAAATGATAATAAACATTCCCCATTCAATTTGAATTTTCTGTGTTTTTTCTTTAAAAATGTAGGGAACCTCGAAATGGATAACGCTATACAAATAAATAATATAATGTAAATTTTAAGTCGTGATAAATTGAAATATCGATACCTCCATTCTAAACTATGCTAAGTGCAAAGAGTCAATTTTTCAGGAGAGGCGGCCAAAATTTTATGAAAGGAGTTATTGATATGTTTAACGAGAAATATGGTAACATATTCATAATTTCTTCTTTCTTTCTTATTTTTTGAATTTTTTTTGCTTTTAAGTTTTCGAGTAAAATGAAACTGACAAATATTAAAAAGAGGAAAATAGCATTATAGTATCTATGGGTAAATATGCCATATTATTTAGGATAAGCAATAACTTTTGTTTTAAAATATAAGTGGTCCAGTGGACATAACTATTTGTACTATTAGGTATATCGAACCAATGTTTTTCGTCATATAGGACATTTTATTGCCCATCCAGACATGTTGATACGGATGAAATCGGTGCATATTGTGCTCCGATATTTACAAAATACTAGCACAAGGTAAGGGAAAAACATAAAAAATTATATTTTCAATTGCAGATATCTCGGTAACTATACGAGATAATTCTTAGGTGTAAAAAGTTTTTCTGTAGCCCTCAGTTAGTAGAACATACACAATTTTTTTATAAACCAAAAGAGAAACACGAGTTACATGCTCTTGAACATTTCCGTCGAATTATTTTCCCTTTTTGAATTCGTACCACTGTGCAGTGTTTTGCAAAAACAGATGAAAATTGTCAGACTAGTATTGGTATTTCGTTCATAACTTTTACAAATATTGAGTCTCCCAATATTGAGTCTGTTCTGGATTTGTGAGAGTGTGACGAATATTCCGTGAAAATTTTAAGAAATCGAGGGGGGCAGTGGCAATTTGTTCTACATACAAAATTTTACTAGAAATGACGCATTGTGTCCTCTTTTAAACAAAGAATAATCGTTTCAGCCGTTCGAGAACAATTACAAATTTCGTAAAATACAAAAACTAACTAATAATCGACAGAACGATTCTTTGTAAAAAATAACTATACTACAGTGTTATTAATAAACAAATACATACATATCCGTTTAAGAAATATGCTATACCGTGTTTTCGTTCTCATATTTATTTCGGTTTCTTATTTCAATTTTCATTCCGTCCCAAAAGTAACTTGAATTGTGCTGCTATCATGTGTATGTCCCAACACTGTTCAGTCCATTTTAGTTCTTCTATCCGCAGATAAGTAAGCAATGGCAGCAACTCGCTTCCCAGAAGTTGCGCCATTGTAGGTTTCCAATGCATTTTTTCGCTATCCTTTAGCCGCACTGTTGCCGCCGTCATTTCCCGTTATTTTTAATGCATCTGAGTTTTCTTCGCTTTCCCGAGTATATCTCAATGTTCTGTTCATATTCGCATGTAAACATTTTTTGTGTTTTCTATGGGCGGAAAACTATGTCTTGTATATACCTTTGGGCATACTTGTGAGTACGACATCATAAGAGTTTATAAAATGTAATACCTTGAGTATGGAGATTTCCATAGAAAAAATGGCATTCCAGTTCAGTGACTGTAACAATACCATATTAAACACTATACAAATTAAACAACTATTAGGCGAGTTGGTAGACATTGCAATAAGTAAACTAAATATGAGGAAAAGAAACGGGCTGTAGTTTACCTTAAACTTCAGAGAAATTTAACAGGGAATTAAGTATTTGATGTGGGAGAGCCAGAATGGGTTGGAACATTGTTTCATTTCGATCGAGATTTAACCATAATAAAAGTAATCACAAATGCAGACGTTGAGTAATTTTTAGAGAAGTTATGGGGAATTGATATTCGTATGAATTTGTCAATATGTGTAGGGGTACAATAAAGCGCTTGACAAATACGTTTATCTCCACTGATCTTTAGACACTGCAAATGCATTAAATTGTATAGAATTTCAAATTGTTATGTTCACTGGCACAAAAAAAAATAAAACAAGTAAGAAAGTTAGTCGGGTAAACCGACTTATGAATCCCCTCACCTTGAGTCCCAAAAAATATTAGTAAATTTATTTATTTTTTTTTGTTTTAATTAAATTATTGTCAATTTAAATCGCATTTAATAACTTTAAAGTATGTAATGCTATTAAAGTTAAAAGCGGTTTACATTTAGTATAAAACGGTCCATTTGTGTGGGAGGTACCAAAAGGGGCGTGCCAATAACGGCCATTTTCCTCTGGACTCTTGGTACTATAAAAGCATTACACCGTACGAAATTTCAAGTATTTATATGCACTGGTACCAAAGTTTTAAGTTGTTAACTTTTGGTGTAAAATGGTCCATCTGTGTGGGTGGTACCAAAACGGGCGTGCCAATTACGGCCACTTTTCTCTAGACTCTAGGTACTATAAAAACATTGCTCCGTACGAAATTTCAAGTATTTGTATGCACTGGTTTTAAAGTTATAAGTGATAACTTTTGGTACAAAAAGGTCCAGTTGTGTGGGAGGTACCAAAAGGAGCGTGACAAATAATAATCTCTGGACTCTAGGTACTATAAAGGCATTCCACAGTACAAAATTTCGAGTCTTTGTATGCACTGGTAATAAAGTTATATGCTTTTAACTTTTGGTTCAAAATAGTCCATTTGTGTGGGAGGTACCAAAAGGGGAGTGGCAACTTCGCCCATTTTTCTCGAGGTAATAGTGACTAATAAATTAATATGTGTAGAATTTCAGAGGATTCAAATAAGTAGTATAGAAGTTATTAAATAACACTGTGCAACAGTGAAAAAATACATGGATTTGACGGTATAGGTTCGACTCTACTGCCAAATGGTAGTATAACCCTATACTTAGTTTGGCGAGATTGGTGACCAATTTCTTTTTATGGGCCTCGAAAGATTCGGAAAATCAGTGGACACCTTGAAAAAAGGTGTCATCGGTTTTTGAGCAACAGCTACTTCAGACTTGGTGATAGCGCTTAACTATATTTGGCAATAATGTAGCTAAGAACACGTTGAACAAAGTCTGTTAACATTTCATGCCAAAAAATTTTTGTTTTCCTGCACTTTTTTTCGAAAAACATGGGATTAAATTTATTTTTTTTTTCACTTTTTTTGGCATAACTTTAAGGGATCGCTGATTTTTTACTAACAATATTTGGCAATATTGTAGCCACGGTAAATCTGAACAACTTTTATGAAGATATCAATACAATCTGAACGTGTCTAGGCACCTTAAATAGCTCAAAAATCCACATTGTACCCCTAAAATGTAAGTATGTCACTGTTATGTAACTAAAATATATTTTTCTGGTATGGGGTATGTTCAGCAATTTTATAGAAAATATAAAGCCAATATTTTTGTGGAAAATTTTAACCCTCTAGCTCCCCCACATAACTGTAATTTTTGGCCCCATTTTAACAAATCGTAAATAAATATATAAAATTTTACTATATGTGTCAGAACACACCAAAACCAAATTCCAGTCAACAACGTTCTTTACTGGTATCTTCATTGCTTCACCCACTAGATCGTACGACTAACATTGATGCACGATCAGGAATTTGCCCTTTTTTTGGTGTTTGTGTTATGTTTTGAGCTCTGGTGTGTTCTGACACATATAGTAAAATTTTATGGCGAACATTTTTGTAGAACATTTCATACCCGCCCTCCCCCTTTTAAGGGGTGTTTTTTACGATTTGTTAAAATGGGCCAAAAATTACAGTTATGTGGGGGAGCTAGAGGGTTAAAATGTTCCACAAAAATATTGGCATTCATATTTTCTATAAAGTTGCTGTACATGCCATATACCAAAAAAATATATTTTTGTTACATAACAGTGAAATACTTAGATTTTTGGGGTACAATGTGGATTTGTGAGCTATTTAAGGTGCCTAGACACGTTCAGATTGTATTGATTTGTTCATAAAAGTTGTTCAGATTTACCGTGGCTACAATATTGCCAAATATTGTTAGTAAAAAATCAGCGATCCCTTAAAGTTATGCCGAAAAAAGTGAAAAAAAATAAATTTAATCCTATGTTTTTGGAAAAAAGAGCATGAAAACAAAATTTTTTTGTCATGAAATGTTAACAGATTTTGTTCATCGTGTTCTTAGCTACATTATTGCCAAATATAGTTAAGCGCTATCACCAAGTCTGAAGTAGCTGTTGCTCATAAACCGATGACACCTTTTTCCAAGGGGTCCACTGATATTCCGAATCTTTCGAGGCCCATAAAAAAAATTGGTCACCAATCTCGCGAAACTAAGTATAGGGTTATACTACCATTTGGCAGTAGAATCGAAGCTATACAGTCAGGTTCGTGTATTTTTCAAAAAGTGTTCATTTGTTGCATAGTGTAATCAATATTTCACTAAATGTTAACCCTTTGTGGGGGATGTACTAGAAGGAGTGGACCAATATGGCCCATCTCCGAACTCAGTCGGAGATAGAAGAAAATATTACCACATACCAAATTTGAAGTCAATCGGTTACTTCTTTCGAGAGTTATCGTGCGCCCCACCCAGCAGACAGACAGACGGACGGACATTGCTCATTCGACTTAAAATGACCCAAACATACTTAGGGTCTTTGGTCACTCCTTCGATGTGTTACACTTTTGGATCGTAGCAAATGATATATACCCTCCTCTCTAGGGTGAGGGGATACAAATATAGCATCATATCGATGAAAAATATATAGATAAATCTATAAATTATAACCCATATTATAAAAGTAAGGGAAGTTCAAAAAAAATATTTTTTTATTTTCGCCATTTTGTTTGGGAGGATCCAAAAGTGGCGCAGCAATAACACCTACTATAAAATCATTGTTTCAAATGGGGATAGAAACTTTATAAATCCATAAAATCTTTAAAAATTAATTTAATTATATTTTGGAATTTGTACGCCTTGACACCAGAAATTCTGACATTATTATATTCGTAAAGGTAAATTCCCAATATAAATTCGAATATCCCCAAAATTTACCTTTTTATTTTTTTCCCCAAATCTGTTATAAAGGGTGGGTAATTTATAATTTTAAATTTGAACTACCGATTATTTTGACTTGTGATTTTATCCCTTTGGATTATTTTCTGTGGGGAACCATTAAGGATAAATATTACGCAAAGCATCCAGAGAAAATTGGAGCGTTGAAACTTGAAATCGAAGTTGACATTGAAGAGTTTCGACCCGAAACAATCGAAAAAGGGCTGACAAATTGGATTGTTCAGATGAGGTGCTGCCGAATCAGTCGTGGTAGTCATATGAATGATATTGTGTTCCATTATTAAATGACAAAGTTCAACCTTTCCAATAAAACCAGAAATTTGAAAAAAATTATCAGTACTTTTTTGTAGTCGATTCAAATTTATAATTTTAAATGAGCCCATCCCTAAAATTCTCAATTGCCGAGACAGTCGTGGTAGTCATATAAATGATATTGTGTTCCATTATATAATGATAAAGTTCAACCTTTCCAATAAAACCGGAAATTTGAAAAAATTATCAGTCCTTTTTTATAGCCGATTCAAAATTAAAATTTTAAATAGTCCACGCTGTACTAAAAGCCGGGCTCAAAATTATTTTTGGTGTTTATCGTGCTGCACGTTAATACATATACAAATTTTAAACGTTTTCATATCCTAGCTTTGCGATTGTCGAAAATGTGGGCAAGCTTACGTAAAAAATCGTGTAATTTGGAGAAGCGAGGCAACGCTATTAATAATACTTTCTGAATCGTTCATTCTCGAAAACATTCTTCAGGAAGTTTCTCTTAAGACAAATATCAATTATTTTTACAATTTCCAAATACTATAAGTACATATACTTGTTCGCAATATAATACAATATTTTGAAAAAATAAATTGATATGGCCATAACTTTTGTCTCAGTGGTCACAACTGACCGCAATTTTTTCATCTTACAGCAAATTTTGTTGCTAATTTAGAAAATTTAATATGGGTCAAATCGGTTTATGTTCTGCACTGATATTAGGAAAATGCTAGGACAGGGCCAGGAAAAAATAAAAAAAATTCAAATGTTGGTAGAAAATGCCATAAAATATTAAAAAATTAACATATTTCAATGATATATTTTGCAGTTTGTAGGTCTTGACATCACAAATCGAAAGTAATTCGCTAATTATTATATTTGCAAAAGCCAATCCGACAGCACCCAAAATTATTTCGAAAATCCCCAATTATGCATTTTTTTGGAATATTCGCGTTCGCAAAAATATATTTCAGTATTCG
This sequence comes from Eudasyphora cyanicolor, assembly GCA_963930755.1. NCBI lineage: Eukaryota > Metazoa > Arthropoda > Insecta > Diptera > Muscidae > Eudasyphora > Eudasyphora cyanicolor. The sequence continues at coordinate 95,107,553 of OZ005736.1, read as the reverse complement.
CTTCCTCAATCCAAAACAGTAAGGAAAGGCAGAAAGTTTGGCGGGATCGATTAAATAATACCCTACCCCTCCCTACCAATTTACAAAGTGGCATTGAAATAATAATTTTGATTAATTGGTTTCGTTTCAATAAGGAAAGGATGTAGGAAACTCTAGCCTGCTAAATTCCAAAATGATTGCATGCGAAATACAGCTTCTGTAGGGCTAAAAGTCCAAATCGGACTTTTAGCTATATATATATATGCCTATATATGCTCGAAGGAGCATATATAGGGGATGTATCTATATCTAAATCTGAACCGATGTTCCTCAAATTTAGTATTTTCTCTAAGTGTATCAAGAGACTTCTTTCTGTCAATTTTTATTCAGATCGGTTAAAAAATGTTGCTTGTACACTGCATATATGCCAAATCGGATGAACATATATGTGGGAGTTATATGTAAATATGAACCGATTTTAACATTTAAATCGTATAATATTTCGTAACTTTATATTGTATTGATGGATTGTAATGTAAAACAAAACTAATACTGCTTATGATATTTTAACTAACTATAAGTTTGTTTCACGGCAGATGTTTGTAACACCTGAGAATAACACAGCTACCCCCCTTAAAGTATACCGATCGACTCAGAATCACTAGCTGAGTCGATTTAACCATGTCTGTCCGTCCGTCCGTCCGTCTGTCCATGTAAAGTTGTTCTTCGACTACAGGTCGCAATTTCACTCCGATCGTTGTGAAATTTTGCAGTTTAGAGTAGTTCTGTAAAGACTGTAAAGATCCCTATTGAATTTGGTTGAAATCGGTTCAGATTTAGATATAGCTCCCATATATATGTTTCGTCCGATTTTGCTCTTTAGTCTTGTAGAAGCTGTATTTTACATCCAATCATTTTGAAATTTAGAATGGTAAAGTTTCTAGATCCATGAACCAACACTACCGAATTTGAAGAAAAACGTTTAAGATTTAGCTATAGCTCCCAAATATATGTTTCGTCCGATTTGGCCCTTTAGTTCTATAGAAGCTGTATTTTACATCCAATCGTTTTGAAATTTAGAATGGTAGAGTTTCTTGATCCATGAACCAACACTACCGAATTTGCAGAAAATCGGTTAAGATTTAGCTATAGCTCCCATATATATGTTTCGTCCGATTTGGCCTTTTAGTTCTATAGAAGCTGTATTTTACATCCAATAATTTTGAAATTTAGAATGGTAGAGTCTCTTGATCCATGAACCAACACTACCGAATTTGAAGAAAATCGGTTAAGATTTAGCTATAGCTCCCATATATATGTTTCGTCCGATTTGGCCCTTTAGTTCTATAGAAGCTATATTTTACATCCAATCGTTTTGAAATTTAGAATGGTAGAGTTTCTTGATCCATGAACCAACATTGCCGAATTTGAAGAAAATCGGTTAAGATTTAGCTATAGCTCCCATATATATGTTTCATCCGATTTGGCTCTTTAGATCCAATCGTTTTTATACCCTACACCACACTGTGGTACAGGGTATTATTTAAGTATAAAATGTCAAAAAAGTAAATTTATGTACACAATTTATACATGAATTACAAAATTTATATATCAGAGTTATTCAATATTACGAGAGTGGTGTAGGGTATTATATAGTCGGCCTCGCCCGACTTTAGCCTTTCCTTACTGGTTTTTAAATAAAATATATTTGGAAAACTGTTTAAACAATAACTTTGTTTGTGAAAGCCAGTTCGCAAATATATCTTGTTCTACTATATTAATATATGCGTTCCAAACAAAATTTCTTGAGTTTCATATGAAATGATTTTTTGCAAATATATAAAATTTAAAAATGTTAGATCCGAATATATTTTCTTTCAATCCAAACAACAAAAATGGCGAGTATACTGTTTAAGCGACTTTTGCTTAAACGGTCAAACGTTTTTTATCCGCCATATGTGCCACACCGAATCAGCACAGCTGAGCAACAACAGACGATAAAGTCACCATTGTGAATGGCACATGTGTAATTGGCTGTCAGCTGTTTTTCTTTGGTTGGTTCGTTGTTGTTTTAACCTCTCATCACTTCAGACACACCGTGTCACATAATAAACCAAATTAATAAAAGTAAAATACTGTATATTTTTTTAAGTCCCTCCATCCTGGCGGGGACTTAAATATATCCCCGTGTAGGATTGAATCTTCATAAATTGTTTCGCTTCTGTAAATCAATTCGTATTCGCAGAAACAAAAAAAATATTATTCGAAATGCATATTTCAATATTCGCTATCGCATTCGCAAATACCAAAAACATTTTATTAGCTTTCGCATTCGTTTTCGCAAAAGCCACTTTAGTTACATCCCTGGTCATAACTAACGGGTGATCCAAGTAGAGATACTTGTTTCAATAGCCTTTTTGACAGATCACGTGTGAGTCGTGTCATGCTGTCATGTTATTTTTGTTAAGTATTGTTTGGCATTTGACATCATGGAAAGACTTACTTGTTCAGGCGTAAGTCTTTCAAATCGTTCAACTTTGTTACGAAAATTCACGTTCTGTGAGGAATGTGTGTCGTGCACTTCGCTCATCTTATGGTCCACATAATCGAGTGATCGAAAATTGGACTCAACGGATGGACCATCTGAGACGTAGCCGCGGCCAACATTTGATAGACACATAATCTTCAAAAAATAAATGCCAAAGAGTGTTCTTTCAAATGATAATAAACATTCCCCATTCAATTTGAATTTTCTGTGTTTTTTTCTTTAAAAAAGTAGGGAACCTGGAAATGGATCACCCTATATTATCCTATTGGTCTAAACGTGGTGCAAGTTTCATCTTGATCAGAAGACATCAGCATAAAGCTCACTTTAAAACCGAACTTTATATATATACTTTATTATACAAACCAACCAACCATGTATAAACATGCGTCTCAATGGACAGTCACATTTGAAGAAAGAAAAGATATTCAAAGTGTGACTAACACTTTTTTACAATTTGGAATTATATGAAAGTAAATAAAGCAGACGATTAAGTTTTGTTTAATTAAAAATGTTTCTAACTAATCTACTACTTATGTACGCACATACACTCTGAAAAAAATCGCTTTTGTGGTATACTGTCCCAAACATATTCTGCTTGAAATATACAAATGTTTAGGGTACACCCCAAATATTTAAGTATAATATTTGACACACACATATAATATTTTTGCGAGGATATTGTTCTAAACAAAACTATGTTAAGTATTTTGGTTATATATCAATGCCTTAATTTAAAGGCAAGGTTTCTGTTATTCAGAAGTTCAAAGTGCAAATTTTTTAAGAAATTGTATAAAAAAAATTAAAACTAAAACTCGAAAATTCAACAGTTTTCAAAATCGTTATTAAATAAAATATATTTGGCAAAGTAAACAATAACTTTGTTTGTGTGTAAACACATATTTTATGTGTGAAAGTCAGTTCGTAGATATATTTAGTTGTATATATTAATATATGCGTTCCAAACAATATCTCTTTATCTTCAAATAAAATGTATTTGTTCACAAATATATAAAATTTAAACATTTTGTTTCCAAATATATATTCTTTCAATTGAAAAACACATTAAAAATTGCGATTTTCCCCCGTGTGGGCAAATTCATATTTACAAATATGTATTTTTAATTATAATGTTAGCCTTTCAAAGCATTGTGTTTGTTTATACACAAACATACATACAAACACATAAACTTATTTAAATGAGAATATTTTATTTTAATGTACTGGATGTGTCTTCCTGGATTATTTCCATATTTCTTATTACAATCTTCTTCTGCACACAGCTGAAGTGTTAACATTGCTACATATTTATTTACATTTACTTTTTTCCCAAACTACACCTAACACCCTCTGACCATTCATCCTCTGACATCCCTCAGTTTCTGCTTCTGCTTTACGTTCAACTGTCAGTCAGCGTTTTAGTTTTTTTCTTTACTCTAACTGGAGAAAAGATTTAAATGACAAAACAAAAACGACTAAAAACGCTCCAAAAGAAGTGAAATTTTACAACATCGTTGACATAATTTCTTCCTCCTTTTTTTTCGAAAAATAATGCAAATATTTATTTTTCGTACACATTTTAGTTTGCCTCCTTTTGATTTCACAATCTGTGACTGTGTTTGTCAGTCCTTGTGTCAGGGCGCGTATTTATTTCTCGTCTCTTATTGTTAACAAGTGATTTAAAAGAACGTTAGAGATGAAAAAGAAAATATTTTTAGACACATTTGGCACAATTAACAAAACCAATGTTTGTGACGTTTCATCACAAGGACTACATTTGTTCTTTATTTTTTTGCTTTGTTTTGGTTCATTGGATTTTTAAAAGCTGTGTTAAAAAAATGTAACGCTTCGAGGGCAATGCATTTGTCAAGGGATTAGTGATACCGCATCACATCCTGGTGATAACAGTACAGACTATGCATGATACAAGCTAAAGTTCACTGTTAACCTGACCGGAGTTAATGTTAAAGCTTGTGGTTTATGTCTTGGATATTACAGGATTTAGGGATTCCATTTTCATACATTACACATAACAGAAAAGCTTTCATAAGTATTTCTTAGCCGGCGAAAATAACATAACTGTTACTATAGGAACGTTGGCTTTTTTAAATTTTCTAGAATGAGAGCTCTCCAATTAATCGGCAAATGTTATGAAAACAAAATTCATACAATCCAGAATTTTCAAAATTCTGTCCGTTCCAAAAAAAAATTATTTATTCGCAGTTTCAGGAAAAACTCACCATAAAGTGGGTACAAACATCACAATTTTCTAAACAAGATTTGTATGCTTGGAAAGCTTAAATAAACATCGTCTACAATATAAAATAATAATTTCGTTTCACAAACATATATTTGAAAATCTTTTAAAATTATTTTTACATATTTCATGTCATGTGAGTGAACTTTTAAAATCTGTGTCTTCTGATCAGAATGAAACTTACACTAAGTTTAGTCCTACTGGATAGTAGTTATGACACAAAATTCCAACTATATCGGTTAAAGACTCTTCGAGTTGGAGGGAGTTGAATTTTGACATTTTGGTCAAACGGCTCTTTTTCTGTATCCACATAAATGCTATGTGTGTAACAAATGCACCTTAAAAATGTATCCTCGATGAAAATAACTTACCACGCATAATTTCGACCCGCTAAATCGAATGGTCGTTTTTTTCCTGTCACTCCTTTTCGAGATATTTAGCCACAAAGTTTGCTGGTTAAGCAAAGTGGTTAGTAATTTCAGACATAATTATACCCTACACCACAATGTGGTACAGGGTATTACAAGTTTGTTTCACGGCAGATGTTTGTAACACCTGTCCGTCCGTCCGTCTGTCCATGTAAAGCTGTTCGTCGACTACAGGTCGCAATTTCACTCCGATCGTTCTGAAATTTTGCAGTTTAGAGTATTTCGCAGCTGTTAAGATCCCTATTGAATTTGGTTGAAATCGGTTCAGATTTAGATATAGCTCCCATATATATCTTTCGTCCGATTTGGCCCTTTAGTCCTATAGAAACAACACTACCGAATTTGAAGAAAATCGGCTAAGATTTAGCTATAGCTCCCATATATATGTTTCGTCCGATTTGGCCCTTTAGTCCTATAGAAACTGTATTTTACATCCAATCGTTTTGAAATTTAGAATGGTAAAGTTTCTTGATCCATGAACCAACATTGCCGAATTTGAAGAAAATCGGTTAAGATTTAGCTATAGCTCACATATATATGTTTCGTCCGATTTGGCTCTTTAGTCCTATAGAAGCTGTATTTTACATCCAATCGTTTTGAAATTTTGAATGGTAGAGTTTCTTGATCCATGAACAACACTACCGAATTTGAAGAAAATCGGTTAAGATTTAGCTATAGCTCCCATATATATGTTTCGTCCGATTTTGCTCTTTAGTCCTGAAGAAGCTGTATTTTACATCCAATCGTTTTGAAATTTAGAATGGTAGAGTTTCTTGATCCATGAACCAACACTACCGAATTTGAAGAAAATCGGCTAAGATTTAGCTATAGCTCCCATATATATGTTTCGTCCGATTTGGCCCTTTAGTTCTATAGATGCTGTATTTTACATCCAATCGTTTTGAAATTTAGAATGGTAGAGTTTCTTGATCCATGAACCAACATTGCCGAATTTGAAGAAAATCGGTTAAGATTTAGCTATAGCTCCCATATATATGTTTCGTCCGATTTGGCCCTTTAGTTCTATAGAAGCTGTATTTTACATCCAATCGTTTTGAAATTTAGAATGGTAGAGTTTCTTGATCCATGAACCAACATTGCCGAATTTGAAGAAAATCGGCTAAGATTTTTCGTCCGATTTGGCCCTTTAGTTCTATAGAAGCTGTATTTTACATCCAATCGTTTTGAAATTTAGAATGGTAGAGTTTCTTGATCCATGAACCAACATTTCCGAGTTTGAAGAAAATCGGTAAAGATTTAGCTGTAGCTCCCATATATATGTTTCATCCGATTTGGCTCTTTAGATCCAATCGTTTTTATACCCTACACCACACTGTGGTACAGGGTATTATTTAAGTATAAAATGTCCCAAAAGTAAATTTATGTAAACAATTTATACATGAATTACAAAATTTATATATCAGAGTTATTCAATATTACGAGAGTGGTGTAGGGTATTATATAGTCGGCCCCGCCCGACTTTAGCCTTTCCTTACTGGTTTTAGTATAGAAGGGTTTGGAAAAGATGTTCCATGTTAAAGAACAAAATAAAGTGTTTACTAAAAGAAGTATTTTACCCACGCTCTACCCTTACCCCTGAAAATGCACATTCTTCAAATATAAAGAGTCGTAGAAATCGGAGTATTTTTTACCTGAGATATACGACACAACGACTCCTTGTAAAAATTCACTATAGGTCCTCACAATGCACTTTAATGGCAACCCAGTTCAGACAAAATGTTTATATATAAGGCTTCGGAAAAGATGTTCCATGACAAGAAAAACAAGTAAAAAATGTTAAGTTCGGCCATGCCGAGTCTTATATACACTCAACCATGGATTGTATTCTATTTGGATATGGAGCATATCTTCAAACCACCCTTTTTGTTGAAGGAAATATTAAAAAATTAACGCTGAAATTTTTAGCCAAATTTTAGGCCCCAAATTCTTCAACCAAGCTCTGCACATAAAAAATACAGTATTTATGGCCTAGACTTACAAAAGTTACAAAATATAAACTTACAAAAGTTTTTGAGATAAATTCTTGCCAAAATAGAATACAAACTGCAAAACTTCAGCTAAATTGCTTAGAAAATGTGGTGTTTATGTCTTATACAAGCGATTTTTGGAGCGACATCTATAGGTGAACTACAACAAAATATGAACTGATTTAAAAAATGTTTACTGTGATGAATTTTTGTCTTAATAAAACACAAACTGCAAAGATTCGCTTAAAATGCTTATAAAATGTTGTATTCATGATTTAAATAAGCCTATTTTGGAGCGACCTCTGTAGGTTGACTATAACAAAATATGAGCCGATTTGCAAAATTTTTACTGTGATGGCTTCTGGTCGAAATAGAATACAAACTGCAGAGTTTAAGCAAAATTGCTTTAAAAATGTGGAATCTATGGCTCAAAAACTGTATTTTGGAGCGACCTCTATAGGGGAGCAAATCATTGACCGATATGGCTCATTTGCAATCCCAAACGACCCTTCTACCAAATTTGATCAACCTAGCTCTATTATTACGGACTGGAGCGTGATTTTAACAGACAGACGGACATGGCTAAATCGTCTTAGAATTTTACGACGATCATGAATACTTTATGGGGTCGCAGATCAATATTTTAAGGTGTTGCAAACGGAATAGCAAAGTTAGTATAACCCAATTTGGAAGTGCCCCCTGTATAAAAATACAGGGGCACTTCCAAAGTATTTTTTCGAAAACGAAACCCGACACCTTCGTTCAAACTGATATTTTTTTTTGTCTTAAGCTACTTTTAAAGTCTTTTTTATATTTAATTATTTTACATGCAAAACATATGTCATATGTACACTCTTTCTACAAAATCTCTCTAATGCGATCAATTAAACAGAGAACAAGCTAGAATATTCAGTCGGGTAAACCGACTTACGAATCCGACTTAAATTTATTTATTCTTTTTTATGTTTTAATTAAATTATTATCAATTTAAATTGAATTTAATAACTTTAAAGCATGCACTGGTATTAAAGTTATAAACTACTAACTTGTGGTGCATAATAGTCCATTTGTGCGGAATATACCCAAACGGGCGTGCCAATGACGCCCCTTTTCCCCTGGACTGTAGGTCCTTTAAAAGAATTACACTGAACAAAATGTAAAGTATTTGTGTGTTCAGCGAAAATAAGTATATTTGTTAAACCCCTTCTGGTACCTCCCACAAAAATTTACAAAATAATTCGTAATACTTTTTGATAATACTTTTTTAAAAACAGAATTTGTATCCAAAAGCTGTAATAGTCGTAAGTTATCTCCGAGATATTATCCGGAAACCTAGTCGGAGAAATCATTTTTTTTAATAAAGCTACAATTGGAAAAACAATAAAAAATTAAAGTATGATACCTTCGAGATGGTGTACGATTTGAACCCTTTATTTGGTACATACACTTCATATATCTGCAGGTATGTTGGAATTGAAAATGGGCAGTATCGGTCAATTTTTTGATATAGCTCCCATATATAACATCTCTCCGATTTGACTTCTTAACGCCACAGAAACCTCAAATTTTAACTGATCGGGCTGAAAATGTGTAACTGGTGTTTATGTATACCAGGAATCCTTCACACGAACAACGGTAGTCATAGGTTCATGTTTTGATATAGCCTCCATACAAATATTTGACTTCGTAACGCCACAAAAACCAAAAATTTCAACGAATTGGCCATTCCCATGCGATACTTAATCCTACTTCACTTGTTATACCCTCACTACGGACCAAAAGTGTAACACATCGAAGGAGTGGCCAAAAACCCCAAGTATGTTCGGCGACTGGAGCCATTTTAAGTCATTTGAGCAATGTCCGTCCGTCCGTCGTCTGTCTGGCTGGAGCGCACGAAAACTCTCGAAAGGAGTAACGGATTGACTTCAAATTTGGTATACGATAATATTTTACTCTATCTCAGGCTAAGTTCTAAGATGCGTCATATTGGTCCACTTCTTCTAGTACCTCCCCCACAAAGGGTTACCATCTAGTGAAATATTGATTATATAATAGCTTCTAATGAATAAACATTTGTATGATACAACTAATTTTGAGCTTGAAGAAAAAAATTTTGAAGTGAAGAAAAACAGCATGTAATTGTCTAAAATTTTGTTTCGGCGAAAAAACTTAGTTTGCCAACTTACCGCTAAAACACGACATGTTTTGGGTATATTCGTGACACGATACATTTCTTTATAGACTACTTTAAGGATATTTGATTTCCGGCCTCCTTCCATGCTTTTTACAGCCATTCATTTGGAAATTCATGAAATTTGTGGGACGATTATCTTTTTTAATCAGACTTATTTTGATTTTCATATCAAATTCGGTCATATTCTTGCGCAACGTAAAATTAATATATACCGATTTGCCATCGTAAATATTGAAATTCGGCGACCGGGCGTCGTAAGATTGCCATTCAATATCTCGACTGTAAAATCGCGCTGCAAATCCGAACGTTAGAAATCGTTATTAATGTTAATGTCATGAGAACTTAGTTTTTTTATTTTATGATTAAATACCTTGGCATGAAATTGACCAATCGTTAAAACCAAACAAATAGTTTGCAAAGACCTCCTCATGCTTCACACTTATTTGACTGAAACTACGTATGACTGGAAATGTTCACAGTTAGAGCTAAGCAAAATTGTAACACAACATTTGTTTCATCTCAAACATGAATTAACGAATAATATTGATTGATATCTAAAAATTACATTAGCATAATATTGGGCAGTTGATATGCCTAAAACTTTAGTATATATAAGTACAGGGTTTTCCAATAAGAGTGATATGATTTCTTTGAAAAAAAACACATTTATTGTTAAGGAAATTCAAAAGTTTTTTATTTAATGTGAAGTACAATCGATACAATTAAGTTCTAAATAAAGCGTCATTCAAATGACCTCCACGACTTCTTCTGCAGGAACGAATTCGATGAACCCAATCTTCGAGCACCTTTTCCAATAAATCAAGTCGTATATCATGAATGGCACGTTCAAATTTGGCTTGTAAAGCTTGAAGAGAGTCTGGTTTATTTCGAAAGACCAATGACTTCAAATAACCCCACAAGAAATAGTCTAATGGTGTTAAATCACAACTTATTGGAGGTAATTCAATACCACAATTTCTTGAATTAATCGAATCTCCAAACTTTTCTCGCAACAATTCAATTGTTTCATTTGCTGTGTGGCACGTAGCCACAATCAGTCTATCAGTATATCAGTCAAAGATAGCTCATAACGAGAGCTAAAATATTGTTCATGGGTGTCATGGTCGTAGTTTGACTGGAAAGTGTTTTTTTTTTTGGATTTAAAAAAATTGAGTTAGCATAATTTTCAAATGTGAACGGAAAGTTTTTTTTTGCTCTAGCTCCTTAACGGTACGTCGGATCGGGAATCGATCAATGGCAAAAAGATAGCTCTTAACGCTCCAACGATCTTGCTCATGGGTGCCAATCTCTCCATGATGAAATTGTAAACACAACTGAAAACAATGAAAAACAAATGACAGATAATGACATATTACAAATGGCCGAAACGTTACTTCAAAATAATAACATCCCCATTGGAAAACCCGTTATATTAGAAACTTCTAAGTCAAAAATGTCTACGCATTAAATATGATTTTTAATGATGAGTATCGATGGTACTTATTACATTAGAAAGGTTTAATGGCTGTGCAATTTCCAGATGAGTTAGTTTTTTATCTTATTTCGATCTAATACCATTATGAACATAAGTCAGTTAAAGTAATTTTCGCTGCTATTAAATATTCATTTATATATGTACTGAATACTTATACATATAATATTTTAATAGAGCATGACAATATTTTCTTGATTTTACGCTTGTGCTCCGATATTTACAAAATACTAGCACACGGTAGGAGAAAAAAATATAATAAAAATTCAATTTTTAATTGCAGATATCTCGGTAACTATGTGACATAATTCTTAGGTGTAAACACCTCATATCACAAAGTGCATATCAGAACTCCTTCGAGGATTAGAAAAACGCTGACACAAGTGTATCATATCTGAGGGGGGATACTTTAAAGGGGACAAAATAGAAATTGATGAATAAAAAAATTTTTTGTAGAAAAAATTAAATTTCAGCTTTGCTATTGAACAGACCCCAGGTATTTGAGTACAATATTAACTAAATTTAAGTATAAAAAACATTTTAATTATTAAATGCATATACTTGGCTTAAGGACAATATGTCACTGAGTCAACTAGTTCATGTTTTTGATTGATTTATCATGTACTTGATTTAAGGAAATTGTGTTATTTATTTAAGGACAATATCTTCGATTTTAGGGTAGTATACTTGATTTGTAGACCAAATTACATTGAAAAAAAGAACAACATGTATTTTATTAAAGACCATAATAAGTACAATATAACGGGTTTTCTAATAGGGATGATATGATTTTGAAGTGACGTTTCGGCCTTTTGTAATATGTCATGATCTGTCATTTGGTTTTCATTGTATTCAGAAGTGTTTACAATTTCAACATGGCTAGATATACGCAAGAACAACATTTACAAATTATTCAGTTTTATTATCAAAATAATCGTTCTCCAATTGCAACTTTTCGTGCGCTAGGTCCATTTATTTTTAAAATCGATAAAAAACACTTTCCAGTCGACCTACGACCTTGACACCCATGACCGATTCCCGATCCGACGTACCGTTAAGGATCTAGAGCAAAAATAAACTTTCCGTTCACATTTGAAAATGATGCTAAGTCCATCTTTTAAATAAAAAAAAAAACACTTTCCAGTCGACCAACGACCTTTACACCCATGAGCAATATTTTAGCTCTCGTTAAGAGCTACCTTTTTGCCATTGACTGATTGTGACTACGTGCCACACAGCAAATGAAACAATTGAATTGTTGCGAGAAAAGTTTTGGATAAATCACAATAAGTTGTGATTTAACACCATTAGACTATTTATTGTGGGGTTATTTGAAGTCATTGGTCTTTCGAAATAAACCAGACTCTCTTCAAGCTTTACAAGTCAATATTGAACGTGCCAGTCATGACATTCGCCTTGATTTAGTGGAAAAAGTGCTTGAAAATTGGGTTCATCGAATTCGTTCCTGCAGAAGAAGTCGTGGAGGCCATTTGAATGACGTTTTATTTAGAACTTAATTGTATCAATTGTACTTCATAGTGGAATTACAATTATTTTGATAATAAAACTGTATAATTTATAAACGTTGTTCTTGCGTATATCTCTCCATGATGAAATTGTAAACACTACTTACTGAATATAATGAAAAACAAATGACAGATCATGACATATTTCGATTTCTTAATATTACATTGGCATCAATTTGTAGTACATTTGTCATTAATTTAATGTTTAGTTTTCTGTGCATTAAAAGAAGAAAAGAATTTTAAGATTAATCTGGAGTACATTTGACATTAATTTAAAGACTAATTTTCTGTGAATTTAAGAAAACAATTCTTTCTCTTCATGAACAATTTACATCAATGTAATGTTGATTTGATATCAATTCATAGCAAAATATAAATCGAATATGTTACAAAACTTCATTACCTTTCTTTTCACTTTTTATATTCAATTAATGTCAAATTTACATTGAATTGTTATTCTTTACATTAATGTAATTATTACATTTAATTAGGCATTAATTATGCTTTTACTTATTATATATACCGTTTACAAAGCAGACCACTCCTGCATTTTGGCAATTTTTCGATTTACATTTATGATTTACGTTTATGCTTTCATGCCAATATGAAATCTTTGAGAATTATTTCCATATACGTTCTAACGTATATACTTTAAACAACTAAACCGTTTTGTGTGTTGTGCTGTCTGTATCAAACATATATATGTAATTGTTCATTGACTACCCTGCAGAGAAATTGGAAACAGTCTCTGAAAAGGACAGATTCTGAGCTGGTCCAAAATGACTCGAGCAAAACTAATGCAGTCAGAAACAGTTGCGCGCACAAAAACAAGATAATTCAAAGAAATCAGCCTAGGCAGCGCTTTTTATTTCCCAAATTTTATTTCATAATAGAGGCAAGCTGAAAAGTGGTTCTAGAATGGTCCATACCCAAGACCAAGGCAACACCAATAAGTGTAATAAATCGTAATAAAATTAAAAAAAGTGGCCCTTTTGATGTGTATTGTTTTTGAAATTGTCTTACTTTTTTAAAAATATTTTTACTAAATTTAAATTTAGCTTTGAATAAAAAGATTTTGAATTTTTATTGTCGACCACAGAATTAGTGATCACAAAAAGTTTATTGATGTTCTTCCATCAGTGTTGCTACAAGTGACGATTTATTGTCATGTTGTCGATTTTTTTAAATTAATTTAGCACTTTAATAGAATTAAATAGCACTTAATAGATTTAGATAGCACTTTAATAGATTTAGATAGATCAGAATTGACCAACACTAATGTGGTGTCTTTTCTAAGTAACATTGGAAAAATCTTAGCTATTTGAGGGAGATATATCATAACTGACACTGTAAATAGTGGCAATAAATTCTATGGCATTGTGACACTATCTATAGTGTTACGTTAGTCCTCGTCTTGGACATACACCGGTGGAGAAAATCCCTATTACGGCCTGATGGTCGGCCACTCAAAGAGACTTTGGTCCACGTTGCCGTACATACCCGGAGGAGAAAATCTTTTACCCCGGCCGAAGACCTTCACACAAAATCATTTTTGTCCGCATAGCCGGCCGATTTCTTTAACCAACCAGTTGAGCAGTTCAATATTCAGTTGAAATGGGTGCCGGGTTGCAGCTACATACCATGGAACTGCCAAGCAGATCAACTTACAAGATCAACTTACAAGAAATATCTTCGATAAAATCCAAATTGGAGCTAAACCAAAAAAAAAACAAAAACACAAATGACATTTTGTTACTTTCGATAAGCACTTTCAGAAACTAAAGTCTCAACGGAGACAACTTTTTATGTGTTGCACTTTATTATGCTATGGATTCTATAAACGTATGCCATAGCAAACATACATAGGTTTCGCCCTGTGGCAAAAGATTCAATATTCAAATAAAAAATCTTAAAAACAGAACAGTTACAGAATGTAACTGGAACATGTGATCTTCAGCCGAATAAATTCTGACTGAATAACAATAGCACAGACCAACAATAAACAACAACAACACATACAAACACGTCGGCATTAGCCGTTGACAAAACCATGTTTGTTGTCGTGCAAAAAAAACAAAAATGTACAGGTATGAGAATTGTAATATGTCGACTTAGTACAGCAAAATACGGTTTTAGTTAGAAGTTCTTGTTAAATTAAAAAAGGGTCGTGCCCTATATTATGAAAGCAAATTAGCAGATAATATATAGGAAAACATCGCAATTTTTTGATTTTGGCTAGGGTGGTGACCATTTGCGTTATTATAATGTAACTTCTGAACCAAAGTCGGTCCCACTCCAAAATTTACAGCATCGGTAGAGTACAGGGTGGCTGATATGTAATGCAACAAAGTAAAGCGCTATATTTTTTTAATTTTTTTTTAAATTTTATTGTTCAAAAGCAGAAAATGTCGGAAATAACATAAAATTTTAGACACAGTTTAGATTTGTTCGAATTGGCCACCTTTGGCACGAATTATGGCCTTCCAAAGCCATCACACGCTGCACGAAAGTGGCTCTGCGGTATTTTGGCCCATTCCCGGCGAAGCGCCGTCTTGAGATGATCGATACTTTGGTATTTTTTAGGGCGAACCTTACTCTCTAAAATGCCCCAGGCGCATAAGACCAACGGATTGAGATCCTGAAGATCTTGGTGGCCATTGTGCGGTAGAAATGAAGCGAGGAACATCCTTTTTAAGCCATTCTTGGTTGACGCGTGCTGAGTGCGATGGTGCTGAGTCCTGTTGGAATGTCCATGGTCTGCGGCCGAAATGTGTGTCTGCCCAGGGCTTCAATACTGTCTTTAGGACATTTTCCCGATAATATTCGGCATTTATTTTGACCCCATGGTCGATGAATACGAGCGGGGAGCGACCATCGGCCGTTACGGCGGCCCACACCATTACCATCGGCGGCGCTTGAGTTCTGGTGGCCAATCGAAGGTGTAACTTTTCAGCTGACCTCTTTGGCAAGTAAACCCGATCATTTTGTTTGTTCCCAAACTGCTCAATTTGGAATGGCTTCTCATCGGAGAAAAACAAATTCGGGAGCCAGTTACCGAATTTATTCATCGACCATGGGGTCAAAATAAATGCCGAATATTATCGTGCAAGCGAAGCAACTCCTTGGCTCTTTCCAGTCTAACTTTTTTTGTGCATCGGTGAGCTCTTGCACTTTTTGGAACATCAATGGCTTTAGTCCAAGCTCATTTTTTAATATGTGTTGTATCCGTTCTCGCGATAAGTTCAGCTCACGAGCAATTTTTCGATCAAATCTGGCCTTCACTTTTCGGATCATTTCTGGTGTTGTTACCGTTTTTTTTCCGTCCACTTTTTGGACGCGATGCAACACTGCCAGTATCACGGTAACGAGCAATGGTACGAGAAATAAAAGATTTATTCACATTTAAATGCTGGAGGGCTCTAACGATAGCCACACTATCACGCTTGAATTCGATCACGAATAACTTTTTTCTGAATGCAATAGATCAAAATGCTTTTGTAAGCTTGTAAACAATAAAATGAACTGTCACTGAAATAAATCTGTCAGCTATCAGACTAGCGGTTTAGAAATGATAGCAACCTGAAGTTGGTTGCAATACATATCAGCCACCCTGTACATATGGACCATTTTTTTCGAAAAAATTTAAGGAAAAAAATTAGATCGATTGTGAAATATCGCAATTATTATTTTTATTTCCGCGAAAAGTGACCGAAATAAACTGTTTAAGATAAAATACTGCTGTGGTGCACTGGAAAACCATGTATACTTATTTGAATATTGAAGTCTTGTACGCGACGAACGGGACACTTCCGTCTCAGCAATGCACATCTAGTGCGCGGTACAGGATTGGTTATTAAAGGATTTTAAATGCTCTATTCCGAAACCGGAGGTCTGTCATTTTATTTTGATGATGTGCAAATTATACACATTGCAAAATTTACATAACCCCAAAATAAAACCATTCATTACACTATGCAACAAACAATTTTTTGTGTCCATTTTTTGGGTCTCTTAGGTCAATCCATCGATATGTTACATTTCTGACCTGCAGCATCCTTGTTCACAATAGTGGGTGCACAAAAACCGAATTATGTTTAAATTCCATTATTTCTACCAAAAGTGCTATAATATTTACATTTATCCATAGATTTTTTCAAATAAGCCTTATTACAATAAAACAAGTAAGAAAGTTTCAGTCGGGTAAACCGACTAAGGTATACCCTCACTTTGTGAGTAATGTAATATTGAATATTACACGAATTATTCTGTCAATTTGTGTCACTTGGTGAGTAATGTAATATAGAATGTTACACGAATTATTCTGTCAATTTGTGTGGGAGCTACCAGAAGGGGTTTAACAAATACACCTATTTTTCGCTGAACAGTAGATACTTTAAATTCATTGCACTGCGCCGAATTATAAGCGTTTATGTGCACTGGTATAAACGTTATGAGATATTAAATTGTGGTATGATTTGGCCATTTTGTGTGGGAGGTACAAAAAGGGGCGTGGCGATAACGCCCATTTTTCACAGGACTATAGGCACTATAAAAACATTACACTGTACAAAATTTCAAGTATTATTATACACTTGTATTAATGTTATAAGCCGTTAACTTTTGGTGCAAAATGGTACCTTTGTATGGGAGGTACCAAAAGGGGCATGGCAACAACGCCCATTTTTCTCTGGACTGTAGGCAATATAAAAGCACAACACTGTGCAAAATTTCAAGTATTTTATACACCGTTATTAATGTTATAAGCTGTTTATTTTTGGTGCAAAACGGTGCATTTGTGTGGGAGGTATCTAATCAATCAATATTTCACAACATTTTAACCCTTTGTGGGGGAGGTACCAGAAGGAGTGGACAAATATGGCCCATCTTCGAACTTAACCGGAGATAGAAAAAAATATTACCACATACCAAATTTGAAGTCAATCGGTTACTCCTTTCGAGAGTTATCGTGCGCACCAGCCAGCAGACACACAGACAGACAGACAGACGGACGGACATTGCTCATTCGACTTAAAATGACCCAAAACGGATTTCCTCCGAACATACTTAGGGTCTTAGATCACTCCTTCGATGTGTTACACTTTTTCCCGTAGCAAATGATATATACCCTCGTCACACTAAAGTGAAGGTGTAATCAACTTCAAAAAAAACCATTACGGAGGAAAAAAATCAATTTTTTAAACCTCACCCCCTGCCACCAGTTTTCATTAATTTTGTTTAATATTGTGGGTCAATGCTAACACATACTAGGATAACGTTTTCTGAGAATTTGAGAAAAGATCTAATTTTTGACCTGTGAAACTTTAGAAAGTACTACCCATATATAAGTAAATGTCGTTGTTGCCTGCGAAATACACTTTTAAAATAAAATCCACGCAAGTTTAACAAAGGTTTGGGAAGTTATGGCGTTGCTTCCATTAGGAGCACATCAACGTCACCTACATGGATTTTTATGTATTTCAAGCCGCTATAATCGTTTCAATGGTGGTATTTCATAGCATCGCGGGCCGCGATGACCGCGGTTAACAAACAAAAAATACTTGAAATCGCAATTCCTATAATTTTTCGCGGAAATATCTCACATGAACAATGCTCACGAAAAATTCTTCCTCCATATGTCCCTCGTATTTTTTGTTACTGACCTGCACCTTTTGGAATGAATAGTTTGGCAACAACTCATAAAAGAATAGATAAATATATGAACACTTCTAGGATTTTTTCCCACCATTTTCCAATGTATGCGCTTATAACTTTTAAAGTGGTTTGGATAATACCAAGATTTTTTGGGGGAAAAAATTTTATATTTGTTGTTTATATAATTATATCAAATTTTGCACAAAGCGAGAAAAGTGGCAACCAGCGTACATTTCTCCTAAGTAAAAAATTTATAGCCAACTTTGTCCACTTTGAAATATTTTTCAAATTTGGATGCTGAACAACACATTAGGATTTTATATTTTTCTTACACCCATATAGCGATACCTTCATTCAAAAGTATGCTATGTCGATATAGCATGTTGTTAGGGACATTGCAATTTTATATTCTAAATATGGGCATTTCCGCCGAATGGACAACCAGGGCCGAAAAATAAAATGTTGGTAATCATCGTATTTTATTGTGAGTAATTATAAAAAAATTAATACAAAATGTCTAAATTTTTAAAATATAATGGTTTCATAGCATATCTCAGTTGTTTTCATGAGAAAATTTGTCTAAAAACTGAAAAATTTTATTTTTTCCATTTTAAGCTACTTTTACAGACATTTTTATATTTAATTATTTTAAATTTAAAAACATATGTTATGCTTACACTCTTTCTACAATCAATTAAGAAGAAAAAAAGGCAAGGAGACCAAAAAAAAGTTCGATTAACGATTAATTTAACGGTTAAAACAGATGGAAAACACCTAAGCCAATTAGAAAAAAAACCAATAGAGATAATTTATTGTGTAAATACTCGATAGAAAGCTACATTAATCCTCTTTTAAAATAAATTAATAGCTTTAGAATATTCCGTTCCTTTTCGCAGATTTTTGCATGTTACTAGATTCAGCCAAAGTTGACTTCTATTTCGCGTACGTTCGTGACCACATGTTTATTGCTATCATTATGAAAACTAAAACTCGATGAAACCCATCTTTTGCACCTAACATAGAGCTATGCTATCAAATCACCAAAAATTTTTGTACATCAAAAGCGTACGAACGTACGTTCGCGACCCGCGGAAATGCCTATATTCCAAATGATATATATTTTTGCTTTTGCACTTAATCAGGCTCAAGATCGTTTTTTTTTTGTATTCAGTATATGAAAACAACATTGATAAAAATTAAAGAAGTTGTAATGGTTGGATAGACAGATCTGTTTCGGGAGCCACCAAACTCCCATTGTCCATATCCTTAGTACAACGATTACTTCGGTCAATCATACGCACAGCTCAAGTAACATTGAACGAGAACTGTTTGCTAAAAGTACATATCTCCAAAAAAAAAAATGATATTCAGGCAAAATTTGGTGTTTATCCGTCAACCCAATCAAAATTTATTCATAAAACAGCATTTGATTGGCTTTGGAAAACTACCTGCTTCGACATAACATGTTTTGGAATGAGGTATCGATATGTCACACTCTCATTAACGCCAATATCGCAAACTGACAAAAAGTGTATGCCATTGCAGTAAATGTTTTGTTAGTTCTCCAAATGGAGTGAAATACTTCATAAACTTGTCGTCACATTGTACGTACATACATAAATACATATCGCTCATTTAGAAAAATAACGTCATAACTCAAAATATAACATTTCACTTAAGTTTGACTTAAGTGATCTATACAAAAATAACTATTTCACATAATGGGATGGCATAACTTCTGAAGTTCGCCAAATATTGTTGTCTTCCTCAGCAATGAGTCAAATCATGGATCAGCTTATTGATATTGAAATGTAGCACAATTTAGTATGACCAACTCAAAAAATAATTATTTTGAGTTGTGACGTTCTCTTACTAAATGCGCGATATGTACATATGTACATATTATGAACTCGTAATGCAGATAGTGGTGTGGCGTATACGTAATACTCTGCAGTTTCTTTCAATTCAATCGAATATTACTCATACGTGTCAATGTACATACGTACCACATCTCCTAATGCAACACACGTTCTCTCACACTTACTCACTCACTCACACTCTAGGCCGCACACACGTTCGTGTTGGCAGAGCAAAATACAAAGAAAACCCACTTACAGCCAACAACAACAACCGATGACTTTGCCGCATTAAAAATAGTTTTATTCCAACATTTGTTGTGCTCTTATTTCGCCGTTCACAAGGAACATAACAACAATAACAAATGCGAAGGCAACACTTGCGAAATATTGAAAAACAATAAATATTACGACAAACACAAGCATGCACACAACAGACCCATTACAACCACAACAACAACATCGACATCGTCATCAAAAAGGAAAGCACAACAAGCAAATGAAAAGAAAAAAGTGACGTGAACACATGTGAGTGAGCAGCGGTGGCAAGAAAATGAAAAAAAACCAGAAGATACATTCAAGCAAAAAAACAGCAACAGAAATGGCAACAACAGCACCGCCAAACATGGCCGAAACAATGAAGCACAGAACGTGTTGGAAGAACTTCCTATAATTTGCTTGGCGTCACATATGTCACACGTATCCTTTACAAATAAGCCCAACAGCAAAAAACCACACACACAAAGACGCATACATACACAGGCACACAAGAAACATCTGCAGCGGCAGAAGCAGTAGTACCAGCAGTAGCTCACAGTAGCCATAGGAGTAATAATAAGGGCAACACCAATAACACAGCAGAGTAACGAATGGAAAACTTAAAACAAAACCGAGGAAAATGTAAAGACGAGAGAGAGAGAGTGTAGCAACGAAAACAAAAAAACCATTGCAATTTAATGGAGAAGAGAAAAAACAAGTGCTGAAAACTTTTCAAGGAACAGATGAAACTCACCACTCGGCTGTGTCTGTGAGGGGCAAATTAGAGAGTAAAATTTTTTAATCATAGAGAGTAAACTACAAACAGAGAGATGGAGTATGGGACGGAGAGAGTGCACCCGACCCGAGTGTGAGAGTACTCGTACATGTGTGCGATTTTGATTTTCCTTTAACACGTGCTAACTTTGGGCCACTAACGACATGCTTTTCTGTTTTGTTTTTTTTTCGCATTTTGGCCGACTCTTTGTTTTGCTTGTGCTTTCTTTTTTCGTAGTTCTTTGCTTTTTTGTTTTTTTAAATTTCGGCCAGTGTTGACAATGCCTGGGATAAGTTAAATTGCTGTGGATTTTAAAAACGTGAATTAAAAGTTAATTTAGCCCAATAGGATATTAAGGAAAAACAATTGTGTGAAGGATAATATTAAAATTACTGCAGATATTCAAAAGAAAATCAGGCAAAAGTAATTTTTAAAATTTGTAATTCGAACTTAAAACGAACAAGTAATTAAGATATATAATTAATATGGGCATGTCCCTGGGCTACTCAAAAAATGCCTTACAATTTTGCAACTCTTTCTTGATTTTGTTTAGCAATGTACTCAAAGTTTCTGCGCCACATTTAAGCATTATATAAATAAAATAAATTAACAATCTTGGCATGAAATTACTGCTTTAGAACCTGTCGATCTTTCTACGTAAACAAATTTGATAAATATTGTATAATATTGACATTAAAAGACATATTTTAATAACCTCTTTCCTATATGAGTTTCGTGCTATCCGGAACATGCCGTCCGGTATTCACAAAAATCTAAATATCTTAACAATTTTGCATTTTAGAGTAAATGGTACACGGGGCAAAATAGCCTTTTTTGATATGTTTGAATCGAAAGAAAATATATTTGGAACAAAAATTTTTAAATATTATATATTTCCTAGCAAATAAATTTTATTTGAAAATCAACAAAATATATTTGAAACTCATATATTACAACAAAATATATTTGCAAACAAAAATTCTCAAATAAAATATGTGTTTAAATACAAATATAATTATTGTTTAGGAATTTCTCCAAATATATATTTTATTTAAAAAATTTTCAAAACTTTTGTTGACTTTTTCGAATTCCAGATTAAATTTTTCCTTGGTTCCGAGGTTATCCTCCCAGCATTAGCTTCTGTTCTTAATCAATAATGTTAATACAATTTATGAGTATTCTAACCCATCATTAGTTGTCAATCCTCTAAGTAATTTATATTGATCCAATATTATACGATTTCAATAATTATTTCACAAACATTAACAATTTATAAAAAAACTAACGTTGAATTACTGAAAAATTTAACATAACTTAGGTATTTTCTGAATACTTAAATGCAAATTCATATTTATTTCGGAAATAATGGTCCCAAATAAAAATATATTGGGATATAAACAAAGATTTGTTTAGAACAACATCTTCCCAAGTATATAATTTTGATGTGTATAAAATATTATATATTTAGAGTGTACCATAAACATATATATGTTTCAAGCCGAATATGTTTGGGACAATATACTACAGAATCGATTTTTTTTCAGCGTGTACATGCATACTTAAGAAGCATTGCCTTTAGTATATACAAGCACAAAGTTAGATATTATTTATATAAGAATTTTCGTTGAAATTTTTAAATCACTCAATATACCTCAAATATCGTGTTTCGTACCGTCCGTCACGCCGTCCATTTGTCGATTTTTATGTAAATTAAAAATGTTTTAAAAATTCTATAAATTCAGTGTTATTAAGCCCGAGAGACTTTACAAATTGGCTAATAACAATAATATTCCTAAGATCAATATTACCGATGTTATGGGGTAAAACTAATGAAATTCCTGCGGTCCGCAACGAAGGAAATGCCCATATATATGCGTTCCGCAACGAAGGAAATGCCCATATATATTTATAGCAATTTCAAACTAAAAACTTGTTTTCTGTGTAGATTGAGGCATATAGATATGTCCTTTATTTATCCATATACAGTAATAATAATATTGTCTACAATATAGTTATTAGTATACAAATAAAATATTCACCAGGAACATAGGGCGTCAACGAATTCTCTCCATCTATTTCTATCTGTGGCTAGGGATTTGATTTGGTTCCATGTTTTTGAGCTCCTTCGCATTCCGATCTCTACGTCTTTGACCTTGTGGATTCCACTCAAGCGCCATTCTCGCAATTTCATATGTTGGACGTCTATCCATGTCCATTTCCTCTTGCGGTTTTCTAAGACTGGCTTGTTGTCTGTGTTTTACCAGAGATTCTCATTCGAGATCCAATTCGACCCGTAGACTGTAACAATCTGTCTAAGACATCGATTGACAAATGTTTGTAGTTTATGTTAGGTGTTCTTTGTCAAACTCCACGTTGTACAACCATAGAGCAATACTGATGTATTGCTCTATGGTTGTTGAGAATCTGCTATTTAAGATTCTCAATTTCGTTTTCTGGGATATGTTATTTGCACGCCAAATATTATGTAGCTTGCAAAATTCTACTCGTCCTCTATTAATACGGTCATTGATATCCTCCGGTGAACCGCCGTCCTTGGATAGTTTGCATCCGAGGTAACTGGATGTTTCAACATCTTCTATAATATAGGGTGATCCATTTTAAAGTTCCCTACTTTTTTAAAGAAGAAAAACACAGAAAAATCAAATTGAATCGGGAATGTTTATTATCATTTGAAAGAACATTCTTTGGCATTTTAGGAAGATTATGTCTATCAAATGTTGGCCGCAGCTACGTCTCAGATGGTTCATCCGTTGAGTCCAATTTTCGATGACTCGTTCGAGCATTTCGACTGGTAAATGTCGAATGACACGCGTGATGTTGTGCTCCAAAGCCCGAATCGAAGCTGGTTTGTCCGCATAATCTTTAGACTTTACATTTCCCCACAGGAAAAAGTCTAACGGTGTGATATCACACGATCTTGGTGGCCAATCGACCGGTCCAAAACGTGAAATTATCTGCTCACCGAAGTGTTTTCTCAATAAATCCATTGATTGATGCGTCTTGTTGAAACCAAATGTCGCCGAGATCACGAGCTTCAATTTCAGGCATCAAACAGTCGGTTATCACGGCACGATAACGGTCGCCATTGACGGTTACGTTCTCACCGGCATCATTTTTGAAGAAATATGGACCGATGATTCCGGTACGTCGGATCGGGAATCGGTCAATGACAAAAAGATAGCTCTTAACGAGAGCTAAAAAATTGCTCATGGGTGCATTTTCTGCTAATTTTACCAGTTTGGTTCGGTATAAAGAATAATGTTGGGGATAATATACATCCCTGTCTCACTCCCATTGATGTGGTAAACGGTCTGTATATTGAGGCATATCATTCCATTAAATCAAAACCAACAATTTATATTGCTAAAATTTTTTTTTGGTTTTTCTTAATTCGAATTTTCATGGAAGTCACCTTTAGTATTTTGACTATATTTTGTGAAATATAAGCCCGATAATGATGGAATACGCGTTAAGTTTAAGGCAATTATGAAGGCTACACATTTTGGCAATTTTGCTTTCCTGTAGTATCATTGGTTCAGTAGCGGTCGTTAATAAAATTTGAAAAATGGCACGAAAATGCATACCTAATAGGAAATTAAAAGGAAACAATGATAATTTCAAAGAAATCGTGTTTTTATACCCTCACTGTTGTGACGGAAGGTATATACAATTTGCTACGGGCCAAAATTGTATCACATAGAAGGAGTGACCTACAACCGCAAGAGGATATACATTTTGCTATTTGGCGGGAATCCGTTTTGGGTAATTTTAGGTAGGTGGTGGAGATTTTTTTCTATTTCAGGTTAAGTTCGATGATGGGCCATATTGGCCCACTCCTTCGAGTACCTCATCTACAAAGCGTGAAAGTTTTGTGAAATATTGATTATTTAATAACGTCTATACTACTTATTGAAATCTTCGGCAATTCCACACAAAGTATTAGTTTATTAGTCGCTACCATTCGTGCGGGATGTACCATAAGTTGCGTACCAATGACGTCCATTTTTCACTGGACTGTAGGCCCTATAAAAGATTACACTGTACACAATTTCAAGTATTTGTGTGCACTGGTATTAAAGCTATAAGCAGTTCACTGTTGGTGCAAAATGGTCCATTTGTGTAGGAGGTAAAAAAGTGGCGTGCCAATAACGCCCACTTTTCACTGGACTCTAGGTACTATAAAATCAATACACTGCACAAAATGTAATAAATATAAAAGCAGTTAAATTTTTGTAAAAAAAATTTCACTTTGGGAGGTACCAAAAGGTGTGGCGACACTTCGCCCATTTTTCTCAAGGTACAGGGTGGCTGATGAATATTGCTACATTAAGAAACTCAAATAAACTCAACAATAACTCAAATTTTTTTCAGTGTATGGAATTCAGTTTTCTTTTATTCATGTTAAAGCTCATTAAATTTAATTAAATATAGCTTAATTAGTTTTAAAAATAATGGAATTTAAATGCCACCCCTGCTCGTTTATGCATGTGCGGCATCTTACCAAAAAGTTGTTCATTACTGCTTGGAGAGTTGAAACGGGAATAGCCGCAATTGTTTCTCGAATGGATTGCTTTAGTTCATTCAAATTTGTTGGTTTTGCTTTGTAGACTTCATGTTTGCAATAACCCCACAAGAAAAAGTCAGGTGCAGTAAGGTCAGGCGACCTGGGGGGCCAACGGAATGTGGAGTTTCTGCATATCAGCTTATTGGGAAATTTTCGCCGCAATTCTGTCATAACAGGCCGGGCTATGTGAGGAGTTGCACCATCCTGCTGAAACCACACAGAGTTGAAAGAAATTTTCATTCGGCGTAATTCTGGATAGAAAAACTCTCTCAACATGCCCAAGTAACGGCCTCCAGTAACTGTAACGGTGTGACCGTTTTCTTTGAAGAAGTAGGGCCCGACAATGCAGCGTGATGAAACTGCACACCACACTGTGACACGAAGTGGATGCAATTCCGTCTCATGGAGTATCTGTGGGTTGGAAGCACTCCATATTCGACAATTTTGTTTGTTTATGTTGCCGTTTAAATCGAAATGGGCCTCGTCAGACATGAAAAGACAGTTCAACATGTTTCCGTCCTCTTCCACCATGTGAAGCATCTTCTTGCAAAATTCCAAGCGAATCGGGAAGTCTGCTGAGTTCACTTTGTTGGCCATTTGAATTTTATATGGGAATAACTCCAAATCTTTGTGCATAATTGACTGCAATGACTGTCTGCTTATACCCATTTGAGCAGATAAGGTTCTTGTCGAAACTCTTGGATTGTTTTGTATGGCATCAGCTACAGCAGCGTTTGTTTCTTCCGTCCGAACTGAAGGGTTTCGATGGTAAGGTCTTCTGTTGACTGTCCCATGCTCGGAAAAATTGTTAACAAGTCTCTTTTTGGTCCATATGCTCGGAGGATTGACGCCACACGTGCCCCTAAACTCTCTTTGAACCGAAACTACGGACTTCAGTGCGTAATAGCGGCGGACAATCCAAATTCTTGATTCAGTGTCCCAGTTATCCATTTTTGTTAAATCTAAAAATCAATCTGCAAAATAAAAAAAAAAATTAAGCAGATTCATTAAATAGAAAAAAAGTTATTACATTTTTTTTTGGTAGCAGCTTTCATCAGCCACCCTGTAATAACACTGGCTAAACTATTACTCTGTGAG
Organism: Eudasyphora cyanicolor; assembly: GCA_963930755.1. Taxonomy (NCBI): domain Eukaryota; kingdom Metazoa; phylum Arthropoda; class Insecta; order Diptera; family Muscidae; genus Eudasyphora; species Eudasyphora cyanicolor. The sequence goes on along the minus strand of OZ005736.1, from coordinate 95,080,920 downwards.
GAATTACAGATGATTCGAATAAGAAGTATAGAATTTATTAGAGAACAATACAGTAAATGTTAACCCTTTATGAGGGAGGTACTAGAAGGAGAGGACCAAAAAAAACAAGTAAAAGCGTTAAGTTCGGCCATGCCGAATCTTATATACCCTTAACCGTGGATTACATTCAATTTTATTACTGGAAAAATCTGTGGATACTCGTATGGAGCATATCATGAAGCGATCCTTTTTTTTTAAGTGCATTATTTAAAGAACGAACGCTGCAATTTTTAAACTAGTTTCAGGCCTCAAATTCTTTCAAACTGCTAAGATTTAGTTAAAATGCTTAAAAATTTGGAGCGACCTCTATAGGATTTTTGCTGTGACGAATTCTTTCAAAAATAGAGTACAAACTGCAATGTTTCTACCAAAATGCTTTAAAAATGTGGTATATATGGCTCAAAACCGTATTTTGGAGCGGCCTCTATAGAGGAGCTATGTCAAAATATTGACCGATATGGCCCATTTGCAATCCCAAACAACCTGCAAATATAAGAAATATTTCTACCAAATTTGATCAATCGTCGGACGGAAAGACGGACATGGCTAAATCATATTAGAATTTTACGAAGATTAAAAATATATACATATATACTTTATGGGGTATCTGATCAATATTTAAAGGAGAGTGACAAGATGAATATACCCCCATCATATTGTGGAGGGTATACAATTATTACCACTTAACAAATCCGTTACTCCTTTCGAGAGTTACGCCAGACAGACAGACGGACGGACATTGCTGAAATGCCTTAAAATGTCCTAAAATGCTTTCCTCGGTTAACCGAAAATGTGTTGTAAAACCGGATAACCGATTACCCGGTCCCGATGTTGAACACTCTAAGTATAATGCTTTTATAGTATCTGCAGTCCAGTGAAAAGTAGGCGTTATTGTACAATAAATCTATAAAATGGTAACACTGTTTTCGTTTGTTTTCCCACTGTTGCTGTTGTTGTAGAAACGTTTCTTTTTCTGATTTTACACATCTGGTTGAGGTTGTTATTGTTTTTGCTATGTCCCCTCCAATACTTCGTGTGTTGTGTTTTTTGCTTGAATGAATAGCGCCGAATGAGTGACTGCTGTGTTGTCGTTTTCCCAGAGAGCTCTCATTTGCTTGGATATGAGTGTTGCTGTGTTGGCCCAGTCGCCGATGTCATGGGTCGGCTTATGTTCGTCCAGCACTGTGCAAAACGAGAGAGAGAATATTTTTGCTATGTGTGTGCGTGTGCAAGCAAGTGTGCACGCCACTCACTGCCACTTCCACTGAGTGTTTATGTTGCGAGTTTCGTTAAGTGTTTTTGCTTTGCTTTGCTGTTGGTTTTCGGCACCAAAAACTTTTGCTTCATTGCGGTGTTACGTGTTACGTGTATCAGACGCCACGGCGGCGTCAATTTAAGGATTTCTTTGGTTTTTTATTTTTCAAATCACCACAAACAAAAAAATATACTACAAAAAACAGCAGCAGTCTTAAAGAAACACTAGTTTATATTATATTTGATTTGAAACTCGAGAAATAAGTGACAAAATCGAAATAAACGTAAAAGTTTAACAAAAAAATAAACGAAAAATCCAAAACTAAAGAGAATGTTAGGAAAATTATTGAAAAAATAACAACAACCACACAAATTAGAAAATAAATAGAAATCTTTAGTGAAATAGAGGAGAAAATAAAATAAAAACAAACGAAATTTTAATATTAATCGATTTAAATAATACAGTGTTAATAACTTAAAAAAAATCCTTTAACGCAACACTCAACACTAACCCTCGTTGTTTCGTTCAACGCTTCAAAACACCTTTTGCACACAAAAATATGTGCAAATTCCAGATTGCTGTTAAGACAGGTCAAAGAATGGTAACGAAACAAAATCTCTGTGGGAACAAGGAATCTTAACCCACAAACAAAACAAAAAACAAGAAAGCAAAAAACGCAAGGAACCCCTTGGTACCGAACAGCTCTGACAGAACAGAAAAAACGTCCACAAAAACTACTACAACAACAAAAATCAATTGTGTTACGTTATGCGTTAAGATATTGTTGGTGGCTTTGCTTATTCATGTCGTTGTTTTTTCTCCTCATCCTCCTTTTTTCATCTTTTTTGTGACTGCTGTCGTCTATACGTACATATATGTATGTATGTACTCGTACACATGTGTATGTACGAGTAGTTCTTTATTGTCTTCCTACCGAACTTCTCCGCTGCCCGCCGCCGCATAAATGTCATGTTTTCATTTTGGTATTGTTGTCGGTGTGTTTCATTAGCATTTGTGTGAGCATGTGAGTGCGTATGAGTATGTGTGCGTGTGTTTGTGCAGGCCTTTTTCTTTGCTTGTTTTTGTTACTCTTGTTTTTTTTTTGTTTGGCACATTTTGTCGGTGGGTATTTTCCGAATTGTTTTGGAATTCGAAGTCATCAGATCAACAAAAGCCAGCCTATCAGAAAGAAAACAAGAATTTTGATTGCAAAACGCTCACAAATACATACGCTCAGAAATTACACTTCCCCTTTAACTCAAACATTTATAGTTTAAGGGTCAAACATACTCCACTTTGTTTTATACCGCCTATGCGATTAACCCTTTGAAGACCAAAGTGAAAACTATTCGAACATTGTGTGCAGTTTGGAGTAGTGTACTATGACAGGAAAAAAACAACGAAATTAAATAAATTTGTTTGTATAAACATATATAATATATAAAACATATAAATAACAAGTTCGAAGAACAAAAAAAAAACAAATTATCTATTAAACGTTTTTGAGAAATAAGCAGTGTGAAGTGATATGAATGTTATTGTGTTAGTATTGAATATGTACACATGTGTATAAACGTGCTATAATAAATTAGTTTTTTTATATACTTAGTTTTTTTAAAACATATTTAATAATTACATATATTGTTTTGCTTAAGAAGATCTTAAATCTTTCTAATATTTTTGACTTGGATAACTTTTTTTTGCTAAAAGAGAAGAATTTTTTTTCTAATATCTGAAAATTGTTCTAAATATAATCTATTGCCAAAAGTTTGATATGGTGCTAAGTTTAGCGAATATTTATGCAAATTAAAACATGTTTGAAAGGTGAAATTGTAATTTTCCTTTTTAAATGTGAGAAATTTGAGATTATTTATGAGTGAAAATTCAATTCGAATATATTAATTTGTATTCCCTATACCACACATCAATGATTCCAGCACAAACTTCTGTAAAAAATATATGGGAAAGTAACCCCATTTATTCTTAACCAACACCGCAAATGTAAAGATGAATGCGCCATCTAATACCCTAAGTATGATCGCTGGAAATCCGCTTTAGGATATTTGATATTGTCATTTAAGCAAAGGCCGATCATCAGTCTGTCGGTCTGGCTGGCTGGAGCTCACGATAACTCTCGAAATGAGTAATTGATTGACTTCAAATCTGGTGCCAATATTTTTTCTCTCACAGGCAAAATTCGTAGATGGACCATAATGTTCCACTCCTTCTAGTTCCTCCCTCACAATGTATTTAGAATTTAGTGAAATATTCAACTTCTATACCTATCCGAATCCTCTGTAATTCCAGTAATAATAATAGCTAATCTGTTGCTATCACCTTGAGAAAAATGAGAAAATTTACCCCCGTCACATTTGGTACATTTCACACAAAAGGGCCATTTTGTACAAAAAATTAACTGCTTACTTATAACTTTAACACCAGTGCATATAAATTAAGGGTTTTCCTACAAGAGGTGTTATTTTGGTATTCAAAGAAAAATGCAATTTTTTGAGATAAATGATCGGATGTTTATTTCACAATAAAGAGGAAGGTATGCCGTTAATAATGAAAAACAACATCAGCCAAATGGCCACCATGACCACGGCCGGCTTGAATTCTTGTGTTAACTGAACTTTATAAGCCTGAAGACCCAAGTCTTTATGCAAGATATGATGTAATGACGTTTGTGGAATGCCCAATTCCAAAGAACGGCGAGGAATGGATAAACCTGGGTTTTCTTCAACACTTTGGGCTACCGCACCAATATTCGCAGATGTTCTTGAGCGACGTGCACGGGTTTTATTCTTCACATCAGTAACTTGTCCCAACAGCTCGAATTTTTCCACCAATTTCTGTATTGCGGTCCGACAGGGTGCTTTATGACGAACAAAAATGCTTTAGTTTTGCGAACTGTGACTGCAAGATTTTCACCATTTTTGTAGTGAATTTTTATAATTTCAATGCGTTGTTGAATCGTGTATCGTTCCATTCTTAGTAATGGCGTAGTTTCTACTTGTCAAATGTCAAAGAATAAAAGCTTCAAAAGTGACAGCTACCGAAATACCGGGTGATTCAAAATAACACTTCTTGCTGAAAAACCCAACAGTCCGGTATAAAATTGGCATTATTGACACACCCTTTTGGCACCTACCACACAAAATGGCTAAATCATACAAAAATTAAATGGCTCATAACTTTAAAACCAGTGCACATAAACACATACAAGCCGGTACAGTGCAATGAAGTATCTACAGTTCAAAATGTACCTATTCGTCAAGTCATTTCCGGTACCCCCACACAAATTGTCAGATTCTTTCGAACACATACTATATTACATTAGCCACAAAGTGAGGGTATACCTTAGTTGGTTTTCCCAACTGAAATTTTCTTATTTGTTTAAGAAAAACAATTTTGAATAATCCTCATCTGAGAAATTGTTGTATTTTAAAAATCCGGTTGTGGATTTCTACAAATCAGATTTTTCACTTAATTTCATTATATATTTTTCCTTTTAAATTTTAATTTGACTACTGGATCAAGATGACACCAACATACAACCCCAAAATTAGCCAACATGACAATAAAACAACAAATCGACTATAAAATACACTGCGTAAATCTAAATCTGAACTGATTTCCCTCAAATGTATTAGTGTCTCTAATGGGGATTTCGTTTGTGCAAAAAAATTTAAATTTTTTTTTAGGTTCGTTTGTAAAAATGGCGCATCCGTTTCGGGTTTTTATTTCGTTTGTAAAATTATTACACTCCGCAAATGCGAAAATATCGCATTTTCCACACTCAGCCCAGTCCACGGTGTGCAGTGTTGCACCGTCAAAAAGCAAACTTCAGAACCAAACCTAATGGAAAACGTACATTCTTAATGCACTATCAAATGGTTGCGCCATAATGTAGGTATGGGTTTTACTCACCGTACGGTTTTTGTTCGATTGTTCGCATGCAAAATGCGAAATTAGCAGTGGGTTCAGGGGGAATTTTTAAAATGTCGCAACATGATGTGGTGATATTATTTTTCAGAAACGAAATTGCCATAAATATATCAAATTACTTCTCTCTGTCAATTTTTATATCGATACCTCCATTCTAAGTTGTGCTAAGTGCAGATGGGTAGTATTTCAGGAAAGACGATCAAAGTTTGATGATTTGTTTAAATTTGCGTGGAATTCCTTTATGATGGAAATCGAATGACCTATACGGTTTTGTGAATAACTTTTGATTGGTTTGGAGGATAAACACAAAATTTTCAATGAATATCATTTGGGATATTTAGAAATTAAAAATGCAATCTCCTTAAAAAATGATAAATCGAATTAGCATGTTTTAGAATGAAGTTACCGATATAGATCGGATAAAAAATTTGTCAACATATATGCCAAATCGGAGGTACATATATATGGGAGCGATATGTACATCTGAAACGATTTTAACCAAATCGTCCATGGTATGCCCAAAGCTCCGTTGAGTTCGGACCATAATTGCGACCTGCACTTTAATTACAAGAACACTTGCACAGACGGACGGACATAGCTGAATCAACACAGAAAGTCATTTTAAGTCGATCGGTGTAGTAAACGATGACTCTCCTTTTGGCTGTTACAAACAAACTCCTTTTGGGTGTTACAAACACATGCCCCTGTACAACAGTGTGGTGTAGGGTATTAAAAAAAAGTTGATGTATTTTAAAATCGCGTTTGTGGTTTTCTGCAAATTATAACTTCTCTTACTTACATTGTAAATTTTTCCTCTTAAATTTAGGAACACGAAAACAATGTAGTTCTATCATTTTTATTGGAAAAAATTATATACATATTGGTAATTACAGGGTGGCTGATATGTAATGCAACAAAGTAAGGTGCTATATTTTTTTAAATTTTATTGTTCAATAGCAAAAAATTTCGGAAATAACATAAAATTATAGTAACAGTTTAGATTTGTTCCAAATTGCCACCTTTGGCACGAATTATGGTCTTCAAACGGCCGACAAAGCCATCACACGCTGCACGAAAGTGGCTCTGCGGTATTTTGGCCCATTCCCGGCGAAGCGCCGTCTTGAGATGATCGATACTTTGGTATTTTTTAGGGCGAACCTTACTCTCTAAAATGCCCCAGGAGCAAAAGTCCAACGGATTGAGATCCTGGAGATCTTGGTGGCCATTGTGCGGTAGAAATGAAGCGAGGAACCTCCTTTCTAAGCCATTCTTGGTTGACGCGTGCTGAGTGCTATGGTGCTGAGTCCTGTTGGAATGTCCATGGTCTGCGGCCGAAATGTGTGTCTGCCCAGGGCTTCAATACTGTCTTTAGGACATTTTCCCGATAATATTCGGCATTTATTTTGACCCCATGGTCGATGAATACGAGCGGGGAGCGACCATCGGCCGTTACGGCGGCCCACACCATTGCCATCGGCGGCGCTTGAGTTCTGGTGGCCAATCGAAGGTGTAAATTTTCAGCTGACCTCTTTGGCAAGTAAACCCGATCATTTTGTTTGTTCACAAACTGCTCAATTTGGAATGGCTTCTTATCGGAGAAAAACAAATTCGGTAACTGGCCACTTTCGTGCAAGCGAAGCAACTCCTTGGCTCTTTCCAGTCGAACTTTTTTTTGTGCATCGGTGAGCTCTTGCACTTTTTGGAACTTCAATGGCTTTAGTCCAAGCTTATTTTTTAATATGTGTTCTATCCGTTCTCGCGATATGTTCAGCTCGCGAACAATTTTTCTACCACTGCGGCGTGGATTTCGATCAAATCTGGCCTTCACTTTTCGGATCATTTCTGGTGTAGTTACCGTTTTTTTTCGTCCACTTTTTGGACACGATACAACACTGCCAGTATCACGGTAACTAGCAATGGTACGAGAAACAAAAGATTTATTCACATTTAAATGCTGGAGGGCTCTAACGATAGCCACTTGTGTTTTTCCACCCAAATATAAAGCAATCACTATCACGCTTGAATTCCATCACGAATAACTTTTTTTCTGAATGCAATAGATCAAAATGCTTTTGTAAGCTTGTAAACAATAAAATGAACTGTCACTGAAATAAATCTGTCAGCTATCAGACTAGCGGTTTAGAAATGATAGCAACCTGAAGTTGGTTGCGATACATATCAGCCAATTTTCTGCGTTGCGGACTGCAGGAATTTCATTAGTTTTTTCCACTGATTCCAATATAATCGTCCCACCCGACAGGCTGTGCGTGCTATATTGAATAAATTTGAATCCAAATTTTCACTTTAGGATGTTCCGGCTCCAAAGACGCCGTACCGCTCGAAGCGACGAAAATATCGCCGCCGTAAGAGTATCCTTTCAAAATGAGGCAAATCAGTCGATGCCACGTCGTTCTCAGGATTTGGGCATCTCTCAAACCACACTGTGGAGTATTTTGCGAAAAGTTCTTGGCCTTCATCCTTATAAGATCAAACTGACTCAATAACTAAAGCCACTTGATCATTTGAAACGCCGAAACTTTTCCGATTGGGCTCTGGCAAAGCTAATGTTATGTCCTTAATGGAAAAGACTGTGCACGACTGTATCTTTATCAGAAATTTAAGATGTTTTCATTGATGAGCAGGATGCAAAACAAAGTTACAACAATAGGTATAAAAAATAAAACCGTCAAATATGAAAACTAAATCGATATCTAACTCTGAGCCGATGCAAAAAAAGAGCATAATAAAATATTGTTCATATATATATGTATCTATATAGGTGAAAAAAATCCTATATACACAGAAAAGAATTTTAATTCTAATAAAATATTGTTCATATATATATGTATCTATATAGGTGAAAAAAATCCTATATACACAGAAAAGAATTTTAATTCTTTTTTCTCTTTATTACAAACAGAACCGTGCTTTGTGGAATAAAGATAAAGTTCTTTAAAATAAAGAAAATTTTCTTGTTTTTGTTTTTTTTTTTTTGTTTTATTCGATCTGCTTTCATAGTTCCTGAGTACAAAAACAAAATATGTATAAAGAACATTTTTTATGACTGAAGGACGATTATGTGCTTCTGATTAGATTTTCTTTGGTTTAATGAACGAAATTGTTGTCATTCACTAAAGTTCAAGAAGATCAAAACTAAAATATATTCTCGTATTTAGACGATATATCTAAATCTAAAATAATCTTTTCACTATTAAAATACTTCCTTTCGCTTTGGTTGTTTATGTATTTTGCTTGTTGAGTTCACATAATGTTATTGACAATTTATTATTTTATTATTGTGTCCTATTGTTCCTATAAGAAAAAAAGGCCACTACCAATTGATTATCTATTAAGAAACTTATTGAAATTTAACTTTAACAAATGTTGTTGTACCAAGACATTTTTGGCTCACTGTATACCTGGTGTATTTTGAAATCATAAACCCTCTCAAGATGCAACAGATATCCATTGACAGCAGCATCTGGCATAGAACTAACATTAATATAATAGCCTAAAGTTATAGCCTCAGGGCTCTGAGAGAACCATGTCAAGACCGTAGAATATCTACGAACATGAAAATGACTCATTTAAAATTAAAATATGCACTTTAGTATTTATATTTGTTTTGAAAAATTAATATTTGTAATACCAAAATAGAATATTATGTATTTCAATGCAAATATCATACAATAACCACAAGGCATAATTTTTGTGGCTGCACTTTTTAATTAAATAATTTTTAACTACGTATTTATACTTTGCAAAAAACATAATACATTTTCAGTTTGTGCAAAACGAAAAACAAAGGGAAAAAATACAAGTGCCTTTAAAAATTTTAAAAAAACCAGTAAGGAAAGGCTAAAGTCGGGCGGTGCCGACTATATAATACCCTACACCACTCTCGTAATATTGAATAACTCTGATATATAAATTTTGTAATTCATGTATAAATTGTTTACATAAATTTACTTTTGGCACATTTTATACTTAAATAATACCCTGTACCACAGTGTGGTGTAGGGTATAAAAACGATTGGATCTAAAGAGCCAAATCGGATGAAACATATATATGGGAGCTATAGCTAAATCTTAACCGATTTTCTTCAAATTCGGCAATGTTGGTTCATGGATCAAGAAACTCTACCATTCTAAATTTCAAAATGATTGGATGTAAAATACAGCTTCTTCAGGACTAAAGAGCAAAATCGGACGAAGCATATATATGGGAGCTATAGCTAAATCTTAACCGATTTTCTTCAAATTCGGCAATGTTGGTTCATGGATCAAGAAACTCTACCATTCTAAATTTCAAAACAATTGGATGTAAAATATAGCTTCTATAGAACTAAAGGACCAAATCGGACGAAACATATATATGGGAGCTATAGCTAAATCTTAACCGATTTTCTTTAAATTCAGCAGTGTTGGTTCATGGATTAAGAAACTCTACCATTCTAAATTTCAAAATGATTGGATGTAAATTGCAGCTTCTACAGGACTAAATGGCCAAATCGGACGAAACATGTATATCGGAGCTATAGCTAAATCTTAACCGATTTTCTTCACATTCGGTAGTGTTGGTTCATGAATCAAGAAACTCTACCATTTCAAAACGATTGGATGTAAAATATAGCTTCTATAGAACTAAAGGGCCAAATCGGACGAAACATATATATGGGAGCTATAGCTAAATCTTAACCGATTTTCTTCAAATTCGGTAGTGTTGGTTCATGGATCAAGAAACTCTACCATTCTAAATTTCAAAACGATTGGATGTAAAATACAGCTTTTATAGGACTAAAGGGCTAAATCGGACGAAACATATATATGGGAGCTATAGCTAAATCTTAACCGATTTTCTTTAAATTCGGCAGTGTTGGTTCATGGATTAAGAAACTCTACCATTCTAAATTTCAAAATGATTGGATGTAAAATGCAGCTTCTACAGGACTACATGGCCAAATCGGACGAAACATGTATATGGGAGCTATAGCTAAATCTTAACCGATTTTCTTTAAATTCGGCAATGTTGGTTCATGGATCAAGAAATTGTACCATTCTAAATTTCAAAACGATTGGATGTAAAATATAGTTTTTATAGGACTAAAGGGCCAAATCGGACGAAATATATATATGGGAGCTATATCTAAATCTGAACCGATTTCAACCAAATTCAACAGCGATCTTAACAGCCGCGAAATACTCTAAACTGCAAAATTTCAGAACGATCGGAGTGAAATTGCGACCTGTAGTCGACGAACAACTTTACATGGACAGACGGACGGACGGACAGACATCGTTAAATCGGCTAAGCTAGTGATTCTGAGTCGATCGGTATACTTTAAGGTGGGTCTAGCTGTTATTTTCAGGTGTTACAAACATCTGCCGTGAAACAAAATTATAATACCCTGTACAACAGTGTGGTGTAGGGTATAAAAACGAATGATAAATTTCATATTATTGGTTTTATTAAATGAGATAATAAAACAAGTAAGAAAGTTTCAGTCGGGTAAACTTACAAAGTATACCCTCACTTTGAGAGTAATGTAATATGGAATATTACACGAATCAATCTGTCAATTTGTGTGGGAGGTACCACAAGGGGTTTATGAAATAAATTTATTTTTCGCTGAACGGTAGATACTTAAAATACATTGCACTGTGCCGAATTATACATTAACGTTATAAGCTATGAAATTTTAGTATAATTTCACTATTTTGTGTGGGAGGTACAAAAAGGGGCGTGGTGGTAACGCCCATTTTTCACAGGACTACAGGTACTTCATAAGCGTTACACTGTGCAACATTTTGTAGTATTTTCGTGCATTGGTACTCACGATATAAGCTTTTAACTTTTTGTATAAAATGGTCCCTTTGTGTGGGAGTTACCAAAAGAGGCGGGACCACTTCTCCCATTTTTCTCAAGTTGATAGCGACAGATATACTAGTACTACGTGTGTAATTTCAGAGGATTCGGATAAGTAGTATATACATAAGTTATTACAGAATCAATATTTTACTAAATGTTAACCCTTTGTGAGGGAGGTACTAGAAGGAGTGTACCAATATGGCCCATCTTCGAACTTAGCCTGAGATTGAAAAAAATGTTATCCCATACCAAATTTGAAGTCAACCCGTTACTCCTTCCGAGAGGTATCGTGCGCTCTAGCCAGACAGACAGACGGAGGGACATTGAATTAAAAAAAATGTCTCAAAACTGATTTCCGCCGAATATACTTGAGGTCTTAGGTCACTCATTCGATGTGTTACACTTTTCCTCAATTTTTGCTGGTCTTATTATATCCAAATTGCCTTCCATATGTTTCTAGATGAAAATTATAATGTATTTGATCTTTGGCCAACCAATTCAGGGACCATCTATCTCATTATCCAAAGAGACTTTGATTTTGTTTTTGCATTATATAGAAGGTAATTTACACATAAGTGCCTATCCATTTGTGACCCACAATAGGAATTAAAAATTAGCTCACTTAAACCAAAACAAACATTAGTTTCAACCCTTACGAATCGATATGAAGACTAATATAATAACGCCTTCCCACATAAAGGGTTAATGGCAAACATGGCTTATCGCAAAAGTGGCAAAAGTGTTTGTTCAGTTTTTTTTAGGGTTTCAATGTCATTTCATGTTTGTGTTGTTGGCTTTGTTTTCCTAGTCTTTTCCTACCCCGACTTTCGTTGGAGCTTTTTATTGTAACAAATGCCTATGGTGTTCATAGCCTTAAAGGTGTTTTAGTCTTCTTCGTTTGACATCTTCCTTTTGTTTAAATAGCGTCCAACAACAATAACAACAATAACAACAATAACAACAGCCAGCAATAGCAAGAATATCAATAGCAAAATGTGGGTGCAAGAAAGAGCGAATAAAATACCAGCCACAATGAGGATGAGCTCTTCCAAGATTTATCCAAACACTGTGACGACGCTGTGTCAGCATTGGGTTCTTCATATCGCCTTATCCAAGTTTCCGTCCGTCTGCCTCTCAGTCTGTGTAAAAGTGTTTGTCTAGCAAAACTGTTTAAAGTGTCTAAAGACATTTTTATCCTTAAATGCGATTGCTCTTTAGTGGCGAATTTGCTCGTTTTGCGTTAAAGACTGTCTGAGTGATTTGGATTATTCTTTTTTTTTGTGTACATTGACTTTTTCTCAAAAGTCAAACAAATGTTAGACAAGTTTCGAAGAAAATATTTGCTGCTAATCATACACGTTGCTATTCCATTTATGAAATCATTTTGTAAAAATCTTTTAGAAAATCTTCAATTTCATGTAAAGACAAAAAACATCATTATTTATGTAAACCTCCAATTATTGTCTATCGTTTTGGCTCTGCTACGAGAAAATTACACTTTAATCGGTATTTGTATTTTTTGGATTGTGTAATGCCTTTTTGCTCATTTCAAAGTGCAATAATTTGTTTACGTCAAAGCAATTTATCGAAATAATTTTGTGTTTTCTTTTTCTTTGACAAGAAATTGCATTACGTTATATTGGGGCGTATAAGTGATACATTGCAAACTGTCAATACTCATACGTCATGTGGTACGTTTTTTGTCAACAAATGGGGTATTTATACATAATCATATGTACATATCGATACATCTATTCTAAACAATGCTAAGTGCAAATAGGTGTTTTTTCAGGAGAAGCGATCAACGTTTGATGCATTTTTAACTTTGTGTGGAATTCCTTTATAATGCAAATCGAATGACCTGTACTGTTTTGTGAATAACTTTTGATTGGGTTGACGAATAAACACCAAAAAACTCACTAAAAACATGCTAAATCGACTTAAAAAATGTAAACAAAATTTTCAAAAGTAAAGTGACCCAAAATGATAAGAAAAATTTGCAACTAAGAAAAATGAGCCTAATTTCAAAGTCATATGGAATTCGTTTACGGTAATTGGGCATAACTAAAATTCCCCCATTGTATACAAAAACAACTAAGAACATTTTAGTCGAGTAATCAAGTGAAGTACGAATATGAACTCGGAGAAATTTCATATGGAATTTGGTATTTTGTGTGGCAGACATCAGCACGGAATAAAACATTTTCGAAATTCTTTCTAATTCTACAGTTATTGCCAATGTGAAAAAAGCCAAGATCCCAACTAAGAGTTCATCAGCTCCAAAGTTATAAGTTCCAATGTACAATTTGAATATGTCAAATTGTACATTGGTAAAATGTAAAAAATATTGGATAAATGTTTATTCATTATAACACTGAAAAGGATGATTCAATATTTTCCGCTAAAGATTTTTTCCTTAAAACAAAGATTATTTAATTTTATTTTATTTTTGAGAAATATGAAAAATGTTTTTTTTCTTTATATTTAAGAAGAAAAAAAACACTGTACAACGGTGAAAAAATACATGGACTTGACAGTATAGGTCCGATTCTACTACTGAAGGGTAGTATAATTCTATACTCGGTTTGGCGAAATTGGTGACCAATTTTTTTATGGGCCTCAAAAAATTCTGAAAATCAGTAGGCCCCTCCAAAAAGCGTGCATCAGTTTTTATTCAACAGCTAAGTCAGACTTGGTGATACCGCTTATCTTTATATGACATTAATTTAGCTATGAATATGCTGAGTAAAGTTTGTTAACATTTTATACCAAAAATATTTTTTCTTGCATTTTTTTTTTTGAAAAAGTAAAGGAAAAACATATTTTTTTTCACTTTTTTCACTTATCATACAGGGACTCCTAGTTTTTTTAATAAAATATTTGGCAAAATTGTAGCCACGGTAAATCCGAAGAACTGTTGTGAACATATCAATATAATCTAAACGTGTCTAGGTACCCTAAATAGCTCACAAAGACCGCATTGCACCTCAAGTATTTTAGTATTTCATTATTTTGTAAATCTAAAACAGAAATATATTTTTTTTGGTTTAGGGAATGTTCAGCAACTTTTTAGAAAATATAAAGACCAATATTTTTGTGTCCCTATATTAAGAAATCGCAAAAATGGGGAGGACGACGATGAAATGTTCTACGAAAATGTTGGCCATATTGTTACAATTTATCAAAATAGGGACATATATTTTATGGGCATAAAATGTAAAAAAGACATCGGATGTATTTTTTTCGGGTAGGATTGCTCCGCATTTTTTTCCTATTCAATATCTATCTCCTTCAGATACAAAAGAGTTATTTCGTAAGGTACACCGAGAAAAAAATATAGAAAAAGTGCAAAAATCCACCTTGAGCAATTAAATTCGTATGCCCATTAAATTACACTGAGCTCGAAATGGACACTTTAAAAATGTAACAGAAAGAAGACCCTATGGATATACCTGCTTCCACCTTGCTGAATCTAATGGAGCTAGCCGTTTTTCTAGGTTAGCTCTTGTTTTCGCGATATTCGACCACAAAGTTTGCAAAAAAATCAGAGAGGTTAGTTATCTCGGAGGTCATTTTGAAGTGGAAGACTTCCGAAAACGCGCTTCAGTCCAATGAACGAAATAAAGGGAACCCTTCGAGAATTATTTCTCTCAAAATAGTCAACCACGCTTCTCACCCCTTTACCCCCGAAAAGTGCAATCAAATCTGACCATATGTGAAACGTCATGCAAATCGTCGACATTTTTAGTTTGTGACTTTGAGAAAAATATTCCTCGCGAAAAATTACTATGAGTCTCCTTTCAACATATATATGAAAACTTAACAGTTTTCACAATTTAGCAGGTTTTGTTGGTTAACTTTAAAATTTCCATTAACACTAACCAAAAATAATTTACAAAAATTGAAGTCAAAAAATTTTATTTCAAATATTTTTTGCTATGAGCAGAAAAATACATAAATTATGTAATAACTCGAAATTTGCTTAATTCTCATAAAAGAGTTGAGAAAGGACTTATAGTATTTCTTCGCGAGGAATATTTTTCTCAACGATTCCAACTAAAAATGTCGACGATATGTAGGATTTTCAACATATGATAAGATTTCATTGCACTTTTTCAGGTGTAAGTGGGTGAGAAACGTCGACGACTGCTTTGAGATAAAAAATTTTCCAAATGTTCCCTTTATTTCGATTTTTGGACTGAAGCGTATATTCCGAAGTCTTCCACTTCAAAATAACCAAAGAGATTAGTCACCTCTCTGATTTCCCATCAATATTTGTGGTCGAATATCGCGAAAACAAGAGCTAACATAGAAAAACGGCTAATGCCACTGGATTCAGCATGGTCGAAATAGGTCTATCCATAGGGCCTCCTTTCTGTTACATTTTTGGACTAGCACAGTGTTATTAATTGAGCCAACTTGACTAAACGTATGATGAAGAAGTTCTAATTTCTGGGCCTTCTCTCACATCCAATTCTCAGAATTGAGTCCCAAAAGTATGTGTTATTGATCTTCAACATTCCCTTTTCTCGGAAATGTCCCAAATCGGCTACTTAAACACAAGTTTCTACTTGCATTGCCCAACTTAGGTATGAATTGTAAACATTCTCCTATGGACGGGTCCAAAATCGGAAATGCATGTCTTCTAGGTCATGCAAATACTCGTATCCCAAGGAAAGTATTACCGGCTTAAGCACTTTCCACAATGGGAACATGTTCTTCGAATATGTGGGCCGTATGACTTATAAATACCTGCTGAAAAAACATCGCTTCTGTAGTATATTGTCCCAAATATACTCTGCCTGAAACATATATCGTCATCAGAAACGAGAAAGGGCGTATCTTCATATTTGAACATTTTACAGGAGAAGCAAAAAACTAAATAAAATGAAAAATGTTGTCGTTAAAAACGGGGGTTTCAGGATAATACCGAAACATAATGATGTATATATATATACATTCACAGAAACATGATTTATAACTTGTTTGTGAAAATTACGTGAAATAGGAATTTTTAACTATGGAAAAAGAAATAATTTTTTGTTAGGTCCTTTTGAATTTCGTTAATAAATTCAACATTTTTGATAGTAGGTCGCTAAAAATTCGTCAGGATGCGTATTTTTATGCAGTGTACCGAAATCCATCAAAAACTGAATTTAAATTTTTCTTGTTGTTAGGTCCTTTTTCGTTTCTGATGACGATATATGTTTAGAAAAAACTCCAAAAATATTATATTTGCCACATGCAAATATTAGTAGTATGTGCTGTGGTGTTATTCTAAAAAAAATATTTGTTTATATCCTAATATTCTTTTATTTGCATTTAGGTATTCAGAAAATGTATCATTACTATAATTTTAAGAATGTTTTATTTTTTAGCAACTCAAAAACTCTTCTTTAGAAATTTTAAATTTTCCTAAAATTTCTTTAAAATTGAAGTCGTAAAAATCTTAGATAATGATAAATTGGTGAATGGATTGACAACAAATTATGACTTCGATTACATATAAATTTAATATGAGTGCTTTAAAACAAAAGATTATTTACATTTTACCTGTAAGGTATAACTTGAGATAAAGCACAAAAGAAAACTTAAATTCAAAAAGTCAGCAGAAATTACTAAACAATAATTTTTATTGTAAAAAAAAAAATTCAAATAAATTACAGCAAAAGAACATTGCATGATTACTTTTGCCCCACCATGTACTTCAATATAATCCCGATAGAGCTTATACATATAAGTATTGTTCCAAATACTGAAGGTAAATACAATCAATTAAAATTGGAATTGAAAAAATTTAAAAAAAATTTTACCAATTTTTTTTTTTTTTTTGGTTTCATAAAATACAAATGTAGAATGCCCCAATCTATGTTTCCTAGACATGTTTATAGATCTCGGAAACAAAAAACTCAGACCAGCGGGACCTTAAGTTCATTCTACAAAAATAATCTACTCAACAAGCCCTTCAGAATTGTAGAGGAGCTCTTCTTCTCCAATTATGCCATAGATATCACGACTTTAAATTAACATTATAGTCTTTTTTTTTTTGTATAAGTTATGGCATCTTTTATATTTTCCAGCAAACATTTTCGTAGAATATTTTAATCCTTAAATATTGCTTTTTGAAAGGATTTTTTTGATTTTTTTTAAAAGGGCCATATTGACCCTTTGAGAAGGGAGCCAGAGGGTTAAAACATTCAATAAGAAATCTCTCAGACATTACCTACAGCATTTTTGTCATTTAGTATAATGCTTCCTTCGACCAAAAATTTAAAACTAAAAAAAACTCAGACCAGCTGGACCATAAGTTTATTCTACATTCAAAAAAATATCTACTAAATATGCCCTTTCAGAATTATATGGTCGCTATTCTGTTCCAATCAAAAAGTCTTAATTTTAAATATTACAACATTCAATATTTGAAGTCACTCGATCACATCTTTCGAGAGTCGACGTGCGCATCAGTCATACTGATGACAGATGGAAGAGAATCTCAGTTTTTCCGATGGGTAATTTCAGTTTTGAGAAAAGAAAAACATATCACAGGTGGTCAAGTTTGGTGGCTAAGACATGCATTTATTTTGTGAACGAAAATATTCACGTATGTACAATGCTTTCCTTTCCGTCAAAAGAGCAAAAAATTACCTGGAACACCTTAACACGCCTAATCTTTGTATCTCACTCTCATAAACAAACTGAAAATTCAAAAAGAATGAGTCTAACCTTTGCTTCTCTCAAAAACAACCAAAAAACCAGTAAGGAAAGGCTAAAGTCGGGCGGGGCCGACTATATAATACCCTACACCACTCTCGTAATATTGAATAACTCTGATATATAAATTTTGTAATTCATGTATAAATTGTTTACATAAATTTACTTTTGGGACATTTTATACTTAAATAATACCCTGTACCACAGTGTGGTGTAGGGTATAAAAACGATTGGATCTAAAGAGCCAAATTGGATGAAACATATATATGGGAGCTATAGCTAAATCTTTCGGTAGTGTTGGTTCATGGATCAATAAACTCTACCATTCTAAATTTCAAAACGATTGGATGTAAAATACAGCTTCTATAGAGCTAAAGGGCCAAATCGGACGAAACGTGTATATGGGAGCTATAGCTAAATCTTAACCGATTTTCTTCATATTCGGCAATGTTGGTTCATGGATCAATAAACTCTACCATTCTAAATTTCAAAACGATTGGATGTAAAATACAGCTTCTATAGAGCTAAAGGGCCAAATCGGACGAAACGTGTATATGGGAGCTATAGCTAAATCTTAACCGATTTTCTTCATATTCGGCAATGTGGGTTCATGGATCAAGAAACTCTACCATTCTAAATTTCAAATCGATTGGATGTAAAATACAGCTTCTATAGGACTAAAGGGCCAAATCGGACGAAAGATATATATGAGAGCTATATCTAAATCTGAACCGATTTCAACCAAATTCAATAGCGATCTTAAAAGCTGCGAAATACTCTAAACTGCAAAATTTCAGAACGATCGGAGTGAAATTACGACCTGTAGTCGACGAACAACTTTACATGGACAGACGGACGGACGGACGGACAGACATCGTTAAATCGACTCAGCTAGTGATTCTGAGTCGATCGGTATACTTTAAGGTGGGTCTATCTGTGTTATTTTCAGGTGTTACAAACATCTGCCATGAAACAAACTTATAATACCCTGTACCACAGAGTGGTGTAGGGTATAAATACTGGTAATACCAAAAAATAATAAATAATGTGATATGTCATCCCGTAGCGAGTAAGTTGTCAGGTACGAACAAATAGAAATTTCAACGAGTAGGACTTCAAAGAGCTAGGTTTTTCGAGGATTTCAAACCGATTTTACCGAATTTTTAATTGTCAAAATTAAAAAAATAATATTAATCGACTAGTGCAAAAAAAGATTCAAACTATGTTCGCGGAAAAGCGTTTTTTTCGCGTGTGACAGTTCATTCCTATTCGTTAGATTTTGACGTTTCGGGCTGACGGCACATCTGCATAATTTAATGTCTGTGTTAATACCAACATATTGGGAACGTGTGTATCAATATAACAAAAAATCAAGTATACGAACTTTGAAACAGGTGAAATTTGAACAGTCAACTTATTTTTTGGAACAGACCTCGTCTTTTTCTCCTTAGCAAATGGTATACGTACAGACTCCTCCACTGAAGTTATACACAATCGTATGTATAATGTTTACTTTAAACTAAAAAGAACAAATAAACCTTTAATAAATTCGCATATCCCCCAAAATGTTAAATCTTTTAAAAATTTCCGCATTACAATATTTTACAAATTAGTTTGGAAATAATAAATTATTCACTTAGCTAAAGTTAATATGATACTGATAAGAAGTGGCCTTGATTGTTCTTTGAAATTATTTAATCATCTTCCAAAGCTCAAACCTAATACGAATAAATTTTATGAATTATCTTTACATTGTCATCATTATTATCTCAAACAAGAAACATCCTTTTTATGCGAGACTAATTTATCATGACTTTCTCAATTAAAGTAATTAAAAACAATTACCAAAATAAGCTATTCAGACTTAACGCCACCCAAAAAATCAAACAACGGCAATTTTGTGACTATTAAAATGATTAACTCAAAAATTCCCCAGTTTATTGAATTCACTAGACAAGCAGCAAAAAGTAAAAAGAAACTCTCGAAAAGAAATTCTAAGAAAAGCGTCAAACAATGTTCACACCTCAAACCAATCTTAAGCACCAAAAAAAAGAGGAAAACCTTTAAGTTAGCCACAAAAAACAAGCAAAAGAAAAAAAACTTTGTGAAATTTAAGAAGGTACAAAACAATCATAATTCGTTTATGAATACTTTATGACCTCACTAACACCGCCATCGCTATAATCAAAGCCATCACCGTGGCCATAGCCATAAACAAGCAGCCGGGCAAGCAAGGCTGACAGCAGGAGGCAGGGGAGTACTGCGGGCTCAGATTAAAAACGTGGTCATAAATGCTGAAGGGAAAAAAAAAATATTTCACAAAAACCACGTACCTCCCGTCGTCCATCCAACCGACCCCCGCTCCCACGCAACAATTTTGGTCCTTCACAGTTTTGCGGGTAAATTAAATAAGGAATGTGAAGTGAGAATGAAATTCTTGGCCTCCCCGCAAAGTAATATGCCTTTTTGTTCCTGTTGTACTGGTACTATAGTTATTGTTATTTCTTACTGCAATGTTTTGCAATTAAATACAACAACAAAGGTACGACCACAAAAGGACGACGGAAAAGAGTAGGGAATTTTGTTCAAAGTTATGGTCGGCAGTAATGACTGACTTAAACGTGTCTAACAAAATAATTTTACGTTAAGCAAGGATTCTCGCTTTTAGTTTCAATGATGAGGGGTGTATTTTTAATTACTGCAAAATAAGGAAAACTATCTTAAAATATGTGATTTCACAATGTAACAAAAAAAAGTGCAAGTAAGACAATTTTTCTAGATTAAACAGCTGGTTTGAGTGGGTCATTCCAACTGTGGAGCCTAGGCTCCCTCGGGGACTTCCACGAGAGCCGTAAGAATATTTGAATATTTTCACTGATATGGTTCAAAATTGTCCATTTGTGTGGGAGGTACCAAAAGGGGCGTGACGACTTCTCCCATTTTTCCCGAGGTGTATAGACTTTCAGAGGATTCAAATAAGTAGTATAGAAGTTATTAAATAATCAATATTTCTCTAAATGTTAACCCTTTGTGGGGGAGGTACTAGAAGGAGTGGACCAATATGGCCCATCTTCGAACTTAGCCGGAGATAGAAGAAAATATTACTACATACGAAATTTAAAGTCAATCGGTTACTCCTTTCGAGAGTTATCGTGCGCACCAGCCATCAGACAGACGGACATTGCTCATTCGATTTAAAATGACCCAAAACGGATATCCGCCGAACATACTTAGGGTCTTAGGTCGCTCCTTCTATGTGTTACACTTTTGGCTCGTAGCAAATGATATATACCCTCCTCTCTAAGGTCGTTACCACATGCATTACCAGGTAATGATATCTCATTATCGCCAGCATAACTTTCGGTAAATAAATAACGACTAACTAAATAATGACAAAAATAAGTTATAATTAGTAATCTAATTTAGAGAATCTAATTTAAATTTATAAACTTTTCTTTGAATGATTTAACTGAGTACAAACTACTACGTATATACGTAAATCATTTAAGAACAAATCATAAATCGTGAATCATTTAAAGAAAAGTTTATAAATTAAAATAAGATTTTCTAACTTTGATATACTTATTTGAATAACTTAATAACTGGCGATAATGAGATATCATTAACTGGTAATGCGAGTGGTATTGACATGAACTTACCAAGATTTTGCTGGGTATATATGTATACACGCTGAAAAAAAATCGCTTCTGTAGTATATTGTCCCAAACATATTCTGCTTGAAACATATATATGTTTAGGGTACACTCTAAACATATAATATTTGGTACATACAAAAATTATATATTTGGGGAGATGTTGTTCTAAACAAATCTTTGTTTACATCCCAATATGTTTTCATTTGGGACTATTATACACGAAACCAATATTTTTATTAATTTAAGTATTCGGAAAATACATAAATTGTGTTAAATTTGTCAGTAATTCAAAGTAAATTTTTTTGGAAATGTTAAATGTTCGTAAAATAATAAATAATAATAATGGAAATCGTATAATCTAACAAAATAATTTTACGTTAAGCAAGGATTCTCGCTTTTAGTTTCAATGATGAGGGGTGTATTTTTAATTACTGCAAAATAAGGAAAACTATCTTAAAATATGTGATTTCACAATGTAACAAAAAAAAGTGCAAGTAAGACAATTTTTCTAGATTAAACAGCTGGTTTGAGTGGGTCATTCCAACTGTGGAGCCTAGGCTCCCTCGGGGACTTCCACGAGAGCCGTAAGAATATTTGAATATTTTCACTGATATGGTTCAAAATTGTCCATTTGTGTGGGAGGTACCAAAAGGGGCGTGACGACTTCTTCCATTTTTCCCGAGGTGTATAGACTTTCAGAGGATTCAAATAAGTAGTATAGAAGTTATTAAATAATCAATATTTCTCTAAATGTTAACCCTTTGTGGGGGAGGTACTAGAAGGAGTGGACCAATATGGCCCATCTTCGAACTTAGCCGGAGATAGAAGAAAATATTACTACATACGAAATTTAAAGTCAATCGGTTACTCCTTTCGAGAGTTATCGTGCGCACCAGCCATCAGACAGACGGACATTGCTCATTCGATTTAAAATGACCCAAAACGGATATCCGCCGAACATACTTAGGGTCTTAGGTCGCTCCTTCTATGTGTTACACTTTTGGCTCGTAGCAAATGATATATACCCTCCTCTCTAAGGTCGTTACCACATGCATTACCAGGTAATGATATCTCATTATCGCCAGCATAACTTTCGGTAAATAAATAACGACTAACTAAATAATGACAAAAATAAGTTATAATTAGTAATCTAATTTAGAGAATCTAATTTAAATTTATAAACTTTTCTTTGAATGATTTAACTGAGTACAAACTACTACGTATATACGTAAATCATTTAAGAACAAAT
Organism: Eudasyphora cyanicolor; assembly: GCA_963930755.1. NCBI lineage: Eukaryota > Metazoa > Arthropoda > Insecta > Diptera > Muscidae > Eudasyphora > Eudasyphora cyanicolor. Next base: position 95,058,193 of record OZ005736.1, on the reverse strand, counting down.
CATAAATCGTGAATCATTTAAAGAAAAGTTTATAAATTAAAATAAGATTTTCTAACTTTGATATACTTATTTGAATAACTTAATAACTGGCGATAATGAGATATCATTAACTGGTAATGCGAGTGGTATTGACATGAACTTACCAAGATTTTGCTGGGTATATATGTATACACGCTGAAAAAAAATCGCTTCTGTAGTATATTGTCCCAAACATATTCTGCTTGAAACATATATATGTTTAGGGTACACTCTAAACATATAATATTTGGTACATACAAAAATTATATATTTGGGGAGATGTTGTTCTAAACAAATCTTTGTTTACATCCCAATATGTTTTCATTTGGGACTATTATACACGAAACCAATATTTTTATTAATTTAAGTATTCGGAATACATAAATTGTGTTAAATTTGTCAGTAATTCAAAGTAAATTTTTTTGGAAATGTTAAATGTTCGTAAAATAATAAATAATAATAATGGAAATCGTATAATCTTGGATCGAAATAAATTAATTGGGAGGATTGCCAACTAATGATGACTTGGAATACTAAAAAATGATTGATTTAAAACGGAAGTTAATAAGGTGTCATAACTGGGAGGTACAATTCGAAAACAAGGAAAAATTAAAACTCAAATTAGAAAAAATTAGCAAAGTTAAGAAATTCTTTTTTAAGTAAAATATATTTGAAGATATTCCTAAACAATAATTTTATTTGCATACAAACTCATATTTTATTTGAGAAAATTAGTTTGGAAATATATTTTGTTGTAATATATTAATATATGCGTTCCAAGTAAATTTTATTGATTTACAAATAAAATTTATTTACTCAGAAATACATAATATTTAAAAATTTGTGTTCCAAATATATTTTCTTTCGATTCAAACATATCAAAAAAGGCGATTTTGCCCCGTGTAGCATTAATGGATTGGTAAAAAGTGATGAATAGGAATATTTTTAAATTACAAATAACCTAATGCCGCTTATGAATTAACAATAAAGAATAACACACGAAATCTAGGTAAAAATAACTAAATATCGAAAAGTCAACAAAGTTTTAAAATTTATATGAAAAAACTCTATTTGAAAAACTTCTGAAACAATAACTTTGTTTGTGTGTAAGCAGATATTTTACTTGTCAAAGTCAGTTCTCAAATATATTTTGTTCTAATATATTAATATACGGGTTCCAATCTAAATTTCTTGATTGAGAAATAAAATGCATTTGTTCACAAATATACTTATATACAAATATATTTTCTTTAAATTTAAACATATCAAAAATTACGATTTTCCCCGTGCAGGATAACCCTATACTTGGTTTGGCGAAATTGGTGACCTCAAAAGTTTCTGAAAATTAAAAAAAAATTAATTCAGATTTGCCTAACTATCAGACCGCCTAACTATATTTGGCAATAATGTAGCAAAGAATATGCTGAAAAAAGCTTGCTAACATTTTATGCGAAACAATTTTTTTTTTGGAAAAAGAAAAGAAAAAGACTATTTTTTTTTTATTTTCTCCAGCATAACTTACTCGTAATTTTTCGCTAAGAATATTTGCACGCTGAAAAAATCGGTTCTGTAGTATATTGTCCCAAACATATTCTGCTTGAAATATATAAATGTTTGAGGAAACCTCGAAGTATATTATATTTGGTACACGCAAATATACTATATTTGGGAAGATGTTGTTCTAAACAAATCTTTGTTTCCGCCCTTATATATTTTATTTGGGACTATTATTTACGAAATAAATATGTATTTGCTTTTAAGGATTCAGAAAGTATATCAATACTTTCATTTTAGATTTTTTTTTTAATTTTCTATTTTTCAGAAATTTTAAATGTTCCTAAGATTTCTTTATAATTGAAATGAAACATTGCATAATCGATTAACCGCAACTGATGACTTGGAATAAATATAAATTATAATTTTGTATTTTAAGGTATAAGTCGAAATCAATGAAAAATTAAAAATGAAATTCGAAAAATCTGCCACGTGTTGAAAAGCTTTTTTAAACAAAATGTATTTGAAGAAATTCATAAACAATGATTTTATATGTATAAAAACACATATTTTATATAAGGAAATTAGTTTACAAATATATTTTGTTGTAATATATTAATATATGCGTTCCAAATAATTTTTTTGGTTTTCAAATAATAGGTATTTGCTCAAAAATATATACTATTTTAAAATTTGTGTTCCAAGTATATTTTCTTTCAATTGAAACATATCAAAATTCAAATATAAAATTTGCAAATAAAATGAATTTGCTCAGAAATATTCAAACATATCAAAAATGCGATTTCGCCCCGCCCAGGCAAAATTATAGCCAATACAATCAGAACGTGTTTAGGCACCCTAAATAGCAAAAAAATACCACATTGTACCTCTAAAATTATAGTATTTCACTATTTTGGTGTAGGGTATGTTCAGCAACTTTGTAGCTAATACACGCTGAAAAAAATCGTCTCTGTAATATATTGTCCCAAACATATTCTGCTTGAAATATACATATGTTTAGGGTACACTCCAAATAAATAATATTTGACACACACAAATATTATATGTTCGGGAGGATATTGTTTTAAACAAAAATATGTTCCCATTCTAATATTACATTATTTGAAACTAATATTTCCGAAACGAAGATTAATTTGTATTAAAGTATATTGGCAATATATCATTGCCTTAATTTAAAGACAAGTTTTCTGTTTTTCAGAAGTTCAAAGTGCATTTTTGGTATAAATTTTATAAGTTTGTAAAACTCAATTAAAACATAAATCGTATAATTGTTTGTAACTATAAATCGAATTGATGGATTGAAGTGATTAATTGCAATATTAATGCTAAAGATATTTTTAATTATAAAGCTTAACACGAAATCTAGGAAAAACTAACTAAAATTCGAAAAATTCAGCAAAGTTTTAAACATCTTTTTTTAAAAAAAATTTATGTGGAAAACTTCTTAAACAATAAATTTGTTTGTGTGTAAACATATATTTTATTTATGAATGTAAGTTTGCAAGTATATTATGTTCTAATATATTAATATATGCGTTCCAAACTAATTTTTTTGATTTTCAAATAAAATTTATTTGTTAACAAATATATAACATTTAAAAAATTCTTTTACAAATATATTTTCCTTCAACATATCAAAAATGCAAATGGCCGTGTAGTAAGGCCAATATTTTTGTGGAACATATTAACCCTCTAGCTCCCCTACATAAATTAAATTTTTGGCCCTATTTTATTTAAAGAAAAACCTTAAAAATGGGGAGGGTCGGGATGAAATTTTCTACAAAAATGTTGGACTTACTACACGGCCATTTGCAAAACATACCTTTAGTTGCTGAACATACCTTTCACAATTTTTTTTGTTTTGTTTTAGAGTTACAAAATAGTGAAATACTAAAATTTTTGAGGAACAATGTAATATTTTTCAGGTTTACCGGTTTACTCGGTTTACCGCACAAAATATCACTTTTGTGTCTGAAGCAAAGTTGTAGATATTTAATAGGAGAAAAAAATAGGAACAAACCTACCCGAAAAAAGTGAATAAAGTGCCTTAAAAATTGTTTTAAAGACAATTAATAAACCACTGTCTCTACACGGGGCAAAATCGACTTTTTTGATATGTTTGAATCGAAAGAAAATATACTTGCAAAACAAATTTTTAAATATTATATATTTTCGAGCAAATAAATTTTATTTGAAAATCAATAAAATATATTTAGAACCCATATGTTAATATATTTGCGAACAAATTTTCTCAAATAAAATATGTGTTTAAATACAAATAAAATTATTGTTTATGAATATTTCCAAATATATTTTATTAAAAAAAGATTTTTAAAACATTGCTGAATTTTTCGAATTTTAGTTTTAATTTTTTTCTTGTTTTCGAATTATGCATTTCTATTAAAAATGGAATACTTAGCATTAACTTCTATTTGAAACCATTTATTTTTTTTTTCTAACTATTCCAAGTCATTATTTTGAATTATAAAGAAATTTTACTAACATTAAAACATTCTAAAAATGACCTTTCAATTGCTGACAACTTAGAGCAATTAAAGAATAGATATATATTCACGCAAATAGATCATTGTTTGGGAAATAACATATCCAAATAAAAAATATTAAGATGTAAAGATAGTTTTGTTTAGAACAACATACTCCCACACATATATTATTTGTATGTGTCAAATATTGTATATTTGGAGTGCACTCTAAAAATATATATGTTTCAAGCAGAATATGTTTGGCACAATATACTACAGAGGCGATTATTTTTCAGCGTGTACGTGAATGTGATATTCCCAATATTTGTTGGCCCAATAATTTGCATTAATTAAACGGGTATCACGGCTCTATCGGGCTTATATGTTAAGTGATCAAAGAAAATTCCTTATGATCTCAGATTTTAATGAAACTTGGTGGAAATGTTATGTTACGGAACTCTCTTCGCCTACTTTGGGCAAGATTCTCCCATTCTAGATCAGTGCTTTGATTGTTTCATTTGTCTCAGCCATGAAGAGCGGGACCCATGATTCATAAACGGGTACGAATCGACGCAAAAATCTACTGTACTGCGGTGAAACATAACCAAACTCTTCTTCGAAATTTCTGTCAATATACGATGAATAGAACTTTGGAAATGCCTATCATTTCAACTAGCCTTCTCTGGCGGGGACACCTCAATTGGTCGACCACTTCGGTGTTCGTCTTGGCCGCTCGTACTTCCTAGTTTGAACTGTGCCAACCAATATCTTAAAGTCGTAAACTGAGACCTTTCAAATGCGGCAAAACCCTACGAAATTTCACATAACAGCCCCAGAACAACAAAACTGAGTGAAAAATTAAACTTCATATACATATACTCCACCAATCCATATCAATGTTAAACCCCATTCGACCCATTATTTACAGTTAAAACAGTGTGTAAAATGAATATGTACTCGTATAGTCAAACAAAGTAAAAATAATGGTGGGTTCTTTGGTTTCTTGGTCACTCGCTCGGCTGGTACCCATGAATAGTTCGACATAATTTTAATCACGCACACAGCTATTATTTTTAATTATCATATTAATTTTTCATCAGTTCGACAGTTCGGTCTGACAGCAGCACACTGCCTGCCGGGTAAAAACTAAACACAATAACAACAACAAAAATTCTTACTTCATACCAAACGAAAGCAGCCATGCAAATCTCCGCCGCAGTCCTATATATTATTCAGCGCAGCCAAAGGACTTTCAGAAATGGACTTGAAAATTGGAAAATAACAATGAAATCGCGTGACATTAAAAAGACGGTAACGTGAAAAGTGCGATTATTTCAAATAGCAAGAATAATAAGTACTATAAAATTATACGAGTACTATATAAGTTTAGCAAAGCAAATAATCAATATAAATACAAAAAGCGAAGAGGAAAATTATTGCCGTATAGAATCCACTCACTCACACTTATTCACTCGTTGGCCAGACAGTCAATCGGGAACAAATCATTGGAAATAATGGCCAAGTATTTATTATGTCATTATAAAATCGCAAAACAGTGGGTCACATGTAGCTAACAGGGTCTACTCAGTTTTTGTTATGCTAAGATTGCTGTACTATATTTTCACCAACTTAAACACAGTAAGCTCCAATTTCGAAAATCTAACTAAGATTTTTGCAAAAATCGTTGCAATACAAGGTCTGTACAATAGAAAAGGTTAATTTTAAATTTCTCGGGTTACGTGCATTCGAATGGCGTTTTTTTTTTAATATTGGCACACTTGTCTCGAACATATCTGTCACTTGCTTCAAGACTGTCGTAACTCAAAATTGAAAATTCTCGATATGTATAACTTTAAGTCCATATAAAAAGATAAACAAGATTAAATAGGAAGTTTAAAAAAGGTGGAATAATCCGAAATATGTTTGTTAACTTATAAACTAAATTTCGTTGAGATTAATTTATGGATATCTACAAAATTCGCATTTCTGTAAGACAACCTCAAACATTTTCAAATTGAAATTATAACAGTCTTGAAGTAAGTGAGCTATATTCTTAGTTGAGTTTGTTTGTGTTTAGTTTAGTTTTTTGTGAGAGCCATAACAGTTAGACGTGTTTTGCTTGTTCGGCGATTCGATTTTTATCTCCTCAATCGTCGCAAAACGCCTTCATTTCATGGGTATCTTAAATTAAGTAGCAGAGAGCCAAAACGGGTGAATACGGTGGATGAGGCATTATTACGGTATTGTTTTCGGCCAAAAAATTACGAACATGCCACGTTTTTTTTTGTTCAAATTTCAGAACCTTTGGAACGAACTTCACTGCCACAAGCTTCATGCCCAAAATTTCCGAAAAAATTTTATGACATGAGCCAACCGATATGGCGACATCCTCTGCAAAATATCTAATAGGAATTCCACGATTCTCCATAAACATTTTCTTCATTTTCTCAACATTTGCACCAGGACGAGCAGGACGCCATTCACACCTTATCGACCTTTTTGAAAGCTTGTACCACTTGTAAACCTTTTTCTGACTCAGAGTACAATCACCACATGCCACTCTCAACAATCCAATTGTTTTTGAGCATTTAATTCCATTTTTTACACAAAATTTGATGCAAATTCTTTGATCCATTTTTTTCCACAGCAGAAAATCGCCGAACAAGCAAAACAGTTATGTCTCTCACAAACAAACTCAACTAAAAACATATGTTCGAGACAAGTGTGCCAAAATAAAAGCCAGAAAGTGGCTTTTATTTTAGCAATGCGAAAATGGGCATTGCGATAAGAATTTGCGCTTACATGTCAAATCGGGTGAAACATATATATGGGGACTATATCTAAATCTGAACTGAATTTTCCCGAATTTAGTAGTTTTCATTCATATAATAAGGAAACTCTCTCTGCCGAATTTCGTACTGATCGGATATAAAATACGATAATAAAATACAGCGCTAACATGCCAAATCGGGTGTAACATATATATTAGGACTATGTTTAAATCTGAACCGACATTCCCAAAATTTGGCAGTGTTCATACATGTAATAAGAAAACTCTCTCATTTGAATTTCGTACAAATCGGATGTAAAATACGTTTTTCTACAGCGCTTACATGTCAAATCGGGGGTAAAATATATATGGGGACTATATCTAAATCTGAACCGATTTTGACCAATTTCATTAGGTATCGTCCTTGGGCCAAAAAAGAGCACTATGCTAAATTTCATTAGAATCGGACCATAAATACGACCTTCACTTTGATCACAAGAATACATGGACAGACAGACGGACGGACAGTCAGACAGATGGACATGGCTAAATCGGCTCAAAAAGTGATTCTATGTCGATCGGTATAATAAACTATGATTCTAATACTTCTCCTTTTTGGCGTTACAAACAAATGTACAAAGTTATAATACCCTGTACCACAGTGTGGTGTAAGGTACAAAAACGTTAATCAAATGCATGTAGCCCTAGAAATTTCAAAATTCAACTTTTCTATTGTATAGACCTCGTACGTTTCTAAATATTGACGGAATTGTTCTATTTTTTATTTGTATTGCAATTTGTACACCCTCCTCCAGAGGTTGGGAAGTATATTCATGTTATAACTACATCTGTAACACTTCGAAATGTTGATCAGTATATAAAATAAAGGACGTAGCTAGCCATTTTTATCTCCTCACCTTAGAGAGGAGGGTAGTTATCATTTGCTATGAGCCAAAAGTGTAACACATCGATGGATTGACCTAAAACCCCAAGTGTGTTTGGTGGAAATTCTATTTGGGTCATTTTAAGTCATTGGAGCAATGTCCGTCCGTCCGTCTGTCTGTCTGTCTGTATACTGGATGTTGCGCACGATAGCTCTCGAAAGGATTAACAGATTTACTCCAAATTAGGTATGTAGTAATTCTATTTGGGTCATTTTAAGTCATTTGAGCAATTTACGTCCGTCCGTCTGTCTGTCTGTCTGTGCGCACGATAACTCTAAAGGATTTACTTCAAATTAGGTATGCGGTTATATATCTCTAACTTCTGCTAAGTTCGAGTAAGTACCTACCACACAAAGTTTTAACATTTGGTGAAATATTTATTCTTTAATAACTTCTGTACTACTTACTCGAATCTTCTGAAATTTCTCACATAGTATTAGTTTGTCAGTCGGTAAGACATAAGTTACCACGCCGCATTTGGTACCTCCCACACAAATTAACCATTTTGCACTAAAAGTTAACTGCTTATAACTTTAGTACCTGTGCACACAAATACTTGAAATTTGGTACAGTATATTGCTTTTATAGGACCTACCGTCCACTGAAAATAGGCTTTATTGGCACGCCCCTTTTGGTACCTCACACACAAAAGCACCAAAAGTCGGTATACCCGACTGAACTTTCTTACTTGTTTTATTATATTTTTTGAAAGAGCGTAGCACCTTCGAACTATGTTGGTCTTATTGAATGTATAAATATGTCCATATATCGTCGTCAGAAATGCAAAATAGTCCATCCAAAATTCTTAAAATTGAATGTATAAATATGTCCATATATCGTCGTCAGAAATGCAAAATGGTCCATCCAAAATTCTTAAAATTGTACAAGATAAATCAAATACGAAACGTTGTTTCTGGATAGTATCCGGACACAAAGATGTAAATGGATATTTCCAAAGGAAACCGACCCAGTCCAAATATTTTTTGATTTAGATTTCAATGAAATTTTACACGAATATACTAGAAGACAATACAGACTTACTACCAATGCATTTTCGTCCTTTTTTGTTCAGCTTATAGAGGCTGTAACATGATTACTATGTATGCAATTTCACAGGATACCCATCAGTAGTATATAAGTTATAAGAGCTTTAACAAGTCGCAAAATTGTAACCATTTGTTTGGGAGGTACCCAGTGTTGTCAGATGAATTTGACCGAAAATCGTCAAAATATATTTTCAAAATCGTCAACAAGATATTTGAGTTTTTTCCGGACGAAGAACATGTTTTAGAGACAGATATGTATAATGATGAATCAAATGATTTTTGCATTTCCTCAAAGTGAACTTCTTTAACCGCAATAATCTTCAAATTTGGCGGAAAAATATCTTATGAAAATGGTCCTCCTCATAGAAAGATCGCAGTCTATTTTATTTCTCTACGGATCCATTTTGGCATACTCTCTCCAACATATCTGCCGGTATCTCACGAATAAATTATTCAATGTTGGCTTCCCGTGCGTAAACTGTTGCGGGATTGTCTCTATAGACCTGAGCCTTAACATAGCCCCACAAAAAATAATCTAAAGGCGTTATATCGCACGATGGCGGCCAATTGACCGACCCCAAACGTGAAATAAACTGTTCACCGACCTCAATAAAAATAAATAAAATTGAATAATCTGCAAGCGTTGTTAGTTTGCAAGTTGATTCCTGGTTAAATTATAGACCTAAATTTGACAGTAACATGTTACACGAAAACAGCTGAGCTGCCAACAACAGTGTTACCAAAAAATCATACATTATAAGAACAATTTGTGAAGTTTTCCTTACTTTTTTATATCATAAAAAATCTTCATTTCAGGGCTAAAATCGTCCAATTCATGTCCTATTCAAAATGACGTTAAATCGTCATTTCTGGCAACACTGGAGGTACCACAAGGAGTAGGCCGATATGTTTGTCCATTAAACATAAACTGGGTTTGAATAAAATATTAAAACGTACGAAATTTTAAGTCATTCGGTCACTCCTTTTCAGAGTTATCGTTAGCACCCATTTGAAAGTAAAACGAAAAATTTAGGATATGCTTGTTAGGATAATCAAGGATTATCCTTTTGTTGTCCTAAATAAACAAAAATTAATTACCTTATTTATAATTCTTAGAGAGGATGTTAAATGCTTTCAACTGGTACTTATGTCATTCAAAAATAATCAGTTCAAAAGTATGTAGACTTCAAAAAGGCTAAATTTGTAATAAAATGTTTTAGTTGACCAACTTGGGCAACCTATAATATCAAATCCGTTATGAATTTGGACAATCAGTAAAAGGTTGTAAGTCTACATAGTTTTCTAGTATACGCGTGTAAAATTTTATTGAAATCGAGAATTTCAAATATTTAAATTGTAATTTTTGGGTCGTTTTATTTTGGAATTACCCAAATATGTATTCCCAGAGACGTGATTTATTACTTGTGTTTGTAAGTTGTTTGAAATAAAATCGAGAATGTCAAATATTTAAATTGTAATTTTTGGGTTGTTTTATTTTGGAACTACCCATATATGTATTCCCAGAGACGTGATTTATTACTTGTGTTTGTAAGTTGTTTGAAATAAGCCTTTTAAAATATGAAAAAAGGAAAAAATCGTTGCCAGGTCTGTAATAAAATGTTTTCTTTGACCAACTTGGGCACCCTATAATATCAAATCCGTTATGAATTTGGACAATCGGTAAAAGGTAGTAAGTCTACATAGTTTTCTAGTATACGCGTGTAAAATTTCATTGAAATCGAGAATGTCAAATATTTAAATTGTAATTTTTGGGTCCTTTTATTTTGGAATTACCCATATATGTATTCCCAGAGACGTGATTTATTACTTGTGTTTGTAAGTTGTTTGAAATAAAATCGAGAATGTCAAATATTTAAATTGTAATTTTTGGGTTGTTTTATTTTGGAACTACCCATATATGTATTCCCAGAGACGTGATTTATTACTTGTGTTTGTAAGTTGTTTGAAATAAGCCTTTTAAAATATGAAAAAAGGAAAAAATCGTTGCCAGGTCTGTAATAAAATGTTTTCTTTGACCAACTTGGGCACCCTATAATATCAAATCCGTTATGAATTTGGACAATCGGTAAAAGGTAGTAAGTCTACATAGTTTTCTAGTATACGCGTGTAAAATTTCATTGAAATCGAGAATGTCAAATATTTAAATTGTAATTTTTGGGTCCTTTTATTTTGGAATTACCCATATATGTATTCCCAGAGACGTGATTTATTACTTGTGTTTGTAAGTTGTTTGAAATAAGCCTTTTAATATATGACAAAAGGAGAGCGCCCCAGTAGGTGAGTTGGTAGCGAGCTCGCCTATGAGTTTGGGGGTCGTGGGTTTGATTCCCACCAGAGGCTCTGGTCTGTCGCAACAAAAATTTACAAGCAACATGGTCTTTGTCACCCGGCTTCTCCCTGGACCGTAAAATAAGAATATAAATTAACTTTGTATTGTAATTCATATAAATAAATAAATAAATAAATATGAAAAAAGGAAAAAATCGTTGCCAGGTCCATTTGAATTCCTTTAATAAATCAGGCATTTTTGAGAGTAGGTCCTTAAAAATTGGTAAAGATATACATTTTGAAGCATTACTCCATTATGTACTCGTATTAATAACTCAATTTTTAATTTTTGTTTGAGTGGCCATTTTGATTTTTTTCTGAGAGCGATATGCCGTATGGAAGGAAATTGTTCCCAACAACTTTTACTTAAATGCCAATTTGACCACCACTAATGCAATGCTATTAGTCACTGATTGAAATTAGTTTATTTGACCCAGAATTACAACATGTATATTCTGCAGTGCAGTACAATGTCCCAATGTGTCAGAAAAGCACGAAAAAACTTCTTCATTATCCAAAAAACATTATTCAAACATTAATCTAAATCGGATGTCAACATTTATTTTCAAACTAAGTAAATTGTTTTCATGTTGGCACCAGTTTTGCAACAGACCCTTCAAATACCAATGCCAGTGTATGTCAGGAGGTGGACTTGCTGAAAAATAAATTATGAGATTGAATGCGAATAATTGGCAAACAAACATTATGTGAGTTGGGGGGGTTGTGCAATGTAGGGGCGCGTTATATGGGATGCGGTGCAAAACATTAAATTCGCATTTACACAACGTTTAAAAAGTGATTTGCACTGCAAACCCCACAACGAATACGATTTCATTTTTTTTTATAAAAAAAACATTTACACTAAATACTACAACTAAACAATAAACACGCGCCAAGTTTTTTGCCACACATGTGCTGCAGAAATTGGGGGGCCCTCATAATGAATGTGTTGTTTGGTGGCTGGGAGGAGAGGGTGTTTGGCTGTGTGGGTCAGAAAGAACAACTACAAAAAATCTAAACAAATTTTATAGCAATTAACGCGCGACATTTCCTTGATACGACTGTGAATGTATGGTCGGTTGGTTGGTGATTGTACAACCACGACGACACTTCAACCGCATACATGAAAGGGTACACCATCTCTCATATCAACATAGTCATAGTTACAAGTATAGCATATCCTTCTACACTCATACTCGAACATATGGTGCAATAAACACACACACACTCTCTTCCATTCACACGAGCGAAGGCAGACGGTGAATCAGTCAGTCAGTGGTGAGGGCGGATGTAAAGAGTGAGCCATTGCTGCATAACAAGTGTAACACAAACATCAATGTATGTACATAAGGTCGGATAGAATACTAAAATAAATTTGTTAATGCTAAATGCAATGCCCATTTGAAAAAAAGCTATGAAAAAATTTACAAATTATGACCCATATTGTAAAAGTAGGGGAATTAAAAAAAGCATATTTTTTATTTTGGCCATTTTTTAGGAGTTGCGCAAAGAGGCGTGGCAATAACGTCAATTTTTCAACAGATTATGTGTACTATACAAGCATTATACTGTACACAATTTCAAGCATTTGTATGCCCAGGAATAGAAGTTATAAGCCGTTAACTTCGTCCATTTGTATGGTAGGTACCAAAAAGGGCTTCGCCCATCTCTCAACACCATAGCGACCAAGAAACTGATACTACTTATATGTGTGGAATAGTGAAATATTCTGATAAGTAGTAAAGAAGTTATTAAAGAATTAATATTTCACTAAATTTTAAGCTTTGTGGGGAAGTACTCGGCGGCGAGGACAAACATGGTTCATCTTTGATATTAGCCTGAGATAGAAAAAAGATCCTAGACTGCAGTGAAAAGTGGGTGATATTGGCACGCCCTTTTGGTACCTCGCACACAAATTTACCAACTAACTTAATTACTTATAATGCATACTTATGCACACTTTAAAGTTATTAAATGCAATTAAATTGATAGTAATTTAATTAAAATTTAATTAATTTCTATTACTTTTTTGCAACAGACAGAAAGTAACTGAAACATATGGTCTTAAACCAAAATAAATTCTGACTGAATAACAAACAAAAAAACTAATAAATTTATGAAAATTTTTTGTGGGGCGGAAGGTGATTCGTGGGTCGGTTTACCAGTCTTACTTGTTTTATTAAATTTTTTGAAAGAGCGTAGCATATTCGTGCTATTTTGGTCTAATTCAATGTATAAAATGTTTATATATCGCCGTCAGAAATGCAATTCTTAAAATTTTACAGGATAAATCAAATACAAAGCATCATCCAATAAAATTTATTCGGAGTTTAAAAATTATGTTGGATACAAATGTTGGAAAAAATCTCTTCACGCAGAAACATTGATTTAGTAACAGACGTTAAACAAATTAGAAAAAAGTAGATTTTGAAAAAATGGTTTATTGCGCCGGAAAGGAAAAAAATGGCAAAAAATATGTTATTACATTTTTTAAAGCCAGTCAGGAAAGACAAAAAGTCAGGCGGTGACGACTATATAATACCCTACACCTCCCTAACAATGCGAAAATTCACATTGCCATAAGAATTTGGCAGTGTTCATACATGTAATGAGGAAACTCTCTCTGCCGATTTTTGTACAGATCGGATATAAAATACGGTTTCTACAGCGCTTACATGTCAAATCGGGTGTAACATATATATGGGGACTATATCTAAATCTGAACCGATTTTCCCGAATTTGGCAGTGTTCATTCGTGTAATAAGAGAACAATCTCTCTCTCTCTGCCAAATTGCATACTGGTCTGATTTAAAATACGGTTTCTACAGCCCTGTACCACAGTGTGGTGTAGGGTATAAAAAACATATATAAACATATATATATTCAGGGTACACTCTAAACATATAGTATTTGGTATATACAAAAACTATATACTTGGGAAGATGTCGTTCTAAACAAACTTTGTTTACATCCCAATATGTTATTATTTGGGACTATTATTTCCGAAACAAATATTGATTTGCATTTAAGTATTCGGAAAATACATAAATTGTGTTAAATTTTTCAGTAATTCAAAGTTAATTTTTTAGAAATGTTAAATTTCGTAAAATAATAATAATTGAAATCGTATAATCTTGGATTAAAATAAATTACTTAGAGGATTGACAACTAATGATGGCTTGGAATACTCAGAAAATTTAAATGATCGATTTAAAACGGAAGTTAATATGGTATCATAACTGGGAGGTCTAATTCGAAAACAAGGAAAAATTAAAACTGAATTTCGAAAAAGCCAGTAAATGTTTTGAAAAATTTTTTAAATAAAATATATTTGGAAAAATTCCTAAACAATAATTTTATTTGTATTTAAACACATATTTTATTTGGGAAATTTAGTTTGCAAATAAATTTTGTTGTAATATATTAATATATGCGTTCCAAATACATTTTATTGATTTTCAAATAAAATTTATTTGCTCAGAAATATATAATATTTAAAAATTTGTGTTCCAAATATATTTTCTTTCGATTCAAACATATCAAAAAATGTGATTTTGCCCCGTGCATTTGAGTAGATGTAATAGAATTTAAAAACAAGTAAGAAATTTCAGTCGGCTATACCGAATAATGAATCCCCTCACAACGAAGCTCAAAAAAATATTAGTAAATTTATTTATTTTTTGTTTTATTTAAATTATTTTCAATTTAAATTGCATTTAAAAACTTTAAAGTACGAGTATGTACTGGTATTAAAGTTAAAAGCTGTTTACTTTTGGTACCAAATGCTCCATTTGTGTAAGAGGTACCAAAAGGGGCGTGCCAACAACGGTCATTTTTCTCTGGATTTTAGGTATAATAAAAGCATTAAACTGTACAAAATTTCATGTATTTGTATGCAATGGTATTAGAGTTATAAGCTGGTAACTTTTGGTACAAAATGATCAATTTGTATGGGAGGTACAAAAACGAGCGTGTCACTAATGCCCATTTTTTACTGTATTGTAGGTACTATTAAAATATTACACTGTACAATATTTCATGTCTTTGTATGCACTGGTAATAACGTTATAAGCTATTAACTTTTGTTCCAAAATTGCCCATTTGTGTGGTAGGTACCAAAAGGGGCGTGGCAACTTCGCCCATTTTTCTCGAGGTAATAGTGACTAATAAACTAATACTATGTGTAGAATTTTAGAGGATTCAAATAAGTAGTATAGAAGTTATTAAATAATCAATATTTCACTAATTATTAACCCTTTGTGGGGTAGAAGGAGTGGACCAATATGGCCCATCTTCGAACTTAGCCGGAGATAGAGGAAAATAATACCACATGCCAAATTTGAAGTCATTCGGTTACTCCTTTCGAGAGTTATCGAGCGCACCAGCCAGCAGACAGACAGACAGACGGACGGACGGACGGACGGACGGACGGACGGACATTGCTCATTCGACTTAAAATGACCCAAAACCGAAATCCGCCGAACATACACATCGAAGGAGTGACCTAAGACCTCAAGTATATTTAGCGGAAATGACTTCTTCGTCATTTTAAATCATTTGAGCAATGTCCGTCCTTCGGTCGGTCTGTCCGGCTGGTGGACACGATAACTCTCGAAACCGACTGACTTCATATTTGGTATGTGTATTTTTTTCTATCTCAGGCTTAGTTCGCTGATGGGACATATTGATCCACTCCTTCCAGTACCTCCCCCACAAAGGGTTAAAACGTTAGTACCAATGCACGAAAATACAACAACATTTTGCACAGTGTAACGCTTTAGACGGATATCCGTTTTGGGTCAAACGGATATCCGTCTTAGGTCACTCCTTCGATGTGTTACACTTTTGGTCCGTAGCAGATGATATACGTAGTACCTCGTTTCACTAAAGTGAGGTTATAAATACTTCTAATGATCCCACCATTGAAATGGCATGTCAATAAAATATAAAATACAATATAACATTTTTGTTTTAATGTATTGAAATTGTTGTGCAACGTCCACAACATACGTATTTCTCAAATAAAATATATGTTTAAATACAAATAAAATTACTGTTTAGGAATTTTTCTAAATATATTTTATTTAAAAAAGAATTCCAAAACTTGTTGACTTTTTCGAATTTTAGTTTTAATTTGTCCTCGGTTTCAAATTGTACCTCCCAGTTATGATAGCATATGCAGCATTACCTTCTGCTTTAAATCAATCATTTCAAATTTCTGAGTATTCCAGGTCATCATTAGTTGTCAATCGCCCAAGTAGTTTATATTGATCCAAGATTATACGACTTCATATGATTATTTATTACTTTTATAACCATTTAATTTTTTTACTGAAAAATTTAACACAATTTAGGTATTTTAGGCAAATAAATATTTGTTTTGTAAATAATAGTTCCAAATAAAAACATATTGGGATCTAAACAAAAATTTGTGTAAAATAACATCTGCTCATATATATAATTTGTGTGTTCCAAATATTATATGTTTAGAGTGTACCCTAAACATGCATGTGGTTCAAGCCGAATATGTTTGGGACAATATACTACAGAAGCGATTTTTTTCAGCGTATATATGTAATATTTCTAAAATTATAAAAATAAAACTGAAAAATTTCCGCATTTTTTTTTTGGTTGATGGACTGTTTCTGGGACTAGCCCATATTGTTCTTGATATAACTGATGGATTTTTTTAAATGTTTAGCTTTTCGACAGTAGATTCAAGATCCGACCTCATCATTATTTTCCTATCACAAATAGAAAATCATAAAAATTAAAAAAAAACCTATCCGGCCTAGTGTAAACTCATTCACCCATATCAGTTGTCTCTTTTGCCTGGCATATGCATGCATTTGTATGTGTATGGATTTATGGTCATATGTACTCGTATATATATGGAGGATTTCATGACATGTGAGTCAATTTTTAAAAGCAATGTCTTCTGATCGGGATAACAGTTGCACCAAGTTTAGTGCTATTGGATAGTAGTTATGACACAAAATTTCGGTTAAGAACTGCCCAATTTGCAGGAGGTTGAATTATGACATTTTGATCAAATGGCCCTTTTCCCATCCATATGACAAATTACCTATTGTATTTAGAAAATTTTGTGTTTTAATAGCTTTTTCTTCAAAGGAAAATAATTTTTGTGATTTTTCTTGACGAAATTAATTTTTTTGTCAAATGCATATGGGCATTTCCAACGAGATGTCAACCGCAGCCAAAAAATTAATAGTCTATAAAAGTATTTTGATTTACTATTTTTTTTATAGGGAATCAATCAAATTTAACTAAATTTTGAAAAATTCGAGTGCAAAATCGAATAATTGCAAAATATATGTTTTAAACACTTGTATTGTTTTGATTAATGACCCCTCTTTTAAATCTCGATTTATATTAAAAGAACATAAAAAAATTATTTTTGTTGTGAAAATAAATATGTGGAATATATTTAAAATCATTTATAGTCACCTTTTTATGTCTAGTTACATAAAAATTAAAAAATAAACATAAAAAGAATGATGGAATAAAATGAAGTGTTCGACATGTCGCGTGCGAATGTGATTAACTTTAAATAAAAAATAAACTACTTAATATTTTTGAATTATTTTATTCAAATATACATTATTAAGACACATCAATACATAACATTTTATCGTATTAAAATATTCCTTCAGGTTTCGCTGAAATCAGTGTTTGATTTGTTTGCTTTAAAAGCAACTTCTGTTTTAGTCGCGTGCGAATGTCTTGGTTTTTTGTAATTATCTTGGAAACGGATAGTTGCCCAAAATCAAACCTAGCACCAACCGTAGTGCTAATCGAGAGCTATAAGTTTCGCCTTTTGTCAAAATGAAATAATTTGATGGCATATTTTTTTTTTCACTTTGAATGCGTACGAATGTCGCATTCGACATTGGAGAAATGCCCATATCTTTATTTTTTTGTCTCAAAAGAAAGCTTAGACCTTTAACATAATGTTATATTACGTTTGGTTTTTTTTAACTTTTGGGGTTGGGAGATTTGCTGAATTAGCTACAACCTTTTAAATTATGCATCGATTTTCTTTGGAATGGTCTCATTCTATTAATGAACCTTCAGACTTTACGACAAAATAATAAAAATATTATTATTATTATTGTGAATTTTCCGATATTTTAAGAGGATTTAATTAGGTCTTCCAAGGTGTTGGGACGGTTGATATACACCTTCAACTACATATACTGTGTATCAACCGTCCCAACACCTTGGAAGATCTAATTAACAATATTGTGGCTGAAATTGGCAGAATACCACTCGACATGTTTGTCAAAGTTCATGAAAACTTCAGAAAACGTATGCAGCAGTGTGTGGATAGCGAAGGTCGACATTTGCCAGATACACTATTTAAAAGCATGTAATTTATAAATTCCCTTACTGTTCATATAATTAAAATATAAAATAAATTTTTCTAAGGTCCATAACTTTTTTATTTCATTCCCAAATAAGCAAATTACCACGTTCCACCCTGTATTAGAAGAAGCTACATAATATAGGATTATTTAAAGCTTTTCTGAAACAATTACGATAAATTGTTCTCCAGTTATGATCAAATATATAGTGGAACCACTATTTTTTTAGAGGTTTATCTTTATTTTGATAGGTGAACATGTCCCACCCCACTAATAGATCACAAAGCTCTTAAAGGAAATAACCTACATAAGCTTTCTTTTGTGACAAAAAAAAAATCAAAAATAAAAATATGGTTTTTGACAAAAATGTAAAAACAAGTTTTAATTTCGCAAAAAAAAATCACCAAAAATATTATAGCTAATTTTTTTTATTTCCTTAAAAAGATTGAAGAAGAAGCTATCAAAGACTTTTGTCAAAATATTCTAAACACAATAGGTAATTAGTTATATGGATTGAAAAGAAAGTCCGTTTGACCAACATATCAAAATTCAACACTCTCCATCTCAGACAGTCCTTATCCGAACTCGTTGAGTTTTTGTGTCATAACTTCTATTCAATAGTACTAAATTTGGTGCATGTTTCGTACCGAGCAGACGGCATCGCTTTCCAAAATGACTCACTTGACATGAAATCCCCCGTATATACGAGTATATGCAATTCAGAGTGTTGCAGCAAAAACGTAAAAAGTCATATTTCATTTCATTCCAACAACTAAAAGGACTGACACATTAACAATCGGTGTGCGTATGTCTGTATTTGAGAAAGTTGTTGTTTCTAAAACAAACAGCAACAACCACATTACATATCATATGTACTCATGTGCTATGGGTGCTAATGTTGTAAAACGGAAAGTGAACGTGGTGACTTTAGGGCTGGGAGAGCGGAGCCGTAGCGCAACGAAAACTGTTTTTGGTGGATATTGTGAAAAGTTTTTAGTTTAAATTTCAGATTGTAAATTACGCTTTTTGAAAAGTTGTTCATGTGGATAAAAGCATCTAGAACAAGTCATGTTTACACCGCCCTCCAGTAGCATTCGAGAAAGGCGGTCGCATTTGCATTTGAATTAATATAGCAGTGGTTCATTTGAATGGTCACTGTGTTCTCTAAAGTTAAACTGTTTAAAATTGAATTTTAAATTAAATTTAATTTTAATTTTAACATATATAGGGTGGGACATTTAAAATTTTAAATTTGAATTGGCTATAAAAAATATACTGATAATGTTTTCAAATTTCTGGTTTTAATTGGAAAGGTTGAACTTTGTCATTTAATAAAGGAACACAATACTCGTATCATTCTCACGACTCTCACGACTGGCCCGGCAATTGAGAATGGATGATAAATGGACAATTATAGAATGGGCTATAAAAAAAAGTTGTGATTCGAAAAGAAACAATCGAATTTTAAAATATTTTAGGGGTGGATACAGGTACGGGCGGGCCATTTAAGATTTTAAATTTGAATCGGATATCAAAAGGGTACTGACAAATTTTATCAAATTTCTGGTTTTATTGGAAAGGTTGAACTTTGTCATTTAATAATGAAACACAATATCATTCATATGACTAGCACGACTGGTTCGGCAGCACCTCATCCGATCAACCCAATTTATCAGTACATTTTCGATTGTTTCGGGTTGAATATCTTCAATGGCAACTTCGATTTCATGTTTCAACGCTTCAATTGTCTCTGGATGCTTTGCGTAATATTTATCCTTAATGCCTCCACACAGAAAATAATCCAAATGGCTCCAATCATAAGTCAAAGTAATCGGTAGTTCAAATTTTAAATTGCCCACCCTTTACTTCGTTGAATGAAGCACACATTAGATTGACTAATATTGTGTGAAAAAAGCTGCATGAAAACAAGTAAGAAAGATTCAGTCGGGTAAACCGACTAAGGTATACCCTCACTTTGCGAGTAATGTAATATTGAATATTACACAAATTATTGTGTCAATTTTTGTGGGAGGTACCAGAAGGGGTTTAAGAAATACACCTATATTTCGCTGAACAGTAGATACTTTAAATACATTGCACTGTGCCGAATTGTAACCGTTTATATGGACTGGTATATTAACGTTGAGATATTAAATTGTGGTATAATTTGGCCATTTTGTGTGGGAGGTACAAAAAGAGGCGTGGTGATAACGCTCATTTTTCACTGGACTATAGGCATTATAAAAGCATTACACTGTACAAAATTTCAAGAAATTGTATACACTGATATTAATGTTATAAACTGTTAACTTTTGGTGCAAAATGGTGCCTTTGTGGGAGAGGTAACAAAAGGGGCGTGACAATAACGCCCATTTTTCAATGGACTGTAGGCACTATAAAAGCATTACACTGTACAAAATTTCAAGTATTTCTAAACACTGGTATTAATGTTATAAGCTTTTAACTTTTAGTGCAAAATGGTGCATTTGTGTGGGAGATACCAAAACGGGCGTGGCAATTTCGCCCATTTTCCTCGAGTTGATAGCGACTAACAAACTAATACTATGTGTGGAATTTCAGAAGATTCGAATACGTATAATAGCAGTTATTAAAGAATCAATATTTCACAACATTTTAACCCTTTGTGGGGGAGGTACCAGAAGGAGTGGACCAATATGGCCCATCTTCGAACTTAGCCGGAGATAGAAAAAAATATTACCACATACGAAATTTGAAGTCAATCGGTTACTCCTTTCGAGAGTTATCGTGCGCACCAGCCAGCAGACACACAGACAGACAGACAGACAGACAGACGGACATTGCTCATTCGACTTAAAATGACCCAAAACGGATTTCCGCCGAATATACTTGGGGTCTTAGGTCACTCCTTCGATGTGTTACACTTTTTTCCGTAGCAAATTATATATAGCCTCGTCACACTAAAGTGAGGGTATAAATATGGACGAAAGGGAGAATTGCTTGAAAAAAAAATAAATATATATTTAAGAGGTCGTGTGCTCCTTATAGAGGCTTTGTGGACATCACACGTTGGGAACATTTCATGTCAATTGAGTGAATTTTTAAAACCGATGTCTTCTGATAGGGACGAAACATGCACCAAGCTTATGTCATTTGCTTCAATTTGTGGAATTCGATCCGCTTATATTTACTTTAAAACAAAAATCAACATATAAAAAAAATTTTGATTGAATCACATATGTGTGCGTATATTAGCATATCTCGAGAACCATAATTGGTTCAGGAAAGCTTAAAGCATCCTAAATCAACTAGCCTTCATTTATAACGGGTGGTTAAATTGTAAGGGCCGATGTTGAATGTGAACCACACCAAAACGTCAAGTTTTTTCTGCATTTCATTTTACATTTCTCAATGTCGAAAAATGGGCGTTCAAATCAAGATGCATTTCGTGCACTTCGTGATGTTTTTTTGATCAGAATAATCGACCAAATGTGTCCACAATCGGGAGAATTGTGCGAAAATTTTAGCAAATCGGGAGATGTGAAAACACCTGTGCATGCTCGCCCAGTTCGTTTGGTGCGGCTTATGGGTTGGCGACGTCATCGGACCATACTTCTTCGATATGAGGCCGGTCAGGCAGTTACTGTGAAAGGTGTTCGCTATCGTGAGATGATAATGAACTTTTTGTGGCCCGAATTGGAAGATATGGGTGTGGACAATATGTGGTTTCAACAGGACGGTGCCACTTGCCACACAGCTAACGAAACAATGACACTTTTGCGCAACAAATTCAATGGCCGTGTTATATCACGTAGTGGCGATGGTAATTGGCCGCCAAGATCATGTCATTTGACACCGTTGGACTTCTTTCTTTGATGTTATTTGAAAGAAAAGGTGTACGTCAATAAGCCAGCAACAATTCAAGAGCTAAAGGATGAGATAATTCGACACATTAACGGCATATAACCTCAATTATGCCTCAGCGTCATCTAAAATTTGGACCATCTGGTGGAGGTGTGCCGCCGAGGTAACGGCCATTTGGCCGATATTTTGTTCCATACATAATTGAACCATACCAATATTATCATAATAAAAATAAATGTCAATAATTTCCTAAATAATTTGTATTTTGTTCAAAATCCACATCGGCCCTTAAAATTGAACAACCCTTTATATAGAGTAATTCCAAAGCAGTTCGATCAACTCAAAAAATTACCCCTTTCAATTTTCACAAAATTTAACACAATAACTCTACTAGTGTACGGGAATTTCTTGCCGTTTTTAGTTTTTCAAAATTCATTGTAACGGGTTTTCCAATAGCGATGATATGATTTTGAAGTGGCGTTTCGGCCATTTGTAATATGTCATGATCTGTTATTTGTTTTTCATTCTATTCAGTAGTATTTACAATTTCATCATGGAGAGATATACGCAAGAACAACGTTTATAAATTATTCAGTTTTATTATCAAAATAATCGTTCTCCAATTGCAACTTTTCGTGCGCTAAGTCAATTTATTTTTTAATCCAAAAACCACTTTTCAGTCGACCTACGACCTTGACACCCTTGAGTAATATTTTAGCTCTCGTTAAGAGCTATCTTCTTGCCATTAACCGTTTGTGGCTACGTGCCACACAGCAAATAAAACAATTGGATTGTTGCGAGAAAAGTTTGGATTATATCAAGAAATTGTGATATTGAATGGCCTCCAAGAAGTTGTGATTTAACGCCATTCGACTATTTCTTGTTGGGTTATTTGAAGTCATTGGTCTTTCGAAATAAACCAGACTCTCCGCAAGCTTTACAAGTCAATATTGAACGTGCCATTCATGACATATGACTTGATTTAGTGTAAAATGTGCTAGAAATTTTGGTTCATCGTATTCGTTTCTGCGGAAGAAGTCGTGAAGGCCATTTGAATGTTTATTTACTTCTCAGTAAATAAAAACTTTTGAATTTTCGTAACAATAAGTGTTTTTTTCTTCAAAGAAATCATATCACTCTTATTGGAAAACCCTGTATAATGAGTAAAAATAACATCAATAGCTCAAGCCGCTTTGACTCAATAAAATCGCTTTATCTCTTTGGTCCATAAAGGTTCCATTTTGAGTTTTTCATTGTCAGTTTATAATAGTTTGACCTCCAAAAAATATTAATTGATACTTTTTCAGGATATTTAAGGATTAATGATATTTTCCATATTTTAATCTCTTTCCACCAGAAGGAGATAAATATTTCAATCCGCAACATCGAAGAGGAGAGTGCAGAGCTTTTCATTGGTATGAATATCTTCAAAATACTTAAAGCGGTTAAGAAGTTTTGGCTAATTTAACATATAGTAATTATGAGAAAAATCCTTGATATAGGTAACTTTGGAGCTCTGTACCACAATAACTGCAGTGAATTTTGAAAAACTAAGAGCGACAAAAAATTCCGGCTCACTAGTAGAATTATTATCATAAATATTGTGAAAATTTAAAAGGGAAATTTTTTGAGTTGGTCGAACTGCTTTGGAATTACCTTAAATATTCGATGTTTGAACATTCCACTAAAGCTGAGCATTAGGAAACTCATCGTCATATCTTAAGGTTTTATATGGACATCCTCCACAATGTACTGGAGGTACGCGCCCGGATTGCAACATTTTTTAAAACATTCTGGAAATGATTGATTTTTTTATTTAATATGTTTCACTCAGTTGATGCCGTGATAAACCTGATATTCAGTCGTCAATAATTTTAATTTTTTACTCACTTTTGTACTTGTGGCAATCTACAATATGCGTTATCAAAAAATTAAGCAGAAACATTGATTCTTCTTCTAATTCACTTTTCTTCTCACAATTGATAGACATTTGTTGGTAATAACTATAACTAGTACCGCAAATTTGCAATGGCCTAATAAATTATTCAATAAAAATGTATATGTATATAGTTTTGTCCATTAATTTTTGGAGGGTTTGAATATCATATACACGGGCAAAATAACCGTTTTTGATATGTTTGAATCGAAAGAAAATATATTTGGAACACAAATTTTTAAATATTATATATTTCCTAGCAAATACATTTTATTTGAAAATCAACAAAATATATTTGAAACGCATATATTAATATATTACAACAAAATATATTTGCAAACAAAAATTCTCAAATAAAATATGTGTTTAAATACAAATATAATTATTGTTTAGGAATTTCTCCAAATATATTTTATTTAAAAAAATTGTCAAAACTTTTGTTGACTTTTTCGAATTCCAGATTAAATTTTTCCTTGGTTCCGGGTTTATCCTCCCAGCATTAGCTTCTGTTCTTAATCAATAAATACTCATAAATACAATTTATGAGTATTCTAAGCCATCATTCTAAATACTTAAATGCAAATACATATTTATTTCGGAAATAATGGTCCCAAATAAAAATATATTGGGATATAAACAAAGATTTGTTTAGAACAACATCTTCCCAAATATATATTTTTGGTGTGTATCAAATATTATATATTTGGAGTGTACCATAAACATATATATGTTTCAAGCCGAATATGCTTGGGACAAAATATAACAGAAGCGATTTTTTTTCAGCGTGTACATAGTTATAAATTTCTGTTTTTTTTCAAGCAATAACATACAAATTTATATAAATATTAAACAAAATATTTAAATATAAATACAACAAAAAATGTATTCTTTATTTATTTATTTATATGGATTACAATACAAAGTAAATTTAAATCCTAATTTTACGGTCCAGGGGAAAGCCGGGCTACATAGACAATGTGGCAAGTTTTGCAGCGACAGACCAGAACCTCTGGTGGGAATCGAACCCATGACCTCCAAACTCATAGGTGAGCATAAGTGTGCAAGTTTCATCCCCATCAGAAGACATCGGTATTAAAAATGCACTCACTTGACTTGAAATCCCCCATATATGTTATTAAAAATTTAAATATGAAATGTTTGACAAAAATTCAAAAACTATTTTGAATTTCGTAAAAAATGCACAAACATTTTTTTTTTCGGATTTTTTTATTTAATTTTTTTCTTTGAAGATTGAAGAAAATTTTTGGGTAAAATTTTCTACATACAATACCAAAATGTAAAAATTCATCACCCTCTAAATGGGACACCCCTTAACCTATCTGGTTGAAATTTTGTGTCATAACTACTATCCAATAACCTAACTAACTAACATTGGTGCAAGTTTCATCCCGATCAGAAGACATCGATATTAAAAATTCACTCACTAGACATGAAATTCCCCATATATGTATTTAAATATTTTAAATATGAAATTGCATAAAATAATTGCATAATTAAATTTTAGAGATTTTATGCACCGTTTTTTTTTTTTGTTGGTGAGGTAATTTTTATTGGGGAAAGAATATACGGTATTGTGAGATCTTTTATATTAAACTAATTTTTTTGCTCATTCAAATGCTACAAAAGAACCAGTTTTATTAGTTTAAATTTACGAAGGGTCAATGTCAAACAGCTAATAACAATTTTCTAACTAAATATAAAATAAATATATACAAAATTCCATAATAATCTCACTAGTGAGCTGAAACAATTTTTTTTATTAAAACCCCAGCAGACGTTGTCCTGCCCGTTTTGTTTGGGGTGTATTGGTTTGTTATTCATTGATATCTCATTAAAAAAATCATACATTGCGAGTTTCAGGAAAAATCAGCAATCATTTATATTGACCATAGGTCCAATACAGCTCCATCTACCGGTTAGAGTCATACATACAAACTGTTATCAAGACAAAAACATACATTTTAAATTTCAGCCAAATCGCTCTGGAAATGCGAATTTTGCAAATAAATTGACCACTACGCTATTTATCACGTTGAAAATAATTCTAAAACACAGATGACCCCAAACTGAACATATTGTTTCAATTTTTAGCCCATTCGCTCTTATGGTTTGGGAGATCATGCGTTACTAACAAACGTATAAAAGATTTTATATATAAAGATATACAATCATTTTACATAAAAGAAAATTTGTAAGGAAAACAAAAGCCAACATTTTTTTGTGGATTCAAAAACTTAAAATTACCCATATAACATAATCTTCTTATCATTTCTAAAACTTACGCTTGTTTAAAAATGTTAATTTTTTCTGTAAAATTTGTACCAAATTCCAATTTTAGGTGATAATATGAATTCCATTAGATAGCCTTTTTCTCAATTTATCTTTAATATTAAATATAATTCGCATATCATATGAAATATTTTATTTACATTGTTTATCCTAGTACTTAGTTGGATATCAATAGCGACAAAATTTCAATTATCTCAAAGAGAAACGTTTTTGGATATATCACATAAAGTCTATGCGACGTGATATAAATTCGCAATAAAGCTGACAAATCTGTCGTAAACCTGCGAGGCGAGGAATGAATAACAATGCCTTGTGTCGAAGAACTTTTGTACTCCGCAGCGCATATTGTCAGCAGATTTTTGTATTGAAGCTGTTTCAAAAGGAAGTGAAAAATTTTATGTAAACATGTTAGATTTTCTTGGAACAACAGAATAAATATACTGCATTAAGTATTTTGTAAATGTTAAAAAATACATTTTTTTTCAAATGTTCAGTGATATAAAAGCGTAAGACAAATCGCGGCTATACAGGTTTTCATTTCATATTTAGGACTCCTTTTTATAATTGCAAAGAATACATTTTTTATTAAATATTCTATAATAGAGCGGCATCAAAAAGATTAACAACTTTCAAAGTTTGTATGCAAATTTAGCTTGTAAAAATTTTTAGCATAAATGTCTCTATAAGTCATAAAATTGCCCATCGAGTTTTTATTGGTAACATATATCTGCTCGGGAGGACATCTACGTGACACTTTTTCAAAAAATAAACTATGACAGAAATGCATCTTTCATAGGAAATAAAATAGAACTATTTTTAAAGGGTGGTCGAACCATAATGCGTGATTTTAATTGTGAGTCACATGTAACGAGCCCTGGCGAGCATTTGGCCGATATTTTGTTTCACACATAATTGTCTTAGATTCTTCTATCATTATTAAAAAAGTTATGATAATTTTCTGAGAACGTTTTGTTTTATTTACAATTAATATCGAGCTTTTAATATAAACCTTCGTGACAATTTTCAACAATAATGCACGATGCTAATTGTGAGTCATACGTGGCGAGCCTTGGCGAACATTTGGCCGATATTTTGTTTCACACATAATACTCATAGATCCTTCTATCATAATAAGAAATATTAAGACAATTCTATATTAATTAATTTCTTAAAAATTAGCTTTTAAAATGTTTCCTCAAAAAATTTCGTTAAAACATGAATTTTCTAGAAAAATCGCTCTTGAGAAAATTTGTTACATTTCTCAAAAAAAATTTCTTAAAATTAAATTTTCCTCAGAAAATTACTTAAAAATTTTAATTTTTTCCAAAAGTTTGCTGAAATCCAATTTCTAAATGGCATTTTTTTCTCAACAAAATTTCTTAAAATTAAATTTTCCTCAGAAAATTACTTCAAAATTTAATTTTTTCCAAAAGTTTGCTGAAATCCAATTTCTAAAATGGCATTTTTAAAAATTTTTGTAGTCAAAATTACCTAGGCATTTTTGTTAAAAATGCATTTCTCAAGAAAATTTCTTTAAATTGTTTTTTTTAATTTGAAATTGTTAAATTTTTTTTCACAAAAAAATCGCCAAAATTTCTTATAATTGAATTTTCTTTAGAAAAGTCCTTCAAATTTAATTTTTTTCCAAAAGTTTGCTGAAAAAGAATCGTCGAATCTTTATTTTTCTAGAAAATTTCGTTGAAATTGTATTTTTCTAGGAGAATCGTTGAATTGCACCCAAAGAAAAAAAATTTTGCCTAAATTTTCGAGAACAATTAATTTCGTGAAGTACAAATTTTAACAAAAAAAAATTATAAAATATGTACATTAAATTAAAAATATATTTTCATTAAAAAAATAATAACGATTTTTTTAAGCAAAATTCTTCAAAATTTGCTTTTTTTTTAACATTATTTAAAATTTCATTTTTCTAGAAAAGTAGCTTAATAGCATATCTCAAGAAATTGTTTTTAAAATTTAATTTTTCAACAGAATTTCTTGACATTGGATTTAATTTTTTTAGAAAATTCTTCAAAATTTTATTTTTTCTGTCAAAAAGTTCGTTGAAATTAAATTTTTCTTTTGGTTTGAGACCATATGTTTCAGTTACTTTCTGCCTCTTGCAAAAAAGTAATAAAAACAAATACAAAAATTTTCAAAATGGAATTTTGAAAATATATTCCAAAAATATGACGAAGGAAAAAATTTCAACAAAATTTTCCAAAAAAAATTGCAAGAAATAATAAAAATTTGATTTTTCTAAAAAAAATTTGCATTGAAAAATTTCGTTAAAAATTCTATTTTTAAAATTAAATTAGAAATTTTCTTCAAAATTTCGTCAATTGTCGAAAATACATTTTTATTGAAAAATTTGATTTTCTAGAAATTTTGAACAGAACAAAACAATTTCGACGAAATTTTCAACAAAAAAATTAAGAAAACATAAAAATGTAAGTTTTAGAACATTTTGTCGAAAATTGGATTTTATTGCAAATTTAATAGAAAAAAATACAATTTAAAGAAATTTGAAAAAAAAAATAAATTTTGAAAATATTTTCTTCAAATATGAGGAGAGAAACTTCGACGAAATTAAAAAAATCTAAGAAATTATAAAAAAATGGGTTTATTCAAAAATGTCGTCGAAAGTAATTTGTTTTTGTAATTTTTATAGAAAATGTTGTCAAAATTTTCTTAATGGAAAAAAATTCAACAAATTTTGTTTTAAAAAAAAAATGGAAATTTCCTTTATTGCTGGCAAATTTTTTGGAAATCGTATTTTTTAACTTTGTGCATATAAAATAAATTTTTAATTTAAAAATTCGATTTTTCGGTATTTTGGACACAATTATTCCATTTTTCTAGAATAACAAAACGACAAGATTTTCAAAAAATTTAATTTTTAGAAAATGTCGTCGAAAATTTAATAACATAAAGGGAATTTTTATCGAAAATGTTATCAAAATTTTTATTCTTAAAAAATGTCGCCTAAATTTTATTTAAAAAAAATGGAAATCTTTGTTTTTTTTTGAAAATTCCGTCGAAATCGCTCTTTTTTCTCAATTTTGTCGAAAACACATTTTTATTGAAAATATCGCTTTTTCTATAAATTTTGTTCACAATTCCATTTTTCTAAAAATGTTCGTCAAAACAACGTATTTGTAGAATGTTTCGAAATTTTATTTTCTAGAAAATTTCGTTGAAATTGAACTATTCGTTAAAATAATTTCAACGAAATTTTCTAGAAAGATGCAGCTTCAAAGAAATTTTCTAGCAAACTTATATTTAATTTTAAATAAATTTTTAGAATAATGCAATATTTTTGACTTCTCTACAAATACCACTTTTGACAAAATTTTCTGTAAAAATGAGCTTTTTGTTAATTTTTTTAATGAAAATCTATTATTGACGAATTTTTATTTTTTTTCTGATAAAAAATTAAATTTTATATTCTAGAAAAATTCGTTGAAATTGAACTTTTTGTTAAAATCTTAGCATTGGTCGGTCAATTAATTTCGACGAAATTCTAGATCTAGAAAGATGCAGTTTCAAAGAAATTTTCTAGAAAATTTAATTTTAAACGATTTTTTTAGAACTTTGCAATATTGTTGGCATTTCTACAAATACCGCTTTCGAGAATATATTCTATAAAAATGCGCTATCTATTAAATATTCAATGAAAATCTAATGCAGACGATTTTTTTTTTGATAAAAAATTAAATTTTGCTAAACTTTTTTTAGAAATAGAATTTCTACTAAATTTACAATAAATATGCAAATTTGTTAAAATTTGCAAGAAAATATTAATTCACGCAAAATGTTGTAGAAAAATACTTGCACAAAAGTGCAATTCGAAGTGAGAGCATAATAATTTCCCTATAATTTCTATAAGGAGATTTCGGTATTTTTCATAAATTTTTCTCTGGACTAGAAAAATTATACGTTGACAGTGAGCAAAAAATTCCCTTCCACTTTGGAAGGGAATATTTTCCTGAAAAAAGGAGAATCTTCACTCGGTTTATTGAAATTGCAATTTTTCTATTCTGAATTTTGTTGCACAGCTTTACGTCAGTCAAAAATTAAATTAGGATTTTGTTGGTTGTTTGACCATTTCAGTTGTCAACTTGTAGTTCAATTTGTTGTTTGATTTATAACAGTTGGATTGCAATTTGTTTTCTTCTACATAGGAAGATATATCCTTACATGACAACTCATAAAAAAGGACAATGTATAACATTGACAGCTTTTGCCATGTTCAATGTATTGCCAATTTGTTTGTTTTTCGTGATATCAACGCTCTTGCTTATGCCAAGAATATAAATACAAACAGACGCGAGTTGTTATTGCCCTCAATTGGAGCTGCCTCTGAAGTAGAATATCTATAGCTTTACGGCAAGTGACCACATTGAAAGATATACACACCCTTTTTTGCGAAAAGTTTTGTGAACATTATCAGTCGTTATATATTTAAAAAATACTCGTATACATAGATATGCCATCTTAATCAACATTAAAACGAACCCATTCGAAAACAACAACAAAAATGCTCAAACAACTCCTATAAATAAACTCTGAACCGACTTTTTGCCAATAGATATTCAAACGAGCTATAAATGTGTGGAAAAACGCAAAATCTTTTTGGTAGTGTTAGTCGCTGTGGCAGTGATGGCGATGGTGTGCCAAAAATGAACAAAGATAAAAGTAAAACGCCCTTCGAACAAAATTCGGCGCTAGCCAAAAAAAAAAAGCATGGAATGAAGAGGAGTTTGTGCCACCAAAAAAAAACGCAAAAAACACTGAAACGTAAATGCCAAGGGAGCATTCAGGGACGATGAGATGCCATAAAATCGACCCACTGCCATTCTCTGCTTGAAATTGGTTTTTAAAGTTATCTCTTGCGCTCGACGAATTTAGACAAAATTATAAATAAACATGAAACGGCATTCGAGGTTTTGCCAGAGGTTTGCGCTGCTCATTATCATTGTCGTCATCGTCAGCGCCATCGTCCGCAATGATGCCAAGCTTTGGCAGTCAAGGCAGTGGTGGTACTCTGTGCTTTGTTCTGGTCATTTTCATGCTGATCTATAAAGAAGGACTCGATGTGTGTGTGTGTGTACTGGTTTTACACTTCCCCACCCACATTCATCACATTCAAGGACATTCTATTTGTTCTTGATTTCCGTGTGTATTTATTGTTATCCTTTGTAACTTTACTTCTCTTACTTTACACCCCCGTCCTCGAGAGCGGTGGCTTGTTGATTGGACATACTGCCCAAATGTGACATAAATTTAAATATCGGTTCGCTTCTCGCCGTAGCTATGCCAAAGACATGCCATAATAATTGGCCCTATAGACAGACTCCGAAAAGTTTCATGGCTCCCTATTCATCGCATTCTACTACGGAAAACTGAAGAGTGAGAGAGCGAGGGGAAAAAAGTTTTGAAGTGGCAATTTATTATGGCCATAAACAATAATTAACTACTGTTGCAAACAACAAATCCCATCTCACATTAATTGTGGTGGAAAATTGAAAGCTAAAGGAATATAGGTAATTAATAAGTCCTTGGAAGTGATGATTGTTAGAAGGGGAGAGCGAGAGAGAGGAGGAGATTTTGTAGTTATTCAAATGTATCGAAACAAAATTAAATTAATTTAGAAACAAAACAAATATACAGACAAATATTTTAATATATGGACTATTCAGCGTTACCAACGTTGGCACACATATGAGGATAATTTCAAACAAGTCCTCAACTCTAAACATCTTTGCGAACAGAATTGCAAAGCCGACTTGGATAATCTGGTCGAGCATATAACGACATCAATTCAATAGTTCCCTTGAAGAAGCCTGTCCGAAACCAAGCTGCAAGGGCTAAGCTAACCCACAATGGTGGACTTTTGAGTTAAAGGCTAGGGAAAAGACCTGCAATAAGCTATTCAATAAGACCAAATACACTGGTGCCACTAATGAATGCCATGCATTTAAAGAGCAACTACAAATCTATAAGAAGGAGCTTAGAAAAGCGCAAAGGCGTTCTTGGCACACCTTCTGTGGAGAAGTGGAATCAATGCTGCGTACGATTATCCACTACATCCTGTACAGTGGGATATTTGCAGGTTGCGACAAAAAACTAGACAAAAAACAGCAGGCAGTCATTAACTATATTGATT
Organism: Eudasyphora cyanicolor; assembly: GCA_963930755.1. Taxonomy (NCBI): domain Eukaryota; kingdom Metazoa; phylum Arthropoda; class Insecta; order Diptera; family Muscidae; genus Eudasyphora; species Eudasyphora cyanicolor. Next base: position 95,025,425 of record OZ005736.1, on the reverse strand, counting down.
GACACACATTTCCCAGGGAACTCACCAACAGAACGCGAGGTTCAGCAGGACCAACAAGAGAGAGATTGGATTGCTAGCATGTTGACAGACAGATCCCAGATTAAGCTGGGATGCCGTCACCTAGGCCAGACGGCATCACTCCAGCAGAAATGCAGAAAATGTTGAAGTACATTATCACATTTCTGAAGGCTGTATCTGGCTCTCATACATCCCAAATCGATGGTGCGATACCAAAGAGACATTCATACCCAAAGCGGGAAAGATATCGCAAACTAGGTCAAAAAATTCAGGCCCATTAGCCTTTCCTCCTTTCTATTGAATCCTTTTGTCTGGAAAGTCTTTTAGATTCTTTCATTAGGGAGAACCTGGACACAAAACTCCTGTCGGTGCTTACAGTAAGGCAAAGTACGGAACATGCCCATCACGAACTTGTGCGCACTATTGAATCGTACCTACATTTCCAGGAATTCACGATGGTGGCATTTCTTGACATTGAAGTGGCTTTTAACAAAATTCAAAGCCGATGAACTTGCTAGGAAAGGTACGACATTACAAATTCTCGAAGAATTTGCATATCACTATCCACATTGCAAGCTTTGGCTTAGGCCGGAGGTACTCCAACGAAAGATGGACAGAAATCGGCAACTGACCTGAGAAGGTCAACATATCTCCTCGCACTAGAGAGGAAAAGATTGTTACGCTAGTATCAGTACTGACGGGACACTGTCTGATCGGCGAACACGCCAGAAGGTTAGCTATTGACTTCAATGACTTCTGCAGAAGCTGTGCAGATTAGAAAGAAGCACTTGCTCTGCGACTGTCCCACTTTGAGTAAACGGCGTTTTGGGTCAATCTCGTACCAATATTCATACTATCGAGAACTTTGTATTTCAAACACGTTGGTTTCGATGAGGGAATTTTCAGTTTGTGGTAACACTAGGGACCTAAACTGGCCTATGTAAACTTGTTAAAAGAACCTGAACCTAAATCTATACAAACGTTAAGGAATTGCATCTATTTTTTTATTATCTCAGAAAATAATTAATTATAGGGATTCACCGCCATATAGGCATTGGAGAGTTTGGATTGAACCACAAAGATGCATTTTGAGAAAAATATGTTGTAGGAATAAAATGGAAAGAATCATGTACCACAACCTGTTTAAAAGCCATGTCACTTTCTCTTTCAATCTCCTTGTTACAGTTGTATTTAATGTTCTTTTAAATTATTTTAAATTCAAATATTTTCCAAATTATTCAAGTATAATTCCAAATCTTAATTATATTATATTTAGTCTAATTAGAATTATGAAATGATTTGCAGCAGAGAGAGGTCATTAGTTTTAGTTAGCAAATCATAAGCTCAAATGAAAATAGAAAAATGAAAGCAAAACAAGTAAGAAAGTTCAGTCGGGTAAACCGACTTAAGAATCCCCTCACCTTGAGTCCCAAGATTTCAATTAAATTATTATATATTTAAATTGCATTAATATCATCTACGAGTATTTGTATGGCAAGTATCAGAAGGGGCAATTTTTCAATGGATTGTAGGTACTATAAAACATTATACTGTACGAAATTTCAAATATGTGTATGGACTGGTATTAAAGTTATAAGCTGCTAACTTTCTGTGCAGAATGGGTCATTAGTGTGGGAGGTACCAAAAGGGGCGGAATTACACTGTACAACAATTTAAAGTATTTGTAGGCATAGATATTAACATTATAAGCTTTTCAGTTTTTGTGCAAAACGGTCCATTTGTGTGGGAGGTACCAAAAAGGGCCGTACAATAATGACCATTTTTTACCGGAATGTAGGCACTATAAAAACATTACACTGTACAAAATTTCAAGTATTTTTATGTACTGGTATTAATGTTATAAGCTGTTAACTTTTGGTGCAAAATGGTCCATTTGTGTGGGAGGTACCAAAAGGGGCGTGGCAACTTCACCCATTTTTCTTGAGGTGTATGCTTCTAATAAACTAATACTATGTGTGGAATTTCGGAAGATTCGAGTAGGTAGTATAGACGTTATTAAAGAATCAATATTTTACTAAATGTTAACCCTTTGTGGGAGAGGTACTAGAAGGAGTGGACCAATATGACCCATCTTCTAACTTAGCCGGAGATAGAAAAAAATATTACCACATACCAAATTAGAAGTGAATCGGTCACTCCTTTCGAGAGTTCTCGTGCGCATCAGCCAGCAGACAGACACACAGACAGACAGACAGACAGACGGACGGACGGACATAGCTCAAATGACTTAAAATTACCCAAAACGGATATCCGCCGAACATACTTGGGGTCTTAGGTTACTCCTTCGACGTGTTACACTTTTGGCTCGTAGCAAATGATATATGTATACTAGGTCGGGTCGATTTGTGGGGAGGCAAAAAAAGTCGCCATTGCTCAGTGAAAATCGTATTCTAGGGATCAAAATAAGAAACTTTGACGAAGGAATAATACCTCTAAAACGAATTCTGAAGTCCCGGAATTTGGGTCGAACTTTTGGGTAGGGGCAAATTTTGAAAAATCCCACTTTGACCCATTTAGAGTGCTCCAATCGAATCCAAATGTATGACCGACCCCCAACCCACCCATGCCAGTGGCACACCCCCTGGAACCCCCTGGGGGTTCCATACATTTAGACTCGATTGGAGCACTCTAAATGGGTCAAAGTGGGATTTTTTCCGGGACATCAGAATTCGTTTTAGAGGTATGGTTCCTTCGGCAAAGTTTCTTATTTTGATCCCTAGAATACGATTTTCACTGAGCACTTCACTGAGTGGGGGTCGGTCATACATTTGGACTCGATTGGAGCACTCTAAATGGGTCAAAGTGGGATTTTTTCCGGGACATCAGAATTCGCGTCATACATAGAGTGATTTTTTAAGAACTTTCAGATTTCGTTTAAAAAACACATACAATTTAGATAAATGTATGAAATCTTGATTCTTTTCAACGTTGCAGAAAAAGTAGAAGGCCATGTTCTATTACTGTAAAACTTATATATAATGTACGCTAATGCCTAATGCAGCATTACCATCAATTACAAACCCCAACTTCATCTTTTAGCACGTCTTTTAAGAAAAGCTTTTCAAAAAGTAAATTTTTTCTACTTTTTGCAAAGATCGTCCTTGCGCTACCTTAAGGAACTTTTTAAGATTTGTTTCCTTTTAGTACTTTTGAACTTTTGGCGTCATGAGGCAACTTTTGTTTGCTATTCAAAAGTGATTAAATGTAATTTTTTGCGTTTCAATCCAGCCTCTTGAGGAATTCAGAAAATACTGTGACAAAACCCATCATAAGGATTTAATTATTTCTCGAGAAAGACAAAAAAGGTAATCGTGGAACTCGACTATATTTTAGAGGACAATTTGGTCTGAAATACAAAAAATAAAATTTAAAAATAAAAATTGATTTTTTTAAAAAATAATTTAAATAAATTTAAAAAAATATATTAGTAAAAATTCTTTTTAAAGTTGTTTTCTATTTTTCATTAAGAGTGCAAATAATTACTAACAAGTCCCATATTGATAGCATTTACCGATAAAAAGATATACTTTTTTTAATAAACCCCGCATGCCTCAAAATTCACAATTTCGAAAATTGGAAAATCTTCATAGTATCCCTGTTCTATATTTTTTTTTTCTTAAAATAATATGCACGATATGTTGACAATACTTTGTATAACCTAGTTTCACTAAAATCCGTGACACGAGCCACAATACATACTGTGATCACTTAACATGGAAATGCTCAAATGCCAAATTTATTTTTGGCCAAAATGTTTATAAACAGTTGCAAAATAGAAAAAAAGACTTCGGTAATTTTTTTTTCCAAAAATTGTATGGCCATTTGAAATTTTGAAGATAGTAAAAAGAGAGTTATTGGAAATTACGAAATTTGTAATTGCTCTCGAACGGCTGAACCGATTTTTGCAAGGTTTACTTTGTTTTAAAGAAAACATATTGGGCCATATTTTGTGGATTTTTTTTGAAAAATTTTAAAAAACTTACGATTTTCTTTTTAAAAAAATTGCCCACTTCGATTTTCAAATTTACCCAGAATATTCGCCGCACTCTCACAAATCCAAAACAGTAATAATATTTTGTTAGCCTCAATATTTACGCTCTTAAATGGTAAATATCTTCGGTTCTATCATCACGAGAATCACAATATTGGTATTCTTTGAAGCGGAATGGCTAGTTCTAGCTGCACATGATTTTCGCGATTGAGTCCATGATGTCCGATATTTTCAAGAAAAACATTAATTTTAGATGTTATTTAATATTGCTCTAGCTCACTGGCGGCTCAAGATAAAGTTTATACTCGTATATATTTTGGGGATATTCATTAAACAAAATAAGCTTTCATTTAATATGGTTAAAATATTAAATGCACCTTCCAAAAAAAAAAGGAATTTTTAGGTGTAATATTAAACACAAAAAACTATTTTTTTGAAATTTTTCTTTAAATTCCTTTTTTTTTTTGGAAGGTGCATTTAATATTTTAACCATATTAATTGAAGTACATATATGCTCGATAAAGCCGGGATACACGTTAAATTAAAGGAATTATGAGGAATACAAATGTCAACTATGACACTTTCGCGTGGAAACAGAAGTTTAGTACCAGCCGTTAAACAATTAGAAAAAATTAGATTTTTTTTTCAAAAAAATCGTTTTATGCTGACACGAAAAAAAAAAACAAAAAAAAATCGCGAGAACGTTGCTGCTTCAATTTTTGAAAGCTTTTTTGAAGAAAATGTATGGATAAATGTAAAAATTATACCAATTTTGGTAGAAATAAGAGATAAATCAACAAAATTCGCTTTGTAATAATCCTAAACACAAAAAACTATTTTTTTGAAATTTTTCTTTAAATTCCTTTTTTTTTTTGGAAGGTGCATTTAATATTTTAACCATATTAATTGAAGTACATATATGCTCGATAAAGCCGGGATACACGTTAAATTAAAGGAATTATGAGGAATACAAATGTCAACTATGACACTTTCGCGTGGAAACAGAAGTTTAGTACCAGCCGTTAAAACAATTATGCTGACACGAAAAAAAAACAAAAAAAATCGCGAGAACGTTGCTGCTTCAATTTTTGAAAGCTTTTTTGAAGAAAATGTATGGATAAATGTAGAAATTATACCAATTTTGGTAGAAATAAGAGAATTTCAACAAAATTCGCTTTTATACCCCCACTATTGTGTACAAGGGTATATTGTCCCCTCAATAAAAGAATAGTGTATACTTTTTGTGTAGTTTCGACAAAACCATATTTTAAGTTTTTGTGAAATTTTACTTCCTGCAAGATAAATATGTATATTTTAGAAGAAAATCGATGTTTTTAATTTATTGTCATTTTAATATGTGGTGAAATAATCACGCTACATCAAGATGATATTCTATTAGTCTAAAAGTTCGTTAATTGTATATAAATGAGATCAAAGTGCCATACTACATATATTTAGTATATTTATACCCTACACCACACTGTGGTACAGGTTATTATATGTTTGTTTCACGGCAGATGTTTGTAACACCTGAAAATAACACAGCTAGACCCACCTTAAAGTATACCGATCGACTCAGAATCACTAGCTGAGTGGATTTAACAATGACTGTCCGTCCGTCTGTCCATGTAAAGTTGTTCGTCGACTACAGGTCGCAATTTCACTCCGATCGTTCTGAAATTTTGCAGTTTAGAGTATTTCGCGGCTGTTAAGATCGCTATTGAATTTGGTTGAAATCGGTTCAGATTAAGATATAGCTCCCATATATATCTTTCGTCCGATTTGGCCCTTTAGTCCGATCGTTTTGAAATTTAGAATGGTAGAGTTTCTTGATCCATGAACCAACATTGCCGAATTTGAAGAAAATCGGTTAAGATTTAGCTATAGCTCCCATATATATGTTTCGTCCGATTTGGCCATTTAGTCCTATAAAAGCTGTATTTTACATCCAATCGTTTTAAATTTAGAATGGTAGAGTTTCTTGATCCATGAACCAACACTGCCGAATTTGAAGAAAATCGGTTAAGATTTAGCTATAGCTCCCATATATATGTTTCGTCCGATTTTGCTCTTTAGTCCTGAAGAAGCTGTTGTACATCCAATCATTTTGAAATTTAGAATGGCAGAGTTTCTTGATTCATGAACCAACACTACCGAATTTGAAGAAAATCGGTTAAGATTTAGCTATAGCTCCCATATATATGTTTTGTCCGATTTGGCCCTTTAGTTCTATAGAAGCTGTATTTTACATCCAATCGTTTTGAAATTTAGAATGGTAGAGTTCATTGATCCATGAACCAACACTACCGAATTTGAAGAAAATCGGTTAAGATTTAGCTATAGCTCCCATATACATGTTTCGTCCGATTTGGCCCTTTAGTCCTGTAGAAGCTGTATTTTACATCCAATCATTTTGAAATTTAGAATGGTAGAGTTTCTTGATATATATATGTTTCGTCCGATTTGGCCCTTTAGTTCTATAGAAGCTGTATTTTACATCCAATCGTTTTGAAATTTAGAATGGTAGAGTTTATTGATCCATGAACCAACACTACCGAATTTGAAGAAAATCGGTTAAGATTTAGCTATAGCTCCCATATACATGTTTCGTCCGATTTGGCCCTTTAGTCCTGTAGAAGCTGTATTTTACATCCAATCATTTTGAAATTTAGAATGGTAGAGTTTCTTAATCCATGAACCAACACTGCCGAATTTGAAGAAAATCGGTTAAGATTTAGCTATAGCTCCCATATATATGTTTCGTCCGATTTGGCCCTTTAGTCCTATAAAAGCTGTATTTTACATCCAATCGTTTTGAAATTTAGAATGGTAGAGTTTCTTGATTCATGAACCAACATTGCCGAATTTGAAGAAAATCGGTAAAGATTTAGCTATAGCTCCCATATATATGTTTCATCCGATTTGGCTCTTTAGATCCAATCGTTTTTATACCCTACACCACACTGTGGTATAGGGTATTATTTAAGTATAAAATGTCCCAAAAGTAAATTCATGTAAACAATTTATACATGAATTACAAAATTTATATATCAGAGTTATTCAATATTACGAGAGTGGTGTAGGGTACTATATAGTCGGCACCGCCCGACTTTAGCCTTTCCTTACTGGTTTTAATTTAACTTTTGACCCACTTAGTGGAAGTAGAATTCCACCAAATTATTACGAGCTATAGAATCGATTAAGTAGATTCTTTTAATGCAATACAAAAAATGGTGTATATGCGTATACGCTATTGTTTTATTGAGGGGACGATATATCAGATGCTGCGGACCAAAAGTGTAACATATCGACGGAGTGACCTAACAGACCCCAAGAATATTTGGTGGAAATTCGTTTTGGGCCGTTTGGAGCCATTTCAGCAGTGTCCGGCAGCCTGTCCATCTGTCTGTCTGGTTAGTGCGCACGATAACATTCGACAGGATTAACCGATTGACTTTAAATTTGGTATGTGTCAATATTTTTTTCTATCTCAAACTAAGGTCAAAGATGGACTATGTGGGTTCACTCCTTCGAGTACCTTCCCCACAAAGGGTCAAAACTTGGTGAAATATTGATTATCTCATAACTTATATACTACACTCAGAATCTTTTACAATTCCGCACATAGTATTAGTTACTACGCCCCTTTTGGTACCTCCCATACAAATGGACCATTTTGCACAAAAAGTAAACGGCCTACAACTTTGATTTCAGTCAATACAAATACTTAAAAATTTGTGGAGTGGAGCAATATGAGCGTTACAACCACACCCCTTTTTTTACCTCCAATACAAATAGACCATTTTGAACAAAAAGTTAACAGCTTATAACATCCATTCCTGCTCATACAAAAAATTGAAATTTTGTACAGTGCAATGTTTTATAGTACCCATAGTATATTTAAAAATAGACGTTATTTCAATGCCCAGTTTGGTAACCCCCAAAAAAAATTGCCAAAATAAAAATATGCAATATTATTTTTTTTAATTTCCCTTACGTTTAGAATATGGGTCATAATTTAATTTTATCCATAGGCACCGTTTTCTGCGTTAGGATGCTAGCTTTCAAAAAATGGAACAAACAATTTTTTTGCTCTTTTTTTCCTTTTTTTTATGGTTATTTCGTGCCAGAAAAAACGATGTTTTGAAAAAAAAAATTATTGATTAATTGTATCTTCGGCGAAATAGCCGAAACCGAAAATATGTCCTTATTTACGTAAACAATTTAAAAGCATTTAATTTTCTTAAGAAAATATTTTATAATCAATGAAAAAAGGTTTTTCAAGTGTTTGGACCTTTAAATTATGATTTTCAAAAAAAAAAATTAAAATATCGTTTTCCAAATGTTGCCAATTTAAGGAATGTGATGAATTAGCTATGTGCCAACATTTTAAGCTACTCGAGATTTGGCATGTTGAAATCTATTCAAAGAGTCAAAATGGAAGTTAGGAACGAATGTTAGGATTTTGGCCGATGTTCGGTTTCGGCCAAAAAACCACCTTCGGTCGAACTATATTATCAAGCTTAGACTTTAGAAAATAGTATGCCTCTATCTATTAAAAAAAATTAAAGGTCTCGGAGACAAAAAAAAATTTTGTTGCATAGTGTTTTTATTGTTAATATCATTTCGTTCTGGAAGCTATATTACATTTGCAGATGTTACACGAATCTAAACCTGGTCAGCAGATACCGTTTGTGTCCAGTAGGGTGCAAAAACCACATGAGATGCACAAATACACAAATGTGACAATATTCATATACTTATACATACATATATGTATATGTATATGGGTTGTTTGGCAAAGCCCCAAAACATAAGTAAACGAATAAGACCCCATTCATTTAAAGAGCCACAGGAAAATATACACTATTCGGTTTTGCCATACGACAACAAAACTTAAATAAAAAACTTTAGATTAAGCAGTAGAAGAGAAGGACCAACGTGAAGACAAAAAGAACATAAAAACGGAATGTTGATGCCTTTGCATGTCAGCAATATCGTAGCAGAGTCATCTCGACAAATTTGCCACACACACACACACACAAAAAAAGGTTAGCAGAAACACTCACACAGATCAAGACAAACACATCCACACAAATGAAGGATTTTTGGAAAGGAAAGAGAGTATGCTTTAAATCTCTTTAAAAGGATAATACGGCTATGGGCCATTTCAAACTGAAGGTGCTTTCTAAGAGGATGACTTACTTAGCCTAACGGCTATTAAGGAATAAAGCATACAAAATATGAGAGTACAATTTTACAATTTCGTACCAAATGTTTGAACACCTTTTACAAATCTATGCGTACAGCATAACCTTAAAAAATTATAGGGAGAAGAGTTGTTAATAAAATTATGCAATTCATGCACAAATTATGTATCTTTATTGTACTGCATCATGTTCTGCGCTGATTATGCCTAGGTGGCGTATGATGATTATAATTATAATGTATATACGCCCCATGGTCTGATTTTCTCAAACCATCTTCATTAATTCTTCTTTAGTACTAGCATCAACCATTTTATCCTACAGTGTGGCCAATATTCTTAAACAATGTTTTGGTTGCACCAACTTGATAAAAACAATAAAATTGTTTAAAGAAAAAAATAATTTATTAAATTTTACTTTTTTATGTGAATTTTCACTATTTACAACAGAGCTTCTCATCAAATGCTGGCCTGCGGCATACTGGGGCTCATTAGCGCTTTTTTAGGGGGCCCTGACGTCCTGATCCAAATTAGGTACATTAAATGTTTAATTAAAACAATTTAAATGCAATCCAAAAATAGTAACATAAGCCTTTTTCAGAAATGGTCGAATTCATATGGAAATACACAATAGTTTCACAGTTTTTTAATCTTAAAGTTTCTTAGAGTTAATAATATATTTGAAGTGAGCAAGTTACGAAAAACATACGAAAAACATACGTAGAACTCTGTTGATCTGAAATTGTTTTTTTGTGAAATTATATATGGGTCAGAATATTTAATATCGACCTATGTAATTTATTTTTGGCTAAAATGTTTATAAGCAGTTACAAGTAGTTAAAATCTCGCTTTATTTTTTTTTAAATTTTTTATCGGCATTTTAATTTTTGAAAAAATTAAAAAAAATAGTTTTTGTGTTTTACGAAGTTTGTAATTGCTTTCGAACGATTTTTTGTTTTAAAGAGGACACAGTGCGCCTTTTTTGTAAAAAGAAAAGACAAGCCGTTTACTTTTGTACAAAATGGCACCTTTGTGTGGGAGGTACTAAAAGGGGCGTGGCAATAACGCCCATTTTTCACTGGACTGTAGGGTCTATAAAAGATTTACACTGTAAAAAAATCAAGTATGTTTATACACTGGGATTTATGTTATTATCTGCTAACATTTGGAGTAAGATGGTCAAGTTGTGTGAGAGGTACCAAAAGATTCGTCGCAAATTTGTCAATTTTTTCAAAGTGGTAATGACTAATAAACTAATACTATGTGTAAAATTTCAGACGATTCGAATAAGTAGTATATAAGTTATTGTATAATCAATATTTCACAAAATATTAATCATTTGTGGGGGAGGTACTAGAAGGAGTGGACCCAATATGGCCCATCTGTGAACTTAGCCTGAGATAGAGAAAAATATTAGCTCATACCAAATTTGAAGTCAATCGGTTACCACTTTCGATAGTTATCGTGCACTCCAGATGGACAGACTGACGGATGGTAATCCTCCACAGGGACATCGCTAATACGCAGGTTACCCTCTTGGTAAGGGGTCAAGGCCTATCTTAATACCTCAGCTATTCTATGAGTCATAGCACCCGGTTGAATAACTGCACACCGAGTTCGAGAACTCTTCGCGCAATTTGGATCTGAACCTCAACCACCACGATGCTCCCAACAGGGGCCACACCAACAGACAGGCTGGAAACTAGCTCCAGGGTCTCCTGACTCCCGTGGGTCCAGAAAAAGCCCTCGTCAGACCCCATACGATGCCGGCACTGGTCACCCTTTAGGTGTGATAAAGCAACGGCTGTGGGATGGTTAGCGTAAACACGAAGATGGAACGGTCTAGCCACACACTGCGTAGACGTGTGGCCCTCACGGTGAGGCGTCGAGGTCCATCCCAACCTCTTCCGTTCGGAGTCGGTGATCGGCACCCAATGTTAAGGCAGTAGCCCGACCGAGTTTCCAACAAGACCTAGGTCTTACAGCAATTGGGAAGCCATGGGACTGACTCCAGATCCAAGAGCCCGTGGTACCAGAAACCTCTGGTCAGGTTCCGTAGCCGAAGCTACTACCACCGTAGCCGAAGTTCTACGCAACCCGGAGACTGGTAACCTCCCTGCAGAAACAGCTATTGAGTAATGGACGAAGTCCAACACTCAACGTCCCAACGGGAGATCCACACTAATGACTCAGGTGAGGCAACTAGTCCCTGAAAACACCATTGCCAATCAACAACACCCAAAATCTCTGCCAAATCTCTGAAGTCTCCATATAAAGGGCACATGCATAAGATGCGCTCCACATCTTCATCTGGATAACCGACTACATTCAGGGGTGGCACTTAATGCCCTCCTGTGCAGAAAATAATTAAGCGAACCATGACCAGTTAGGAGAAATCCTAATTTTATACTGAACAGAAGGACAGACAGACGGACAGACATTGCTCAAATGACTTAAAATGTCGTAAAACTGATTTCCGCCGATCATACTTAGGGTCTTAGATCAATACTTCGATGTGCTACACTTTTGACCGGTAGCAAATTATATAGTCGTATACACTCGTTACACTAAAGCGGGGGTATACAAATATCTTTGAATTTTTGGGTTTTCTTACACAATAAATATGTTTATCCCTACCAGTTGAATTTGTAATGAACATAATTATCACTTTACTAGGGCATTTTTTTTCCTAACGACTTTTCTACTCTGTGTGCCAACGTTGCGCTGGGCAAAGCCTTCTATAGTAGAAGAGACTCGTCAGCGTTGTAAACTGCATCTTAAGAAAACTCCTTAATATATGTGGACGATATATTAGCCAAACAATCGTTTGCTTCTACTCTATCATCTGAACTTGTTTTACCATGAGCCAGCGGGCGGATAGTTCGTACAAACTCAACATTATGGATTTTGGAGTAGCTTTTGGCCTTCTCCATCACTAAGGGATCAGTTATGGTTGTATCCTTCGATCGCATGTAAAGCGTCTTCAACATTTTTATTTGGACATGGTCTTAATCGTTTCATTGAAACATTTTAATTTTTTCCCATAGCTAGTCTAGATTGCGCTATTTTTAGGAAAACTTAAAATCCTTACATTGTATAAGAACGTAAATATTTTCTGTTTATGCCATCTAGCGTTAAATAGCACCATGAGCTGTTCGTTGTCTTTAAATAGTGGGTTTAAGTACAGTTAACACAAAATTGAAATTTTATGGGCGAATGATTTTCCAGCTATCCAATATTTTTACTCATGCGGAGTTTCACTTAAAAGTAGTGATTAAGTGAAATTAACACAAAAATTAAATTAACAAATTTTCGTAGAAACGGCAGAATAATTTCTAAACATGTTACATTATCTAAAATTATCTGACAAGAATTTTAATGAAATTTTCTCTAAATTTAAATAATCCAACAATTGTTTGCTTGCTTTTATTCAGTCTGCAAATTTTTACGATTTTAACAATCCAACCATTTTTATCTCAAACATTTTAATTCAAATATTCCTCGCCTCTATCAATCATATGAAGTTCGCATTATCTTGACACCATTGTGTAGGATGACAGTTTTCTCAAACAGCAAAAAGAAAAATATTGAAATTATTTTGTAACCGTTCTATCTGAAATGGGTTGTTTTTTTTTTCTTAATCTCTGTTAGAGATTAATCGGTGCCACGAACAATGTCGTATTTGTGATAAAAAAAACAACAAACTTTGTTGGAGAAATACGTAACGCAGGGAAATGCAAATGGAAAAATGTGATAAAACCCAGCTAAAAAAAAACATAAACCTAAGCGGTTTAGTTTGCCTTTTTTCACTAGTCAAGTAGATATTCAGTGAATGGGCATTTAAGGTCAGCACTATGCTTTTAAAAGTAGTTTAGTTTCACATATTTCTTTGACAGTTTTTTTATTGCTGAATTTTCTTGAAGCTGAACTATTGATTATCGTTTACCGGCTGCCACTTTCACATCAGAAGTTCAGTGAATAGACAACGACTACGGAGGCAATGAATTGCCGATTGTTTAACAAATTACGGCTAATTTGTTTACTAGAACCAAACTTTGATATTTTTATAATTTTTTATGTAATAATAACAAATTGTTGAACACACCGGCATACAATGGTGTTCTTGATTTTATCACGTACACTGTGGTTCATGCGGAGTACGATACAATTTTAATATTATTATTTTTTATATGTTAAAATTTGAAGGCAATAAAGTAAATGTTATGCTTATCTTTTCAAACTCTAGGCATTGCACTATGCTCTCGCACATTGATATATTTAGGCAGAACTCTATTTGTATACCCTACACCACACTGTGGAACAGGGTATTATAACTTTGTGCATTTGTTTGTAACACCCAAAAGGAGAAGAAATAGACCCATCGTTTATTATACCGATCGACTTGTAATCACTTTCTGAGTCGATTTAGCTGTGTCCGTCTGTCTGTCTGTCTGTCTGTCTGTCCGTCTGTCTGTCTGTAGACGTATTCTTGTAATCAAAGTACAGGTCGCAATTATGGTCCGATCTCAACGAAACTTTGCACATATCTTTTTTTAGGCCCAAGGACGATCCCTATTGAATTTGGTTAAAATCGGTTCAGATTTACATATAGCTCCCATATATATGTACCTCCGATTTGGCATATATGCACTGTATAAGCAACATTTTGTAACCGATTTGTACAAAAATTAACAGAGAGTAGTCTCGTGATACACTTAGATACAATACAAAATTTGGGGGAAATCGGTTCAGATTTATATATAGCCCCCATATATATGTTGCACCCGATTTGACATGTAAGCGCTGTAGAAACTGTATTTTATATCCAATCAGTACGAAATTCGGCAGAAAGAGGTTTCTTATTACATGAAGGAATACTGTCAAATTCGGAGAAAATCGGTTCAGATTTAGATATAGCCCCCATATATATGTTATCCCCGATTTGAAATTCAATAGCTGTAGAAACTGTATTTTATATCCGATCACAGCGAAATTCGGCAAAAAGAGGTTTCTTATTACACGAAGGAATACTGCCAAATTTGGAGAAAATCGGTTCAGATTTAGATATAGCCCCCATATATATGTTAGCACCGATTTGACATTCACGCGCTGTAGAGACTGTATTTTATATCCGGTCAGTACGAAATTCGACAGAAAGAGGTTTCTATTTTACATGAATGAGTATTCAGGGAAAATCGATTCAGATTTATATATAAGCTCCATATATATGTTCCTCCTGATTTGGTTACAAAGCGCTATAGAAGTTGTACTTTACTTCCGATCATTACAAAATTCTCCAGAAAGATGTTTCTCAATTTAGGAACGAATATTGCTTAATTTAGCGATTATCGGTTCAGAATTAGATATATCCGCATATATATGTTCTTATCCATTTACCAATTATTCCAAATTATTATCGCAATAACCCTTATCGCATTGTTAGGGAGGTGTAGGGTATTATATAGTCGGCCCCGCCCGACTTTCTGCTTTTCCTTACTGGTTTTTAAATAATCTGAATGTAGATACTTAAAAGTAACCCTTCAACGGAGAATAATAAGGAAAATCAGGTAAAACAATGAGCGTCTTAGTAGGTGAGTTTGTAGCGTACTCGCCTATGAGTTTGGGGGTCGTGGGTTCGATTCCCACCAGAGTGTCTAGTCTGTCGTTACAAAAATATAGCAAGTGTTTCGCCGTGAGCGAGGGTTTTATGAAAAATAAATAGAAATAAAACACGGGGGGTTAAGTTTTTTCATAAATTAAATAAATAAGCTTTATTGAAAGCAAAATTACCTTGTACGGACAAGATGGTGCTTGTGTTGTAAGAACAAGAGTACAAGAGTTGTTTAATAGTCGTTAAAAAAGTAAACATACCCAGATGACGAAGGTAGCGAATACTCAAAATAACCGGTAAATTCATTCGTCAAGATCAAGACAATTAATCTGTAAGGATGCATAAAAGAGTAAGCTGATCTGAAGGAGTGAATTGTACAATCGGTACACTGTAAAAAGTCAGTAAAAATTTGAGGAAGCATTTTAGGAGTTTTGGCAAGCAACCCCGCTTTTCCCTGGACCATAAAATTAGGATATAAATTTAGTTTGTATTGTAATTCACATAAATTAATAAATAGTAATAAAGAAAATTTCAGTTGAAGAAATCGACTTAGGTATAAACCCTCACCAGAAATGACCCTAAGAATGCGCCTATTTTCCGCTGAACAGCACACACATCAAAGATAATGCACTGTACGGAATCGAAGTGTTCATGTGTACTGGTATCAACGTTGTGAGCCATTAAATTTTGGTATGATTTGGCCATTTTGTGTTGGAGGTACCAAAGGAGCGGGGCAATAGTGCCGACTTATTACCAGATTGTAGATACCAAAAAGCATTACACTATTTTCCCGAATTCCCATGAACTGGTATTCGAGTTAAAGCAGTTAACTATTTGTACAAAATTGTCCCTTTGTGTGGAGGTACCAAAACAGGCGGGGAAATTTCGCCTATTTTCCTTAAGGTATTAGCGCAAAAGTAGGGAACCATTTCGAGGTTCCCTACTTTTTTTTTTGAAGAAAAAACACACAAAATTCAAATTGAATGGGGAATGTTTATTGTCATTTGAAAGAACATTATTTGGCATTTTTTTTTAACATTATGTTTATCAAATGTTGGCCGTTGCAACGTCTCAGATGGTCCATCCGTTGAGTAAGTTGAGCGAAGTGCACGAAATACATTCCTTACTGAACGTGAATTTTCGTAATAAAGTTGAACGTTTTGTAAACGTTGTTCAGGCGTAAGTCTTTCCATGATGAAATGCCAAACAATACTTAACAAAAATAACATGACAGCATGACACGACTCACACGTGATCTGTCGAAAAAAAGGTTATTGAAAAAAGTATCTCTACTTGGATCACCCGTTATTACTATGTGTGGAATAGGGATGTAACGAAAGTGACTTTAGCGAAAGCGAATATTGAAAAATATTTCTTGCAAATGGAAATGCGAAACCGAATAGTGAAATATGCATTTTTGCGAAAGCGAATGCGAATAATAGTTTGAACCTTTAGTACCAACAAATTTAAGGAACTGAATTGATACTTTTCCATGATGTTCATGTATTAAGAATATTTTCCATAGTTTTACCTCCTGTTACCACAAGGTCAAACATATTTCTTCAACTGTTTTGAAGAGAAGTGGCAGAGGTTTTCATTGGTATTAATATCTTCAAATTGTGTGAAGGGAATAAGGAGATTTAACACTTTAACAAATGGTAGCGAATACTGAAATATATTTTTGCGAAAGCGAATATTCCAAAGATGGTTGTTGCGAATGCGAATTTGGGTGTCCAAAACTGGGACCGGTTATCCGGTTAACCGGTTTTGTAACCCAAACCCGTATCCGGTTTCTTAAAAATTGTCATTTTCGGTGAACCGAGAAAGCCGGTTTTTTCATGCCGGTTAAACGGTTTTTAATTTATTGTTTAAAACAAAAATTTAAGTATTGATCTATGTTTTCTACTTGTTTTGGATTTATACAAGATGCAACAAATAACAAAGATGAGGGGGATAATTCTGACAGTTGTTCTGAATACTCTGAAAGTGAATATGAATTCAGTGATCTTGAAAATGATTTTGGCTTTATTCCTAATATCCATGATGTAATAAATAAAGTCAGGAAGTACAGCAAAGCATTCAATAAGTCGTCCATGAAGCACAGAACACTTCAAGCATACGTTCCAGAACAGAAAGACAAAAGCATCGACTTTTTTGTGATGTTAGATCCCGACAGAACAGCCAGATACCTCTGATTCGGTTTGATATATAGTTGTTATATTGATGAGTCAAAGTATTTAATTTTGGATTTATGTCACACACAGAATCGAAAAACGAAATGCAAGCAACATTGTATGATGACTTTGCTTTTTTTTGAAAAGTTTAAGAAGAAAACGGAGAAGCTGTGTTACTTATACAATGATTTAATGACTATCGGACTAATATTGACTACAACAACATTTGTGAGCTTTTTCAACGTCAAGTTACATACAAAATTAAAAGAAAAATCGTTTAAAAATAATCATTTAAATTGTATTCTATTTTTAAGATATTATAAAAAAAACATTCTAAATGATTTATAATTTTTTTAAGATAATTTCAGAAATATAATACTTTCTATTTAAAGTAAACCAAAAAAAAAAAAATAAACCTGTAATAAACGAAATAATAATCTATTTTTGTTTAGTATATTTTACTACAAATGATTGTTAGTTGTTTTTTGTTTTACAATAAACATTTAATGAAATTTTAATCACTTTCGTATATTTTTTAAAAATCGCCCTAAAAACCGGTTAACCGGTTTCGACAAAAAATAATAACCGAAAACCGGGTTTTAAAAAAAGTAATATTTCGGTTAAACCGGAAACCGCTTTTTCGAAATAACCGGTTTTTTGGACACCCTAATGCGAATGATAAAAAGATGCGAATAATTCGCGTTCGCATATGCGAATACGAAAGGTATGTACCGGTTTTCTTAAACCAAGTACAAAATACTTGAATCAAGTACTGATTTTTAAGCCAGGAATTCTTAATCTTAGAGCTCATTAAGCCGAAATATTCTTATTTCAAGCATAAAGCCATTGATTAGGAATTTTATGGGATTGATTTGAGTGCGAAACGGTCTTCAATGGAGAACAATTAGATTGAATTAAGCTCGCTCAATACTTGATTTAAGCCGGATCAGTTATTTATATAAGCCTAACCAATACTTGATTTAAAGCTGATCAATTCTTAATTTAGGCCAAACTAATACTTGATTTAAGCCTGATCATACTAGATTTATTGTGCTTTCGTTCGTTTTATACCTACTTATACATATATACAATTTGTATTAATTATACCATTTTTGCCACTGTATTTTGCAAATAGTGCAATTTTTAAAAATGGTATGTTAAAATACTATTGCAAAAGTAAAAGTTTTGCTGTAATTATTGGATTTAAATATGAAACATATATGGAATAGCATCAACGAAACGAACAAGAATTATTAACTACTTAAAAAAACTCAAATCGGAAAAAATCGCCCCAAGTAATGTATTTACAAACACTGCTTGAACGAGAAACGAATTTGATATGGTTGCGCACAAATGTTTATACATACACGAGTGCATCTCTTCGATTTATATGCGTGAGTGTTTGATGTTGTGTCAGCCAAAATCAACCACATAAATGAGAGTGGTTGAGAGGGTTATTTTATTGTGCTCTATAATGGTTCTGTCTCTCAGAGATTAAAGTAAACTTTTTCTTCTTACTTTAAGCCATATTAGGCTTAATTTTCCTTTTAAAGAAGTGTCTTCTTGTTTTCAAGCATTATATACTTATTGTAAGCCTTTCAGCTCTCAATTTTTTTCAATTTAAGCCGATTTATACTTGTTTTAATAAAAACTTAGTACGAACATACTTAAAGTTTTATGTACGATTTCGGCTTAAATTATGATTTTTTTACTTGAATTTAGTATGGCAATTTTCTTTCTGTGTAGATTGATATAATTCCATAAAATCAAAACAAAAAATTTTAATTTAATTTATTTTAAAATAATAAATTTTAACTAAATACTAATTTTGATGGAAGGTACCGTTAGTATTTTGACAATATTTTTTAAATATGAGCCTGATAGAGCGGCTATACGCATTAAATTGTAGGTTATTATGACACGATGTGGACCAAAAAAAACGCAAAACACTTATTTTAAATGTATAAATTATATCCCTTTTGGCACAAGTAAGAGAGTAACTCATCGAAGGAGTGACCGAAGAGACCCCAAAATTTGGCGGAAACCAGTTTTGACCATTTGAGGCCAGTTGAGCAAAGTCCGTCCATCCGCCTGTCCGTCTGATGATCTGGTTGCATCGCACGATAACTCTCGATAGGAATAACCGATTCACTTCAAATTTGGTGCATGTAAACATTTTGTTCCATACCAAGCTACGATCGATGAAGGACTATGTTTGTCCACTCGTTCTACTACCTCTCCCACAAAGGGCCAACATTTGAAGAAACGCCGAGAATAACGTTGTAAGCGCCATTTGCGCAACGTGAACAAAACTAATTTGTAATTTTTTAAATTCATACAATTTGCAAGAAAAAACATTGTATACAATAGATTTTTTATGCAGCTATTTTTTTAATGAGTAAAAAAAGAAAATTTTGAAAATGTGTGCTATTTTTAAAAAGTTTGTTAAGAATTTTTGACTATTTTAACTTTGTCGTTTACAACGTTATTCGCGGTTATACTTTCTTTACTGGAATATAGATAATTTAATAACGTATAAACTACTTATCAGAATGTTCCGCAATGCCTATTAGGAGCTATCACCTTGAGAAAAATGGTGATAGCTCCTAATAGTACCTCCCCTTTTGGTACCTCCCATACAAATGGGTCATTTTCCCAAAAAGTTCACAGCGTATAACTATGATTCCAGTCAAATACTTAAAAAGTTGTGGAGTGTAATGTTATTACAGTACCTATAGTCCCGAGAAAAATGGGTGTTACTACCACTCCCTTTTGTGCAGTGTGCACATAGTGGATTGCCAAGCCCCTTTTAGTGCAACCCAAACAAAATGGCCAAAAGCCATTAATATTATAAAATCGTTTGATTGTCTGTTGCCGCATGACGCCTAAACGGCTGAAACGATGTTCTTGAAACTTGGTGAACAGACCCGAAAATTAAAATAGGCTGCATTTGTCTTCGATTTTCCGCTAAGTAATTTTTGACCACTGAGGCTTCTGTTAGAGCTAGAAAGCTGAAAATTTGCACACGCATAGAGAGGAGAGGTGTATACATAAATCATGCAGTCATTTTTTACCAGTGGTCAGTTCAACCAGTATCAAAAACTTGAGTATTTTTTGTCAGAAGCCTCTTAAAAGATACAAAATTTTAAACTTTGTAAATATGAAATACTATACTGTACCATTCTAAATTTCAAAATGATTGGATGTAAAATACAGCTTCTACAGGACTAAAGGGCCAAATCGGACGAAACATATATATGGGAGCTATAGCTAAATCTTAACCGATTTTCTTTATATTCGGCAATGTTGGTTCATGGATCAAGAAACTCTACCATTCTAAATTTCAAAACGATTGGATGTAAAATATAGCTTCTACAGAACTAAAGGGCCAAATCGGACGAAACATATATATGGGAGCTATAGCTAAATCTTAACCGATTTTCTTCAAATTCGGTAATGTTGGTTCATGGATCAAGAAACTCTACCATTCTAAATTTCAAAACGATTGGATGTAAAATACAGCTTTTATAGGACTAAAGGGCCAAATCGGACGAAACATATATATGGGAGCTATAGCTAAATCTTAACCGATTTTCTTCAAATTCGGTAGTGTTGGTTCATGGATCAAGTAACTCTACCATTCTAAATTTAAAAATGATTGGATGTAAAATACAGCTTCTACAGGACTAAAGAGCAAAATCGGATGAAACATACATACATATGGGAGCTATAGATAAATCTTAACCGATTTTCTTCAAATTCAGCATTGTTGGCTCATGGATCACGAAACTCTACCATTCTAAATTTCAAAACGATTGGATGTAAAATACAGCTTCTACAGGGCCAAATCGGACGAAACATATATATGGGAGCTATAGCTAAATCTTAACCGATTTTCTTCAAATTCGGCAATGTTGGTTCATGGATCAAGAAACTCTACCATTCTAAATTTCAAAACGATTGGATGTAAAATACAGCTTTTATAGGACTAAAGGGCCAAATCGGACGAAACGTATATAGGGGAGCTATAGCTAAATCTTAACCGATTTTCTTCAAAATCGGTAGTGTTGGTTCATGGATCAAGTAACTCTACCATTCTAAATTTAAAAATGATTGGATGTAAAATACAGCTTCTACAGGACTAAAGAGCAAAATCGGATGAAACATACATACATATGGGAGCTATAGATAAATCTTAACCGATTTTCTTCAAATTCAGCATTGTTGGCTCATGGATCACGAAACTCTACCATTCTAAATTTCAAAACGATTGGATGTAAAATATAGATTCTATAGGACTAAAGGGCCAAATCGGACGAAACATATATATGGGAGCTATAGCTAAATCATAACCGATTTTCTTCAAATTCGGCAATGTTGGTGTATGGATCAAGAAACTCTTCCATTCTAAATTTCAAAACAATTGGATGTAAAATAGAGCTTCTATAGGACTAAAGGGCCAAATCGGACGAAAGATATATATGGGAGCTATATCTAAATCTGAACCGATTTCAACCAAATCCAATAGCGATCTTAACAGCTGCGAAATACTCTAAACTGCAAAATTTCAGAACGATTGGAGTGAAATTGTGACCTGTAGTCGACGAACAAATTTACATGGACAGACGGACGGACAGACATGCTTAAATCGACTCAGCTAGTGATTTTGAGTCGATCGGTATACTTTAAGGTGGGTCTAGCTGTGTTATTTTCAGGTGTTACAAACATCTGCCGTGAAACAAACTTATAATACCCTGTACCACAGTGTGGTGTAGGGTATAATACAAATTGTCAAGAATATTGCTTTCTCCCATATAGTTCACGACGCCATAGCTCGTCCATCTTTTCAGAAGCCCTTGGATATTTTTCCACCCCGTCTTTTCAATATCGGTCGCATATTCTCAATTGGATTAAGATCGGGGTATTATACCTATCACTCCATTAACTGAAAATTGTGTTGGGATAACCATTCTTTAAAAATGTTGTCGGTTTGTTTGGATTTTCTTCTTATTGGAAAACGACTTCTTCTTCGAGGTTGGCACTTAAATCTATGAAGTCTGTAAAATTGGTCAGAATAATGTTCAGGAAGTCTTCCTTCATTATACATCATATTTTAACAAGTGATCTAACATGATGAAATGTAAAGCAAAACTACACCACCAAACTGAATTCTCCATTATAGGTTACAGGTTTTGTCACAAGATGTTTTCCTTAATACGACGCCAGTTATAATTTATTATCCCATTAGAATTAAATCGGTTAATCTCCACTTCATTGGTTGCGGATTAATATTTCTCCAGAGCTTTTGTGTTTAAATTCTTAAATATTTGCTCGGCAAATCGGATGGTTAATTTTTTGAGTTGGTCGAATTGCTTTGAAATAACCATTATATCTTTTAGTATAGCCAATTTGTTTTTTTTTTTTTTTGAGTTTTGGGCCCTGCTTTTTAATTCAATAACAAAATTAATACTAAAGTTGGAAAATTGGAAGTGTAGAAACAAAATGTTTACCATAAAAGAAATATATTTGTTTTGCTTTCAAAAAATTGTATGCCTCCATCCACACAAAAAAAGGTATTTAGGTCTCAAAAACAAAAAAAAAAAATTTGCATAGTTTATTCTCGGCAATAATGAACAAATTGTTCTGACATCTCCCAGACATAGTAGCAAATGCCATGTAATATTTCTCACAAGGTGAAGCGAATAATTTTGTCCGTTTACACTTACTGTCTTTATGACACCACTATCAATCGAATGGTTTTACTGTCCTTATAGTTTCATAGTTCTCAGCAATGTGCCAGCAACCAACTGCGCAACAGTCTCCACAAACCTCTATTCAAATCAAACACTGACATGATCAAGCCATATCGATAGTCGTACTCATTACTTTCCCCAGATTTGCGCATTGATGATTGGAAATGAAAAGGCCAAAACAAAAATATTATTACAGTCCTCAGACAGTTGAACGTATGAGGCGCGTGGTGGTAATCACAGTAAGCAATGAATGGAATGGCAGAGTAGATTCCATGAATCAATTGCTAATACGAGTTCAATGTACAATTGTACGAGTATTTATTTTGTCGTTGCTCTATTATTATTATCAGTTCATGTCTGTCAGAACTGGAATTGAATACAAGTGATTGGCTGTCCATGACTTGGAGACTATAGTCACACAGTCACACATAGTGCATGGTATATGAGTATACATAGTCCTCTAGGATTGACACAAATATGATAGTTGTTGAAGGCGTCAACGACGACGCCACATTACAAGACACAGGCCAGGCAAACAAACAAACAAACAAAAAATGACAAAAGTTTTCCGCACTCAAAAACATAGGCTAACCATACGCCCCCGTCACCCAAAGCCCTCGCCATGGAAGACCAGACACAGCCCTCCCGCGTATTTGAGCAAAAGGAGACACCTAAAAGCCAATATTAAGTGGCGATGAATGAACGACTAATATTTGAGTGACTGAGTAATGGAATGACAAAATGTCTGTCTGCCCGTTTGTTTGTCTGTATGACAATGTCAAGAAAAGAAAAACTTTTCCTATTCATTTTGGCGGCGTTATTTAGTTGTAAACAAACCCTTGACGGAAATGGTTGTTGCTCTTTTAACCGACACTGTAACTGCTGCTATCACTATTTGCGATTGCGGGGTATTTCCTATTAACTGATTAGTGATATATTTAGCTTCCGGTTTTAAAAATGTTAGTTTTTGAGTCATATTTGAGAGCAATACAAATATGTGACAAATCTGGTGACCACATATATTGTCATCATCAGTGACAAAGTGTTAGTGAAGTATTCATTTATGTGTTTTTGAATTCACTTATGTGTTTTGATATAAATTCCTAAAAGAAAAACTTAATCCGGAAAATATTTATGAGCAAAAAAAAAGAAATAAAAAATATTAAAAAATTATTGCATCAAAAACTGTTATAAAACAAATATGAAATAACCAAAATTGAAGCCAAGTACAAAAATGCGAGAATTCATATTTAGGTATGTTGACAGTAAACAGTGGTAATTATTATTTAACCATTTTTTTGCATGATATCCGTGTCTTTTTGTTACTTATATATCTAAATTTTAATTAAAAATGAACGAGTTTTGTGTCTTAGATTATGAATTATATTTGTCTGAAAAAAGTTGCTGTAAACGAGAAAAAATTTAAAAAAAATTATGGTAAATTTTTTTGTACATTTTTTTTACAATTCCAAATTTGGAACATATTTTTTGAAGTATATGCTCGATAATGCCGTTAAATTAAAGGAAATTATGAGCGACCACCCTAATAAACGCAACCTAACAAAATTTGCGCTTTGTTTGGAAATGCTGCCTTCGATTTGTTTTTGCTATGGTCATAATCTACTAAAATATTGTGTTAGGTCATAAATTTTGCAACACATTCCAATAAATATTTTAAAAATAGCTCAGCAAAATTTATGTCAATTGCGACAAAAGGCCAAAGGCAAGTTTATGAGCTTAGCAGGCAAAACGTATAATAAAATATATATTAACTCTATATAATATAAAATATATATGTTAAAGTAGTAAACTTAAAATATCAATTCAGTGGAGACTTGGGGATAAAAATGAAAATTACAGTTGTCCCACAAATACCCATAAAACCAAAATGTGGAAGAACATTATATGGCCAAAATTGGCAATTTTGTTCAGTTCTTAAAACGCCTGAAAATCCTCCAAAAGAAAATCGCATAAATATTGAAACAAAATCCCAGCAAGAGAAATATTTTTCAAAACTAATAGCGGTTGCAAATTGAAAACGATGAAAATGGCACGACGTGAAGCTAAAAATGTTCCACATTTTGTTTGTTTTCTCTGCGAAAGCTGTCATTTACATTTGGGTTATGCATTTTTTCACACAGCTAAAAAAAGAGAAAATCACTATACAAAATGCAGAAGACAGAAAAAAAAAATAAAAGTAAGAAACTGCTATAACATTCTAAGAATAAGATTACACAGTTCTTTATCCTTTAAAATAGAGTATAAGCGGCCCTACTAACGAACACGACATGAGCTTTCCGAGGCGGGGAGGCTAGCACTACCAAAATATTCAAACTGCATTTTCTTAGTGGTACTGAGTTCACTAACTGACTTCCTCCTCCGGTTCCTGAAAAAAAGGATTCTTGTGTTTTCTGTGCAAACTTGTTGCTAGTGTCTACATGAAATACCAGCCATGCCATGAAACTCATACACAATTTCACCGAATAAGTGATGTGCTATATTTATTAAAAGAAATAGGAGACTCTACAAAAAAACAGCGGAAAAAATATATATGCAAACATAGGAAAATGGATCTGAAATTATGTATGGCCAAAGTGAAATGTACATATACATCTTTTAAGGACGTAACACAGTGTGAATGTCAAAATTTGTTCAAGTATTTTCTTTTTTTAATTTTTCAAGTATTTCTTTGTCTATAAATAACAGCGTGGAAGAGATTTGATATTTTTTAGGCAAGAGCACAAGATAGTTTATGTCAACATGACCTTACTGCCTTTTTATGAGTACGTGGATGTCCTACTTCCTCACCGGTGTCAGTTTTTCCCTGACCCGGGAGAAGGGAGGCTACCGGCAAAGGGAATTTGGATCCCGGCTTTAAATATAGTAGATATGTGGTAAACAAAAAAATCAAATTTTTGGGGATTTTTTAATTTCTTTTGCAAAATGTAGGATAGACATTTGCAAAAAGTAAGAAAATGTCAGTCGGATAAATCGACTATGGTATACCCTCACTTTGTGAGTAATGTGAGTCATATGGACTATTACACGAATTAATCTGCCAATTTGTGTGGGAGATACAAGAAGGGGTTTAACAATTCATCTATTTTTCGCTGAACTGTAGATACTTCAAATATATATATATATATTATATACATATACAGGGTGGCTGATATGTAATACAACAAAGTAAAGCGCTATATTTTTTTTTAATTTTTTTTTAAATTTTATTGTTCAAAAGCAAAAAATGTCGGAAATAACATAAAATTTTAGGAACAGTTTAGATTTGTAAGAATTGACCACCTTTGGCACGAATTATGGCCTTCAAACGGCCGACAAAGCCATCACACGCTGCACGAAAGTGGCTCTGCGGTATTTTGGCCCATTCCCGGCGAAGCGCCGTCTTGAGATGATCGATACTTTGGTATTTTTTAGTGCGAACCTTACTCTCTAAAATGCCCCAGGCGCAAAAGTCCAACGGATTGAGATCCGGAGATCTTGGTGGCCATTGTGCGGTAGAAATGAAGCGAGGAACCCCTTTTTAAGCCATTCTTGGTTGACGCGTGCTGAGTGCGATGGTGCTGAGTCCTGTTGGAATGTCCATGGTCTGCGGCCGAAATGTTTGTCTGCCCAGGGCTTCAATACTGTCTTTAGGACATTTTCCCGATAATATTCGGCATTTATTTTGACCCCATGGTCGATGAATACGAGCGGGGAGCGACCATCGGCCGTTACGGCGGCCCACACCATTACCATCGGCGGCGCTTGAGTTCTGGTGGCCAATCGAAGGTGTAAATTTTCAGCTGACCTCTTTGGCAAGTAAACCCGATCATTTTGTTTGTTCACAAACTGTTCAATTTGGAATGGCTTCTTATCGGAGAAAACCAAATTCGGTAACTGGCCACTTTCGTGCAAGCGATGCAACTCCTTGGCTCTTTCCAGTCTAACTTTTTTTTGTGCACCGATGAGCTTTTGCACTTTTTGGAACTTCAATGGCTTTAGTCCAAGCTCATTTTTTAATATGTGTTGTATCCGTTCTCGCGATATGTTCAGCTCACGAGAAATTTTTCTACCACTGCGGCGTGGATTTCGATCAAATCTGGCCTTCACTTTTCGGATCATTTCTGGTGTTGTTACCGTTTTTTTTTCGTCCACTTTTTGGACGCGATGCAACACTGCCAGTATCACGGTAACGAGCAGTGGTACGAGAAACAAATGATTTATTCACATTTAAATGATGGAGGGCTCTAACGATAGCCACTTGTTTTTCAACCCAAATATAAAGCAATCACACTATCACGCTTGAATTCCATCACGAATAACATTTTTTCTGAATGCAATAGATCAAAATGCTTTTGTAAGCTTGTAAACAATAAAATGAACTGTCATTGAAATAAATCTGTCAGCTATCAGACTAGCGGTTTAGAAATGATAGCAACCTGAAGTTGGTTGCAATACATATCAGCCACCCTTTATACATATATATTATATACATATATATATATACCCTCGTATCACTAAAGTGAGGGTATAATGACAATAACATTTGTTTTAAATCGCTAATTATACCTTCAATCTAGTGTGACGAGGGTATATCTCATTTGCTATAGGCCAAAAGGGTAACACATCGAGGGAGTGACCTAAGACCCTAAGTATATTCGGCGGATCTCCATTTTGGGTCAATGAGCAATGTCCATCCGTCTGTAACCGATTGACTTCAAATTTTGTATGTGGTAATATTTTTTTTCTATCTCTGGCTAAGATCGATGATGGGCCATAGTAGTACCTCCCCCACAAAGGGTTAAAATATAGTGAAATATTCATGTTTTATTAACTTCTATACTAACTATTCGAATCTTCTGAAATTCCGCACATACTCGTAGTATTAGTTTATTAGTTGCTATCATCTCGAGAAAAATGGGCGAAGTTGCCACGACCCTTTTGGTAACTCCCTCTGTTGGTAATGCTTTTGTTGAGCCTACACACACAAAATGGCCAAATCATACCAAAATTTAACATCTCATGACGGTAATAGGTATACCAGTGCACATAAACGCTTATAATTCGGCATAGTGCAATGTATTTAAAGTATCTACTGTTCAACGAAAATTAGGTGTATTTGTTAGACCCCTTCTGGTACCTACCACATAAATTGACAGAATAATGCGTGTACTATTCCATATTACATTACTCAAAAAGTGAGGGTATACATTATGATGATTTCTTTTCTGAAAAATAATATCACCACATCATGTTGCGACATTTTAAAAATTCCCCCTCCATCCACTGCTAATTTCACATTTTGCATGCGAACAATCAAACAAAAATCGTGCGGTGAGTAAAACCCATACCTTCATTATGGCGCAACCATGTGATAGTGCATTAATAATGTACGTTTTCCATTAGGTTTGGTTCTGAAGTTTGCTTTTTGACGGTGCATCACTACACACCGTGACTGGGCTGAGTGTGGAAAATGCGATATTTTCGCATTTGTGGAGTGTAATAATTTTACAATCGAAATCAAAACCCGTTCATACGGCTGCACCATTTTTGCAAACGAACCTAAAAATGCTTTTTCAGTGTAAAATACATATAGAAACAATTTTACATTTTTTGCACAAACGAAATCACCATTATTCGGTATATCCGACTGAAAATTTCTTACTTGTTTTTAAACTCGATATCAATGAAAAGTAAAAAAATTAAAATCGAAAAATCTGCAACGGTTTGAAAATCTTTTTTAAACAAAATATATTTGGAGAAATTCCTAAACAGTAACACTGTCCAACAGCAGTTTTGGAACATAATAGCGACCCGATTATTTTGAAAGGGCATGTTGAGTAGATTATTTTTGTAGAATAAACTCATGGTCCAGCTTGTCTGAGTTTTTTACAGTGGGTCAAAGTTTTCATTTTTTGGTCGAAGGGAGCATACACTAAATGAATAAAATACTGTAAGTTAATGTCTGAGAGATTTCTTATTGTCAGAGTATAGTGGAATTTTATGAGGATAATCTTTGTGGAAGATCTTAACACTCTGTCTCCCCTATTAATGGGTCAATTTGGCCCTGTTTCTAAAAAAATCAAAAAAAATCCTTTCAAAAAGGACATTTAAGGATTAAAATATTCTACGAAAAATGTTGCCGAAGAATTTCAGTGTGGGTTGCCAAAGACACTAAAGTTGTAAATATAGCTCTTTACGCTTAATTAGCAAAATTACACGGCAAATTATACAAAAAAATACTATAATGTAAATTTAAGAGCCAAAAAGTACAGTAACATTTGGGAGCTATATCTGAAACTAGTTGTCGACCAGGTTAAACATTTTTATGGGAAACATAGGAGAAGTCGTTTTTAATTTATGATAATTTACACTATGCAAAATTTGATTTTTGTTCAAAAATAATCGTTTAATTTTTTAAAGCTACAATTCTAACGAAGGAAACAATGCCTATTTGAAGAAAATCTATGCATAAATGGGTAAACAAATATGAAAGTTCAATCGGCTAAACCGGCTTACGAATCCACTCACCTTCAGTAAATTTATTTTTTATTATTATCAATTTAAATTGCATTTAATAAACTTAAAGTATGTACTGTAGGGCGGGTCGATTTAAAAATCGCCCATTGCTCAGTGAAAATCGTATTCTAGGGATCAAAAGAAGAAACTTTGCCGAAGGAACCATACCTCTAAAACGAATTCTTAAAGTGGAATTTTTCAAAATTTGCCCCTACCCAAAAGTTCGACCCAAATTCCGGGACATCAGAATTCGTTTTAGAGGTATGGTTCCTTCGGCAAAGTTTCTTATTTTGATCCCTAGAATACGATTTTCACTGAGCAATGACGACTCTTTTTGCCTCCCCACAAATCGACCCGGCCTAATGTACTGGTATTAAAGTTATAAGCAATTAACTTTTGGTGCAAAATTGTCCAATTGTAAGGGAGGTAGTAAAACGGTCCAATGACCTCTATTTTTCATTGGACTGTAGGTACTAATCCTTTGTGAGGGAGGTACTGAAGTGTGTCCCACGAAAAAGTTGTGTTTTAAAATTTTTATAAAAAAAGGACAGATAAATATTTTTCCATGATTTTGCCTTTATTGAAATGCCTCAACATTCCGGTTAATGATGGAACACCACTTCATTCACATGGTTGCCACGGCTGGCCTTGCAGTAGCCCATTCTGTGTCGACCCAATTTTTCAACACATTTTCGATTGAGTGGCCTCTATGGGTGCAATTTCATGTTTCATGAATTGTCTCTGGATTGTTTAAATGCTCCCCACAAAAAATAGTCCAACGGAGTCAAATCGCAGCTGCGAGACGGCCGCAGTTCTAAAAGTAACCGTTAGATGAGCCACCCAGAAGGAGTGGACCAATTAGCCTGAGATAAAAAACAAGAAAGAAATTTCAGTCGGGTAAACTGACTAAGTTATACCCTCACTTTGTGAGCAGTGTAAATACGCACTGGTATATGTACAGGGTCTCCCATATTCGACGGACCCATCTGGCAACGCCATAACTTTTGACAGAGATGTCAGATCGCTTAATGACATACCGCGTTTGAAGCGTCAGTCCAAGCAGATTTTTACCATGGAACAATACACGCCACGCGAGCGCCTGAAATAGTTGAAATTTACATTCAACAGAAGAAGTCAAGTCAACGTGCTTTTAAAATATTAAAAAATGTGAGAAGTGCGCCTTCTAAGAACACCATTAAGCGTTTATACGAAAAATTTTCGACTGGTGAGGCTCTTTCTAATCCGAAGAGGCCAAATAAAAGTCGACCAAGGCGATCGGCCGAGAATATCGCTGCCGTACGAGCCAGTGTTGAGAGGTCCCCAAGAACATCCCAAAAACGCCGTTCTCAGCAGTTGGGCATGGCTCGGTCCACTTTACAACGGATTATTCGCGTTGATTTGCATTTGTTCCCGTACAAAATTCAATTGACGCAAAGATTGTTGCCTGCGGACAAGCCTCGTCGATTGGAATGGGCCCAAAAAAAACATGGGTCCGTCGAATATGGGCAACCCTGTACTAATATTATGAGCTATTTAATTTTGGTATGTCGTGGGTCTTTATGTATGGGAGGTACTAATACGGCTGTGGTGATAACTCCCATTTTTAACAGGACTGTAGCAATTTTAAAAACTTTACACTGTCCAAAAGTTTGAGTATTTATACGCATTGGTATTCACGATATAAGCTGTTAACTTTTTCCACAAAACGGTATGTTTGTGTGGGAAGTATCAAAAGGGTCGTGACAATAACTCCCATTTTTAAACAGACTGTGGTTCCTACTTAGTAGGGACATAAATACTGTTACACACATTTTGTGCAATAACATTACAATTAATGATCAAATTTATTCTATATATTTATTGATATATATTGTAAACAAAAAGCAAGCATTCACTCGAAATGTCCTCTTTTAGTCTTCACACATGCCTTAAGTCGTACTGGCCAATCATCAATAGCCGCACGCACCTCATCCATTGGGAAAGTGGTCACAGCACGAATCAAAGCAGTCTTAATGGAATGCATGTTGGGGTATCTTTTTTCGGCAGACCATGTCCTCTAAAACTGTCCACAATTTGTAATCCAGTGGGTTTAAATCAGGGCTTCCAGAGGGTCATTCTTCAGATGAAATGAAAGCTGGCAAATTGTTTCATAGCCATGCCTTCGTCGTTTTAGCCTTATGGGCCGGCGCAGAATCCTGCTGGGAAGTCCATGCCTGATTTTGGAATAGGGTTAAGGTTAAGTGGCCTCACATCAGCTGCTAAAACGGTCTCTTGATAAATTTTGGCCGATGTTCACAGAAATGCAAGTCAGTGATCCTTCTTAAGAGACAACCCACCAAACCGTGACTGAAGCTGGATGATGGCCCTTTTTGACCCGTGGAATCTGTTCAGATGCTTCCTTAGACGACCATGCATAAACCCTATAATTTTGTTTGTTACATTTTTCTTGCACGGTAATTTTTTTTTCATCAGTTAACAAGATTTGTCTGTGCAAGTTATCAGCTTGCTTCATCAAAAGACGTTTGCATTTTTCTTTCCTATTTTTTTAAAGTTGCAGTCATCAGATGTCCAGTACGGCGTTTTAAAGCTCCAAGTCCCAAGTCTTTTTGATAATTTGACTCATGGACTTTTGCGCAATATTCATCTCATGGGCCATGATTTTTTGTTTTCGGAGTGGATTTCGCAGAATTCTTGACTTGACGGCTTTGATGACCTGCGGTGTTCGAACAGTACGATTTTGGGACTCAATTCTGAGAAATGGACGTGAAAACAGCTCCAAAAATAAAAACTCAATTAATAACACTGTGCTAGTCCAAAAATGTAACAGAAAGGAGACGCTATGGACAGACCTATTTCGGCCATGCTGAATCCAGTGGCATTAGCCGTTTTTCTATGTTAGCTCTTGTTTTCGCGATATTCGACCACAAAGTTTGTTGGGAAATCAGAGAGGTGACTTATCTCTTTGGTTATTTTGAAGTGTAAGACTTCGGAATATACGCGTCAATCCAAAGATCGAAATAAAGGGAACATTTGGACAATTATTTTTCTCAAAACAGTCGTCCACGCTTCTCACCCCCTTACCACTGAAAAAGTGTAATGAAATCTTATCATATGTTAAAAATCATACATATTGTCGACATTTTTAGTAGGCATCGTTGAGAAAAATATTCCTCGCGAAGAAATACTATAAGTCCTTTCTCAACTTTTTTATGAGAATTAAGCAAATTTCGAGTTACTCGTATCACATAATTTGTGTATTTTTCTGCTCATAGCTGAAAATATTTGAAATAAAATTTTTTGACTTACATTTTTGTAAATTATTTTTTTGTTAGTGTTAATGGAAATTTCAAAGGTAACCAACAAGACCTGCTAAATTGTGAAACCTGTTAATTTTTCATAAATATGTTGAAAGGAGACTCATAGTAATTTTTCGTGAGGAACATTTTTCTCACAGACACATACTAAAAATGTCGACGATTTGTATTACGTTTGACACATGGTAAGATTTGATTGCACTTTTTCGAGGGTAAAGTGGTGAGAAGCGTAGTTGACTATTTTGAGAGAAATAATACTCGAAGGGTTCCCTTTATTTTGTTCTTTGGATTGAAGCGCGTTTTCGGAAGTCTTACACTTCAAAATCACCTACGAGATACTAACCTCTCTGATTTGTTTGCAAACTTCGTGGTCGAATATCGCGAAAACAAGAGCTAACCTAGAAACACGGTTAGCTCCATTGGATTCAGCAAGGTCGAAATAGGTATATCCATAGGGTCTCCTTTCTGTTAAATTTTTAAAGTGTCCATTTCGTGCACAGTGTAATTTAAAGGCCATACCAATTTTTCTCAAGGTGGATTTTTTCACTTTTTCTATATTTTTTTCTCGGTATACCGTACGGAATATTACTTTTGTGTCTGAAGCAATGTTGTAGATATTGAATAGGAGAAAAGAATGCGGAACAAACCTACCCGAAAAAATTGCCTCCAGTGCCTTAAAAATCACAAAAATTCTGAATCATATTACAGCTATTCTTACACAGAAAATATGAGATTTTTATATGTAATCTATGCATGGAAACAAATTAAGAACATTTTCAGTTATTATCAATATCCATTATAGGTAACATATAAAAATCTCATATTTTCTGTGTAAGAGTAGCTGTAATATGAATCGGAATTTTTATGTTCATGCAGTTTGTAACCCAGTTATTAAATAACCAGTAAGAAAAGTCAGAAAGTCGGGCGGGGCCGACTTTATAATACCCTACACCTCCCTAACAATGCGATAAGGGTCATTGCCATAATAATTTGTAATAATTAGTAAATGGGTAGAAACATATTATCTAATTCTGAAACGATAATCGCTAAATTAAGCAATATTCGTTCCTAAATTGAGAATCATCTTTCTGGAAAATTTTAATGATCGGAAGTAAAATACAACTTCTATAGCGATTTGATACCAAATCAGGAGGAACATATATATGGAGCTTTAATATAAATCTGAACCGATCTTCCCTGAATACTCATTCATGTAAAAAGACCTCTTTCGAATTTCGTACTGATCGGATATAAAATACAGTCTCTACAGCGCTTACATGTCAAATCGGGGGTAACATATATATGGGAGCTGTATCTAAATCTGAACCGATTTTCTCCGAATTTGGCAGTATTTCTTCACGTAATAAGAAACCTCTTTCTGCCTTATTTCGCACTGATCGGATATAAAATACAGTTTTTACAGCGCTTACAGGTCAAATCAGGGGTAACATATATATGGGTGTTATATCTAAATCTAAACCGAGTTTCTCCGAATTTGGCAGTATTCCTTCATGTAGAAATAAACCTCTTTTTGCCGACTTTCGCACTGATCGGATATTAAATAACATTTTTACAGCGCTCACATGTCAAATCGGGGGTAACGTATATATGGGGGCTATATCTTAATCTGAACCGATTTCTTCCAAATTTAGAAATGTTCATTCATATAATAAGAAACTTCTTTCTGCCGAATTTCATACTGATCGGATATAAAATAAAGTTTTTACAGAGCTTACATATCAAATCTGGGCTAACACATATATGGAGGCTATATCTAAATCTGAACCGATTTTCTCCGAATTTAGCAGTATTCCTTTAATAAGAAACCTCTGTGTAATAAGAAACCTCTCTTTGTCGAATTTCGCACTGATCGGATATAAAATAACATTTTTACAGCGCTTACATGTCAAATCGGGGGTAACGTATATATGGGGGCTATATCTAAATCTGAACCGATTTCTTCCAAATTTGACAGTGTTCATTCATATAATAAGAAACTTCTTTCTGCCGAATTTCATACTGATCGGATATAAAATAAAGTTTTTACAGCGCTTACATATCAAATCTGGGCTAACACATATATGGGGGCTATATCTAAATCTGAACCGATTGTAACAAAATTCGTCCTTGGGCCAAAAAAAAGATATGTGTAAAGTTTCGTCGAGATCGGACCATAATTGCGACCTGTACTTTGATTACCAGAATACATGCACAGACGGACAGACAGACAGACCGACATAGCTAAATCAACTCAGAAAGTGATTCTAAGTCGATCGGTATAATAAACGATGGGTCTATTTATTCTCCTTTTGGGTGTTACAAACAAATGCACAAAGTTATAACACACTGTACCACAGTGTGGTGTAGGGTATAAAAATTGTGAAACATGGGGATGTGCTAAAAATCCACCTTGAGAAAAAATTGGTATGTCCTTTAAATTATTAATTGAGCCAACATGACTAAACGAATAATGCAGAAGTTCTTATTTTTGAGGCTACTTCCACTTCCAATTCTCAGGATTGAATCACAAATCAATGAGCTGAAAAATGCTGTACTTTATAATGTGAATGGCCCATGTTTTATTTTTTAATACTTATACACTCTTTGAATCAATTATTCCGCAAATCCTATTGAAAGTACCATTACTACATACATATATACCTGTCTTTGAAACATTTCCTTCGGATGGGAAAGCTTAAAAGCTGCATGCAAATTGTAGATGTTTGTGGTGACGATTTTTTCGACGATTTTTAAAGTTAATTTTGACGATTTGACGTTTTTGGTTCACACCTTTTAGTACCTGTCCACACGAAGGGACGAATCAAATCATACGAAAATCAAATATCTTATATAATTAATATCAGTGCATATAAACTCCTGAGATTGGGTACAACGATTCAAGCTCCCACACAAATTGACAAACTCATGTAAAAATCGGTTATCCACATCATCCATTTCAATTATGTCAATATCTTCAAAATCGGCGTGCTAGATTAATTAAGCAAAAAAAATTATTTCCCTAAACAAACAATACATTTTCCTCGAAGAAAAACAATACATTTTAATTATTATGCAAGGAAGTTGAATTTTAGCAACTCTTCTCTGCTCTGCTTTGCGCTTGGCAAATCACATCGCTACATAAATGTCTAATTGGTGACTGGCATACATTGCCGCACAAACCAATACCACAACATAGATGTATGTCTTTTGGGCTTAGCCAAATTGTGTTTCTCAATTTCTCAAGTGGCTCAAGCAACGGGTGGGCATTCCTAGTGGTATCAGTAACGCAAAGAGAGGAGTAAATGAGAAGAAAGATAGAAAACTTCACTAACTTATAAAATACTCTATGAGTCAGAGTAGTGTTGTCTTTGGGTATGTGTGTATGTGTTTGTGTCAACGTATGCAAACAAACAAACGAACAAACAAAGAAGTAACCAAACCAACAAAAGGAAAACACATTTATCATTTTGTTGCCGTTCTCTATAAACTTTCAAGGACACCGCCCGCAAATTTCGCCCACTCCCCTATTCTCTTCGTTACTCTCAGGTCTAAGATATTTACTATGGCCAAGTGCCAGTTTTTTTGGCTATTTATTCTATTTATTCCCCAAAGGAGACCTCAAATCCCTTTTAACGTACATACTAATATGACTATATGTGTGTCTGTCTGTCCTGGCAGTTCCTGCTGGCCAAAAGGACAAACAATCTCAATACTCTTCACACACATATACACTAGGCTGGTTCTTAAAATGTTTTTTTTTTATGAATATTCTATGGGCCCACTCGCAATTATATAAGACTGCCTAAAAACACCGGCCTCAAAAGTTTTGGGGTTCAAATGTCCGTCTGTCTGTCGTTCGTTTTAGACTAGTTCGCAATGTGGTGGTTGCAATCATTGTTCGATCTTGCTGAAATTTGGCAAATAAGTTTTTCACATCAAAGATGAACTGTACTAAATTTAAGGCAAATCGGTTCAGATTTATATATAGTCGCCATATATATGTATCTCCCGATTTGGCATATTTTCATTACAATTTGGAATATAACATTTGTGTTACATTTTTAATTCTTTTTTGCTACTTTAGAACATACTCTTTAATATTTTAAATATTCGACATACATATTAATCCTCGAAGAACAGATATAAAAGCAATATCCTTTGAAAGTTTTCCCACAAAGAAAAAAGTATTAAACCTATTTTCGACTATAAATTAAAAATTTAAGTTTTTTTTGGGACAGTCTTAATATTATTCTGAGCGGGCCCATAGAAAATTCTCCAAAAAATATAGGAACCGGCCTAATATACACCCTCACAGCACTAAGGCACTCTCTTTAAATGTATTGTATATGGAATCCTTTACAACTTGACACTTTCCTTGTTTCACAGTCCTTGTGGCCAAGGGATAATGTATTATTTAATGTGTTATACATTTTAAACTAACTGAAAAGTAATAAAACATTAATTTGACAGTTTGTCAATGGCCCCTCATAGTCCGAAGATGGCAAACTATTTTATACGCCTTTCATGTGTGTGAGGTGCGAGCAGCTCCCCGCTGAGACCCTTAATTTTGTATAACCTCTCACAACACTAAACACTGCAGTAAGATGGAATGATACAATAAATGAGATGGAATGATATGATAAATTAGGTTTTTGTCATATACTTTAAGTCTAAGCAATTCCGTTTATTAAAAATATCTGAACCTTTGACCTGTTCTTTAAAAGGGGTTTAGAAGCTGATTGTTTGAATTAATTAAAAACGATTTAGGGGTTAAAGAAAACTGTTAAATGTTAAAAGAAACAAAAATCAAGAAATTACACTATGCAACAACATTTGTAATAAATCATGTGATGTCCTATTTATAGAAATTGTTCAACGCTTTTGGAATATATGACGTTTCAAACCTAGTATACTACTATACAATGAAAATATATTTCTAATATAATTTCATTGTATTCAGTAGTGTTTACAATTTGATCATAGAACGATATACGCAAGAACAACGTTTACAAATTATTCAGTTTTATTATCAAAATAATCGTTCTCCAATTGCAACTTTTCGAGCGCTAAGTCCAGTTTTTTTAAATCCAAAAACACTTTCCAGTTGACCCACGACCTTGACACCCATGAGCAATATTATAGCTCTCGTTAGGAGCTATCCTTTTGCCATTGACCGATTCCCGATCCGACGTATCGTTAAATAGCTAGAGCAAAACTAAACTTTCCGTTCACAATTGAAAATTATGCTAAGTCCATTTTTTTTAAATCAAAAAAAAAATACTTTCCAGTCGACCTACGACCGTGACACCCATGAGCGATATTTTAGATCCCGTTATGGGCTATCTTTTTGCCATTGTCCGATTGTGGCTACGTGCCACACAGCAAATGAAACAATTGAATTGTTGCGAGAAAAGTTTGAAGATTCCATTATTTCAAGAAATTGTGATATTGAATGGCATCCAAGAAGCTGTGATTTAACACCATTAGACTATTTCTTGTGGGATTATTTGGTCTTTCGAAATAAACCAGACTCTCTTCAAGCATGAACATATGAAAAAAGGGGCCAACATATAAAACATAACTTCTCTAACACTTCTTCATCTACCATGCCAAGTTTAGTCGCAATCGGTTGTCTGGTTAAGAAACTTCTTTTGTTACAACGGTTTTTTTCAAAAAAAAAACTTTTTTTAAAAAATTTAAAAAATATATCGGTTCAGCCGTTCGAAAGCAATTAAAAATTTCGTTAAACACATAAACTCATTTCTTTAATTTTTTCAAAAATAAAAAAGCCCATAAAATTAAAAAAAATTTTAATAAAAAATAATTTCGAGATCTTTTTTTACATATTTGTAACTGGTTATAAACTTTTTAGGCAAAAATAAACTTCTTAGGTCGATATTAAATATTCTGGCACAATGGTCAATCATATGGAAAATTTAATATCTCATGACCGATTTCATCCGCCTGGATGGGTAATAAAATTGGTTCGATATATTCAACAGTACAAAAGTTATCCCCACTTGATGTTATATTTTCAAAAAAAAAATCCGATTTTTGTAAATTTTGTAAGGAAAAAAGGATAAATAATTTCAAGTGGTCATGACTTTTTGTACTATTGGGTATATCAAACCAATTTTTTTTCATTTGATATGTCTCTTCTTGGGCTACGCGTCTCTTGCCAATAATAACGATTATTTTTGGAAAAAATCAAAAGTTTTTCTAATTTTTACTAAACCGCTGTTTCTACGTGAAATATATACTTTCAACATTTGTAGCCGTCATAATTCAAATCATTAATTTCAAAATACTAAAGGTAACTACCATAAAAAAAAACCAGTAAGGAAAGGCAGAAAGTCGGGCGGGGCCGACTATATAATACCCTACACCTCCCTAATAATGCGATAAGGGTTATTGCGATAATAATTTGAAATAATTGGTAAATGGGTAAGAACATATATATGCGGATATATCTAATTCTGAACCGATAATCGCTAAATTAAGCAATATTCGTTCCTAAATTGAGAAACATCTTTCTGGAGAATTTTGTAATGATCGGAAGTAAAGTACAACTACTATAGCGCTTTGTAACCAAATCAGGAGGAACATATATATGGAGCTTATATATAAATCTGAATCGATTTTCCCTGAATACTCATTCATGTAAAATAGAAACCTATTTCTGTCGAATTTCGTAATGATCGGATATAAAATACAGTCTCTACAGCGCTTGAACGTCAAATCGGTGCTAACATATATATGGGGGCTATATCTAAATCTGAACCGATTTTCTCCAAATTTGGCAGTATTCCTTCGTGTAATAAAAAACCTCTTTCTGCCAAATTTCGCTGTGATCGGATATAAAATACAGTTTCTACAGCTATTGAATTTCAAATCGGGGGTAACATATATATATGGGGGCTATATCTAAATCTGAACCGATTTTCTCCGAATTTGGCAGTATTCCTTCATGTAATAAGAAACCTCTTTCTGCCGAATTTCG
Source organism: Eudasyphora cyanicolor (assembly GCA_963930755.1). Lineage (NCBI taxonomy): Eukaryota > Metazoa > Arthropoda > Insecta > Diptera > Muscidae > Eudasyphora > Eudasyphora cyanicolor. Next base: position 94,985,821 of record OZ005736.1, on the reverse strand, counting down.
TACTGATTGGATATAAAATACAGTTTCTACAGCGCTTACGTGTCAAATCGGGTGCAACATATATATGGGGGCTATATATAAATCTGAACCGATTTCCCCCAAATTTTGTATTGTATCTAAGTGTATCACGAGACTACTCTCTGTCAATTTTTGTACAAATCGGTTACAAAATGTTGCTTATACAGTGCATACATATATGCCAAATCGGAGGTACATATATATGGGAGCTATATGTAAATCTGAACCGAATTTAACCAAATTCAATAGGGATCGTCCTTGGGCCTAAAAAAAGATATGTGCAAAGTTTCGTTGAGATCGGACCATAATTGCGACCTGTACTTTGATTACAAGAATACGTCTACAGACAGACAGACGGACAGACAGACAGACGGACAGACAGACGGACATAGCTAAATCGACTCAGAATGTGATTACAAGTCGATCGGTATAATAAACAATGAGTCTATCTCTTCTCCTTTTGGGTGTTACAAACAAATGCACAAAGTCATAATACCCTGTACCACAGTGTGGTGTAGGGTAAAAAAAGTTAAAAAACAAACTTTACAATTAATCTACAAAATATCTACGAACAAAATATTTTTTTGCAAAGTGTTATCACTGAATAAAAATGAATACGAATATTTATCGGATTAACATTAACAGGAACGACTATTAATATGCTGATTGCCCTTATACTTATGCAAAGTATTATTAGAAGATTATCTCATGGAAATCCTAATTCCCACTTAAGGAATCTTTTTTCGAGGAAACTGAATTTCAAGTTAAATAAACCAAGTCGTATGTATGTGTTTTTTAAGAATACAAAGGATTCGCGCTTGAAAAGAAAAACTCAAGTATTATAAATAATTTTGTAGATCTTGGACAAAATTTTTTAACAGCAATCTACGTTTGTAGACTTATTTAACAGTTACAACGTTTAAATTAGGCACCGATTTTCTTTAGAATGGTCTCCTTTTATTCATGACCGATCAACTTTACGACAAAATAATAATAATTGTACATTTTTCGATATTTCTAAGAGGTTTTCTTTAAAAAAATTATTAAAATTTTCTCAAACAATGGCATATTTCACAATATCTTGTAGGATATCGCTGATGGAATGTAGAAATTATATTAAAAGAAAATTAAGGCTACTTAATTTATTATTATTTAAATCTTTCCGGAACCAATTGCGACAAATGGTTCTCCGGCTATTTTAAAATATATAGTTTATCCTCAATTTTGTTTTGGGGGTTTATCTTTATTTTGATAGATATACAGGTTCCATTCTACTAATAGACCACAAAGCACTTAAAGGGAATGAACTAACTACAATAAGTAATTACTTATATGGATGGGAAAAAAGGACCGTTTAACCGATATCGTTGAAATTTTGTAAAATAACTATATCTAATAGGACTCAACTTTTTAAAATTGATTCACTTGAAATTAAATCCGCATATTCTTAATCGTCGTAAAATTCTATGATTCTCCGTTACTAAAAAAACAATTTTACACATTAAAAAAAAATACCCAAAAATTGTCCGTTATGTTCTCTTTCGAACTACGGAAACTTTGCAAAAATCGTTTCAGCCCTTTAAGAGCAATTAAACATTTCATAAAACCAAAAAAAAAAAATAATTTTTTTAAATGTTAAAAAAAAATAAATCACCATAAAATTTTGGAAAATTTATTTTTTAAAAAATAAATGATATAAAGATCTTATTTTACTATTTACCAACCTTGTATAAACATTTTAGGCAAACATAAAATTCATAGGTTAATATTAAAAACTAATTATTATTATATTATATTATAACTAATTATTAATTATAATATTAATTAATTAATAAACAAAACTGAATAACAAATTCATATAAAACAAACACCATTAGTTTTCAAGTTTGACTTTAAGTGTGGGTATTTCTTCGCATCGAAGTGTTTATTTACGATTATTGTTAATTGGTTTTCTCTAACTGGAAGTGTGTCTCTGCCTCAGCACAGAATCACATAAATACATACATACACACAAAAACATACATACGAACCGTATATATATGTGCAGGTTGAGATTTTTTACTCTGCCAGGCAAAGATTTGTATCTCGTCCTCTTTAAGTGGTTATTAGATTGCTTCAGTATATGACTATCGATTGTGGTTGAAAGTGTGCGTGTGTGTTTCTGCGATCCCGAATTTAGGGGCTATTTGCGGTTAAAATAACCTCTAAAAACCAGGATTTCCTTTAAAAAAATTTTAAATTTGTATTACTTTTAGGAATTGACCACTGGACATTAAAATCTCGACCATTACTTATAGGGCGACGTAGCTTCATTTAAAAATATAGCAATATAAAATCCCTTTTTTCTCAATTAAAGTGAAATTTTTAGTGAATTTTTTACAAAGTCTGAAATAACTTTTTCAATCTTTCCATGGCTCGTTATAGAACTGCTGATCTCTGGATTTAATTCTTATAAAAAATTAACCCTTTTCAAGGCCGTAAACTTTTTGTTTGATTGTTGGTCACAATACGCCCTTTCAGAATTATATGCCCTTTCTGTTCCAATCAATAAGTCTTAATTTGTTGGACAGTGTTATTAATTCAGCCAACTTGACTAAACGCTGCTGTACTGTGTTATATAACGTTTACATTTTCTGCATGACTAAGTTTTCTGCATTCATCGCATACGAGAGAACAAACATAATTTTCAGTTCCAGGTATTCAGTATACGATTCGAAACATTCTAAAATGTCGATTACGAAGAAGTTCTTCTTTTACATTCTCGACATTAATACCGCCACGTTCCGACATAAAAATCGGAACGGAACATTGAAATATAGCAACCTTTCCCACTCTTAACTTTGAGTTTGTAGCATTTTGTGGCGTTCTTTTTTTTTTGTAAAAAGTCACGTGATTTGTTAGGTTTACAGTGTACTCCGATTTCTTACAGTTTTTCTTTTGCGGAGGCCTAAAAGAAAACGAGAAAACGGCCAAAGGAGAACCTAACATCACAAACACAATTTTTTATTGGTTACTTTGTGTTTCCCTTCTTTTTGCCCCATTTCTGTTATTTTCCGTTTTTTTTTTTTGCAGAGTAATGTTCGCTTAACCTTAGCAAAGTGCCTCCCCTTTGGCTTCTCCCTATCTTCCCGTACTTCACCGCCCTGGTCCCAATGTGTGTTTGTTTGCTTTTGATTTGGAAAAATGTTTGTGTTTGAAATCAAGTGTTTCGTTATTGCAGCTTTTCGCAAAGGGGAATCAAGTTTCCACTTCTCTTTTTGCATTTTTGCCAGAAGTTAGGAGGAACATGGAGGAGCTGTAAACCGAGAATGGTGTTTGGTTGTGACCTGATTATATTTTCTCAACATGTGTTCCTGTTGCCCCCACCGTATCCTCTTCAAACTCTTCCCCCTCTTTGGACTTGTTTCCCTTCAGTTTCTATGGGCTTGCCTTCGTTGTTTGGTCGGAAATCTATGACACTATCATAAATTTTATTTAGCTTGAAGTAATACATTTAAATGTTAACGGTATGCCGACGAGGCAAGGGACGGACGGCCAAAGCAGAACTTGGTCAATAAGTGTAACTGTGTGTCTGTGCGAATATGGTATTTCACAGGATGTGAAAAACATTTGCTGGTTGAACTTTCTATCTGTTCCTTGCAGGCGTGATATCTTTCCCATTCTATCGAACATAAATACTTACGAGTGTAGATGTGGTCTATTTTCAGCTACAACTGTTTTTCCCGATAAAATTGTGTGACTGTCATTGTCATTTAAGTATCGACCCAACAAGATAGGAAACACAATTGAGTTATTGAGTTGGAAAATCGAAAATGTGTTAATTTGAACTTCTGCGGTGTTGCTGAGTAAAATTAATTCGATAGCTATTTTCTCGTACATGGAAATATTGCACTATGCTAAATAAAACAAAAAATAAGCAAAATGAGAATACCATAGTTGACATTTAAGACCTCCATCGAATTATCCTATGTATTTGAATTATCATATGAATGTGTCAATTTTTCTGAGAGATACCAGAAGGTGTGTAACGAATTTCTAAGTCTAACGCGCATTAGAGTCATAAGACCTTTCATTATACTCTCAATTTAGTAGAGGAGTGTATATAAGTATACCATTTGCTACAAGCCAAAATTGTAACACATCGAAGGAGTGACCTAAGACCACAATTGGTGGAAATTCGATTTGAATCATTTTTAGTAATTTGAGCAATGTCCGTCCGTCTGTCTGTATTTCGATCTGCTAGCTGGTGCGCACGATAAATCTCGAAATGTGTAACCGATTGACTTAAACTTGTTGGTCAATGTTGGCCCACTCCTTCTAGTACCTCTCCCACAATGAGTTAACATTTAGTGATATATTGATTCTTTAATAACCTCTATACTACTTATTCGAATCTTCTGAAAGTTTCCACGCTCCTTTTGGCACCTCCCACCAGTGTTGCCAGACGAATTGATCCAAAATCGTCAAAATAGGGGCACAAAAAAAATTGTCAATACAGGCAAAAAATCGTCAACAAAACCATCTACATACAGCTTTTGAGATTTTTCCGGCCTAAGGGAATGTTCCAACTACAGATATGTATTAAAAGGTAATCTCAAACAAGTAAGAAAGTTTCAGTCGGGTAAACCGACTAAGGCATACCCTCACTTTGTGAGTAATGTAATATTGAATATTACACAAATTATTCTGTAAATTTTTGTGGGAGGTACCAGAAGGGGTTTAAGAAATACACCTATATTTCGCTGAACAGTAGATACTTTAAATACATTGCACTGTGCCGAATTGTAACCGTTTATATGGACTGGTATATTAACGTTGAGATATTAAATTGTGGTATAATTTGGCCATTTTGTGTGGGAGGTATAAAAAGGGGCGTGGTGATAACGCTCATTTTTCACTGTACAAAATTGCAAGTAATTGTATACACTGATATTAATGTTATAAACTGTTAAATGTTGGTGCAAAATGGTACCTTTGTGGGAGAGGTACCAAAAGGGGCGTGACAATAACGCCCATTTTTCAATGGACTGTAGGCACTATAAAAACATTACGCTGTACAAAATTTCAAGTATTTTTATACACTGGTATTAATGTTATAAGCTTTTAACCTTTAGTGCAAAATGGTGCATTTGTGTGGGAGGTACCAAAAGGGGCGCGGCAATAACCCCCATTTTTCACTGGACTGTAGGCACTATAAAAGCATTACACTGTACAAAATTTCAAGTATTTCTAACCACTGGTATTAATGTTATAAACTTTTAACCTTTAGTGCAAAATGGTGCATTTGTGTGGGAGGTACCAAAAGGGGCGTGGCAATTTCGCCCATTTTCCTCGAGTTGATAGCGACTAACAAACTAATACTATGTGTGGAATACGTATAATAGCAGTTATTAAAGAATCAATTTTTCACAACATTTTAACCCTTTGTGGGGGAGGTACCAGAAGGAGTGGACCAATATGGCCCATCTTCAAACATCTAGCTTAGAAAAAATATTACCACATACGAAATTTGAAATCAATCGGTTACTCCTTTCGAGAGTTATCGTGCGCACCAGCCAGCAGACAGACAGACAGACAGACAGACAGATAGACAGACAGACAGACAGACAGACAGACAGACAGACAGACAGACAGACAGACAGACAGACGGACGGACATTGCTCATTCGACTTAAAATGACCCAAAACGGATTTCCGCCGAACATACTTGGGGTCTTAGGTCACTCCTTCGATGTGTTACACTTTTTTCCGTAGCAAATGATATATACCCTCGTCACACTAAAGTGAGGGTATAATGATATTTGCGGTTCCTCAAAGTAAACTTTAAAATAAAATATTCTAGGCCGTTCTCATTATGAACCGCACTCTTGAACCGCAATAATAATAATCAAATTTGGTGGTAACATTCTTATAACAGGTTTTCCAATAGGGATTATATGATTTTGAAGTGACGTTTCGGCCATTTGTAATATGTCATGATCTGTCATTTGTTTTTCATTGTATTCAGTAGTGTTTACAATTTCATCATGGAGAGATATCATGGAGAGATATATACCCCCATATATAATTTAAAAATAATTTCAAAAAAATCTCAAGACTTTTTTTGCTATGGACCGAAATCTTTCACAGATCAAAGTTCTTTAAATTATCCTTAACGGTACGTCGGATAGGGAATCGGTCAATGGCAAAAAGATAGCTCTTAACGAGAACTAAAATGTTGCTCATGAGTGTCAAGATCGTAGTTCGACTGGAAAGTGTTTTTTTGGCTTGCAAAAAAATGGACTCAGCGCACGAAGAGTTGCAATTGGATAACGATTATTTTGATAATAAAACTGAACAATTTGTAAACGTTGTCCTTGCGTATATCTCTCCATGATGAAATTGTAAACACTGCTGAATACAATGAAAAAAAATGATAGATCATGACAGATTACAAATGGCCGAAACGTCACATCAAAATCATATCATCCCTATTGGAAAACCCCTTATAAATAATACCTAACATTGTGCTTGCATATACTAGAGGCAATGCTTCTTAGGTATGTATTTACCATTTACTCTAAAAATGCAAAAAAATTTTAAATATTTAGATTTTTCTTAAATTCCGGACGTCATGTTCCGGAGAGCACAAAATTCACATAAAAAAGGGGTTATTAAAATATGTCTTTTAATGTCAATATTACACAATATTTATCAAATTTTTTTACGTAGAAAGATCGACAAGTTCTAAAGCAATAATTCGATGCCAAGATTGTCAAATTTTTTTGTTTGCATAATGCGTAAATGTGGCTCATAAACTTTGAGTACTTTGCTAAAAAAAAATGCTCAAGAAAGAGTTGCAAAATTGTAAGGCAAGGTCGATGGTTGTATCAATCGATTTAAGATATTTTTTTCATCGACACTCGGTTAGTTGTTGTAACTACTTTCAAATTTTCTTTATAGTACCATATGATCGATTTTTTGTAATGACAACGAATGTGTTTTTCTTGCCAACAGAAACTGTATTAATATACCAACGATTATTTTTGCAACGAATAATCGGTTACTACAACAGAAAAAATTTTTTGGTTATCCCAATAATTTCTTAAATGTAGAATAATTAGATATATTTTGGGAAATACAACCGAAAGCTTAGTTGCTGTTGTTTTATTGATACATGACAAACAAAAAATAAAATTATTCGACATAAATAAATCTTCAACATTTTTATCAAGAATTTTTTTTTCAAGCCAGATATAATTTCGTGTGGATAATAATGTGTAAAATGCAGAATATGTTGTGCAAAATGTTTTACATAAATAAAAAATAAAGGTTAAGTGATATTTGCATAAAAGTTTTGTTATGCATTGTAGTCTCGTGTATTAAAATTATTGTCAAATTTTCCACATCTCATAATAGTAATGAATTTATAATATGGGATTTTTAATTTTGTTATGAATTGTTTGGTTTTTTGTTCAATAATTAAAATACAAATTAATGAAAACTGTTATTAATTATTTGTCGGACAAATTGTCAGAACAACCAATTTTTAAAAACAGTTGGTTGTGACAACATACAAAAGATAATTTAGGCTACCAATGTCGTAGCTGGCACAAACAAATATGACTGTTGTCAACACGGAAGCAAAAGTATACCACAACCAAAATCTTGGTTATCCTGATGGAATCGCATGATAGTAGACAGAACTACCACAATTCGGTTGGCAAACAATTCGGTTGAGGCAACCAAACTGTTTTCTGTGCGCAGTGATATTAATGGAAAATTAATTCGATTGTTAAATTGTTGGATAACGAAGAGCTGAACTTTTGGGTCAAATGTTGGTATCTGCCATAGAACCACCTAAATGTTTCTTGTGATTTTTAACAATGATTGACATTTTTTCTTCGCCAAGTATTATTTATATTTTCTCCTTTATCTAGAATTGTGTTTGCTAAAAAAAATAACTGTAGGGAAACTTTAATTTAATATTTTAAAAAAAAAGTCATATTTTTCATAAACTATTTCTAATTTTCAACACTACCTGCTGACAATGGCAATAACTTATTTTGTATTTTGAAATAACAAAAAAAAAAGCAAATCGTTGATTGTTAACTGAGCAACAATAACCAAGCAACCGACCACAAAAACCTGCAGTCACGAATGTAACCATGGCACCCCGCAAAAAAATGTCAAGGAAATGTACACACATATACACACATATATATATATATATACGAATATATATAATTTTTATTGGCTTTGCCAAAAACATTGACTTTGACTATGATTTCAAATGTGCGGTTGAGAAAATGAAGGCAACTTTGGCATAAAGACTACAAAACATAGCAATTCATATTGCATGTGGCCACATTTTTTTGTTTAAGTATTAACGTATAGGAAGGAGTATGTAGTAACGAAACCACCTTCACCTTAAAGTACTCAACAAAAACACATTGGAATGGTTTTATAATTATGGAATAACAAAAAACAAAAAACAGCAATAACTTTATTAGTTGGTTGGAAAAATAGTACCAAACATTCACATACCTCCAAAGTATTTTTGGCAATATAGAATTGTGAATGAGACACAGAGACGCAGTTATCGTAGAAAGGCTGACAATGTAATACCCTATACCACTACTTCAGAGTAATTTTTCTTAAAGTAATTTTTTCATGAGCTTATTGCGTTGTGTATATTTTAAAGCGTATCGTGCTAAAATCAATTAGAAACCAACCAAACCAATATGAAACCAACTTATTGGAAATAGTTGTTAGCAAAATAAAATAAAAACCTCTAAATTACAGACCGATCGGTAGTACTTTTTATCACATGAATGTGTATGGTTCCAAGTCGGTTGGCGTAATGTAGTGATCCATATAAACCAGAGGTATTTGAGGTAGAAGAAGTCGTAAGGATAACAAATTTCAAAACGATATTTCGACTAACATCGTTAGTCGCCACCAAGAGATCTAATAAAGAACACAAGTAAAAGCGTTAAGTTCGGCCATGCCGAATATTATATACCCTCCACCATGGATAGCATGTGACCTCACAAAATAACTCAAACCTAAAGAAAATAACACCGAAAACACAAAAAATATAGTAGATGAGAACAGAAGGAATCACAACAAGTTAGATGCTATATATGGGGGCTATATCTAAATATGGACCGATATTGCCCATTTGCAATCCCAAACAACCTGCAACTATAAGAAGTATTTGTACCAAATTTGATCAACCTAGCTCTATTATGCGGACTGTAGCGTGATTACCACAGAGGGACGGACGGACGGACGGACAGACGGACATTGCTAAATCGTCTTAGAATTTTACGACGATTAAGGATATATATATACTTTATGGGGTCTCAGATCAATATTTAGAGGTGTTACAAACGGAGTGACAAAATGAATATACCCCCATCCTATGGTGGAGGGTATAAAACACAATAATTTAATTAAAAAACATTAAAAATACGCAAACATTTAATTACATTGAAAAATTGCTGAACATAAAATAAAGTTTCCGACTATTCTTCGAAAATCCAATCACATTATTATATATATCACATTATTCTCACTATGTGTCGGTACTAGGGTGTCCAAAAAAACCGGTTATTTCGAAAAAGCGGTTTCCGGTTTAACCGAAATATTACTTTTTTTAAAACCCGGTTTTCGGTTATTATTTTTTGTCGAAACCGGTTAACCGGCCTAAAAACGCCGGTTTTTAAATAATATACGAAAGTGATTAAAATGTCATTAAATGTTTATTGCAAAACAAAAACAACTAACAATCATTTGTAGTAAAAACCAGTAAGGAAAGGCTAAAGTCGGGCGGTGCCGACTATATAATACCCTACACCACTCTCGTAATAATGAATAACTCTGATATATAAATTTTGTAATTCATGTATAAATTGTTTACATAAATTTACTTTGGGACATTTTATACTTAAATAATACCCTGTACCACAGTGTGGTGTAGGGTATAAAAACGATTGGATCTAAAGAGCCAAATCGGATGAAACATATATATGGGAGCTATAGCTAAATCTTTACCGATTTTCTTCAAATTCGGCAATGTTGGTTCATGAATCAAGAAACTCTACCATTCTAAATTTCAAAACGATTGGATGTAAAATATAGCTTCTATAGAACTAAAGGGCCAAATCGGACGAAACATATATATGGGAGCTATATCTAAATCTGAACCGATTTCAACCAAATTCAATAGCGATCTTAACAGCCGCAAAATACTCTAAACTGCAAAATTTCAGAACGATCGGAGTGAAATTGCGACCTGTAGTCGACGAACAACTTTACATGGACAGACGGACGGACGGACGGACAGACATGTTTAAATCGACTCAGCTAGTGATTCTGAGTCGATCGGTTTACTTTAAGGTGGGTCTAGCTGTGTTATTTTCAGGTGTTACAAACATCTGCCGTGAAACAAACTTATAATACCCTGTACCACAGTGTGGTGTAGGGTATAAACACAATAAAAATACGCAAACATTTAATTACATTGAAAAATTGCTGAACATAAAATAAAGTTTCCGACTATTCTTCGCAAATCTAATCACACCACTACTGTTTTATTCGTCCGTGCTTTCTCACTATGCGTCGGTACATCTGAGAGCACCTGTCAATGTCCGATTTGTAGTTTAATCTCTCCTCCGTAGGAACGTCAATAATATGCAACATCTCTAATGTATAACGTCTATAGTTAGTATTTCTACATCGTGAAAGTCTGTTCTATGCCCTGTTACCGCACAGTGAGCCGTTAATGCTGTCCTTCGTTCTTGAACAGGCTTTTGCAATATAGAAATACTAACTAACAGTTCTCCTGGTGACGACTTACGATGTTAGTCGAAATATCGAGAAAATAAAAATTTTGATATTAATAGAATAAGATCAGTCTTTTAATCAAGGACCTTGAGCCAAATGCATTGAGAAAGGATTAAAAATACGAAGGTCAACAATTAATAAAAACAATATATGGACTTGTTTTTCTCGTCCTTCAATGTTATTTCTAGCGCCAAATGAGAATTATACTCATTTATCCTTCAATATCAGTAGAAATTCTCTATAAATTATTATCCTGATATTATAAAAAAAGGTGTGAAAACAATTGTCAAGATTCATCTCTTTCATTTGACATAAGCAAACTTCTACTTCTATAATGATAATATACATTTAATTTTTTTTTAATTTTGTCTGTTAACATTTTGGAGGCCTTTAAAACTTAGACCGGATCGGAAAGTGTAGGTTAGGTTACATTGGGGTGGCAACCGGTGATACCAGCTGATATAGACCAATTGAGGCCCTAATGCTACAATGGACCCATTTGCCCCTCATTGGAATCAAACTGTTTGATACACAAAATTACAATATGCCACAAAACATTTTTTTGTGTGCGAGGCATATTTTTTTATAAAACCAAAACAAAATTTTTTTTATTGTAAAGTTTTTATTTTATTTTCTTAATCCATCTTTTATGAAATATACCTCTAGTATTTGAACAATATTTTTTTGAAGTATAAGTCCGATAGAGTCGTGATATCCTATATCCTATATGGCCATTTCCCTGGGCTACTCAAAAAAATACCTTACAATTTTGCAACTCATTCTTGAGTATTTTTATACCCTCACTTTAGTGTGACGAGGGTATATATCATTTGCTACGAAAAAAAGTGTAACGCATCGAAGGAGTGATCTAAGACCCTAAGTATGTTCGGCGGATATTCGTTTTGGGCCATTTTAAGTCGAATGAGCAATGTCCGTCCGTCTGTCTGTCTGTCTGTCTGTCTGCTGGGTGGTGCGCACGATAACTCTAGAAAGGAGTAACCGATTAACTTCAAATTTGGTACGTTTTTTCTATCTCCGGCTAAGTTCGAAGATGGGCCATATTGGTCCACTCCTTCTAGTACCTCCCCCACAAAGTGTTAAAATGTTGTGAAATATTGAATCTTTAATAACTGCTAACTACTTATTCGAATCTTCTGAAATTCCATACATAACATTAGTTTATTAGTCGCTATCAACTCATGACCTGCAATTTTTAGTCCATTCGCCTTCATGGTTTCGGAGATCATGCGTTACAAAAAAACGTACAAAATATTTTATATGTAAAGATATACTCAAAGTTTCTGCAAGCACAAAGTAAAGTATTAATTAAATATGAAGGGATTTTTCGAAATTCGTACTATTAGCCGCACAATGGAGGGATGAATATGGTACCACTGCCAAATCTAAACGAAATGAGCTAGAATCGTGAAATTTGGTATGAGGGTAGCCCTTATGAGGTAAACTCAGAAATTGACAGAATTTTTCGAAATTCGAACATTTACGCACACAGTGAGATAAAAAGGGATAAATGTGGTACGACAGCCAAATCCAAATGGCAAGACCTAAAATCGTGAAATTTGGTGTGAGAGTAGCTCTTGGGACGTAAACTAGAACAAGGAGCGATTTTTGTAAATTCTAGGTGCACAGTGGGACGGAAAGGGATAAATATGGTACCATTGCCAAATGTTAAGTCTAGATTTAGAATGGTGAAAATTTAAGCGAGGGATGTCCTTAGGACAACGGTTCGGGGTAGTCAGATTTTTTGTATTTGTACTTTTCGGTGCACAGTGGGGTAAAAAGTGCAAAATGCGGTACAGTGGTTTAAAAATGTTAAACATGGTTCCACGGTTCTAGGGTAGCTTTTGTAACATTAACTAGAGATCGGAAGTGATTTTTAATTCTAACTTTGAGAGGCACAGTGGTGTATAACGGGTTCATTATGGTGCATAGGGGAAAAAATGAATCAATTTGGCAAAATTGGTTATGTTCCAATGAGATACAAAGAGTTGTCATGCTTTTAGGAGCACAGTGGGTGAAAAATATTAAATAACGTATAATGGGCAAACATGGTACAAGTGGGCAAAAATAGTTATATATCGTAAAGTGGGGCAAAAAGTTTTATCTGTGGAACAATGGGACAAAAATGTATTAACTATGATACAGTGGGGCAAAAAGGGTTAAATATGGTACAGTGTGACAAAAATGTTTAACTATATAGTACAAGGGGGCATAAATGTGTTATATATTGTACTGTGGAGCAAACAGGGTTAAGTATGGTACAGGAGAAAAAAGTGTTATACATAGTGGGACAAAGGGTTGAATATGGCACAGGTTAACTATGGTACTGTGGGGCACAAATAGTTAAATGTGGTAACGTGGGACAAAATGGGTTAAATATTGTAGAGTGGGGCAAAAAGCTATGGATCAGTGGTCCAAAAATATCTTAACTATGGTACCGTGGGACAAACATTTTTATATATAGTACTATTTGATAAAAATGGTTACAGTGGGGTACAAAATGTAACATATGGTAACGTATTTAACGTGGGTTAAATATGGTACAGTGGGGAAAAATGGTTAAACATATTATACAGTAGGACAAAAAGGTATTACATATGATTCAGTGGACACAAAAGGGTTAAATATGGTACAGTGGGTATTAAGGAAGTGGGCAAAAATATGGATGCAGGAAGAGAGGGAACTCCTGGAACATAAATATGAGATAAGAAGTGTGTTATATTAAAAATGTATGATTTTAGTAGTACTGTGGTGCAAAAAGTTAAAATTATGGAGCAGTTGGGGCAAGTAAAAATTGAGGGGCGAAAAGGTGTTAAATATGGTTGAGTGGAGCTAAAAGGGTTAACTATGTACGGTGAAGCAAAAACAGTTATATATGGTACAGTGGGGCAAAAAAGTGTTAAATAAAATAGTTAAATGTGGAAAGTGGAGAAAAAGGGAAAAACAGTGGAATAAAAGGTGTTATATCGATAACTCCATTTTAAAACATGCAAACTCGACTTAGCACGTTTTTCATTTCATTTCATTTATTTCGTACAAACTTGTAATTCAAAGCCGTCTGGCCAATTAAACATAAATTACAATATGCATATAACTAAGCTTTTTAACCATGGGTAAAAAACTACTCATTGGTAAATAATGATATGTTGATTTGTTTAAACCTAATTAATATATAAGGAATAAATAATATAAATACAGATTGGGTATACAGAAAAGTATTTAGGATAACTAAATAGCTACTCAGTTTGCGAAACAAACATAAGTAAAATCCTAATATAAGGAAAAATGTATAAAGTGTTCCATAAAATAGAAACATTATTTAACGATTTTTTACGTAGCTTTAATTAAGCTCAATTTTGCATAACAACAAATAAAAATGTTATTGAAAGTGGTGAAGTAGCCTATTGAAGAGTGTAGGGAGCGAAATGCTAAAATTTTTCATGTCATTGGGTAATGAATTGTAAAGTCGTGCTACTCTTACTAGAAACGATTCATTCATTAGGTGGACAACCCTAGGAATAAGCAATTGATTTCTCCTAGTTGAATGGCAAAATACCATCGATTGGCACAAAAAAAGAGGAGACTGACTTTTAATCAGTTTATAAAAAAACAGAAGTAAGCGTAAATTTACAAATGCCCAACAATTTCGTTACATAGGGCGTCACATGAACCCGCCGGTTCAGTCCATATACATACCGCGCCACCCTATTTACAGCCAGATGTACTAAATGCATGTTACCATGTATATTCCACATTATATTCAGTCAAAATTTGGTGTTTATCCGTTAACCCGTCAAAAACGATTAAATATTGTACAGTGGTGCAAAATTGTTTAATTGTGCCACATTGGGCAAAGGGGTTAAATGTGGTACAATGGAGCGATTCACTTTAGCTTTTTTAAATTCGTACCTTTATAGACGCGGTGGAACAACTATGGTTTTATATTATATCAGGGTGTGAATGATTCTATAGGAATATAAACTAGGTGAAAGAAGCTAACATATGATCCAAAAAATAGTTTTTCAATATTCAAAGTTACAGTGCATATAAAGTTATTGTACCTTGTAAAAAAGTTTAAAAAAATCACTCATCTGCGGGAGTATCTATCGGGGACTTTTTGTGAATTTAGGAATGTAGCTTTCAGAGATTTAATAGCAGTCTGGCTATTCAAGAAATTGAGGACGCCAGTGTTGGTCACTATTTTGCGACTCAGCCACTTGACGGCTTCTATTATTAACAATACTTCTACTTGATACGCACTTCAAGTATCTGGTTGTCTGTGAACTACGCATATCAAGACTATGTTCTTTACGGTGTAATCCAAAGCTTATATTAAAGTGGAGATAGTTACTATTTGTTAGTATTCTGCCAGTCCTGAATGAACTTCTTAGTAAAGATAAACATGAACCTCTTGTTTAGCTTAGAGCCCAAACTATGCCAATTCTATTCCAATTTTCTTTCTGACAAAGAATTAGCAAAATTTTGTCACACAATAACAAATTCCAAATAATATAGTTGATTTACTCGACTGCACTGTTCTTAATTGTTAAGTGTTTCGAGTTTATTTTGGTAAAATGTATCAAAAATAATCTTAAATAAAATGAGCAAATGTTTTCGTAAACTATCTACGCTTTTTTGCAGATAGTGTGACATCACTTCTTTCCCCAAAGACTGTCCTCAGTCACACATCCATCAATCACTCCCTTAAGACTGGCTATAAATATTATTAAATAAATATTTAATTTAGGTTATCATCTCATCTCATTCTCTCTGTTATGTATTAGTTGGTGTTCTTCTGTTAATGGTCCTTCGATAATTTATTAAAACAAATATGATTTATTGAGCTTTTTACACTTATTGGTCAACAACAGCAGGGCATGTCAGAGCATAACAACAACAATCATGACAACGCCAACAAAATATCGAATGGTATGATAGAACTCAGTTGCCATTTTTATGAAAAAAAAAATCAGTCCCGCAAGAAAATACATTTCCAGAAATGACCTTCATTTCCTTTTGTTTTACAGTTGGTCCCCATTGTGTTTGCTCCTTTTGCTATTGTTGTTGTAGTTTTTTAATATTGTCGGCGCATTGGCAGTTTGAGCTGTTGTTGGCAAAGCTATTCAATGCTTTGGTAGTTGTTGTTTTATGCTCGACGTAGTTTTCTGTCATTGTCTACAGTAAAACAAAAAGCAACAAAACAAAAATGTTGTAAATTTTTTCTGTTTTTAACTTGTCATTCATTGTAGTATTTCTGTGTTTTGTTGCTGCTTCTATTTTTGCTTCCTGTGCGCGAGAGTCCATAAGAATTGTTATGTTGTATGAAAATGTTTGTCCTTTCCCCCGGCCGTAGAGGTTTGAGTACGTTTCTCTTTAAACCGCCAATCACTCCTCCATTTGCTACTTGTGCTTGTATGTTGCGACCAGTGGGTCGAAAGTCGAAAATACGATTTGCCTTTTTTTAATGCAAGTTATATAGACCAACAAAGGTCCTCAGTGCTACCACGGGTCCAGTTACCCTTCATCGGAACCAATTTGTTTTATACACAAAGCTATCAATAATACGAATATCGGAACCGGCCAGATCTTTCGGACTTTCTAGTCGTTTTCTTAACGTAAAGCAGAAACAACGCTTAGCACTTCTTTCTCCTCGCATCATCCATCCAAAGCTTCCGTAGAAGTCATTGGACACTATTTTTTTAACCGTCAGAACTGACACAAGCGTATACAGTTTTTTTCCTCTATAGTGCAAGGAGACATTTTGAACTTCTCAGGTCATCAGTGCAGTTCCCTGATATCCTTTTGCCCAGGTACGAGTTATGAGTTATACATATATTAAACTGCTCAGCCATATATTTAAAAGATCTGCAACAATCGAAGGCTGTTTGCGAATTTAGGCATGTAGCCTCCAGAGATTTAAATGCAGTATGGCTGTCCGAGCAAATGGCGACGCACAGTACTTCAGAATCAAAATCCATGGCCCAAAATTCAATAACTTTTGTTCTAGTAAACATTTTTGAGTTTTGTAAAAACCCGAAATTAGACAAGGATCCAAGAATTATTTATATCATAGAAATTGGAGCAAAGTTGACTACTTTTCTTAATTTTGGATTTAAACGAAAAGTATTTTTTTTATTTTTATGTTTTTTTACATGCGCAAAATGTTTTAATTTTATTTCGTATTACAGATTTTTGCATTTTTCAGATTTCGAAAAATGAAAAAACGCAATTTATTTTTTCGACTTTGTCAAACATATCAAGAAAGGCGATTTTGCCCCGTGTAGAGTTAACTACCCTTTGATAGTAGAATCGAACCTATACTGTCAAGTCCGTGTATTTTTTTCATTGTTGCACAGTGTAATGTGCCGAAAACATGATTTCTGCTCATATTTTTATTTTTTTTTTAAGAAACTTGGATTTTAACCACTCTTTAAGCGTTTATTTCTTAAAACTCAATGATTGCTACAAATGTAGTATGTTTGAGCAATGACCTCTGTCTGTCTGCTTGGCTGATGCGCACGATAACTCTTGAAAGGAGTAAAGGATTAATTTCAAATTTGGTATGTGATAATATTTTTTCTTATTCAGGATATATTCGAAGATGGGCCGTATTGGTCCACTTCATCAATTAATTATCTCCCTCACAAAGGGTAAACATTTAGTGAACTATTGATTCGTTAATAACTTATACACTTCCTATCCGAATCCTGTGTAGATTCACACATAGTAAGAGTTTATCTGTTGCTATCTTTCTTTTTATACCCTACACCACACTGTGGTACATTATAAGTTTGTTTCACAGCAGATGTTTGTAACACCTGAAAATAACACAGCTAGTCCCCCCTTAAAGTATACCGATCGACTCAGAATCACTAGCTGAGTCGATTTAACCATGTCTGTCCGTCCGTCTGTCCATGTAAAGTTGTTCGTCGACTACAGGCCGCAATTTCACACCGAGCGTTCTGAAATTTTGCAGTTCAGAGTATTTCGCAGCTGTAAAGATCCCTATTAAATTTGAAATCGGTTCAGATTTATATATAGCTCCCATATATATCTTTCGTCCGATTTGGCCCTTTAGTCCTATAGAAGCTGTATTTTACATTCAATCTTTTTGAAATTTAGAATGGTAGAGTTTCTTGATCCATGAACCAACACCACCGAATTTGAAGAAAATCGGTTAAGATTTAGCTATAGCTCCCATATAAGAACTTCTGGGAGATGATAATAAAACTGAATAATATGTAAACGTTGTTCTTGCGTATATATCTCCATGATGAAATTGTAAACACTACTGAATACAATGAAAAACAAATGACAGATCATGACATATTACAAATGGCCGAAACGTCACTTTAAAATCATATCATCCCTATTGGAAAACCCGTTACAAGGCGGGTTGAAATGTTTAGATTCTTCGAAAATGAAAATATTCCTTATAAAAACATTTTGAAATTAGTACATACATATTTCATTTGCTTTGCTTGCGTTAAATGCGCCAACGGAAGCCATTTTTTTTCAATATTTAACAACATTTGGCCTTCAGAAAAAACACAAATGAAAGCGGAATCTTTAGAACCTCTTTTAACAAATAGAACTGATGTTTTACAGAAAATACATTCGGTAGAGAAATATCAGAAGGGTAATTCCAACGGCAGTCGACCCACTTTTAAACACGACCCCCTCCGATTTCGATGAAATTTGGTACACGCTATCTCCTAGTGAGTACAATTTGTATGATTTCTATATTTAGTCCAAATTCGTTATGGTTCTTGTTTTGCAGCGTCCGAAAGTTGGTCGAATCTCTACTTTGTTCTTAAAGGATACTGAATTCAACAGAGTATAACTTAAGAACGCGTTATCCGATTTCAACGATTTTAGTGTCATTATAACCGGCCACTCCCGTACTTCAAAATTATCTCGACTTTCAAAAATATAAATCAGATTGTATTATTACCACGATCCGATATACGTTCTCATAACAAATAATAATTTGATTCCGCTCAAATAGAAAGAATTTACATTGTGTTTTGTATAAAAATCCTGAAATATATGTGGGAGAAAACAGTAAAAAATCTGTATCTTTTAAACCAAAATGACCTCCATCGTGAAACTTATGTCACGTGTAAATGACATTTAACGGTATAACTACAAAAAATATGAAGAAAAAAATTAGGTGCATTTCGAGATATTGAAGGATTAAAAATTTTTTTGGATTTTTAATGTCCTTCGACAAGGACAATTTTTTTTTTAAATTATAAATTTTGAAGTACGAGAGTGGCCGGTTACAATGACACTAAAATCGTTGAAATCGGATAACGCGTTCTTAAGTTATACTCTGTTGAATTCAGTATCCTTTAAGAAAAAAGTAGAGATTCGACCAACTTTCGGACGCTGTAAAACAAGAACCATAACGAATTTGGACTAAATATATACATCATACAAATTGTACACACTAGGAGATAGCGTGTACCAAATTTCATCGAAATCGGAGGGGGTCGTGTTAAAAAGTGGGTCGACTGCCGTTGGAATTACCCAGAAGTAAGATATCAATATTTTGTAAATTGTATGAATGTGTATTTTTTAGTTCCTTTGTATGTAATTACTACAATAAACGAGTTTTATTTAGTTTTAAATAAAATTCAAGCAAATTATAAAAATATGTACACTTTTACTGCATGGAATCGATGGTCACCGTATCTATAGATGCTTTCCATATCTTCTCAATCCTGGGAAATATCTGTCCTTTAATGGGTTTTAAGTTTATAAAACAGGGAAAAGCCGCATGAGTCTTTTGGCTAACTAATGGTTTAACAGTCCCCAGAAGTTCTTATCCGGCAGCTATTTACCTATAGCTCCCATATATATGTTTCGTCCGATTTGGCCCTTTAGTTCTATAGAAGCTGTATTTTACATCCAATCGTTTTGAAATTTAGAATGGTAGAGTTTCTTGATCCATGAACCAACATTGCCGAATTGGAAGAAAATCGATTAAGATTTAGCTATAGCTCCCATATATATGTTTCATCCGATTTGGCTCTTTAGATCGTTTTTATACCCTACACCACACTGTGGTACAGGGTATTATTTAAGTATAAAATGTCCCAAAAGTAAATTTATGTAAACAATTTATACATTAATTACAAAATTTATATATCAGAGTTATTCAATATTACGAGAGTGGTGTAGGTTATTATATAGTCGGCCCCGCCCGACTTTAGCCTTTCTTTACTGATTTTATATCAGGTCAAGTTTGAAACAGGGCCATATTGGTCCAGGAGTACCAAACCACTTCTGGTAACCCCCACACACAAATTGATTGATCAAAGCAGACATTACTTTCTCTGAAAGCTAGCACTACAATCGTTTGACTGCCTAAGAAGCAAACATTCCTCTCTAAATTCCCCCACTGTGCTTCTCTGTGTAAGCGTGTGTGTGCATGTGAATTATATTGTTTTGCCTTCTCTAGGATCTTTGTGCGTGGTTTTTTGTCATTGAAGTTTTTTTTTTGTTTTGTCATATGTCCTTTTTTTATTTTTGGCTTGAATATAGAATTTTGTTGACCTCGTTATAAACCAAAAGATGCATTAAAGTCACTTAGTCACTGTTTCTTGCCGCTGTTGTTGCTGCTCTCCTAGAAGGGATTACGATGATTTGAAAACATAGCAGGAATAACAAGAGCGAAACATCGAAATGACGATAATGGTTTTATTACTTAGCAACTTTGCCATTCAGCATCATGTCTAGGTTGCCGTTCATATGACGCCGCATTTCATTTCTCAATCCGTAAAAAAAGGACCTGTTCTCTAGACTGCTTGCGTAATCGACAAAATAACAAAAAAAAAAAAACAACTTTGGAAAGGCTCCAAAGTGTTATGTTCTAGAAAACAGTTTGCATAACGTCCTGGTGTGCTTTTTTTATGAGAAGCAAAATGCTCTAGTCAATCTACATCAAGGGGGGGGGGAGCGAGAAACGCTGGCAGATGACAAACATAAAATGTCATTGAATTTATTGTAGTTTTCATGTCACAAATCCCAATGTGCACAACAACAAGAACATATAAAAAAACACAGCCTTGTAAAAAGCAGATTAAATAAATTGTTAAAAATGATGTATAAAATAAATTGTAGTCCTTTTTTGTGCTCAGAACAAAGAGCCTTAGTCAAGGGTTTTTTGACACAAAGAGTATGCCGAATTGAACCCATTTTAAATCCCGAAAGTTGGAAAAAGTTAACTTTTTTAAAGTGTGCTGAAAACTAAAACTAAATCAATCAATCTGTCTGTTTTTATTGGATAGATATTTGAGAACACTTTTAAAACATCGCCAAAATGAGGAAATATATTGGCCATAACTAAAAACAAGCAACTTGTTAACGATCATTTTATCAAAAATGTTTATTAGTTGTTTGGAGACTTAATTCAAGTAAAACATTGGGTGGGTATTGTATACAAATGCTTTCGAATATTGGCAGTCCCAAAATTAGACGATCTAACAAAGAAAACACAACAAATATGCTTTCAATAGCTTCGTAGCTCTGTTAATGGTAAGAACTGTCTAGCTAGCACCTGCAAATAGCCATCAACCGCAACCTCCACCTCTTCATTGCTGACAAAAAATTTTCTGTTAGCTATTTTTTCAAGTTTGGAAAACAAAAAATAAGCTGAGGGAGCCACATCTGGCCATTAAGGCCATTGCTGAAGCAATTCGAACTATAATTCCTTGATTTTGACCATCGCAATAGTGGATGTGTGAACTGGTACATTGTCTTGATTGTGAGCAAACGTGGCACCCATCTTGTACACAGATTTATCATCATCCAATTTTCCGTCAATATGCGGTGTATAACAATTTTTTAAATGCCTATGACTTCAGCTAGCTCACGAACCTTCAACGGAAGGTCATTCAATAAAATTTTCTGGATTTTTGTAACAATATCTGACGTGTACACCTCGATTGTTCGACCACTACGGTGTTCGTCAGGCCCCGTTTAAAATCCGCCACCCAATATTTTATTGTTGCAAACGAAGGAGCAGCCTCCCCAAAGTAGAATCTACCTCGGTTTGATATATGGGTTGGACTGAAACGTTTTAAATGAAAGTGTTGTACAGGGATTTCCAATAAGATACTTTGAAGAAAAAACACACTTATTGTTAAGGAAATACAAAAGTTTTTTTATTTAATGTGAAGTACTCGTACAATCGATACAATTAAGTTCTAAATAAAACGTCATTAAAATGGTCTCCACGACTTCGATGAACCCAATATTCGAGCACTTTTTCCACCAAATCAAATCGTATGTCATGAATGGCTAATTAAATATTGACTTGTAAAGCTTGAAGAGAGTCTGGTTTATTTCGAAAGACTTAAAATAGCCCCACAGGAAATAGTCTAATGGTGTTAAATCACAACTTCTTGGAGGCCATTCAATATCACAATTTCTTGAAATAATCGAATCTCCAAACTTTTCTCGTAACAATTCAATTGTTTCATTTGCTGTGTGGCACGTAGCCTCAATCGGTCAATGGCAAAAAGATAGCTCTTAAAAGGAGCTAAAATATTGCTCATGGGTGTCAAGGACGTAGGTCGACTGGATAGTTTTTTTTTTTGGATATAAAAAAAATTTACTTAGCATCATTTTCAAATGTGAACGCAAAGTTTATTTTTGCTCTAGCTTCTTAACGGTTCGTCGGATCGGGAATCGGTCAATGGCAAAAAGATAGCCCTTAACGAGAGCTAAGATATTGCTTATGGGTGTCAAGGTCGTAGGTCGACTGGAAAGTGTCTCTTCCACTTCAAAATCATATCATCCCTATTGGAAAACCGTTTATTACATATCGGTGAACAGTTTTCCATGTTTTCAAATTCACTGAGATCTTTTGCTTTTCTAAAAAAAACTAAACAACGTGGTGCCATGAAATTTAAAACATATGTTTTGGAAGGTTGCCACTTTTCACGAGTCAATTTTTCAAACTACTACCGCCATCCATATGTCAGTTCGGCTAAATTTGGGGCCGCCCTCTAAGAGGATTTGTAAAAATGTTCAAGAACTTTAATTAAAAAATATATCACTTGGCCATATATATATACGGGTATACGAGTATATACAATTTTGTTAGATTGAAAAAAAATAGTTCTGTTTCACGAAAAGATTATTTGAAGATGTAGAATTTATTAAAATAAGTTGAAAGAAAGATTATATCAAGTTGATGCACAGTTGTACTGATGATGATGCTAATGAGCGGCGAACCCTTTCTCACTTATGTTAACAAACAAAATATGAGTTCTGTGCCACAGAGATCCCACATGAAACTCAAGAAGAGCCATTGCATTCCCTAAAAGTTTCTGTGTGGTGTGGCATTTGCGGCGAAAAAGTATATATATATATTTATTCCTATGGTTCCAATGTGGAACAAAGGACCGCAACAAAACTCATCCAATTGGACCTGACTTGCGCCATCAGCATCACTTCCGGCCAAATCGCTCCCACTAAGCCAACTTACGCTTCTATTTGCCTCCTCCAGGTATTGTCAGGCCTTCCCCTTCTTCTGCAGCCTTGAGGATTCCATGATATTCCCATTGTCGCTACGTCATTATGCGGTATCCTTAGGATACGACCGATCCAATTCCATTTCCGTTTAACTATTTGGCTACGGATTGAAGATTGCCCTGCTCTTGCTCATAATTCCGTGTTCGGGATAACGTTCGGCCAAAATATTTGCATTATCTTTCGAAGGGACCGGTTTATGAATAACCTGCAGATCCTGCAGTTCGTTGACTGAGGTGTTCCATGATTCAGAGCCGTAAAGTAGAACAGATTGTACATTTGACGAGAAACAAGTAAGAAAGTTTCAGTCGGGTAAACCGACTAAGGTATACCCTCACTTTGTGAGTAATGTAATGAATATTACTCGAATTATTCTGTCAATTTGTGTGGGAGGTACCAGAAGGGGTTTATCAAATACACTTTTTTTTTGCTGAACATTAGATAGTTTAAATTCATTGCACTGTGCCGACTTATAAGCATTTATGTGCACTGGTATAAACGTTATGAGACATTAAATTGTGGTATGATTTGGGCATTTTGTGTGGGAGGTACAAAGAGGGGCGTAGCAATAACGCCCATTTTTCACAGGGCTATAGACACTATAAAAACATTACACTGTACAAAATTTCAAGTATTTTTATACACTGGTTTTAATGTTATAAGCTGTTAACTTTTGGTGCAAAAAGGTACCTTTGTGTGGGAGGTACCAAAAGGGGCGTGACAACAACACCCATTTTTCCCTGGACTGTATGCAATATAAAAGCATAATACTGTACAAAATTTCAAGTATTTTTATACACTGTTATTAATGTTATAAGCTGTTAACTTTTGGTGCAAAATGGTGCATTTGTGTGGGAGGTACCAAAAGGGACGTGGCGACTTCGCCCATTTTTCTCGAGTTGATAACGACTAATAAGCTAATACTATGTGTGGAATTTCAAAAGATTCGAATAAGTAGTATAGCAGTAATTAAAGAGTCAATATTTCACAACATTTTAACCCTTTGTGGGGGAGGTACTAGAAGGAGTGGACCAATATGGCCCATCTTCGAACTTAGCCGGAGATAGAAAAAAATATTACCACATACCAAATTTGAGGTCAATCGGTTACTCCTTCCGAGAGTTATCGTGCGCACCAGCCAGCAGACACACAGACAGACAGACAGACAGACAGACAGACAGACAGACGGACGGACATTGCTCATTCGACTTAAAATGACCCAAAACGGATTTCCTCCGAACATACTTGGGGTCTTAGGTCACTCCTTCGACGTGTTACACTTTTTTCCGTAGCAAATGATATATACCCTCGTCACACTAAAGTGAGGGTATAAAAACGAAGTTTGGTTTTTAGGTGGATGTGGGGAGTTTTCCACACATTTGGAGGGCTCTTAAAGTCTGATTCGCCTTTTTGATGCGGTTAGCAATATCCTCTCGTGAGCCACCTGTGGACGATATGATGCTGCCCAAGCATGTGAAGGATTGAACGTCTTCGAGTTCGATATTGTTAATTTTGAACTTCGAAGTATTTGTGGTGTTTAGGTGAAAAACCTTGGTCTTTTCGATGTTTATATGTAGACCGGCGTTCTTCTGTACTTCTTGCAGTTCTGAGGCCATATCCATATCGTTGACATAGTCGAGGTCTTCGAGACGTCGAGTCATACCCCATGTGATGTCCCTTCTTATAGCGGTTGCTTGCAACATTATAACGTCGAGAACTATATTGAAGAGCAGCGAGAAAATAACACAGCTTTGAAGTACTCCTGTGTTCAAACAGAAATTCCTGTCAAGTAAGCGCTCGTGTAGAACTTTGCTTGTCGAATCTCGGTATAAGGCTTTTATGACATCGATTATTTTGCCTGGAACCCCTTTACATTCGAACGCTTGCCAAATTGGCTGGTTGTCGAAAGCTTTCGCAAAGTCAATGCCACCGACTGCTCGACGACAATTCGGATACTGTTGCTGCGGTCGATACATTTGCGATGAGCTCAAAATCCTGCTTGTTCGGTGCGAAGATCCGATGCAATAGTGAGGGACAATCTTTCGTGAATAATGTGAGCAAGAACCTTACAGGGTTATGACCCTCCAATTTCCGCATTCGGTCAGGTCCCCCTTTTTTTAGTAGTTTTATGATTACTCCAATATTGAGTTCGAGTGGTAGTGAGTAGGAGTTTCAGAAGTCTTCAATAATGGGATGTATGAGCTTTTCGGTGATAGAGGGGTCAGCATTGAGCAACTCCGGACTTAAGTTGGCCACTCCTTTGATTTGTCTGGACATGTTATTCATATATATCGGTTCTGGTGGTATGGTTTTCGCATTGACACCAAAATGTGGTGCCGGAGTCCGAAACTGACAGTATGTCGGCATAGTGGTCGGACCATATTGCCAGTTGCCGGTACACAGATGATGCCATTCCACCTGCGGGATCTTTTAGTGGGTATATATGGAGCGGGATCAATAATGGAGTGGTATGGATTGTCTCCAATAATCTACAATCCAAATTTCGTTCTTCTACGGTCAATCGTTGGTGATATAATATATTTTTAACTAATTCTACGCCTACTTCTGCCACACCCACTAATCTGATCCTGCCAATTATTGTTAAAGGTTTCGACAATAACACCAATAGCGTGTGTTCCAAATTTCGTTCTTCTACGAACAACACATTCTGAGATATCCGAATTTTATATAATGCCACGCCCACTTATGCCATCTCGCCCACTGAATATTCTAATATTGACTCCAATAACTTACAATCCAAATTTCGTTATTCTATCATCAATAGTTTGCTGAGATAATAAATGTTAAACTAATGCTACGCCCACTTTTGCCACAGCAAATAATCGGATCCTGCCAAACTTTATTGATGTTTTAGATACTAACTCATTTTTCTAGGATCAACACTTTCTGAAATTTTTGAATTTTAAATAATGCCATGCCCACTTTGCCCCGCCCTATTTTTAAATTTGGTTTCCAAAAACCATCTCTCACCTTGTAGCTAACAAACAATAGAAAAAATTTAAAATAGGTCCAGTGGTTTCAGCGTCTGTAGAGCACATACATCTATACATTTTTCCAATTTTATATACGAGTATAGACATAGATAAATTGTAATGCAATGCCGTTTTAGTGAAAATTTTGAAAAACCGTCCAGGAATTTTGTTTTTTTAATATGAAGTCAAATATTTCACCCATGAACAATTAATTGTCCGTTGCCATTCAGAGGATGTGTGTGCACATGACCTGTCGTTATATAATCTCTTTTCATTGAATGCTGGAGTTATGTCAGCTTCCTGGTGAGAATTTTTTTTCTTGCATTGCATTAAAAAAATCTTGTTGATGCCAACTGCACACTATAAATACGTCACAATACGTTATTTTGGAACATGCAGTCCATTTCTTATAGCTCCTCTCTCTCCTTGTCCTCAAAAGGGAGATAGATATCCGTATGAATTCGACTACGAGTAATGTCAACCCGATGTATGTATATGTAAGCTATATACACATAAATATGCATGAACTCATATACCTCTGTGTGTGTGTGTGCGTACGTACCGCGTGTTATGAGCGCGCAAAAATTTATGGTGTCGCTGCAGTTTTTGTCTGTTTTGTTTCCTTTTTAATATTTTACCATTTTCCGCTCTCTTTTTTTTCGGACTACGACAAAAGATTGTGGCTTTTATGCGACATTTTTTGTGGTCGGACATTGTGTACAGATGAGCATTGCTGACTTTTTGTGAGTGTGTGAGACAGAGTGTTTGACCATTGGTCTTCCCCTTACATTTGTATGGATGCGTTTACTCTTGTGTACTTAACACAGTGCACGCTGAAGAAAAATCGCCTCTGTAGTATATTGTCCCAAACATATTCTGCTTGAAACATATATATTTTTAGGGTGCACTCCAAATATATAACATTTGACACCTACAAATATTATATGTTTGGGAGGATGTTGTTCTAGACAAAACTATGTTTAATATTTTTATTTGCATATGTTATTTCCCAAACAAAGATCTATTTGCGTGAATATATATCTATTCTTTAATTGTTTTAAGTTTTCAGCAATTGAAAGGTCATTTTTAGAAATTTTTAATGTTAGTAAAATTTCTTTCTAATTGAAAATAATGACTGGGAATAGTTATAAAATACAAATAAGTGGTTTCAAATAGAAGTTAATGCTAAGTATGCCATTTTTAATAGGAAAGCATAATTCGAAAACATGAAAAAAATGAAAACTAAAGTTCGAAAACATCAGCAAAGTTTAGAAAATCATTTTTTTTAATAAAATATATTTGGAAATTTTCGTAAACAATAATTTTATTTGTATTTAAACACATATTTTATTTGAGAAAATTAGCTCGCAAATATATTTTATTCTAATATATTAACATATGGGTTCTAAATACATTTTATTGATTTTCAAATAAAATGTATTTGCTCGAAAATATATAATATTTGAAAATTTGTGTTCCAAGTATAATTTCTTTCGATTCTAACATGTCCAAAATGACGATTTTGCCCCGTGTGATTGCTGGTCCCTAATACACGAAGAGAAAAGAAGATTTTCAAATGCAAGAAATGTTCGACAACTACTTACCATCCGGGGAATTGAAAATTCATTTGTTGAACCTACAAACTTTTCAACTTTTCCTCAAATAATTTGTTGTTATTAACAAAAGAGATCTCTTTTGCCTGAAGTAAGTGTCTACAGATTTTAGTTTCCAAAAATTTCACTGCTGTGGAAGGCAAATGATTTTTCTTTGTGTGTATGTATCTACAGCAAAGTTGCCCCTGTTAAGGGATTGAAGTTCTAGCAAAAAAAGTATTCACATTCGTCCAATTGTGTTTATTGCCGGTTTCCTTATTTCAATTTATGAAATTTTTTATATTATTAATAAAAAGGCAACACTGATATTTACTCTGTGAAATGTGTGGAAATGATAAAAAAAGTGACTGGGGGTTGAGCTATAATCAAATAAAATGGGGCAAGTTAAGGCGGATGAAAGTATTCGGTCGCTTTAAATTACAAATGAATTTAATTTTTATATACACAAAAATCGTTGCCTCTTGTCCAACGTTGACAGTTGGGACGTGTTTTAAAATATCGATTTTTTGCTAAGCTTTGACCTCGCCTCCTTCCTGACGCAATTTAAATTTAATTTATTTAATACTGTGGGTCAATACAGCGTCATACTAGAGCAACATTTTCTGAGAATTTGAGAAATATGGGCATTTCCGGCGAATGGTCAACCAAGGCCGAAAAACAAAATCTTGATAACCATCGTATTTAATTGTGAATAATTATAAAAAAAATTATAAACACTGCCAACATTTTTAAAATAAAGGGTGGTATATTTTAAGGGCCGATGTTGATTTTGAATAAAACACAAATTATTTAGGAAATTATTGTCATTTCTTTTTATTATGTTATTTTTTTCATTTTATAGTTTAAAATGAAAAAAATACAATTTTTTTAAATACATTTTGATATTTAATTATTTTACATGCAAAACATATATAATGTTTGCGCTCTTTCTACAAAATCTCTCCATTATGTACAAGCAATTAAGAAGAGAAAAATACAAGGACACCAAAAAACGTTCGATTAACGGTTAAAACACATGGAAAAATCGTACGTTCGCGACCCTTACATTCGCGACCGATACTTAAGCCAATTATAAAATAACCAATAGAGATAATTTATTGTGTAGTAAATACTCGATAGGAAGCTACATTAATCCGTTTTTAAAATAAACTAATAGCTTTAGAAAATTCCTTTCCCTTTAACAAATCACAATTTGTAATAACACAAATTTTGAGTGCAAAAGCTTTTGAAATGATTGAGAAACAGTTCGACAAAGTCGAAAAAATAAATTGTTTTTTTTTCAATTTTCGAAATATGAAAAATGCAAAAATCTGTAATATGAACAAGTAAGAAATTTCAGTCGGGTAAACCGACTAAGGTATACCCTCACTTTGTGAGGAATTTAAATATGCACTGGTCTATGGGCATTTCTCCAATGTTGAATGCGACATTCGTACGCATTCAAAGTGAAAAAAAACATATGTCAAAACATTATTTCATTTTGACAAAAGGCGAAACTTATAGCTCTTGATTAGTACTATAATTGGTGCTAAGGTTGATTTTGCGCAATTGTTCGTTTTCAAGATAATTACAAAAAACCAAGCCATTCGCACGCGACAAAAACAGAAGTCGTTTTCAAAGCAAACCAATCAAACACTGATTTCAGGGAAACCTGAAGGAATATTTTAATGCGACATGTCATTGACTCATGTATCTTAATAATGTTTTTTTATTTTATTCAAAAATATTAAGTAGTTTATTTGTTATTTAATTTTAATCACATTCGCAGGCGACATGTCGCATGCGACATTTCATTCCATCGTTCTTTTTATGTTTATTTTGTACCTTTTATGCAACTAGGCATCCAAAGGTTGATTATAAATGATTTTTAATATATTTATTTTCACAACAAAAATTATTTTTCTTGAGCGCCCTGGGTAGCGTACTCGCCTATGACTATGGGGGTTGTGGGTTCGATTCCCACCAGAGGCTCTGGTCTGTCGCTGCAAAAATGCAGCCATATGGTCTTTGTAACCCGGCCTTTCCCTGGACCTTAAAATTAGAATATAAATTTACTTTGTATTGTAATTCATATAAATAAATAAATAATTATTTTTCTTATATCCCTTAAATATAAATCAATATTTAAAAGAGAGACCATTAATCAGAAAATAACATGCAATACAAATGTTTAAAACATAAATGTTGCAATTATTCGAATTTGCACTCAAATATTTTAAAATGTGTTACGTATAAATGTAGTTTTTGGGGAAAATTAGTTAAATTTGATAGATTCCTTATAAAAAATAGTAAAACAACATACGTTTATAGACTTTCAATTTTTTGGCTGCGGTTGACATCTCTTTGGAAATTCCCAAATATTTACTAATTTTATGAGCTATTTAATTTTGGTATGTCTTGCCTCTTTTTGTGTGGGAGGTACTAAAACGGGTTTGGTCATAACTCCCATTTTTAACAGGACTGTAGGAATTTTACAAACTATATACTGTGCAAAAATTTGGAGTATATATACGTATTGATATTCACGATATAAGCTGTTAACTTTTTGTACAAAATGGTACGTTTGTGTGGTAGGTTCCAAAAAAGGCGTGATAATAACACCCATTTTTCGACAGACTGTAGGTACTATAAAAACATTACACTTCGGTGTAAATTGTCCATTTGTGTGGGAGGTACCAAAAGGAGCCTGCCAATAAACCCCATTTTTATAACCTCACTTTAGTGTGACGAGGGTATATATCATTTGCTACGGAAAAAAGTGTAACACATCGAAGGAGTGACCTAAGACCCCAAGTATGTTCGGCGGAAATCCGTTTTGGTTCATTTTAAGTCAAATGAGCAATGTCCGTCTGTCTGTCTGCTGGCTGGTGCGCACGATAACTCTCGAAAGGAGTAACCGATTGACATCAAATTTCGTATGTGGTAATATTTTTTTCTATCTCGGGCTAGGTTTGAAGATGGGCCATATTGGTCCACTCTTTCTGGTACCTCCCCACAAAGGGTTAAAATGTTGTGAAATATTGATTCTTTAATAACTGCTATTATACGTATTCGAATCTTCTGAAATTCCACACATAGTATTAGTTTGGTAGACGCTATCAACTCGAGGAAAATGGGCGAAATTGCCACGCCCCTTTTGGTACCTCCCACACAAATGCACCATTTTGCACTAAAATTTAAAAGCTTATAACATTAATACCAGTGTTTACAAATACTTGAAATTTTGTATAGTGTAATGCTTTTATAGTGCCTACAGTCCACTGAAAAATGGGCGTTATTATCACGCCTCTTTCCTACAGTCCTGTTAAAAACGGGAGTTATGACCAAACCCGTTTTAGTACCTCCCCCTTTTGGTACCTCCCACACAAATGCACCATTTTGCACCAAAAGTTAACAGCTTATAACATTAATACCAGTGTATAAAAATACTTGAAATTTTGTACAGTGAAAAATGGGCGATATTGTCACGCCCCTTTTGGTACCTCTCCCACAAAGGTACCATTTTGCACCAAAAGTTAACAGTTTATAACATTAATATCAGTGTATAGAATTACTTGAAATTTTGTACAGTGTAATGCTTTTATAATGCCTATAGTCCAGTGAAAAATGAGCGTTATCACCACGCCCCTTTTTGTACCTCCCACACAAAATGGCCAAATTATACCACAATTTAATATCTCAACGTTAATAAACCAGTCCATATAAACGGTTACAATTCGGCACAGTGCAATGTAGTTAAAGTATCTACTGTTCAGCGAAATATAGGTGTATTTCTTAAACCCCTTCTGGTACCTCCCACAAAAATTGACAGAATAATTTCTGTAATATTCAATATTACATTACTCACAAAGTGAGGGTATACCTTAGTCGGTTTACCCGACTGAAACTTTCTTACTTGTTCAGTTGACTGTAGACACCATAAAATCATTATCCAATTCAAAATTTCAAGTATTTTATACCTCTGGTATAAAAGTTATAAGAGGGTACCAAAAGGGGAGCGGTAAACTTGCCCATATTTCTCGTGGAGGTAGCGACTAATAAATTACTACTATGTGTGGAATTTTATAAGATTCGAACTAGTGTAGAAGTTATTAGAGAATCAATGTTTCATAAATTTTTAAACCTCGTTGGGGAAAGGTACTAGAAAGAGTGGACCAATATGGCCCATCTTTGAACATAGCCGGAGATAGGAAAAGTTATCGTGGGCACCAGCAAGCAGACAGAAAGATAGACAGACAGACGGAAGGACCGACATTGCTCAAATTACTTAAAATGACCTAAAACGGATTTCCGCCGAACATACTTGGGTTCTTAGGTCACTCCATCGATGTGTTAATCTTTTGGTTTGTAGCAAATGATATACATATACTCTACACAGAAAGAAAAATGCCATACTAAATTCAAGTAAAAAATTCTTAATTTAAGCCGAAATCGAACTTAAAAATTTAAGTACGTTCGAACTAAGTTTTTCTTAAAACAAGTATAAATCGGCTTACAATGAAAAAATCAAGCGCTGAAAGGCTTAAAATAAGCATTTAATGCTTGAAATCAAGTAAACTTTTCTTGAAAGGGAAAATTAAGCCTATTATGGCTTAAAGTAAGAAAAAAAGCTTACTTTAATCTCTGAGAGACAGAACCATTATAGAGCACAATAAAATTACCTCTCAACCACTCTCATGCAAGTGGTTGATTTTGGCTGACGCAACATCAAACACACAGGCATATAAATTGTCGATGTATAAACATTTGTGCGCGACCATATCCAATTCGTTTCTCGTTCAAGCAGTGTTTGCAAATACATTACTTGGCGTGATTTTTTATGATTTTAGTTTTTTGAAGTTGTTAGTAATTCTTATTCATTTCGTTTATGCTATTCCTTATATGTTTCATATTTAAATCGAATAAATGCAGCAAAACTTTTACTTTTGCTGTCAAGCAATTGTATTTTGACATACCATTTTAAAAAATTGCATTCTTTGCAATACAGTGGCAAAAATGGTATAATTAATATAAATATGGGTATAAAACGAACGAAAGCACAATAAATCTAGTATGACCAGGCTTAAATCAAGAACTTATCTGGCTTAAATCAAGTATTGGTTAGGATTAAATCAAGAACTGATCAGGATTAAATAAGTATTATCATCAGACTTAAATCAAGTAGGCTTGGGCAGGCTTAATTCAATCAAAAATTTCTTCATTGAAGCCCGTTTCACACTCAAATGAATCCGATAAAATTCTTAAATCAATCGCTTTATGCTTAAAATAAAAATTTTTCGGCTTAAAATCAAGCCTAATCAGGCTTAATTAGCGCTAATATTAAGAACTCAGGGCTTAAAAATCCGTACTTGATTCAAGTATTTTTTACTTGGTTTAAGAAAATCCGTACTTAACGTACTTTTGACACCGCTACGGCTTGATTCAAGTACGGATTACTCAATTTTTTCTTTCTGTGTAGTCACACTAAAGTTAGGGCATAACAAGTGATAAATTTGGCCCCCAGACGAACACTCTCAATTGTTAAAACGCATTTTATGTGCGCCATATAAGACTTAACTTAACGCACCTTTTTATGTGTGTTATAATTTGCACCTTAAATCCCATATCCTTTGAACTCAAAATCATTATGCAAAACTGTGTGCAAAAGTAATGAATTTCTACGTTTAATCTTCTAAATACTCGTATGACCCTTTTTTGTCATATTAGCAAAAACATGGATCCACAAAAAAGCACACTCAAACACACACACGCACACACACAATCTAAAGAACAGAAAGTAATTTCGCACAACTTTTCCGACCTGGCTTTTTGTTATGTAATCCCAAATAAAACTACTTAAGAATAACTTTTTCGCAGTTGTGCCAAGGCAGGAGCTGCCAGAGCAGCTACTGCTGCTACTCACAATGATGATGATCATGATGACGCTGGCGATACAATGACTATGACGTCGTCCTGACATTGTGTTCCGGGATGGTAATGTTCTCATGATGCTGACGCTGATGCCGATGCCCCTGTGAGTGGCTTCATGTTGGAATGACGGCTGCCCCTGATCCTGCTGCTGATTCTGTGTTCGACGAAGGGCACCATACCACTCGGCTGCATTTATGCAAATTTCATCTAACAAAGTGGAAAATTATAACAAGTGTTTTTTTGCACAATTTACTGAAGTGTACGAAACACAACAAATACAACAATTACAATAGAATTTTGTTACACTTCAAATGATATGAAGAAAAAAAGTTAGCAAAAAAAATGTTGTGAGGGAAAAAATGTTAAAATACTTTCGTCGTTTTTTGCAAATACAATGAAAAACGATTGGAGTTTG
Organism: Eudasyphora cyanicolor; assembly: GCA_963930755.1. NCBI lineage: Eukaryota > Metazoa > Arthropoda > Insecta > Diptera > Muscidae > Eudasyphora > Eudasyphora cyanicolor. Next base: position 94,951,482 of record OZ005736.1, on the reverse strand, counting down.
CCAACAAAAGCTTTTTCAAAATGTACATTTCTTTCAGAAAAATTTCAATTTCTATTTGAGAAATTTTATTTACCATTTAAATGACAATCACAGTTTTATTTTCAGTTGTCATATTACAAATATCCATTGCTCCGACGACTGTTGATGATATCTTCATCAAGAGTTCTTTCATCACAAAATGATAAATTTATGCATATTTCAATTGTTTGCAGAAAAAATTTACTGAAATATGTAGTATATTAGAGGGGGTCAAACTTCATAGATGAAATTCGCCAAAGATGAAAGGATTGTCTGAAATCTATCAAATGTATCTCGCTTTTTTTACACTCAAAAAAATGTATTTCCTAAATTGTAGTAAAATCCATACTCCTATTCAGTTCAATGTTTTTTTCATATTGAGTTAATTTTTTCTTAAAACTGGGAAATTTTACTTAGTTTTACTAAATTTTATTTTTTTGGGGGATATGCAGAAGAATTCATTAACTACAAATGAGGACATATTTTTACTAAAATAATATTTCTTGAAAATAGTTCGAATATTCATAAATTTATCAAATTTGGACATATGCGGTGGACACCCAATATAGACATAAGAAAATTTTGAACTAAAAATGAAAAGCATGAGTTTTAGGAAATTTTAACTAAAAATAATCATGAATCCTCATTTCGAGTCCATGAATTTGAACTCAAAATTAGGAAAACATACTAAAATCAAGGAAAAATTAACTATTTTCGGACTATCCTGTAGTCCCGCAAATGCAAAATTTTTGTATGTCCTTTTTCGTTCCTCAATTTTTTTATTTTTGCGCAAATCGTTACTTGCAGAAACTTAAATTTATGGCGAAACATTAAAAATGTTACGTCCGGGACGAGTGTCGAACCCACAACCTTATGATTGTAAGCCAGACACACTATATATTGAGCTACGAAACTCTTTGGAATTGATATGAAAATGTCATTCATAATAAAATTTCTTCGTCGCCTATAAATATAGTATATGGCAACTCAATTGATCATTCAATGATGGCAATCCTTTTATCAAATTCAAGTGTACATAAAAATACATTGTTTCGAAAATTTGAGGATATATAATTGTATTTAAAAACAAATTTTTCATAAAAATGTATGTGTCTACGTAGCTCAGTTGGTAAACATGAGGCTCACAAAACGGAAGGTTCTGGGATCGAATCACATTCGGAGCGGAGGTAAAATTTTATACATATAACATTTCGGGTGTAACAATCAATTTCAATTTCTAAAACAAAGAAGAATAGATTAATATAAAGAGCAAAAGTGGTAAGAGATTCCAACATATAAAAAGTAGGAGAGTGATGGAGGAGGGGATCAAAAATCTCAAAAAAAAATGTCAAGGACTAAAAAAAGTCAAAGACAAATTTTAAATTTTTCTTTTTGCATAAATTTAATTAAATTTTGCTAAATTTAAGTAAAAATTTGCATAATTTTAAGTCAGAATTTGTTAGTATTGAGTTCATATTCCCTAGTTTAATTTCAATAGTTACTTAAAAGAAGTACGAGTTAACTAGAATTAAGTTCAAAATATTTCATAATTGTGAGGGAATGTATGAAGGAAAATAAGCTTTAGCGCCATACGAAGTTCAATATTCCTACAGTTTAGTTCATTTTTACTTGCTCCAGGGTTCACTTTTTTTTTAGTGTAAATCACAGATTAATACAATAAAATAAGTAGTCTTGTGGGGCAAAAATCACATGATATTGATAAGTATTTCACGTCAGGAAACGTCGCTGCCGTTTAGGTTCCTCTTGGAACCACATACACTATGCAACTGAAAAAAAATAGTTTCAGTGTCCGAGACCCAAAAACTTTTTTGGTGTAGAATAGGCATAAATAATATGGCATCATCATTATCTTGTAGTGTTACTGCTCGGGGTGAGCTTTAGCTTGATCTGTTATTCTCATCCACTCTTCTCTACATATTTTCCGCATTTCGTTGCCAGCTTTGAATACCCAATATTTTTAGGTCATTTTCCACACAGTCTTTCCATCTCGTTCGCGGTCATTCTCTTCGCCAGGAAAATCGCACATCGTATTTATACCCTACACCACACTGTGGTACAGGGTATTATGACTTTGTGCATTTGTTTGTAACACCCAAAAGGAGAAGAGATAGATCCATTGTTTATTATACCGATCGACTTGTTATACCGATCACTTTCTGAGTCGATTTAGCTATGTCCGTCTGTCTGTCTGTAGATGTATTCTTGTAATCAAAGTACAGGTCGCAATTATGGCCCGATCTTGACGAAACTTTACACATATCTTTTTTTGGCCCAAGGACGATCCCTATTTAATTTGGTTAAAATCGGTTCAGATTTGGATATAGCCCCCATATATATGTTACCCCCGATTTGACATGTAAGCGCTGTAAAAACTTTATTTTATATCCGATCAGTATGAAATTCAGCAGAAAGAGGTCTCTTATTATATGAATGAACACTGTTAAATTTGAAAGAAATCGGTTCAGATTTAGATATAGCCCCCATATATACGTTACCCCCGATTTCACATGTAAGCGCCTTAAAAAATTTATTTTATAACCAATCAGTGTGAAATTCGGCAGAAAGAGGTTTCTTATTACATGAAGGAATACTGCCAAATTCGGAGAAAATCGGTTCAGATTTGGATATAGCCCCCATATATATGTAACCCCGGTTTTGACATATAAGCGCTGTAGAAACTGTATTTTATATCCGATCAGTGCGAAATTTGGCAAAAAGAGTTTTCTTATTACATGAAGGAATACTGCCAAATACGGAGAAAATCGGTTCAGATTTAGATATAGCCCCCATATATATATTACCCCCGATTTGACATGTAATAGCTGTAAAAACTGTATTTTATATCCGATCAGTATGAAGTTTGGCTAAAAGAGGTTTCCTATTATATGAATAAACACTTTTAAATTTGGAAGAAATCGGTTCAGATTTAGATATATCCCCCATATATATGTTACCCCCGATTTGACATGTAAGCGCTGTAAAAATGTTATTTTATATCCGATCAGTGCGAAATTCGGCAGAAAGAGGTTTCTTATTACTCGAAGGAATACTGCCAAATTCGGAGAAAATCGGTTCAGATTTAGATATAGCCCCCATATATATGTTACCACCGATTTGCCATGTAAGCGCTGTAGAGCCTATATTTTATATCCGATATGTACGAAATTCTACAGAAAGAGGTCTTTTTACATGAATGAGTATTCAGGGAAAATCGGTCCAGATTTACATATAACCTCCATATATATGTTCCTCCTGATTTGGTCTCAACGCGCTATAGAAGTTGTACTTTACTTCCGATCATTAATATTTTCCGGAAAGATGTTTCTCAATTTAGGAACGAATATTGCTTAATTTAGCGATTATCTGCTCAGAATTAGATAATATGTTCCTGCCTACTTACCAATTATTCCAAATTATTATCGCAATGACCTTTATCGCATTGTTAGGGAGGTGTAGGGTATTATATAGTCGGCCCCGCCCGACTTAAAAGCACAACTCAGCCTAAGAGTTGTGCTTTTATGCGTTTTACGATGTCCTCTTTTTGACAGATTTCTAGCAATTCATCGTTGCATCTTTAGACGTAGTCGCCATTAACATCTCGCGTTGGACCGAATATTTTACGTAAAATATTCCTCTCAAAAAATCTAAGACGCTGATGGTCGCTGGCAGTCATAGACCAAGTTTCGCATCCATAGGTTGCTTTGGGTCTGATAATCGTATGGAGAATGCCTAGTTTGCACGTTTTTTAAGTTAGTTAGGACGTGAAGATCTTCTTGTGAGCAAAAAACGCTCTATTTGCTGCGGATATTCTGTCGCTCATGCCGTCTTGCATGCTGATGTCGTTTTTTAAAAGAGCGCCCAAGTATACGAAGCTTGATACGCCTTCAAATTATAATCTTCGATTTTAATATTTTGAACCTGTAGACAATTAACATTTGCCGACATTTTCATGTACTATTTTGTTTGTATTATTCTATGGTCTACCTCTTTTGCTGATTTCTCAATATTAGTTTTTTAACGTTTAACAGCGCCACGTTGTTTAGTTTTATGAGCACTTAAAATTTAAAAATAGATATTGAAAAAATTGGCCATGTACTTAATACAATACTCTTATTTGCAAGGTCTCAGTCTAACCAATATTAAAACCGTGAACAATTCTACTTTATGCTCGCTCGTATACAACCATAAAATATTTGATGGAGATTTTCAACGGGGTCGTACGATTTTCAACGGGGTCGTACGATTTTCAACGGGGTCAGTGTGAGTTGATAATCCTTAAGTCTATTTATATTACAGACTTCGTTCCGGCATATATCCGATTATCGCGGGAACCTCATGTTCTTTTCATCTACTCAATGTTGTTGTCTGTTAATTTCAGGAATGGATGTTATTTGAGTGTTGCCGTTTTTATTCTCCACTAGAAACGCTGCATTTTTGTTAAAAGTCGTCATGGTTTTGTCTATTTTTAGCTTTCCTGTTAACTTGGGCGAACAGAAGTTGTTGTAGGGGTAGTAGTGTGTGTCCGGTGAGTTATTTCACGAATTATGATGAAAACAAGAAATATTGATGCTAAAATGTTCCAGTGCCCTGGCTGGGAATCGAACCCAGCTCCTTCGAAATCCAAGGCTAACATACTAACCACTGATCTACCGTGGGCCACTAGCGGTCGACCAATTAAGGTGTCCACGCCAAAAATGGTTACAAAAAATTTACAAAATGCTATTGGATGACTGTTGGTTGAAGGTTCGTGAGTTAGCTAAAGTTTATGATGAGAAAGCTGTGCGCCAAATGAGTGCCGCGTTTGCTCACAATCAACTCAATGCAGCAGTTCACACATCCACCATTGCGATGGCCAAAATCAATGAATTAAAGTTCGAATGGCTTCCGCACTCACCTTATTCGTCAGATTTAGCTCCTGCGGATTTTTTTGTTTCCATACTTGAAGGAATGGTTCGGCAGACAAAAAGATTTGCCAGCAATGAAGAGGTGGAGGTTGCGGTTGATGGCTATTTTCAGGAGCTGGACAGTTCTTACTATAAACAGCTATTGAACTAAAAGAAGAATCTGTTGAGAAATAAAGAAACATTTTCCCACATTTGAATCATTTTCTTTGTTAGGTCGACTAGTTTTGGGACCACCCCACCCTTATGCCCAGGTATCCTCATTAGAATACCTGGGCATAGTGATATCTCGGAAAACTGCCCAGCCGACGAACTTGCTACAAAGGAGAAAACATTACAAACTCTCTAAGAATTGGTGCGGCACTGTCCACATAAGGTGCGGCTTTGGCCACAATAGGACCTGAGATTTTAAAAATATCTCCTTGCACTAGAGAGAAAAGTTCGAAGATAATCTGATCAATATCTTCTGGTAGAACTAAGGTTTTCTTGGGTTAGGTCTGGTTTAAGAGAGGAGACGTTTAAACGTCTCATGTCCATGGACATACACTTATGATTCGGCCTGTTGTCCTTATTAATGATCTTTTTATACCCCTCAAGTTACAGAAAATCAGTAGACACTAATTTTCTCAGTATCTTCCAGTCATATCCTCTGAGATGAGTCAAGTCGGACCTGAAATATAGGTATCTTGCATGTGTGAAAGCCGGACAGTGACACAGAATGTGTTCTATAGCTTCGATGCTTTCCCTGCATGCTCTGCATTCATCATTTTTTTCTAGTCATATGCGATGAAGATTTGCTTATAATCTTGAGTGTCCCTTTAGAAAACTCACCATCTTACTAATCTCGATCTTGATAAGTTTCAGAAAACTACTTGTTTTCTTCTCATTTGGGTCACCCCACAGTATCTTTGCAGTTGCACCTACTGTTGCGCTATTCCATGCAGTTATGTGAGCCATCACTGCCCAGTACTTCAACATATCCTTCGTGGCTTCGAAAGGTTTCCAATTTTCTAAGTTTATTACTGGAAGTTCTCTCCCCTTTAAGCCAAGCTGTTTGCTCGTTCATTTCAATGTCCTGTTACCCAGAAGATACGCAGTTGGCTGAGTAATCATTTACCGTTCTATAGGGTTTTCCAATAAGAGTGATATGATTTCTTTGAAAGAAGAACAAACTTATTGTTAAGGAAATTCAAAAGTTTTTTATTTAATGTGAAGTACAATGGATACAATTAAGTTCTAAATAAAACGTCATTCAAACGGGCTCCACGACTTCTTCTGCAGGAACGAATTCGATGAACCCAATTTGCGAGCACTTTTTCCACTAAATCAAGTCGAATGTCATGATTGGCAAGTTCAATATTAACTTGTAAAGCTTGAAGAGAGTCTGGTTTATTTCGAAAGACCAATGACTTTAAATAACCCCACAGCAAATAGTCTAATGGTGTTAAATATCAACTTCTTTTTTTGATTTTAAAACAAAATGGACTTAGCGCACGAAATGTCGGATCGGGAATCGGTCAATGGCAAAAAGATAGCTCTTAACGAGAGCTAAGATATTGCTCATGGGTGTCAAGGTCGTAGGTCAAATGGAAAGTGTTTTTTTTTTATTTAAAAAAAATGGACTTAGCGCACGAAAAGTTACAATTGGAGAACGATTATTTTGATAATAAAACTGAATAATTTGTAAACGTTGTTCTTGCGTATATCTCTCCATGATGAAATTGTAAACACTACTGAATACAATGAAAAACAAATGACAGATCTTGACATATTACAAATGGCCCAAACGTCACTTCAAAATCATTTCATCCTTATTGGAAAACCAATTATTGCAGTCTAACACAGTTCTGGATTTCACCTTTTTCGATGTGATTGCTTTGTTCGCCATTTTCTTACTTGTTTCAATTTTCTCATTGAATTTTTACGACCCACTCTCGTGTATTTATGAGAAAATATGTATTCCTTTGTTAACGGATATGTTCCTTGAGCATTGAACATATGTTGTATGACGGTCTATCTGTTTGGCTGTCTGTCCGTACCTCTGTTTGTTCATCGTACGATGTGAAGACAATTTATGATAAACTCGAACAAAAAGATAAATGTCTGCACAGAGGACCGGGATGAGATTGTAAAATAAAGTTGAGATTTTAAACTAGGATAAATATAAATTATTATACGTGCAACAAAATGCAAAAAATCCCCGAATAAAAAGCCAGCAAAGAAGGGCTAAAGTTGGGCGGAGCCGAATGTATGATACAGATTTTTTTTTAATTTTATAAAAATTTTAATTTTGTATCTTAAAACTAATGGTGATTTTGTTTCTGAAAAATAATGCTACAACATCATGTTGCGACATTTTAAAAATTCCCCCTGTACCTTTGCTAACAAAAATCGTGCGATAAGTAAAACCCATACCTACATTATTGCGCAGCCATTTGGTAGTGCATTAAGAATGTTCACTTTCATTTAGGTTTGGTTCTGAAGTCCACACCGTGGACTGGGCTGATTGTGGAAAATGGAATATTTTCGCATTTGCGGAATATAAGAATTTTACAAACAAAATCAAACCCCGTTCATACGGTTGCACCATTTTTACAAACGAACTTAAAAACGCGATTTCAGTGCAAAATGTAAAAACAATTTTAGATTTTTTTGCCCAAACGAAATAACCATAAATCTCCGCGGATTTTCTTAAAACAATATGCTACAACATTTTTTTCGAAGGGCTGTGCATAACATTTTCTGATGTAATATTGTCCTAAATATGAAAAACATTAAAAAAAATATCATGGTAATTTTTTAAAAACAAAAATTTGGCAAACAAATAAAAATTTGAAAAAATATATTTTTCTATACTTCTTCTAGTTTTTTGCATTCGACCTTTTGATTGTTTTTTAATCAAGCTCAATTAAAAAACATTTAAAAATTAAAAAAATATTTTTTGAGATTTTTTTGCGAAATTAAAACTTATTTTGACAGTTTTGTAAAAACGCATATATTTTTTTTTGATTTTATTTTTGCTCTAAAGAAATCTTTGGTCATCTCCTGTAAGAGCTTTGTCGTCCATTAGTGGGATGGATGAAGATAAACCTAACAAATAAATTAAAGTTAAGTAGTCTTCATTTTCTTTTAATATAATTTGTTCATCCCATCAGCGGTTTTAATGATATCTATCTTATAAGACATTGCGAAAACATTCAAATTTCTGAAGGAATTTTGATATTTTTTGATAATTAAAACCTCTTAAAAACATCGACAAATTCACAAATATTATATTTATCCCCTCACCTTAGAGAGGAGGGTATACATATCGCGACTTAAGAGTGTAAAGGCGCTAAGTCCAATTTTTTAAATTGTACAGGAGAGGCAAAATACTTACTGTATATGAATGTTTTTATAAAGGGTATATGGACTTAGCGCTTTTACGATTCAGCTTTTAAAGATGACAAAGCATGATTGTTTTTGGCCTTTTGTTTTCAAATCGATGTATATCCAACTTATCTTACGTTCCGCTTCAAAAAATACGTTTAGGTAAAATGTGGACTTAGTGCCTTTTCACTCTTAGGTCGCGATATACATTTGATATACATTTGCTATGAGCCAAAAGTGTAACACATCAAAGGAATGACCTAAGACCCTAAATATGTTCGGCGGAAATCCGTTTTAGGACTTTTTAAATCATTTGAGCAATGTCCGTCCGGCTTCATTGAAGGCCAAGTAGGTAAATAAAAAATGCATATGCAAATAAAAAATCACATATGCAACTAAAAAATTGTATATGCATCGGAAAATTGGAGAAAATTAACTAATTTATATAACAACAAGAACTACCCTCGCACTAAATTTCAAGATTAAAGCTTCAGCAGTTTGTCTGTTACGCCCTTTCAGAATTAATGTAACGATGTACAGATTTTATGTGACACACTTTGATATCGCGACCTAAGGGAGAAAAGGCGCTAAGTGCACTTGTTTCCTAAATGTATTTTTTTGAAGCGGAACGCAAGATAAGTTGACTTTGCATCGATTTGTCAAAAAAAAATCAACAAAATTATGCTTTGTCATCTTTAAAAGCGGAATCGTAAAAGCCCTAAGTCCATAAACCCCTTATAAAAACATACATATACAGTAAGTATTTTGCCTCTCCTGTAAGATTTGCAATATTGGACTTAGCGCCTTTACACTCTTAGGTCGCGACATATTAAATTAAAGAAAAGTATGCAAAAATAAATAGGTGTATGTCATTGAAATAAAATGGACTAAACTCGGTACAATTTTCATTCCGGTCAGAAGACATCGCCTTTAAAAATTGACTCACTTGACATGAAATCCCCCATATATTTGCTTGAGTGTAAACTGTTATTTATATAATATACAAAGGTACATACGAAACGGATGTCAACTATGAATATGATACACTGTGTGTACAGATTGGAATATAAATAATAAATGTAAATACATATATACTCAGATATATTTATATAATTATGTACATTTCATAGTTTTCGCAATTGTCATTCAATCCATTCACAAACAATAATCTGCTCGTAAACAACAACAGCAAAAAACAGAAACTGAACAATAACCACTGACAGACGAACGGACGGACGGACGGAATGGCAGAGAATGCAACAAAATTGATATACGTATGTCAAATACGATGATATATTGCTGTTGTCATTTCCAACAGGATTTGATATATCCTTCTTGTTGGTATTATTATTATTTTGTGATTTGCAGAGATATTGGGGTGTCTTGGAAAACTTTCAAGATTTTCAATATTTTCGTTACTACAAGGCGTAAGACATGCACATGAATTTTAACATCATTTTTATACCCTACACCACACTGTGGTACAGGGTATTATAAGTTTGTTTCACGGCAGATGTTTGCAACACCTGAAACCAGCTAGACCCACCTTAAAGTATACCGATCGATTCAGAATCACTAGCTGAGTCGATTTAACCATGTCTGTCCGTCCGTCCGTCCGTCTGTCCTTGTAAAGTTGTTCGTCGACTACAGGTCGCAATTTCACTCCGATCGTTCTGAAATTTTGCAGTTTAGAGTATTTCGCAGCTGTTAAGATCGCTATTGAATTTGGTTGAAATCGGTTAAGATTTAGCTATAGATCCCATATAAATGTTTCGTCCGATTTGGCCCTTTAGTCCTGTAGAAGCTGTATTTTACATCCAATCATTTCGAAATTTAGAATGGTAGAGTTTCTTGATCCATGAACCAACACTACCTAATTTGAAGAATATCGGTTAAGATTTAGCTATAGCTCCCATATATATGTTTCGTCCGATTTTGCTCTTTAGTCCTGTAGAAGCTGTATTTTACATCCAATCATTTCGAAATTTAGAACGGTAGAGTTTCTTGATCCATGAACCAACACTACCTAATTTGAAGAAAATCGGTTAAGATTTAGCTATAGATCCCATATATATGTTTCGTCCGATTTGGCCCTTTAGTCCTATAGAAGCTGTATTTTACATCCAATCGTTTTGAAATTTAGAATGGTAGAGTTTCTTGATCCATGAACCAACAATACCGAATTTGAAGAAAATCGGTTAAGATTTAGCTATAGCTCCCATATATATGTTTCGTCCGATTTGGCCCTTTAGTTCTATAGAAGCTATATTTTACATCCAATCGTTTTGAAATGTAGAATGGTAGAGTTTCTTGATCCATGAACCAACATTGCCGAATTTCAAGAAAATCGGTTCAGATTTAGCTATAGCCCCCATATATATGTTTCATCCGATTTGGCTCTTAAGATCCAATCGTTTTTATACCCTACACCACACTGTGGTACAGGGTATTATTTAAGTATAAAATGTCCCAAAAGTAAATTTATGTAAACAATTTATACATGAATTACAAAATTTATATATCAGAGTTATTCAATATTACGAGAGTGGTGTAGGGTATTATATAGTCGGCCCCGCCCGACTTTAGCCTTTCCTTACTGGTTTATAACTATTTTTGAATTTTCATATCTGAAACCTCATGATATCCTCAAGTATGTATTTAAGAAAGAAATTATAAAGTTTATGTTGGGTGGTTGTCAGTTATACATCGGTGGGCGTAGTAGACGCACATCTATGCCTCCATTGGCAACGTTGGTATTTTTTTCTAAATACATGTGTATTTTACGTCAGTGTTATAAACGCAGTGAAATAATATTGTGTTTTTCCAATTTCTTTCTAATAGTGAGTTTTTTACATACGATTGCTTATTACGAGTTTACTTATCTTTTATCCTTATCGATTTCTGGGCTCAGGTGGAGGTGAAACAAGACGAAATACCATTAGATATTGAAGATGTGATCGCAATGATAAATTCTCAAAATATGTTTCTCTAAACATATAAAAACATTTCAAGACTTTATTTTACTATTTCATCATACATCCTGGAATAAAATACACAGTGGTACAGATGTACCAAGGATGTCATTAGAAGGGGTGTGGGGAAGGATGTCACAGAAGGGTTAAACTAAAATTTAAAGTCTGTCTATAAATATAAAAAAGGTAGACAAATTGTATGGAACCTTTCATCGATTTTAAAAATGTTTCGTTTAAACGAAAGCTTCTTGGTCGCAGCTGATTCTTAAAAAATAAAAAACTGGGAGGGGTCAAAAGTGGGCATTATTTAAAATCTGAATATCTCTGAAAGTGTTGATTGTAGAAGAACGAAATTTGGTACATACGTTATTCGAGCTATCATCAAAACGTCAATAACAAGTCAGAAAGTGCAGCCGGGTAAACCGACTTTTGAATCCCAAAAAGTATTCGTAAACGTATTTATTTTCTTGTTTTCATAAAATTGAGCGCCCCAGTGGGTGAGTTGGTAGCCTTCTCGACTATGAGTTTGGGCGTCGTGGGTTCGATTCCCACCAGAGGTTCTTGTCAGTCGCTGCAAAATCTTGCCACAATCTAGGTCATTGTTACCCGGCTTACCTGGACCGTAAAACTGGAATATAAATTTACTTTGTATTGTAATTTTTATATGCATTTTTTGCATTTAATAATTTTAAAGTATGTACCGGTATTAAAGTTATAAGCTCTTAAGTTTTGGTGCAAAATAGTACATTTGTGTGGCAGGTACCAAATGGGGCGTGTCAATAGCACACACATTGCTTTGGATTCTTGGTACTATAAAAGCAATGCACTGTACAAAATTTCAAGTAAAGGGTCCGCCATCTAACGTTTTTTTCAACTAGTGCTTATTTCGTGAATGGTAACACTTAGCTCATGTCTGATTTGACAGATAACTAGTTTTATCCTTCCGCTGAACGAATATGGTTGTGTATACGCTTGAACAATGCTGGGAAAAATTGCGACATTACTTTGAAAATTTTGGGGCACAGAAAACCCGCACGCATTCCAAATTGCACGTGAAGTCTAAAATTAAAACGTTTTATTCCACAAAACATTGTAATACATTAATTTTAAAGTACTTACCGCATTCTTCCAATAGTCCATCGAGTAAGATTTACATGGTACAAATTACACAAAATACTAGGTGTCCACGATTCGTTCATATTTTTAACTCGTATACCAAAATATTACACATATATTACTTCTATTATTTTACTAAACGCACGTCGATTTTTTTAATTACATATTTTCCGCAGATGTAGCAGAAATTGTCGGGATCTTTTACACATTGAAAAGTTATTTGCTTTTCACTCATACTTCGAAAAATCGACCTATCTCTTTAATGCGCTGAATTACACTAATTTATTAATAAGAAATTTCAATCATAAATTCCGGGTTTAAGGTTCATAAGTTGCAGTACCTGTAGCTGACATAGTATAGTTTGCTTCGAAAGTAGACACCCAATATTTTCAAGACTGCCGCGTACTACTTTGTATTGCGTACATATAATTTGACTACCTGTATATACGACTGGGATGTCCATGCCCCTAAAAGGCGTAACTGAATGGAAACCTCATAAAAATAAAAACCACCAATATTATTGAATGACCCTCTATCTGATCGGATCTCATCCAATATAGCTCTCACATTGCATATCATGTTTTATGAAGGGTTACGAACGGCCATAAAACCTCGTCCTCTATATAATTTTATAATATCTGACTCAATCCTCATAAAATAAAATGCAATCCTCATAAAATAAAATGCAACTCTTATGTGTCTCTCTCACATATGGCGAATTCAATATAAGCAAAAACATCATTTAAAAACGAAAAAATATGAAACATGATTTTTTTGAATTTCCCTAACATTTACAAAGTGGCTCATAACTTTTACATCCATAGATTTTTTATAGAAATAGAAATAGACAGTGTTTTCTTCGTTAGCATGCTGGCTTTTTAAAAATGGCATTTGATAAAATAATTTCGATTTTTTCTCTATTTTTTATGTTTTTTTTGTACCAGGAAACAGTGTTTAAAAAAAAATCATTTTTTTCTCATATTTTTGACGACTGTTACTAAACCAAAGATTCTACGTGATATTTGCAGCATATGTAGCCCACATAATTCCCTTTAATTTGAGGCATAATACGGCTCAATCAGGCTTATTAAAAATCCATGAAAACTGGAATTAAAAAAATTTAAAAAAAAATTTACCATAAAAATTTTTTTTAATATTTTGTTCGTGTTTGTGACACCTAATTGCACCAGAAACAGTTATCCACATCCCTTGGACAAAAATTGTGTTGCATAGTGTAATTTAATGGTCATACGATTTTTTGGCTCAAGGTGGATTTTTTGCACTTTATTAAATTTTTTTCTCGGAATAGCTCTATTGTGTCTGAAACAAAGAAAAGGAGATTTTTAAGGCACTGGATGCGCTTTTTTCGGGTAGGTTTGTTCCGCATTTTTTGTTTCTATTCAATATCTACAACTTTGCTTCAGACACAAAAAAGATATTCCGTACGGTATATCGAAAAAAATATAGAAAAGTGCTAAAAATCCACCTTGAGCAAAATAAAATCGTATGGCCATTAAATTATAAATTGAGCCAACTTGAATGAACAAGTGATGCAGATTTTCTTATTTTTGGGGCTACTTTCATGTCCAATGCTCGGAATTGAGTCGCAAATCAATGAGCTGAAAAATACTGTACTGTGTTATTAACCTATTTTATTATTTAGACCTTTCGAACAATATTTTTTTTTTTTTTTTTGACATTTTCTAGTTTAGACTTTTTACCAATTATTTTGTGAGATATCCGCACGAATTATTGATTTACATAGTAAGTTTTGTCAGGAAAAAAAGCAATTAGAATCTTAAAAATCTGTTTGCAATTGACTGAGTTATTAAAGCTTCTTTAAAAGTAAATGTGTACATAAATGGTAGTTTTGACAATGCACAAAAAGTTAACGGTTTATAACATAAACTCCTGATCATATAAAAACTTGAAATTTTGTACAGAGTAATGCTTTTACAGTACAAAAAAATATTTTTTCCAAAAGTATTATAAAATAAAGAAAATTTAAATTTGGACATTTGTGGTAGAGTTACCACAAGAGTTTGACGAATATGGCGCATATTTCAAATTACAGAAAGCTTGGGTGAAATATCAGGTGTAAAAACCTTTTCGAGAGGAGTCGGACAGACAGGAATTGACGGACAGGAATACTTACAGTTGAAATGAGCTATTACTCCCACCTCGAAGTGTTCTACTTTAGTCCTTCCCGTATCCATAGAAATCAAAAATGTACTATTTTTATAAGATGTGAAATGGTTGGCACTCTAATATAAATGTGCCATTTACATAGATATACATACATACATACATGCACACTTTCTTGGTTGAATGCAACAAATCACTGGCTTTTTTGCTCATCTTATAATTCTTTGTTATAAAACAATTTATATGAAAATTTTATATCATTATTAATATTTCAGTGCATTGTTTGTGTATTTGGGTGTACACAATACGTTGTACATATCGATGTGACACACTCTGCTATTTGCACAGTTGTGGCGTATGAGTAATATGAATAATTAAATGCAACAAATTCATTCGCTCCAATGATCAGCAATGCAATGCAATTTCAAGCAACAAACTGACAACTCAATTCATGTCGAGTAAAATACACAAGACAAAAAGGAATGAGGACAATGCCATTGTGAAAGGGGCAATTTAATGTTTACACTTTGCAAAGCATTATAAAATTGCAATTTAAAATAATATTATTTTTAATTAATCGAAGAAAATTAAACACAATTTGTATGCCTAGATTTATTTGCAGATAACGGGTATAAATTAAATATTTGCAAAAATTCTTTAATATAAATGCAAATTGCAATAAGTCCGCTAATCGTTAATAAATAGGTCAGCAAAAGTTCACTAAACTACCAAAAGATTAAATTATCTTTAAATGAAAATTTATGGAACGGAAGAAGTGTTAGAGAAAGCTTAATAAAAATAATATATTACGAGTATTTACATTTTTGGGGGAAAACACTTAATTTTGTATACATTCGTATTTGAACAAGCCCTACACGAGAATAATTTCTGTTTTAGGTCATTTCGAAAATTAGAAAACAATTACTACGAACAAAGAACAATTGTCTAGTGATTGAATCCGTCTATATACAGGGTTGCCCATATTCGACGGACCCATCTGGCAACGCCATAACTTTTGACAGAGATGTCAGATCGCTTAATGACATACCGCGTTTGAAGCGTCAGTCCAAGCAGATTTTTACCATGGAACAATACACGCCACGCGAGCGCTCTGAAATAGTTGAAATTTACATTCAACAGAAGAAGTCAATTGTGAAAAAACAAAAAACAAAATTATCATGTCCGATGAAGCCCATTTCACATTGAATGGGACCGTAAATAAGCAAAATTGCCGTATTTACGCCACTGAAAATCCTCAGGAGATTCAAGAATTGCCTCTTCATGACGAAAAAGTCACAGTTTGGTGCGGCGTTAGTGCGAAAACGGTCATTGGGCCGTTTTTCTTCCAAAACGAAAATGGCCATGCTGTTACCATCAACCAGGAGCGTTATCGCGACATGATGACCAATTTTGTGATGCCAATTATTCGTCGAAAGCGTATGAGGCAGTTCTGGTTTCAACAAGACGGCGCTCCACCGCACACAAGTCGCATAACAATCGATTTTCTGAAGAATTTGTTTCCGGGCCGTTTGATGTCGAAAAGTGGTGATTTGGACTGGCCACCGCGTTCGCCCGATTTGACGCCGCCTGACTTCTTCTTGTGGGGATATTTGAAGTCAAAGGTTTACGTTAACAAGCCAAGGACCGTAGAAGAGCTCAAGGACAACATTCGTGAAGAAATAGCCGCTATTCCGGCCGAAATGTTGGCGAAAACGATGGAAAATGCTGCAAAAAGGGCACAATACGCCATCAACGCCAGAGGCGGCCATTTGAGAGATATCATATTCAAAAATTGATGTAAACAAATCTACTTGGAACAAATTAAGATTGCCAACCGCCAAATTTTTATTTTTTTCTTTGATTTTTTTTAAAAAAACATGGGTCCGTCGAATATGGGCAACCCTGTACATATATAAGTAAACAGCGTGAGCGTTGCAACTCTATTCAAAGTCATTACGATTTTTTATAAATAGAATATAGTACAAATACCCTTATAAAAAATAAATGTAATTAAAATATAAAAAATAAATAAAGCAAAATGAAATAGAACAAGTAAGAAAGTTCAGTCGGGTAAACAGATTTAAGAATCCCCTCACCTTTAGCCCCAAAAAAATATTCGTATATTCATTTTTTTTTGTTTTAATTAAATTTTTATCGATTTTAAATTGCATTTAATTACTTTAAAGTATGTACCGGTATTAACGTTATAAGTTAACTTTTGGTGCAAAATGGTAAATATTTTGTTGGGAGGTACCAAAAGGGGTGTGACAACTTCGCCCATTTTTCTTGAGGTGTTATAGATACTATGTGTGCAGCTTCAGAAGATTTGACTAAGTAGTATAGATTTGACTAAGTAGTATAGAAGTTAATAAAGATTCAATATTTCTTTTTTTCTTGATTTTCGCAATTTTCACTAGGTCATAAGTTTGGGAAAAAAACAAACAGTAAGGAACGACAGAAAGTCGGGCGGAGCCA
This sequence comes from Eudasyphora cyanicolor, assembly GCA_963930755.1. Lineage (NCBI taxonomy): Eukaryota > Metazoa > Arthropoda > Insecta > Diptera > Muscidae > Eudasyphora > Eudasyphora cyanicolor. The sequence continues at coordinate 94,934,465 of OZ005736.1, read as the reverse complement.
ACTATATAATACCCTACACCTCTCTAACAATGCGAAAATGGGCATTGTGATAATTATTTGGAATAATTAATTTATTTTCAGTTAACAAAGTAATTACACGCAAAGAAAATAATTAGTTTTTAGACAACTACAATTCTCGTTTGCAGTAACTGAAATTTCGTTTGTTGTGACAGAAACTTATTTTGCGTAAACAAGAATTGTAGTTGACTAAAATTTCGTTTCACAGAAATGAATTTTTCTTTACATGTAGGTCCAACTCTTCATCAAGGCTTATTCAAAGGAGGAGTTGAAGATGTTGATCATAATTAGAAACGATAATCTTAAAATGCGCAGTATTCTTTCATAGATTAAGAATCGGAAGGAACAAATCGATGAGGCTATACATAACACTATGCAACAAAATTTTTGTCCAAGGGATGTGGATAATAGTTTCTGGTGCAATTAGGTGTCACAAACACGAACAAAATATTAAAAAAAAATGTTTATGGTATTTTTTTTGGAATTCCAGCTTTGATGGAAATTAAATTCAGTATTTGGACCATAAGCCTGATTGAGCCGTGTTATGCCTCAAATTAAAGGGAATTATGAGGGCTACATATGCTGCAGATATTGCTTTCACGTAGAATCTTTGTCAAAAATATGAGAAAAAAATGATTTTTTTAAAAAAAAAAAAACACTTTTTCCTGGTACAAATAAAAACCATAAAAAATAGAAAAAAAAATCGAAAAAATTATTTTATCACATTTTCAAAAAGTCAGCATGCCAACGAAGAAAACACTGTCTATTTGAAAAAATCTATGGATAGATGTAAAAGTTATGAGGCTTTTTGTAAATGTTAGGGAAAATCAAAAAAATCTTGTTTCATATTTTTTCGTTTTTAAATTCACCATATGCGAGAGAGACATATAAGAGACATTGGACTTGCATTTTATTTTATGAGGATTGATGTCAGACATAATAGAGATAGAAATAGATAGAGATTTTATGGCCGTTTGTAACCCTCCATAAAACATGATATGCCATGTGAGAGCTATATTGGATGAGATCCGCTCAGATAGAGGGTCATTCAACAATATTTGTGTTTTTTTTATTTATGAGGTTTCCATTCAGTTACGCCTTTTAGGGGCATGTTCCTCCCAGTCGTATATACAGGTAGTAAAATTATATGTACGCAATACAAAGTAGTACGCGGCAGTCTTGAAAATAGTGAGTGTCTACTTTCGAAGCAAACTATATGTCAGCTACAGGTACTGCAACTTATGAACCTTAAACCCGGAATTTATGAATGAAAATTCTTATTAATAAATTAGTGTAATTCAGCACATTAAAGAGATAAGTCGATTTTCTTAAAATTATTGCAAAGTTATATTTCGAAGTATGAGTAAAAGGCAATGAAATTTTCAATGTGTAAATGATCCCGACAATTTCTGCCACATCTGCGAAAAATATGTGATTAAAAAAATCGACGTGCGTTTAGTAAAATAATAGAAGAAATATATGTGTAATGTTTTGGTATACGAGTTAAAAATATAAACGAACCGTGGACACCTAATATTTTGTGTAATTCGTGCCATGTAAATCTTACTCGATGGACTAGTGGAAGAATGCGGTAAGTACTTTAAAATTAATGTATTACAATGTTTTGTGGAATAAAACGTTTTAATTTTAGACTTCATGTGCAATTTGGAATGCCAATGATTTGGAAACAACCATTCATTCACGATACGGTATACGCTATTTTTGTCTAAGTTAATAGATTGGAGTAGGAAGTGTCCAAATATAGCTAACAGCATAATAACGGAAACATCATCAAGCTAAACTGAGTACTCAACTCTGAGCGATTCAAGTTTGAGTCAGAAGTCATCGCTTTTAACTCAGTTTCAACTCATAGATCTAGTGAGAGATTTGGAACTGACCAAAGATAAGGCAGAACTACTTGCATCTGAGATGAAACAATACAATATTTTGGCCCCAGATGTTAACATATCATATTATAGAGTCCGTGATATACCTTACAAACAATTTTATACAACTTCTGTTATCCACAGTTGTATAAAATTGTTTGTATTGTGCTTTTGCAAGGACATTCCCGGATTGTTCGAGGAACTTAATCAAGCATACAATTCAAAGGAATGGCGGTTACTTGTTGATAGCAGTAAAGAATGTTTCAATGCAGTACTTTTACATAACGGAAATCAGAAACCGTCGATTCCCATTGCTCATGCTGTCAACACTAAGGAACCATACGAAACAATGGCTAAATTGATAAAATACATAAAGTATGAACATGACTGGAACATTTGTTGCGAGTTTAAAGTAGTTGGTATGTTATGCCTCTGGGATAGCCGATATTTTGCCACCACTGCATATTAAGCTGGGGCTCTTTAAAAATTTTGTAAAAGTCTTAAGGAAAGATGTTAATTCACTCTCATATTTACAAAGTTTATTTAAAAGTCTTTCTTTTCAAAAAATCGAAGAAGGAGTTTTTGAAATAAGGAAACTGATGAAAGATGTGAATTTCGAATCATATTTGACGTCGGATGAAATTGCAGCATGGAGGTCGTTTAAGCATGTAGTTTCAAATTTTCTTGGATCCAATAAAAGCCCGCAATATGAAACAATGATTAATGATTTGTTAAAAAATTATGAAAAAATTGGTAAGAAATATATTTTTCTATATTTAAGTATATAACACATATGTTTGTATTCTTCTTACTTATTTTTCGCTTTATGTATTCCAACAGGTGTAAATATGTCCCTCAAAATTCATTACTTGCATTCTCATTTAAACTTTTTCCCCGAGAATCTTGGCGACGTAAGTGACGAACATGGCGAAAGATTTCACCTAGAATTGAAGTCCATCGAGCGGCGTTACCAAGGGCACTGGGATGAAAGAATGATGGGAGATTATATTTGGTTCCTCATTAGAGAAACCGATTCCGAAATCTACAAACGTCAACCAGGAACTGACAATTACTTCTAATGAAACTTGTATGTACATGTAAATAAACTCAAATGTACATAATATAAATAAAAGTAACAAATAAAATCGCTATTTAAACTGAAATTAAAAAAAAAGATTTTTTGAAATTCTCTTACCTCTACCAAAAGGGCTATAATTTCTACATTTATCCATAGATTTTTTCAAATAGGCTTTATTTTCTTCGCTGGAATTTTTTTCTATTTTTTACGTTTTTTTCGCCCCAGAATTTTTAATATTTTTTTAAAAAATCTACTTTTTCGAATTTGTTTAATGACTGTTACTAAACCACTGTTTCTAAGTGAGAGAGGTATTTCCAACGTAGCCCACATTAATAGCTTCAATTTAACGTATAAGTCGACCTTATCGGGCATATACTCCAAAAATTATAGTGCAAATACTAAGGGTAATTTCGACGATAATAGCATTTTTAATAAAAAAAAATTTTAAAAAAAATGTATACTTAAAAAAATTTTGGTTTTAATTTTATATAACAGTATACCAAAATCTATACAAAAAAATAATTTTTAAGTCTAGGACACAAAAAAAAATTTTTTTTGTTGCATAGTGTAATCTAAACAGATTTTCATCAACTTGGATCAAAAACATTAAAATAATATGAAGCTCGGACGTAAGATACAGTTTCAATAGCTTAAAATAGTGCACAGACAGGATCGTAGTATATATGTGGCTATATCTAAATCTGAACCGATTAACCAATTAAGAACCCTTTTCTGCCGAATTTCGTACTTATCGGATATAAAATACGGTTTCTACAGCGCTTACATGTCAAATCGGGTGAAACATATATATGGGGGATATATCTAAATCTAAACGGATTTTTGCAGAATTTGGCAGTGTTCATTCGTGTAATAAGGAAACTCTCTCTGCCGAATTTCGTACTTATCGGATATAAAATACGGGTTTTACAGCGTTTACATTTCAAATCTGCTGTTACATTTACATTCAGACTATGTTTAAATCTGAACTGATTTTCCCAGAATTTGGTAATGTTTATACATGTACACGGAGAAAAATCGCCATTTTTGATATGTTTGAATTGAAGGAAAATATATTTGGAAACTAATTTTTTGAATATTATATACTTGTTAGCAAATAAATTTTATTTAAAAATCATGAAATTTTATTTGGAACGCATATATTAATATATTAAAACAAAATATATTTGCGCACTGACTTTCACAAATAAAATATGTGTTTACCCACAAACAAAGTTATTGTTTAAGATGTTTTCCAAATATATTTTAATTAAAATTTTTTTTAAAACTTTGCTGAATTTTTCGAATTTTAGTTAGTTTTTCTAGACTTTGTAGTTAAAAATGTCTTTAGCAGCAATAGGTTTTGTTTTACACCAATAAATTTTAATTTATAAGTTTTCCAATTCATCACTTTTTGTCAATCCATCAGTGCAATTTATAGTTACGAAGGATTATACAATTTAACTGAATTTTACAAACATAAAATAAGAAAAAAATTTTGCTTTGAACTTCTGAAAAATATAAAACTTGTCTTTAAGTTAAGGAACTGGTACATTGCCAAAATACTTAAATACAAAATAATCTTTATTTCCAAATAAAAAAATATTAGCATGGGAACATATTTTTGTTTAGAACAATATCCTCCCAAACATATACAATTTGTGTGTGTCAAATATTATATATTTAGGGTGTACCCTAAATATATGTATATTTCAAGCAGAATATGTTTGAGTCAATATACTACAGAAGCGTTTTTTTTCAGCGTGTAATAACAAAACTCTCTCTGCCACATTTCTTACTGATCTGATATAAAATACAGTTTCCACAGCGCTTACGTGTCAAACCTGGGTAACGTATATACTTTATGCACACTGAAAAAAATCGCTTCTGTAGTATATTGTCGCAAACATATTCACTATGAAATATAGATATGTATATTTCAAATATATAATACTTGACACAAACAAATATTATATGTTTGGGAGGATATTGTGCCAAACAAAAATATGTTCCCATTGTAATATTTTTTTATTTGGAACAAATATTTGCGAACTTAAGATTAATTTGTTATGCGTTAATTTGTTTATTTTTTTTTCAGAAGTTCACAGTGCATTTTTTTTATAAATTTTAACATATAGTGATAAATTGGAATATTTATAAATTGAATGTTATTGATATGAAACAAAAACTAATGCTGCTAGACATTTTTAACTATAAATTTTAACACGAAATCTAGGAAAAACTATGTCAAAAATTACGATTTTCCCCCGTAGGCTATATCTAAATCTGAAATGACTTTAGGGATAGTTCTTGGGCAAAAAAAAGAGCACTGTGCTAAATTTGACCACAATCGGACCATAAATACGACCTGCACTTTGATTACAACGATACATCTATAAGTACATACAGACGAACGGACAGACAGACGCACATAGTTAAATCGATTCAGGAAGTGATTCCCAGTCGATCGGTAAATTAAACGTTGAGTATATTTCTTCTCCTTCTGGGTGTTACAAACAAATGCATAAACTCATAATACCATTGACCAAAGTGTGGTGTAGGGTATAAATATCGTTTTTTATCCCCTCACCTAATGAGGAGGGTATATATCATTTGCTACGGACCAAAAGTGTAACACATGGAAGCAGTGACCTAAGACCTCAAGTATGTTCATCGGAAATCTTTTTTTGGGTCTTTTTAAGTCATTTGAGCGGTTGGGCGATTGACTTCAAATTTTGTATGCGATAATATTTTCCTCTATCTCCGGCTAAGTTCGAAGATGGGCCATATTGGTCCACTCCTTCTAGTACCTCCCCCCACAAACGGTTAACATTTAGTAAAATATTGATTCTTTTATAACTTCTATACTACTTATACGAATCTTCTGATATTTCACACATAGTCAGGGTTGTTGTGGAATCCGATTGCTGTCGGAATCGGAATTGAAATCGAGAAAAAAAATATCTTTCTATGACACAAAATTTATTTTTTTTTCTAGTCGTGGAATTCGACTGTTGTTCGAATCGAAATTCAAATTGAAAAAATAACCTTTTGTGACACCAAAGTTATTTTCTTTCTCGGTTTCAATTCCGATTCCGACAACAATCGGATTCCACAACAACCCTGAGTATTAGTTTATTAGTCGCTCACACCTCAAGAAAAATGGGCGAAGTTGCCACGCCCCCTTTGCTACCTCCCATATTAACCATTTTGTACCAAAAGTTAACTGCTTACAACTTTAATCCCAGTGCATACAAATACTTGAACGTTTTTACAGTGTAATGATTTAATAGTACCTAGAGTCCGGAGTAAAGTGGCCGTTATAGGCACGTCCCTTTTGGTACCTCCCACACAAATGGACTGTTTGGCACCAAAAGTTAACAGCATATTACTTCAATATCAGTATATACAAATGCTTGAAATATTGTACAGTGTATAGCTTTTTCAGTACCTAGAGACCAGAGAAAAGAGGGCGCTATTTGCACGCCCCATTTGGTACCTCCCGCACAAATAGACCATTTTGCACCAAAAGTTAACATATAACTTTATAACTTTAATACCAGTGCATACTTTAAAATTATTAAAAGCTATTTAAATTTACCTAAATAAAACAATTTAATTAACACAAAAAATCAATAGATTTACGAATATTTTTTGGACTGGAGGTTGGAGGATTCTTAAGTCGGTTTACCCGACTGAACTTTCTTATTTGTTTTGGAATCTTGTTGACAATTCCTTTCAATTGAGTACCATTTCTCCTATTTATGGACTTGTTTTTGCATTTTGCGCGACACTTGGGAGGCGGTTGTGTTATTGTGTTTTTTTTTAAACATCTGCCCGCTATAGTGCACCTTAGCCTGGAAATTTGACTAAAAATAGCCGTACTTGAATGGGCTATAAAACAAAAATTCGAGCTAACATTGCAAAGCCCTTTGGGGGTTTTGATATACTACTCGTATTGTTGTACTATCATGTCCAATTGGTTTCTTTCGTGAAACATTTGAAGACCCAAAATATGTTGCACAGTGTAATCAGAGTAAGATTTTTCAGTTAATATGGTACAACTCAAAATAGTACAATTATTTATATACAAACATTTTTCAGGAAAACACTAAGAACTAAAACCTAAAGAACAAAAAAGAAAAAGTTATGATATTTTCGGTGCCGTGACATAACTTGGGAGTTATGTCCGCATATAATCTAGGACATAACACCCAAAATTTGTGGGACTTATGTCCGACGGTATCGAGTGGACATAATGGGAGTTACGTCCTTTTTATTAATTTACATTAAAAAATATTTTATTATTAATTATTTTTTTGGGAAATACAATTTTTTGTATAATTTAGTTGAAGTATAGGAGTATTTATTTACATTGGGGAGAAATATAATATAATATAATCTTCAGAGCTTCCTACAATCGGCCTGCAGAATAGGTATAATGTGAGTGTATATATCACTTTCTTAGCATTTTTAATTAATCTCGTCAAACATCTTCCATGTCTGCATGGTTTTAAAATTGTATTTTCCTTACTCATATATCTCTCAAAGTCTGTAGTAAAAGTTTTTGGGTTGAGTATCATATTATTTTGGTTTTTTTTATTAGTCATGAGTATGAAATAAAAAGGGCAAACCTACAAATAAGTAATTAAAATAAATGTATTTGTCAAAGATGAAACGATTCCTAGACGATATAAAATGTGAATCGCGCGATAAAAAAAACATTGAACTTAGGAACGATGGCGAATATTTTAAAAAAAAAGTTGCGTGATTTTTAAAAAAAATATTCGCATATTTTTTCTTTTAAACATACGATTTTTAAAATCGCGAAATTAAGAAATAGATAGGACCGAAGGCCAAACTTTTTTTTTTTAAAAAAAGCGCGATTTTTCCTTCGGCCCTAATTTGTTTTTAAATCTATGATTTTTTTATGCCCTACACCACACTGTGGTACAGGGTATTATAACTTTGTGCATTTGTTTGTAACACCCAAAAGGAGAAGAAATAGACCCATCGTTTATTATACCGATCGACTTAGAATCACTTTCTGAGTTGATTTAGCTATGTCCGTCTGTCTGTCCGCCTGTCCGTCTGTCTGTCCGTCTGTGCATGTATTCTTGTAATCAAAGTACAGGTCGCAATTATGTTCCGATCTCGACGAAACTCTACACATATCTTTTTTTTGGCCCAAGGACGATCCCTATTGAATTTGGATAAAATCGGTTCAGATTTAGATATAGCCCCCATATATATGTTACCCCCAATTTGACATGTAAGCGCTGTAAAAACTTTATTTTATGTGCGATCTGTATGAAATTCCGCAGAAAGACGTTTCTTCTTATATGGATGAACACCGTTAAATTTGGAAGAAATCGGTTCAGATTTAGATATAGCCCCCATATATACGTTACCCCCGATTTGACATGTAAGCGCTGTAAAAATGTTATTTTATATCCGATCAGTGCGAAATTCGACAAAGAGACGTTTCTTATTACATGAAGGAATACTGCCAAATTCGGAGAAAATCGGTTCGGATTTAGATATAGCCCCCATATATATGTTACCCCCGATTTCAAATGTAAGCTCTGTAAAAACTGTATTTTATATCCGATCAGTATGAAATTCGTCAGAAAGAGGTTTCCTATTATATGAATGAACTCTGTTAAATTTGGAAGAAATCGGTTCAGATTTAGATATAGCCCCCATATATACGTTACCCCCGATTTGACATGTGAGCGCTGTAAAAACTATATTTTATATCCGATCAGTGCGAAATTCGGCAGAAAGAGGTTTCTTATTACATGAAGGAATACTGCCAAATTCAGAGAAAATCGGTTCAGATATAGATATAGCTCCCATATATATGTTACCCCCGATTTGACATGTAAGCGCTGTAGAGACTGTATCTTATATCCGATCAGTACGAAATTCGACAGAAGGAGGTCTTTTTACATGAATAAGTATTCAAAGAAGATCGGTTCAGATTTATATTAAAGCTCCATATATATGTTCCTCATGATTTGGTATCAAACCGCTATAGAAGTTGTATTTTACTTCCGATCATTAAAATTTTCCAGAAAGATGTTTCTCAATTTAGGAACGAATATTGCTTAATTTAGCGATTATCGTTTCAGAATTAGATAATATGTTTCTACCTATTTACCAATTATTCCAAATTAATATGGCAATGACCCTTATCGCATTGTTAGGGAGGTGTAGGCTATTATATAGTCGGCCCCGCCCGACTTTCTGCCTTTCCTTACTGGTTTTTTATATGTTAGAAATTTTTATACTTACATGTCTGTCTTGAGAAATATAGATTATTAATAACACTGTGCTAGTCCAAAAATGTAACAGAAAGGAGACCCTATGGATAGACCTATTTCGGCCATGCTGAATCCAGTGGCATTAGCCGTTTTTCTATGTTAGCTCTTCTTTTCGCGATATTCGACCACAAAGTTTGTTGGGAAATCAGAGAGGTGACTTATCTCTTTGGTTATTTTGAAGTGGAAGACTTCGGAATATACGCTTCAGTCCAAAGATCGAAATAAAGGGAACATTTGGACAATTATTGTTCTCAAAACAGTCGTCCACGCTTCTCAACCCCTTACCCCTGAAAAAGTGCAATGAAATCTTATCATATGTTAAAAATCATACATATCGTCTACATTTTTAGTAGGCATCATTGAGAAAAATATTCCTCGCGAAGAAATACTATAAGTCCTTACTCAACTTTTTTATGAGAATTAAGCAACTATCGAGTTATTACATAATTTGTGTATTTTTCTGCTCATAGCAGAAAATATTTGCAATAAAATTTTTTGACTTAAATTTTTGTAAATTATTTTTTTAGTGTTAATGGAAATTTCAAAGGTAACCAACAAGACCTGCTAAATTGTGAAACCTGTTAATTTGTCATAAATATGTTGAAAGGAGACTCATAGTATTTTTTCGCGAGGAACATTTTTCTCGAAGACACAAACTTAAAATGTCTATGATTTGTATGACGTTTGACATATGGTAAGATTTGATTGCATTTTTTCCGGCGTAATGTGGTGAGAAGCGTGGTTTACTATTTTGAGAGAAATAATACTCGAAGGGTTCCCTTTATTTCGTTCTTTGGACTGAAGCGCGTTTTCGGAAGTCTTACACTTCAAAATCACCTCCGAGATAACTAACCTCTCTGATTTTTTTTGCAAACTTTGTGGTCGAACATCCCGAAAACAAGAGCTAAAAAAACGGTTAGCTCCATTGGATTCAGCAAGATCGAAATAGATATATCCATAGCGTCTCCTTTCTGTTACATTTTTAAAGTGTCCATTTCGAGCACAGTGTAATAATTGTTTGTATCCACACCTTGAGATATGTACTCGTATATTGACGGAATATGTAATATAAGTATAAAACCTCATGTAGAAGACCTGCTAACAAATTATCGTAAAATATATTATTCAACTTGAACACGACCACAACCCATAAACAGATACGCAATACTCCCACTCGTCCATCAAAAGGATCTGATTAAACTCCCGCACTTTTAAAGCCGTATAATGATGATGAGCTCACAAAGAAAAGTTCAAGACAAGAAAAGTTCTTACAAAGCTTTGCAAAAATTTCCAATTACTTTAAAACATCATTACGCCCGTCAACGCATTCATTCACTCAAGTCTCAACAATGACATTGACTTGACTTTCCTGATTTCCATTGTCTCCAGACGTTTGGGGGAGCCTCTTCGTTCGTCTGCGACTTCGTCCTCCATCTTCCACCAAATTCAACGGTTTTGATTGCCACTGGCGAACTATAAGTACAACTCAGCCAGTCGACGATGACTATGAGAACCCACTCCTTGAATCCTTCATTTCCTCCAGTTGGAAGAGTTGTTGTTTACAAACATCTTTCGTAGAAATTCAGAGTTATTTGCTTCTATACGAAGTGCAGTCATTTGACTATATCGCTAAAATTTTATCATATGAGGGGAATGAGTGTATACGTTAATACGTTTGGGAGTGTGACTGAGTGTTGGATGTCGTAGTGCGTTGGAAGCCAATGTCCCTATTATATTCATTTGACCTTTTGCCACACAAACCTACAAAACTTAAATCCTTTGGTAAATGAATGAAGAGAGATTTACACACATTCCCGCAAACACACACACTCACATACATAAACTCGCATACACTGTCATGTGTGTGAAACCGAAAACCAAACATCTACAACCACAACAACAAATAGTAAAAGCAAAAATGCATTAACCCAGAAGAGAGCGAACACATGCACAAGACCGTACCAACAACAAAAAACAACAACAGAGCAAAAAGGGACGATAAAGCTTTTCACCTCTAACTGCTTTGGTTTTTGGGGCTCTCTGTTATTTAAACGTTCGTTTGTTGGCTGCAACTAGATGAGCTGCCTTTTGGAAACCTTAATGTCTCTCTTGTCTTAAGCACTCTCTTTCTCTCTCTCCGCCCGTCAACCATTTATGGTGAATAGTAAAGTGAAGTGCTGATACAAGCGGAATGCGGCGTGTCAGAAAAGTTGAATTTTATTCAACTTCTCCGCGCCGCCGCTTGATTTGGCATTGCCAGATTAAATTATTCTCAATCTGAGACAATTTCTTGTTTAACTTTTGTTGAAAACAACCACATCTTGTGAGTACGGTACGGGCAATGCTGAATTCCCACCATGCCGCATGGCGCGTGCATTGGCCCATCACCATTAGCCGGTTCAAAAGGAGCAAAGCTTTTTCACTTATAAAGAGGGGGACTATTTCGGTATGACGTCGTCATCTTTTTTGTCGTTCTTTATATTTTTTCGAGTTTTACAACTTTGTCTTGTTCTTATTTCTCCCTGTTTCATTTTCATTTCATTTTGATTTGGTTATTCTTTCATTTTATGTCCAAGTGCCTACTCACTCACACATTTATAAAGTTCTGTGAGTGCTGAGGTGCGAAATTGTACGTATATATTTGCGTACGTGTGTGTGAGTGAGTGGATGAGTTCTTGTGAGGTTTATATATAAAACTACAAGGACATCGTCTTCAAAATATGGATTTCTTAGACTGTTGTTTTTGCTTGTTAGCTAGTAGCTGTTGTTTCTATTTTATTCAAGTGTGCGTGTTGCACGTGTTTTTCGCGATACCGAAAACAACATCAATAAAAATGAAAAAAAAAATCGTCATGCATGGCGAATTTATGCGAGGGAGCATACAAAAGCCGTAACAGCAATCAAAGCACAGTGGAGCTGAGCTAAATTTAACCTCGACGAGAAATGTTAAGAAAATATAAAAATCAAAGATATCAGTAAAAACAAAACTTAGATTAGAACATGTATACACATTTTAACTAAATAAACCTCTCTCTATCGGATAGAATAGTAAACCGACTTACGAATCCCCTAAACCGACTTACGAATTCCTTAACCATCATTTACCAAAAATATTTGTAAATTTTTTTTTTTTAAATTTTTTAATGCAACTACAAAAAATTTTTTATAGAGATTTTTTTTTTTTTAATTTTGAAAATTCCGATTTTTAGGCAGGTACATTTAGTATTTGAACCATATTTAAGTAAAAGCTCGATAAAGCCTAGTTACCGTTTAAATTGAAGGAAATTATTAAGGCTAAAAATGCTGAAAACATCACATTTATGTAGAAACTGAAGTTTAGTAACGGTCGTTAAAACAATTTATAAAAAATCAATTTTTGTTTTGGCACGAAAAAACAAAAAAAAACTGAAAAAATCATAAAAAAGAACAGTAGGTTAGGTTAGGTTGAAGAGAGGAGACGTTTAAACGTCTCATGTCCATGGACACACAGCCAGTGGTTCGGCCTGTTGTGCGCTCCTTATTTATGATCTTTTTATACCTCACACCTCACGAATTTTCTCAGTATCTTCCACTCATATTCTCTGAGATGAGTCAAGTCTTGTAATATGTCGGACCCGAAATTTTGGGATCTTGCATGTGTGAAAGCCGGGCAGTGACACAGAAAATGTTCCATCGTTTCGATGTTTTCTCTGCATGCCCTATTCGTCGTTTCCTGCTCGTCCTATGCGATGAAGATGTGCTTGTAAGCTTGAGTGTCCCGTTAGAACACTCATCATCTTACTAATATCGATCTTGTTTAGTTTCAGAAGACTTCTTGTTCTCTTTTCATTTGGGTCACCCTAAAGTATCTTTGCAGTTGCTCCTACTGTTGCGCTATTCCACACAGTTTTAAGAGCCATCACTGCCCAATGCTTCAACTCATTTTTGTGGCTTCGAAAGGTTTCCTATTTGAAAAAATCTATGAAAAATTTATAAATTATGACCCATAATGAGCGAAATATGATTTTATAATAATTGAAATTTTGTTTGAAATTTCATAGTAATTGGATTTTATAGAAAATTTCATCGACCTTCAAAATTGACGAAATTTTTCTAGAGAACTTTTTGTAAATAATATTTTTTTGCAATTTTCAGCAAAATTAGATATTTATTGTAAATTTAGTGGAAATTGCTTTTGAAAATTTCAGCAAATAGAATTAATTTTTTTAAAGAAAATGTTGTATCTTGAAAAATTCTTCAAAATTGCATTTTTTCAAAAAAAAAAAATAATTATAGATAATTGGAATTTTCTACAAAATTTCTTCAAAATTGATTTTTTTCTGTTTACAGAAAACAAACGATTTCGAAGTCGATAGTCAAAAACAAAACTATGAAAAGTCAAACAGATCGAAAGACAAACAAGTAAAAGCGTTCGGCCATGCCAAATCTTATATACTCTCAACCATGGATTGCATTCAATTCTATTACTGGAAAAATCTTTGGATATGGAGTGATTCATGAGACGATCCTTTTTGTTTAAGTAAATTATTAAAAAAAGCGAACCCTGCAAAATTTTTTACCTGAAAAATGTGGTATTTATGGCTTAAAATAGAATCTTTGAGAGCTTCATATACACTGGGACTACAACAAAATAAAATTTGATTTGTATAAATAACAAAATTTCTTAGAAAATGTGGTGTTTATGGCTTAAATACGCCTTTTTGGTAGCAACATCTAAAGGTGGACTATAACAGAATATGAACTGATTGAAAAAAAACTGCGACTAATTCTTGTCTTACTTAAATACAAACCTCAAAGATTCAATTAAATGCTTAGAAAAGCTTAAATACGTATATTTTACAGCGACATCTATAGGTTGACTATAACAAAATATGAGCCGATTTGTAACATTTTTGCTGTGATGAATTCTTGTCATAAAACAATAAAAATAGAACTGCTAAGTTTCTGCTAAATTTCTTTAAAAATGTGTTATCTATGACTCAAAAACCGTATTTTGGAGCGACCTCTATAGGGAAATAATTGGCCAAATGGCCAATTTGTAATCCTAAACAATCTGCCATAACGGTATGTTTTTTTAGACGTTTCAAGAATAAATAAAACGCATATAATTTAATGTTATGGCCAAGAATTTAGCTTTGTTATAAAGATAAGGGTTTGCCATTATGTTTTAAAAATTATTTCGGGGAAGAGGCCGCCGCGGCTGGCTCGTATAAATTCCAGCACAAATGGACCATTTTGCAACAAAAGTTAACTGTTTATAGCTTAATACTAGCTGGACCCGGTCCACTTCGTTGCCCCCACACTTCAGATTTCCGACAGTAGGAATCTCTTTAATCTATTCGTAGGTACGAACAGTAGGAATCTATTCGTAGGTACGAACAGTAGGAATCTATTCGTAGGTACGAACAGTAGGAATCTATTAGTAGGTACGAACAGTAGGAATCACTTAAAAAATTGCCTTATATATAAAATGGACCCGGTCACCTCGTTGGTCCACTATTTGCAAATTTTTTTTTCCAAAACCATCTCAGAAAAAATAGCTTTCAAACAAAAGAACAAAAATTAAAATCGGTCCAGTAGTTTAAGCGTCTATAAAATGCATACAAACATTTTTCCATTTTTATATATATAGCTTAATATTATTTCATACAAATACTTGATATTTTGTACAGTGTAATGTTTTTATTGCACCTACAGTCCAGTGAAAAATGTGCGTAGTTGCAACGCCCCTTTTAGTACCTTCCACACAAATGTATTATCTTGCACCAAAAGTTGACGGCTTATAACTTTAAATCCAGTACATACTCTAATGTTATTAAATGTAATTTAAATTGATATAAATTTAAATAAAACAAAAAAACAAGTAAGAAAGTTTCAGTCGGGTAAACCGACTAAGGTTTACCCTCACTTTGTGAGCAATGCAATATGAAATATTACACGAATTAATATGTCAGTTTGAGTGGGAGGTACAAGTAGGGGTTTATCAAATACACTTATTTTTCGTTGAACAGTATATACTTTTACTACTTTTTATACCCTACACCACACTGTGGTACAGGGTATTATCACTTTGTGCATTTGTTTGTAACGCCTAAAAAGACAAGAAATAGAACCATAGTTTATTATACCGATCGTCATAGAATCAATTCTTGAGTCGATTTAGCCATGTCCGTCTGTCTGTCCGTCTGTCTGTCTGTCCATGTATTCTTGTAATCAAAGTGCAGGTCTTATTTATGGTCCGATTGTGATGAAATTTAACACAGTGCTCTTTTTTAGCCCACGGACGATCCCTATTGAAATTGGTCAAAATCGGTTCAGATTTAGATATAGCCCCCATATATATGTTACCCCCGATTTGACATGTAAGCGCTGTAGAAACTGTATTTTATATCAGATCAGTACGAAATTTGGCAGAGAGAGTTCCCTTATTACATGAATGAACACTGCTAAATTCGGGGAAAATCGGTTCAGATTTAGATATAGTCCCCATATATATGTTTCACCCGATTTGACATGTTGTTAGCGCTATAGAAACCTATTTTATATCCGATCTGTATGAAATTGGGCAGAGAGAGTTTCCTTGTTACGTGAATGAATACTACCAAATTCGGAGAAAATCCGTTCAGATTTAGATATAGCCCCCATATATATGTTTCACCCGATTTTACATGTAAGCGCTGTACAAACCGTATTTTATATCCGATCAGTGCGAAATTCGGCAGAAAGAGGTTTCTTATTATATGAATGAACAATTTTAAATTTGGATGAAATCGGTTTAGATTTAGATATAGCCCCCATATATACTTTACCCCCGATTTGACATGCAAGCGCTGAAGAGGCTGTATTTTATATCCGATCAGTACGAAATTCGACAGAAAGAGGTCTTTTTACATGAATGAGTATTCAGGGAAAATCGGTTCAGATTTATATATAACCTCCATATATATGTTCCTCCTGATTTGGTATCAAATCGCTATAGAAGTTGTACTTTACTTCCGATCATTAAAATTTTCCAGAAAGATGTTTCTCAATATAGGAACGAATATTGCTTAATTTTGCGATTATCGGTTCAGAATTAGATAATATGTTCCTACCCATTTACCAATTATTCCAAATTCTTATCGCAGTGACCCTTATCGCATTGTTAGGCAGGTGTAGGGTATTATATAGTCGGCCCCGCCCGACTTTCTGCCTTTCCTTACTTGTTTATACATTGCACTGTGCCGAATTATAAGCGTTTATGTGCACTAATATAAGATATTACATTTTGGTATAATTTGACCACTTGTATGGAGGTGGAAACGCCCATTTTTCACAGGACTGTAGATACTTCAAAAGCGTTACACTGTGCAAATTTTTTTTGTAGTTTCGTGCATTGGTGCTCACGCAATAAGCTTTCAACTTTTTGTACAAAATGGTACCTTTGTGTGGGAGGTACCAAAAGGGGCATGGTAGTTACGTTTAAAAGCGTATAAAAGCATTACCCTGTGCAAATTTTCAAGTATTTGTATGCACTGGTATTAATGTTATAAGCTGTTAAGTTTTTGTACAAAATGGTCCCTTTGTGTGGGAGGTACCAAAAGAGGCGGGGCCACTTCACCCTGTTTTCTTAAGTTGATAGCGACAGATAAACTATTAATATGTGTAGAATTACAGAGGATTCGGATAAATAGTATAGAAGTTATTAGAGAATCAATATTTCACTAAATGTTAACCCTTTGTGAGGAAGGTACTAGAAGGAGTGGACCAGTATGGTCCATCTTTGAACTTAGCATGAGATAGAAAAAATATTATCCCACACCAAAATTTGTGATATTGCAAATATCGCGTAATTTGTAAAACGACTTACAATTACTCAGATTTATTGGAAACTGTGTTACAGTCCTAAATGTCCGCTATTTTTTGTATATAAGTAGTTCATTGTACTAACTTCGTATTCTACTGTTTTCGCGATACTCGCGAAGCGAAGCAGATTCGATTTTGATCTCTTCACAGTTTAGTAGACGGGATGATCCTGAACAAAACCCCATTTACAGTTTTTGGTGTCAAACTAGGCAAACTTTTAACCCTTGAGGTACGCTGTGCCTATATGTACAACAATCTTCCCATTTGTCACCTAATTCTAATAAAAATAGTTTATGTACTAACATTGCTAAAATTTAAAAATTGTTCGTCCTATTTTGACGTCCACCAGAATCAGAAAAAACAGTTTGGTAGATCGCGCTTTGAAAAAAGTTACAGCAAATTTACGGACACTACCTATTTGAAAATATTTTTGGTTCATGATAAAAGGACCTCAAGGATCTTACCAATTTTGTCCAAATTTACACAATAACTAAATCCATTAGTTGTGAGTCCAAAAACGCATTATTCTTTCCGGCGGATCATGTTCTTAGTATCGCGCGCCTCCAAACTGTGGATGTACGTATAATTTGCAATATCTCCGTGGATTCTTAATCAATCTGTACGAAATCAACGACAAAAGAGACGTGAGAAAAGTCACTTTCATATCTTGTTTCCTAATATACGTTTTCTTAAACCACTAAGAGCAAATATTTAAACTTTTTGTGTTAACTGATCGTGCGGTGGATGTATATTTTACGCGATTCTTCAATACATACAACACCTACTAAGTTTTCTCGTTAAAAGCTAAAACCATAAAATTAAATAAATTAAGAAATTCATAGAAAATTGTTTTAATGTCTATAATGTGTGTGATTGATAATAGTTTATGGCAAATACTCCTATTTCCTCTAGATTATTCTAGAATGCATTTTTTCAGACATTAGGCTGACCAAATTATAGCAAAAAAAAAGATCGGTTGCCCTAAGCTCTTAAATTATGACAATACTTACCTATTACAATACAAACTGATAAAATGTGTCCACCCGCTCTGGCATCCCACTCACACAAAATGTCATATTATCCTTTTACAAAGGAGACATTAAACTTCAGTTGCGTTAAACACCACTGTACTTCATCAATAGCGACAATTGAGCAAACAGAAAATCATTAAGGAAGAAGCAAAACAAAATGTGCCAAAAACCAAAATCAGAAATACAAACATTTGGCAAAAAATATAAATATACTCTAATAAACCGCAACCGAGGTAAATACAAACAAAACGTTCAAACATGTTCACATACATCAACACAATCTAACAAAAATCGCAGATAGAATTCCAAAATATGCACACACGTACAAAGAGTCACACATACTCATATTACGAGTACAATCACATTGCGACAAAACAATTTAAAATAATGACTCACGAGAGTTTCCAAATATGTATAACCGCACACACATACGAGTATTACGTTTGCTTCGTATTTCAACGAATGAACATATGCTATGCATTTTAAATTTCGGTGAATGAGCCTTACAGAAAACATGGATGTATATATGTGTGTGTGAATATCCGTGCCATAGAGTAGCATAGTGTTTATGTAAAGGGATATTGTATATATTTTTATACCCTCACTTTAGTGATACGAGGATCATTTGCTACGAGCCAAAAGTGTAACACATCGAAAGAGTGCCGTAAGACCCTAAGTATGTTCGGTGGATATCCGTTTTGGGTCATTTTAAGTCGAATGAGCAATGGTGCGCACGATAATTCTCGAAAGGAGTAACCGATTGACTTCAAATTTGGTATGTGGTAATATTTTTTCCTATCTCCGGCTAAGTTCGAAGATGGGCCTTATTGGTCCTCCCCCACAGAGAATTACAATTTAATGAAATATTGATTCTCTAATAACTTCTATATTACTTATCCGAATCCTCCACATACATAGTCGCTATCAACTTTAGAATAATGGGCAAAATGGCCCCGCGCATTTTATTACCTCCCACTATAACGTCAATATAATATCAATAGTTCATAACGTCAATATACCAGTTCACATAAACGTTTATAATTCGGCACAGTGCAATGTATTTAAAGTATCTACTGTTCAGCGAAAAACGGGTGGGCCATTTAAATTTGGATCGGCTATAAAAAAACTACTGATAATTTTGTCAAATTTCTGGTTTTATTGCAAAGGTTAAACTTTGTCATGCCTTTGTCATTTATATGACTACCACGACTGGCTCGGCAATTGAGAATTTATGGGTTCACCCTAAAATGTGACAGCGCCACCATTACCGCATTTGAGTGAATGTTGTTAAAAGCCCATTCAATGCCAATAAAGGCCACCATAGTGAATTAATTGAAATGTAGAGATGATTCGCTAGTGCCCACAAGTTCGTGCAGGGCAGATATTGTAGAATTCCCCTTGTTCTAGATAGGCTAATTGTTCTGAAGTCCTTTAGCCCTGAGTCTGATTGGGGATATATTTCAGAGCCTGAACCACAATTTGTATCTGCTGTAACCATTAATTTATCGATAGATCGTAGTGTGTTATAAACTTTGGTGCTAATTCTATAACCTTAACATACATGTAAGCCACGATACTCTATCCTGATGCTGTTGTATGCCTTTTGTTGTCGTTTTCCACACTCTAATGCACATCCTTTGTTTGTCTACGTCTTACAGTTTGTTTTCACTACACTCATTGTTCAGAAGGAGCAGAAGAAAAAAGGGATAATTAGTTTGTTTTTCATACACTCGAAGGAAAGGCATGTACATACATATCGTATATGTATTAGAGTGATCAAACCCGGTTTAATATAAAACACCTCACCGGTTTTTTGTTCAAATCGTTCCCGGTTTTTTTCAAAATTATGAATTTTGAACAACCGGTGCAACCGGTTTTTTTTCCTCCTTTTCCATCGGTGCTGGTTTTTTATTATCACTAAAATATCAAAAATTATCCCACAATTACATATCGTCATTTGAAATCCAAAATCACGTAACATCAAAAAATCAATATTAATTTTATGATTGATTGATTGTAGTCTATTAGGCTAAACTACACATTCATACAAAATTTTGGTATTCAATATCAAAAATTTACCATTTTATGAGTGATACTCAATATGACGTTACAGCAAACAATGTCATTAAAAAAGCGGAAAGATTCATACAATTTTATTTTATTTATTTCAGAATGTACGCCGCAAATAATTGCACTAGATTTGTTATTTGCAGGGATGGTCCCCGACATGATTTTGTGGGTTTACGACTGTCAGAAAGGTGTAAACGTCACATACGTCATAAACCCGTCTGAAATGTCGTAAACTGTAATATCAGTTATAAGGACGCTGCAGACTTCAGCCCTTCACGTAAAAATCTTGTAGACACTATATAAAAACTAATCTAAATATGAGATACAACTTTATTTAAATTTTTTTTTGAGAAAATATATGTTTTTGATCGAATACCAATATTTACGCAATGGTATGATATAGTGTACAACCCGAACATTAATTAAGTTCAAATCGGAAAATCAACTTCTTTCGGCGATAAATCTACTTTTTCAACAACGGCACGCACATCTTTTCAGATCATAAAAATTCACTTTTCTTCACATCTTTTGTAGATCATTTAATTTATATTCTTAACGAACAATAAATCGTTCAGTTTCAGTTTTTCAGTTCAGTTTTTTTTTTGAAAAGTATTATATAAATATCAAAGCAAGTATCAAAGTTTGTAGTTTGTCTGCCGCTCTCCAACAAACTTTTGGACACCCCACCCATTCCTGTGCTTGCTTCAAAAAATAGAAGGCCTGACTTATTCTGGAATATGGCAAAAAGTCGACATATCGCATTGGCATCATTTGCTCTAAAATTACTGATGCGTCCCAGCGTCAACAGCATAATTAGAAGGCATTGGTCTCATGGGCATGCTAGTTTTCGAAATCTATTAGAATCGGAACGATCTAAAATTTGCTGGAAGTTTACTTTTCACTTAAAATACGCGGAAAAAGACACAACTTTGAAGGCATTGAAGATATTCGAGTGAAGAATATACCTAATTTATAAACAAATAATAATTCATTTGAACCAATAAATATACTTGAAAGTTCAAAATAAATATTTTTTCTTTTCTATTGATTTGCTAATTATTTACTGTTAGTGACAAAGTCAAGTTTCCGACATTAGGTTTACGACGTTGTATACGTATGTCGAATACGTCTCAAATGTATGTCATATACGTCACAGTTTACGACGGACCATCCCTGGTTATTTGATTTCGCCTTAATAGTCTGAAATCCCTAAATTTGGTCAAAAGCTCAAAATTACTTTACTTTGTTTTTTGCTTCTCCTGAAAAATCATGAACATGTGGGTTACGTTATTTTGAATTTCAGGTGACGATATAACAAATATCACAAAATGTACAGACACTGCAAGTTTTCATGGTAGGTTAGGTTGGGTTATTATTATCTTCTACCACATCAGGGTCATGACACCACCGACACAAATCTACATTTCTTAGGCCAATTCTTTGCATGTGCTTACCAAGTCTATTGTGTCCAGTAATTATACCCACAATCAATCGTAGCTGCGCTTTTTCAATACTTAGCAGTATCTCCGTGTTCCTTGGAGACAGCTCGTCCCAAAGAGCCTTAGTTTGTTCACATCCGTCCACTGAGTACCATCTCTGATGCCAGACATTTTTATATTTCAGTTTAATACCAAAAAAGATTTACGACAGGGGTGGGTATACGTCAGCCTCGACGTTACACGGTGAATTGGCTCCAGTTTTGGCGAGTTTATCCGCGGCTTCATTACCGGTACCCAGCACAGGGTTACATTATGCCGTTCCCCGAGAACCTTGAGTTCTCTGTGACAGCTGCTGACCACGTTAGACATTATATTCGTACTCTGGAAAGTTTTTATGGTAAGATAGTAATATGAAAGATCTTCGTTGAAGGCGCAAAATGACTCGCATACAAAAAACATAGGATTTATGTTAGTTATAATCTTGTGGAAAAAATCTGCATAATACTTATCGCGTGGTCTTCGCATAACTTATATGAAAAATGTGAATAAATTTATTAAAAAAAAGAAAGTTCATACCCAGCAAAATTTCCCATTACCAAATAACCTGACGGGTAAGCTAAATTCAAATCTTGTAACTGCTTATAATTCACTCAAGCATACCAGAAGCTGAAAAATAACCACTTACCCCCACGCTTACAATTATTAAAAAGTAAGCGTGGGCGTGAGTAATACTTTTATGAGTGTGTTTGTGGGTCGTAGATATTTCTGAGTTGCTACTGCTTGTTCACCACCACCGTCAGTGGTGGCATGCGGTGAGAAAGTAGAAGAGCGTAAAATTGGGAAGACCGTAACTTTCGGATGAGCGCAACATTGGGTAGAGCGTATAACTGGAAGGGAGTAGTTATCACAGATTCTATACTATACAGATGTTCCGTCGTGACTTTGTTTACATTTGCGTGAGTTACGAACGAATAGAAATGATTTTCAAACGCGAAAAATATAGTTTTCTGTAATATATTTTTTAACTTTTTTGGTACATAACGATCGATATTAATTTTCTAAATGTGATTATAACAAAAAAATCTCTGAAATCTGCCTTGAAATACGCAAAAAAATCACTCGCTGAAATCAAATTTCTATTCTTTCGTCACTGATGGACTACTCGCTACTGGACGGAACTTCTTTATAACTTTATTTCCTTTGGTAGTTATCGATTGCTGTCGTCATATGACGAAAAATTTCATTTGCCGGGAGGTGGGATTGAACTCGCGACCTCCTGGTTTCGTAGTTTAGCATCACAACCACTGGCCTACCTCGCGATTCGTAGACAAATCGCTTAATAAACAAGTACAAAAATATAACCCATCAAAATCTTGGCAAGTAAATGTCGTTACCACTTGCGTTACCAGGTAATGATATCTCAATATCGCCAGCATTACTTTCGGTAAATAAATAACGACTAACTAAATTAAAACAAAAATAAGTAATTATTAGTAATTACTGAATGCCAACTACAACGTATATACGTAAATAATTTAAGTACAAATCAAATCAAAAAACGAAAAGTTTATAAATAAAAATAAGATTTTCTAAATTAGATTACTAGTAATAACTTATTTTTGTCATTATTTTGTTAGTCGTTATTTATTTACCGAAAGTAATGCTGGCTATAATGATATATCATTACCTGGTAATGCAGATGGTAATGACATGTACTTACCAAGATTTTGCTGGGTAGTGAGTATAAAATCTTTATTTTATGGCAGATCTTTATGACATTTAGTACAGGGAAGTTCTATGAGGTAGTAAATACCCCTGCCAAATTTAAAGAAGAATTGGTTCAGTTTTAGATATGGTCCCCATATACTCGTATATACATACCCCGATTTTTCATATAAGTGCTATAGAATCCGCACTTCTGAACATAACATTTTAAAATCAATTTCTTGAACCAACAACGTTACTCGGCAAATTCTAAGAATATCGGTTCTGATTTATATAGTGAACCTATATATAACTATTACCCGCTTTTTCATCTAAGGGTATATAATCTGCCTTTTTGAAAAGAAATTTATTAAATTTTGAAAATAACAGTTTTTTGAACCGAGATAGATGTTCTCAAATTTGAAGAAAATCGCCTCAGATTTAGATATAGCCCCGGTATACGAGTACTTATATTCCGATTTTGAATCTAAGCTCTATAATAATTTTTTTAATAGATCATTATCATTAGGAAAACAACATTTATAAATTTTGGCAATATATCTACTTATTGAGCTTCGCCGGACTTTAGCCCTTTCGTAATGGTTTATTAATAAAAAAAATGCTTTTCAAGCTGCATATAAACAAAATAAAAAAAAACGATTCAACCGGTTTTCAACCGTCCACCGTTTTTTTTTTGGAAATTTAAATAAATCGTTTTTTTTTAATCGTTTTTTTTTTATCATATTCACAAACACATACACACGCTGAACATTGCATACTCTTGTGTATGTGTATGAATATCCTTCCGCTAAAGAACTGCATTAACAACCTCTCTGTACAGCAGAAGAATTGAAGCATTTATTTTTTTTGGCGAATGACGTACATACATATAAAATGAAATACACGCAGGCAGTTTAATTAAAATAAGCCACTGAGAGATGTGTGTGTTTGCGAACGGGAACAAAAAATCGATTTCAAAACATTTTCGCAGCTATTCTAAGAGTGATGAGTCTCTCATGCACGCACACACGGTAAATGTTTGGTTGAGGGGGGGACAGAGGGGAATCATTCATCAAGGATACATTGCAAAAAAATAGAGCACGAACTTGCCTTCTTTGTACTTCAACTGTATTTCAATCCGATATTGACTTAATTAAACTTTTCAGCAGAGCTCAATGCTTTTTTTTATTTTTTTCTTGTACAACTTTGTCACTGCATTAATTAAAACTTTGCCGGTGGTGTGTAAACAAAATCACTTATCTCACACATAAACGTATACAGAAGCCAAGCGGAATCGTGTTTCTTATGACAATTTATATGGGAAACTAACAAATGTTGTTAGTTGCTGCTTTGCGTCATACGAACATTTGTAAATATCATGGGAGTTAAAAGTAATCGAGAATTCGGAGCATTTTGATTACGCTTTATTTTCGCGGTTTGTCTGAGATCTAATAAAAATATTTTGTCTAAAATCGTGTACAATTTTAAATGGTCTTGCCGATGTATTCGAGTACTGTGCTTTTTACCATCAAAAGAAATTTCAGAAAATTTGTAGTCTTCCGGCCAAGATTTAGAGCGAAGTCGGATTTTAATGCCAAAGTCGTAGCCGAACTGCGGCTAAATTCACAACAAATTTACAATTTTTGTTAATCAGTTTATGTCTACAGCTTACATATTTATTTACTTAGTACATAAAATTAACAAGTAAAAGCGTTAAGTTCGGCCATGCCGAATCTTATATACCCTCCACCATGGATAGCATGTGATCTCACAAAATAACTCAAACCTAAAGAAAATAACATCGATAAACACAAAAAAAATATAGTAGATGAGAACAGTAGGAATCACAACAAGTTAGATGCTATATATGGGAGCTATATCTAAATATGGACCGATATGGCCTATTTGCAATCTCAAACAACCTGCAACTATAAGAAGTATTTGTAGCAAATTTGATCAACCTAGCTCTATTATTGCGGACTGTAGCGTGATTACCACAGACGGACGGACGGACGGACAGACGGGCATGGCTAAATCGTCTTAGAATTTTACGACGATTAAGAATATATATACTTTATGGGGTCTCAGATCAATATTTAGAGGTGTTACAAACGGAGTGACAAAATCCTATGGTGGAGGGTATAAAAATCTTAATATTATAATGACAAAAAAGTAATTCTTCTGTATTAATACCAGGTGTACCATTTCTTTTATTTGAATACAGCTGCCCAGCAGCTATAAACAACTGCTCCCTAGCACACTTGTTATTGGTGCTGACAAGTACTTTTCTGCCGCCACTTCCAAATTTTTGAAACGTCTCGAGTTTGTATATTATTAAAAAATATAAACGATTTTATTACACTGTCCAACTAATTAAGACGTTTTTGGGCGAGTTAAGGGCGAGTTGAGTAGATCATTTTTGTAGAACAAATTTATGGTCCAGCTGGGCTGTGTTTTTTTTTCACAGTGGGTCAAAGTTTTCATTTTTTTGTCGAACCGAGCTTTATACTAAATGAAAAAAATTATGTAAGTTAATGTCTGAGAGATTTTTAATTGTCACAGTTATATAGTGGAACTTCATGAGGATCTCCTTTAATATTGGGTCAATTTTTTCGAAGAAAATCAAAAAAATTTAGATTTGTTCGAATTGGCCACCTTTGGGCACGAATTATGACCGACAAAGCCATCACACGCTGCACGAAGGTGGCTCTGCGGAATTTTGGCCCATTCCCGGCGAAGCGCCGTCTTGAGATGATCGATATTTTGGTATTTTTTAGTGCGAACCTTACTCTCTATAAATGCCCCAGGCGCAAAAGTCCAACGGATTGAGATCCGGAGATCTTGGTGGCCATTGTGCGGTAGAAATGAACCGAGGAACCTACTTTTTAAGGCATTCTTGGTTGACGCGTGCTGAGTGCGATGGTGCTGAGTCCTGTTGGAATGTCCATGGTCTGCGGCCGAAATGTTTGTCTGCCCAGGGCTTCAATACTGTCTTTAGGACATTTTCCCGATAATATTCGACATTTATTTTGACCCCATGGTCGATGAATACGAGCGGGGAGCGACCATCGGCCGTTACGGCGGCCTACACCATTACTATCGGCGGCGCCTGAGTTCTGGTGGCCAATCGAAGGTGTAAATTTTCAGCTGACCTCTTTGGCAAGTAAACCCGATCATTTTGCTTGTTCACAAGCTGCTCAATTTGGAATGGCTTCTCATCGGAGAAAACTAAATTCGGTAACTGGCCACTTTCGTGCAAGCCTTTTCGAAGCAACTCCTTTGCTCTTTCCAGTCTAATTTTTTTTGTGCATCCGTGAGCTCTTGCACTTTTTGGAACTTCAATGGCTTTGGTCCAAGCTCATTTTTTAATATGTGTTGTATCCGTTCTAGCGATATGTTCAGCTCACGAGGAATTTTTCTACCACTGCGGCGTGGATTTCGATCAAATCTGGCCTTCACTTTTCGGATCATTTGTGGTGTTGTTTTCGGTTTTTTTGTCCACTTTTTGGACGCGATGCAACACTGCCAGTATCACGGTAACAAGCAATGGTACGAGAAACAAAAGATTTATTCACATTTAAATGCTGGATGGCTCTAACGATAGCCACTTGTGTTTTTCCACCCAAATATAAAGCAATCACATTATCACGCTTGAATTCCATCACGAATAACTTTTTTTCTGAATGCAATAGATCAAAATGCTTTTGTAAGCTTGTAAACAATAAAATGAACTATCACTGAAATAAATCTGTCAGCTATCAGACTAGCGGTTTAGAAATGATAGCAACCTGAAGTTGGTTGCAATACATATCAGCCACCCTGTAGTTATTTACGCTTAATTAGCAAAATTACACGCCAACTTATACAAAAAAATACTGTAATGTAATACTGTAAGTGCTCCCTTCGACCAAAAATTAAAACTTTGACGCACTGTAAAACAAAGGCAGACCAGCTGGACCATAAGTTTATTCTACAAAAATGGTCTACTCAACATGCCCTTTCAAAATTATAGGGTCGCTATTTTGTTCCAAAAATGCTGTTGCACAGCGAGTGTTATTGCTCTTAATTGCTCATTATTATATACACACACAGAAGATAGTTTGGTTGCCTCAACCGAATTTTGGTAGTTCTGCCTACTATCATGCGATTCCACCAGGACAACTAACATTTTAGTTGTGTATACTTCTGCTTCCATGATAAGTTGACAACAATCATATTTGGTTGCGCCAACTACAAAAATGGTAGCTAAAATTATCTTTTGTATCTTGCCACAATCAACTGTTTTTAAAAATGGGTTGTTCTGACAATTTGATTTGTTAATCAGTTTTCATTAATTTTTATTTTTTATTGAACAAAAAAACCAAAGAATTCATAACAAAATTAAAAATACCATATTACAAATTCATCACTGTTATGAGATGTGGAAATATTTAACACAAATTTTAGTACACGAGAGTACAATGCATGACAATACCTTATGCAACTATCGCTTAACCTTGTGCTTTCAATTTCATGATTGTTCCTTTTGTTTTTAATTTATGTAAAACATTTTGCACAACATATTCTGCATTCCACTCATTATAATCCACACGAAATTATATTTGACTACATATACCGTTCTTGATGTTGACGATTTATTTATGTCGAATAATTTTTATTTGCATGTATCAACAAAGAGCAGAAACCAAGCTTTCCGTTGTATTTATTTCCCAAAATATATTCAATTATTCTAAATTTGGGAAATTATTGGGATAACCAAATATTAATATTTTTTCTGTTATAGTAACCAATTATTCGTTGCAATAATACTCGTTGGTCTATTGGTGATACAATTTCTGTTGTCAAGAATGAAACACTCGTTATCATTACCAAATATCGATCGTATGGTAATGTAACGAAAATTTACCACATCTAACAGAGTGTCAATGAAAAAACAGTCTTAAATCGATTGATACTACTATCGATTTAGTTGCAAGCATTTGATCGTATCCATGTTATTATTGTTGTTTTAACTATTTATGTATATATAAATAAAACCGCATACAAATCAAAGCCAAATACAATTTAGACCTGAGAATTACTTTGCAAAAACGAGTGCCCGCTTTCATGATGTTTTGGGCTTTGATATGAATTCTAGTACATGGTTGCGTATAATTCATATTAATTAGGCAGTAATTTAACAATAATGGGCATATCTCCCAAAACATATACCCAATTTAACACTTTAAACTGCCAATGAGAGCTTGCAGACTCAGCATTGCATTGAAGTTTGGAAGGAGTTTGCCTGGAAAGAGCAAAGCTGCTTAAACCGTCGAACATTGGTGGTGACCTTAAATATGTAGACTTCCCCATGAAACATTTTGGCGTAGAGTCATAACGCCCAAAACCATGTCATATTGCCCAAAAAATCAATCTTAGTTGTTGTTGTGGGAAAAAAGACCAACAAAAAATTATGTCGTAACATCCAAAGTGCAAACAAAAATTATTATCAAATGTCCAACACGCAGACCAAAGTAAAATGTATAATGGAATGGACCATTTATTCTGTAAGTGATTGTTGAACACAAATTTCGAATTCTCGGGATTTCAAAAGACGGCTACTCGGACCAAAGTGTATTTGGGTGGACGGCCTTCACCCGGGATCGGTCTTAACGATTTTCTCCTTTTACGTATGTCTAAAGACTGCTACAGGGACGCAAAGACATTTTAGAAAAATGTAAACAAACAAAAATAATGTGTATGTTTAGGGTGCAAATCAAAAACTATTTAGAGCAATCGCTTGCATGAGCAGTGGTTAGGGCTGCCATAAATGCCACAGATCACTCACAACTGTTTTTCATTGAGCAGGGCGTAAAGCGAATCTATTATGAAATGATTTTAAACGATATAGGGAAGTTTTTAATAAAAGAAATAACTGCAAAATTACAACTGTTCGATCATCTAAAAAACCCATAATTGATACGGAGCCCGATCTAGGTCCAGGAGGAATCGTGTTGCATTGTGTTATCAATTAAAAGCCAAACTAAATTTTGTACTCAAAAATTCCAACGTAATTAAGAAGGCAATTCCCCGCCAAGTCATGTATATAAGTCAATTAGAATTTGCGTTAACTTTTGGGTAACATTTCGTGTACTTCATCACCCCCACACTATGAACGAAAGGCGGTATCATTTCTATGATATTTATTTGCATTCGTTAAACGTGTCACTGAAATTTCTTAATGGAAATTAAAAATTAACATACATTTGCAACAAAATGAGAAACTGCAGAACTTACAATGACAACCATAAGCACCTCATAACAATACAAATAAACATGAAAAACAAAGTGACTTTTACGCTGTACTGTAATGTGTTGTGCTATGCTATGCTGCGTTGTTGTGTTATTTTTTTTTGACATACAAAAAACTTGTTAAAATTCTTTCGCAGTCAGTCAGACAGACAGACAGGGGAGACAGAGCGTCACAAAGTCCCAACGAGGACTTAAGTCATCCCGGTGGTACACATTGTTGCCGCTCTTGTCACAACTGACTTTTTTCGCGTAACAGATTAAAAAAACATCGACTGAAGTGAATGTTAAGAGACGAAAAGCATAAAGTTGATAAATACTGAATAGTATGAAGCGTTCGGAAAAAACACAGAAAAACAACTCGATAAATAATTCAATGGTAGCAATGGAAATTCATCCAGCATTCGAAACGAAAAGTAATTGCAAAATGAAAAAAAAACACAAACAACTCAGAGTCGCTGATGATTTTCACGAGATATACCAAAAAAAAATCCTGCCAAATATGCTTTTGGCTCAAGGAAATTGGAAAAGTGTTGTCATCCGAGAAAGTAATCGAAATTTTTTGATTTAACATTTTTCGGCGAAATCTTAAAAGGACTTTTTGTAAACATACGAATAGGAGGTACCAAAACGGATATGGCAATAACGCCAATTTTTAATAGACTATGGGTACTATCAACGCATACACTGAGCAAAATTGCAAGTGTTTGTATTTTAATTTACCGCGACTTTAAATTTACATTATAGTATTATTTGTTTAAGTTGACGTGTAATTTAAGTAAGAGCTATATTTATAACTTTGATGTCTTTGGCGACCCCCACTAAAATTTCCCGGCAAAAATGTTGGTAAAATATGTCAATCCTAAAATTACCTTTTTTAAGGGTTTTTTTTAATTTTTTTTCGAAAAAAAGGCCGATTGACCCATTAGGAAAAAAAGGACCAAATTGACCCATTATGAAGGGTTCTAGAGCGTAAAGATCTACCACAAAAAGGATCCTCATAAAATTCCACTATAAAACTCTGACAATACGAAATCTCTCAGAAATTAACTTAATTTTTTTTTATTTTGTATAATGCTCCCTTCGACCAAAAAATGAAAATTTAACCCACTGTAAAAAAACTCAGACCAGCTGGACCATAAGTTTATTCCACAAATATAACACTACACTACTTTTTTGCGTCCTAGACCTAAAAATTATTTTTTTTGTATAGATTTTGGCATTGGTTATATAAAATCAAAACCAAAAATTTTTCTACGGAAATTATTTTTTTTTAAAAAAAAATTTTATTAAAAATACTAATATCGTCGAAGGTACCCTTAGCATTTGCACTGTAATTTTTGGCGACTTATACCTTAAATTTAAGCTATTAATGTGGGCTACCACTGTTGGAAATATCTCTTTCACTTAGAAACAGTGGTTTAGTAACAGTCATGAAGCAAATTGTTTCCAATTTGTAGATTTTTTTAGTAGATTTTTCTCAAAAAAAAAAAATCCTGGTACGAAAAAAAACATAAAAAATAGAAAAAAAATTAAAAAAAAATATTGTATTCAATTTTTTAAAAGTTTGCATCCTAGCGAAGAAAATAATTATACCCTTTTTGTTAGAGGTAAGAGAATTTCAAAAAAAAAAAATTTTTTAAATTTCTGTTTAAATAGCGATTTCATTTGTTACTTTTATTGATATTATGTGCATTTGAGTTTATTTACATGTCCAAGTTTCATTAGAAGTAATTGTGAGTTCCTTGTTGACGTTTGTAGATTTCGGAATCGGTTTCTCTAATGAGGAACCAAATATAATCTCCCATCATTCTTTCATCCCAGGGCCCTTTGTAACCCCGCTCGATGGACTTCATTTCTTGGTGAAACCTTTCCCCATGTTCGTCGCTTACGTCGCCAAGATTCTCGGGGGAAAATCTTAAATGAGAATGCAAGAAATGAATTTTGAGGGACATTTTTACACCTGTTGGAATACATAAAGCGAAAAATAAGTTAGAAGAATACATACATATGTGTTATATACATAAATATAGAAAAATATATTTCTTACCAATTTTTTCATAATTTTTAACAAATCATTAATCATTGTTATATTGTCATATTGTGGGATTTTATTGGATCCAAGGAAATTTGAAACTACAATCTTAAACGACCTCCATGCTGCAATTTCATCCGACGTCAAATATGATTCGAAATTTACATCTTCCATCAGTTTCGTTATTTTAGACCCATCAAAAACGCCTTCTTCGATTTTTTTGAAAGAAAGACTTTTAAATAAACTTTTTAAATATGAGAGTATTGCCATCTTTCCTTAAGGCTTTTACAAAATTTTTAAAGAGTCCCAGCTTTATATGCAGCTGTGGCAAAATAATGTTTTCTTTTTGGACGAGAGGTGTGTATTTTATGTTGTTTTCACCCAATGTAATGCGTATTCTTGTTGGCCATTTCTTTCTTCTGTAATGATCTTCGCGAGCTCGGCTATCCCAGAGGCATAAAAACAACAATATTTTGTATATCCGCCTTGCATTCCACATAACATCCCAAATACTTTTAAATCGCAACAAATTTTCCAGTCATGTTGTTTATATTTTATGCATTTTATCAAGTTACCCATTGTTTCGTATGATTCCTTAGTGTTGACGGTATGAGCAATGGGAATCGACGGTTTCTGATTTCCGTTGTGCAAAAGTACTGCTTTCAAACTTTCTTTACTGCTGTCAACAAATAACCGCCATTCTTTTGAATTGTATGTATGTTTGATTAAGTTCCTCGAACAATACGGGAATGTCCTTGCAAAAGCATCTGTTATCCACAGTTGTATAATATTGTTTGTAAGTAATATCACGGGCTCTATAATATGATATGTTAACATCTGGGGCCAAAATATTGTACTGTTTCATCCGAGATGCAAGTAGTTCTGTCTTATCTTTCGTCAGTTCCAAATCTTTCACAAGATCATTGAGTTCAAACTGTGTTAAAAGCGATGACTTCTGACTCAAACTTGAATCGCTCCGAGTTGAGTACTCAGTTGAACTTGCAGATGTTTCCGTAATTAGACTGTTAGCTATACTTGGACACTTGGGAATTGGTATTGTTTCCGAATGTGCAACTGGCAAAGTGACAGATTTTACTACAGCGTAATTCCAGCGAATGCTCCTTCCTACTCCAATCTGTTTACTAAGACAAAAATAGCAGTCCGTATCGTGAATGAACGGTTGTCTCCAAACCATTGGCATTCCACATTGCACGTGATGTCTAAAATTAAAACGTTTTATCCCACAAAACATTGTAATACATTAATTGTAAAGTACTTACCGCATGTTTCCACTACTCCATCGAGTAAGATTTACATGGCACGAATTACACAAAATACTAGGTGTCCACGGTTCGTTCATATTTTCAACTCGTATACCAAAATATTGCACATATATTTCTTCTATTATTTTACTAAACTCACATCGATTTTAATACCCTACACCACACTGTGGTACAGGGTATTATAAGTTTGTTTCACGGCAGATGTAACACCTGAAAATAACACAGCTAGATCCACCTTAATGTATACCGATCGACTCAGAATCACTAGCTGAGTCTATTTCACTCCGATCGTTCTGAAATTTTGCAGTTTAGAGTATTTCGCAGCTGTTAAGATCCCTATTGAATTTGGTTGAAATCGGTCGAAATTTAGAATGGTCGAGTTTCTTGATCCATGAACCAACATTGCCGAATTTGAAGAAAATCGGTTAATATTTAGATATAGCTCCCATACATATCTTTCGTCCGATTTGACCCTTTAGTCCTATAGATGCTGTAGTTTACATCCAATCGTTTTGATATTTAGAATGGTAGAGTTTCTTGATCCATGGACTAACATTGCCGAATTTGAAGAAAATCGGTTAAGATTTAGCTATAGCTCCCATATATATGTTTCATCCGATTTGGCTCTTTAGTCCTGTGGAAGCTGTATTTTACATCCAATCGTTTTAATACCCTACACCACACTGTGGCACAGGGTATTATAAGTTTGTTTCATGGCAGATGTTTGTAATACCTGAAAATTCAATATTACGAGAGTGGTGTAGGGTATTATATAGTCGGTCCCGCCCGACTTTAGCCTTTCCTTACTAGTTTTCATTTAGTATAATTCTCTCTTCGACAAAAAAATACCTCTGAAGATAGAATGTGAAATTAGCTTTGTCCACAAAATATGTTATATTATGCGACTATGTATATTTATATTAATGAAGTGTTTGAGTCTACTGATCCCAGCATTGGTTATTTATGGCCTTTTACCGATATGACGACGTAGGGATTGACTTTAGAAATATACCACTTAAAAGACTTTCAGTTAGGTTATCTACTCCATAATATACGACAGGTTGGGTTGTCTTCTCCCTAATAGAGGACCTGTTGGGTTCCGCACGACGTAATAAAATTACAGTTCTTTAGTCTACTTCTTAGTAGACGCCCCACTATCTATCCTTTACTCGATGACCAGTTACGTTATCTACTTCTTAGTAGACGTTATCTGCTCCTTAGTTGTCGACCATTTGGGATATCCATTCCCTAGTAAACGACCAGTTAGATTATTTTCTATTTAGTTAATGGCCAGTTGGGTTATCTACTCCGTAGCAGATGACCAATAAGGTTATTTACTCCTTAGTAGGCGATCAGTTGGGTTTTGACTCCTAAGTAGGCGGCCATTAGTTTATCGACTCCTTAGTTTTATACCGGTCAATATTGAACGTGCCGGTCATGACATACGACTTGATTTAGTGGAAAAAGTGCTCGAAAATTGGGTTAATCGAATTCGTTCCTGCAGAAGAAGTCGTGGAGGCCGTTTGAATGACGTTTTATTTAGAACTTAATTGTATCCATTGTACTTCACATTAAAAAATTTCCTTAACAATAAGTGTGCTTTTTTCAAAGAAATCATATCACTCTTATTGGAAAACCCGTTATAAAAGTTATTACCCGTATTGTTAACATAAGAGAAATTAAAAAAAAACATTATTTATATTTTTTATTTTGGCCATATTAATGCCAATTTTTCAATAGACTATGGATACTATAAAAGCATTAAACTGAACAAAATTGCAAGAGTTTGTATTCTAATTTATCGCGACTTTAAATTTACATTACAGTATTTTTTGTATAAGTTGGCGTGTAATTTTGCTAATTAAGCGTAACGAAATGA
Source organism: Eudasyphora cyanicolor (assembly GCA_963930755.1). Lineage (NCBI taxonomy): Eukaryota > Metazoa > Arthropoda > Insecta > Diptera > Muscidae > Eudasyphora > Eudasyphora cyanicolor. Next base: position 94,899,586 of record OZ005736.1, on the reverse strand, counting down.
CTGAAATTTTCCGGCAAAAAAGTTGGTAGAATATTTCAATCCTTAAATTCATGGTTAAAACAAAAAACCATGAATCACAAATGTTCGAAATTATAACAATTGAACAAGTATGTCTTTCCGGCAGCTGCAACATTTCAGTTGGGATAATTTAATTAAAGTTTTCCTTCTATAATCTTAATGCAGAATAACATCTTTTCATTTCACTCATAATGAGAAACGCGAGAAACAATGAAAAGAGAGGGAGGGAGAGAGCAAAAAACTAATCAAAAAACTATTGCCAAAAACACATTTCTGCTACACTGCATTATTACAAAACGTTTCCTTAAAATCTGGAATGCGCTAAGAAAACGAAAATGTTTGCAAACAAAGAAAACAATTACAGGATGTGACAGAGTCATTGTATAGCTCTGGGTTGGCTGAGCTGTCATCATGGCTGCACCGCCGATGCAGTCACGGGATAACAATGCCGCAATATCCTGATGTTTTGTATAAAAGTCCTGGTGTGAGGGTGTATACCTCAGTCCGGCAACAATGCATTCAGAGGATAACAAAGGAAGACATAATGGCGACAATGACTGCTTCCAACTAGTCTGCATCAGACCCTGCACAAAGTGTGTAAAACACAAAACTCGAACCATTTACATAATCCCCTTGTATGCTCAAGGGAAGGAAGGACGAAGGAGGGGTCTGGTGTTAGGAAGAATGCACGAATAAATCACCAATTAAGGCCAGAAACAACAAATGCAACTGCAATAGTGCACCACCATTGTACTGTTGCATAAAAACCAAGTAAAAGCGAATGAATCATTTGGGGGATAAAACCGAAAACACTGTCAAAGGTTGCAATGGGAATGTTTGTAGTGCCAATACCCATTGCAAATGGTTTCCAACAAAATTTATAAAGTCTTTCGTAAACAAAAGCCTAACATTTCATTAGATATGTATTCTTTACCACAGCCGTTTTTACAGATTTCATAATTATATGGTTATGAGATTCTGGTGCTATAAACTAATGAAATTTCTTTTAATAATATATTTATACTCGTACTAACAGATACAAAATTTGTCTTTGTTTAAATATGTTTGTTTAATTGTGCATCATTAATTTAATCTAGTTAGCTCAATTAGTAATTTAATGGCCATACGAATTTTTTTGCCCAAGGCGAATTTTTTGCACTTTTTTCTATATATTTTTTTCTCGCTATACCGTACGGAATACCTCTTATGTGGCTGAATCAAAGTTGTAGATACTGAATAGGAGAAAAAAAAGCGAAACAAACCTACCCCTATTCAATATCTACAACTTTGCTTCAGACACAAAATAGATATTCCGTACGGTTTACCGAGCAAAAAATATAGTAAAAGTGCAAAAAAATCACCTTGAGCGAAATAAATCGTATGGCCATTAAATTACACCGTCCAACAAATTAAGGCTTTTTGATTGGAACAGAATAGTGACCGTATAATTCTCAAAGGGAATATTAGTGGTCGTCAAAGACACCAAAGTTGTAAATATAGCTCTTTACGCTTAATAAGCAAAACTAAATGCCAACATATACAAAAAAATACTATAATCTATGGAATAATTCGACCAGAAAGGTGACTCAACAATTCTGAAAGGGCATGTTAAGTAGATTCTAGTTGTAGAATAAACCTATGGTCCAGCTGGTCTAAATTTTTTTTACAGTGGATCAAAGTTTTAAATTTTTGGTCGAAATTGCTGTAAATTAATGTCTTTTTTTATTGTCAGAGCTATTTAGTGGAATTTTATGAGGATAATTTTTGTGGAAGATCTTAACCCTCTAGTTCCCCTCTTAATGGGTCAAATTGGCACCTTTAAAAAAAAAAACAAAAAGTCCTTTCGAAAAGGACATTTAAAGATTAAAATATTCTACGAAAATTTTTGCCGGAAAATTTCACTGGGGTTGTAAATATACACAGGGCAAAATCGCCTTTTTTGATATGTTTGAATCGAAAGAAAATGTATTTGGAACACAAATTTTTACATATTATATATTTCTAAGCAAATAAATTTTGTTTGAAAATCAATAAAATATATTTGGGACGCATATATTAATATATTACAACAAAATATATTTGCAAACTAAATTTCTCTAATAAAGTACATGTTTAAGTACAAATAAAATTATTGTTTAGGAATTTCTCCAAATATATTTTATTTAAAAATTGCTGACTTTTTCCAATTTCATTTTTAATTTTTTCTTGGTTCCCAATTTTACCTCCCAGTTATGATACCATATGCAGCATTGACTTCTGTTTCAAATCAATGATTTAACATTTCTAAGCCATTCGAAGCCATCATTAGTTGTCAATCCACCGAAAAATTTATTTTGATCCAAGATTATAGGATTTAAATTATTATTTATTATTTTTACGAACAATATAAATTTCTAAAAAAAAATATTTTGAATTACTAAACAAAATAACACATTTTATGTATTTTTTGAATACTTAAATTCCCATTTTATTTTGTTTCGAAAATAATAATACCCAAATAAAAACAAATTGGGAGTAAACAAAGATTTGTTTAGAACAACATCTTCCCAAATATATTACCTTTGCGTGTACCAAATATTATATGTTTAGAGCGTACCCTAAACATATATATGTTTCAAGCCGAATTTGTTTGGGACAATATACTACAGAAGCGATTTTTTTTCAGCGTGTAGCTCTTTACGCCTAATTAGCAAAATTACACACTAACTTATACAAATAAATAATATAATGTAAATTTTAACTGTTCATTTTGAAAGTGACGTAAACGCCATTCTGCTTTACTCGATTCAGCATTAGAAAAGGAGAGTTAATAAAACTAGAATGCGAAAATTTTCGATCCCATATAGAAACATTGAATTCTTGAGATGAAATGAATGTAAATAATATATATCAATTATTCACACAGCGTTTTAACGATACTAGTCTTGTCAAAACAGTTCATTTAAAGTCGTGATAAATTAAAATATGTTGCTAAAACTTTTATTAAGAAAATTACTTTAAATTAAATAGATACATAACTTATTACACATATTTTAAAAATAAGGGAAATTAAAAAAACATTTTTCATATTTTTTATTTTGGCCATATTATTAAGGAGGTACCAAAAGGGGTATGGCAATAACGCCAATTTTTCAATAGACTATGGGTACTATCAACGCATTACACTGCACAAACTTGAAAGTATTTGTAACGGGTGTTCCAATAGGGATGATATGATTTTGAAGTGACGTTTCGGCCATTTGTAATATGTCATGATCTGTCACATGTTTTTCATTGTATTCAGTAGTGTTTACAATTTCATCATGGAGAGATATAGGCTAAAACAACGTTTACAAATTATTCAGTTGTATTATCCAAATAATAGTTCTCCAATTGCAACTTTTCGTGCGCTATGTCCATTTTTTTAAATCCAAAAAAAAACTCTCCAGTCTACCTACGACCTTGACACCCATGAGCAATATTTAAGCTCTCGTTAAGAATCTTTTTGCCATTGACCGATTTTGGCTACGTGTCACACAGCAAATGAAACAATTGAATTGTTGCGAGAAAAGTTTGGAGCTTCGATTATTTCAAGAAATTGTGATATTGAATGGCCTCCAAGAAGTTGTGATTTAACACCATTAGACTATTTCTTGTGGGGTTATTTGAAGTCATTTGTCTTTCGAAATATACCAGACTCTCTTCAAGCTTTACAAGTCAATATTGAACTTGCCATTCATGACATACGACTTGATTTAGTGGAAAAAGTGCTCGAAAATTGGGTTAATCGAATTCGTTCCTGCAGAAGAAGTCGTGGAGGCCATTTTAATGACGTTTTATTTAGAAATTAATTTTATCGATAGTACTGTCACAAAATTTTAACGTAGGTACTACAAGGAGGGGTCCGACATGGGCCACTTCAAAACAGTAAGTAGATTTGAGGAAAATAATACCACATACGAATTTGTAAGTCATTCGGTCACTCCTTTTCAGAGATATCGTTCGCATAATCCAGTCAAACGGACAGACTGACAGACGGACAGGCGGACATTAATTAAATCATATCTTTTGAACCCTTTTTGACCTTCCGTTCTAAAGTTATGTCGTCTTGAACATAGCTTAATTTTCAAAAAAAAAAAATGTAGATTCCCCACTTTGGCACCCTATAAAATCTAAACCGCTATACATTTTGACAAACGGTAAACTGTCAAAATTTCGTATAAACTTGCAGTATGCGCGTCCAAAATTTCAGCAAAATCAAAAAGAAAAATTTTCAAATAGTAATTTTTGGGTCGACTTTCTTTGGAATTACCCTAAAGAGCTTTATTCACAACTTTGAAGTCTTTGGCGACCACCACTGAAATTTTCCGGCAAAAATTTTCGTAAAATATTTTATTCCTTAAATGTCCTTTTGAAAGCACTTTCTTGATTTTTTTCGAAAAAGGACCAAATTGACCCATTGAAAATTGAGTTTACCAAATGATGCCCTGAGAAAAACAAAGACATCTGACCACATTATTATATCAAACTCCATATCTGAAAATATACTTTGTGTAAGTTAAGATTCAGCTACATATTTTAATAAGATTGTATCATATAGTGCCTCCGAAATTATTTCTCTATTTATTGTACATAGTTAACGAACTACAGCTTAGATATCAATTCTAGTACATGGTTGCGTATAATTCATATTAATTAGGTTGTCATTTTATACAAATTGTCATATCTCTGAAAAGATATGCCTAATTTAGACAATTTAAACTGCCGTTGAATGCTAATATACCAGATACATCTCGTAAATTTTAAGAATTACAATTAGACATATTGAAATTTTTGAAACGTCTCAATTTTGCGGCGAAATTGTGCAAATAAAGCGTTTTCCAACAAGAGGTGTTATTTTGGTATTCAAAGAAAAATGCCATTTTTTGAGATAAATGATCGGATTTTTATTTTATAATAAAGAGGAAGGTTTGCCGTTAATAATGAAAAACAAAATCAGCCAAATGGCCACCTCGACCACGCTTACTATGGTCCTTTTTATGAAATTTTCCATAACCAAATCGCAAAGTGGCTGCTCTATGTCCTCGATAGCCTCACGAATTCTATCTTTGAGGTCTTGAATCGACGCTGGGCTGTTGGCGTAAACCTTATCTTCGCCAAGAAGTCGCAAGGTGTTAAATCACAAGATATCGGTGGCCAATTGTGATGACCTCTCCGAGAGATAACACGGTCCGGAAACTTTTTCCGTAACAGAGCAAAGGTTTCGTTGCTTGTGTGGCACGTAGCGCTGTCTTGTTAAAAGTAAACGTAGTCCAGATCAATACCATCCAACTCCGACCATAAAAAATCATTAATCATCTCTCGATAGCGCAATCCATTCACCGTAACTGTTGATCCAACCTCATTTTCGAAAAAGTAAGGTCCAATGACCCCGCCGGACCATAAACCGCGCCAAACAGTCACACGTTGAGGATGGAGAGGCTTCTCAACAATAACTCTTGGGTTTTCCGAGCCCCAGATGCGACAATTTAGCTTGTTGACGTAGCCACCGAGGTGGGAATGGACCTCATCAGTCAAGAAGAATTGTCGATGATTTTCGATTTTTCGAATTTTAATAATTTCAATGCGTTGTTCAATCGTGTATCGTTCCATTTTTAGTAATGGCGTAGTTTCTACTTGTCAAATGTCAAAGAATAAAAGCTTCAAAAGTGACAGCTTCCGAAATACCGGGAGATTCAAAATAACACCTCTTGTTGAAAAAACCTGTATAACATAGCCCTAAGATAAATATCTTATTCCTCCAAAAGAGTCGGTAAACCGTCGAAGGTATATCCTCACTTTGTGATTAATGTAATATAGAATATTACACGAATCAATTTGTGTGGGTGGTCCAAAAAGAGATTTAACAAATACACATATTTTTCGTTAAACAGCAGATACGTTAAATACAACATTGCTCAAATGACTTAAAATGTCCTATAATGGATTTCTGCCGAACATACTCAGGGTCTTAGATCGCTCCTTCGATGTGTTACACTTTTGGCCCATAGCAAAAGAAATTTAAAACTGCAATTTCCCTAAAACATTCAAAATCACTTAAAATGGTTTAGAATATAGGGCAATATTCACATAAATCCAAGGGCCGATAGATTACCTTAAATGAAACCATCAAAGGAATATTTACAGAAATCCTCATTTACTTTACATTTGCATCAATAACAAAATAGAGTTCTATTTACAATTTGACATCATACAAATTTACAAAAATGGATTTTAAAAGATACTTTGAGATACCTTAGGCCATTACCGAAATTAAAATATACTTTGAAAATGTGTATTATCTAAGCAAACTTTTAATATTACTCAAAAAATTTTATGCCAACGCAATTCTGCCAAATGCATCACCTACATATAAACTACTATTTAACTAAAGTTTGTCAAAAGTTGCAGAAAGGAAATGAATTGCATGTAATTCCAATAATTTCACTAATGCTAATAAAAGTTGAAGCCATACCTATGATGAAACAGAACATTCAACTTGAATCACATTTCCTTTAGAAACTTTAAATGTAAAATAAAATAAAAATATGTAAAAAAATAAAAAAAAACTCAAAAGAACTTTGGTGAAACAAAGTTTACTTGTATGTGTAACAGAAACATCTGAAAGGAAAAATATTTATTTGAATAAATTAAAAGTATACTTGGCAAAAATGGCACCGCTCCCATTGATGTAAAAAGAGGACATTGAGTATAAAGCAAATGCATTGCTAGAATTTATTCAAATTAAGTAAATTTATTTACTGCCTTTTATTGTGACTTCAAAGTCAACAATTTCCTAAAAGTTCTTTAAAATATTGCTTTGCCATGTGTTAACAAGGAGACGAAAATCCTTATCGATTTCTTGAAGCACTTTAACTAGACTAAACATTTAATTTCCCCCCATTTCCTACTCTATTTTAAAACATAAAACACTGAAAATGTATAGCAATTTTTTACAGTCATTATTTGCAGCGGTGCCAAAAGGATTTTTATGGTTTCGATGGGTTTTAACATAATGATAAATGTTTTTGTTATCCGTTTATATATTTTTTCCTTTCGCTCCGGATATCTAGAGTGCAGAGTAAATTTGAAATGTAATATAAACAAATACCAAGAAAAAGAAATCTCAACATAACTGTTGGGAGGGGAGTCGGAAACAATAATTTATTTACATACCAAAGGATAATAAAAAGGAATTAGAACAATAAATGCACAGAGATTTTGGGCAGCGAAAAATTAAGAAAGAAAATGTTTAATAATTCCACCATTTCAAAAGAAAAGCCAACAAAATAATTTTAATTAAAAAATATAAGAAAAATTTTATCAGTATTTCTTTAATAACTAGTATTTGATTGTGTTTTTCTTATATTCAAAATAAAAAACATAACATTCCATGAATCTGAAATGTCCATTTAAATAGACTCCGTAGGTATAGTGTTGCAAAAATAGACTAATATAGGTTTAGGTTTTAGGTTTAGGTTAGGGTGGCAGCCGTATTTTTTCTACAAGCTCACATAGACCAGTTTAGGTCCCTAGTGTTACCACGGGCTGAAATGCCCCTCATCGAAACCAACCTGTTTGATATATAAATTTATCGATAGTACGAATATCAGTACTAGAAAGATCTGTTAGGCTGCCTAAAAAGGCCGACCCCAGTATGTCCAGTCGTCGTTTACTCAAAGCGGGACAGTCGCAAAGCAAGTGCTCAATGCTCTCCACTTCTTCCTCATCTCCACAGCTTCGGCAGAAGTCATTGGAGTCAATACCCAATCTTTTGGCGTGTTCGCCGATCAAGCAGTGTCCCGTCAGAACCTGTACTAACGTAGACAATCGTTTCCTCTCTAGTGCGAGAAGATATTTTGACCTTCTCAGGTCATACCTTGGCCAGATTTGTCTAGCTACCCTGCAGGTGCCGATTTCTGTCCATCTTTCGTTGGACTGCCTGATTGCCTCTTGCCTAAGCCAAAGCTTGCACGTGGATAGTGGCGCACCAATATATGCAAATTCTTCGAGAATTTGTAATGTCGTCCCTTTCCTAGCAAGTTCATCGGCTTTGCAGTTCCCCGGGATATCCCTATGCCCAGGCACCCATATGAGGTGTATATTAAACTGCTCAGCCATCTCGTTAAGAGATCTGCGGCAGTCGAGGGCTGTTTGTGAATTTAGGGATGTTGCCTCCAGATAATTGATGGCAGCCTGGCTGTCCGAGTAAATGACAACGCCAGTGTTGGTTACTATGTTGCGACTCAGCCACTTGGCGACTTCCCATATTGCCATTATTTCGGCTTGATAGACACTGCAGGTATCTGGTAGCCTGTGAGCTATATCCAGACTAAGTTCTTCACAGTGTACTCCGAAGCCAATCTTTTCATCAAGCTTCGAACCATCCGTGTAAAAGTGGAGATGGTTTCTATTACCTGGTATTCTGCCGACCCATTCATCTCTGGCGGGAATCATAGTGATGTAATTTCTCTCGAAGGTGTACACAGTTGGTATATAGTCCACTCGTTCGGTTACCATAGCACTACACTTTGATATCCTCATGTGACCATAGTTCTTGTACCTCCACATTGCTGGGGAGTTTAATCTTATTGCCGCTTTGGTTGCAACTTCTCTCACCACAATATTAATCGACAGTATATGGAGTAAGGCTTGTAGAGACTCGGTCGCTGTAGTCCTTAAGGCTCCGCCTATGCTCAGGCAGGCAGTTCTCTGAACCTTTGTTAGTAGGTTGGTGATGGTTAGTTTGTCAGATGCCGTCCACCATACCACAATACCGTATAACATTATTGGACGAACTACTGCTATATATATCCAGTGGACGATTTTAGGAGAGAGTCCCCACCGCGACCCTACAGCCTTTTTGCAGGAATATAAGGCGACGTTGGCCTTCCTTACACGTTCCAATACCTTAAGTCTAAATAATATTTTCCTATCTAGAATTATTCCTAAAAATTTTGCACTTTCAGAAAATACTAGATCTGTTCCATTTATCCGAGGTGGAGGGTCCACATGTGGGACATTATTCATCCTAGTAAAGAGAACCAATTCTGTCTTGTTGGGGTTAACGCCCAAACCGCTGCTTCTGGCCCATCTAGCCAACTTGTTCAGAGCCACCTGTAGGATGTCTCTGAGGACGTTTACGAATTTGCCACTCACTGCGATTGCCACGCCGTCCGCATATGCCACGACCGTGCAGCCACAACGTTCTAGATCTAGCAGGATTTCATTCACCGCTATGTTCCAAATTAGTGGAGACAGTACTCCTCCTTGCGGGGTCCCTCGGTTTACAAACTTTGTTAGAGTTGTGGATCCTAGACATGCTGTTATGCGTCTTCTGGTGAGCAGACTTAGAATTAGTCTAATCAAACTAGTGTTAACTTTTAGATGTGAGAGTGCCGCAATTACCGCATCTGAGTGAATGTTGTTAAAAGCCCCTTCTATGTCATGAAATGCTACCATGGTGAATTCCTTGAAATGCAGGGACGATTCGATAGCGCTCACAAGTTCGTGCAGGGCTGATTCTGTAGACTTGCCCTTATTGTAAGCATGTTGGTTCCCCGACAGGAGTTTTGTATCCAGGTTTTCCCTAATGAAATGATCTAAAAGTCTTTCCAGACCTTTCAATAGGAAGGAGGATAGGCTAATTGGTCTGAAGTCTTTTGGCCTAGTGTGTGATATCTTTCCCGCTTTAGGTATGAAAACCACTTTGGTATCCCTCCATCGATTCGGGACGTATGAAAGCCTGATACAGCCTACATAAATTTTCTCCAGCCTTCTAGACTAATATAACTCTTATAGAACTGGTCATGAGCGTTTCATTACACTGCACAATGCAACAAAAATGTTTCCAATTTTTATGGATGGTACACACAGAAAACAGTTTGGTTGCCCCAACCGAATTTTGGTAGTTCTGTCTACTATCATGCGATTCCACTATTATTGTTGTTTTAATAATTTATATATAAATACATACTACCGGCACACAGTGTATGTAATAGACTTTTTGTAGCTAGTACTATTTATTTATTGTTACTATCGAATTCCAACCAATTATTTTCCTAGGTGTAAATTTAAATTAAAAATGCCATTACAAGTAATTTGTTAAATGGATGGGGAAAAAAGGGGTTTTCATATTCTATATTTTAGACACCATTTCCAATGACTATTGACTGACAAAGAATGAAAAATGTGTTCCAACGTTCTGCCATCTCCCTCCCACCTCAAAGTGAGGGTATACCTTAGTCGATTTATCCAACTTACTAGCTTTCTTGTGATTTCTGGATATTTTATAAATATTTTTGTTGTTGCATAGTGTAATTAGTACAAGAATTGTATTAGCTCTCCTCCATAATACTGGTCCTTTAATTCGACAATAATGAGTTATTATTGTCGAATAAAAGAAAGAGGGTATCAAAATGTGCAATTCATTATTCAGAAATTAACGATTAATTTATGGTCAATAAAAAATCAACTGACATTAATTCAACATCACACACACACGGCAAATGTACACGATGAAAACATTCAGTCAACAGAACTGAATGACAATCCACCCTTAATGGTCAAAGTTTAGTCCTTCATTTATGCTGAGATACTATGTACACAAATCTGCGTATATGTAAATACCCTCTTCCAACAAACCACCCCCTTTAAGCTGCAATTAAGTTATAACTTAATTTATTTAAAATGTGACAAATGTCAAAGCGAAATACAAACAAAATGATTTCATTAAAGTAGGACGAAATTGATAGATAAATCTTTTTGTAAATAAATAGGCGACAATTTGGGAATAAACTTTTTATTGATCCACCATGAAAAAAGGGATGAACAATACGATTCGAACTGTGGCGTTTAATATTTCATGTTATTGTACCGAGAAAAATAAAATGAACATATTTGGCGACATATGAGGCATTGTATACATAAGTGATAGCGGTATACATAAGGCCACAATTAGCGACAAATGAGTTAAAAGGTTAGGTTAGGTTGAAGAGAGGAGACGTTTAAACGTCTCATGTCCATGGACATACACTTAAGCCAGTGGTTCGGCCTGTTGTGCTCTCCTTATTTATGATCTTTTTATACCTCACGAGTTACAGAAAATCGGTACTAGACACGAATTTTCTCAGTATAAATGAGTTAATAAAAGAACATCATCTTTCTATAGAAATGAAATATTTAACTCATACTGACATAATTTATGTATAATAAAACTGTATATGTACAAAAATGTATCCTTGATGAAAAAAACGAACACCGCATAATTTTGACCCGCTAATTCGAATGGCATTAACCGTTTTTTTCTGTGACATCGCGTTTTCGAGATATTTAGCCACAAAATTTGCAAGGAGGTTAATTAATTCAAACACAATTTTAGTATAGAAAACTTCGGATGTCAAAGAACGAAAGAAAGGAGATACTTCAAGAAGTATTTCTCTCTCACCCTCTGAAAATCCTCCTCCAAAAATAATGAGTTAACAGAAGTCGTAGAACCCGATGGATTTTTTGGGTGATGTATTCGACAAAAAGATTCTTTGTAAAAATCACTAAGCCTCGTTACTTGTTTCTATCTCAGACTAAGTTCGCAGATTGGCCATATTGGTACAGTACTTTAATACCAGTACATATTAATACTTGAAATGTTTCGCAGTGTAATGATTTTATACAGGGTGGCGCAGAAAGAGCTATATGGTTTAAATGGTTTATAACTTTTTATCCCCTCAACTTAGAGAGGAGGGTATATCGTCATCAGAAACGAAAAAGGGCCTATCATCATATTTGAAAATTTTACATGAGAAGCAAAAAACTGATTAAAATGAAAAATGTTGTCGTTAGAAAAACGTGATTTTCAGGATAATTCCTAAATATAATGATGCATATATAAATTCCCATAAACGTGATTTATAACTTGTTTTCGAAAATTACTGAAGTAGGAATTTTCATCTATGAAACAAAGAAATAATATGTTGTTAGGCCCTTTTGAATTCGTTTATAAATTCCCCCATATTGATAGTCACCCTTATCGGGAATAAAATTCCGTGTGGAAGGGTGAGTATGTCGCTAAAATATTGTCAGGATGTGTATTTTGATGCAGTGTACCGAAATCCATAAAAAACTGAATTTCCATTTTTCTTATTGTTACGCCCTTTTTCATTTATGATGACGATATATCATTTGCTACGAGCCAAAAGTGTAACACATCGAAGGAGTGATCTAAGACCCTAAGTATGTTTGGCGGATATCCGTTTTGGGTCATTTTAAGTCGAATGAGCAATGTCCGTCCATCTGTCTGTCTGTCTGCTGGCTGGTGCGCACGATAACTCTCGAAAGGAGTAATCGATTGACTTCAAATTTGGTATGTGCTGTAATATTTTCTTCTATCTCCGGCTAAGTTCGAAGATGGGCCATATTTGTCCACTGCTTCCAGTACCTTCCACACAAAGGTTTAATATTTAGTGAAATATTGATTATTTAATAACATCTTTACTACTTATTTGAATCCTCTGAAATTCTACACACAGTATAAGTTTATTAATCACTATTACCTCGAGAAAAATGGGCGAAGTTGTCACGCCTCTTTTGGTACCTCCCACACAAATGGACAATTTTTAACCAAACGTTCATAGCTTATAACTTTATTACCAGTGCATACAAAGACTTGAAATTTTGTACAGTGTAATGGTTTAATAGTACCTACAATAAAGTGAAAAATTAGCATTATTGTCACGCCCCTCTTGGTATCTCCCACACAAATGGACCATTTTGTACCAAAAGTTACCAGCTTATAACTTTAATACCAGTGCATACAAATACTGGAAATTTTGTACAATGTAATGCTTTTATAGTACCTAGAGTTCAGAGAAAAATGGGCGTTATTGGCACGCCCCTTTTGGTACCTCCCACACAAATGGACCTTTTTGTACCAAAAGTTAACAGCTTTTAGCTTTAATTCCAGTACATACTTTAAAGTTATTAAATGCAATACAAATAAATAAATTTACTAATATTTTTTTGGGATTCAAGGTGAGGGGACACATAAGTCGGTTTTCCTGACTGAACTTTCTTACTTTTTATACCCTACACCACACTGTGGTACAGGGTATTATGACTTTGTGCATTTGTTTGTAACACCTAAAAGGAGAAGAGATAGACCCATTGTTTATTATACCGATCGACTCAGAATCACTTTCTGAGTCGATTTAGCCATGTCCGTCTGTCCGTCTGTCTGTCCATGTATTCTTGTAATCAAAGTGCAGGTCGTATTTATGGTCCGATTGTGACGAAATTTAGCATAGTGCTCTTTTTTGGCCCAAGGACGATCCCTATTGAAATTGGTTAAAATCGGTTCAGATTTGGATATAGTCCCCATATATATGTTTCACCCGATTTAACATGTAAGCGCTATAGAAAGCACATTTTACATCCGATCTTTATGAAATTCGGCAGAGAGAGTTTTATTAGTACGTGAATGAACACTACCAAATTCGGAGAAAATCCGTTCAGATTTAGATATAGCCCCCATATATATGTTTCACCCGATTTGACATGTAAGCGCTGTAGGAACTGTATTTTAAATCAGATCAGTAAGAAATTTTGCAGAGAGAGTTCTCTTATTACATGAAAAAACACCGCGCAATTCGGGGAAAATCTGTTCAGATTTAGATATAGCCCCCATATATATGTTCCACCCGATTTAACATTTAAGCGCTGTAGAAAACGTGTTTTATATCCGATCAGTACGAAATTTAACAGAGAGAGTTTTCTTATTACATGTATGAACACTGCCAAATTCGGGGAAAATCGGTTCAGATTTAAACATAGTCCCAATATATATGTTACACCCGATTTGACATGTAAGCACTGTAGAAACCGTGTTTTATATCCGATCAGTACGAAAATCGGCAGAGAGAGTTTGCTTATTACATATATGAACACTGCCAAATTCTTATCGCAATGCCCATTTTCGCATTGGTAGGTAGGTGTAGGGTATTATATAGTCGGCCCCGCCCGACTTTCTGTCTTTCCTTACTGGTTTATTTATGCGATTATTATATTTTTTTTTAAAAAAGTACAGTATATTATTGGGGATTTTTTTGCAATTAGCTTTGAAAAATGATATCCTGTAAGTGATGTCCATTTACTGCTTCGCACATACGTGCTCTTTTTAGCATATTTTCCATAACTTGTTATGTCCTTAATGGGAAACCCGGTACTTTCTGACAATGAATGAGCAAAACTTCCCCAACGTTCTGGCATCTCTTACGCATCAAACTTTATATACGGCACTTACAAGATGGGAGTATACGAGTACCTTATTCGGTTTTATTCGACTGAGTTTTCTTACTTGTTTTATAATTAAAGGTTTTTGTCCCAGTGATTTAAGATAATGAATTCAAAGAAATACACAAAAATTTTAACATTTAATTTTAAATCAAACAAAGATTTAATGTAACTAAAAAAAAGCTAACCACTTATTCAACTGTAAAAAATAAATATAAATTATTTTTAAAAACTTCGGATTTAACGGTAGATGTGATTGTGTGTTTGTTGTTGTTATTGTTTTTTAATGGTGGGGGTTTGGCAGAGGTGGTAGTCACCATTATAGGTTTGTAAAGGAATTTTTGTGGTTAACCACATGAAAAACCACATCGCGCCATATACACACATGCACACATACATACATAAGCACACATATCCATGCCCGAAACGGAATACGAAATTTTCACACGAATGTGTACAACAACACGGTAGTCAACAACGGCAATCGTTACAATTAAAATGCCTTTTTGGTCAACAGTGCACCAAACGCACAAACATTCACATACATAACTACACCCACATACACTCGTATAGACACACAGGCACGCATATCTCATATCCTGGCAGGAAAATACACCGCTAGTAGTGATGATGGTGATGATGGTTGCCAAACCAATGGCATTGTCGAGTGGTTGGAGTGGCTGCAAAATGAAATAATGATTGGATTGCTTGCCGGCGGGAGGGGGGCCGCGGGTCAAATATAGCAAACCACCATTTGATTCTGAGGCAGGAAGAGTTTTTGGTGTGAAATTAAATTTTAATATTTTTCTCTTTGCGCGTAGAAAACTCTTACGAAATTCAATAAAATTCAATTTAGGGAAATATTAAATATCCTCGTAAGAATAAAGCGGTGGGCCATAATGTTACAAAATAACATTAAGCAACAACTAAAATGTATTCCACTAACCAATATGTATATTTTTCTAAGTATTCATTAAACCTTGGTGGCCTCCATGTGAAAAAAGTTCCCGGATGCGAGGCAGAATATGAAAGATTACCTAGAGACAATCCCAAAAACATTTTTTTCAATTTTTTCTGAGCCCGCGGAATCGTCCCAGAAACGTTTTTTCATCGTAACTTGTTTGTTAGTAGATTGATTGTCACATGCGATATATCAATGTGTTGGTCTCGAAAAGTACTACATTTGCATCATAAACGTCGCCAATGTACATCGTGGCGCAAAAGTAACCTTTCGATGTTTTTTGGCTGTAATTTAAAAAAAAAATTAAAAACTTTGATTCTTCTTGTGGATTATTTTTATTTGGTCTTTTAATTTTTTTACATCAAGTCGAGAATATGATGTCATGTAAATGGCCGCCGCCAGAGTTGATTGTCATTTGAGCCCTTTTTATGGCATTTTCCATCACTTTGGCCAAAACTTCCGGCGATAGCTCCTCACATTCTTGACGGATATTGTCTTTAAGAGCTGCAAGAGTCTGAGGCTTGTTGACATAAACCCGCGACTTCAAAAAGCCCCACAAAAAGAAGTCTGGAGCATCATAAACGTCGCCAATGTACATCGTGGCGCAAAAGTAACCTTTCGATGTTTTTTGGCTGTAATTTTAAAAAAAAAAGTAAAAACTTTGATTCTTCTTGTGGATTATTTTTATTTGGTCTTTTAATTTTTTTTTACATCAAGTCGAGAATATGATGTCATGTAAATGGCCGCCGCCACAGTTGATTGTCATTTGAGCCCTTTTTATGGCATTTTCCATCACTTTGGCCAAAACTTCCGGCGGATAGGTCCTCACATTCTTGACGGATATTGTATTTAAGAGCTGCAAGAGTCTGAGGCTTGTTGACATAAACCCGCGACTTCAAAAAGCCCCACAAAAAGAAGTCTGGAGCGGTCCAATCAGGCGATCTTGCTGGCCAGTGCAAATCGCCAAAACGGGAGATTATGCGCCCGGGAAATGCATCCTTCAGCATATCGGTTGTGGCACGTGCAGTGTGTGCCGTTGTACCGTCCTGTTGGAACCACATGTTTTCCAATCCCAATTCATCAAGTTGCGGCAAAAAGAACTCGTTGATCATTGCTCTGTAGCGCCGTTTGGCCCGCGACGTCTTCGAAGAAAAAAGGTCCGATGACTCCTCCAGCGAAAACAACACACCATACAGTGACTTTGAGCGGGTGTAATGGCTCTTCGTGGGTTACACGCGGATTTTCAGTGCCCCAGAAGCGTAAATTTTGCTTATTTACGTACCCGCTAAGATGGAAATGGGGCTGCGACGAAATTCACGTTGTGCCAAAGTCACCGACCGATTATTGGTCAAATAAATAGTCAGCAATATTCCGCGTTCTGGAGCAGTGTAGCGTAACATTGTTTATTAACGTGTATTTCGCATGTGTTTACTACACAAATGTCAAAACAGAACTGACATTAGGGGCCAATCGCAAAATTTATAGCATTTTCTGATAGGAGGATTACTTTTGCGCCACCTTGTACAAAGTCATTTTCTAATGAAGACTTCATTTACTGCAGTTTCTTCCAGATTAAAGCGCTTTAAAAAGCATGAACATTTTGCTTTGGGTGTACGCACTTTTATTAAAAAACTAAAAAGTTAATGCTTCTTAAGAAAATGACATTGTACATCGGCGACGTCTATGAGGCAATGTAGTAGTACTCGTCGAAACTTACACATTGATGTATCGCATGTGGCAATTGAGTTACAAACAAAAAAGTTACGATAAAAAAACGATAATGGGCCGATTCCGCGGGATCTAAAAAATTTTAAAAAATGTTTTTGCAATTGTTTGGAGCTGAGCTTTAATATTCCACCTGTGATTTTATAACATTTTTTGATGACCCTATACGATAAAAATTTGGCCCGATTCCGCGGGCTCCAAAATTTTTTTAAAAAATGTGTTTGCAATTGTCACGCTGTTTGCTTTAATATTCCGCCTCGCTTTTGATACATTTTTTTGCTGACCCGCTCTAGTATACATTATGGGCCCCTGCACAACTATGAATACAATATTTCAATATCTTTTTAATAACGATTCGGTATATAAAAAAAATCACAAATTTAATTACCTATAACATTTTCTAGAATCATTTTTGAACGAGTAAAATATAATCGAAGATAATCTATGTAATAAATATATTCAAATCTAGATATGAGTACTACACTAGTAAGCATGTGCTACAGACGGGCGAAGTCGACTAACCTAGTTTACAAAAATGTTAGTACATCAATCTAAAAAAAGAATTAACAAACCAGCAAAAAATAAAAGAAGTTCTTCCAAAGGAATGACATTATAGGTACTTCCAAATCATAAGTATGAACATTTTTTCTGCATTTAAAGAAGTTATTTTAAATATTTAAAGTGTTATTTGAAAAGCTCATTGGCACCAAATTTGAAATTAATAAACTTACTTCATAATTTCGATTTTTTTAAAACTCATTTTTTAATCGATTTTAAGAAAAAAATGCAAAGCGAAATGATAGTCATATACATAAAGCGTTCATTCTCATGTTGGATTTGAGAATATCCTCAGAAGAATTCCCTCTCTATAGAGAAATGTAAAACAGAAACTTATTCATATTCATATTATAAACATTATTCTGTCTGAATTCATAGTCACATAATTATTATTCTGTCTGAATTTGAAGGCATTGAGATAATTTACACTTATTGGAAATCGATTTTATAACGAATTTATAAATTTGTGTGGGAGGTAACGGCAGGCGTTTGCCAAATACATCAATGTTTCATTAATCTATAGGTACTGGAAATACACAGCGTCGCATCAAGGATATCATTGGGATTAATTTTTAAGATAAAACTCATTTTTAGTACATTTGTGTGGGGTACCAGAAGGTTTGTGGTCCTGGTGTAAATATTACTATGTGCGAATTTACAGAATATTGGGTTAAATATTATAGAAGATAAAATACTTTATATTCCGCAGAATGTTGACTATTTGTGGGAAGTTACACATTCCAAGAGCATGACAGAAACTTGGATGCACGTAACTCAAACGTTTTAAAATGTCCTGGAATTGCTTTCCAATAAAATTATAGGATACTTGATCACCTTTGGCCGATACCAAATCAGACTGATGAATAGAAACATTGTGTGCGAAGTGTTTGCCCCACGAAAAGTAAATCGTATTAAATTCTGCTTCCAAATCCCTGTTGGCGGCAGCCAGGGCTATGGAGTCGGAGTCGGCGTTGTTTTTGCAAATTTCATGAAATTATACTTTCAAATGCATACATTTTATTATTATTTTTTACTTATTTTGTATAAACAAGTTTATGTACACACATATCAATCGAAATTTTTGATCGCGAAAATAGCTGAATTAGATAATTTTGTAAAATTCATCTCGGAGTCGACCATCTCAGAATCGACTCCGACTGCGACTCGGGCTACGACTCCGAGATCGATTTTATAAAATATCCTGAATCAATTATATTCCGGAGCAAATATACTCATTCATATGTGTGTCCATTCATATATTTATACAAAATATTGGAAAAACATACAATGTATTAATTGGAAAGTATAATTTCATGAAAGCAGCAAAAACAACGCCGACTTCGACTCCACAGCCCTGGCGGCAGCTAGATATTTTTCTTGTTTTTAAATCATGGGACACGATATTTGCCATCGCATAACCTTACGTATCTATGTTTTTAAAATAAATATTTCAAATGTGCACATAAACATAGAAGTTATAATGACAATCATTTCAAAATATTATTTATTTCTGGCAGAGTTGCGTTTTATTTAAAATGTTGTCTCCTACACGGAGGAAAATCGCCATTTTTGATATGTTTGAATTCAAAGAAAATATACTTGTAACCAAATTTTTTAAATATTATATATTTTTGAACAAATATATTTTATTTGAATATCAAAAATTTTTGTTTCGAACGCATATATTAATATATTACAACAAAATATATTTGCGAACTGACTGTAACAAATAAAATATGTGTTTAGACACAAACAAAGATATTGTTTAATAATTCATCCAAATACATTACATTTAAAAAAATATTTTAACTTTGCTGACTTTGTTAATTTTTAATTTTATTTTTTCCCAAATTTCGTGTTATACTCGTACTTTATAGTTAAAAATGTCGTAAGCAGCATTTTCTTTTGTTTTACAGCACTAATTTTTAATTTATAAATAGTCCAATTGTCAATCCATCAATGCTATATTTCGTTACCAAAGATTATACGATTTAAATTTTAATAGAATTTTTCAAACATATAAAATTTCTAAAAAAATGAACCTTTAATTTCTAAAAAAACTAAATTAAGGCATCTATACATTGCCAAAATATTTAAATACAAATTAATCATTGTTTCGGAAATATTATTTCCATATAAAAAATAATAAAGATGAAAACATAATTTTGTTTAGACCAACATCCTCCCAAACATATAATATTTGTGAGTGTCAAATATTATATATTTGGACTGTACCCTAAACATATGTATGTTTCCAGCAGAATATGTTTGGAACAATATACTACAGAAGCGATTTTTTTTCAGCGTGTAGTTAAGCGTATTAAAATTACATTAATTGCTCAACATTTGTATTCATTTAAAAGAAGAGAATTATCATTACATCCAAAGAAGTTAATAAAGCGCGACATGCCCTTGTTAAATTCATTGGTTTTGATCCGATTTTGCACACGATGAAAAAAAATCGCTTCTGTAGTATATTGTCCCAAACATATTCGGCTTGAAACATATATATGTTTAGGGTACATTCTAAACATATAACATTTGGTACACACAAAAATTATATATTTGGGAAGACGTTGTTCTAAACAAATCTTTGTTTACATCCCAATATGTGTTTACTTTGAACTATTTTTTCCGAAACAAATATTCATTTGCATTTAAGTATTCAGAAACTACCTAAATTATTTTAACTTTTTTTCATGTCTAAAAATAATAAATAATAATAATTGAAATCGTATAATCTTGGATCGAAATATATTGGATTGACAATTAATGATGGCTTGGAATACTCAGAAATGTTAGATGATTGATTTAAAACATAGATACTGGGAGAATCGATTCGAAACCAAAAAAAAATTAAAACTGAAATTCGAAAAATTCAACAAAAGTTTAGAAAATCGTTTTTAAATAAAATATATTTGGAGAAATTCCTAAACAATAATTTTATTTGTATTCAAAGACATATTTTATTTGAGAAAATTAGTTTGCAAATATTATATGTTGTAACATATTAATATACGAGTTGCAAATATATTTTATTGATTTTCAAGTACAATTTATTTGTTCAGAAACACATAATATTTAAAAAATTGTGTTCCAAATATATTTTCTTTCAATTCAAACATATAAAAAAAGGCGATTTTGCCCCGTGCACAACTTCCGGATCATAAGATTGGGATTTTTATCACTTCTTTGGATGTTCTTTGTTTGGTGGGAAGTGAGAATGTTGAGAATGAATGAATGTTAAGAATCCCCTCACCTTCGGTCCCAAAAAATATTTGTTAATTTTTTTTTATTAAATTATTATCAATTTAAATTAAATTAAAGTATATACATACATACTGGTATTATACTTATAAGTTGTAAACTTTTGGTGCAAAATGGTCCATTTGTGTGGGAGGTACCAAAAGGGGCGTATCAATAACGCCCAGATTTTCTGGACTCTTCGTACTACAAAAGCATTACACTGTACAAATTTTCAAGTATTCGCATGCACTGGTATTAAAGATATAAGCTTTGGGTACATATGAGTCCATTTGTGTAGGAGGTACCAAAAGTGGCGTGCCAATAATGGCCACTTTTCTCTGGACTGTAGGTACTATAAATTTATTACATTGTACATAATTTCAAGTTTTTGTATGCACTGGTATTAAAGTAATACTATTAAAGTAATACTGATACTTTCGAGAGTTTTCATGCGCACCAGCCAGCAGACAGACACACGGACGGACGGACATTGCTCAAATGTCATAAAATGGCCCAAATCGAATTTCCGCCACAAACACACTTGGGGTCTTCGATGTGTTACACTTTTGGCTCGTAGCAAATGATATATACCCTCCTCTCTAAGGTGAGGGGATAACAAAATTTACGGTATTTTTTAATTTCCAAATTTCCTGGTAGTTGCCTCCAGTATTTGGAGTATATTTTTTGAAATGTACACCCGATTGAGCCGGGATAAAGTTAAGGCATTAAGATTAAGGCAATCATGGGGGCTACAGAGGTTACATATTTCACTATAATGTAGGACCTTTGATAAAACTAGTTTAACAAATTTTTTGGAGAGCTGTGCATAAAATTTTTTTTATTGTGTATTAAACGAGAAAAATATAAATATTACAAAAGTATGGTAATTGTTTCGGAAGCTCGGTGGGATAAAATTTAAATTAAAGGAAATGATGAGGGCTACAACAGTTTAAAATACTACTTTTACGTTTATTTTGGTGTTTGTTCTACTAACTGAGGTCTGCAAAAAAACTATTTACACCTAAGAATTATCTCATATAGTTATTGAGATATCTGCAATTGATAATTAAATTTTTCATTTTTCCCTTACCGTGTGCTAGTATTTTGTAAATATCGGAGCACGATATGCACCGATTTCATACGTATCAACATGCCTGGATGGGCAATAAAATGTCCTATATGACGAAAAATGGTTCGATATACCCAATAGTAGAAATAGTTATGACCTCTTGAAGTTATATATATTTATACTTTTTTCCTAAAAAAAATTACAAAGATCAGATTTTTTTTTGAAAATATAACATCAAGTGGTCTTAACTTTTGTTCTATTGAGTATATCAAAACAATTTTTTTCGTCATTTAGGAAATTTTATTGCCCATCCATATGTCGATATTAAATATTCTGACCCATACCCCAGATGAAAAATAGATGGTTTTGGTCGATATGACGCTACTCCCATCCTCCACTATAGTGGGGATATAGTGGTATATGGAGCTCTCCTAAAACCATCTATAAACTGTATGTTAGGCCGGGTCGATTTGTGGGGAGGCAAAAAAAGTCGCCATTGCTTAGTGAAAATCGTATTCTAGGGATCAAAATAAGAAACTTTGCCGAAGGAACCATACCTCTAAAACTAATTCTGATGTCCCGGAATTTGGTTCGAACTTTTGGGTAGGGGCAAATTTTGAAAAATCCCACTTTGACCAATTTAGAGTGCTCCAATCGAGTCCAAATGTATGACCGACCCCCATTAACTTTGGAGGCCCGACCCACCCATGCCAGTGGCACACCCCCTGGAACCCCCTGGGGGTTCCATACATTTGGACTCGTTTGGAGCACTCTAAATGGGTCAAAGTGGGATTTTTTCCGGAACATCCGAATTCGTTTTAGAGGTATGGTTCCTTCGGCAAAGTTTCTTATTTTGATCCCTGGAATACGATTTTCACTGAGCACTTCACTGAGTGGGGATCGGTCATACATTTGGACTCGATTGGAGCAGTCTAAATGGGTCAAAGTGGGATTTTTTCCGGGACATCAGAATTCGTTTTAGAGGTATGGCTCCTTCGGCAAAGTTTCTTATTTTGATCCCTAGAAAACGATTTTCACTGAGCAATGGGCGAATTTTAAATCGACCCGCCTTACTGTATGTGGAAAACATCAAACCGATACTCAAAATTCTGACTATTGGGTCAGAATATTTAATATCGACCTAAGAAGTTTATTTTTGGCTAAAAAGTTTATTGCTATCAATTTTTTGTTTTCAAAAATTTTATATGCTTTTAAAAGTGTAAAAAAATTAAAAAAATAGTTTTTGGATTTTATAAAATTTGTAATTGACTAAAACGGCTGAACCGTAAAAATATTTCATTCTAGCTTTTGATGATTATTCAATATGAAACAATTAAGTTTGATGTCGAAATGTAACACTCCTTCACGTTTGATTGTTCAGCATTGACAAAGTTCAACATTTAGCAAAAATTATATTATTTGTGCATAATGATAAAAACACAATGCTATAATAACTTAACATTACAAATAAAAGTTTAAATGATTTTTTCATTTCCATATGCGGAAATTTCATTTTCATTTATATTGCATTGATATCCTGTGAAGGACATTTACAAACTAAACTAATCTAACTTGTTGAGTTGCTTTGCATAAATTTAGAATTTTTGGCATTTATTATATTATTACTATTGAAAAATTTTACTAAATCAATAATCCATGCAATGGCTTTATTCCGAATTTATAAATAAAATATGTATGTACGATGAGTATATATTTGAAATTATTGATAGAATCAAAATTGCCAAGGTGACAGGTCACATACGGTTTATCTAAACAATACAAAACTACAAAGAAAAGATGGGGTTTTTCTCTATTGCCCCACTCTGAGCCTAACACTATTAACTACATTAAGTGCAACAGACCCAAAGAGGTCATTACAAATAATTGAAAAATGTGATGCAGCTGAAGTTTGATGTTTGGGGTAAAACTGAAAAAATATATTCAGAACTCACAATCAAGCTAAATGGGTAAATGAATATTCTGCCTAAGCATAAATAATAAAATGCAATTCCATAGTTTTTCGCAATGTCAAGAACTATAATGGACAAACTCCAAAGTAGGCTTTAATCAATAGATGAATTTTTCGCCAAAGGATAAATTATAAAAGTCTATTTTCCTAGCGATTGAGATCATTTAGAATTTTGTTAAAAGCTATTACAGTTAAGTAATTATTTAAGGTGATAGAAAATGTATATTACTTATACGCAATGATGTCCAAAATAAACACCGAAAAGGTACTCGCACAAAATTCCGTATAATAACGATATTTATAGCCGGATTTGGTTGAACTTCACATTGTTTTCTTTGCAAATGTAGGCTCCAAATGTCGATATTTAAGAGAGATGTATGTGGAATGAAATCTCTGTCAAGAATATTTTTTTAATAATTCAAATTAAGTTTAAAGCTGTTAATGCATAATCTATCTAAGGACAACTGATAATATTACGAGGGCGGGTCAATAAGTACAGGGTTTGGTCTAAAAAATCATTAATCATATGGAAACAAGAAATATTCACTTGGGGCTAAATGCGGAGAATAGGGAGGATAAGGGAGCAATTCGTAGCCTAAGTCATGAATTTTTGTCACACGGGGAAAAATCGCCATTTTTGATATGTTCGAATTGGAATAAAATATATTTGGAACAGAAATTTTCCTAGTGACAAATCAGAAATTTTTAAATATTTTATATTTCCGAACAAATACATTTTATTTTCGATAAACATTTTTTGGAGAGCATATGTTAATATTTTAGAACAAGATATTTTCCCGAACCAATTTTCTCAAATAAAATATTAGTTTAAATATAAATAAAATTATTGTTTAGGAATTTCTACAAATATATTTTATTTATGCGGAATTTTTTGAAACTCGGTGTTAATTTTCCCTTGGTTTCGAATTATACATTCCAGCTAAAAATTATATGTAGTTTAAAACACAATTTTTTAATTTCTTTAAATTCCAAGTCATTAGATGGCCCACCCCATTTAAAATTTTAAATTTTAACTACCGATTACTTTGACTTGTGATTTGAGCCCTTTGGATTATTTTCTGTTACGCAAAGAATCCAGAGACAATTGAAGCGTTGAAACAGGAAATCGAAGTTGCCATTGAAGAGATTCGACCCGAAACAATGGAAAATGTATTGAAAAATTGGGTAAATTGGATGAGGTACTGCCAAGCCAGTCGTGGTAGTCATAAGAATGATATTGTGTATAAAACCAGAAATTTGAAAAAAATTATCATTACTTTTTTATAACCGATCCAAATTTAAAATTAAAAATTAAATGGCCCACCCTTTATATTGTCTATTTATCACACAATTTATCGTTATGCCAAATTATAAGATTTCAATTATAAAGAAATTTAGGAAAATTTAAAATTTTGAAAAAATTAGCCTTACTGAATTACCAAAAACTTTGCTTACAATTATGATATCGATAAATTTAATATTAAATATTTGGAGAATACCCTAAACATATTTATGTTGGGACAATATACTACAGAGGCGATTTTTTCAGCATGCATGGAAACTGCACATGAGTGCGCTCTTGCACAATAAGCCAAATGTGGTCGTTATTTTTAATTTTTTTTAAATCTACCCAGTAAGTTGGTCGTAAATCCCGAAAAAGGCGCCATATCTTCATATCAATCCACTCCTTGGTTTTGGTGATTCACTTTTCTCCATATTCCTCAAGTAACACGATATTCTGGTATCAAGACTAGCAATGCCTATCAACATCAAACTAAATGACGCCGCTAATTATAGTATTGAAAGGACTTATTGACCGCCTATCGTATTTTTCTGGCTTTCCGCCTCATTTTAAAGTGTGTTAAAAGCTTTTATAGTTAGGAAATTAGAGAACTTTCTTTAGAGTGATGACAAATTAATATCACTTATACGCAAGGATGTCCAAAATAAGTACCCACTAATTTTCTTATAACAACAATATTTTTGGTCGCATTTGGTTAAACTATACCTTGTTTTCTTTGCAAAGGTGAGCTCTAACAAGTAAGAAAACGTCAGTCGGGTAAACCAACTAAGGCATGGGGACGAATATGGCCTATCCCAAATTTGAAGTCAATCCGTTATTCTTGTCGAGAAGTGTCGAGCGCTCCAGTCATGCAGACAGACGGGCAGACATTGCTTAAATGACTTAAAATGTCCTAAAACGTATAGGTCACTCCTACAATTTGTTACACTTTAGACCTGTGGCATATGATATATACCCTCCTCCATTAAAGTGACATTATAAAAATCACAAATAAAGAACATATAAGTATAAAGAAATGTCAGCCAAAAATTATTTGACAGGAAATTGTCAAGATTATAGATTATTTAAAACTCATAATCAGATTTAAATAAGTTAATGAACAATTCGCATAGGGATAAATAATACAGGGTGGTCAATATTAAACGCAAGATGTTAATTGCTAATAAAACAAAAAGCTTTCAGGGAATTTTCTTAATATTTATTATAATAGAAGGATCTATGACACTTATGTGTGAGTGAAAATATCGGCCAATGCTTGTCACGGCTCGCCTCGTATGACTCACAATTAATATCGTGCATTATGGTTGGACCACCCTTTAAAATTATATTTTTCTAGCTTGTCCAATCATTTTGATCTTCAAAGTTAACAAAATAAGAGAGGTGTATATTGTTCATTCCATCTTAAAACGAACACCTATTTTGGGTCACCATTCCTGATTTAAAAATAAATTTGCATATCGATTCTCTGCTCAAAAGAAAACATTTTACAGTTGGTGAAAAAAATACAAAAAATTTTTCCAGAAGTTATTAGCATCTGAAATCTGAGAAAATAGGAAAATGTTCTCAAAGGGCGTACGTTTCGAATTCTGTATTTTCGGAACATGTGGCCGGATGTTTACAAATGAAGGCTCATTTTAAAGGTCGTTAGTTGTTCTTTATATTGGCAGGGATTCATTTTCGCGTTCTTAATAATCTTAAATGCATCCGATGCATCTGCAAATTTAATTTGCATTTTACACATCAATGACACCAACTTAAAATTCTGTGAAAAATATACACCTAGGAAAATAATTGTTTGGAATTCAATTGTAACAATAAAAAAAATAGTACATGCAACAAAAAGTATATTGCTTACACCGTAATGCAACAAAGTAAAGCGCTATATTTTTTTAATTTTTTTAAATTTTATTTTTCAAAAGCAAAAAATGTCGGAAATAACATAAAATTTTAGAAACAGTTTAGATTTGTTCGAATTGGCCACCTTTGGCACGAATTATGGCCTTCAAACGGCCAATTCCCGGCGAAGCGCCGTCTTGAGATGATCGATACTTTGGTACTTTTTAGTGCGAACCTTACTCTCTAAAATGCCCCAGGCGCAAAAGTCCAACGGATTGAGATCCGGAGATCTTGGTGGCCATTGTGCGGTAGAAATGAAGCGAGGAACCTCCTTTTTTAAGCCATTCTTGGTTGACGCGTGCTGAGTGCGATGGTGCTGAGTCATGTTGGAATGTCCATGTTCTGCGGCCGAAATGTTTGTCTGCCCAGGGCTTCAATACTGTCTTTACGACATTTTCCCGATAATATTCGGCGACCATCGGCCGTTACGGCGGCCCACACCATTACCATCGGCGGCACTTGAGTTCTGGTGGCCAATCGAAGGTGTACATTTTCAGCTGACCTCTTTGGCAACTAAACCCGATCATTTTGTTTGTTCACAAACTTCACAATTTGGAATGGCTTCTCATCGGAGAAAACCAAATTCGGTAACTGGCCACTTTCGTGCAAGCGAAGCAACTCCTTGGCTCTTTCCAGTCTAACTTTTTTTGTGCATCGGTGAGCTCTTGCACTTTTTGGAACTTCAATGGCTTTAGTCCAAGCTCATTTTTTAATATGTGTTGTATCCGTTCTCGCGATATGTTCAGCTCACGAGCAATTTTTCTACCACTGCGGCGTGGATTTCGATCAAATCTGACCTTCACTTTTCGGATCACTTCTGATGTTGTTACCGTTTTTTTTCGTCCACTTTATGGACGAAAAAATGTATTTCTAGGACAAATAAACCTATATTCCTACACCTTCAAATAAACAAAATATACATCGTTCGAATTAATTCTCTTCTATCCAAATTCTGTCAGATTGAAAATCACTTAATAATTAACAAAGTTATAGGCGTTCAAGTGAAAAAGGCAAGAAAATCGGGTTTTTACCCGCAGATCCGGATTTTGGGAGTGTCTGGGGAATTTCAATGAAAGATTCGTGTTTTACTCGACAAGACCTAATGGAAAAATATTTTTGCGTCACTTGTTCCTCAACTTGTCGCACCGTATTATAATTCTGTTATTTATTTAAAGCACATTCACAGAAATTATGCAAATGTTTTTTTTTTTAAAAATTTAAAAAAATAGTTCCCATCAATTCACCACTTCCAAATTCATACAGTAGCTTAAAAAGACATCTAAGAACACGGCATTAAAATTTGAAAAAAATCGAAGGGTGTAATCATTTTGAAAATCGCAATAGAAAGTATGAATGTGTAAAAACATTAAAAATTAGTATATTTGTTGCAGTGCTGACTCCAGTTAGTTGTAGTAGTTGAAATTACCTACAAAACAAGGTACATCACATTAAAATCGGTCACGTATTTCAGGAGATACAAGCTAAAGAATGAACACACCTTTCAGAAAAACCGTAATTTCGCCAACTTTAAATTGCTCATAGCTCTTAAAGAAATTTTTTTAAAATTTTTTCTTTAACTACGTACAATATATTTTTAGGAAAATAATACATACACAAAATTTCGAAGCAATTAAAAATACTGATGTCAAAAATCGTCCCGTTTGGCATGGAATGACTCATATTCTAAATGAACGCTGAACATTTGAAGTAGGTATTCAACCCCTACCTAATCTTAAATGATCCTGTAAATTGTAATCTTGTGTTTTCTTCATTTCCTATATAATACCATTTTTGCTTAAAAATTACAGAAATCGAAATTATTTTTTATTGGAATGATTCTGTCTATTTTGTGATTTTAATATTTTTCATAGTTTAAAAAGGAAAATCATTGTCCTTTTTTAGTAAATATTATTTTAAAAAAGAACGAGGCGGAACACCGTCTATGAATTTATAGGGTTATTTAAGGACAAATGTGGCTACATGACTTTATTTTTCTCAGAATTTTAAGTTGGTGCCATTGATGTGCAAGATGCATTTAAAAACTTTGAATTAACCAGCATTAACATATGTACTTCAAAATAACAGTCAAGACCTTACAAATTATTGAAGGGGTTTGAGTTCGTTATAACTTTTTATTTAAGACATAATTATTATTTTTTAACAGTATATTAATGGAGGATATTTTTTTGGGCAAGTTGTTCATTTGTTTTCTGTTCCATTTTAAATTCCACAAGTCTTTTTCACAAAATACTGAAAAGAAATAAAAAAAAATATTATAAAAAAATTTTAAGGAATTTACATCTACATATAGGGAAAAAATTCTCTACATTAATATACGGTATTATACTGCGCACAACAGGCCGAACCACTGGCTTAAGTGTATGTCCATGGACATGAGACGTTGAAACTTCTCCCCTCTTTAACCTAACCTAACATAACGTACTGTATTAGAAAAAAAAAACTAAAAATTATGTCTTAAACAAAAAGTTATATTGAACTCCAAGCCCTTCGGCCATTTTGGTGGAACCAAATGTACAAATAGTTCGACTGGAAATTATTACATTAATGAAGAGTTGTTCTAAACTCTACAGACGGCTTAAATATATCTCTATGTTCCTAGCATTCTGGCCATTTTGAATTTTGCTAATATCTCTTATAGTCCATAAATCACGGATAATTCTTTCGACTGATAAAAAATTAATATAACTTATACGCAACGATGTCCAAAATAACTAAAGAAAGAAATTTGCTCATAACTATGGCAGTTATGGTCGGATTGACTAGAAAAATACCTTATTTTCTTTGCGAATCTGCAGTCCATAAAACAAAATTGTAATCATTAAAACATACTCGTATAACGAAAAAAGTTAAACACATAACAAAATTAATTTTACTTAAGGATAACAATGAAAACAAAAATTGCACAACAATATAACATTTCAGATAAAAGTTTATATTACTCGTTTCAGTTCTATATAATTAAATTAAATATTAATTTATATTGTATGAATGTCCTGGCAAGGACATTTACAAACAAAACTAATCAAACTTGTTGAAGGGTTTTGCACAAATTGTTAGAATTTATGGCATTTATTATTTAATTCATTACCATTATTGGAAAAATATACAAAACAGTAACAATGGCATTTCTCCGAAATTTCAAATAAAATATGTATGCACATATAAAACCCTGTTATCCTTCGAAAATATGTACTCACAAAAACAATATTTTCAGTGCGTAAGAACACATATAGCGTTTATGAAAAACTGTAAATAACTGAAATGTTCTACATCGAATGTGTATGTTTTTTGGCGCAAGCTTTGTAAACCTTGGATTGTAGTTTTGGCAGCACTAGCAATCTGAACTTGCACGGAAAAACAATTTAGCATTTAACAAAGCCAACAAACTATTACCTTCCTCCGTCCCTCTAAAGCCTCCATCGAAACCTCTCCTTGTCTGAGAGACGTCTGCAAAGCCATCAACAATATCAAGCGTAAACAAACTTTAAAATGAACCAAAAAAAAATCAATAAAAGTTGTTTTCTATTTCAGCAGAAAACAATTCGTTAACTCAACAATCCCATAGCAATAGAAGCGAAATTGAATAAAAATATTGGCGAAAAACAAATGCACGACAGAAAAAAAACTCAATTAAACCCATATTTACATTTTAAGTGGGAAACTTTCATTTCGACGAAATAAACAGAAATTGAAACCGAGAATTAACCCAACAAAAAATAGAAAAACTGCCTTTTTAACAAACCAAAAAAAAACCCAAACAACACAACTATGCAATATTTTTACATAAATTAAAACAAAGTGATACTACACAAAACAAAAAATAAAATAATTTAACAAAAAATAAAATAATAATAATAGAAATTTAAAAAACCACGCTTTATTTTATTAAACTTACTTAAAAAAATAGGAATAATTTCAAAGCTTTTACTTAAATCAATAAACGTATTCATTACAAATAATAAAATAAAACACTAAATAAAAAAATTAAAACCACAAAAACACTAACGACCAATATTTTATATGAACTCGTAATGCTTTAAAAAAAATAATTTAATAATAATAAAAAAACAACTACTGGCGTCCAATATACTTTTTACTAAAAACAAAACTACAAAAGTTTAAAACATTTTTAGTCGAACCAACAAAAATAAAAAGAATATAACGACAACTCATCCTCAACTATTCACGATTTATGGCATTGAGTTTTGAATTGAATTTGAATTTAAGCAAATAACGTCAGCAAACATAAAACATCCGTTTCCTGTTTCGCACCAACACTCCCTCCCTTAGATTTTCCTCGCCCCGAGCTTCCTTCACAGATTACAAATTGCAGCAATGCCCACACCCTCGGCTACAGCAAGTGATCTAGCAGCAAATATCTCACAACAGCAACAAAATGCCAACAACGTTCTGCAGCAACAGCATCCCGGACTTAACCACACCACGAGCAGCAACATAGCAGCGCCAACAGCCCATACACATTCAACATTCGTAGGAACGGGACAAACAGTGGCAGCCAATATGTCCGGTGGAGGTACTACTGCAAACAATGGTGGCAATCATCTCGTAAATAATCCAAGAGGTGCTGGTGCAGCAGCAAATGCCGGTGGAGGAGGAGGAGCGGGACCAGTTGCCACCGAATCTACTGAATCGAGTGCTGGAGGAGCACCAACCTCAGGCAATAACACATTTATAGCTGTAGCCCATCAACATCATCCACAACAACAGCAGCAGCAGCAGCAACATCAACAGGCCACATCGACTGCTATGGTGGCCGTTAATGGTCACCCCCAGCAGCATCATCAACATCATAGTACAGTGG
This sequence comes from Eudasyphora cyanicolor, assembly GCA_963930755.1. Classification (NCBI taxonomy): domain Eukaryota; kingdom Metazoa; phylum Arthropoda; class Insecta; order Diptera; family Muscidae; genus Eudasyphora; species Eudasyphora cyanicolor. The sequence continues at coordinate 94,867,697 of OZ005736.1, read as the reverse complement.
GCATCGGTCCACCTGCTACCTTGACTTCGAATCTCTTGGGCTTTGTTGGTGGCATTGGTATTGTAAGCACAACAGCCACAACGGTCATAGTCCCGGGTGCAACACAAAATGTTACAAATAATATCAATAACAACAATATGGCCAACAACCCTACCAACAACACCAATGCCAATCCAAATGATAATAATAACAATATGGACAATACAAGTGAAGATTCAAATCCCGTAACAATTTACAGGTATTTTAATTCAATCGTTAGTCATTTCATTGCCACACAAAGCCAATACACGGCTACAACTCACACACATACACCCACACACACAGAGAAACCCATTTACCTAATGCATTTCATGCCACATGTATTTAGGCCAACAACAAATATCATTGGGATTGTTTTGTTTTGCCTTTTCCATTGTTCCACACAGAGGCTAATGCTATTAACATAATTACATGCTACTGACCCAGAGACTTCATTATAAATAATTGCAAAATGTAATGTAGCTGAAGTCTGATAATATTTAAGCACTGAATATCCACAACGATATAATTGTAAACAAAATTATTTTACTGCAAACTGACGAAATTGATATGGAGTTATTTTAAACTCCAAAATCAAGCTTGTTGTCTTTTCACAAGTGGGCACCATAACTACATTATTTGAATGAAAATTTTAATTATTTTAAAATCCACAATCAAGCTTAAATCAGGTAATGTTTTATTCACCAAAGCATAAACAATTATTTTCCCAGCTTTAAGGATTACTTACACGGGGCAAAATCGCCTTTTTTGATATATTTGAATCGAAAGGAAATATATTTGGAACACAAATTTTTAAATATTATGTATTTCTGAGCAAATACATTTTATTTGAAAAACAATAAAATATATTTGGAACTCATATATTAATATGTTACAACATATAATATTTGCAAACTAAGTTTCTCAAATAAAATATGTGTTTGAATACAAATAAAATTATTGTTTAGGAATTTCCCCAAACATATTTTATTTAAAAAAATTTTCGAAACTTTTGTTGAATTTTTCGAATTTCAGTTTTAATTTTTTTGGTTTCGAATTGAACACCCAGTTATAATACAAAATGCAGCAGTAACTTCTGTTTTAAATCAATCATTTAAAATTTCTGAGTATTCTAAGCCATCATTAGTTGTCAATCCTCCAAGTAATATATTTCGATCGAAGATTATACGATTTCAATTTTTACGACTGAAAATTTTCTAAAAAATGAGGTTTGAATTACTGAAATATTAAACACAATTTAGGTATTTTCTGAATACTTAAATGCAAATAATTATTTGCTTCGGAAAACAATCGTCCAAAGTAAACACATATTGCGATGTAAACAAAGATTTGTTTAGAACAACATCTTCCCAAATATAAATTTGTTTGTGTGTACCAAATACTATATGTTTAGAGTGTACCCTAAACATATATATGTTTCAAGCCGAATATGTTTGGGACAATATACTACAGAAGCGATTTTTTTTCAGCGTGTACAATTTTGCTAAAATCTTTTATAGTCAAGATATTATTAATCAATATTTAAACGGAGTAAACATTTATTAATACTGTTTAAGTTTGTAACATTGTATTGCAACTTCCACAGCTTGTTTATTGGCAACCCTGGTGGGTGGAAGGAGGCGAGGTCTCTGAAACGACTCTCCCTGAACGATATTCGCATTGTACCGATTGTGAGAGGGCTTTTCAGAGTCGGGCACACTCATTCGACTCTATTGGGACTATATCCACACAATGCGGATCTTAAAGGGATTTAAAAGAATGAGGGATTCAAAATCAATTTAGATCAGTTAATAAATTATTTGTCAAAGAATAAATTATTTGTCAAAGAATAAATTATTTGTCAAAGAATAACTTATAAAAGAATATGTTCCTAGCTTTTAGGATCATTTAGAATCTTGGTAGAATCTTTTATAGTTAAGATAATTATGAACCATTCTTTAAACAAAGTAACAATTTAATATTACTTATACGCAAGGAAGGGGAAATAAATACCAAAAAAATACTCCCACTAATGTGATCATAACCACTGTATTTAGGCCGGATTATTCTTAACTGTACCTTATTTTCCTGGAAGTCAGCTCCATAAACATAAAAACTAGGAAATAATTATAATCAAACAAAATTTGACGGAATTATTATAAACTCAAAAATCAAGCATAAATCTGTTAATAAATTAGTCACCAAAAGAGAAATAAAAAAGGCTATTTTCCTAGCTTTAGGATCATTTATAATTGTGTTATAATTGCTCATAGTAAAGACATTATGAACCATTCTTTAAACAGAGTACAAATTTAATATTACTTATACGCAATGATGTCCAAAATAAATACCGAAAAATTACTCACACTAATTTGCTCACAATTTGTTTTAATAAAATTATTGTCAATTTATACGCAATGATGTCCAAAATAAATACCGAAAAATTACTCACACTAATTTGCTCACAATTTGTTTTAATAAAATTATTGTCAATTTAAATAGCATTTAATAGCTTTAAAGTATGTACTGATATTAAAGCTACAAGCTGTTAACTTTTGGTGCAAAATAGTTCAGTTGTGTGGGAAGTGCGCATTTTTCTTTAGGTGTTAGCGACAAATAAACTAATATCATGTGTGGAATTTCAGAAGATTCGAATGACTATTATAGAAGTTATTAAAGAATCAATATCTCACTAAATATTAACCCTTTGTGGGGGAGGTACTAGAAGGAGTGTGGGAGGTACTTAAACCCCAAAATTTTTGTAGAACATTTCATCTCCGCCCTCCCCACTTAAAAGGGTGTTTTTTACGATTTGTTAAAATGGGGCCAAAAATTATAGTTATGTGGGGGAGCTAGAGGGTTTATATGTTCCACAAAAATATTGGCCATAATATTTTCTATAAAGTAGCTGAACATACCCTATACCAAAAAAAATATATTTTTGTTACATAACAGTGAAATACATTTTTGGGGTACAATGTGGTTTTTTGAGCTATTTAGGGTACCTAGACACGTTCAGATTGTATTGATATGTTCACAAGAGTTGTTCAGATTTACGTTGGCTACAATTTTGCCAAACATTGTTAGCGAAAAATAAAGAGCCCCTGAAATTTATGCTGAAAAAAGTGAAAAAAAAATATTTTTTCCTATACTTTTTCAAAAAAAAATACCGGAAAAAATTGTTTTCGCAAAAAATGTTAAGAAACTTTGTTCAGCATATTCTTAGCTACATTATTGTCAAATATAGTTAAGCGGTATCACCAAGTCTGAATTAGTTGTTGGTCAAAAGCTGATGACACCTTTTTCGAGTGGCCCACTAATTTTCAGAAACTTTGGAGGCCCATAAAAAAAATTGGTCACCAATTTCACCAAACCGAGTATATGGTTATACTACCCTTTGATAGTAGAATCGAAGCTATGCTATCAAGTCCGTGTATTTTTTTCACTGTTGCACAGTGTAGTTATCGTGCCCACCAGTCAGCAGGCAGACAGACGGCCGGACATTTCTCAAATGACTTATAATGTCCTAAAACGAATTTCCGCCAAACACATCTTCCGATGTGTTACACTTTTGGCTCGTAGAAAATGATTTATAACGAGCCTTAAACGTCAAAAAGACGTAAGCGCCAATCACAGAAATGTAGAGGAGGAAGTTTCTTTTGCGATAATTTTTTGTTTAAATGCATATGTAAGGCGTATATCTGCTTATATTGCTGTGAAATTTTGTATAACGGTATATTTTACACACAATGACAATCGATATCATTTGTCATAATTAAACGATTTCCCTGGAAAGAATTAAAATTAAGGCTCGATAACCTCCTCTCTAGAGTGATCAAAAAACCGGTTATTTTGAAAATACGGTTTTCGGTTTCTTCGAAAATTAAGTTAACTATAAAACCGGTTTTCGGTTTAACCGAAAATAAAAAACCGGTGAACCGGTTGTATTCGGTTTTTTTCTTTTTTAATAAAATTGCATAAATAATGCTCAAATTTTGAGTTAGATGACGTAAAAAAGCGTAGTTCAAATTCAATACGCAACCATATTTCAATTAAATTAAGATTTATTTGAAAATTGTATTTTAAACACATCATTTCATTTATGATATAATATTATAATATCTGCGATATTTATAATATTTATGTTCAATTTTTAAAAAGATTTCTTTACAAAAAAATTGATTATGATTTTTATAAAACTTGACTAATAGTGAAGATCGGCAAAATCTTAGGTTTTAACATCATATGAATGGCTCAAATGGCAAACCGATTATATACATATATTATCAGTAGTAGCGGATTCTGACTTGAGCATACTATAGAGATGAAAACTTGTCGAAATGTGAAACTGGACAAATGTATTTTTATTTATACCTACATTTCAATTAGAAAGGATTGTTAATTAATAATCACCTAGACCCTAGATAAAATATGCAGTATAAATACATATAAAACTGCATTTTGAAATCGATGGATATGCACAAATGAAGTCAACGGTTTTTATACTGATGTTTTCAAAATTTTAGGTAGGTTCCAATTTCAAAAATAATATTTTCTTTATCATTTTATAATGGTTTCAAAAAACCGAAAAGTCGAATAAACCGAGTGGTAAAAACCGACGGTTCGAGTTATTCGAAAATGCAGAAAAACCGAAAACCGATAGGCGGTTTTTAAAGAGAAACCGATTAACCGGTGCGGTTTTTGATTACCCTACTCCTCTCTCAGGTGAGGGGATACATATTTGACTGGAATGTAAATATTATTGGTGATTTAGTATTGTAAACTCTAAAATGTATAGAAAAGCATATTTTTCTAACTTGTATGATCATTTAGAATTTTGCCTAAATAGTTAATCAATTGTGAACAAATCGTTAAACGACGTAAAAATTTAATATTACTTATACGCAATAAGGTCCAAAATAAATACTGAAAAAAAAACTCACGCTAGTTTGTTCATAACTACCATATTTATGGTCGGATTTTGTTCGGTTATTTTCTTTACAAAAGTGTGCTCCATAAAATCCAACATAGGCTTAAATCAGTTAATTCTATATAGGCTATTTTCCTAGTTTTCAGAATCATTTAGAATTTTGTTACTATGTTTTTCAGTAAAGAAATTATGGAACATTCATTAAACGTAGTAAATAATTAAAATCACTTATACGCATTGATGTCCAAAATACATATTGAAAAATAACCTTTACTAATTTGCTAATTGCGATATTAATGACCGGATTTGCCTTAAATAAACATTGTTTTCTTTGCACAAATTTCAATAAATCAAAAAAACAACGATACTATTATAAACAAAATAAAATTAAAATTGTATTTGTCTCCCGAATAATGGTGGATAATTTAAACTACAAAGTTATTTACCAAAGAAATAATTATTTTCAAATGTGAACGGAAAGTTTATTTTTGCTCTAGCTTCGGTACGTCGGATCGGGAATCGGCTAAAATATTGCTCATGGGTGTCAAGGTCGTAGGTCGACTGGAAAGTGTGTTTTTGGGATTTAAAAAAAAAATGGACTTAGCGCACGAAAAGTTGCAATTGGAGAACGATTATTTTGATAATAAAACCGAATAATTTTTAAACGTTGTTCTTGCGTATATCTCTCCATGATGAAATTGTAAACACTACTGAATACAATGAAAAATAAATGACAGATCAGGACATATTACAAATGGCCGAAACGTCACTTCAAAATCATATCATTCCTATTGGAAAACCCGTTACAAACAGACTATATATACATATTCCTAACTTCTAACAAAATTATTTTAATTTTGTTAGTTAGATTAGGTTAAGAATGACAGCCTGTATAACAGACTCACTTGGGCTATATAGTGTTCCTTCTTCACTGTCCATTGTACAGGGACATAAGGGAAACATAGGTTAGCCCCTAGCCCCTCCCGTTAAATCAATTTAATTGCTTTAAAAAGCTCATAAGTTGGCGGATTTTAACATCAGCTATGTTAGCAAACTCTTCAAAGAAATGGCATTCTAATATTGTATGCCGCTTCTGGAGAGAGCGGGGCACAGACACAGAATATGTTCTATTGATTCCTCATCCTCTTCGTATCCACAGCTTCTGCAAAAGTTATTACGCAAGACCTTATATCGCTCTGCCTGCCATCCAATAAGGCAGTGACCCGTCATGATAGACACGATAAGTGATATGTGAACTGTTCACCCATCTCATTAAAAGATCTCGGACAGTCGAAGGCAGTTTTTGCGTTCTGGAATATATTTTGCAGGGAATTGAGAGCAACACGACTATCAGAGTAAATATTGATGCTGACTGTGGTCAGAACCTTAGTTTTCAGCCATTCCGTTACCACTATAACAGCTAAGATTTTGTTCAGAAAATACACCAAAGTCGCCTTTATTGTCGAGTTTGGGACCAGCTGTATACAGCCCTACCATTCCAATCTATCAGGCATAAGAGTGCGATACTTTGTGACAATGTAGTTCTCTCATAGTGCAATCAATAATGTCTGGAATCCCGGACACTGTGTCTATAATGACACTATGTGCGGTATATTTCATTGCTATAATATCTAGCGGCATTAAATAAAGTATAACATTTAGTGCCTCAGTTGGTGTCATTCTCAGCACACCAGTGATACATATAGCAACCAAATCTATGGATGTCAGTTGACCCTAAGCTCGGATGGTTATGAAATTTTGTTAAATAAAAAGTTAAACTTTTGTTTGCGAAAGTGCACAGAAAAACACTTTCTAACTTTAAAGACAGTGGCAATGATTTCAAGCCAATCACAAATAATCTTTAAAGTAAGAACTTTCCACACTTAGTAATATTAAGACAATAAAAAATAAGCCGAGTTTCTTAATAATAACTAAATTATTTTTATTTTAAGTAGGAAATGTACTAACTTTAAAGCCAACTTATCATTGGCTCGAAGTCATTGCCGTTGTCTTCAGTGTGCATCAGTGATATCAATATACTCGAATATTTCGATTCGTTGGATACCATTTCAAAATAAAAAATAAATATTTATTTTATAGAAATTCGTCAACTACGAAGCAGCTGTTGAAGCAGTTATTAAGTTGTCATCTGATGTGGGTGTGGTAATGCAAGCCGAAAGTATTGCAGATGCGTATTTTTTAAATAAAAAGAAAAGCAGCAATCAATCACTAGTCGTTAAATTCAATTCCAAAGCAGCAAAATCACAGTTAATGGCAGTGAAATCTAAAATAAAAGGTCAGGAAGAAATGAAGAACGTGTATGTGAATGACTACTTAAGTCGGGAAACATTGAATTTGTTTAAATATGCCAAATGTTTGAAAAGTATTGGTTTTCGAGCGGTTTACACATCTGGCAGCAAAGTTTTTGCAAAGAGAAGTGAGTTGTCAAAGCCAAGACTGTTGAGGAATGAAGATGATGTGGATAAGCTGCTGTCGGAAGCAACAACGCATCAACCCCAAAATCGTCGATCTCAATCATTGCAGCAGAACGTTGAGGATTCGGACAATGAATACGAGTCGCCGTCTTAAATTGAATTTTTAATACATTATTTGCTGTTAATTTTTTTCAATTTTTTAATTTTTATGGTTATTAGTCATTATATAGAAAACTTTGCTGAATTTAATAATCAATTAGAACATTCGAACACAAATTGTTTCAATATTATTTCTGTAAATATCAGAAGCATATCATCAATTGCCAAATTTAATAGATTTAAAGCAATGATTTCTAAACTTTTTACATTGCCTGCAGTAATTGCAGTACAGGAAACATGGTTTAAGAGTGACGTTGCAAGAATTTACAATATACCAGGGTATAAATCAGTTCATTGTTGTCGATATGACGGTTATGGTGGTACGTCATTATTCATTCGAGAAAATTTGCAGTTTACAGATGTAGAATGTAAAAGCGAAGGTTTTATTGATTCAATTGTTTTGAAACTGCAAGATGTTAAAGTAGATCGGAAACCTATAGCTATTATTTCTTTTTACAAATCACCAAAATGTAACCCATCAAATTTTCATGATTTTTTGGAAAGCTTATTTATTTCTTACGGCAGAACACCTAGCATATTTGTTGGTGATTCTAATATAGATGCTTCTGAATTTACCTACTTTGCTGACATTTCTAACACGCTGTCAAATTACAATTTCAAAAACTGTCACAATTTAATTACAAGACCTAACAGTAATACATGCCTTGATCATGTTTACACAAATATTTCTAAACCAATGACAATTTATTCTATAGAATGTAGTTTGTCCGATCATAACCTAATATATTGTATGGTTGATTTAAATGTTCAACTGCGTGATGTTACTCAAAATAGTTATTTGGTTTGCGATTATGCTAAACTCAAAACATGCATCGAAACTCAACTGAGGTCACTGTCACTCAGTGGAAATCCAACGGATGACGCTAAAAAATTATTCGCATGTATTAACTCTGCAATTGATAGTTCTACCGCTGCAAAAATTCGGAATTATAATTAGAAAAATAAGCTAACTCCATGGGTAAATGGAAACCTTCTCAAATTAATTGCATACAAAGAACGTTTGCTAAAATTAAAAAGGAAATCTCCTGAAAATGAAAATGTAAAAAGTCAGCTGAAAAGAATCGGTAAAGTAATTAAAAAAGCTTATAAAAACTCCATGAATAATTACTATGCGAGCAATTTGGAAAGTTTTCAGAATGATCCTAAAAAGACATGGAAGTTTCTAAATGAAACGCTTGGTAGATGTGTTGAGAGAAGTATAACGGTAAAAGAATGCAATGGAAATGTTATTTCAGCCACAAAGGCTGAAACATTAAATGTGTATTTCTTAAAGTCGGTTAAGAGTTTAAGAGATAAAATAGAGACATGGCCTTGGGATAATTGTAATTCACTAAGAAGTCTAAGGAATTGTCACTCTATTTTTGCGTTACAAAATACTAGTTGTGATGATCTTGAAAGAGAAATTTCAAATTTGACTTTAGGTAAAAGCTGTGGCCATGACAATATATCGCCAAAAGTAATTAAGATATGCAACAACAGCATTATTCCACTTTTGGTATCCATTTTTAATAATATGATTTATTCATCAACATACCCCGATATACTAAAGATACACAAAGTTATACCCATTCCAAAAGAGAAGAACGCAACAACGATCGATAATTTTCGCCCAATATCAGTGCTTCCAACTATAAATAATATATTTGAACGGATTATTTACCGCCAAATATCTGTATACCTTGATGACAACAGTTTGCTAAGTCAATGTCAATATGGTTTTCGTAGGGGGTGTGGAACAGAAGAGGCAGTCGTCAATGTTCAAAATTTCATATGTAAAATGTTGGACGAAGGTTGTAGCGGAGTTGCTGGAATCTTTTTTGATTTGTCTAAGGCATTTGATATGATTGACCACAATATTTTGTTACAAAAACTTCAATTTTATGGCTTTCACGGCAATGAACTAGCACTTCTTAAATCCTATCTAAGTAACCGATACCAATTTGTACAAATCAAGGAAAATAAGAGTGAAATGGCGCTGGTTGAGCTTGGAGTCCCACAGGGAAGTGTTTTAGGGCCCTTATTATTTCTTATATACGTTAATGATCTCGAAAACATCGAGTTAACTGGACGTTTGTTCATGTATGCTGATGACATCTGTCTTTTTTATCCGTACAAGTCAGACGCTTCGGTAAAATGTTTTATGGAGCGTGATTCTGCTTTGATTTTTGAATACATGAGATTAAACAAGCTTTTCATCAATCCTACAAAGACCAAATTAATTCGATTTAGACCACATGGTCGTTTTAACTCGAATTTTAGTATTACCATAGATGGAAAGGAGATACAGGAGGTGAACACTGTCAAATATTTGGGACTTTTTTTGCAGTCAAATCTAGCTTGGAATCAGCACATAAACTACCTGAAATCTAAAATATCATCTGCCCTTGGTTTGTTGTTTAAATTCAAGTACAAGTTTGATCATAGGACTAAACTCCTGATTTATCAATCGTCAATTCAAAGTAATATTAACTATTTGGCTGTCGTATACGCGCATAAAAAGACCACAGAATTGAAATCTCTGCAGCGGCTTCAAAATAAAGCATTAAAAATCGTGGCTAATTTACCTATTATGCATTCAACGTACTCCTTATTTAATGAGGTTTTTCCTTCAATTTTACCAATATTCGGTACTTATAAACAACATCTTCTTTTATATGTATTTAAATGTCTACATCATGTAGGACATCACACAATTCAATTTGCTCGAAATCAAGTTGCAGTTAACACTCGCAATAACCAACAACTTAGAGTAGCATTATGTCGTACAGAGACAACTAAGCAACGAGTTGAATATTCTGGTAGTCGTGAATTCAATAACTTACCACATCATGTTAAAGCATCAAATAGACTTTCGAATTTTAAAAATATGTTAAAAGAATATTTGTTATCTCAAATTGATGATTTATTGTAATAAATGATATGCTTATGATATATTAAATGAATTATTATGATATTTAAATGAATTATTTTTTAATTATACAAATAATTTAGTATTATTTGCCAACTAGCCTCTCTAATGCCTAACGGCGCTGAGGCATTTATATCTTATGAATTTGTGTATATAAATAATTTTATAAACAATAAAAAAAAAAAAAAATTCTAACTATGTTGGAAAGTCAACATTCAATATTACCCAGCAAGGACAACCAATTACATACATGATTTGAATGAGTATTTAAAAGAACATTACGAGTATTAACAAAAAAAGTAAAGGATTGCATTGGGTTCAATTTTAATATTTGCACTTAGTCCCCCTGATAATTGTTTGAGTCACATAAGAAAAGCGCAGTCAGATAACAAAAAACAGACAAATGAATATAAATTCGAATCCCAAAAGTAACTTAAAGTTAATTGCTATTTAACAGGCGACATATGTGTGCCAGAAAACTCATAAAACTGAATAAAACATAAATTTGACCGCAATGAGGGCATAAACGAACACCCGCCCGTTCCGCGTTGCAATTTCAGATGGCATTGTGGCGGAAATTTTTGCAGTTAAAAATGTAACTTTATAACTGCCAGCATCCTTCGCTCTACACAATCACATACACATACGTACATGTACACTAGATAGGGTCATAAAAAAAAGTTGCGTTTGTCACCCCCTAGATTTGAAGATTATTCGAAAACAATTTCAGAAAATTTTTTTTTAATTTTTTTGGTGCACCCTACATACCGCCCTTTTAGTTTTCTTTATCCTGTGTTGCTATTTGAAGTCCGATCGTAACGGGATGTATACCGTTGTTCACGTTCTGGAAAGGGCTATATTTCGTCCAATGGCCATTTTTGACTCCGAGGTCAAATTCGATAATTGACCTCTGTTATCTCTTTTTCTACCCCCCTTTTTTTGGACTTATTTTGAAACGATAATAAAGGCAATTAAAAATAATTAAACTTTTGTCTTTAAAGTACTCAGTTTTATTCATAAACAAAAAAGTTACATAGGGGTCAAAATTGTAAAATATATGCTGAAGTCAAATTCGACTAGTTTCTTTTGGTCTCGTCTCTGTCTCACTCTCTCTCGCAGACACATGAATAACCCAATGCCACAAACACACAACGACTATGGCGGTTCTTTACAGCATCAACAAATTAAATTTGCGGGATTCTCTAACAAATTTTGAATCTTTTTTAAGGAAGAATATAAGAATACATTCACTTTGTTTTCCCATTCACCCTACACTCCACCAAAATAGTATTTTTTCCACTAATTCCTGATTTAATCTAGTATGATATTTTTGTATGATACGTCGATGGTCATCTCTTGACAACGACAACACTTCTTCCTTACTTCAGTTTTGAATCCGAAGTAAATTTTTACTAGTGACTTCAGTTATTTGATTTTCAACCCCCGTAAATAACACTTATTTGAAACACATGGGAAGGCATCTGGAAAATCTGGTAAAAAATCCAAAGTGACGTATGGAAGAAAAGTAGACCTTATAAAGATGATCCACGAGGTATCATACGTAAAGATAGGATAATAAATATGGAGTCAGTGGCAAAAATACTATTTTAGTGGAGTGTAGGGTGAATGTGAAAACAAAGTGATTTTATTCTTCCTTAAAAAGCTTCAACATTTGCTAGAGAATCCCGCAAATTTAATTTGTTGATGCTGGACCGAACTGCCATAGTGATTGTGCGTTTGTGGCATTGGGTTATTCATGTGTGTGTGAGAGAGAGACAGAAAACGAGGTCAAAAAAACTAGTCGAATTTGACTCCAGCATATATTTTACAATTTTAAACCCTATGTAACTTTTTTGTTTATGAATAAAACTGAGTACTTTAAAGACAAAAGTTTAATTATTTTTAATTGCCTTTATTATCGTTTCAAAATAAGTCCAAAAAAAGGGGGGTAGAAAACGAGATAATAGAGGTCAATTATCGAATTTGACCTCGGAGTCAAAAATGGCCAGTGGACGAAATATAGCCCTTTCTAAAACGTGAACAACGGTATACATCCCGTTACGATCGGACTTCAAATAGCAACACAGGATAAAGAAAACTAAAAGGGCGGTATGTAGGGTGCACCAAAAAAATTAAAAAATTTTTTTCTGAAATTGTCTTTGAATAATCTTCAAATCTAGGGGGTGACAAACGCAACTTATTTTTCTTGCTTGGGCATCGACCCTATCTAATGTACACCCCACTGTGCCACACAAAAACGCATTAAAACTTGTACTTATATTTTGCTTTCCACTGGCAATGAGGCACGGGACCACGGCTCTGGAGCACAACAGCAAAACATCCAACCACCAACTAGCCTAGGTTGGATACACACGCGATAGAGTGTGTGCTCAAGGTCGTGACATAATGATACGCTACAGTATTGGCAAAAAAAAACAGTATACTATAATAACCGACCAAAACATCCAACCGCAACCAACGAACCATTCAACCGGGCGAATCTCGTAAATACAAATATCAACAAATAACAAGAGCAACATCAGCACCATCATTGGGAGCAGCAGCAGTAGCGACAACGACAACGGCACCATCATCATCGACACCACATCACCAAGCAGTAGCAATAGTGCGAATATCAGCAGTAATTTCTTCCATCAGAAATCACCATTACCATCCCATTCCGTCGCATCATATCGCATCCCACACCATCAGCCATCGTCATTAACATCAAATTTAATTGCAAATGCAATTGGTGTCAGCCAGTATAGATAGGAATTTCCAGAATTGGATCTGGCTGGTGGGCAGTATGTAAAAGTAGTTATGTTTTTGTTATTTGTTTTTAAACTAACGGTTTTTAAAACATATATATTTTAAATGTCATATTCCATTAATCGTTATAGGCTTTTGTATAAAAGAACACTTCAGTGATGCAAATTAGAACAAAAGAAGTCTTCGTTTGCCAACTACATACATAAGTAGTATATAGGAAGATCTCAGAGGTCGATTCTAGCGGAAAAGAAGATCTCAGAGATCGACTCTTGTAAAGAGAAAGGTCCTCATAGGACGAATCTTAAGACACGATAGACCCTAGAATAAAGAAAGGTCTTATAGGTCAAACACAGAGGAAGAGTACAGTAATCGACAATACTATATACGACCTCAAAGATCGATTCTAGGTTAGAGGCCAACTATAGTATAGCGGAAGACCTCAGAGGACGACTCTAGTATAGAGAAAGTCCTCAGCGGTCGACTTCAGTATAGAGGAAGACCTCAGAGGACGACTCTAGTATAGAGAAAGACCTCAGCGGTCGACTTCAGTATAGAGGAAGACCTCAGTGGTCGACTTCAGTATAGAGGAAGACCTCAGAGGTCGACTCTAGTATAGAGGAAGACCTCAGAGGTCGACTCTAGTATAGAGGAAGACCTCAGAGGTCGACTCTAGTATAGAGGAAGACCTCAGAGGTCGACTCTAGTATAGAGGAAGACCTCAGAGGTCGACTCTAGTATAGAGGAAGACCTCAGAGGTCGACTCTAGTATAGAGGAAGACCTCAGAGGTCGACTCTAGTATAGAGGAAGAACTCAGAGGTCGACTCTAGTATAGAGGAAGGCCTCAGAGGTAGACTCTAGTATAGAGGAAGACCTCAGTGGTCGACACTAGTATAGAGGAAGACCACAGAGGTAGACTCTAGTATAGAGGAAGACCTCAGTGGTCGACTCTAGTATAGAGGAAGACCTCAGACGTCGACTCTAGTATAGAGGAAGACCTCAAAGGTCGACCATGGTATAGAGGAAGACCTCAGAGGTCGACTCTAGTATAGAGGAAGACCTCAGATGTCGACTCTAGTATAGAGGAAGACCTCAGAGGTCGACTCTAGTATAGAAGAAGACCTCAGAGGTCGACTCTAGTATAGAGGAAGACCTCAGAGGTCGACTCTAGTATAGAGGAAGACCTCAGAGGTCGACTCTATTATAGAGGAAGACCTCAGAGGTCGACTCTAGTATAGAGGAAGACCTCAGTGGTCAACTTTAGTATAAAGGAAGACCTCAGAGGTCGATTATGGTGGAGAAGAGCTCAGATAACGGAAGATCAGTAGTACAAGTGGACACGGAAGACCACAGTCTTCTTCTGTAATTGAGGAAGGCCTTTCTGATTTAGAGGCAGGCCTCAGACGTCGACTATATCGTAGTGTAAGACCTCAGAGGTCGAGTCTAAATATCGGAACATTTCAAAATTGATTCTTGTACAAAAGCAGAACAGAAATATCGTGTCTAGAATATAAGAAGACCTAAGTTGCAGACTGTAGTGTAGAGAAAGGCCTCAGAGGTTCCCCTAGTATAGAGGAAAAACTCAGAGGTCGACTCTGGTCAGAGGAATTGCTTAGAGGTCGACTGTAGTATAGAGGATGTCTTAAAGGTAGTCTGTAGCATAAATTAGTGCTACAGAAGAATACCTAGTGTCGATTATAGTAAAGAAGAGTTCACTTAACGAATATTTATTTATTTATATGAATTACAATACAAAGTAAATTTATATTCTAATTTTACGATCCAGGGAAAAGCCGGGTGACAAAGACCATGTTCCTTGTTAATTTTTGTTGCGACAGACCAGTGCCGCTGGTGGGAATCGAACCCACGACCCCCAAACTCATATGTGAGCTCCCTACCAACTCACCTACTTGGGCGCCCAGTTAACGAATATATTATTGGACTCTAGTACAGAGGCAGAACTCTATTATTGGACTCCAAATTAGAGGAATACCTCAGAGGTTATCTCAAGTATAGATGAAGAACATCAGCGATCGACACTAGTACAAAGTAAGACCTAAGAGGTCTAATATTGTACAGAGGAAGACCTCACTTGTCAACTTTAGTCTAGAGTAAGGCCTTAGAGGTCGATTCTAGTGCAGAATAAGAAATCAGACCTGAAATCTAGGATAGAGGAAGACCTTAGATGTCTACCCTAGTATATAGGAATTCTTTAGAGGTTGACTCTAGCACAGAGCAAGACCTTAGTGGTCGACTATTGTATAGAGGAAGACCACAGGTGTCGACTATAGTACAAGGGAAGATCTTAGTGGTTGACTCTAGTATAGAGGCAGTAGTCGGTAGGGACTCTAGATTAGAGGAAGACTTCTCTGGTCGACACTAGTATAGAGGAAGATTTGACTCTTGTATAGAGGAATATGAATTCATTAGAGGTTGACTCTAGTACAGAGCAAGTCTGTAGTGGTGGTATATAGTATAGAGGAAAACTTCAGATGTCGACTATAGTACAACGGAAAATCTAAGGAACTCTAGTTTAGAGGAAGACTTCAGTGGTCGACTCTTGTATACATAGAGGAAAACCTCGAGTCGACAATAGTATAAAGCAGTGGTACAATGGAATACCTAGTGTAGAGGAAGGCCTGAGAGGTCGACTCTAATATATACGCAGTTCTGAGATGTTGACCCTAGTACTAGTACAGATGCAGACAGAACAAGTGATCTGAACATCTCAGTGGACGACTGTAGCACAAATGAAGATATATTATACAGGACGCCATCTGCGGTTGACTGTAGTCCAGAATAGGAAATCAGTGAAGATTTTATTGCAGAAGAAGACCTTAGTGGTCTTATTGGGCAACTGTATTAGAGAGTGCGCTCTTATTGATGTACTCTAGAATAAAGCAAGCCTGTGTTGGTTGACTCATTGTTAAATTTTAGATTAAATGAAGTGCAGTACTGAGAAAAACTTCCGTGGTCGACGGTAGCAAAGATGATCACGTCAGTGATCAACTTAAATATAGAGGAAGACCTCAGAGGTCGACTCTAGTATAGAGGAAGGCCTCAGAGGTCATCTCTAGTATAGAGGAAGGCCTCAGAGGTCGACTCTAGTACAGAGGAAGAACTCAGAGATCGACTCTAGTATAAAGGAAGACCACAGGATTCGATTATAGTATAACGGAAGATTTTTTAGCCGTGACTGTAGTGCAGAAGCATAACTCCGTAGAGAACTCTAGATTAGAGCAAGACTTCAGTGGTAAACTGTAGTAAAGAAGAATACCTCGATGTCCACTACAGCATGGAGGAAAACCATAGAGCTCGCCTCAGCACAGAGGAAAACAAAGTCCTCAGAGGTCAACTTTACTATACAGGAAGACCTGAGAGGTCGATTCTAGTGTAGAAAAAAACCTCAGAGATGGACTCTAGTGTAAACGAAGAGCGTAGAGATTGACTCTAGTATAGAGGAAAGTCTCACTGGTCGAATCTAATATAGTGGAAGCCCTGAGATGTTGACTCAAGTATAGATGAAGACCTGAGAGGTCTTCTGTTGTATAGAGGAAGTGCTCTGTGGCCGATTCTAGTGTTAAAGAAGATCTCAGTAATTGATTGTATTAGAGGAAGAAGTCAGTGCAGACTTAGACCGTACAGAGGAAGACCTCAGTGGTCAAATCTAGTTGAGATGAAGCCCTCGTTGGTTGACTATAAAATAGAAGAAAACCTCTGTGGTCAACTCTATTATAGAGGAACCCCTGTTGGTTGACTCTACATTAAAGGAAGCATTTATTAGTTGAATCTAGAATAGAAATAGCCCTTGTTGGTTGACTAATTGATCGAATTCCCGGGATTTGTTGCTTACACATGAATATACTTTTCCTTGTTGTTTTGCATATATGTCTTTAAGTAATTTTATATACATGAAATACACATTTCGTAATTTTCATTAAGCGGGAAAGTTTAAAAAAAATCGTACAAAGAAAAACGTCAGTGGTCGACTGTAACACAGATGAAGAACTCAGTGATCCACTCTAGAATATATGAAGGCATCAGTAGTCTAGTATAGAATTAAGGAAATTCTCAGAGGTCGTCTCTAGAATAGAGAAAGACCTCAGTATTCTAATATAGTATTGGGGAAGAATTCAGTGGACGACTGTAGTGCAGAGGAAGACCTCATCGGGCGACTCTAGTATAGATAAATACCTCAGTGGCCGCTTCTAATATAGTGGAAGACCTCCGTGGTCGCCTGTAATATAGAGAAAGGCTCCAATGGTCGATTCCAAAACAGAGAAAGCTCTCAGTGGTCGACTCTAGAATGAAGGAAAACCGCAGAGGACGACCATAGTACAGAAGGTCGGTGAAAATAAGTATTATTTAAAAACTTTACAGTAAAACTTTGTTTACTATTTTTTCGAGTTCATAAAAGCAAAATATGTATAAATAATGGTTACAACGTTAGAACAAAAATACTGTTACGAAGTATGATTAATTGATGAACTACTCGTAAATATGATATATTAATTACACGTCAAATAAATAATCGATTATCTCCAATATAACACCTGTTCTCTCACTTATCACACCACACCAAAGTCAACTCCTGCCAACGGTCTGGTGACAATGCTCGCATATTCGTCACTGGGTCCGCCCAATCCCAGCCGCATCCAATGACAACCGTCATCATTTACGGAACATTGACGTCATACTACTGCCTGCCATACAAACATTGGTTAGAAATTGTTATTCACATAAACTCAATTTCAGTAGTTTCCTGAGCGAAATAGTCAAATATAATAATAAAACTGTTGGTGTGTATATCGGTATGTTGGATGGAATAGAGTTTGTATTTTAATTAACTCAAATTTAACCACATTGTTTCGTACAACAGTATTTACAAAGAATTTGCATAAAATTTGTACACCCTAAATACACACGAGGACAGTTTTTTTATGGGGGGTGACTGTAAAGTGCCAAAGGCATTCCGTAACATCAAACCATCGGTTTACATTTCTCGTATGTTACCAATGAGGCAAAGTTACACAGAAAAAAATGTTTACTAACATTAAAGACAGTGCCAATTATTTCGAGCCAACGACAAATAATCTTTGAAGTATCAACATTCCGCCCTTAATATTAAGATACTAATAAAAATGTACTAAAAATGAAGCCGAGTTTCTTAATATTAAGTAAATTATCTTTAATTTAAATAGGATATGTATTAACTTTAAAGCCAACTTATTATTGGCTCGAAATCATTGCCGCCGTTTTTCACATTTTTTTTAGTGTACCCGCAAATCTTGACTAAATTATCCGCAAAATGCAGAGAGTGTAGTGCTGGATTATGTGGGAAAACTGGAATTTATGAATACTGAGGTCATACATACACCAAAAGGATAACTTCCATTGTTAGGAAATAAAATATGAAAATATTTGAACCTTTTCGTGTGTAACGAAAGATGCAATAATATTCGAAGCCCAAAAAACAATATGTAAAGTTTAATTCATTTACACTTTCCCTTTGTGAGGTTATATAATATGGAATTTTGTACTTTTGGTGTGGGAGAAATGGCAGACGGTGTTGGTAAATTCTGCACAATCTTTGTCAGACTATATAAAAAAGGAATGTTAAAAGAATTTCAGCAATTCGATTTCGGAATAAAATGGTCCCTTTCTGTCGGAGGTAACAAAAGAATCGTGACAAAATCGCCTTTTTCTGGAAATGATAGCGACGAAAAAACCATTACAGATTAGTGTATGTCGTGTAGAATTGCTGCGAATTTAAAAATTTCGCCAAATGTTAACCCTTTATGAGGGAGTCTATACACTCATATCTCTTTATACGGCCCCTCTTTTTACGGCATTTTGCTATAAAGGCCAGTTTAAATTGTGGAGTACCTTCGCTTTACGGCGCACATTGCCTCCTTATCGCGTAATTGTAAATCTAGGATTTTACCGTTTTTCTGATAATAGTGATGCTAAAAAATCAGGTGAAAATTGCCACTATACTTCCTTCAAATTTTTATAGTGACAAAACTAAAAAAGGACTAGAAAAGCTGTATTTTTAATTTTTTATTTTTTTTATTATTTTATGTTTTTCGTCGTTTAGAAACTGGTAAAAGAGTTACTAACATGTTTATGGTCTTGTGATTTCCTAAATCGACAGTTCAAACAATACGGGACAATAAACAAAAAAGCTGTCAATAAAAAACATCTCATAACTCAAAACTTACCCAATAAAAAAGTAGCTTTATGGAGCGCATTGTATGATTATTAGATTTGTGGATAGAGAATAGCGACCAAAGAAATGTTCCTATTAGTCAAATCATCATTTATTTCAATAGATGACAAATACACGCTTGGTTAAGTATCCGAGGATTGGTGGCAGTTGGAGACTTCAATCTAAAACCATTGTTGGTTTATACTCGTATATCCGAAAACATTAAGGCTTTTAAAGGATTGGACAAACCCCAGGTACCTGTTTAATGGAAGTCTAATAAAAAAGCTTGGATGACTAAATATCTTTTAAGGATTGGTTCCAAAATCATTTCTGTGCGGAAGTAAAAGCCTATGTGCATGGAAAAATTTAAGCCGCAAAGCCTTGCTGTCAATGGATAATGCTCTAGGGAATTCTGCTAACTTTAATTTACTACTTTATGACAGTGAGGCCGTAATAGACGAAGAACTTTTGCAAGTGGAATCGAATCATAAAATGGATGACGCCTACTCTAAAGAAGTTAACATCCATAGAATTAACTGAAGCGCCTAACCATTCTCATTCAGTCTGATACTGACTAAAGGCCGTTTTCAGGTAGCTCTGTTAGTTATTTTTATTGAAAAAGTTAGCTAACAGACGGTTAGTCTAACGAACAATTTAAACGGCCCGTTAAAAATTTCGTTTTCAGGAAGGTTCCGTTAGATAACTTGATGTTAATTACTATTGTGAATGACTCCTAAAATATTTTGCATTTTTTTTGTTTTTATTTTTTGAAAATCGTGCACAATATTTGTATTACAATTTTTAAGAAAACATGAATGACTTCAAATTTGATATGTGGGTAATACTACAATTTATTTATCTCAGTTCAAAGACGTGCGCTATTGGTCCAGTCCTTCTACAACTTACCGCCCTTCACAAATTAGTGAAATACTGATTCTATAATATTTCCAATGCTAACTATCCGAATCTTCTGTAAGTCTCCACATTGTAATAGTTTCTCTGTCGCTATCTCCTTGAGATGATTCCCGCCCAAAGTGGCCATGTTTACCAAGAGTTAACAGATTTAATATCAGTACATACAAATAATTGAAAGTGTGTTCAGTTTAATATTTTTAGTCCAGCGAAAAATGTTCGTTATTGCCACAACCTTTCGGTACTTTCCACACAATATGACCAAATCACACCATTATTTAAAAGCTCGTAACTTGAATATCAGTACATATAAACACTTAAAATTCTGTATAGTGTATTGTCTTAGAATAACCCACTGTTTAGTGCAAATAATCGCATTTGTCCTTCCCCTTCTGGTACCCCCACACAAATTGAAAGATTAATTCGAACCATCTAACCCGTGAACCATCTAAACATTTCATGTTCCATATTTTAGGCATCTTTGCAATGCCTATTGACCTTACTGGCTCCCACAAAGTACCATATTCTAAATTACGCTCCTCACAGAGAAAAGGTATACATTGTCCGTTTATCCGACTGACATTTTTGATAGCCTTTTTTGAATATTTATATTTATTTTTTTGAGAATTCATATTTTTCCCCCGGTTAAAGCACTTAACTGGTGAAAATATTCCAGTTAAATTTAACGACTTATTTTCAGTTAAAACTGTCAGTTAAAATTTAACTTAGCTTCTTGAAAGCCATTTTTTCTTAACGGATCGTTAGAGTACCAGTTAACATTTAACGGATCTACCTTAAACGGCCGTAAAAGTGAAGTGCTCAAGTTACATTAAATATAGATAAGTCTTTGGTTTGCTAAATCCAACTGCAAGTAACGTATAAGATATGTCAAACAACAGACATTGCACAAGTTGTTTAAAGCAGTAGAGTGAAAATACTTTATTTTAATCAAGCTTCGTATTAAAGATATGGTTACAAATATGCTTTGTTGGAATTTTAAATAGTACTTTTTTTATACTGAGTTATTTAACTACGATTTAAACATTTTTCATGTATAACCTCTTTTTACGGCGTTTCGTATCGGAACGTATCTAGGCAGAATAAAGAGGCATGAGTGTATTTAAATTTTTGGGAACACTTTGAAGTGAAAATCGCGATTTTCACAGAAAAAAAGTCCTCTATTTATTATGGGAAACTCAAACAAATTAACTAATTTGGAAAAAAAACTGCAGCGTTACTTTGTATACATATTATGTACAGAAATAATATTCAAAATTTCAAAACAATCGGTGCAGTAGTTTGAAGATACGATGGACACTGACTTTGAAACGTCGATTGTGGGAAAATCGCTTTAAAGTTTTTCTAGACTGTGGTATCTTAGTTGATTTTGCTCCGATTCATCTCAAATTTTCACACATTATTCTCCAATCCACAAAGGTTCTCCAATCAGAAAATAAAAACTAGTAAGAAATGGTTAAAGTCGGGCGGTGCCGACTATATGATACCCTACACCAATCTAGTAAGATTGGATACCATGAAATATCCAATATATACTTCAACTAAAATTTGTTTACACAATTAACATTTCGATACCTCCATTCTAAACTATGCTAAGTGCGAAAAGGTAGTTTTTCAGGAGAGGCGATCAAAGTTTGATGATTTTTTTTAATTTGTGTGAAATTCCTTTATAATGCAAATCGAATGGCCAGTACTGTTTTGTGAATAACTTTTGATTGGGGTTGGCGGATAAACACCAAATTTTGACCGAATATAATTTGGAATATTTACAAATTAAAAATGCAATCTCCCTAAAACTATGCTAAGTCGACTTAGCATGTTTTAGAATGGAGGTATCGATTTGGTAAGTCTCTGCCTCTGTAGCCAAATCGGACGAAACAACATCGCTTCTGTAGTATATTGTTCCAAACATATTCGGCTTGAAACATATATATGTTTAGGGTACACTCTAAACATATAATATTGGGTACACACAAAAAGTATATATTTGGGAAAATGTTATTCAAAAAATCTTTGCTTACATCCCAATATGTTTGTATTAGGGACTATTATTTCCGAAACAAATATTTATTTGCACTTAACCATTCACGCCCGACGTTGTTTGTGAGCAACTTCGAGTTTTTAGTACCTCCAGGTGGCAAATCTGCATACAATTTTTCTAAAATGTAAGTTGCTACGTTCGGATTGATTGCTTATGAATGAGAATCAAAACAAACGTCCAACATTTTACTGTTACCTTCACACTTATTTTTGTTACAGTGAAGACTGATCGTTGAAAATTTGACTAGTACAAATTAAGAGAGTATTAAAAATGTCGTCGTGAGTCAAAAGAAAAATATCGAAGTTAAAAGTGGCTACTAAATAGTAATAAATACATATTTTTGTAAATAAGATTTTGTTTCTTCATTTTAAAAGTCATGTACCGAATTTTTGAAATCCAAAAGTTGCCTGTGAGCAACATTGGGCAGTTGTGGTAAAAAAATATGTTTATACCCTACACCACACTGTGGTACAGGGTATTATAACTTTGTGCATTTGTTTGTAACACCCAAAAGGAGAGAAAAGAGACCCATCGTTTATTATACCGATCGACTTAGAATCACTTTCTGAGTTGATTTAGCTATGTCCGTCTGTCTGTCCGTCTGTGCATGTATTCTTGCAATCAAAGTACAGGTCGCAATTATGATCCGATCTCTACGAAACTTTACACATATCATTTGTTTGGGCCAAGCACGATCCCTATTGAATTTGGTTAAAATCGGTTCAGATTTAGATATAGCCCCCATATATATGTTACCCCCGATTTGACATGTAAGCGCTGTAAAAACTTTATTTTATATCCGATCAGTATGAAATTTGGCAGAAAGAGATTTCTTATTACATGAAGGAATACTGCTAAATTCGGTGAAAATCGGTTTAGATTTAGATATAGCCCCCATATATATGTAACCCCCGATTTGACATGTAAGCGCTGTAGAAACTGTATTTTATATCCGATCAGTGCGAAATTCGGCAGAAAGAGGTCTCTTATTACATGAAGGAATACTGCCAAATTCGGAGAAAATCAGTTAAAATTTAGATATAGCCCCCATATATATGTTAGCCCCGATTTGACATGTAAGCGCTGTAAAAACTTTATTTTATATCCGATTAGTATGAAATTCGGCAGAAAGAGGTTTCTTATTACATGAAGGAATACTGATAAATTCGGAGAAAATCGGTTCAGATTTAGATATAGCCCCCATATATATGTAACCCCCGATTTGACATGTAAGCGCTGTAGAAACTGTATTTTATATCCGATCAGTGCGAAATTCGGCAAAAAGAAGTCTCTTATTACGTGAAGGAATACTGCCAAATTTGGAGAATATGGATATGTAAGCGCTGTAAAAACTGCATTGTATATCCGATAAGTATGAAATTCGGCAGAAAAAGGTTTCCTATTATATGAATGAACACTTTTAAATTTGGAAGAAATCGGTTCAGATTTAGTAAGCCCTGTAAAAATGTTATTTTAAATCCGATCAGTGACTGTATTTTATATCCGATTAGAACAAAATTCGACAGAAAGAGGTCTGTTTACATGAATGAGTATTCAGGGAAATCGGTTCAGATTTATATATAACCTCCATATATATGTTCCTCCTGATTTGGTATCAAAGCGCTATATAAGTTGTACTTTACTTCCGATCATTTAAATTTTCCAGAAAGATGTTTCTTAATTTAGGAACGAATATTGCTAAATTTAGCGATTATCGGTTTAGAATTAGATAATATGTTCCTACCCATTTACCAAATATTCCAAATAATTATCGCAATGACCCTTATCGCATTGTTAGGGAGGTGTTGGGTATTATATAGACGGCCCCGCCCGACTTTCTGCCTTTCCTTACTGGTTTTTTTTTTTGAATGAGTCTTCATGAGAAATTCTTATCTTCCGATGAAATCTAGTGAATTTTAGAGTTAAATTCGGATGTATCGGCAAACGAAGAATGTATAACCAGGAAATATTTCCTGAATTACGAGTTTTGAATGTGAATGATATCGTGAAGATATCATTTATATCAAATGGCTACTGAAAATGCGAATATTCGTTACATCCCTACACCAAATACATTTTAGATTTTCTCAAATCGCTCTGGAAATGCGAATGTTGCAAATAACTTGACCACTTCGCCATTTATCGAGGTTATAATAAAGTAGTTCGAAAACACAGATGACCATTAAGCTGAACCTGTTGTGCAATTGAAAGTATTTCGCTCTTACGGATTTAAAGATTATGCGTTGCCAACAAACTCTCAAGGGTACTTCCCTAAAAAATCGTAAACATTTAGTAAAATATTGATTTGGCATATGTACCCATTGTTAAGCGCAAAGTAGGCTTTATTGTCAAACCCATTTTGGATTATATATTGACAGAAACTTTCGAAAATAATTTATTTATGTTGTTGTATTTAGTTAGGCTGTAGGTCATACAAATAAAAGAAAAACATTTCTATTTGTTTATTTTTATTCTTCTCCAATACTTCGACCAACTTCGCTGGTCATCTTCAGGGATATTAAATAAACAAACCGACACATTTATATCGCAAAAAACACTGTTCACCTGCTGAAACTTTTCGGTTAAATTTTAATTTTATTTATTTATTTATTTATACAGTCTACGGATTACAGTAGCAATATTCTAAATGTTTTCATTTTATGTATTTTATATTACTTTTGCAATGACTGAAGACTAACAACGTCATCTGTTATAGTTATTCTTCATAGAAATTCAAAGAAATAGTAAATTGAGTGTTTCGTGTTCACATTTTAAGGACAATATTTTTGTGCAATAACATATTCTGTAATCTAAATTGCTATTTTGTCGGATTTAGTACCCGACCCTCGCTATTTGTCTTTTACATTACCTGGACATTGTACATGAAAATAGTTTATTTTTTTTAAATGGTAGTCCTGTTTCTCTCCTGCACGCTTTGCAGAGATTTTCAGTTAATTTACATAATAAATGCTGAGCAAAGCAAAATCCGGTAAAAGAACTTATATCAAACAGTTTTTGTTGGTTTCTGCGGTTTGCTGACACGGGGGATTAATGAAGAGAAGTGAAAATCCTGTTGATTCAAAAGAGTTGTACTAACTAACAACAGAGACCGACACACAAATACAGGATGGGAGGGAGGTATTTTATGTTTATAATTATTAATGTAAACAACTAATGTAGCACTATATGAATAAGTAGTTTGCTACTCTTTAAATTTTAATTTTGTAATACAGTACAGAATTGAATTATATTTAATTTAAATAAGAATCTATTTAGACAGTGGAAAACATTAAGTTCATTACATCAAAAAAGTGCTATTAACGCCAAAAAAAATCGCTTCTGTAGTATATTGTCCCAAACATATTCTGCTTGAAATGAACAAATGTTTAGGGTACACTCTAAATATATTATACATATTTGTCACACAAAAAGTTTAAATATTTTGGTAGATGTTGTCCAAAACAAATCTCTGTTTCCTTCCTAAAACTTTAAAGTTGGACCTATTACACCGTAAGACAAAATCGCCGTTTGGAACACAAATTTTGAAATATTTTTTATTTCTGAGCAAAAAAATTTTCTTTGAAAACCAATACAGTTTATGTGGAACGAATATATTAATATATTAGAACAAAATATATTTGCAAACTAAATTTCTCAAACAACAAATGAAATTATTGTTTAGAAATGTCTCCAAATATATTTTATTTAAAAAATTTGCCCCGTGAACATTATACGATTTCAATTATTAATATTTATTATTATGTTGCTTGCTTGCTTTTATTCGGTCTGCAAATCATTGTGATTCTAACTAGGATACTCTCCCGGCTTCAAGACCATTTTGTTTCTATATTATTACAGAAACAAGTATTTTATACATGGCGGTGTATAAATATGTATTAAAAATTGGCAGCACACATACTGGATCATGATTTCTGAGCCGTGACACTCGTTATCAACAGTTCTGCTGCAATTGTATGGGAGATAGATATAGAAACAAAATGGTCTTGAAGCCGGGAGAGTATCCTAGTTAGAATCACAATGATTTGCAGACCGAATAAAAGCAAGCAAGCAACATAACAAATGCATGGCTCGGCAAAACATGGTGAGTCTTCTGACTCACCACAAACTACACTTAGTGCAGTCAAAAACCATAAAAGCTTTTCTGCATAGTGTGGTAATTTTCCATTTGATGGAGCAAAATTTGCTTCTCATTGGACATGGCTGGTGTTTTGTATTAACTTTGGTTAACAATTGTTTTTGGAAGATTTTGGAGAAGTGTGGTTTCACAAAGATTTCTCATTCGCTTGCGTGTTGAAGTCAACCATATAGAGCTCCGTATCTCCCATACAATTGCAGCAGAACTGTTGATAACGAGTGTCACGGCTCAGAAATCATGATCCAGTATGTGTGCTGCCAATTTTTAATACATATTTATACACCGCCATGTATAAAATACTTGTTTCTGTAATAATATAGAAACAAAATGGTCTTGAAGCCGGGAGAGTATCCTAGTTAGAATCACAATATTTATTATTTTTACAAACATTAAAAAAATCTAAAAAAATAATTTTTTACTGGTGAAAATTGTATCACATTTAAGTTATCGAAATATACATAATATTAGGATTATGATAAAATCAAAGATTTTCTTAGAACAACAAATTTCCAAATATATAATTTTTGTGTGTACCAAATATTTTATTTTTAGAGTGTACGCTAAACATATATATGTTTCAAGCCGAATATGTTTGGGAGAATATACCACAGAAGCGATTTTTTTCAGCGTGTAGCTTTCAAAATATGGAACGAAGCGTAATTTTCTTTAATTTAATAATTTCCTTTAATTTAATAATTTCCTTTAATTTAATAATTTCCTTTAATTTGATTTTCGGATAGTTCGGCTTGAGGTCGTTTGTTAAAAATTTAAAACTCGTTAATTTTCTATTTTTAATTAATTTATTTTTATCCAATATTTCGACTAAAATCTTTAGTGATCTTCAGGGATCTATTAAAAATATACACACAAATTACATTTGTTGTTAACACGAATACAAAACATTGATATTTACATAAAAAATATCACAAATAAAAAAGATCGACTGTCTTCTAGGAAGTTATTCGTCAACTAAGCTTTATGTTGTCCGTGCTTGTTTACTATGTACATGTCTATACATTTGAGAACATTTGTCAGTGTCGGTTTTGTAATTTAGTCTCTTCTCTGCAGGAACGTCAGTTATGTACAGCATCTCTAGTGTATAACGTCTGAAAGGATTTCTCTCTTCCACTAATACATTTACGTCGTCAAAGTTTGGTGTATGTCCAGTCAACGTACAGTGGGCCGCGAGTGCTATTTTTTTGTTCTAGATGTTTGTCAATGGATTTGTGGGCAGATTTATGTGATGAACGTCTAGTTTTTAACTTAGTCCTTTTCGTACCGACATATACCTTTTGACATATGTCGGTCCGCATTACATTTTATTTGGTATACTATATTGGATTTGTCCTCTTTCATCACTTTTGATTT
Source organism: Eudasyphora cyanicolor (assembly GCA_963930755.1). Lineage (NCBI taxonomy): Eukaryota > Metazoa > Arthropoda > Insecta > Diptera > Muscidae > Eudasyphora > Eudasyphora cyanicolor. The sequence goes on along the minus strand of OZ005736.1, from coordinate 94,839,756 downwards.
TGTCCTACTAAATAATTGATTTATTCACCCGGTATTTCACTTTTGAAGCTTTTATTCTTTTACATTTGACAAGTAGAAACTACGCTATTACTACACGATCATCGAACGATACTAACGGCCTGTTTCTGTATTTCTAACGAAAGTCTCTGCGAACGGAAACCAGTCACTCACTTTCGTCTGGAATTTGGCTTCTCTAAGGTTCGTTCGCCCGGCCTTACGTCAACGACGTTAGCAATTTACCAATTGGAAAAAAAAATTGATTGCCAGATCAATGATTTCACAACTTCCGGTCTCAAATAGCATACATTTTTGTATGATAGACCTTAGAAAATACACCTCTGTATCCTTTACACTAGCGGTGGCCACAAATCAACCCTGTGTGGGTCAGCTGAGCTGATCCAACACTCTCATTTCTTTCTCTTTCCCTCACGTCTCTCTCACTTTGCACTGATGATTTTTTTCTTCTTAAGCGCCATGGCCACACATCAAACTGACTCATCAAACTCGAGTTTTTATGATTGTGTTGGTAAAAAAAACTCACACGTATGGTTTGATGAGAGAGTAAAAAAATATCAAAACCATTTAGATATTTGCGTCGACGCGGCAGAGATTTGACGTCGGTTTTATGTGCGCGTGTCAAAATATCTTCACGTCTCTCTCACTGTGCACTGATGATTTTTTTAATCTTAGCGAGCTGCCGATGTTGACTTATTTATGCTTATATATGTAAACATATGTATACTATTTTATTACTATTTAATTGTTTTTACCATAATTATATTATTATCTACTTATTTTTTGCTTCTAATAACTTTTTTTGCCATTGTTCCTATCAGTCGACAAATAAAATAAAGTGACTGACATTTGTTTTCGCCCCGTTGCCGTTTTGGTCATTTCCGACCAAATTTGGTCGGATATAATTACAATTTTTCTATTTGGTCGGATGGTCGGACCAATTCAATTTTGGTCGGTTTTATTCAAGAATATTTAAAATCCATTGTAATACAGAATAATTTGAAGATTAACGTCTAAGAATATTACTGACAGTTAAAGCTTTTCACCGTTTGGAATACATTGAAATGTCGATTATGAATCCCAATATATTTGCTTATCGCTGGAAGCAGTCGAAATTGTAGACAAATACATTGTAATATAAATTTGTTTGAAAATAATTGTTTCAGGTTCGACAAAGGAAATTTCGTTAACCAGAAATATGGTTTGTAATTAATTGTCTCCAACATCAGCCCTTGGGAAAGAACTGATGTTTTCAATCCTGTCCTGTATTCCAAGAGCGAATTAAAACCGAAATTTTAGTTCTTAAATATTACCATAATTGTGAAATTTTTGTTTCTGGTATTTTCCTGAAATTTTGTTAATTTCGGAACTTCACTAATTTACTCAACTTACATTTTACGAAATTTCGTAAAATTGCGCTCTACAACTTATAGGCTTTAGTAATTAATGATGGAAGTTTTAAATTGTATTTTAACCTTGATATCAGTTATGCCTACTGATTTCAAGGTTAAAGTAATTTAGTAATTAATGATGGAAGTTTTAAATTGTATTTTAACCTTGAAATCAGTTATGCCTTCTATGTAAAATTGTTCATTCACAATTGATATCGTCGATCGATATTCCTTTATATTTTTACATATTATTTTTTGCAATTTATAAATTTACTTTTAACCGGATTGGGAGTAAAAGGTGACGAAAAAGCCTTTCTAGAAACTTGGGAATTTGGGCACGATAATTAGGCATAAAATAAAAAAAATCAAATAGCAACGATTTTACAGAATGAGTCTTTCTAGAAACTTGGGAATTTGGTAACGATAATTAGCCATAAAATAAAAAAAATATCAAATAGTAACGATTTTACAGAATGAGGGTAGAGTAATATTTAGCTACTCATTATGAGCCTCTCATTCAAACGAGCAGTTCAAGATACTTTCCCTGTTATAACATTGAATGCGATCCATGATATAGGGTATATGACATTCGGAAATACCACATGTATATTTGTTTTAAAATACTTTTCAGTACTTCTAAATATTGTCTACATATATTTTTATTTCCTATTATAACTGGCATATTTTTTTAAGTTAATTAATTTTTGCAATCATTCCAAGTTTCATAAAAATCTGAAAATGTTGTCACCAAACTTTACCATATATAAACAACCTCGCTGAATGATCGGAGTAAACAACCTTAATTTTATAGATTTGGTCGGCTACAACCGATTTTGGTCGGTTTTACGGAAAATTATGGTCGGGAAAAAAATTCTCCTGTGGCAACGCTGGAAATGACTACGTTTTCGTACGAGTTCTTTATCGTGCGACTTGTCGTTGTGATGGTAGTTAGGGAAACCCAAATCAGCTGTTTGTCGTCTGGCAGGCGAACGAAAGCAAAATTTTAAGTTACAGAAACTGGCTGTAAACTATCGAACAAAAAAACGATACGAACGATAAAAAATCATCTTGGTAGATGAGGCCCATTTCCACCTCGGTGGCTACGTCAACAAGCAAAATTGTCGCATCTGGGGCTCGGAAACCCAAGAGTTATTGTTGAGAAGCCTCTCCATCCTCAACGTGTGACTGTTTGGTGCGGTTTATAGTCCGGCGGGGTCATTGGACCTTACTTTTTCGAAAATGAGGTTGGATCAACAGTTACGGTGAATGGATTACGCTATCGAGAGATGATTAATGATTTTTTATGAACGGAGTTGGATGGTATTGATCTGGACAACGTTTACTTTCAACAAGACGGCGCTACGTACCACACAAGCAACGAAAACATTGCTCTGTTACGGGAAAAGTTTCCGGACCGTGTTATCTCTCGAAGAGGTGATCACAATTGGCCACCGAGATCTTGTGATTTAAGACTTTGCGTGTTCTTCCTTTGGGGCCACGTGAAAGATAAGGTCTACGCCAACAGCCCAGCGTCGATTCAAGACCTCAAATATAGACTTTATCGAGCATATCTATATATATGACTGGCTGACTGGCTGGCTGACTGACTGACTGACTGACTGACTGACTGACTGACTGACTGACTGACTGACTGACTGACTGACTGACTGACTGACTGACTGACTGACTGACTGACTGACTGACTGACTGGCTGACTGACTGATTGACTGACTGATCATCGCCAAGGCCAAACGGCTGAAGCTAGAATCATGAAATTTGGTGGGAGGGTAGTCCTTGGGACGTGGGTGAGCAATAAGGCGGGATTTTTCGAAATTCGTACTATTAGCCGCACAATGGGGCAAAAAGGGCATAAATATGGTACCACCGCCAAATCTAAACGAAATGAGCTAGAATCTTGAGGGTAGCGCTTAGGAGGTAGACTAAGAAATTGGCAGGATTTTTCGCAATTCGAACATTTACGCACACAGTGGGGTAAAAAGTGATAAATGTGGTACATCAGCCAAATCCAAATGGCAAGAGCTAGAATCGTGAAATATTGTGTGATGGTAGTAGCCCTTATGAGGTAGACTCTGAAATTGGCAGGATTTTTCGTAATTCGAACATTTACGCACACAGTGGGGTAAAAAGGGAAAAATGGGATAAATGTAGTACAACAGCCAAATTCAAATGGCAAGAGCTAGAATCGTGAAATTTGTTGTGAGGGTAGCTCTTATGAGGTAGACTCTGAAATTGACAGGATTTTTCGAAATTAGAACATTTACGTACACATTGGGGTAAAAAGGGAAAAATGTGGTACAACAGCCAAATCCAAATGGCAACACCTAGAATCGTGAAATTTGGTGTGAGAGTAGCTCTTGGGACGTAAAGAAGAACAAGGAGTGATTTTTTTAAAAATTTAGAGGCACAGTGGGACAGAAAGTTATAAATATGGTACCACCGCCAAATTTAAAGCCTAATATTAGAATGGTGAAAATTGAAGCGAGGGGTGTCTTTATGACAACTGATCGGGGTATTAAGTTTTTTTTTGTATTCGTAGTTTTCGGGGCACAGTGGGGCAAAAAGTGTAAAATATAGTACAGTGGCTTAAAAATGTCAAACATGGATCAATGGTTCCAGGGTAACTTTTGGAACATAAACTAGAGGTTGGAAGTGATTTTTAGTAATTCTAACTTTAAGAGGCACAGTGGGACACGAAGGGTTAATTATGGAGCATGGGGAAAAAATTTATTTTATGGGTTAAAAATGGTACAGTGGGGCAAACAGCGTTAACTATGGAACAGTGGGGCAAAAATTTATTTACTATGATACAGTGGGGCAAAAAGGGTTAAATATGGTACAGTGTGATAAAAATGATTAACTATACAGTACAGTGGGGCATAACTGTGTTAAATATTGTACAGTGGAGCAAAGAGGGTTAAATATGGTACTGTGGGGCAAAAACTGTTAAACATGGTACAGTGAAACAAAGGGTTTAATATGATACAGTGGGGCAAAAAGGGTTAACTATAGTACAGTGGGGCACAATTAATTGAATATGGTAACGTGGGACAAAATGGGTTAAATATGGTACAGTGGGGCAAAAAGCTTTAACTATGGAACAGTGGAGAAAAATATGAGTTAGAATGGTACAGTGGGACACAAATGGTTAATTATGATACAGTATGACAAAAATGGTTACAGTGGGCACAAATAGTAAAATATGGTAACGTGGAACAAAATGGGTTAAGTATGGAACAGTGGGGCAAAAAGCGTTTACTATGGAACAGTGGGGCAAAAATGTGTTAACTATGGTACAGTGGAGCAAAAATGGTTAAATATATTGGACAAAATATAGTAAGACAAAAAAGTGTTAAATTTGATTCAGTGGACCCAAAAGGTTAAATATAGCACAGTGGGTCAAAAAGCGTACATTTAGTACAGTGGGTAAAAATATGGATGCAGGGAGAGAGGTTAAGTTAAATATGATATTAGAATGTTTTTTTTTTTTTTCAATGTATGCTTTTAGTAGCACTGTGGTGCAGACAGGTTAAAATTATGATGCACTGCAATGATGTAGCACTATGGTGCAAAAAGGTTAAAATTATGATGCAGTTGGGGCAAGCAAAAATTGTTCAACATGTTACAGAGGGGAAAAAATGTGTTAAATATGGTTTAGTGGAGCAAAAAGGGTTAAATATGGTACGGTGAAGCAAAAAAGTTAAATACGGTAAAATGGTTAAATGTGGTAAGTGGGGAAAAAAGGGTACAAAATAGTCCCAGATATGTATAAAAATTCTTTAGAAGCACTGTATAATAAAAAGTGTTTAATATGGAACAGTGGTGCAAAAGGTGTTGAATGTGGTCCCTGAGTGTAAAGGTAGCTCTTACAGCATAAAGCAAATCTAAGAAATTGTTTTTTCCAAATAGGTTCTTCTACTTAAACCGTGGAGAAAAAGTTAAATAAATGGCACAGATAGAGGACAAAAATGTTAAAATACGGCCTAAGCTTGCGAATTTGGATCTTGAAATATCAATTATCATTTTAAAATATTGTACAACGGTGCAAAGTGGTTAATTATGACACACTAAAGGTTAAATGTGGTACAATGGAGCGATTTACTTTAGATTTTTAAATTCGTACCTTTATAGACACAGTGGGACAAACATGGTTTTATATTGTACCAGGGTGTGAATGTATTTATTGGAACATAAACAAGGGGAAAGTTGCTAACGTATGAACCAAAAAAATAGTTTTTCAACGTTCGGCGGTACAGGGGGAAAAGGGATAAATATTGTACCATATGTCAGGGTAACTCTTGGAACACAAACTAGAAATGAAACGAGGGTTCGTATTTTATATATAAAAGTAATCAAATCTTCTTCATTTTGCACCATATATAATAATCATGTCATTTTGAAAGAAAGAGGTATAACTTTTTACAGTACCCTAAACAGAAAATAAATAAAAGATGGGGGCCGCGAAGCGCACCGGGTTAAAGCTAGTTCTTTATAAATATATACCATACAAAATATGGTCAAAATATTAAAGGCACCTTCCAAAAAATTGGAATTTTATAGAAAAGATTTAAAAATAAATATACTACCATAACATTTAAAAAAAAAAAATTGGACATAAATTTTTTTTAAAATATTACACCAGAAAATGTTTTGCATTCTGAGATTTATTGTCGTTTGCGCCAAATTAATGCCGTTTTTATTAATATGTATTTGGACACTTTTTTCAGAGTAGAGAGATAGAAGTATTTATTTGAAGTAAAATTGTTCCATTATTTGTATTTTTTTTTGTATTTATTCATTACAACTTGTAATTTTAAGCCTTCAGGCCAATTATAATTAAATTAAAAAAAAAATATTTTGATGAAAAATATATTTTTCTTTATTTTATCTCTGTACTGTTGAAGCTAAAAAAAACTAAATTTAAAATACTTCTTTAACACTGCGAGCCTTTTAATGATTTTACTTGCAAAAAGAACTTATTATATTTATTCAATTTATAAAAATATTATTGCAATAATTATACCAACTTTTAATTATTTTACTTGCAAAAAGAACCTTTAATATTTATTCAATTTATAAAAATATTATTGCAATAATTATACCAACTTCTATTCTCTGTTTATCGTCTATTTCCAGGTGTCGAGCCCCTATAGCATCACTCGATTGCATGGAGGAGTTCAGTGGTACGGGCGGTCATCTTGATTTCGGTATCAAAACTTTAAACAATCACTTTTTTCAAAAACTGTGTTTCTTTCTTTCGTATTTCCAATGAATATTGCTTTAGATTTCGTTCATTTTAGTTCCGTTTTGTGTTCCTGTTGTTGTTCTCGTTATTATTGTTTATTCCTATTGTATGTTCGTAATTAATTGTCTGTTGAATTTCTTTGTTTTTGTATTTTATGTAATTAATTTTGCGTTTATGCGTAAAATATTTACAGACAATTGTATCCTTGTATTTGGTTTGACTTTGTTATTTTCGGTTTTTAACAATTGCGTATTTATTTAAATTTAAAAATGCCACAAATACTAATCATCCTTTTCCACAAATGAAAAAAGTACCACCAAACAACCAACCAACTACTAACCATTCCAAACTTTTGTTTGAATGAATACCAACGAATTTATACACTCGAAGAAATTAGCTATGAGATCTGTTTTTATACCAAACGCCATGATATTCTTATACTAGTTTGGATTAATAAAAGAACAAAATTTTCCAAATAGGCAATTTCAATTAAAGCACCTAGTTTACGGCCATTTTGTCCTAAAGCTTTAATCAACTATTTGTTGTATTTGAAATTTCTACATTTTAGAAATTAAATTTCTATTTCTCAAAACAAAGCCAAAATATTGAATCTATACTCGTATTTAAAGTGAAAACGGGAAAACATATAAGAGCCTATTTGGGCTATACCTAAATCTGAACCGATTTGACCCAAATTTGGCAGTGTTCCTCTGCCGAATTTCGTACTGATCAGATATAAAATATCGTTTCTACAGCACTTACATGTCAAATCGGGGGTAACATATCTATGGGGCATATATCTAGATCTGAACCGATTTTCCCCAAATTTTGTATTGTCCTTAAACGTATCAAGAGACTTCTCTCCGTCAATTTTTATACAGATCGGTAAAATTGTTTGTTTCAAAAAGAAGTGTACCAGTGTATATATCAGATGCTGCGGGCTAAAAGTGTAACACATCGATGGAGTGACATAAGATACCTCAAGGATATTTGGCAAAAACCCGCTTTGGGCCATTTTAAGTCATTTGAGCAATGTCCGTCTGTCTGGTGCGCACTATAAATTTCTACAGCTTTAACTGACTGACTTCAAATTTTGTGTCTGCAAATATATTTTTCTATTTCAGACTAAGGTCAGAGTATCTCCCAACGGCTTATAACTTTCCAGTCCATAGAAATACTTGAACATTAATGAAGTGTAATGCTTTTATTGTACATACAGTCCCGTAAAAAGTGGGCGTTATTGCCGTGTCCCTTTTGGTACCTCCCATAAAAATTGACCATTTTGCAAAAAAAGTAACTGCTTATAACTTTGATTACAGTCCATACGAATACTTCACATTTTGTGGAGAGTAATGGCTTTATAGTACCTAAAGTCCCGTGCAAAATGTGCGTGGTTACCACACCCCTTTCGGTACCTCCGATACAAAGGGAATATTCTGCACAAAAAGTTAATGGCTTAATATTACGATTCCTGCACATAACAGGTGGCACAAAAGAAGTGGCGACCGATTATTGGTCAAATAAATAGTCAGCAATATTCCGCGTTCTGGAGCAGTGTAGCGTAACATTGTTTATTAACGTGTATTTCGCATGTGTTTACTACACAAATGTCAACATTAGGCATTAGGGGCCAATCGCAAAATTTATAGCATTTTCTGATAGGAGGATTACTTTTGCGCCACCTGTTACAAACATCTGTACCAAAACATTTTCTGAGAATTATCTTAAAACTTTTAATTATGTTAGAAGGATCTATGACAATTATGTGTGAAACAAAATATCGGACAAATGCTCGCCACGTGTGACTCACAATTAACATCGTTCATTATGGTAGGATCACCCTTTATAAAAACGCTTACAGGGTAGGGGAAAAATTGAACAATTTATATTTTAATTGCATATATCTCGGGAACTATGAACGATAATGCTAGAGTTTAAAAGAGTTTTATTGAAGGTCTTGATTAGTAGACTTCACTCAAATTTATTTCAAATGCGTTCAGAAACAGAAAAATATAAACGCATCTGAAAATTGTGTACACCCAGTGTGCCCCCAATATGAACTTTGCCCATGTAAGGTTTAGAAGGCCCAAATTAAGGCCCTAAGCTCACTAATACCTTTTCCATAAATTTGGTGTTATATCCTCAACCATAGGATAGGGGTATATTCATTTTTTTACTTCGTTTGTAACACTTCGAAATATTGATTAGGGGCCTCGTAAAGTATATACACGAGGTGTTCAATAGAAAACATTAATTTTGAAATTTTACACACTTGGCTCGAACATATTTTCTTAGTTGAGTTTGTTTGTGTTTAGTTTAGTTGGTTTGTCAGAGAAATTGCAGTTAGACGTGCTTTGCTTGTTCGGCGATTTTCTGCTGTGGTAAAAATGAATCAAAGAATTTGCATCAAATTTTGTGTGAAAAATTGAACTAAGTGCTCAAAAGCGCTTGAAATGTTGAGAGTGGCATATGGTGATTGTAGTCTGAGTCAGAAAATTGTTTAAAAGTGGTGGCAGAGGATGTCGGCATTTCGGTTGGCTCATGCCATACAATTTTTTCGGAAATTTTGGGCATAAAGCGTGTGTCAGCGAAGTTCGTTCCAGAATTGCTGAATTTTGAACAAAAAAACAGTCACATTTTCGTAATTTTTGGCCGAAAAGAATACCGTAATCATGACTCAACCACATTCAACGCATTCACCAGATTTGGCACCCTGCGACTTTTTCCTGTTCCGGAAATTGAAGAGACCCATTGAAGGACTGTGTTTTGCGACGATTGAGGAGTTAAAAACCGAATCGCCGAACAAGCAAAACACATCTAACTCGTATTCCTAATCCGCGTAAAATTCTAAGACGATTTAGCCATGTCCGTCTGTTGTCTGGATATTAAACCGTTCACACAATTATATGGAAACGTATGTGGTTTAGATAAAGGGTGATATTTTAAGTGTTTTGTTTTTGAAAATTTAATAAAAACACAAAATGTGTACAGGTGCATGACATATTTTTGTATCGATAAAACAATGACTTCCATTGTCTTTTTATAACCTCCGTTATAATATGGGGGGGGGTAAATTCATTTTGTCACTCCGCTTGTAACCCCTCTAAATATTATTCTAAGATCCCATAAAGTATATATATTATTAAACGACGTAAAATTTAGACGATTTAGACATCTCCGTCCGTCCGTCCACTGTAATCACGCTACAGTCTACAATAATTGAGCTAGATGACTGAAATTTGGTATATATACTTCTTATAGCTGCAGTTAACTAGCTATTGAAAATGGGCAATATCGGTCCATTTTTGATATAGCCCCATATATAGTCATCTCCCCGATTTGACATTTTAACGTCATAGAGGCCACAAAATTTTAAGAGATCGGGCTGAAAATTGGTGGCTGGGGTTTTGTTTATACCCGGAATCCTTCACACGAACAACTGTAGTCATAGGTCCATATTTTAATATAGCCCCCATACACAGAAAAAATATTTACTTTAAAGACAGTGGCAATTATTTTGAGTCAATGACAAATAATCTTTAAAGTAAGAACATTTCACACTTAATATTAAGAAAATTTAATAGAAATTAAGCCGAGTTTCTTAATATTAATTAAATTATCTTTAATTGAAGTCCCTCTAGATTTGACTTCGTAAATATATCTTTATATATAAATTACTTTGTACGTTTGTTTGTATCGTTCTTCGAAACCTCCGAAACCTTAGGAGCGAATAGGCTAAAAATTTCACTATATGGTCACTTTGGTATTATCTGTGTTTTTTAGGATTACTTAAACCGCGATAAGTGTTGGAGTGATCAAGATTTTTGAAAAATTCTAAATATATGCATTATTGTCGTGGGAATTATTTTGTATGTATAACTTGACCACATAGATGGCGCTGTAGTGGACTTATACCCAATTTTTATACAATGTGATTTTTTCCTGAAACTCGGATCAGTTATTATATACTTATATGTATGTAATAAATATAAATTTGATAAGTGTCAATGGATCAAGAAGCATCTCACTTTCAAATTTCAAATAGATCTTCTACAATGCATAGATGTCATTAGATCAGCTTAAAACAAAGAGATTTCGATTTAAAAAAATAGGAATTACGGACTGTTTCCCCATTTTTGATAGTTTGTAGACACTTCTTAATATGTATAGGCTATTAAACGCTGGCAATTGCATCGGATGTGTTCATTTCATTCAAAATACATATTTTTGTGGACACGCAGGATATTCGTTCGTCCACTTTCAACCCCACTTCTTAGATAATGTACAGTAGAATTATATAAATTAATTGAATCATTGACAATGTCCTTGACGACCTTGTCGAAGTGCTAACATACACACGCGTCGTCCACTTTCTTTGGGTGTATACTCGTACAATGGTTTTCATTGTTACAACGAAAACTCCTGAACAATTATTTTTTTTATTTTGTATGTGGTCAAAAAAAATACAAAAGCATTGTGGTCTGCCAAAATTTTGTGTAAACTATATCATGGCGTGTTAAAAACGTATATTGTTATTAATCAATTTCTTCTTGTTGCTGCTGTTTTTTCTTGTTGTCGTTGGTTACTTTAAACCGCAAGCGGGTCAATCCATCGTCAATCAAACAAATGGTCTCTACGGCCGTCGACAGACCAACTGTCTGACAAGACGACCGAACGGACATGTCGCACAGTGGGATGGCTTCATTCCAGTTTTGAACAAAAACTATAAGTAGTGGTCCTAGATCATTGAAAGTTGACACTGAGTATTATATTGACTAAATTAAGAAAAAATGGAGTTTCATCAAAATCGAACACACCCACCGCCCATACAATCCAAACAGATTTTTACGCATAAAATGTACGCAAAAGTTTTCAAATTTTGTACATATACTTTTTAGAACAAACAAAAGATGTGTGACAAGTTGCATAAAAATCAGCAACGCCCATCGCCTATACAATCTAAATCGATCTTAAAATAGGTGCTTTTTACCGACATATAGGTTACTTATAGAGTTATATGATGTTAATGTTTTAAAAAATAAAATTTTTCAGTTATCTTCCGATAACTCGATAACTAGGCAAGATATACATAGATAAAATGTCCGTTAATTTTTCGTCTTATTTAGTTAATTTAAATAAAGCGCTCCAAAACTGCATCATTAGATTGAGTGCACAATTGAGTGTTTTAAAAATTGGGGTATTGACAACAAAATCCCACTGTGTGTCGCCCAGGGGCGACCGTTGGTTCATGCTGTGAATTGGTTGATTGGTCACTTTTTTCAGCAGTCAGTTGGTGTGTGTGTGTGACGTGTGTGTGAATGTTAACGATTTCGTTTCCCAGTGGTATGTACGTATATATGAAGTGGTGTTTGTTTGTTTATTGTTGTATTGCATTGTATGTTTTATATCCCTTTTGGTCCGACGAATGAGTGTCACAGATATATTTGTAATATAATTAATCATATTACTTTCGGTTCACAAGAAAAGGTAATAACAACCAACAATTCCTCCAACTAACCAATTCTCTGTTTTCGTTTTAATTTTCGTTCGTTTCTATGGTATGACGACACCATTTTTAACAGTAGTTACTTGATTTAACGAATTATTTGAGTAGTCTATTATATCGCTCAGTTACTTTAAGAGTGAAAATTTAAGTAACTTCAAGTCAGTATAAACAAATAAATAACACGAAGTATGATGTTGAAAAGCGCTGGAATGATCCGTAATATGGTTGTTTACTTATAGACATGAGCAAAAATCGCATTTCGTTAAGGTAACCTCAAAATTTTTCAATTTTGATTTATGTCATCGTTGAAGTAATTGATCGATATTTATTTATTTTATTTTTATTTATTAATATGAATTACAATACAAAGTAAATTTATATTCTAATTTTAAGGTCCAGGAAAAGGCCGGGTTCAAACACCATATGGCTAAATGTTTGCAACGACAGACCAGAGCCTCTGGTGGGAATCGAACCCACGACCCCCAAACTCATAGGCGAGTACGCTACTAACTCGCCTACTGGGGCGCTCTGATTGAGCGATATATTCTACATATTTTTGTATTTTATCAATCAATAGACAATCCATAGACCAACGAATTTATCTGTTAAAGTGCTTAACAAGAGGAAAAATCAACATTTTTCTTATTTTTGAATTTTTACATAATATATTTGGGACAAACATTTTTTAAATATTATATGTTTTTGAACAAATGCATATTATTTGAAAATCTGTATAATTTATTTGGAGCGCATATGTTAGAATATTAAAACAAAATATCTTTTCACAATAATTTTCTCAAATAAAATATATGTTTAAATACAAATAAACTTTCTGTTTAGGATTTTTTTTACAAATATAATTTATTTAAGAAAGATTTTCAAAACTTTGCTGACTTTTCCAAACATCGATTTTAATTTTTCCTTGATTTAGAATTATACGTCCCACATAGAAATTGCGTATGCGGCATTAACCTCTATTTTAAAGCACTAATTATAAATGTCAAAATATTTCAAACCATCATTTATCAATCAATCCTTCAAGAAATTTATTGTTATCCAAGATTATACGATTTCAATTATAAAGCAGTTTTACAAAAATTTAAATTTTTGAAAAAAAAAAATACTTTGAAATGCTTTAACTTGATTATCAAGGTACCAATGTTTTTCTGAATACTAAAATGCAACTAAATCTTTGTTTCGGAAATAATAGTCCCAAAACAAAAAAATATTTATTCCATGACTCTAGCTTCAGCTGTTTGGACTGGATTCTTCTGATCGGGATGACAATGGCATCTGGCCGGGGCCGGGGCCGGGTTGGGTTGTTGAAAAACAACATCCCCAGTCACCCAAGAGCCCTCACCTGGGTTACAGAACAACCATCCAACTCGGTTGACATACATGAGATAATTAAAAATTCCAATCCTCGTTTGCCGCTTGCTATTAGTAAGAATAGCAAGGCGGATGGTAAAAAACGGCAGGTCAATTAGATCCTTAATGCCGAATCCACCCTCCACTTACAACACGTTAATGAAACCCTTTCGAGACTATAGTATTGAAGATATACAAGCAGGATATATCTGCAATTGCGCACTGTAGTCATAACTTCTGGAGCCTCAAATCCCAGAACAAAGGCTGTAACACCTTTGTCTGAGGACAAGAGCACTACTTCGGACCTGAGGGGCTGAAGATGGTTTCTGAACCCTTTAACGCTTTTGATGGGGACTTTATCATCGATGATGCGATAACAATCATCTTGGGGTGGAGGTTAATCTGTGCTGCTGGCCTACTGTGAAGGCACTCCAAGAACCAGCATTTTGGCCAGGAAAGAACTAAGCATCATTCTCTTGACTAATTTCAGTGGTAAAGACCAAACAGCTGCTAGTGTGGAGATCGGTAATCGCATATATTTGGTGCTCTCCCGTTACTTGCCTTATGAAGCTTTAGTACTGACAGCTCTATTCAGGGAAGTAGTAGAAGAAGCAACGGCTGCTGAGCGCGAGCTGAATATTGACGCAGATACGAACGCTCATCATACTATCTGGGGTAGTACGCATATAAACAGTAGAGGCGAGTCACTTCTTGACTTTATTCTACATATATACCAACCTTACTATGTGTAACATAGGCAATAAACCGAAGTTTACAATTAATGACATACAAGAAGTACTCGATGTAACCTTTGCTACTGAACGACTGTCAGACAAAAATATTGGGTGGAATGTACTGGGGGACAATTCATTCTCGGATCACCATTATATAGAGTTCAAATTCGCTGGGAAAGCACCTACACCTCCTCAGCACTAACTTTCTGTACGAACCGAATGACAAAGCCGGTCGGCATAATCTGGTAGAGCATATCACCACATCATTCAATAGTTCCTTTGAAGAGGCCTGTCCAAAACAGAAGTACAAGGGTAAAACTAAACCACAATAGTGGACTTCTGAGTCAATGGCTAGGAAAAAGACGTGCCAGAAGCTATTCTATAAGGCCAAATATACTGGGGTCACTAATGACTGAGATGCCTACAAAGAGCAACTCAAAATCTATAAGAAGCTTAGAAAAGCGCAAAGGCGTTCTTGACGTTTTGTGGAAAAGTGGTAAAGGTCTCCGATGCCGCACGGCTGCGTAAGATATTATTCACTGTACCCTGTACAGTGGGATATTTGCAGGATGAGGCAAATAACTGGACATAAAAACAGTGAGCAATCGCTAAATGTACAGCTCGACGCACATTTCCCGGGTAACTCATCAACAGAACCCGTGTATCAGCAAGACCTAGAAGACGGCGAGTGGACTGGGAGCGTCCCTAGCTTGTTGACTGAGACATACAGAATAAGGTGGGCCCTTGAGCCCTTCAAATCACCTGGACCAGACGGCATCACTCCAGCAGAATTGCAAAAAATGTGGAAGTACATTATACCCTAACTGGAGAAAATGTGTATCAAACTGTCATACATCCCGAATCGATGGAGGAATACCAAAGTGGTATTCATTCCCAATTCCGGAAATATAGGGTGATCCGAGTAGAGATACTTTTTTCAATAGCCTTTTTTTGACAGATCACGTGTGAGTCGTGTCATGCTGTCATATTATTTTTGTTAAGTATTGTTTGGCATTTCGTCATGGAAAGACTTACGCCTGAACAACGTTCACAAAGTGTTCAACTTTATTACGAAAATTCACGTTCTGTGAGGAATGTGTTTCGTGCACTTCGCTCAACTTATGGTCAACATAATCGAGTCATCGAAAATTGGACTCAACGGATGGACCATCTGAGACCAAATTTGTGAGCACTATCGAATCGCCCTACATTTCAAGGAATTCGCTATGGTGGCATTTCTTGACATACTCATAGAAGGGGCTCTTAAGAAAATCCACTCAGCTGCGATATTAAGATTAAACTGCCTATCAATCTGGCGGTACAAGAACTACGGTCACATGAGTATATCAAAGTGAAGTCTTATGAAAACCGACCGAGTGGGCTATATACTAACGGTGTACACCATCGAGGGGAACTACATCACTATGATATCAGTCCGAGATAAATAGGTTTACAGAACAGATTTGGGCCGATTACGCGGGCTCGGAAAAAATTAAAAAAAATCTGCAATTATCTCGAGGTAAGCTTTTATATTCCGTCTCGCATTTGATAACTTTCTTTTATGACCCGATCTAGTGCCTGGGCATAAGGATATGCTGGAGAAGTGCAAAGCCGATTAACTTGCTAGGAAAGAGACTAAATAACAAATACTCGAAGAGTTTGCGTATATTGTTGCACCACTATCCACATGCAAGCTTTGGCTTAAGCAAGAGGCAATCAGATAGTCCAACGAAAGATGGACAGAAATCGGCACCTGTAGGGTAGCTATACAAATCTGGGCACGATACGACCCGAGAAGGTCAAAATATCTCCTCGCACTACGGATGAAACGATTGTCCACATTAGTAGTAGTTCTGACGGGACATTGACTGATCGGCGAACATACCAGAAGATTGGGTATTGACTGCAATGACTTCTCCATAAGCTGTGTAGAGCATTGAGCACTTGCTATGTAACTGTCCAGTTTTGAGTAAACGACGTCTGGCCATACTGGGGTCGATCTTCGTAAGCAGTCTAAAGAAAAAATTTCAAAAATACTATACATTTGCAAACAAAAAGCTCGTTTTTTTTCGTGTTTGGAATTGCGTTTTCGTCGACGATTACGGTGTATGCGGAAATGAGCCTTAACAGATCTTTCCGGTACCGATATTCGGACTATCGATAACTTTGTATATCAAACAGATTGGTTTCGACGAGGGGCATTTCAGCTCATGGGACCGGGACCTTAACTGGTCTATGGGAGCTTTTAAAAACGGCGGCCACCCTAACCTAAACCTAAGCTTAGGTAATTTTCTTTAAGAGTAATTTTCTTTAAAAAAACTAGAGGTTCAACCATACATTTTAGCATATCTGCTAAGAATTGGGTTTCTGTAAGGTTTGTGCGTTCATAAATCAAACTTTCGACATTGTGAAACAGGCTGTAAAACGTTCTTACTTATTCATTTTAACAAAATTTTCTTTGGAAAACAGATATTTAGGGCCTGTTTCTGTAACTTATTTTCGTTCGTCTACGGCGAACGATCAAAATTCTCTCAGCTATTATTTGAATTCTATAAAACGCAGGTTAGAAATATTTTAGGAACAAGCTTTTTACATGATTTCCTACAGACACAACGAATTATAAACTTCTGCGATTTATAGATTTCTCGGAATAATTGAGTGATTTTTGATCGTTCGCAGTAGACGAACGAAAAAAAGTTACAGAAACAGGCCCTTAGCATTTTTAACGTAGTTAGATATGTTGGAATTAATATAAGACATATTCTAACAAAACCTATGGACCAAAGTAGAAAGTTATATTCATCCCGGAATTTTGAAAGTTTTTCAGTTATTAAAATCATCAGTCTGAAAATGTCAGGCTGAATTATGTTCAAATGTTTTAAACGTATCATTCATTGTGTAGAGTTTTGTCTATAATTGGTACGAGGATTTCGTTAAATCGAGGAACTACTGTATTCACTTCCATTTTTTATTGCGTACTCCGTTCTGTTTTTTGACTAATTTTACTTCTCATAAATAAAATAACAACATTTGTATCGAACAAAAACAACATGAGGCACTTGTATACAACAGCTACAATAACAACAACAATCTGGAAAATGTAACTCTTCAGCAATTACCACTTTTATTTTTTCGTTGTTTAGTTACTGCTTTGGTTTCGTACGCATTGTTACTTTGTGTTCTTCCGGTTCTTGTCTTAGACGCACGTTACTTGTATACTTAGACGAGTTGTTACTGTTACCGTTACTGTTAAGCGTTTTTCGAGACGCGTTTGTTTGTTTTATTTTATATGAAATCGTTTAAACTAAAATGTTTCTCACTATTCCTTTACCCGCCTCAGGCCGTTCTCTGAGTTTGGGTTCGAATCCAGCTCTACAGCTACGGCCGGGCTCAACACCGACGCCCGGCTTACGTTACAAGAATTTGGGTAAGAGCGGTTTACGGGTCAGCAATGTGGGCCTGGGCACATGGCCCGTCTTTTCACCTGGCGTCAGCGATGATCAGGCGGAAGCCATCCTAAAGCTGGCCATAGAGAGCGGCATAAATCTCTTCGATATATCGGAGGGTCATTCGGAGACGGAAATTGGTAAAATATTGCAGAGAACCGGATGGAAGAGAACAGCGTACGTTATAACCACGAAGGTGTATTGGAGTAGCAAGTAAGTTATATATATTAATATGCATTATTATTCTTTATAAATTTATTTATTTTCTGCGCGGCAGAGGGAACTTGTTTTTTTTTGAGGAGTTAATGTATAAATATAAATTAATTTCTTCTTTTTTGGAGGGAAATTGCTTTTTAAAGGCATGTTATGATTTAATCATTATGTATATATTACACCGTGTGAAAAAAATTAACAAATATTGATGGTCATGGAAATGTCTATAAGATTCTGAAAGCTTTCCAAAAACATAAGTATTATTTAAATAGCCCAAAATTTGCCCTTTAATTTGACAATGGATGTCTTATTAGGACTTTCACAGAAATTACAAAAAAATTTTGAATAATTATATCCTTAATAATTGTATGTCCTTTTAAACGCGAACTCGACCAGAAAATAAAAAAACTGAGTATACAGTTTTGTTTTGTTTCATGCCAGCTTTCAGAATTATGTATAGATTTTCATGAACAAAAATTGGTGTCGTACGATGTTATATTCGGAGCTTAAAAATATAGAGTTTTGTTTGTAAAGTCCATTTTTCTAATCTAAACAAGTGGCAATCCAATTAATGCAAAACCAAAACGTTTTACCTCAAAAGCGATACAAAATAATGTGAACAATTTCACAATTGACATCAACAAAAGAACAAATAAGAGCTTCATAATAAAGAAATGTTTAAATTTTAAGAAAAATAAAAAGTGTTCATTATACGCCAAACAATATTTTTGTAAAAATAATTCTAACATTTCGACTGTGACAGTCTTGCTCAGACCTTTGTACTCAAACCAAGATTAATCAATTTCGCCTCCATCAAATTATGTTTTTGAGCTTTCAAATATTGCACAAAAATTTACCCGTGGAATATTAAAAACAATTTAATTTTTTTTTAAATCATTATTTAAAATTTACATTTTCTAGGAATTTTAATTTTATTATCTATATAATTAATGATGTATGAACGGGTTTTTATAATCCGGTTTTTATACCCCCACTATTGTGAACAAGGGTATATATCAGATGCTGCGGGCAAAAAGTGTAACAAATTGATGGAGTGACCTAGGTTTGGTTAAGGACGCGCGGGACACAGCCATTGCTTGCGTGCACCACTTCACTTGGAGACCATTTACTACATTGTGTTCGTCCTGAGAAGATGAGTAAAAGTAGAGGGAGAGGTCGAAGAAAATGAAGGTGATGAGTATAGATAAGAGAGAGGAGATGGCTTTTTAGGAGAGGTTTAGATGAGTTGATATCAAACCATCCATCCCAAGCAACCTATGAAGCCCATGATTCTATCAATATCGTGGGATGATAGAGATTCCTTTTTTTTTGTGTAATCACCTAATTAGCGATGTCTTCGTCTTGATAGAGTAGGACATTGACAGAGAAGGTGTTCGATTGTCTCCAGTTCCTCCTCACTGTAGTCGGCATAATCACTCTGCCACCATCATGTTAAAGATCTAACATTACAGTGGCCAGTGAGCGTGCTTATCCTTAAACGAATGTTCCTCTTTGTGAGGTTAAGAAGATCCTTGGTCCTAGATTTCGATATGGCTGGCCATAGAGATTTAGTGATTTTACAGTTAGATCTTCTCGACCATTTCTGGTTTTCCAAGTCTTTGTAGAAACTGTATATGTTACTGAAAAATTCGAATATATATCAGCGTCCATCGCTGATCCATTTCGCGCGAATTCGTCAGCCTTCTCGTTCCCCCCGATATCACAGTGTCCGGGGACCCAGAACAGTCCGATTATGTCTGTCAATTGCTGTAGTTCCAACGGCACTCATTAACCACCTTTGACTTAATAGTGGTTAACTTCATTGCTTTCAGAGCAGCCTGACTGTCGACATAGAGTGCTATGTGATCATCTTGCCCGAGTTTTCTTCGATTTATTAAGCTGAGGGCTAGCAATATAGCAAATATATCCGCCTGGAAAACGTTGCAGGTGTCGGCTAACCTGTAGGACGTATTTATGCCCAGAGATTCGCTGAAAATACCTGCCCCTGTGCCTACATCCATCATTGAACCGTCAGTGCCGCATGAACACTCTGTTCCGGGGGAGATCATTATGTCGAGATTTGAGGAGAAATTCTGAACTGGTGACAAATAGTCTGTCGGTGCTGCCAGAGCCCTTAGATCAGACATTCTTGATGCCTCAACGAGAATGGCCGAGCCCTATCCGCGCTACGCCGCACTCGAGCTTCTCAGAGTATGAGGGCGGTTGTACAGGTTGTAGAATCAATACCATTTTGAGGGCCGCCTGCGGTGTGCTCTTTCTCGCACCGGATATTAATAATGATGACGCTCTTTGTGCTTTCTCTAACTTTTTAAGCTGACCTATGGAGTTTCTGCACGAGTATAGTGCGTTCAATCCCTTTTTGACCCCTTCCTCCGTGTTTCTTTTCCATCTCAATTTCCGGTCAAGTATGACACCAAGGTATTTAGCCTCAGAGGACAGGTTCAGCTCCACTCCGTCCAGAATAGGTTTGGTGAAATGTGGTATCCTATTCTGTCGGGTGAATAGTACTAGCTCGGTCTTCATGGGATTGATGCCCAGCCTATTTGCGGTGCCCATCTAGATAGCCTCCTAAGAGCACCCTCAATAAGATCGGGGATAGTCGAGAGAAATTTGCCTCCAACCATGATGACAACATCATCTGAGTAGGCGACAACTTTCACACGTTCTTCCTCAAATAATCTGAGTATTCCATTTAGTACCAAGAGCCACAGGAGTGGTGACAGTACCCTTCCTTGAGGAGTTCCTCTGGTTACCATCTTACTAATGGAGCCCTCTGCAAGTGATGCGTTTATGATTCTGCTGTTTAGTATTGAATCAATCCAATCAACCAGTAGAGGCGGGATGTCCACTCCACTGCCAACAGAGCGACCCTTGATGTACGCATGTTGACTACTGCTGATTAAAGATGGGTACAATCGATCCCTGACATAGATGTCAATCAGTCTCTCCAAAGATTTCAGGAAAAACGATGAGAGACTGTTTGGTCGGTAGTCCTTAAGCATTGAGTGACTAGGTTTTCCCGCTTTGGGGATGAAAACCACTCTAACTTCACTCCATTTGGAGGGAATACAATTTATCAGTAGGCACTCCCTAAAAATCGTTAACAGTAAGCATATCGCTCTTGACCCTACATTTTGTAGCATGGCCGGTGATATGCCATCTGGTCCACTCGATTTAAAGGGTTCGAATGAATTAATGGTTCACAGTATTTTCTCCTTGGTTACTAAACTTTTGACAATCGAAAGAGAGCGGTCATCGCACTGTGATTCTCTGTGTTCTGTACCGTTATTAGGACATGTATCCCGAACACCCGGGGAAGTGTGTCGTAGCCAGGAGGTCCAGGGTATGAGATCTAGACTCAGTCCAGCTTCCATTTTCCTTTTTGATGCTACCAAGCGACTTGTGGTCATTTGAAAGCAATCTTCGAAATCTGGAGGACTCGTGTACCCCTTCTATACTTTCACAGAAATTGACCCAGAAGACGCGTTTTGCCCATTTGACCTCGCTCTTGTACATGTTGAAAGCTTCCTTATAGCGATCCCAATCAGTACTTGCTTTGGCTCTGTTGTACAATTTACTAGTAGTCTGCCTTGACTTACGAAGGTCTTTGGTCCACCATGCAGATTGTGACCTTTTTCCTGGATATGTAAGGGGACATGTTCTCTCAGGACTATCTAACAGGGTTGCAGTAAAATTGTCTACCGCTGTTTCTATCCTCCCCGTTTCGAGTGACCTAAGATACCTCAAGAATATTTATCGAAAATCCGTTTTGGGCCCTTTTAGGTCATTTTAGCAATGTTCGTCTGCCTGTCCTTCTGTCTATCTGGTTGATGAGCACGAAAACTTTCGACATAATTAACCGATTGACTTCAAATTTGGTATGTGTCAATATTATTTTCTATCTCAGACTAAGGTCAAATATTGACTATGTTGGTCCACTCCTTCGAGTACCTCCCCCATGAAGGGTCAACATTTAGTGAAATTTTGATTATCTCATTACTTCTGTAATACTACTCAGAAGCTTTCACAATTCCACACATAGAATTAGTTTCTTGGTCCATGTCTCCTTGATCGAATTTGAAAATGGGCGAAGTTGCCACGCCTCTTTTGTTAACTCCCACACAAACCATTTTACAGAAAAAGTTAACGGCTTATAACTTTGATTCCAGTCCATATATATGCTTGAAATTTTGTGAAGTGTAATGCTCTTACAGTACCTATAGTTCCGTGCAAAATGGGCCTTATTACCCCGCCCCTTTTGGTACCTCACATACACATGAACCATTTTGCACAAATAGTTAACGGCTTATAACTACGATTCCTGCACATACAAACACTTGAAATTTTGTACAGTGTAATGCTTTCATATCACCCATAGTATATTAAAAAATGGGCGTTATTGCCACGCCCAAAACAAAAAAAACTTATAGAGAAAGCAGTGCGCTAGGTGGGTGCCGCGTTTGCTCACAATAGAAGAAAAACAGCGCCGGGAAGATTTTGCAATAGAGTGTTGGCGAAGTTTCAACGCAATAAATTTGAGTTTTTGAATCGATTCGCAATCATGTCTCAACCACTCCACATCTGGAACAATGGACCAGTCAAAGCAGTGAACTGGAATGGGAGAGTCGGCTACAAAGAAGGCGAAGACGGTTCCATCCGAAGATAATTTTATTGATTATCCTCAAAAAGGAAAAATAATCATCGGCGTTTATAGTTAAAGTGATGAAATGGAGGGAATAAAAGCGACGTCAGGCGAAAAAGAAAGTGTTGTTTCATCTAGACAACACACCAGTTCACACATCCAGTATTGCGATAACCAAAATCAATGAATTAATGTGGGAATTGCTTAAGCACGCACCTTATTTGCCAGATTTAGCCCCCTCGAATTATTTTCTATTTCCAAATTTAAAACAAGTAAGAAAGTTTCAGTCGGGTAAACCGACTAAGGTATACCCTCACTTTGTGAGTAATGTAATATGGAATATTAAACGAATTATTCTGTAAATTTGTATGGGAGGTACCAGAATGTTTTTAACAAATACACCTATTTTTCGCTGAATACTAGATTCTTTAAATACATTACACTGCGCAGAATTATAAACGTTTTTTGCACTGGTATATTAACGTTATGAAATATTAAATTTTGGTATGATTTGGCCATTTTGTGTGGGAGGTACAAAAAGGGGCGTGGTGATAACGGCAATTTTTTACAGGGCTATAGGGACTTCAAAAGCGTTACACTGTGCAAAATGTTGTTGCGTTTTCGTGCATTGGTACTCATGCTGTGAGCTCTTAACTTTTTGTGCAAAATGGTACCTTTGTGTGGGAGGTACAAAAAGGGGCGTGGAAATAGCGTCCATTTTTCACAGTGCAAAAGACACTATAAAAGCATTACACTGTAAAAAATTTCAAGTATTTTTATACACTGGTATTAATGTTATAAGCTGTTATCTTTTGGTGCAAAATTGTGCATTTGTGTGGGAGGTACCAAAAGGGGCGCGGCAATAACGCCCATTTTTCACTGGACTGTAGGCACTATAAAAGCATTACACTGTACAAAATTTCAAGTATTTCTAAACACTGGTATTAATGTTATAAGCTTTTAACTTTTAGTGCAAAATGGTGCATTTGTGTGGGAGGTACCAAAAGGGGCGTGGCAATTTCGCCCATTTTCCTCGAGGTGATAGCGACTAACAAACTAATACTATGTGTGGAATTTCAGAAGATTCGAATACGTATAATAGCAGTTATTAAAGAATCAATATTTCACAACATTTTAACCCTTTGTGGGGGAGGTACCAGAAGGAGTGGACCAATATGGCCCATCTTCGAACTTAGCCGGAGATAGAAAAAAATATTACCACATACGAAATTTGAAGTCAATCGGTTACTCCTTTCGAGAGTTATCGTGCGCACCAGCCAGCAGACACACAGACAGACAGACAGGCAGACAGGCAGACAGACAGACAGACAGACAGACAGACAGACGGACGGACGGACATTGCTCATTCGACTTAAAATGACCCAAAACGGATTTCCGCCGAACATACTTGGGGTCTTAGGTCACTCCTTCGATATGTTACACTTTTTTCCGTAGCAAATGATATATACCCTCGTCACACTAAAGTGAGGGTATAAAAATGGATTGGTGGGAAAAAGTTTTACCAGCAATGTAGAGGTGGAGTATGCGGTTGGAGGTTACTTTAAGGAGCTCGACACTTCGTCCTATAAACAGGGTATGCAAGCTATTGAATATCGCTGGGAAAAGTGTATCAAGCTAAAAGGAGATTATATTTAGAAATAAAGAATAATTTTACCAAATTAGTTCCATATGATTTCGTCTACCCATGAAATATTTTTATATCAGTGCTGCAAATGTTTTTAAATTGAACTTCTCCTTACAAATTGTGAACAAAAAAACAATATAAACTATGTGAAAATCAATTCGTATTTTCTAATCTAATGTATAATACATATAATTAAATAATTTCCTTATTTTTATAGTAACTAGTATCTTTCTAATACTCATATATAAATTTATATTTCGCATTTCCCCTTTTTTAGGTCAGAGGAACGTGGCCTTTCACGTAAGCATATTATAGAGTCGGTGAAAGCAAGTCTGCAACGTTTACAATTACAGTACATTGATATTGTAATTATACATAAAGCGGATGCTATGTGTCCAATGGAAGGTATGATTTACTAAAAAAAATATATCATTAAAATTTCTAAACTAAATTCCAAAATCTGCCTCAGAAATTGTACGTGCCATGAACTATGTCATTCAACAAGGTTGGGCCATGTATTGGGGCACAGCCCGTTGGTCCCAAGTGGAGATTATGGAGGCCTACACAAACTGCCGTCAGTTCAATTGTATCACTCCAATTGTGGAACAATCCGAGTATCACATGTTTTGCCGTGAGAAATGTGAACTGTATTTGCCGGAAATGTATAATAAAATCGGTGTGGGTCTCATGGCCTGGGGTCCGCTGTCGATGGCCTTGAGTGATGCCCAAAATGGTGAGAAGATCTTTTTACCCAAAAGCTCGTTCAAAACAAAAAGTTATTCATGGACTGAAGACGAAGTCAATAGGAATGTAAGTTTTTTTACAATTGGAATAAATGAACTCAACAATGAATTGTCAACTGTCAACTTGTGTGTCTTTCAGGCTGCCTTATCGCCTCAGGGTAGTTGGAATAAGGAACGCATGGAAGAGGGTCGCCGCCACTCTGATCGTTTGAAGGATTTAGCTGCATTGGCGGAAAAATTGGGATGTACTCCATCTCAGCTGTCCATTGCCTGGTCGCTGAAACATGAACCTGTGCAGTGTTTACTTTTAGGTGCCACTTCTGCTGAACAATTACATCAAAGTTTGCAATCATTACAGGTAAGAAACGTTATGATTTTTTTTTCACTATACACCTGGCAATATTGGTTACTCTCAAAGAAGGACTGTTTATTTTCGGCAGCAGAAATTTCCTTCGCTAACAACAATTTATTGGAGCAAAATCATTTATAGGCATGAACTTATCTGCAATTTCGTTTATTTGAACTTAGGATATTTGGATTTGTCATATACGTCTATCTAATTTATTACTATAACATATATCCTTCATTAGAGCGACCAGATAATTAACGATTAGGTAAATGTGTTCTGTAGTTACTATTGTTCCAAATATTTGACCTCGACAAGCTCTGAAATGTAAGTATCTAAAGAAGATGAAAAACACGGAACTTGCACTCGTTTGGGTGAGGCATATGTATATAGGGTGTTTTTTTGTAGAAGTGTCGTTTTCTATCTGGCAATACTTTTTCGGAGTTGGTATTTTTGACAGCTGTCACTTGATTTATGCTCAGTTTGGTTTGCCATTTCATGAATAGACTTACTCCGGACATCGTTTGCAAATCGTGCAAATTTATTACCAAACTAATGGTTCGGTTCGCGCGATATAATCGTCCAGCAGATTCGGTCGACATAGTCGCCCAGCAGAGTCGGTAATTCGAGCAACCATGGATCGGTTTCGGTTAGGTTTAGGTTAGGGTGGCAGCCTTTTTTTTATGCAAGCTCACATAGACCAGTTTAGGTCCCTAGTGTTACCACGGGCTGAAATATCCCTCATCGAAAACAACCTGTTTGATATACAAATTTATCGATAGTACGAATATCGGTACTTGAAAGATCTGTTAGGCTGCCTAGAAAAGCCGACCCCAGTATGTCCGTCGTTTACTCAGAGCCGGGCAGTCGCATAGCAAGTGCTCAATGCTCTCCGTTTCTTCCTCATCTCCACAGCTTCTGTAGAAGTCATTAGAGTCAATACCCAATCTTTTGGCGTGTTCACCGATCAAGCAGTGTCCCGTCAGAACTGACAATCTTTGCCTCTCTAGTGCGAGGAGATATTTTGATCTTCTCAGGTCATACCTTGGCCAGATTTGTCTAGCTACCCTGCAGGTATCGATTTCAGTCCACCTTTCGTTGGACTGCCTGATTGCCTCTTGCCTAAGCCAGAGCTTGCACGTGGATAGTGGCGCACCAATATATGCAAATTCTTCGAGAATTTGCAATGTCGTCCCTTTCGTAGCAAGTTCATCGGCTCCCCGGGATATCCCTATGCCCAGGCACCCATATGATGTGTATATTAAACTGCTCAGCCATCTCGTTTACTCTAATGGATGATGCGCATCCTTAGAGACGCCGTACAGTGCGTACCGAAAGCGCTATTGCTGCTGTGGAGCAGAGTAACGAAAATGACCGGAATGAGTCCATTCGCCATCGCGCGCAAAAATTGGTTCTGTGCCCATCCACTTTATGGAAGATTTTGCGGAAGGATTGCAGAAGATTTTCGGCTTACAAAATCCAACTAGTGTAAGAATTGAAGCCGAACGACCATCAAGCGCGTCACACGTTCAGTGAATGGGCCCAAAACGAGATGGCCACCGATCCCAATTTGGAGTAATCGCAAAAAGCCACTGTTTGCTGTGCTCTATTTGCAGAGGGTATCATTGATCCATATTTCTTCAAAAATTAAGCCGGCCATAATGTAACTGTCAATGGGGAACGCTATAGAGCCATAATTAATAAATTGTTCGCGCCTGAATTGGAGGATGTTGATATGGACGACCTTTGGTTTGAACAAGACGGCGCTACATGCCATACAGCCAACGAAACAATCAATTTTGGTCTTGGCTTGACGCCTTGGAAGAGAACATTCGGCGCGTTATTGCTGACATACAGCCCCAAATGCGGGAAAAAGTGGTCGAAAATTGGGTCTCTCGGCTGGAATTATTTCGAGCCAGTCGCGGCGGCCACTTGCACGAAATCATTTTTAAAACATAATGCTAAACCCTTATCTTTATAATAAAGCTAAATCCTTGGCCATAACATTAAATTATATGCGTTTTGTTTCTTCTTGAAAACCACAAGCCTAAAATGTCGATACAGAATGATCAAAAACTATTGCTTGAAAGATGGGAAAGCTCTTTCAGTAGGGATTTCATGATGGCAAGGCAAATATTTGTGTACAGCAATGTAACTTAGATGGGTCGGTTCCCGCACAAAAAAAGTTGAGGCGGACACCCCCTACGTTTAAAGATTATTCAAAGACAATTTCAGAACAGAAAAAAAAATTTTGATACGTGCAATCTACATACGGCCCAACTAGGTTTTATTTGCAACGCTGTTATTTGGTATCCTATCAAAACGAAACTCCATTTTTCCGTTTGATCACTTTTAACTTCGAAGACCATTTGTCCGTTGACTTCCTGTATTTCGTTTCCTGCATCCATATGATGCCTATTTCTCATTACGACCGTAAGGACTCCTTAAAACCATGAATCAGAAAAACAACACACAAAAGCCGAAATCGTTGAAAAAGTTTTAAACGTTAGTCCTCTGAGAACAAACCGGATTATTAAGAGTATTCCAACTCCAAGCGATGAAAAACAGTTCTCAAATGAAGAGCCATTAGTATTATTTTTGAATTTGAATCCCGGAAAATTAAGTAGATAATACTGATGAATATGAATTTGGATTATCGCCACTACATACAAGAATACGGTTTATGGAACACATACTTAAAATCAGTTATGATTTGGATGTTGGACCTACAGGATCAATAAGAAACAATGACACCAACAAGGATTTAAGAAAGGGTTGATTATAGACCAATCGAAACAAGGATCAGGCAGTACCAATGATGGGAATACAGCAAGAAGATTTTTTTCTGATCCCGAAAAAGCATCTGAAATAACTGGTGTTGATATAAATCTCATTTCAAGATTTAAAACAATTACCGATGTACTTGCGTGTCATAAACAAATTGATGCTAAACAATTTAATGAATATAACAAGGAAACTGCACGAATTTATAATACCAAATATTCATGGAGAAATATTGTGACTTTTTGCATTTGTTTGTAACGCCCAAAAAGAGAAGAAATAGAACCATAGTTTATTATACCGATCGTCATAGGATAAATTTTTGAGTCGATTTAGCAATGTCCGTCTGTCCGTCTGTCTGTCTGTCCATGTATTCTTGTAATCAAAGTACAGGTCGCAATTATGGTCCGATCTCGACGAAACTTTACACATATCTTTTGTTTGGCCCAAGGACGATCCGTATTGAATTTGGTTAGAATCGGTTCAGATTTAGATATAGCCCCCATATATATGTTAGCCCCGATTTGACATGTAAGTGCTGTAAAAACTTTATTTTATAACCGATCAGTATGAAATTCGGCAGAAATAGGTTTCTTATAATATGAATGAACACTGTTAAGTTTGGAAGAAATCGGTTCAGATTTAGATATAGCCCCCATATATATGTTACCCCCGATTTGACATGTAAGCGCTGTAAAAACTATATTTTATATCCGATCAGTATGAAATTCCGCAGAAAGAGGTTTCCTATTATATGAATGAACACTTTTAAATTTGGAAGAAATCAGTCAAGATTTAGATATAGCCCCCATATATACGTTATCCCCGATTTGACATGTAAACGCTGTAAAAATGTTATTTTATGTCCGATCAGAATTAGATAATATGTTTCTACCCTTATCGCATTGTTAGGGAGGTGTAGGGTATTATATAGTCGGCCTCGCTCGACTTTCTGCCTTTCCATACTGGTTTATCATGGAGGAGATGTCAGTAAGCATAATTTGGTACCAATCGAAGATCTATGAGAGGAAGCCCAGGAAAAAAGAAATAAGGATTACAGGTTTTATAGAGAGCATAATACCAGAAAAATATTTCGAAATTGTACAAACGAAGATCTATTTAATATTTTGTTGCCAAAGTCAGATCCCCTCATCTCCAGCATTCGAAATCAATGGAAAGTAGAACATCGGGACTTAGATGAAGATGCAAGAGGGCTGCTCGAGGACAGAAATAATACATAACAAAATATGGAATATTTGCAGGCAATTTTTCAACCGAAAGAATAAAAATTATAATTTACTGTTTTTGTTACATATAAAAGTCAAAAATAAATGCTATCCCTTCATGTTGTTCAAATACAAAATATAAAAAAAGTTTGATAGGCAAGGTGTTTTTTTAAATATCGAGGAAATTGTTTTGTCGCAATTTTTTTTTAGTTTTACAAAATTTATTTTATTAAAATGGTTTATTTATCAACGTATGACATTCTTTTAATAAATGAAGTGATGAAAACAAAACAAAACCCAACATTAAAAATGCTTAATATGAAAATAATTCAAAAGTTCAACTTTGACCTAGAATTCCTCAATAACTGCTGACCCGATTTTATTGAAATAAAAACTGGCGAAAAGCTTAAGGAGTTACCTGTTAAATTACTAAAATATCTCTATCGGTTTCAAAGTTACAGAGTTCTGGCCAGTAAAAAACGATTCTGAACTAGGGATGTAACGAAAGTGACTTTAGCGAAAGCGAATGCGAAAGCGAATATTGAAATATATTTCTTGCGAATGCGAATGCGAAAGCGAATAGTAAAATATGCATTTTTGCGAAAGCGAATGCGAATAATAGTTTGACCATTTAGTACCAGCAAATTTAAGGAACTGAACCGATACTTTTCCAGGATATTCAAGTATTAAGAATGTTTTCCATAGTTTTACCTCCTGTTACCACAAGGACAAACATATTTCTTCAACCGTTTTTAATATCTTCAAATTGTGTGAAGGGAATAAGGAGATTTAACACTTTTAACAAATGGAAGCGAATACTGAAATATATTTTTGCGAAAGCTAATGCGAAAGCCAATAATCCAAAGATGGTTTTTGCGTATGCGAATGCGAAAGCGAATGTTAAAATGATGCGAATAATTCGCGTTCGCATATGCGAATGCGAATATTCGTTACATCCCTATTCTGAACCGCTGTTCACTTTTGAAAAATCATTGTTTCTATTACTATTTTGCAATAGACAGAAAGTAACTGAAACATATGGTCGTAAACCAAATAATTCTGACTGATTTCATTGATTTTTAAATAAACTAATCATTTCTTATGCAAAAAAACGAATAAACACATTTTTTGTATCTCGAAAACCTGACGTGATAGGGAAAAATTAATTACAGATTCGAATTCAGCCCACTAAACTACCCTAGGAAAGATATTTGGTTGCTCCAGTCCAAAACCTTGTTGGCTAGTATTATTATAGCTTTAGCCCACTTTTCCCTCAAGAAACGCAAACTTCGTAAAACGACTACTAGTTGTTAAACTCTGAATCGTAGCAATTTTGACAATGCTGTTAGTATTAGATTTGGGACCTTTTCGTTCTGTTTAAGAAGTTAGAAATTGGGTCAGAATATTTCATATCACCCTATGTAGTTTATTTTTGGCTCAAATGTTTATAAGCAGTTACAAATAGGTTAAACAAGATCTCACTCTCATTTTTTTTTTAATTTAAAAAATGAGTTTTTGTGTTTTACGAAATTTTTAATTGCTGTCGAACGCAAAGTTTACTTTGTTTTAAAAAGGACACAATGCGCCATTTTTGCCATTTCTAGAATAGAGTGTCAAATGTGTGCCTCTTTTGGGTCCATTTTACCCCACACAAGGTAGGGATTTGGAAGAGGGTACCATATCCATAAGTATAGACTTTCTAGTTTAAGATTTTTAGCATATTAATTACTTCCAACTAATTCAACTAAAAATGTTTTCTTTTAATCAAATTTCAGTTACTGCCACGTCTGTCGACCAGTGTTATGCTAGAATTGGAACGGATACTAGAGAATAAACCGGTGCGACCGCCGATGATATCAACGCTGGCACTTCGGTGACAATCAGCCTGCCCTCAGGGCCCCCCAAGCCTTAGTGGCGGTGTCGCCGGCGGCAGCAGCGGCATGGGACCTTGTGGGCAAGAGTCACCCAAAAACGACGAGGTCTCAGCCTTCTGCGGTGAAGATGGCGATGCAAAGGATGCCTCTAAACAGGGCTTTTGCGTTATTCAGTGACGAAAGGAGTCTTTAGATATTGATAATAAATTTATTAAAGCAATTAGTAGTAAAACTAGTCTAAGTAGTACAACAATGACAACAACAATAAGTAAACATGATTTACAATTACAACAACAACAGCAGCAACAGCAACTACAGCAGCAGTATCAACAGCAGCAACGTTTTTCTCAAAATACTACATATAGTTTGGATAATAATAAAATTTCAGCAAAAACAAAAACAACAACATCAAGTCGTTTAGATAGTATTACAACAACAAATACTATACAAATTGATTCTTTAAATAATAATCTAGAACACGAACTTATGCATACCACTGCGGGTTTCCGGCAAATTAACAACAACAATGGTGATGTGGAGGCCCCTCCGCCACCACAACCCGAAGCACAACCCGAGCCAGCCAGGATACCTAAAAAGAAGTCCCTATTGAATTTTCGATCTCTTGATTTTCACATTAAGTCTTTGTACAGCGGTTTGCGCAATGGCAGTTCGGCACAGAATAAAGCCAATTCCCAATCGTCAAATTTATTAAATGCATCCCAAGGCGGAGGTGGTGGTGGCCGCAATGGCAATGACAATGGTCATCATAATGGTAATGGTAATGGTAATGGAGGTGGTAGTGTTGGGCTTCAAGATGAGGGTCCCGGCAATGCCAATGGCAGTGAGCTGAACCTCAGTGATCAGCATCAGTACCAGTATCATCAACAGCAGCAGCAGCACCACCACCATATCCATCAGCCGTACAATCGTATGCCTCCCTATTTGAAAATCGAATCGGTGGACAATGAGGAATCGGAAAACCTTCTCATCGATTATCCCCAGTCGCCATACTCGACCCGTCGCAACAGCTCCAATGAGGACAATCATTCGAGCAGCCATCTGATACAACTCACCGGTGGTGGTTCCAATCAGTACTTGCAGCAGCCACCATCCGCCGCCTCACATCGCTACGAAATGTCGCGTTCACAGGCCAGTTCTCCGTCCCCCTACTTTCTGTCGCCTCATGCTTTTGCCTCGTCGTCGCAAAACTTCAGACGTTCGTCGACCTCGGACATTATGTCCGGTAGCAAGCGTAGTGTTTGCTCCTCGGCAAGCACCAGTCGGCGTCCGAGCACATCGGATCTGTTGCGTAAAGCGCGTGAGCGTCGTGGTAGTGAGACTCGTATGGGACGCAGTGTTTCGCATGGCGGTCTTCCACGTGGTGGCGGTGGTGGTGGGGGCGCCTTTCGTGCCGGGCCCGGTATTGGTGGTAGGCGTACGAGTATGGCCTTCTAAAAAGAAACCACAGACCACTTTTCCCACGACATCCCCTTTTCCACACATAGAAACCTTCCCTGGCAAACCTCTTCAATTCTCCTTCCCAAACTATATACAACTAGACTATTCAGACAACAGCAACAACTTGTAGTGATTAAAATTAATAAAAAAAAAAAAACGTAAGATTATTAACTTACAACAAAAAAGTGCTTATGATTCGTTTTTTTATTATTGACAAATGAATGAAAAAAATTAACAAAAAATCTCCCCCCAAAAAAATTAGAAAAAATATAATAAATACCACAAAAAGGGCCACGGTCTATTCTCATTAGAAAGGCAACAGGTTCAACAGACTCCTCTCCCAAAAAAAAAACAAATAACTTCAAAATAATAATATAATACAGAAATTATATTCTCTTTAAGCTTTAAAAGTAATTAATTACAAAACTAATAAATGAAAAAAATAA
The DNA here is from genome assembly GCA_963930755.1 of Eudasyphora cyanicolor. Taxonomy (NCBI): domain Eukaryota; kingdom Metazoa; phylum Arthropoda; class Insecta; order Diptera; family Muscidae; genus Eudasyphora; species Eudasyphora cyanicolor. The sequence goes on along the minus strand of OZ005736.1, from coordinate 94,806,638 downwards.
ACAAATTAAATCCCCCAACAACATAACAAAACACATTCACCAAAAAAAAAACAAATAAACCTTTTTTGTAGTTAAGTAAGTTAAAAAAATAAACCAAAAAATGAAAAAAATCTAAAATTGCAAATTAATAACAATAAAATAAACAATAAAATGCAAACCAAAAAAAATATATCGATGATAAAATCTCTTGATAAACCAATAAAATAATTCAGTTACTTTGAATTTCCTAAATATCCTTTGTCAGATATTTCACACTTCATAGATCACATAACTCTTGCAAGTCCGTTTTCACCATGTGAAGAAAGTATTTAGGCAATCCAATATTTCAGGACTCAAGAAGGCAAAAAAAAAACAGCTTTATCATTCAAAACCCATTGATCATTACTAACTAACCTCTAAACTCTTTATAGTCAATCAATACATACACATATACATATAACTACTACAAACAACTGCTACTTTCCTACTACATACTAACCAAAATGTGTTTCAAAAACAAACAAACTCTGTAAGTCAACAATTAATTAAAATCCCCAGTTAAACCAGTGTGTATCCGTTATCTGTTACCGATGCTAACAGTAAACATATTTCGTAGTATTTGTCTTCGTTAATTCAATGAATTTTACATTGGAATAATGAAATGTTACCTTAATTTATTCAGAAAGCAGAACCCTTGTGATAACTTCTAAAATTAAATACGAAACCAACAAAAATCGTTTTCAATCACTAAATTAATTGAAACAATTACTTGTTTTTATTAAATGTACGGCTATCATGAATATTAAAGTATCAATCAATCATTTTTGTATCGGTGTTGAATATTTTTCATTACTAACAAATGTTAGAAATGACACTTTCACGTGGAAACAGAAGTTTAGTAATTGTCTTTAAAATAATTAGAAAAAATTGGATTTTTTTCTCACAAAAATCGTTCTTTGCTGGCACGAAATAAAAACATAAAATAGAAAAAAATTAGCAAAAAATGGCTTGTTCCAATTTTTGGAATGAGATCATTCTAGCGAAGGCAACAATGCCTATTTGGGCCATTTGAAGTTATCTTATCAATGTCCGTTAGCCTGTCCGTCTCGTCTGGTTGGTGCGCATGATAACTTTTGACAGGATTAACCAACCGATTGTATTAAAATTTGGTATGTGTCAATATTTTTTTTCCTATCTCAGACTAAGATCAAAGATGTACTATGTAGCTCCACTCCTTTGAGTAACTTCCCCACAAAGGGTCAAAATTTAGTGAAATATTGAATATCTCATAACATCTATACTACTATTCGGAATCTTTGATCATTCCATACATATTATTAGTTTCTTGGTCGCTAACATCTTGAGAAAAATGGACGAAGTTGTCACGCCCCTTTTGGTACCTCCCATACAAATGGATCATATAACTTTGATTCCAGTCCATACAAATACTCAAAAATTTTGTGAGTGTAATGCCTTTACAGTACCTATACTCCCGTTCAAACTGTGCGATTTTACCACGCCTCTTTTGGTACCTCCCATACAAATGGACCATTTTGCGCAAAAAGTTGACGACGAACTAGTTTTCCTGCACATACAAATACCTGGAATTTTGTACAGTGTAGAATGATAGCTTTCAATGAATGGAACAAACATTTTTTTTGCGAATTTTTTCTATTTTTTATGGATTTTTTCGTGCCAGCAAAAAATGTTTTTTTTTTGAAAAAAATTAAATTTTTTCTAATAGCCTGTTTCTCTATCTCGAACGAAAACCTAAGCGAAAGAAATCCAGGCACTCACTTTCGTCGGGAATTTGGTTTCTATTAAAAAAAGTTTTGTGTTATGTGATTAATAAGTTGAATTATTTGTTTATGACTTTCAAATGTTTTTTTAATTTATTCAATTAACACAGTGATTGACATTTTCCAAAAATAAATACTCACATTTAGCTCATTATTATTCCCGATTTAGCATTCTAGCCTCTTGGGAGACAATATTTTCCAACCAATTTTTATGAAATTTGAAGATAACCGGTTCAGATTTAGAGTAACTGAATGTGTGTTTACTCCGCATCATCGTTGTAACCGCATTTTTTTATAAAAAAAATTGGTAGAAATTGGATTATTACTTAAGAAGTAAAATCTAGAGAGATTTCTGTATGGAAACTATATCAATACATGGATCTATGGCGACCGTTGTTCGTGTGAAGGGCTCTTCAGAAGTAAAATCTAGAAGGATCTCTGTATGGGAACTATATCAAAACATGGATCTATGGCGACCGTTGTTCGTGTGAAGGGTTATGTGCATTGAAAAAAAATTGTCATAAAATTAAAGAAGACGTCCAAAGACGTCCTTAGCCTTCAATATAAGTACATTTTGTACTTAAAATATAGATAATTTCAATAATATTATGTAATTTACTTAAGTTTTAGTAAATTTTCTTAATTTTAAGTACAAAATGTACTTATTTTGAAGACTAAGGACGTCTTTGGAGCATTTCTTTAATTGTATGACAAATTTTTTTTCAGTGTGTGTAAATACACTAAACGTATATATTTTCAGGCCGAACAGTTGAAATTAACTGTCTCTATAGTTTTAAGAAGAAGTCAAAGGTGTAGCAGCGAACTTTATTGAAAACATAGCCACATTTTTACAAAGAAAACTGCCGGGTAAGAACTTCTGGGGACGGTTAAACCATTAGTTAGCCAAAAGATTCATGCGGCTTTTCCCTGTTTTATAAACTTAAAACCCATTAAAGGACAGATATTTCCCAAGATTGAGAAGATATGGAAAGCATCTATAGATACGGTGACCATCGATTCCATGCAGTAAAAGTGTACATATTTTTATAATTTGCTTGGATTTTATTTAAAACTAAATAAAACTCGTTTGTTGTAGTAATTACATACAAAGGAACTAAAAAATACACATTCATACAATTTACAAAATATCGATATTTTACTTGTGATATTTCTCTACCGAATGTATTTTCTGTAAAACATCAGTACTATTTGTTAAAAGAGGTTCTAAAGATGTCACTTTCATTTGAGTTTTTTCTGAAGGCAAAAATGGTTTCCGTTGGCGCATTTAACGCTAGCAAAGCAAATGAAATATCGTCGGTGCGCCGACGAAAACTCCTATGTGTTTTTTTACTAGTTTTCAGGAGAGACAAAAAACGTTGCTATTTCGTCAAATCGCAATATTTTTAATATCTCCGATTTTTTAATTTTTCTTTTAATTATTTACCACCAATATATCGTAACAAAAATCGTATATGTGAAAAGCCCACGACGTGGTAAATGGTTTTCATGAAAATCGACACATAGGATGTTTTGTTTGGAGCATTTTAAATATTTATAAAACAAAAAAATTACACATAGGAGTTTTGATATTTGAATGTTCACAGCGTACCTCAAGCAAACGAAAGTTGGCCTGGATTGTGGCTAAAAACGGCTAATGAGGTTTGGTACAGAATCATCCCCTCTACTCAGATAAGAAGAAATCCAAATCTGATCTGCTTCCTTTCGCGAGTTATCGCGATAAAAACCATTTTTAACCAAAAAACCGAACTAAATTACATTGAATCGCGGAAATTTAAAACTATAACATAATTTCCCATAAATATGAACATTTGTAAGATGCTTTGTAATGTCCGCGATATTTGTTATATTATTCTATAGCGAAATTTTTGTAATCCAAAAATTCGACTTACACCGCTAAATTTTTTCAAAAATATTATTGCGAATTTGTTAAAATTAATATATTTACATTCTATGATTTCTGAGGGATAGATTGGCACTTGCATTTCCGCCATAAACATCCCGCGACGAATAAATTTCGTACAAAAAATATTTAAGGTCAAAATTATTTTACTATATAAAAAGTGATCAAAGAAAGTTTGGGAGATATGAACAACGACTACAACTCTTTCTTTAACAAAAGAAAATTATAATAATTTGGTAGGGATTAACAATGTGTCAAATCAAAATATGCCTTATATAAAGGGAAAAGCATACAAAAGTTTTAACACACTGTAAATCCTTACCAAATTACTATAAATTTTGTTTGTTAAAGAAAGAGTTGTAGGCCTTTCGCTTATCTCCCAAACTTCATTTGACAAAAACTATTCATTCGCGAGATAATAGTAAAATAATTCCGAACTAATTTTGTTTGTACAAAATATATTCGTCGAGGGATATTTTTCGCGAAAATGCTGATATTAATCTATTCCTCAGAGATTATAGAATGCTATCTTTTTGCCATTGACCGATTGTGGCTACGTGCCACACATCAAATTAAATAATTGAATTATTGCAAGAAAAGTTTGGAGATTCGATTATTTCAAGAAATTGTGATATTGAATGTTCTCCAAGAAGTTGTGATTTAACACCATTAGACTATTTCTTGTGGGGTTATTTGAAGTTATTGAAGCTTTACAAGTCAATATTGAACGTGCCATTCATGACGTACGTCTTGATTTAGTGGAAAAGGTGATCGAAAAATGGGTTCATCGAATTCGTTCCTACAGAAGAAGTCGTGAAAGCCATTTGAATGACGTTTTATTTAGAACATACAGGGTGGCTGATATGTATTGCAACCAACTTCAGGTTGCTATCATTTCTAAACCGCTAGTCTGATAGCTGACAGATTTATTTCAGTGACAGTTCATTTTATTGTTCACAAGCTTACAAAAGCATTTTGATCTTCAGATTCAGAAAAAAGTTATTCGTGATGGAATTCAAGCGTGATAGAGTGATTGCTTTATATTTGGGTGGAACAAAAACACAAGTGGCTATCGTTAGAGCCCTTCAGCATTTAAATGTGAATAAATCTTTAGTTTCTCGTACCATTGCTCGTTACCGTGATACTGGCAGTGTTGCATCGCGTCCAAAAAGTGGACGAAAAAAAGGTAACAGCACCAGAAATGATCCGAAAAGTGAAGGCCAGATTTGATCGAAATCCAGTGGTAGAAAAATTGCTCGTGAGCTGAACATATGTTCAGAACGCGAGAACGGATACAACACATGTTGAAAAATGAGCTTGGACTAAAGCCATTGAAGTTCCAAAAATTGCAAGAGCTCACCGATGCACAAAAAAAAGTTAGACTGGAAAGAGCCAAGGAGTTGTTCGCTTGCACGAAAGTGGCCAGTTCCGAATTTGGTTTTCTCCGATGAGAAGCCATTCCAAATTGAGCAGTTTGTGAACAAACAAAATGATCGGGTTTACTTGCCAAAGAGGTCAGCTCAAAATTTACACCTTCGATTGGCCACCAGAACTCAAGCGCCGCCGATGGTAATGGTGTGGGCCGCCGTAACGGCCGCTCGTATTCATCGACCATGGGGTCAAAATAAATGCCGAATATTATCGGGAAAATGTCCTAAAGACAGTATTGAAGCCGGACAAACATTTCGGCCGCAGACCATGGACATTCCAACAGGACTCAGCACCATCGCACTCAGCACGCGTCAACCAAGAATGGCTTAAAAAGGCGGTTCCTCGCTACATTTCTACCGCACAATGGCCACCAAGATCTCCGGATCTCAATCCGTTGGACTTTTGCGCCTGGGGCATTTTAGAGAGTAAGGTTCGCACTAAAAAAATACCAAAGTATCGATCATCTCAAGACGGCGCTTCGCCGGGAATGGGCCAAAATACCGCAGAGCCACTTTCGTGCAGCGTGTGATGGCTTTGAAGGCCATAATTCGTGCCAAAGGTGGCCAATTCGAACAAATCTAAACTGTTTCTAAAATTTTATGTTATTTCCGACATTTTTTGCTTTTGAACAATAAAATTTAAAAAAAATTAAAAAAATATAGCGCTTTACTTTGTTGCATTACATATCAGCCACCCTGTAATTGTATCGATTGTACTTCACATTAAATAAAAAACTTTTGAATATTCTAACAATAAGTGTTTTTTTTTCAAAGAAATCATATCACTCTTATTGGAAAACCCTGCACGCAAAGAAAAAATTCGTTTCTACGAAACGAAATATTAGACAACTACAATTCTCGTTTGCTGGAACTGAAATTTCGTTTGTTGTGAAAGAAACATATTCTGATCAAAAGAAATTTCAGTTGTCGTAAACGAGAATTGTATTTGTCTAATATTTCGTTTCGCAGAAACGAATTTTTTCTTTGCGTGTGTATGTATAAAGCAAATGGATTTATTGCTATTGCGTTACGAACGAAAATGTTCGTCTTTGTCCATTTGTTGTGAACAGTATTTTTTTCAATTCAATTAAAATTTTCCCGAATTATATTCGAATTAAAAAATAGGAATGTATATTGTTAATCAGACATTTTATGTACCTACATTTCATTAAGATCAGAACAAACAATTGCTTACGCGAAATAAGTTTCTGTCACAACAAACGAAATTTCAGTTCCTGCAAACGAGAATTGTAGTTGTCTAATATTTTGTTGCGCAGAAACGAATTTTTTCTTTGCGTGTAGCTTCTGAAAATAGCCATCAACCGCAACCCTCACATCTTCATGGTGGTGAAACAATTCGAACTTTAATTCCCTGATTTTTAATTCATCGCAAAGCGTGGTGAAACAATTCGAACTTATATTCCCTGATTTTTAATTCATCGCAATAGTGCATGTGTGAACTGGGTGCATTTTCTTGATTGTGCGCAAAGGCAACGCGACACCCATGTTGCGTACAGCTTTCTCACCATCAAATTTTCTATCATTATGCGTTGTATAGCACATTTTGAAATGCCTAGGAATTCAGCTAGCTCAAGAACCTTCAACCGACGGTCATCCAATACCACGGTATCTGATTGCTGCTTGGCGAAAGTCAGTAGATGAAGTGGGCTGCTTTATAGAAATATTTAGCTGAATATTACCTGTAGGTTTAGTTTGTGATAAAAAAAATGGTTTAATAAAGCCAGTTAATAAAGATAATTGTTAGCTATCATCTTACAATAAACACTGGACCCACACATAGGATAAAACGTTTAAGTCCAACCGATGGATGTCAATGGAAGAACAAGTTGTCTGAGGGCTGCGGATTTTGGAACGTTCATTCTTGAAAATTAGCTCTCGTCTTTCACGTAAAAGAGTTAGCTAAAAAAGGAGGCTGGACTGAATGATGGAAAACAGTAGCTATGTATGTAATAGGGTTAGCTATCTGGTAGTCGATTTGAATAATTCCCCATTACAAAGGATATCTTAAAAAGTAAGAAAGTTTCAGTCGGGTAAACCGACTAAGGTATACCCTCACTTTGTGAGTAATGTAATATTGAATATTACTCGAATTATTCTGTCAATTTGTGTGGGAGGTACCAGAAGGGGTTTATCAAATACACCTTTTTTTTTTGCTGAACATTAGATACTTTAAATTCATTGCACTGTGCCGACTTATAAGCATTTATGTGCACTGGTATAAACGTTAGGAGACATTAAATTGTGGTATGATTTGGGCATTTTGTGTGGGAAGTACAAAGAGGGGCGTGGCAATAACGCCCATTTTTCACAGGGCTATAGACACTATAAAAACATTACACTGTACAAAATTTCAAGTATTTTTATACACTGGTTTTAATGTTATAAGCTGTTAAGTTTTGGTGCAAAAAGGTACCTTTGTGTGGGAGGTACCAAAAGGGGCGTGACAACAACACCCATTTTTCCCTGGACTGTAGGCAATATAAAAGCATAATACTGTACAAAATTTCAAGTATTTTTATACACTGTTATTAATGTTATAAGCTGTTAACTTTTAACTTAACGACTAATAAGCTAATACTATGTGTGGAATTTCAAAAGATTCGAATAAGTAGTATAGCAGTTATTAAAGAATCAATATTTCACAACATTTTAACCCTTTGTGGGGGAGGTACTAGAAGGAGTGGACCAATATGGCCCATCTTCGAACTTAGCCGGAGATAGAAAAAATATTACCACATACCAAATTTGAGGTCAATCGGTTACTCCTTTCGAGAGTTAGCGTGCGCACCAGCCAGCAGACAGACAGACGGACGGACATTGCTCATTCGACTTAAAATGACCCAAAACGGATTTCCTCCGAACATACTTGGGGTCTTAGGTCACTCCTTCGACGTGTTACACTTTTTTCCGTAGCAAATGATATAACCCTCGTCACACTAAAGTGAGGGTATAAAAACGAACGCAAAAACAGTAGCTGAACATTAGCTTAAGCTAAAAAAAAACGTGACTAATGGAAAGCAGTAGCTGCATATATTTGGAGGTTTTCTGTAATAACCGCCTATGTCTGAAATTTTTGATTTCTGGATTTTAGCGAAAATGTATTCAGCTAATTAAAATTTATTGCTCCATATATAGGTATGTACATATATTTGGTGAATTTTTCCAACACGCAACTATGTATATTTAGTATCAAATGTACTGCGAGAGAAAATGGTGGAAAAATGTACTGCGAGAGAAAATGGTCCCCTTAACATTTTGTTTTTTGAGATGTGCTGTTATTCCAGGAAACCACAGTTATCTATAGTTTATGACAAAAACTGGGTTGATTGGCGAAAATCAGTACCTGAACATCAGCGATAGCTAAAAACCCATGTCTGGGACGATTGATTGAAAACGTTAGCTTTGGCTATAATTTGTATAATTATCCCAGCTGTAAAAGATAATGTAATGTAATAATTTAAGCCCTGAACCATAAAAGAAAGTGTTGACATCCATCCGGAAGTCTGCAATGTCTTTAACGCTGGACCTGCTCTTAGGGGAACAAGTATTATTCCGGCCGAAAGCTCTCAAAGCAAGAAAACCTTGCCTTTGAGTAGTCAATTTAGCTAAAAAAAAGCTAATGGATAGCTAACATCTCATTTTAAACTCAGGACCCTCCAAGCCCAGATAAAATATTTGGAGAAAATCTGTAGCTGAACATCAGTGTAAGCTAAATAAAAACAATGGCTGTTCTGATTGATTGATTAGCCCAGTTAAACAACTAATCGTGGGCAGACATCTATTTTTTAACCTTGACCAGCCCACAGGAGTTAGTTTTTAAGACAAACTTGTCTTTCAAAATTGAATAATGTTGGTTTGTAAGTACTGCAGATTAGTTTAAGTGATTGATAATTATTTATTAGATAATATATGACATACATTTTAGGGTAACAAATATCTGCGAATAATATCGTCAGCTACTAATCTCATCCACACATTTTTTCCTGTCTATCTTCAAAATTCTTAAATTCTTTATCTCTTTTAGACTTCTGCACAAATGCATGAATTAGTTTGTTTTCCGTATGTAATTAATTTTTCTCGCAAAAAATATTTAGTTATCAAGTCCGATCTTTTATTTAGAAAATCAGTATTGTATTGAAAAATTAGGAACAGTTAAGAATATTTTTAATTCATTTCAAAGGAAATGTAAATATATTTAAGAAATTTTCACATTCTGAATGTGGGAATAATTGCAATTGGTTAATCGAAGCTTTTAGAAATCAATTAGCAAATCAGTAATACGTTTGATAAGTTGCTTAAATAAGAAAAAGATTGAAAATAATTTAGTGATAGCAAAAGGTTGAGCGCCGCTTGGTGCAATAATAAATTGACAAACTGTATCCTTTTTAATTTTCCCAAAAAGATCTTAAATAGGAAATAAACAAGATATGAAATGAAATTCTGTATTCTGACACCTCTACTACTCCGGCGATCATTCGAAATTACTTAGAAAACTAAAAAAAAAACCTTTTCATTTTTACTCTCCTTCCTCGTCTTGTACTTCTTGTACAATTTCCTCTCAATGATCAAATCATAGTCGAACAAGTAAAATGCATCCACAAAAACAAAACACATAAATAGGTAAAGTATAGCAAAAGAAAATAATTTAGTTTCAATTATTAATTAAAAAGTTTAATCAAACTCTTGTTTCCAAAATTTAATACAATTAAAAACACAAACTAACAAAAAAAAACACAAAACAAAATAACACGATATTAATATAAAATAAAAGTGCTAAGCTTAGTAATGACAAACAAAAACCAATAAATTTTGAAATTAATTAAAAAAGTAAAAATGCCTTGTTTTGAAACAAAAAAGAAATGTAAAATAAATACATATAAAAAAGTAGCTTAATTAAATTAATAAAAAGAAACAAATGAAAATCCCAAAATAATGTCTGTTCAAAGAAAATCATTTAAAAAAAGTAAAAAAACGAAACAAAACAAAATGTCATTAAACAATTTGTAGTTATATTACAATAATTAATTAATTTAATTAAAAAGCAAAACACCATCTGAAACCAACAATATTTTTCTCACATACGGACTGTGATTTCATGTAAATTATATTAAAAAAAAATGCAAACAAAGTAAGCAAATTAAACAGCTGACAGCTGATCTTTTGTACTTGATCGCCGTTTAAACAAAAGAAAATGTTGTAAACACAACGGTCAGTATTGCTACAAAACTAAAATGAATAAATTTAATAAAATTTAAGTTCACTAAACACTGAATTTAGGAAGAAAAATATACGTCCCTTTTTAAATTATTTCTACTACTCCCCCTCTTTACACTTTAAATAGCTAAACTGGCATTTGCCATTTCAATATTCAACAAAGTTGTTTCTAAAATATTCTTCTTTATATGAATGGGTCCTTTTAAAATCTTTGTGGTTATAGATTTATTTGAATTTTATTATTTATTTTTAGTTCTGCTAATTATGTGTACAAACATATTTGATATTAAAATTTTACGGTCCTGAGTTAAGTCGGCTTGGTGGTGGCATAGATATTTTATAGTTACGAAATCAGAACTACAAAGGGGTAGTCGGATTAGATACATATATCGATGACTAATATCTAATAGCTGCTATATTAGAAAACTCAATTTTTCTGGAGAGAAAAAAAACTGTTGAATTTTATTATCAAAATACAATTTTACCTCCGCTCCGAGGCTTCCGTTTTGTGAGCCAACTGAACTACGTAGACACATACATTTGTATGAAAAATACTCCAACATTGAAGCAGATCTCAGTCATCAACTCTATAACTAATGAAGACCTATTGAAGGAGAACTCATATACATACCTATGTATGTATTAGGCCGGGTCGATTTGTGGGGAGGCAAAAAATTCGTTTTAGAGGTATGGTTCCTTCGGCAAAGTTTCTTATTTTGATCCCTACAATACGATTTTCACTGAGCAATGGGCGATTTTTAAATCGACCCGCCCTAGTATGTATATATACTCGTAGGTAGACCGGTGGCATACTCTTGTATTGATGGATATCTCAGAGTTCAACTCTAGCATTGAAGGATACATTGAGGTATCAACTTCAGTATACTTATACATATATAAAAAAACCATGGGGTTCAATGGTAGCATTCGCGACTTTCGTATTGGAAACCTCAGCGGTCGAGTCTAATACTGAAGTAGACCTCAGGAAATGGACTAATCTGTTGTTATAAATCGTATTGGAAACCTCAGCGGTCGAGTCTAATACTGAATAGACCTCAGGACTAATCTGTTGTTTCAGAGAATAGTCTATTTCCATTCATTCATGTGTATCTCTCAGTGTAATTTTTTAATTTGTCTGCTCCAATGCAAGTAGATGTAAGAGCTAAGCGCGATGTTCTGGTTTTGCAGGATCTGTGCTGAGATATTCTGTGGTACAGAGTATTGTTATAATGTGTATTTGTTTTATATTTCGAGGACATCTAGCTCCGCATTTGTATTGTGTAGAAAGCCCAAGATTCAAATTTAAATTCGACAGTATATATATGAGTCATTCCACGCCAAACGGGATGATTTTGTGACATCACTATTTTTGATTGCTTCGAAATTTCAAGAAAAAAATTTTTTTTAAGAGTTATGAGCAATTTAATGTTGACGAAATTGCGTTTTTTACTAAAAGGTGTGTTTATCCTTTAGCTTGTATCTCCTAAAATACGTGACCGATTTTAATGTGCTATACCTTGTTTTTTGCGTTTTTTACTAAAAGGTGTGTTTATCCTTTAGCTTGTATCTCCTAAAATACGTGACCGATTTTAATGTGCTATACCTTGTTTTGAAGGTAATTTCAACTACTACAACTAACTGACCGTTTTTTTGGTTTTTGTGTTAAGTTTCGGGCTTTGGTGTGTTCTGGCACATATAGTGAAATTTTATGGCCAAGATTTTTGTAGAACATTTCATCCCCGCCCTCCCCAGTTTAAGGGGTGTTTTTTAAGTTTTGTTAAAATGGGGCAAAAAATTACAGTTATGTGGGGGAGCTAGAGGGTTAATATGTTCCACAAAAATATTGGCCTTAATATTTTCTATAAATTTGATGAACATACCCTATACCAAAAAAAAATATTTTTGTTACATAATAGTGAAATACTAACATTTTTGGGGTACAATGTGGTTTTTTGAGCTATTTAGGGTGCCCAGACACTTTCAGATTGTATTGACATGTTCACAAAAGTTGTTCAGATTTACGTTGGCTACAATTTTGCCAACCAATGTTATTGAAAAATTACGAGTCCCTGGATGTTATGCTGAAAAAAGTGAAAAAAAATATTTTTATCCTTTACTTTTTCAAATAAATGTACCGGAAAAATTGTTTCTTCGCAAAAAAATTAAAGAAACTTTGTTCAGCATATTCTTAGCTACATTATTGCTAAATATAGTTAAGCGGTATCACCAAGTCTGACTTAGTTGTTGGACAAAAGCTGATGACACCTTTTTTGAGGGGGCCACTGATTTTCAGAAACTTTGGAGGCCCATAAAAAAAAAATTGGTCACCAATTTTGCCAAACCGAGTATAGGGTTATACTACCCTTTGATAGTAGAATCGAATCTATACTGTCAAGTACGTGTATCTTTTCACTGTTGCACAGTGTAATTAACAGAATGATAATTTTTAGCCGTTAGTATATTAATATAACAATAACAACAATAAATATTATTAATTTTGCAAAATTATTTGCAAAAACGCAAAAATCAGCGATTTCTTGATATTTAAAAAACAAAACTCATTAAACAATAGCAAGAGTCAAAAGATAAGAAAGTACTTGTTAAACTATACTCTGAGATGAAAACTGTTTTAAAATCACAGCAACTTGGATTTCAATTTTTGATGTAGAAAAAAAAATACAATAACGTTTTTAGTCCGTTTTTCACATTCAATTCGACAATTCAAAGAAAAAAGAAAGCAATAATAAAGCAAAAGTAATTTATTGAACTCAAAACTACCACGTCCGATAAAAAAATTAGAGTTCAGACATCACCAACTTCCGAAAAGTACTGTGTTAAGACGGTGTACAATGATTAATATTTGTATACCCATTTTCTTCTTTTTTAGTGTTAATAGCATACTTGATTCGAATCTTTCTAATACATTATTTGTTGTTCTTTTTTTTACATTAGTACCTACCTATTATTAATAATTGTCATTCTTTTCTTAAATGTTTTATTGTTCTTACTGTTTTAATAAACTAATGTCTAAAAATTATCATTCTGTTAATTATTTAAAGCACATTCACAGAAATTATGCAAATGGTTTTTTTTTATAAAAAATAGTTCCCATCAATTCACCACTTCCAAATTCATACAGTAGCTAGCTAACAAAGACATCTAAGAACACGACATTAAAATTTCAAAAAAAATCGAAGGGTGTACTCATTTTGAAAATCGCAATAGAAAGTATAAAAGGGCAAAAACATTAACAATAAGTATATTTGCTGCAGTGCTTAATCCAGTTAGTTGTAGTAGTTGAAATTACCTTCAAAACAAGGTATAGCACATTAAAATCGGTCACGTATTTCAGGAATTTCGAAGCAATTTAAAATATTGATGTCAAAAATCGTCCCGTTTGGCATGGAATGACTCATATGTATTTTTTTTCATAAAAACCCAATTTTTATACCCATCCTACTGTAATTTGTTAGTTTGCTCTTTATTTTGGAATTGCAGGTAAATTGCAACTTGGCACTTTTCGATGCTCTAAAATCTATATTTTTAACCGATCTAGCTGACATTTTGCTGTTCCTTTTCTGTTTGGATTACAATCAATCGCAGTAAAATAAACCTTATCGTCATCGACTTATATTATTTGCATAATCGGAGACATTTCTATTGATTCCTTACTCGTATATATGTAGTGGGCTACTGTCGACTGTATACATTTCTTACATATGTTTATTGTTTTTTCTTCTCTTATTTGGAAACCTCCAATTGTATTAAGCTCTATTTATATTAGTTAATCTTACGCTGATTGCCGTACATGAAGAAACAATCATTGAAGAAGAAAGTTTTAGAAAACTGCATTTCGTATTTCAATAAAATCAAAATCAATTATTTCTATCCGACCTACATACTTGTGGGCTGAATAAACAATTTTGTTCTTAGTCGAAAAAATGATGTGTAGTAGAGCTTTAGTCTAAAATTAAATTTTCCGTGACGAAAAACTTTTTATCTCTGCATATATTTGAACTCAAAACATTCGAATGCCAATTACGATAAGCACTGCAACTCAACACTACTTAATGTCGTGTATGATACACCTCTAATCTTCCTCAAAATATTTTCAATTTTTCAAGACTATCATTTAAAAATAAATAATAGGTACTACATATACATATACATAAATATGTATAATGCCAAAATGAAAATAACAAATCAATAAAAAATAATTAATAATGCAATTTTTCATACAACATACATATACATATACTAAATCAATCAATCGCCAACTTCATAATTTCTTCATTACGTAACATACCGAAACGAAATATTGCAATGTAATCATTAAATGCACTTAGAGGTGACAAAACTAAGTATTTATTTATTTATGTATTTATAATAGACAGAATAAGTTCTTCACAAACCACAAACATTATCTACACGATATGAACAAACAAAATAAAATATAGATATCTAAACCAAAATAGTAAATTTTTATAATATTGAAAAGAGTAAACAAATAACTAAACCAACAAAATTCTAATTCATAATTGCTAAAACGAAAACCAAAATTACAGATGCAGCCTTGGTATGTGCTTATAAAATTTATTTCGAACCAGTACCCAAGTTCTGCAACTCTCGGTGAGAAAAATTTCTCCCATGGAACGTGTAAGGGTATCCCTTAAAAACCAGCGTGAAAGCGTATGGCATCTGTCAAACTTGACTTTGAAAGACGCCGGACGCTTCCACTGGTGTTTAAGGGAATCTCTTACACGTTCCATGTGCGAAATTGTTCTCACTGAGAGTTACAGAACAGGGGTACAAATATAAGAATTATTTAGATCACTGAATAAATAAGGACGCACTGAATTACACAGGTCGTTAAGGATAGTCTCATATTTGTTTCGAATGCTTTATCTTTAAACAACTTTTTAACATAATTTTCTATACTTCTTAAAGTAATAACACTTTACTGAAAAAATTCTTTAATGATAGTAGGTTAGGTTAGGTTAGGGTGGCAGCAGTATTTGTTATACGAGCTCACATAGACCTGTTTAGGTCCCTAGTGTTACCACGGGCTGAAATGCCCCTCATCGAAACCAACCTGTTTGATATACAAATTTATCGATAGTACGAATATCAGTACTAGAAAGATCTGTTAGGCTGCCTAAAAAGGCCGACCCCAGTATGTCCAGTCGTCGTTTACTCAAAGCGGGACAGTCGCAAAGCAAGTGCTCAATGCTCTCCACTTCTTCCTCATCTCCACAGCTTCTGCAGAAGTCATTGGAGTTAATACCCAATCTTTTGGCGAGTTCGCCGATCAGGCAGTGTCCCGTCATAAATGATACTAACGTAGACAATCATTGCCTCTCTAGTGCGAGGAGATATTTTGATCTTCTCAGGTCATACCTTGGCCAGATTTGTCTAGCTATTCTGCAGGTCCCGATTTGTGTCCATCTTTCGTTGGACTTCCTGATTGCCTCTTGCCTAAGCCAAAGCTTGCACGTGGATAGTGGCGCACCAATATATGCAAATTCTTCGAGAATTTGTAATGTCGTCCCTTTCCTAGCAAGTTCATCGGCTTTGCAGTTCCCCGGGATATCCCTATGCCCAGGCACCCATATGAGGTGTATATTAAACTGCTCAGCCATCTCGTTAAGAGATCTGCGGCAGTCGAGGGCTGTTTGTGAATTTAGGGATGTTGCCTCCAGAGAATTGATGGCAGCCTGGCTGTCCGAGTAAATGACAACGCCAGTGTTGGTTACTATGTTGCGACTCAGCCACTTGGCGACTTCCCATATTGCCATTATTTCGGCTTGATAGACACTGCAGGTATCTGTAGTCTGTGAGCTATATCCAGACTAAGTTCTTCACAGTGTACTCCGAAGACAACCTTTTCATCAAGCTTCCAACCCACCGTGTAAAAGTGGAGATGGTTTCTATTACCTGGTATTCTTCCAACCCATTCATCTCTGGCGGGAATCATAGTGATGTAATTTCTCTCGAAGGTGTACACCGTTGGTATATAGTCCACTCGGTCGGTTACCATAGCACTACACTTTGATATCCTCATGTGACCATAGTTCTTGTACCTCACATTGATAGGCAGTTTAATCTTATTGTCGCTTTGGTTGCAACTTCTCTCGCCACAATATTAATCGGCAGTATATGGAGTAGGGCTTGTAGAGACTCGGTCGCTGTAGTCCTTAACGCTCCGCTTATGCTCAGGCAGGCAGTTCTCTGAACCTTTGTTAGTAGGTTGGTGATGGTTAGTTTGTCAGTTGCCGTCCACCATACTACAATACCGTATAACAGTATTGGACGAACTACTGCTATATATATCCAGTGGACGATTTTAGGAGAGAGTCCCCACCGCGACCCTACAGCCTTTTTGCAGGAATATAAGGCGACGTTGGCCTTCCTTACACGTACCAATACGTTAAGTCTAAATAACATTTTCCTATCTAGAATTATTCCTAAAAATGTTGCACTTTCAGAAAAGACTAGATCTGTTCCATTTATCCGAGGTGGAGGGTCCACATGTCGGACATTATTCATCCTAGTAAAGAGAACCAATTCCGTCTTGTTGGGGTTAACGCCCAAACCGCTGTTTCTGGCCCATCTAGCCAACTTGTTCAGAGCCACATGTAGGATGTCTCTGAGGACGTTTACGAATTTGCCACTCAGTGCGATTGCCACGTCGTCCGCATATGTCACGACCTTGCAGCCACAACGTTCTAGATCTCAGGATTTCATTCACCGCTAGGTTCCAGATTAGTGGAGACAGTACTCCTCCTTGTGGGGTCCCTCTGTTTACAAACCTTGTTAGAGTTGTGGACCCAAGACATGCTGTTTTGCGTCTTCTGTTGAGCAGACTTTGAATTAGTCTAATCAAACTAGAGATAACTTTTAGATGTGACAGTGCCGCAATTACTGCATCTGAGTGAATGTTGTTAAAAGTCCCTTCTATGTCAAGAAATGCCACCATGGTGAATTCCTCGAAATGCAGGGACGATTCGATAGTGCTCACAAGTTCGTGCATGGCTGATTCTGTAGACTTCCCCTTATTGTAAGCATGTTGGTTCACCGACAGGAGTTTTGTATCCAGGTTTTCCCTAATGAAATAATCTAAAAGTCTTTCCAGACCTTTCAATAGGAAGGAGGATAGGCTAATTGGTCTGAAGTCTTTTGGCCTAGTGTGTAATATCTTCCCCGCTTTTGGTATGAATACCACTTTGGTATCCCTCCATCGATTCGGGATGTATTAAAGGAAAAATTAAAAAAAAACAATAACACAATTTAAAAACTTATTCTACTGTAGTTTTACTACTATCGTCCAATGGAGAGAGAGTACCAGTGCTGCCTGCAATTTCAGGCACCCTGGAAAGGATAAAACTATGTATTACCATAGGTAATAGGTCCCTTAAACGTACTGCTGTGGCAGTCTGTGGACCTATAAGTAATGTACAGACTGACCATTCATTGGACCTAGCTCCGTTAATTGCAGTAGGTAGATCCTTCGAGAGCCGTCCAACAGGTAATAACTCTGTAAAATATTAAGGGTCTGACAACTGAGGAATTCACATCAGATTTTGTATATTTTCTGGTTTACATGCATACCATACCGTTCATTCCATATCAAACCGAACGATTTTTCGAAAAAATATGGTCGACATTCACGATTGTCTTGCAAATTTGCATATGTTTTACTATGGAAAAAAACCTTGTAGTTAGCGAGAAAAAAAACCAAAAAATTTTTTTTTTTATGTTATAAGCATCTGAAATCTGAATAATTTGGGAAAATATCTAAAAAGCCGTATTTCAAAAGTTATGTATTATGCAAACGCGTGGACGGAATTTTACAAAGGAAGGCTCGTTTGTAAGGCCGTGACTTGTACTTTCAAGTACATATATTAATGGGGCTAAAATTAACGTTTTTAAATGCATCAGTTGCATATGCAACTTTATTTTGCATCCTGCACTTCAATGACACCAACTTAAAAATCAGAGAAAAATATTGTGATGTAGTCCCATTTGTCCTAAACAGACCAAACAAATTTTAAAATAGTGTTCAGCCTCATTCTTTAAAAAAAAATTAGTAAAAAATGCCAATGATTTTCCTTTATAAAATATGACAAATATTGAAATCACAATATATAAGAAAGGGTGGCGCAGAATGATCTATATGGTTTAAATGGTTTATAACTTTTTTATTTATGCGATTAATATAATTATTTTTTTTAAATACAGTATATTATTGGGGATTTTTTTGCAATTAGATTTGAAAAATGATGTCCTGTAAGTGATGTCTATTTTCTGCTTCGCACATACGTGCTCTTTTTAGCATATTTTCCATAACTTTTCGCAAAATTTCGGAAAAATTCAATTATTTTTGTACGTTGTTCGATACATAATTAATTCCCCAAGTCTCCTTCACAAAATGCTGAAAAAAAAACAGAGAAAGAATAATAATTAAAAAATTCAAACCATTCTGCGCCACCCTGTATGTATTATAACTTTATAAAGGGATATGAAACGAACGAAAAATTTCGCAAAAATTCAATTATTTTTAGTCTCATTTAGTCTCATTCACAAAATGCTGAAAAAAACGAAGAAAGAAAAATAATTAAAAAAAATTATAATACCTGTAAAAGTAGACAATTTCGATTTCTGAGAATTTTAAGTAAAAATGCAATTACTTAGAAACGAAAGAAAACACCAGATTAAAATTAACAGTATCAGATCAGATTAGAAGTACCACTTTCCTATATATATTTCATAAATCCAATTTGGTTTTTTCCTGGTCCAGTAAGCAAATTAAAATTTAAGAGGGAAAATATATAACGATGTATGCAAATATTGGCGAATTTTCGCATATACCTAGGATGTCCTATTCACGACCTTTAAGAAAAGTTCAAATTTGTATAAATACACAAACGCGTTTTTAAAATATAACAAATGCAATATTCACATCTCGGGAATTTTATAAGTTTTTTTTTAAAAGAACGGAGCTGAACACCCTCTTCAAATTTTCAGCGTTCGTTTACAGTTTATGGGGCTACATAACTACATTTATCGCAATGTTAAGTTGGTTTCATTGATGTATAAAATGCAAATTAAATTTGCAGATGCATTTAAAAATTTTAAGGACGCGAAAATGAAATATAAAGAACAATTAACGGCCTTTAAAATGAGCCTTCATTTGTAAAAATCCGTCAACGCATTCCGAAAATACATAACTCGGAACGTACCCCTTTTGAGAACATTATCCTATTTTCACAGATTTTACAAAATGTTTTATTTTGAGCAGAGAATCGATATGCAAATTTATTTTGAAATTTATATTTGATATTTCGGTATTGTAGCTTCATTTTCCCTCTCCTATAGTTTCATATTCGGCCTCTTGTCAAACAAAACACTAATGGTGATTTCGTTTCTAAAAAAAGGTTGCCCCGTCGATGTAAATTACTGAAAAATATTTCCACTTTTTAGGTGGAACAGATGTAGTCCCTCGAATTAAACTTAGCTCCTATTTAAAAATTCCAAAATGCAGCGCAAAAGTCAAGTTTTCTAGAAATGGGCAACGAAAATTTTAAACTTTTTTGCAGAATAGAAATAAGATTTTTCGCCGTCACTAAAATTCCAACACAATATCAAATTCAAACCTTCATCGAACAACAAACCAAATCCCAGTTCATGAAGATATAAAAAAAATATGCTTGGATAGGTCATACATTAAGGTAGACAAACCCATAACTAAGCCAGCACTAACATACAACCCGCAAGGCAATCGACGCAGAGGCCGGCCAAAGAATACATGACGTTCCACAGTAGTGAAGGAACTAGAAGTAGCCGGTTATAATGGGTGATTCATGGTGATGTTTGATTTATAATGTAAAATAAAACACATAAATTTGAAAGTGAACTTAAAATTTTTATTATCGGTTAAAAGAACAATTTATGGCATTTATTGTTTGAAAATGATATCATGTAAATGTTGGTGTCTGAGGTGATCCATTCGAAAGTTTCAATTTTTGGGGACTCGTACGAGCATAGCCACTGTTATCTCGCGAATAACACGAGTAATGTTGGCTTTAAAGCGCCAATCGTAGCTGGCTTATTACTGAAGACCTCAGACTTTACATATCCCCAGAGAAAATAGTTCAAAGGTGTGATATCGCACTATCTAGGGGGTCGATTTACCGAAGCAAATCGTGAAATGAAGTGCTCACCAAAATGATTTCTCACGATTTCTCACGCGCTATATGGCTCGTAGCGCCGAAACCAGAGCTCACCGAGAAAATCAAACTTAGATGAATTACCCGTTACATGGAACGAGACGACAAGAACTGGCCCAATTAGAGTTCGCTGGAAATCTTCAGTCGAGACCGCTTGCTTCCTAGAGAATAGCGGAACATCATCAAAAGTAATTTCGGTGTCCTTTAATGATATGGGTTCTACATCTGGTAGATTGGACCGTTTTCACTCATCAACTTCGCTGGTATGTGGAGGGCCCTCCATTTTTCTTTGGGATAATTTTTGATTCCACCTAAAGTCTACATTATTTGTCAATCCTGGAGATTGACTCCTTTGGGAATTGTTGAAATCAGCAAATCAAAGAAAAATTATTTTTGCATTAAAGACCTTCGGTCGGGTCTTACTTAATTCGTCCTATGGACAAGTCTAAAATAGGGAATGCAAATAAGTTTTTCAGCATTGTGGATCTTCAAAATGTCCACCTCTGGGGCGTGGAAAGAGAAAACTTTTGCCGGCGTAGCTGTTGACTTCAAAAAAATATTTTTCTCAGGCGGCTTTATACGGACAGAAATCTTTTTCCTTTTTTTTAAAAGTATTTTTATATTTCAAATTCCAACTAATGATAGGCACTATGAAAATTCATACATTTTTTTTAATTTCTCCTAAAAAAATTTATATAATTTTCTAGCTTAGAATTCCAAAAACATTGAAGAAATTTGTCACTTGGCTTTAGAATACAATTAGCAACTTTACCAAGCGACCTGTGTAATACTTATTTCTGAGTTAAAATTTATTTCAATTATATTTTTTGGATTTTCTCCGTCGAAAAATGAACTAACGAACAACATTTATTTAACAACATTTTATTAGTTTAGTTCAAAATAAAATATGAAACATTTTTTCACTTACAAGATTTTGCTCAACAACAATAACGCAAGCAAAAAAAACAATTACCCTTCAACAACAGAAAATAATAATATGTATAACCAAAGAAAATAATCTTTCATAATAAAACAAATTTTTTACAACTTATGGAAATTTTGGAAATCACAGTTACAAAATTTCGCAATAAACTATCAGAAATCTCATGAAACCAATAACAAAAAATGCTTTATTTTTTTCAGTTCAAACTACTTAAGAAAACTAAAATTATTATCAATCAAACTAAAACTTAGCCTAGTTTTTCATACATAACTATTTCAAAAAAAAGCAATACTAAAATCCTCCAACAAAAAAAAACATTGCAAAAACAAAGTCTTTAAGAAAAAAAAATATTTAACGATTTCAGCATTCAGTTTTGCTTTCGATTTTTACTCAAATGAAAAATACATGCAAAAAAACTAACAACAACAAAAACAAACTAATACAACAAATACATTTAAAATTTTGAAAAACTCGAATATAAAATACATTAATAAATTATAAACACGATAATACAACAAAAAATACAAAATAAAAGCAAAAAATCACTTAAAAATTTGAGTTTTATTTCAAAGAAGTCTCAAAGTAAAAAGTAAGTATTGACCAGGAAATCCAACAATTATGCGTTCCATATCGAAAATAGGAAATACCTTTTTTTTGGAAAATTATCATATGCATCTCAGGGAATAATGGGAATGGAAGGGTTTTATGAGCAACAACAAATTCTAAAATTTTTTTAAAAACTTTAAGTGGCAATATCTCCTTGACCATGGCTTCCGATTCCTTAATTATTATTATGTTAAAGAAAAATACAATGTTGCGAAATTTTTTAGAAAAAATTTAGAAATTTTCTAGAAATATGCAATCTCTAAGAAAACTTCTATAAAAATTTAATTTTTATGTTCATAAACCGAATAAATACTGACTGAAAAAATGGAATTTTGACATAATTTTCTAGAAATAAATACATTTTCAATAAAAATGTGTTACAATTTTGACGATTTTGTTTAAATACCAGATTTAACAAAGTTTTGTACAAAAATTTTATTTCTATTAGATTTTGCCACAAAATTTACAATAAATATGCAATTTTGATGAAATATTTGCAAGAAAATATTAATTTAAGGAACATTTTCTAGACACATACAATTTCGTCAATTTTGAAGGACATAATTATAAAAGTCCAATTGGATCCAAAAAACAAGTATTGACATTTCTATGAAATTTTCAATAAAAACATATTTTGCCAAACATTTCTAGAGCGCAGCAAAATGTGAAACAAAGTAATCAAATTAAATAACATATCTGAAGGCCAATAAAAAAAATAAAAAATCTTTTTTGATATTAAAGAGAAAGAAGTTAAAAAAGATTGAAGAATATATTTAACAAGTAAGAAAGTTTCAGTCGGGTAAACCGACTAAGGTATACCCTCACCTTGTGATTAATGTAATAAGCCATAAACACCACATTTTCTGAGCAATGTTGCTGAAACTTTGCAGTTTATATTTTGTTGTAGTGCCCGTGTATAGGTAGCCCTCAAATGTGCTAATTTAAGCTTGAAACAATCCTTTTTCGGAGATTGTATCCTTCCATGTAGAAAAACAACTATTTTTATTTTTAAAGAAAACTTTTCACTATTTATTTAGAAGGCACCGTCGCTTGTAGCTACAATTGCTCGCTTCTATTGTTCGAAGTGAATTGAATTCCTAGAACAATTGTTCCTCCTTTTATACACAAATTTCGATAGAATTCATCAAGTAACTTTAAATTTTGAACAAGTAAAAAAAATACAAATAATTCTAAAATCGAACATGTTGGAAAATATTTGAAATACATAAAATGTATATACATGTGTTTGAATAATATAGCAACGATTTAAAATACATATGTTGATAAAAATACAACAGAAGCAGGCTGCTTCACACTCCCCCTCTGATGCTGAAGACGACCAGACAAGGCATCAGCTTAATAATTCAGTTTTTTTCCGGGACGTCCTCTTCGTCGTAATATTCGTACTGGGTTAACTGATTCATCGGCTGCTGCATTTACTAGTCAGTGCCGAGGCGTGAAAAGTTCCCAAAGGTATGTGAATGTTGTCCTCATGTGCAATTATGTATGCTGTTGATCCTTGTTTTGATATTATAATATACTAGCTGACCCCAGCAGACGTTGTCCTGCCCGTCCTATTTGCGATGTATAATTTTGTTATTCATTGATATTTCATTCAAAAATGCATAATCCCGAGTTTCAGGAAAAAATCAACAAAAAATGTATATTGACCATATGTCCACTACAGCGCCATCTACCTGTTAGAATCATACATACGTTTGTATGTTTATCAAGAAAAACTACACATACATTTTAAATTTCAGTCAAATCGGTCAGGAAATGGGAATTTCGCTAATAACTTGACCACTCCGCAATTTATCGCGGTAAAAATAATTCTAAAACACAAATGACCCCAAACTGAATATATTGTTAAATTTTCAGCCCATTCGCTTTTATGGTTTCGGAGATCATACGTTACTAACAAACGTACAAAGGATTTTATATATAAAGATATAAAGATGGTTCATTTTCTACTGCTTGTTTTAAAATTGGTGCAGTGGTTAAAAGTTTCATTAGATTATCAAAAGCGTCTTGCTGTTCTTTTCCCCAAATCCACTGTACGTTTTCCTTAGACAACATTGTTAATGGTTTTGAAACATCGGCGAATTCTAGTATGAAACGTCTATACCAAGAACATGATTGTAGAAATGACAACATCTCTTTTACGTTCCTTGGTTCCTTTCGTTTACTCAGCGCAGTTACTTTATCCGGGTCGGTCATTATTCCTTTTTGTGTGAGAACGTGACCCAGGTACTTTATTTCGTCACAGATATATCTGCATTTGCTAAAGTTTGCTTTTAGGCCAAATGCTCGTAATTTCCCAAAAATATGACCAAGGTCAATTAAATGTTTTTCGAATGTTGGGGAACATGATATGATGTCATCTAAATAAACAAATACTACAGTATCACCCAACGACATCTTAAAGCGATCCATTAGTCTTTGCAACGTGGCTGGAGCGTTTCGTAGGCCAAAGGGCATTCTTTTAAACTTGTACATCCCAAATGGCGTTACAAACGATGTTTTGTCTTGATCATCTGGATGTACAGCAATCTGCCAATAGCCACTTTGGAGATCAATAGTTGACATATATTTCGTTGTTTTAGCCTCTTGTAGGATGTCATCAATTCTAGGCATCGGATAGTGGTCAGGTTTGGTAATGCTATTAAGCGCTCTGTAGTCAATACATATGCGAATATCTCCAGTTTTCTTTGGCACAATAACAACTGGTGCCGCCCACGGCGATTGACATTCTTGAATAATTCCTAGTGTCAACATTTTTGATATTTCTTCCTTTAGCTGATTTTTCCTTGTTGCAGATAGTCGGTAAGGTGGTAGAGCAATAGGTTTATGATTTTCCGTCTGAAGATGAATTTTCTTCAAACACATCTTTGTTTGACATTAGGAGCATTTTCAATCTTTCTTTCTCGCTTTTATTTAGATTGATTCCATCGCAATCTTTTAAAATGGTAACATCCAGTGATTATAATGGCATAAATATATCATCTAGATAAGAATCCATATCTGATTTCATAACTTTTATTGGGGGGCCAAATAATCTTTCTTTGTACACAGGCGTTCTTTCTCCAATAGGTAGAGCATCTTGAAATATCGCTTGAATGGAATGCGGAGAAAAATCATTTTCAGATTTCAGCTTTTGTTTCAAATTAAAATGCGAACGATCAGCCATTTTTATTGGGGATACAAAAGAGGAAGCTAAGGCATCGGCAATATCATTTCCACTATTTATTTTATCCATAGGCATTTGTTGTGTAGTATGTTTCCGAATTTGCTTTGGAGTTGCACGCAAGGGCGTTAGGGGTTTCCTTATTTCCACGAATTTTATAAAATTGGATACATTCCTCGAGATTTCTGAAACATCCAGTTTCCTTTGAATCCATAGAAAACTGCGATACTTCTGATGGAACATCGTCGAAATACCAACATTTCTTTGCCATGTTTAATATTATACCACTTTGCTCCAGAAAATCTGTTCTATTTCTATCCGCATTCGGTAGATAAATAAATCGAATTTTGCGGATTCTATGGCCGATTTTGATGTCACATATTGTCGACAAACCCTTTCCTCTTTTTACAGAACCATCTGCCAATGCAACATCTGCCAGGACGTCTTGAAATATTACCTTATTATGTGACAGTATGTTTTTCAGGTTTGTGCTTGCAACACTCGTCCTAGCACCTGTATCGAAAATGGCTTCTCCTTTGTTCTCAAAAATTTCCACATGTACGGCTGGTAAATCATGCCCAATAATTCTTGTAGACATGCTATTAAATGAGAGATATTGTGGACTATCCTTCGAATATTTTCCACAATTTGGACAATTGGCTCTATATGTTCCTGGTTTACCACAACCATAGCACGAATATGTTGAAGTTTTTGTTTGCGGTTCCTTTGTAACTGCCTTATGTCCATTATCTTTAGCTTCATCATTCTTTTTCTTCTTGTAGCTGTTTTCCTCGTTATGTCCTTTAACTTTACAGAACGTACACCTTAACTTACGTGGATTTGAACTTGCGTGTCTATCTCGAAAGTGTAAAAGGTCTTCAAATGTTTTGATTTCTTCTCTTTTCACGCGATCTTTCATGTTGTTATTTAGAATACCAAATATCAAATTGATTTGGATTTCTTCAGATATTTGGCTTTTCAGTTGAGAGAATATTGTTTAAAATTCGCCAATCTGGAAGTTGGGGAGAAAAAGAGGCCTTTATAACAGTTTTTGCCTCGTCAAAACTGTGTACAGTATCCTTCACCCCACTCCACCAATTAGCGGCATATTCTTCGAGTAGTAGCGGCAAAGCACACAATGCATCTTCATCCGATATTTTCTCAACATCTTTGTAGATTGTGATTGCAGTGACAAATTCGTCTACTGCAGTAGGATCTCGTTTCCCACGGAAACGGGCAGTACATCTGGTAAATGATCCTTTCTTCTGATTTTCTCCAATTGCCTTTAGTATTTCTTGTAGCTGCGTCGTCGAAATATTTGCCATTTCTGCACCTTCTTCTTCTTCAGATACAAATTCTTCGCTATTAGATCCTTCGATTTCCTCTGGGGGTGTTGTAGTATCAGCACTTTCGGGTTCTCTTAGGTTGGGCGCCAGTGAAACAATCCTTTTTCGGAGATTGTATCCTTCCATGTAGAAAAACAACTATTTTTATTTTTAAAGAAAACTTTTCACTATTTGTTTAGAAGGCACCGTCGCTTGTAGCTGCAAATGCTCGCTTCTATTATTCGAAGTGAATTGAATTCCTAGAACAATTGTTCCTCCTTTTATACACAAATTTCGATAGAATTCATCAAGAAACTTTAAATTTTGAACAAGTAAAGAAATACAAATAATTCTAAAATCGAACATGTTGGAAAATATTTGAAATACATAAAATGTATATACATGTGTTTGAATAATATAGCAACGATTTAAAATACATATGTTGATAAAAATACAGCAGAAGCAGGCTGCTTCAAGCTTTAAATACCGCATTTTCTTTGCCTAAAGAATTTGAGGCCTACAATTTGGCTAAAAATTGCAGCGTTCGTTTTTTAATAGATTGGTGGAGGGTAAATAAGATTCGGCATGGCCGAACTTAACGCTTTTACTTGTTTATTAAAACATGTTCAGTGAATGTTGAAAAATTGATAATTTGTTAGACCTAATTTAGAAGTTGCGACTTGTCCCTGCGACTTTTTTTGAATTCTCTTTTGTAATCCCTACGTAAAATCATGGCCGTTTAGACGGCGAGTCTTTAGTTTCAACATCCTGGGGACAAATTTATATTATTTATTCGTGACTGTGAGTCACTCATAAAAGGAAAATTCAATTTGTCCCATTTTATTTTCGAGGAACTTTTTCTATTCCGGAAGCTTCTCTTCGTTAAGAAACTCGTGTCGCAAGCCTTATGTGGCAGGGACATGTCGCACCGTGTAAATTGGGTGTTATTATATGTTGAAAGAATTGACATACATATTTATTACAAGTGAAGCGTCGAAAAAAATTTTTTTTTAATTATTGGTATTGATTAACAAAGCTATTTTGAGGGGGTATTTTCATAAGTGGATATGAGCCATTTTCTCGAAAATGAGTTTTTAGTGGCAAATTATTCTCTGGTTTGGCGGTCATTTGTCATATAAATTTGGAAACAATTTTTTTTCTAAAACTACTTTTTTCTAATTCTTTTGATTTGGCTGTACAATCACACGTTAGTTTGTGAATGTAAAGGTGGTTATGAACATAAAAAATAAAATAAAACAAGTAAGAAAGTTTCAGTCGGGTAAACCGACTAAGGTATACCCTCACTTTGTGAGTAATGTAATATATAACATTACACCAATAAATCTGTCAATTAGTGTGGGAGGTACCAGAAGGGGTTTTCCAAATACACATATTTTTCGGTAAACAGTACATTCTTAAATACATTGCATTGTGCTGAACTATAAGCGTTTATGTGTACTGGTATATTAAAGTAACGAGCTTGTAATTTTGGTATGATTTGGTCATTTTGTGTGGGAGGTACAAAAAGGGGCGGGGTGATAACGCCCACTTTTTACAGGACTATAGGCACTATAACAGCATTACACTGTACAAAATTTCAAGTATTTGTATGCACTGGTATTAAAGTTACAAGCCGTTTACTTTTGGTACGAAACGGTCCATTTGTGTGGGAGGTACCAAAAGGGCCTGTACAATAATGCCCATTTTTTACCGGACTATAGGCGCTACAAAAACATTATACTGTAGAAAATTTCAAGCATTTTTATGCACTTGTATTAACGTTATAAGCAGTTACATTTTGATGCAAAATGGTCCATTTGTGTGGGCATGCCAACTTCACTCATTTTTCTCGAGTTAATAGCGACTAATATACTAATATTATGTGCAGAATTTCAAAAGATTCGAATAAGTAGTATAGAAGTTATTAAAGAATCAATATTTCACTAAATTTTAACCCTTTGTGTGGGAGGTACCAGAAGGAGTAGACCAATATGGCCCATCTTCGAACTCATCCGGAGATAGATCAAAATATTACCACATACCAAATTTGAAGTCAATCGGTTAATCCTTTCGAGAGTTATCGTGCGCACCAGCCAGCAGACAGACAGACAGACAGACGGACGGACATTGCGCATTCGACTTAAAATGACCCAAAACGGATTTCCTCCGAACATACTTAGGGTCTTAGATCACTCCTTCGATGTGTTACACTTTTTTCCGTAGCAAATGATATATACCCTCGTCACACTAAAGTGAGGGTATAATAAAATACGATAAATTGCAATTTTTTCTTTGAAGGCTATCGCGATGGAAAGCTTATTCGCTTTACAACCTTTGGAACTGGTCGAGCAAAAAATTACCCGACAGTATCACAATTAAAATCCCTCTAAATCCCACATGGGTAATATAAAATATAAAGTGAATTTGGATGAGATGGTCACTGCTACACTGACCACTGTCAGTCATTATTTTTCGCGCATATATTTACCGTTTTTAGTACTTCATATTTACAAAGTTTTAACTTTGTGTCGTATAAAAGCTTTCCGAAAGGATAAATATAATATTAAAGTTTTTGGTAGCGCGACAACTGACCACGGGCGTTTGCAACACTATGCGTTTGCAAAATTTCAGCGTTCTATAACTTACAGGAACTTCGGTGGCCAGTCCAAATCACCACTTTTCGACATCAAACGGCCCGGAAACAAATTCTTCAGAAAATCGATTGTTATGCGACTTGTGTGCGGTGGAGCGCCGTCTTGTTGAAACCAGAACTGCCTCATACGCTTTCGACGAATAATTGGCATCACAAAATTGGTCATCATGTCGCGATAACGCTTCTGGTTGATGGTAACAGCATGGCCATTTTCGTTTTGGAAGAAAAACGGCCCAATGACCGTTTTCGCACTAACGCCGCACCAAACTGTGACTTTTTCGTCATGAAGAGGCAATTCTTGAATCTCGTGAGGATTTTCAGTGGCGTAAATACGGCAATTTTGCTTATTTACGGTCCCATTCAATGTGAAATGGGCTTCATCGGACATGATAATTTTGTTCCAAAATTGCTCGTCATCATCGGCCATTTCGATGACTCGTTGGGCCCATTCCAATCGACGAGGCTTGTCCGCAGGCAACATTCTTTGCGTCAATTGAATTTTGTACGGGAACAAATGCAAATCAACGCGAATAATCCGTTGTAAAGTGGACCGAGCCATGCCCAACTGCTGAGAACGGCGTTTTTGGGATGTTCTTGGGGACCTCTCAACACTGGCTCGTGCGGCAGCGATATTCTCGGCCGATCGCCTTGGTCGACTTTTATTTGGCCTCTTCGGATTAGAAAGAGCCTCACCAGTCGAAAATTTTTCGTATAAACGCTTAATGGTGTTCTTAGAAGGCGCACTTCTCACATTTTTTAATATTTTAAAAGCACGTTGAGTTTTCACAATTGACTTCTTCTGTTGAATGTAAATTTCAACTATTTCAGAGCGCTCGCGTGGCGTGTATTTTTCCATGGTAAAAATCTGCTTGGACTGACGCTTCAAACGCGGTATGTCATTAAGCGATCTGACATCTCTGTCAAAAGTTATGGCGTTGCCAGATGGGTCCGTCGAATATGGGCAACCCTGTACAGGGTCCGCCATCTAACGTTTTTTTTCAACTAGTGCTTATTTCGTGAATGGTAACACTTAGCTCATGTCTGATTTGACAGATAATTAGTTTTATTCTTCCGCTGAACAAATATGGTTGTGTATACGTTTGAACAACGCTGGGAAATATTGCGACATTACTTTGAAAATCATGGTAATGTGCGAAAATTGCAGAATGTGTGCGAAAATTGCGTACGGATTTTGGAAGAAGAGAAGCACCGTCAGCTCCGTATGTTCGTTATCTTGTGAAAAAAGTGAATGAAACTGGCATCCTCATCGATAAACCAAAGCGTGAAAAGCCAAAAACAGTGCGTACACCCGAGAATATTGCTGCTGCGGCAGAAAGTGTGCGTGAAGCGCCATCAACATCAATTCACCGTCGTTCTCAACAATTGAACATTTCGGAGACATCATTGAGACGAATTTTGCATAAAGACCTTGGTATGACACCATACAAAGTCCAATTGGTTTAGGAGTTGAAGCCAACTGACCATCCAATGCGTTTTCGCTTCGCTAAGTGGGCCTGCAATCGACATACAGAAGATGACGATTTTGCGAAAAAAAAATCTTCTTTTCAGATGAAGCTCATTTTGATTTTGGTGGGTATGTAAACAAGCAAAATTGTCGCATTTGGGGCACAGAAAACCCGCACGCATACATTGAAAAGCCGATACACCCAAAACGAGTCACTGTTTGGTGCGGATTTTGGACCAGAGGCATAATTGGGCCATTTTTCTTCGAAAATGAGCAAGGAGTGGCCGTTACAGTCAATGGCGATCGTTATCGGGCCATGTTGAACGAATTTTTGTTCACAAAAATTGAAGAGGAGGATATTGGCAACATTTGGTTTCAACAGGACGGCGCTACGTGCCACACAGCCGAAGCTACACTCGATTTTTTGCGCCCTGTTTTTGAAGATCGCATTATCAGCCGCAGAGCTGATGTCGTTTGGCCACCTCGGAGCTGCGATTGACGTTGGACTATTATTTGTGGGGTGCCCTCAAAGATAAGTGTTACGCCGACAAGCCAGAGAAAATTGAAGCTTTAAAGGATAATATTCGTGAAGCCATTGGTGAAATGCAGCTGGACACAATCGATAATGTGCTTAAAAACTGGACCGATCGTGTAGGCTACTCCATGGCCAGCCGAGGCAGCCATTTGAATGAAATTATTTTCCATTATTAACCGGAAGGATTGTACTTTCAAATAAAAAAAGAAATTTGAGAAAATATTCAGTAGTTTTTTTTATAGCATTTTCACAAAAAAAAGTTATTTGGCAGATGTTTATAAAAATTTGCAAAGTTTCATTAAAAATTTCAAAGAGTTTACAATAAATCTTATTTATGTTTTTGAGCAATAATGGATACCTGCTAATTTGAACTTTCGTAGTGCTCATATTCAAAATGTAAAAGTGGCTATGAACCTTAAAAGCGCGAATAATAGGGAATTTTAAAAACTTTTTGATTGGATCAATTAGTAATCATTTTTAGATTCACAGTAGAAGAATAATTAATAATTACTCTTAAAACTAAGGAGAACAACATTTTTTTCGCTCTTCTGAAAAATTTTGTTTTTGTTCAAAGCCATTTTTGAATATGAGCCCTCGATATGCTATTTTTAAAAAAATTAACTCAGTCTCAGAGAAATATAATTTCAGACAATCGTAATATGACTTCGAAAGCAAACGAAAGTCTTGTACAAAATCTCTCTTGCCATTTATAAGTTGACACCAAAAAAATATACAAAAATAATACTTTTGGACCTAAGTATCTATTAATGTCTAGAACTGAAAGTGGTGATACCTTAAAAATGTGTCTCCATTCTTAATAAAAAATGTTATTGATAGCCTTTGTGGAGAAATTGATACGTGCAAAAACTCAAAAATGGTAATATCCTACTAAAAGCAGAAACTACTACTCAATCAATTAAATTAAGTCAACTAATTCCACTCTCAAATGTAATTGAAGTTAAATTCAAAGAACATAACGCCCTCAACAATACCAAAGGGTGTATATATTGCAGTGACTTGTGTCCTTCTACGGGGCTTATTTAACGAGATATTCGCATTATAAGTTTTGCGAAGGAAATTCAAAATTTTGCCCAAAAAATTTTGATAGCAAAATTTCGCCCTATTCCTTCTACGAGGCTTATTTAACGACATATTTGCATTTTAAGTTTTGCTACATTTTGGCCAAAAATTGATGATAACAAAATTTTGCCCTTTTCCTTCTACGGGGCTCATTTAAGGAGCTATTAGCATTTTAAGTTTTGCTAAGGAAATTCAAAATTTTGGCCAAAAACTAGTGATAACAAAAGTTCGCCCTTTTTCCTACTACGGGGCTTATTTAACAAGATATGTTTCGCTAAATTTTGGCCAAAAATTAGTGATAACCAAATTTTGCCCTTTTCCTTCTACGGGGGTTATTTAACGAGATATTTGCATTTTAAGTTTTGCTAAATTTTGGCCAAAAATTTGTGATAACAAAATTTCGCCCTTTTCCTTCTACGGGGCTTATTTAACGAGATATTTGCATTTTAAGTTTTGCTAAGGAAATTTAATATTTTGGCCAAAAATTAGTGATAACAAAATTTCGCCCGTTTCCTTCTACGGGGCTTATTTAACGAGATATTTGCATTTTAGTGATAACAAAATTTTGCCCTTTTCCTTCTAAAGGGCTTATTTAACGAGATATTTGCATTTTAAGTTTTGCTAAGGAAATTCAAAATTTTGGCCAAAAATTAGTGATAACAAAATTTTGCCCTTTTCCTTCTACGGGGCTTATTTAACGACATAATTGCATTTTAAGTTTTGCTAAGGAAATTCAAAATTTTGGCCAAAAATTAGTGGTAACTAAATTTTGACCAATAAATTAGTGATAACAAAATTTTGCCCTTTGCCTTTTACGGGGCTTATTTATCGAGATATTTGCATTTTAAGTTTTGCTAAGGAAATTCAAAATTTTGGCCAAAAATTAGTGATAACAAAATTTTTCCCTTTTCCTTCTACGGGAACCTAAATTTTGACCAATAAATTAGTGATAACAAAATTTCGCCCGTTTCCTTCTACGGGGCTTATTTAACGAGATATTTGCATTTTAAGTTTTGCTAAGGAAATTCAAAATTTTGGCCAAAAATTAGTGATAACAAAATTTCGCCCTTTCCTTCTACGGGGCTTATTAAAAGAAATATTTGCATTTTAAGTTTTGCTAAATTTTGACCAATAAATTAGTGATAACAAAATTTTGCCCTTTGCCTTTTACGGGGCTTATTTATCGAGATATTTGCATTTTAAGTTCTGCTAAGGAAATTCAAAATTTTGGCCAAAAATTTGTGATAACAAAATTTCGCCCTTTCCTTCTACGGGGCTTATTAAAAGAAATATTTGCATTTTAAGTTTTGCTAAATTTTGACCAATAAATTAGTGATAACAAAATTTTGCCCTTTTCCTTCCACGGGGCTTTTTTAACGAGATATTTGCATTTTAACTTTGGTAAGGAAATTCAAAATTTTGACCAAAATTTTGCATTTTAAGTTTTGCTAAGGAAATTCAAAATTTTGGCCAAAAATTAGTGGTAACTAAATTTCGCCATTTTTCATTCTACGGGGCTTATTTAACGAGACATTTGCATTTTAAGTTTTGCTAAATTTTGACCAAAAAATTAGTGATAACAAAATTTCCTTCTACGAAATTTCCTTCTACGGGGCTTGTTTAACGAGATATTTGCATTTTAAATTTTGCTAAATTTTGACCAATAAATTAGTGATAACAAAATTTTGCCTTTTTCCTTTTACTGGGATTGTTTAACGAGATATTTCCATTTTAAATTTTGCTAAGGAAATCCAACATTTTGGCCAAAAATTAGAGATAACAAAATTTCGCACTTTTCCTTCTACGGGGCTTATTTAACGAGATATTTGCATTTTAAGTTTTGCTAAATTTTGACCAAAAAATTAGTGATAACAAAATTTTGCCCTTTTCCTTCTACGGGGCTTATTTAACGAGATATTTGCATTTTAAGTTTTGCTAAATGTTGGCCAAAAATTGGTGATAACAAAATTTCGCCCGTTTCCTTCTACGGGGCTTATGTAACGAGATATTTGCATTTTAAATTTTTCTAACTAAATTGAAAATTTTGGCCAAAAATTAGTGATAACAAAATTTCGCCCTTTTCCTTCTACGGGGCTTATTTAACGAGATATTTGCATTTTAAGCTTTGCTAAGGAAATTGAAAATTTTTGCCAAAAATTAGTGATAACAAAATTTTGCCCTTTTCCTTCTACGGGGCTTATTTAACGAGGTATTTCCTTATTTTTGCTAAGTAAATTCAAAATTTTGGCCAAAAATTTGTGATAACAAAATTTCGCCCTTTTCCTTCTACTGGGCTTATTTATCAAGATATTTACATTTTAATTTTTGCTAAATTTTGGCCAAAAATGAATGATAACTAAATTTCGCCCTTTTCCTTCTACGGGGCTTATTTAACGAGATGTTTTCATTTTAAGTTTTGCTAAGGAAATTGAAAATTTTGGCCAAAAATTAGTGATAATAAAATTTCGCCCTTTTCTTTCTACAGGGCTTATTTAACGAGATATTTGCATTTTAGGTTTTGCTAAATTTTGGCCAAAAATTAGTGATAACAAAATTTCGCCCTTTTACTTCTACGGTGCTTATTTAAGCAATTTTAATATTGCATCTAACAATGTGGATTTAATTAATTTTTTGAAACAAAGCAACCTAAACAATTCCATTTAAACATATGTATATATGAGTATATATTTATAAATGTAAATTTTCCTTTTCTCCGAACAAATATGTAAAATAGTGTACTATAGACCTTAGTAGTCAGAGCTTGCATTATATTTGTAATTTAGTTATAAGTATAATTGTTAATAAATAACAAATATAATTTCAGAAATACATGTTATTTAACTGCCGGAGTCGAATCATTTTAAAATCCGACTCCGGGAGTCGGGGTCTAGTAGTTTTGGCTCGAATCCACAGCCCTGCTTTAAATTAAAGAAAATTAGGAGGGCAACAAATGTTGGGAATATCACTTTCACGT
Organism: Eudasyphora cyanicolor; assembly: GCA_963930755.1. Lineage (NCBI taxonomy): Eukaryota > Metazoa > Arthropoda > Insecta > Diptera > Muscidae > Eudasyphora > Eudasyphora cyanicolor. The sequence goes on along the minus strand of OZ005736.1, from coordinate 94,771,280 downwards.
AGAGATAGTGGTTAAGTAAAGGCCGTTAAAAATTAGAAAAAACAAATTTTATTAATCGATTTTTTCTGGCACGAAGAAAACTAAAAATAAGAAAATCGCTAAAACTTTTTAAATTATGCATCGATTTTCTTCGGAATGGTCTCAATTTATTCATAACCTTTCAGAGTTTACGATAAAATCACAAAAATATGACAATTATGCGTTTCTAGATGTTTTTATGAGCCTTTTATTTAAAAATTATTAAAATTTTAAATTAAAAAAATATGATTTTTTGCAATACTTTGTAAGATATCGTCGAAACCGCTGAAAGGGTGGAAAATTGTATTGTGCAAAGGCTACTTAATTCTGAAGTTTGTAAAGCTTACCTGAACCAATTCGGATGAATGGTTCTCTAGTTATGCCATAATATGTGGTTCAACCTCTCTTTTTTCTTAGCCTAGAGGGTTGTCTCTTTAAATTCTCGCGATAAGCTGTGATATGGAAAGAAATTAGTGGTTGAACCACATATAGTGGCATAACTCGAGAACCATTTATCCGATTTGGATGAGGAAAGTTTTAAAGAATTAAATATTAAGTAGCCTTCAACTTCATATAATACCATTTTCCATCCGTTCAGCGGTTTCGACGATATACGAGTATTACAAAATATTGCCAAAAAATGTGATTTTTTGATAAAATTTTAATATTTTTAAAATAAAACATAATTAAACATAAAACAATCTAAAAATGAACAAACAATGAATGAATGAATATTTTTATGATTTTATCGTAACGTCTGTTCGGTCATGAATTAAACGAGCCCATTCCGAAGAAAATCGATGCATAATTTAAAAAGTTATAGCTAATTTATTAAGGTTTTAACTTTAAAACTTTCTTATCGATGTAAAATTTACAAAAACAAACTTTAAAAGCTAAGATTGGAGATTAAGATTGGAGACGTTTCTTGACGTCTAGAATCAGAATCTATGCATTAAAACAGAAACCCTAGAAAAAATGTTGTTTTTGTGGACCGGTGTAATTATTGGTTGGCTTTAAATTTATTTAAAAAATTCAGCAAAATCTGTTTTTGCTGAAATAAGTATATGGATTGATTATTGGAAGCAGAAGAATGATAAGCCATCAAATGCATTAGATGCTATTTCAGTTTGTGATGAGGACATGTTCCCAAGCGTTTTTACCCTTTTGCAGATACTGTCCACAATACCTGTGACAACGGCATCTGCTGAGCGAAGTTTCTCGACGTTAAGAAGAATACAAACTTATCTCCGGAACAGAATGGAAGGAGATAAGTTGTAACTCCGATACGAGTTGTAAATCTAATAAAGGAAGATTTCGAAGAAGTCACACTTTTTTACAAAAACGATTTAAAAAATTCAGCAAAATCTGTTTTAGCTGAAATAAGTATATGGATTGATTATTGGAAGCAAAAGAATGATAAGCTATCAAATGCATTAGATGCTATTTCAGTTTGTGATGAGGACATGTTCCCAAGCGTTTTTACCCATTTGCAGATACTAGCCACAATACCTATGACAACGACATCTGCTGAGCGAAGTTTCTCGACGTTAAGAAGAATAAAAACTTATCTCCGGAACAGAATGGAAGGAGAAAGGCTATCTTATCTGGCTTTGATTTCTATAAGATGAAGATGAAGACAAAATCGATGAAATAATTGATATATTTCTTTAAAAAAAAATAGAAGATTACCTTTTTAACTCTTACGTATTTTATTATAAAACAGTTTTACTGATCTCGTACTAAAGTACACATTTATATTTAGGAATAAAATTCGAATAAAAAACTAAGGAACTAAACTTCCATTACCTACACAATAAACCCAATTTTTTAATTGTTTATCTTTATTATGGAAAAAAGGTTGTACATGACTATAGGTGCTGTAGACATTAGACTCCACAAAATGTTAAGTACTTGTATGGATTGGAATCAAAGTTATAAGCCGTTAACTTTTTGTGCAAAATTTTCCATTTGTATGGAAGGTTTCAAAAGGGGCGTGGCAACTTCGGCCATTTTTCTCAAGGTGATAGCGAATAAGAAACTACATGATGGCGCAGAATGAGCTATATGGTTTATAACTTTTTTATTTGTGCGATTATTTTAAAAAATACAATATATTATTGGGGAATTTTTTTGCAATTAGCTTTAAAAAATGAATCCTGTAAGTGATGTCCATTTTCTGCTTCGCTCATACTTGCTCTTTTTAGCATATTTTCCATAACTTTTCGCAAAATTTCGGAAAAATTCAATTATTTTTGTACGTTGTTCGATTCATAATTAATTTCCCAAGTCTCCTTCACAAAATGCTGAAAAAAAAAGAATAATAATTAAAAAAGTTATCAAGAGTTCAAACCATGTAGCTCATTCTGCGCCACCCGTAATACTATGTGTGGAATTGTGATTAGTAGTATAGAATTTATTAGATAATTAATATTTAACTAAATGTTAACACTTTGTGCATGAGGTACTAGAAGGAGTGGACAAATATGGCCCATCTTCAAACTTAGCCTGAGCTAAAAAAAATATTAGCACGTACCAAATTTGGATTCAATCGGTTATACTTTCGAGAGTTATCGTGCGCACAAGTCAGACGGACGGACATTGCTTAAATTACTTAACATAGCCCAAAATGGATTTCGCCAAATAGTCTTGGGGTCTGTTAGATCACTTCTCGATGTGTTACACTTTTGGCCCGCAACAACTGATATATAGTGGGGTATAAGAACATGATTTTGTTGAAATTCTATTAGCTCTATCAAAAGGGATATAATTTCTACATCTATCCATAGATTTTTTCAAATATGCATTGTTTTCTTCGTTAGGATGATAGCTTTCGATAAATGTAAACTGTGATCGTAGGTAGCTATAAGGAATTTATCTGTGATATTTTAATATTTTAGTTATTATTTTTGCAATTATTTATTAATTTTATGTTTAATAATGCACTGCTCCAGTGTCGTTAAATCTTAGTTTTTATAAATATTTAAAATAATATGACGAAAGATTAAATATTTCAATACAATTTATACCTGAAGATGTTGGAAAAATAGCAACGAAACGTAGGATAACTTTTTAAATTGAACAAACTACGTTTTTGCGAATTGTTTGCTATTTTTATGATTTTTTTAATTACAAAACATTTTTAAATGTTTTCTAATTAATTCGACAGTTACTAAACTTCTGTTTCTACGTGAACGTGATGTTTTCAGAATTTCTAGCCCTCATAATTTCCTTTAATTTAGATGGGATCCCCTTTATCGAGCTTACACTTCAAAAATATGGTCGAAATACTAAATGCATATTACAAGAAAATCGGAATTCTAAAAAAAAAATTCAAAAAGAAATTTAACAAAAAAAAATTACACCAGATAATGTTATGCACAGCCCTTCGAGAAACATTTTGAAAACGAGTGTAATTTGTGTTCTCCAAAGCTAATGAATGTATAATAGGATTGCCATTCAGTTTGTAAAACCTTGATATATTGATCTGAGACCACGTAAATGATGTACATTAGGGTGATGACTTTTATACAACCTCGTTTCCCTGTATCATAATTAGATGAGTTTTTATTTAAGATTAGATAAAATCTTACATATAAGGTGATTCGATAAAAAAACCTCACGCACAAAATGATTTTAAAATTTTTATTTATCAGCATTTTGGACAATTTTTTATTTTTTTTTTCAATTTTTTTGAAACTCAAAATAATGACCGCTCATAAATGTGGTTTCTGTAAAAAAATCAGAAAAAATGAGAATAATAAAAAAGTCGTCAACGTTTTTTCCAAAGAGATACGAGGTATGTTCAAAGAATATCGCGAATTTTTAATTTCCGCGGGCTACTTGTATACGTGTCCCTTGCTTACAAGGTCGGCCAGTTAATTAAGTTAATTTTTGACAGCTGTTGTGCTTGGATGTGTTTTAACTTGTCTTCGATTTTTATCTATTTCAGAAAATTGATCAAAGAATCTGCATCAAATTTTGTGTGAAAAACAAAATAAAGTGCGCTGACGCATTCCGAATGTTGACTGTGGCATATGGTGAAGCTACCTTGGACCAAAGCAACGTTTATCGGTGTTAGAAAATGTTCTTAGAGGGCCGAGAAGATGCGAAGGACGAACAGCGTGCCGGACGCCCAGGAACGTATCCAGGATTTTAGTTCGGGGGGGCCCAACCTTTTTTTCCATAACAAAGATAAACAATTTATTATGTAGGTAATGGAAGTTAAGTTCCTTAGTTTTTTATTCCTACATATAAATGTGTACTTTAGTACGAGATCAGTAAAACTTTTTATAATAAAATACGTAAGAGTTAAAAATGTAATCTTAGATTTTTTGAAAGAAATATATCACTTATTTCATCGATTTTGACCTCAAATTTGTATATTGACATCAAAGCCAGATACTCGTAATATAGCCTTTCTCCTTCCATTCTGTTCCGGAGATAAGTTTTTATTCTTCTTAACGTCGAAAAACTTCGCTCAGCAGATGCCGTTGTCACAGGTATTGTGGCCATTATATGCAAAAGGGTAAAAACGCTTGGGTACATGTCCTCATCACAAACTGCATTTGATGGCTTATCATTCTTCTGCTTCCAATAATCAATCCATATACTTATTTCAGCTAAAACAGATTTTGCTGAATTTTTTAAATCGTTTTATTTAAATGTGATATTACTTCGTCCAGATATGGTATGAACAATGTTGTCCTAAAATACGCCTTGGCATCTGAACCAGGAATATTAGCCCTATACTTTTGAGTGCCTACTCTTCTAGGTAGTGCAGCTTCTATTCCAAAACTTCTTGCAAGTTGTGTAGATTCTTCAAACAGTTTATCAAACTCCGCATCTGAATTTCTACACATGTCACTTAATTTAGTCGTTGCCAATTTTATGATTTCGTAAGGCTTTATTATATCTAGGTCAATCGTTTGCAAATACCGTGATAAGTTCTGTGTAATGGCCAAAACAGTACTACTTATTATCACACCCAATATAAAGTCAAATTTACATACACGGTTGTGCAAACTCATTCCATCACTGCAACCTACATACATGTTAAAAAGGTAGATAGATAAGAAATCATAAATGTAATTTTAACTTAATTTTCGCCATATCTGGTTATCATAAATTTAAAGCCAACCAATAATTACACCGGTCGACAAAAACAACATTTTTTCTTGGGTTTCTGATATCTAGACGTCAAAAAACGTCAAAATCTCCAGTCGTAGCTTTTAAAGTTTGTTTTTGTAAATTTTACATCGATAAGAAAGTTTTAAAGTTAAAACCTTACTATATTAGCTATAAATTTTATCAAAAAATTAAATTTTTTTGCAATATTTTGTAATACTCGTATATCGTCGAAACAGCCGAACGGATGGAAAATGGTATTATATGAAGTTGAAGGCTACTTAATAATTAATTCTTTAAAACTTTCCTCAACCAAATCGGATAAATGGTTCTCGAGTTATGCAACTATATGTGGTTCAACCACTAATTTCTTTTCATATCAGAGCTTATCGCGAGAATTTAAAGAGACAACCGTTTAGGATAAGAAAAAAGAGAGGTTGAACCACATATTATGGCATAACTAGAGAACCATTTATCCGATTTGGTTGTCTGGGGTCACGGTGCGTATACAGCCGCTAAGCGCAGAGAATTACGATACCTGGAAACTGCAAATGAAGGCTATTGTCATCAAGAATGATCTTTGGAGCTATGTCAGTGGAACAAAGCCGATCCCTCCGACGACGCAAGCAGAAGAACGTGAAAAGTGGATGGAATTTGACCAGAAAGCATGTGCAGACATAACATTGTCAGTGACGCCGTCGGAGCTGGGGCTAATCACAGAGTGCACAACATCATTGGACATGTGGAACAAGTTGGAGTCAACGTTCCAATCAAAAGGTCCGGCGCGGAAAGCAACACTTTTGAAAAGGGTTGCATTGGCACGTATGAAAGATGGGAAAATGTCCGAGAACATTTGAACGATTTCTTTGATGCCGTTGCAAAATTGAAGGAGATAAAAGTCACCGTTGGCGACGATTTATTGGCAATTTTGCTATTGTACAGTTTGCCGGAATCCTATGAAACATTTCGATGTGCCTTGGAGACGAGAGACGAATTGCCGAGTCCGTCAGTACTTCGTGTGAAAATACTAGAAGAAGACCAGGCAAGAAAGGCAAAGGAAAACAGAAACGAGCAAGACGCAATGTTCGTTAGAAATGCAAGTCATGCTGGTCGCAACAAGAAACACGAAGATATGAGAAAGAAAAACAACACAAATGAGAAGAAGAAGTTTGTTTGTTTTAAGTGTGGCAAAGCCGGTCATTTCGCAAGGAATTGCAAGTCAAAGCAGAAAAGCGAACACCTAGAGGGAGAAAGGGCGATGCATAACACGATCGAATCTGCGTTGTTGTCTTCGGATAATATTGGTTATTGGTGTCTTGATAGTGGTAGTACAGCACACATGAGTGCAGACAAATGCAAATTTTCGAATTTTAAGGCGACTTCGAAGGCGTTGAATTTGGCGAATAAGAATACAACGCAAATAACTGGCATTGGGAATGTGAAAATTTGTGCGAACAGTGGAGGCAAAGAAGAGCGTATAAACGTCGAGGAAGTATTTTATGTAGAAGATTTGAGAGCGAATTTACTCTCTATCTCGAAGGTGACAGACAAGGGCTACGACGTATGTTTTTACAAGAACAAGGCAGAAATACGTGAACAAGGCAAAGTTTTGTATACAGCCAATCGCATTGGGAATTTGTATTACTTAAAGGATTACTTACATATTGCTGGAACCGCAAATGCTGAAAAATCTAATAAGTTAGATGAATGGCATTTTAAAATGGGACATTTGAACGAACAAGATCTAAAGAGTATGGCCAGAAATAAGTTGGTGCAAGGCATGGACATTGGCAAAGCGGAAAAATTATCACCATGCGAAATTTGTTTGGGCGAAAAGCAAACCCGGAAGCCGTTTCCTAAAAGTAGTCGTGAATCATCTAAAGATGTGTTGGAAATAGTCCACAGTGATGTTTGTGGGCCGATGAGGATCGCCTCCCACTCAGGTGCAAAATATTTCGTGACATTTACGGATGATTACTCACGTTACTGCGAAATTTTTGTAGTCAAACAAAAATCGGAGGTGTTGGACAAATTTAAGATGTTCAAGAATATAGCGGAGACATTCACTGGAAAGAAAATAAAGGCGCTACAATCCGACAATGGCCGTGATTATTGTAATCGCGATTTTGACAGATATTTGCAGGAGTGCGGAATTCGTAGAAGATTAAGTGCTCCTTATACGCCACAACAGAATGGTGTATCTGAGCGCAAAAATAGGACGCTTTTGGAGATGGCGCGGTGCATGATGAAACAGGCCGGTGTTCCACCAATATTCTGGGCAGAAGCAATTAACACTGCTTGCTACATTAGGAACAGATGCCCGACGAAATCGTTGAATGGAGATATACCCTATAAATTATGGTCCGGTAGCAAACCTACACTGAAACACATTCCAATTTTTGGTTCTACGGCGTATGTGTTGGTGAAAGGTAATTCCAAAGGGAAATTCGAGTCAAAGTCTGAAGAATGCGTATTGGTAGGATACTCGAACGAGGCAAAGGCATACAGGCTATGGTTCCCACGAAAACGAAATATTATCATAAGCCGGGATGTCGATTTCATGCAGCGGATGTATTTCGAAAATGAATATGAGGACATTCATGAATTATCTGATTTGACTGATGGCGGATATGAAAATGTAGAGGTATCTCTAGACAACATACCAGGCATAACAGAGCATGATGCTTCGAGTGTATTAGATTCCGAATCTGATTTTGAAGGCTTCGAAGAATGCAATTTAATGATATCCGGAAGTCCAACAACAATTACCGAAGTTCTTCAACAAGATGACGGTGAGTCGTGGATCCAAGCTGTTGAGGACGAGTACGTGGCGCAGTTATTAAATAACACGTGGGACATTGTCGAGAGGCCCATCAACAGAAAAATAATTGGAAGTCGTTTTGTGTTTCGTACCAAGGAGAATGGCAGCAAGAAGGTCCGTCTGGTAGCCAAAGGATGCTCCCAGCGTCCAGGGGAGGATTTTACTGATACATATTCCCCAGTGGCACGATCAACATCGATACGTTTGTTAGCAGCACTATCTGCGAAAATGAATTTAGAAATCCACCAAATGGATGTGGTGACCGCTTACCTAAACGGAGAGATTACGGAAGGTGTTTTTATGGAGGTGCCTGAGAGACTAGCCGAAGTTCTGCAGAAAATTGTGAAAGGTGACTTAGTAGGGTCATCAAGGTCAAAATCCCAACGAGTAAAAGACGTCGCATCAAAATGGCTAGACGCTTTAGGTTCTTGCGAGAATCCTGTTTGCAAAATTGGAAAGGCGTTATACGGTCTACGCCAGTCTGGGCTAAAGTGTTATGAGAAGCTGACTTCTAAATTACGCGAGCTTAATTTGGAGCCAACGAAACAAGATCCCTGTTTGTTTGTCAGGAAGGAAGGCAGAAATTTAGTGCTGATAACGGTGTACGTTGATGATTTATTAATCGCCTCAAATAACAAATCTTGAACAACCAAAATCAAGAGCTTTTTGGCTAAATCTTTTCAAATGAAAGATCTGGGTCCAGTTAAATTATGTTTAGGAATTGAATTCGAGCAAGACATGGCAGAAGGGAAAATATTCTTAAACCAGAGTGAGTATGCCAAAACATTATTGGAACGATATAATATGGACGACTGCAAGCCAATGCAATCACCCATGGCAACCAACTGTAAGCTTGAGAAGCCCGCAACTCCTGATGAAAATGTGATGGAAAAAAAAACCTATACTAAGGTACATAAAGGGAACTATGGATACCGGCCTATTGTACCATCAGGATGATATTCAGCTCTACGGTTTTGTTGATGCGGATTGGGGAGCGAATATGACTGACAGGCGTTCATATTCTGGTCTTGCTTTTGTATTATCTGGTGCAGCCATAAGTTGGGAAGCTAAAAAGCAAAGGACAGTTTCTCTTTAAAGTACATACTGAGTCCGAGTATTTGGCCCTGTCAGAGGCAACAAAGGAGGCTTTATATCTGAAAGAGCTTTTGAATGAAATTGGACAGGATTGTGGATGTGTGAGACTATACAACGACAGCCAAAGTGCTCAAAAATTAGCATCTAATTTTGGATTTCATCCACGCACGAAGCGCATAGATGTGCGACATCACTTTATAAAGCAGAAACTTCAAGACGGTGAAATCGAAATTGAATATATGCCAACTGAGGATATGCCAGCAGATGTCCTGACGAAGAGTTTGAATGTTGACAAGCACAGCAAATGTATTGCAGCCTTGGGTATGGTCAGAACCAAAGATCATTGATGTCACCAGTCTCACTGCTTCGAGGGGAGGTGTTGGAATATGCGAAGCGGTTCGATATGGCAGCTTTGTTTATGTTCCTATTTTGACTTTTGCTATTTTGACGTTTACTCTTTTGTATTCCTTTTCTAAGATCTTCCTTATTATTTTTGTATAACACACTTAAGTCTGAATTGAAACTTACAATAAAAAGCACGCACTTAATTTGATCCAAGGAGTCTTTTGTATTTTCACACGCAAATTCCAACAATTAATACCTTCACTTAATTGTAAATAAAAACGAAAGATGTTCATCGATTTCTATGATCAATGTCTCATTTTGTTCATAGGTTATGTGGCTTTTCGTGAAAGTTATAAGACTTGAAACTTTTTTCCGTTTTGGATTTATATGATTTAAAAAAAGACAAAATTTAAATTTTTTCACAAAAATATAATTTCAAAGTGGTTTGTGCGTGACCTTTTTCTATATTTAAATGGAATAAACTCACGCGATTGTCATCACATGGGCGGTTATTGATATTTAAAAAATATTTCAAAAATTATGAAAATATCTTCCTAATAGTATTTTCTAGCAATGATATATTTTCATTAATATTTATGTAGCTCTCCTGTCGATGTCACTACAAAATATATTTTTTATGCCATAAAAACCACATTTTATTAGCAATTTAGCTAAAAGTTTTAACAAGGATTCATCACCATAAAAATGTCCGCATCGGTTTAAATTTTGTTATTTTTAACATAAACATGTCATATTTGGTGATCATTTAAGGTAAATAATTAATCTCCATAACAAAAACTGACTCTTTATCAAAACGTCCTCCCAGTCAATGAAATGGGCTTTTATAAAAATAAACAATAAGTTTATACTTTGCATTATACAGACAAAATGGTCTTGAGCCGGGAAAATAAATTAAATTGAATAAAACGAACGAAAACAGCTATTTTTGCTTAATATACACTTCTGGTATTTATTTTATTATTTGTCGACAGAAACTAGTACTAGTATAGTTTATATATATATATATCATTTATTTTAAATACATCTATTAATTTTTAGAAAAAATAAAATTAAAAACATTTCCATAGTTCGATGAATCAATAAAAAATAAAAAGGTTAATTCAGTTTACTTTTTCCACTTAACGGTGTTTTTAAATACATACATACATTGTTAGAATAACTAATTAAAAAAATGGTCGACAAACATTTATTTTCAAATTTATTAGATTTGTTTCCCATAAAAAGATTTAATTTAGTGAAGAAAATTTCGTTATAGTTAAGAAAGAATCCATAGTAACATTTCACCGTGATTTTTTTTTTTGGTTGCAGAAAAACTATAAATTATAAGGGCACAAGTGCAACGGTGAGGTAAGTAGGGTGGTCAATTAGCAATTAGTTCAAGGAAAGTAGTTGGCACAAGGATAGTCTTGATTTCAAATGTCAGTAAATATGCTATGAAAAAGACATTGCAAAAAAGAATATAGAATATAAATATGAAGATTGAAATTCAATTTTATTATCAGATCAATTTTTCGATTTTCTTTTCGTTACATTTTCATTAAACTTAAATTATATTAAAATTTTTTGTAATGGAAGGATAATTTATAAATAATGTCCTTGCGTCAGAAGTTATACAATTTTCATGGAAGTCAAATTTTTTAAACAAAATCAAACATTTTTTGAAAAGATTCACCGAAACCCGAGGAATTTTGTAATAATGCAATGAAATCAGAAACAGATAGGAATATAATAAAATAATCGCCATATTACAAAAATTTTCGATATTTTCATTTTGTCATATATGCAAATTCTTTTTTAATTTTGGTAACAATTTGCAATCTTAGAAAATCTTGTTGTACAGATTTTAGCACAGCTCGAGAACTATTTGTGAAATTTAATTTATAGCTAACTTATTATAAAATCCAAAAATGTAACAGAAAGAAAGACATTGTGGATAGACCTATTTCGGTCATGCTGGATCCAGTGGCATTTGCCGTTTTTCCAATTTAGCTTTTTTCGCCATATTTGACAAAGTTTGTTGGAAAATCAGAGAGGTTAGTTATCTCGGTGGTGATTTTGAAGTGGAGGACTTGGTAATGCACGCTTCAGTCCAAAGAACGTAGTAAAGGGAACCATTGGAGAATTGTTTTTCTCAAAAAAGTCGTCCACGCTTCTCACCGCATACCCCTGAAAATTGCAATCATATCTTACCATATATGAAACGTCATTGAGATCATGGAAATTTGTAGCTGGCGTTGTCGAGAAAAATATTCCTCGCGAAAAAATACTATTAGTCCTTTCTCAACGTTTTTATGAGATTTTAGCAGATTTCGTGTTATAACATAATTTATATATTTTTCTACTCAGAGCAGAAAATATTTATTGATACTAGTCTTTGACTTAAATTTTTGTAAATTATTGAAATCTGTTGATTTTTCAAAAATATATTGTAATTTTTTGCGAGGAATATTTTTCTCAAAAGACACATATGGTAAGATTTGATCGCACATTTTCAGGGGTAACTGTTTTGAGAAAAATAATTCTCCGAAGGTTCCCTTTATTTTGATCTTTGGACTGAAGCGTGTATTCCGAAGTCTTCCACTTCAAAATCACCAACGAGATAACTAACCTCTTTGAATTCCCAACAAACTTTGTGGTCGAATGTCGCGAAAACAAGAGCTAACATAGAAAAACCGCTAATACCACTGAATTCAGCATGGTCGAAATAAGTATGCCCATATGGTTTCTTTTCTGTTACATTTTCAAAGTTGAGCACAGTGTTATTATAGCTAACTTTTCTGATTTTTTATAATGATAATTTAATTAATATAATAAATAAAATATTATATTGTTATATATTATTACCAAAATCTTTTTGCAGTTTTCGATTTTATATATAAAATAACCATATATCTGAAACTATTAAGTAGACCACAAAGTAACATATCCAATATAATTAATATCGTCATCAGAAACGAGAAAGAGCGTATCATCATATTTGAAAATTTTATAGAAGCAAAAAACTAAATAAAATTAAAAATGTTGTCGTTAGAAATACGTGGTTTTCAGGATAATACATAAACATAATGATGCATATATAAATTCACAAAACCATTTGTAACTTGTTTCAGAAAATTCCGTGAAATAGGCTTTTTTAACCATGAAAAGAGAAATAATTTGTTGTTAGGCCCTTTTGAATTTCGTTAATAAATTCACAATTTTTGATAGTAAGTCGCTAAAAATTTTTCAGGATGTGTATTTTGATGCAGTGTATTGAAATCCCTCAAAAACTGAATTTCCATTTTTCTTGTTGTTACGCCCTTTTTCGTTTCTGATGACGATATGTATGTAATTTAGTATATGATTCTGAACAAAATTGTGCAAAGGGTTCTGGAATTATGTTAAAATCTGAAGGAAAATATTTTCTAAAAAATCTAAAATACATTTAGGTTTAGTTAGTTCATTAATCTGAATACTTAAATTAAATTGAAATTAGGTTAGAAATAAAAAATAACAAATAAACTAAAGACAGGTGAAATATGGTATATTAAAAAAATAACAAAAAATAAACTTAACAAAATCAAACGTTTTGAATTACGTCAAGTGAAGTATTTTAAATTCTATAAAAAGAAAAGTTAACAAGTATAAAAATATATTTAAAGAAAATGTAATAACAGAATTCAATAAAAATAGAATAAAAAGCAAACAATATAAATAAACGTTTTATAAAATAAATACAATTGCAGAATTAAAAAAAATCCCTGATCAACAGGTAGTCCATCATATCATCATCAATGTATGTATGACGATTCATGTGAACGGTGGTCTTCATTTCACACAACAATTTCGTGCATTATTGACCGATATAAATTTCATAATCCTTTTTTATATTGTGTTTGCTTTGTAAATGACATACCATTGAACGTCGATTGGTGTATGACTTGGCACAAAGCTTACAGACGTAAGGATAGAATTCCAAGTGTTGATTTAGATGTGTTTTCAGTGTCACAAATTGACACAGTTGTTTCTGGCACAATGTGCAATTGTATAACCAACGACATTTTCCAAAGGCAGGAACACGAGGAACCTTGCGCCACAAATCATCCTCGTAAGTCCTGTAAATTTGTGTCAACCACTGTGGAGTCACATTCGTAAATTGTACGCGGAGATTGATTTTTCCAACAGTCTGGGGAACATTTGAAAATTTTATGTGTAATTGTTGAAATTGCTCAAATTCTGTCGTTGTATTCTCGACATAGGAAGCTTCCTCCAATGTCTGACACTTCTCTAGAGTTTGCTCTGGTTGTCTTGTCATAATAGTCTGTCTATCACTTTGGTATATTCTGTTGGTGGTTTGATTCATTTCGATGTCATTTCCTGGTTGTGTTATAATAGTCTGTGCATCATTTTGGCATATACTTTTGGTTTGATTCAAAGTTTCATAGCCTGAGGATATTGTAGAAGCTTTAGAGCTTGATGACGAAGTAGAACTGCTAGTGGACGAGGAACCCGAGGTAATTGAACAGTATGAAGAGTCAGAACTTGAGGAGATCCTACGTTGAATCAATGCTTTTCGGCTGGATACACTCTCAGTTGTCTTTAAACGCGTTCGCTGCGCAATACTACCGCTGGTATTACTCTCGTAGCCACCACTGTAGCTTACTACGGATCTACTTCGAAGATCATAACACTTTTTGGATGTATGGTAAGGAGCAGGTCGGGATGTGATCTGAACATTGGTGAAGGATGAAAACTCAAATTCTCTCGAAAATAAAAATCGACTTACATGTGGTTGTTGCTGGCCCGACGAAGCATGTTTGGCAGCTGACTTTTTGGATGTATTTAAATTATTTTGTAGTTGCAAATACTGTGAGCGGAGTATCTGTAAAACAAATTTTAGAAATTATTCAATTATCAGACTTTGGTACTTCACACAACTCATTTAACTCACCCTCATTTTGCTGACTTTGGTTTCAGTTTGGAAATAAGAATATTTTTTTCTTTCGCCTCACTTTTATTTTGATTAGCAACACATCACACTGAAAAATAGTACGAAGAAACAATTAATCCCAGTAAGGGAGGGGTGTATGTATATATATGTAAGTATATCACTTGTTACGGAAAAAGTGTAACACATTTACTTAGTGTCCGTTTCAGGACATTTTTATCATTTGTGATATATCCATCCGTACTTCTGGTGCGTCCGATTAAACTCTGAAGGAGTTGTAGAATGATTTAAAATTTTGCATTTTGGTAATATTTCTGAAAAATGTTCGAAATTCAGTGAACTAACATAAACTTTTGTAATTTCCGACATTACAGTGGCTTCATCGCCGAGAAAGGAAAAATGGGATCAAATTGTACCAAAAATGAACAGACCGTAACTTTAACATCAGCGCACACAAGCAGTTACAATTCGGCTCAGTGCAATCATTTTTAATACACCAATGTCCGTTGAACAAGTAAGACAACTACACTGACTGGTTATTACAGGCATTATTCTTGAGTAGATAGCAGTCAAGAAATTAAGTGGTATAGGAGCTAAAAGGGATTCAAATTTTCACTAAATTTTAACCCTATGTGTGAAGCAATTGGTCGTTTTGGCTCATCTTCAAAATTAAACAAGGAAATATTACCACATACAAAAGTCATTCGTTTAATCATATCGAGACTGCCGGATGGACATTGCATAAATAAGTTCGCACTCAATCTCGGAGTCTCATTTAAATTACAAATCGCGTAATCAAAAATTGTATGTCAAGTACAAATAATTTTCAACCGCTTTTTGGAAAAGTATTGGTTTTACGGAATCTGGAGGTACAATGCATTGTCCTAGAACATCCATTGTCTAGGCGAATGTTTCTAAAATAAATTACCTATAAGAATGTTTCGAAAGTTTTTCCCAATCGGATGAAATTGGTGGTTTCTATTACGCAAAGTGTGACTATTATACAGGGTATATATCACAACATAGACCGATATGGACCATTTTCAATTTCTAATGAATGAATGGCTTAACCTTATAATTGTTTCACTGAAAGTATGTTTTGTTCATGAATAAAATTCTTTAGAACTTTGCGACGATCAGGTATATTTAAGTATCCCATCCCTTGATGGAGGATATAATAACAAGTAAGAAACCTTCATTCGAGTAAACCGACTAAGGTACACCATCACATGGTGGGTACTGTAATATAGAGTATAGTCATCAGTAACGAGGAAGGGCGTATTATCATATTTGAAAATTTTGCAGAGAAGCAAAAAAACTAAATGAAATGAAAAATGCAGTCGTTAGAAAAACGGTGTTTTCAGGATAATACCTATACATAATTTTGTATATAATAAATCATGCAAACATGATTTATAACTTGTTTGTTATTTCCATCGTCATCAGAAACGAAAAAGGGCATACCAACAAAATTGAAATTCACTGCAAAATACACATCCTTACCAATTTTTAACGACCTACTATCAAAAATTGAGAATTTATTAACGAAATTCGAAAAGGACATAAAAACAATTTTTTTCTTTTTTCATAGTTAAAAATTTCTATTTCACGCAATTTCCACAAACAAGTTATAAATCATGTTTGTGTGAATATATATATAAATCATTGTTTCGGCAATATCCTGAAAACCATGTTTCCTAACGACAACATTACATCGAAGGAGTGACCTAAGGCCCTAAGTATTTTCAGCGGAAATTCGTTGTAGGACATTTTAAGTCATTTGAGCAATGTCCGTCCGTCTGGCTGGAGCGCACGATAACTCTCGAAAGAAGTAACTGATTGACTTCAAATTTGGTATGTGTTAAGATTTTTTTCTATCGCAGGCTAAGTTCGAAGATGGGCCATATTGGTCATCTCCTTTTAGTACCAGAATAAGCTGGGCTATTAATAGCTTTGAGCCCTTCAAGTCTCCTGGACCAGACGGCATCACTCCAGCAGAAATGCAGAAAATGTTGAAGTACATTATCCCCTGGCTGGAGAAAATTTATGTAGGCTGTATCAGGCTTTCATACATCCCGAATCGATGGAGGGATACCAAAGTGGTATTCATACCTAAAGCGGGGAAGATATCTCACACTAGGCCAAAAGACTTCAGACCAATTAGCCTATCCTCCTTCCTATTGAAAGGTCTGGAAAGACTTTTAGATTATTTCATTAGGGAAAACCTGGATACAAAACTCCTGTCGGTGAACCAACATGCTTACAATAAGGGGAAGTCTACAGAATCAGCCCTGCACGAACTTGTGAGAAGGGACTTTTAACAACATACACCCAGATGCGGTAATCGCGGCATTGTCACATCTAAAGGTGAATTATAGCTTGATTAGACTAATTCAAAGTCTGCTCAACAAAAGACGCATAACAGCATGTCTTGGGTCCACAACTCTAACAAGGTTTGTAAACAGAGGGACCCCACAAGGAGGAGTACTGTCTCCACTAATTTGGAACCTAGCCGTGAATGAAATCCTGCTAGATCTAGAACGTTGTGGCTGCAAGGTCGTGCCATATGCGGACGACGTTGCAATCGCAGTGAGTGGCAAATTCGAAAACGTCCTCCGAGACATTCTACAGGTGGCTCTGAACAAATTGGCTAGATGGGCCAGAAGCAGCGGTTTGGGCGTAAACTCAAACAAGACAGAATTGGTTCTCTTTACTAGGATAAATAAAGTCCCACATGTGGACCCTCCATCTCGGATAAATGGAACAGATCTGTCTTTTCTGAAAGTGCAAAATTTTTAGGAATAATTCTAGATAGAAAACTGTTATTTAGACTTAACGTATTGGAACGTGTAAGGAAGGCCAACGTCGCCTTATATTCCTTCAAAAAGGCTGTAGGGTCGCGGTGGGGCCTCTCTCCTAAAATCGTCCACTGGAAATATATAGCAATAGTTCGTCCTACACTGCTACACGGTATTGTGGTATGGTGGACGGCAACTGACAAACTAACCACCACCAACCTACTAACAAAGGTTCAGAGAACAGCCTGCCTGAGCATAAGCGGAGCCTTAAGGACTACAACGACCGAGTCTCTACAAGCCCTACTCCATATACTGCCGATTAATATTGTGGCGAGAGAAGTTGCAACCAAAGCGACAATAGGATAAAACTGCCTATCAATGTTGAGGTACAAAAACTGCGGTCACATGAGGATATCAAAGTGTAGTGCTATGGTAACCGACCGAGTGGACTATATACCAACGGTGTACACCTTCAAGAGAAATTACATCACTATGATTCCCGCCAGAAATGAATGGGTTGGAAGAATACCAGGTAATATAAACCATCTCCACTTTTACACGGATGGTTCGAAGCTTGATGAAAAGGTTGGCTTCGGAGTACACTGTGCAGAGCTTAGATTGGATATAGCTCACGACTACCAGATACCTGCAGTGTCTATCAAGCCGAAATAATGGCAATATGGGAAGCAGCCAAGTGGCTGAGTCGCAACATCGTAACCAACACTGGCGTTGTAATTTACTCGGACAGCCAGGCTGCCATCAATTCTCTGGAGGCAACATCCCTAAATTCACAAACAGCCCTCGACTGCCGCAGATCTCTTAACGAGATGGCTGAGCAGTTTAATATACACCTCATATGGGTGCCTGGGCATAGGGATATCCCGGGGAACTGCAAAGCCGATGAACTTGCTAGGAAAGTTACGACATTACAAATTCTCGAAAAATTTTCATATATTGGTGCGCCACTATCCACGTGCAAGCTTTGGCTTAGGCAAGAGGCAATCAGGCAGTCCAACGAAAGATGGACAGAAATCGGCACCTGCAGAGTAGCTAGACAAATCTGGCCAAGGTATGACCTGAGAAGATCAAAATATCTCCTCGCACTAGAGAGGCAAAGATTGTCTACGTTAGTATCAGTTCTGACGGGACACTACTTGATCGGCGAACACGCCAAAAGATTGGGTATTGACTCTAATGACTTCTGCAGAAGCTGTGGAGATAAGTAAGAAGTGGAGATCATTGAGCACTTGCTATGCCCCGCTCTGAGTAAACGACGACTGGACATACTGGGGTCGGCTTTTCTAGGCAGCAAATTTGTATATCAAACAGGTTGGTTTCGATGAGGGGCATTTCAGCCCGTGGTAACACTAGGGACCTAAACTGGTCTATGTGAGCTTGTATAAAAAATACGGCTGCCACCCTAACCTAAACCTAGTACCTCCCTCACAATGGGTTAAAATTAAGTATAATATTGATTATCTAATAACTTCTGTACTACTTATCCGAATCATCTGCAATTCTTCACATAGTAGTAATTTATCCATCGTAATTATATTAAGAAAAATGGGCGAAGTGTCGCCAACCCTTGTTTATTTAGTTTTTTACCTTTCCGGTAAAATTTAAAAATAGTATGATACGCCCTTTCTCGTTTCTGATGAAGATATAAAAAAGGTATTTTTCATTTGTTGTGAAATATTCTTGTACAAATAAAATAAAAACAGCAATAGTTTAGTCCATTTTGTGGGTCTTCGAAAAAGGAAATACAAAAAAACGTGTCTTTTAGATGAATATTAAATAAAAACAGAGTCAGATGTGGCATTCTGATCAAATTCAATAGAAAAAACACAAAGTGCAAAATTTCAGCC
Source organism: Eudasyphora cyanicolor (assembly GCA_963930755.1). Classification (NCBI taxonomy): domain Eukaryota; kingdom Metazoa; phylum Arthropoda; class Insecta; order Diptera; family Muscidae; genus Eudasyphora; species Eudasyphora cyanicolor. Next base: position 94,752,266 of record OZ005736.1, on the reverse strand, counting down.
AAATCGCCCGGAAAATGTGGTCTTATGGCATATAGAGGCTTATTTGATATTTTCACATTTATATGGGCTATACCAGAACATGACTATGGTTCATTTTTGCTGTAAAGGACTCTTGTCAAAGTAAAACCGAAAGTTTCAGGAAAATTGCTTGGTAATTTGTACTAAAATGTATAGCTTAATGCTGGCTTTCACAGCCGTTTTAACCATACGCCTTCCAGAACCATAGAAATCTCAATGTCCCTTTCCATTCAAAAATGCTGGTAAAGAAAGACTAAAGTCCACCATTGTTAAGAAATGCACGGGAAAATATATAGACGCTACATCAAATCATTATTTTTAGGTATTGTTGCTGTTTACAATTTTCTAAATTTCAGGCACATCGGTTGAAAAACGTATAATCTACCCTGATAAGTAGTCAAATCCGCCTGTAATCGTTATACATATATGGGCATTTATTTTTATTTATTTATTATTATTCAATATAAAACCGAGCCGTTGGCCATATATGGTTATAAATACTACAAAAACGAAGAAATATTAAAGCGTATGTATAAAGTAACTAAAAGGTAAAAAAATAATATGAGGCTACTACCTTAATGTAACTAACAATAAACTTATAAATTAAAAATGTAAACGGAATATAAACAACTAACATCACATGGGATAAACAAACATTCTGGGATAAAAAAAAACGTACTCTAAACATTTAATAATATGGATTTGAAGACTACTCTGTTGTATTAAATAACATGAAATGATGAGAATTTGAATTTTGAATTTTTAATTATGAATTTATGACTACTCTGGTGAATAAAAAATTTACGAAATGAAATAAATTAAACTGATTAATGAATATGTCGCCAGTACATATATAATTATATTATATACATATAATTACATAATATTAATATATGACTAGCTAGTGATGATGAACTAGTTAAAAAATTAACAAAATTAATTATGACTAGTTCTTACAAATGGATTTTTATTTTATTTTTAATATTTGCGATTTTTATTTTAAATCTATCAATTACTTTATAAAAAAAAATTTAAAAAACAAATAAAACAGCTGCGCAAAGTTTTAGAAAGAATAACTGTCTACTCGAGTAGAGGAACGACATCAGCAAAATATAGCCACTATCAAAGAGAAAAAATTATATATGATAGTGTAGATATAGTCTTTTACGAAAAGTATGAGACGAGAGATTAAAACTTCTTAGATGTAGAGGCAAGGTGTTAAACCCCCGAGATACTCTGACAAGAAATGACCGCTCCAAGTAGCATGTAAGCCTTGGTATGCGAAGCTGAGTGTTTCTAACTGACCTGCAAAACCTAAACAAATTAATAAAATACACAGGAAAATTATTTTTATATGCCTTATAAAAAAGTAGTAAATTACGAATATTGATATAATCAGCAAAACTACATCCAAGGAAATCAACTACTACCTGTCTCCAAATTGAGACAGGTAATTTTTCAAATTTTAAAGGAAATACATTTTTTTGACATGTTTTTATACAAAATCTTAATGAATTATTATGAATAGTTAGCCCAAATAAAGGCAACCGTTGATTTTAAATGGAAAATTTGTTTCTCTATTTTTTTACGATTTTTTTCACTTTCTTTTCCACTATTCTTAAAACAAATGTCTATAAATAGAACATTAAATTGAAGAGTGGACTGTACATATAGACTACTTTAGCAAAACAAAAGTTAAGATACTGTTTCCGTTGCGGTTGTTCATCTAGTCGATTTTGTGTAATTTTTTCGTTTATCCGGGACGAATAACAAAAAGTTTTTGCTGACGGAAAAAAACGCATTAAGTGGATGATTGAATTGAATTTTCATAAAAAACACTGTTAAATTTTGTCACGTCCGTAACTTTATGTTTTACAATTTCTTGTGGAATATTCATATAAAATGGATAAAAAAAAATATCAAGTATTTGTGTGTACTATAATCAAAGATATAAGCTGTTAAATTTGAGTACAAAATGGTCCCTTTGCGTGGTAAGTACCAGAGGTGATAGCGACCAATAAACTAATACTATGTGTGAAATTTCAGAAAATTCGAAGTTATTAGTGAAACAGTATGTCACTAAATTGTACCCTTTGTCGGGAACGTACTAGAAGGGCGGATGAATATGGCACATCTTTGTACACAGTCTGAGAGAGAAAAAATATTAGAACATACCAAATTTGAAGGCAATTGGTTACTCATTTCGTGAGTTATCGTTCGCATCAGTCAGACAGACGGACGTGTTACTATAAAGCCCCCCACGGGGGCATGCATTTTGTTCATCATTATATGCCAGATTATTATAAATTTTGTTGTTCAGATGAATTTTGTTCATCATTATATGCCAGATTATTGGAAATTTTATTATAAGTATGCAAACAACGAAAATTTAAAATAATTTTGTGTGAAAAGTGAAAAAAAAATGGATAAATTAAATTTTGATTGATTTGTGTAAAGTTACTAGCACAATTTTATACCCCTTTACTTCATTCGGTGTACCCCATTTCGATTTTATCTTCATATCTTCAGTTTTGCCTGGAAAGAACCTACTCAACTTTTCTAAGCCATCACAGCCTGCCGATAACCATCGAGAACGCGTTTGAAAAGTGACTAGGAATTCGGAATTTCAATCGAAAGCAAAAAAGACTAGAGATCGGAATTTCAGTCAAATACATTTGGTGTTTTGAGCAACAATAGTATGTATTGGTAGTAGGCGGGCAAGAATCAAAATGTATCGATACATGCTCTTACTCACCTCATTTATTTCACGCCAATCTTTGTTTCTCCGTATATCTATTTGAGGCCTCACTTCTCTTAGAAACACAATTATTTAAAAACATTTCAATGATCCATTAAAAAAAAACTATTTTTCACAAATTCTCTCCGTCATTCACAAGTTTGCGCGCTTAACGGTTCTTATTTGTTTCTCTTTTTTGTTGTCATAAGCAAACGTCACTTTTATTACACCAGTGATGCAAAAGTTCGTATGATCAGGCTTCTACTTAAATACGAGAGATAATGTACGACGCCTGTCAAAATAGATTTCGTATGTTCATTTTCACACTTGCAAATTACAGTTTGTTTTGGAGTGGTAAGGGGCAACCGGTAACTGACTGCGACCCTCTCCCACAAACACTGCAATTCTGAGGGGGAAAATTTGCGAGTGTGAAATGGACATACGAAATCTATTTTGACAGGAACAGAACGTACACAGCAGCTTATTATCAAATTCTCCCTTGAACTTGCACGCAGAACCCAAAACGTTCAGGGAGAGTTTTTCCTCCCTCTTGCCGACTGCCCCTATCACCTACAAAACGCCGATAATCTGCTGAACATTCAGCCAGTAAAATCCGGACTAACGAAAGTGGCTTTAGCGAAAGCGAATATTGAAAGATATTTCTTGCGAAAGCGAATAGTGAAATATGAATTTTTGCGAAAGCGAATAATTAATTAGAATAAATGATTTTTCAAGCTCGAGGACATTTCATTCGATTTTTCAATAACACCTTTTTTGTTTTTGCGAATTCGAGGCGAATATTCAACAATTCTGTCTTTTAAATTCAATGGATGTATTGCAAACAAAACACACAAATGATTTTTAATTTTAATAAAATTTGGCACGATAATCCATCAGGGTGTACGCTTTTTTTTGCGTTTTCAGTTTTTTAAAATTCTTCGTAAAGCTATGGCAGTTTTTGCTTCAATGCACCGTGTGTTGAACTCCAATACCATGTTACCAAATTGCGCTTGTTTGAAGCATGTGTCAAGTCAGCTAGTCTCGTCAACAACGTAATAAAGACAGCCAAACATAAGCTTCAAACATTCCTGAACTATAAGCATCGAAAGGCTATTGGCCATAACAAAGCAAGAGAGCTTGGAAATTCAAATAAGGAGAAGAAAATATCGCTGGATTGGGCACACACTACGGAAGGAGATATTAACCATACTGCGCTGGAATGGAAACCACAAGGAATAAAGAATAGAGGCAGGCCAAAAATGACATGGCGAAGATCAATTCTGAAAGAGACGTCCAAATCGTTTAACGTATTATGATATATTGCACGGGACAGACAACAATGGAAAATATACACAGACAATCTTTGTAAATTAGGCTATGTTTAAATACTAATGTGTGAAAACATGCCTTAATAATAATAAGAAAATACTATTACGAACATTTGTGTGAATCAGAATCAATTTCTTCCCGAAAATTCCAGATTTCCTGATTTATTATTATATTAGGAAACTTATTGTTTAAAATATACTGAACATATTTATTATAATAATAACAGTGAAAAGTAAGCAACAATAAAAACATAATTCCAAAATAAATAACAAATTCTCTGGCGAAAAAATAGGAAACTCTATTGCCGATTGGTTTCCAGGGCTAGTTTTGTGGTCAAACCGAAATCGGCAATTTCCTGTAAAAACTGACACTAGAAACACTGGATATAAGATCTCTTAAAAAATAGGAGTGTATTGTTTGGCTTCCAGGACGATGGTCATACCGAAATTTTTAATTTTCGGGAAGTTAGAAACTGATTCTGGAAACTGTGAATACACACAAATGTGCGTAATAGTATCATCTTATAGCTCTGAAAAAGTGGAGTGTATCGTATCTCCCTTTGGTTTCCAGGAAATATAGGGTGATCCAAGTAGAGCTACTATTTTCAATAGCCTTTTTTGACAGATAACATGTGAGTCGTGTCATGCTGTCATGTTATTTTTGTAAGTATTGTTTGGCATTTCATCATGGAAAAAAGACTTACGCCTGAACAACGTTTACGCGTCTCATTCGCCAGTTACCAGTTGAAATGCTCGAACGAGTCATCGAAAATTGGACTCAACGGATGGACCATCTGAGACGTAGCCGCGGCCAACATTTGATAGATATAATCTTCAAAAAATAAATGTCAAAGAATGTTGTTTCAAATGATAATAAACATTCCCCATTCAATTCGAATTTTCCGTTTTTTTTTTTTTTTAAGTAGGGAACCTCGAAATGGATCACGCTATACAAAGTACGAGAAATTGACTTTCCCCCATCTTGTGGAAAATAGTTGCAAATATACTAGGATGTCTATACTTTAAATTGTCATTGCATACACACATTTTGTTATTCGACATTATTTTGTCACTTTGGGTCACCCTGTTATTTCGTGTTATCGAAAGTTACCGATGTTGGTAACTCCGTTGAAGACACCCTGTTATCAGAAGTAATTAAAAGTTACCGACGTCGGTATCTTCACGCAGGTAAGTTAGGATTCGAATGTCCTTAAATACAGGTAATTCTTTAATACAAATAAAAAATGGGTTAAAGTTTCAAAATGTTGTATTCCATACTGTTCTAAGTATGGAATACATATTTAGACATTATTGTCTGTTTAAAAGCAATTGCCAATGAAACATTTAAGAAATCTAAATTTTATACACAATCATTATTATGGCCAGAAGAGATAGAGGAAAATATTACTATTTTATTAGGCCAAGAACAATTCAATGTCATTTATTAATAATTTTATCCTGAGAATGGAAAACAAAAATTACTGTTACGTTTATGTTATATAGTTAGGTTAGGGTGGCAGCCGTTTTCTTTTTTTTCTTCAGCTCACATAGACCAGTTTTTCTTCAGCTCACATAGACCTTCATCGAAACCAACCTGTTTGATACACAAATGTATCGATAGCACGAATATTGGTACTAGAAAGATCTGTTAGGCAAGATCAGAAAGGCCGACCCCAGTAGTTCCAGTCGTCGTTTACTCAAAGCGGGACAGTCGCATAGCAAGTGCTCAATGCTCTCCACTTCTTCCTCATCTCCACAGCTTCTGAAGAAGTCATTGGAGTTAATACTAAAACTTCTGGCGTGGTCGCCGATCAGGCAGTGTCCTGGCACCTGTAGGTAGGCAGATTTGTCTACCTACCCTACAGGTGCCGATTTGTGTCTATCTTTCGTTGGACTATCTGATTGGCTCTTGCCTCTTCGAACCATCCGTATAGAAGTGGAGATGGTTTCTATTTCCGGGCATTCTGCCATCCCATTCATCCCTGGCTGGTATCATAGTGATGTAGTTCCTCTCAAAGTTGCGCACCGTTGATATATAGTCCACTCGGTCGGTTACCATAGCACTACACTTTGATATCCTCATGTAACCGTATTTCTTGTACCTCCACATTGATAGGCAGATTAATCTTAGTGCCGCTTTGGTTGCAACTTCTTTCGCCACAACATTAATCGGCAGTATATGGAGAAGGGCTTGTAGAGACTCAGTCGCTGTAGTCCTTAACACTCCGCTTATGCACAGGCAGGCAGTTCTCTGAACCCTTGATAGCAGGTTTGTGATGGTTAGTTTGTCAGATGCCGTCCACCATACCTCAATGCCGTATAACAGTATTGGACGAACCACTGCTATGTATATCCAATGGACAATTTTAGGAGAGAGGCCCCACCGCGACCCTACAGCCTTCCTGCGACCCTATAGGGCGATGTTGGCCTTCTTTACACGTTCCAGTACGTTTAGTCTGAATGACAGTTTTCTATCCAAAATTATTCCTAAAAATTTTGCACTTTCAGAAAAGAGTAGATCTGTTCCATTTATACGACAAGGAGGGTCCACATGAGGGACATTATTCATCGTAGTAAAGAGAACCAATTCTGCCTTGTTTGGGTTAACACCCAAACCGCTTCAGAGACACCTGTAGAATATCTCGGAAGATGTTTTCGAATTTGCCACTCACTGCGGTTGCCAGGTCGTCCGCATATGCCACGACGTGCAGCCACAACGTTCTTGATCTAACACGATTTCATTCACCGCTAGGTTCAAAATTAGTGGAGACAGTACTCCTCCCTGTGGGGTCCCTCTGTTTACAAACCTTGTTATAGTTGTGGACCCAAGGCATGCTGTTATGCGTCACCTGTTGAGTAGTCTTTGAATTAGTCTAATCAAGCTATAATTCACCTTTAGATGTGGCAATGCCGCGATTACCGCATCTGGGTGTATGTTGTTAAAAGCCCCTTCTCACAAGTTCGTGCAGGGCTGATTCTGTGGACTTTCCCTTATTGTAAGCATGTTGGTTCCCCGACAGTAGTTTTGTATCCAGGTTTTGCCTAATGAAATAATCTAAGTCTTTCCAGACTTTTCAATAGGAAAGAGGATAGGGTAATTGGCGATATCTTCCCCGCATTGGGTATGAATACCACTTTAGTATCCCTCCATCGATTCGGGATGTATGAAAGCCTACATACATTTTCTGCAGCCAGGGGATAATGTACTTTAACATTTTCTGCATTTCTGCTGGAGTGAAGCCGTCTGGTCCAGGTGACTTGAAGGGCTCAAAGCTGTTTACAGCCCAGCTTATTCTAGATCTCTCAGTCAGCAAGCTATCGACGCTCGCAGTCCACTCGCACTCTTGTTGGTCCTGTTGATCCTCGGGCTCTGTTGATGACTTCCCCGGGAAATGTGTGTCGAGCAGTACACTTAGCGATTGCTCGCTGTTTTTTGTCCAGTTGTTTGCCTCATCCTGCAAATACCCCACTGCACAATGTTATGTTATATAAGTTCTTATTTATGTTTTTAAACAAAAATGTTTATTAACATATTACTAATTTAATCCTGAGAATGGAAAACAAAAACTAAGTTCTTATTTATGTTTTTAAACAAAAATTTTACAAACATTATCTAAATGTTTAAAACATAAATGAAAAATAATCATAAATGAAAAATAATTCATGGTTGTGTTAGCGTTATTGGGAGATTTTGTTACTTCTCAGAGCGATTTTTGGCGTTTTTTATACTTTGTTGGTAGTTGTTTCTGCACAGTTGGTTCAGTCGACACAAGTGCAACAATTTCAAAAATTAATTTATTAAAAAATTGCCATGACTAAAGTCGGACGAGAATGTGCAAAATATTTACACCCATTATAGCATCTCCTACACAAAATAGATCATAAATTTCAAATTAAATTTTCCTACTGGTGAGGCAAAGCTTCGCTAAAATATTGTCTGCGCTAGACTATATGGATGCAACAAAAGACTAGAATCTTCGATTTTTGTTGTATGTAATTATTATAATCATCTTTATTCATAAAATCGTTAAATTAGAAAAGGTAAAAAATATTGGCTCTTGGTAATAGTTGAAATATCTATTGATAGTAAAGCTCCAGATTCATGCCGTCGTGGATTTCATCTGAAAAGAAAATAAGAATTTGTAAATATTTTTTTAGATTATGTAGGAGTAGGTTATTTAAAATGTTGTTGTTTTTTTAATCGCAATGGCAAATTATTTAAAGTTTTAGGAATATGTGTGAATTTATTTGTCCATCAAACACATTTTTTTCGCAATTTTCTAGCTCAGGAAATGTTTTTACAATTTTTTTTTGTGAGATAACCGCACGATTATTTGGGTTAGGTTAGGGTGAAGAGAGGAGACGTTTCAACGTCTCATGTCCATGGACCTACACTTAAGCCAGTGGTGTGTTATGTTGTGCGCTCATTATTTATGATATTTTGAACACCCCAAAAGTTACAGAAAATTGGTACTATGCACGAATTTTTTCAGTATCTTCCAGTGTGTCCGACCCAAAATATCGATGCATGTGTGAAAGGTTTTTTTCGGCATGCCCTGCATTTGTCTTTTTCTGCTAGTCCTATTCGATGAAGATGTGCTAGTAAACTCTAATGTCCCATTAGAACACTCATCATCTGATGTGACACTCAAGCTCGATTTGTTATTTTAAATAAATAGTTTATTAGTATATGTATGGAATAAAATGTCACCTGGGTTTTAAAAATCCGTTTGTAATTGACAAAGGGCCAGTTTACATCTAAGCGATCGGTCACGTGACTTTCCAGTGAGAATTTGCATTTAATACTCTCACGTTTTTTTCAAAATCGCAAGAGCTCTCCTGTAAACTTTGACACTTGCTTGGAAAAAAAATCTGAGTGTGAATCAGGACTAACCAGGCCCTTATAAAGTTTTCATTAAACCAAAATGTTTACAAAAATACTAGTTTTGACTATTCGACCAAATCCTTCATCATCTGTTCGTCTTTCAAGTGACCATTAATATTCTGAAATCATTTTTTTAGTATTTTTCCAATCAAATAGGTTTCTAATGTAACCATTTACTGGTGAAAATGTTCGCCTTGTTCATCGCTGAACTGGTACAGGTTATCAGAAAAGAATGCCAAATGCGAATGGCGAAAATTAATTTTTACAGACATGCTACTTCATATTTTCTCATACGCACTTAAAATTCATCAACAGCCCTGATATAATCGTCACTTCTGAAATTTCCAAGGAAATTGTCGCATAGCTCAACAAAACTCTTCCATGCACGTTATTATTAATGGCTGAGGAGACTGCACTGACAGTTTCTACCTTGACTGGGTGTAAAATACAGTTTATATAGCACTTAGATGCCAAATCATAAGGAACATACATATATATGGGGGTTATATCTAAATATATACCGATTTAATTTTTAGTCTTTATAAGTGGTTTTCAAACATAACTGCACATCTCAATAAATTAAAATGTTCAGGAGAGCCAAACTACTAGCTTTGTTCCTTTACCTACTACAAGTTACTAGTTTTACCATTTTTACCACTTTTACTCCAAAAAGCGTTCCTTTACTCAAAAAACTAGTAAAAATAGTGCACAAATTTATGAGAGAACTTTCTTTCTCTTTTACTACTTTTTTTTACTCGACAAATATTTCAGAGTAAAAGTAGTAGCTTTTAAAATACATTGAAAGTAATATAACAGAAACTTTAAATAGAAGAAATTTTTCTGTGCTTGCTATTTTTACCAGATTTCCGTTCCCATACTTTTTATACCCTCACCTTAGAGAGGAGGGTATATATCATTTACTACGAGCCAAAGTGTAACACATCGAAGGAGTGACCTAAGAGCCTAAGTGTGTTCGGCAGATATCCGTTTGCGTCATTTTAACTCACGAAAGGAGTATCCGATTGACTTCAAATTTGGTATGTGGTAATATTTTCTTCTATCTCCGGCTAATTTCGAAGATGTACCATATTGGTCCACTCCTTCTAGTACCTCCCCCACAAACGGTGAACATTTAGTGAAATTTTGATTATTTAAAAACTTCTATAATACTTATTTCAATCCTCTGAAATCCTAAACATAGTATAAGTTTATAAGTCACTATTACCACCAGAAAAATGGGCGAAGATGCCACGCCCCTTTTGGTACCTCCCACACAAATGGACAATTTTGAACCAAAAGTTAACAGCTTATAACTTTATTACCAGTGCATACAAAGACCTGAAATTGTGTACAGTGTAATGGTTTAATAGTACCTACAATGCAGTGAAAAATGCGCATTATTGCCACGCTCCTTTTGGTACCCCCCACACAAATGAAGCTTTTTGTACCAAAAGTTAACAGCTTATAACTTTGCATACAAATACTTCAAATTTCGTACAGCGCAATGTTTTTTTTTTTTAACGAACGTTCCCAACGCAACCACTCTTACCCGCCCCTTCCGACCGAGGGGGCCACATCCCCATGACGTAGGGATTGCGTACACACCATGATCCGGCCATGGCGGGTTAATAGTAGAGGGTGGAAATACCAGCTACAGAAAAATTTCAACAGCCGGCACATGCAAACAATAAGACTAATGTCTACTTACACATTTAAAAAATATATTATTCTAGATCTAACTACATCAATGTCAATAACTTCATATAAAGTGTTAAAATCCATGCACATTCTACGAATGGGCTCTGCCTAGAGTCTAGAGATAAGTGACCGTTATTGGCACACCCGTTTTGGTACCCCCCACACATATGGACCATTTTACACCAAAAGTTAAAAGCTTACAACTTTAATATCAGTACATACTTTAAAATTGTTAAATGCAATTTAAATTAATAATAATTTAATTTAAAAAAAAATAAATAAATTTACTAATATTTTTTTGGAACTCAAGGTGAGGGGATTCATAAGTAGGTTTACCCGACTGAACTTTCTTACTTGTTTAAAACATGTTTACTCAGAGAAAATTTTGAATTATTTCTCTTTTGCTAGTTTTACTATTAAAAAAATAAAGGAACTAATCTACTATTTCTCTCGCAGTAAATTTGATACTTAATGTGCATAGTTGAGTATTGGAAAATGTCTTAAAAAATGGACTAACATGGGAGTGTCATATATCGATAGACAGATAATGATTAGCTGAATACAATTATGCTAAAATCCCAAAATCGAAAATTCCAACATAGGCTGTTATTCCAGAAATCCACAGAGAAAAAGGCGTTATATAAATCTGAACCGGTTTTTAACAATTTTGATAAGTATTGCCTCCCAAAAACAATTGTTAACCAAAGTTAATACAAAACACCAGCCATGTCCAATGAGAAGCAAATTTTGCTCCATCAAATGGAAAATTACCACACTATGCAGAAAAGCTTTTATGGTTTTTGACTGCACTAAGTGTAGTTTGTGGTGAGTCAGAAATATACAATTGCAGCAGAACTGTTGATAATGAGTGTCACGGCTCAGAAATCAAGATCCAGTATGTGTGCTGCCAATTTTTAATACATATTTATTCACCGCCATGTATAAAATAATTGTTTCTATAATAATATAGAAACAAAATGGTCTTGAAGCCGGGAGAGTATCCTAGTTAGAATCACAAAGATTTGCAGACCGAATAAAAGCAAGCAAGCAACATATCATAAATGCTTACATTTTAGGATAATCAGTTAAGAATACATTATCTAGAGCGTCATATGAACTCGATTTTCTTTAGGGACGATTTTTATTTAATAATAAGGATTAACTTTCATCCCCATTGGGTTCGAATAATTTGCTGCTTCGTTATGTATCAGAAATGTGCAAAAACTATATACGAAAAATTAGATGCGTACATTGAAGTTACTTTTTTATATGTTATTAAGTTTTTTTCGACATACCAATCTGAATATCTTCTTCGAATAATTTCTGCCTTCCGGCGACACTGTCCACGTCGCATAAATATGAAAATCCAAGTCTTTTATGTAAAATAATTTAAATCCTATCAGAATATTCATAGGATCGTTTAAATAAAACTCGTTTTTTGTACATAACCATTTTTAATTACACCCTACACCACACTGTGGTACAGGGTATTATTTTTGTATTATATCACCACAAACTTCCATTTCCTCCTCCTGCATATTTAAAATTTACCTCTATGAGTTCGCAGGAACTAAATGAAATTATTGGATAAAAATTTTACTAATGTTTGTTTCGCAAACTGAGTAGCTATTTAGTTATCCTAAATACTTTTCTGTATACCCAATCTGTATTTATATTATTTATTCCTTATATATTAATTAGGTTTAAACAAATCAACATATCATTATTTACCAATGAGTAGTTTTTTACCCTTGGTTAAAAAGCTTAGTTATATGCATATTGTAATTTATGTTTAATTGGCCAGACGGCTTGAATTACAAGTTTGTATGAAATAAATGAAATGAAATGAAAAATCAAATTTATCAAATTTCAACTATTTTTTGTCATAAAAAACGGCTTCCGAAATTACATATACATTAGGGTTAGTCACTTTTTTTGCGGCAAATGCTCATCCCACTACGATGTGGGGGTGCGTTCAAAAACCTCCCGCACCGAATGCAATTACTGATGCTTGAAACCAAATTTTTAGTTTTGTTTTTTTTCCTGATTTTAAAATTTGAGAATTTTTTTTTTTTGTAAAAAGTCTGCTAAGTTGCGTATCTTAGTTCACTTTGATGTGATCACGAATCTGCTTTTTGATCTAATATTGATCGTATAGTTTTTGAGATACGGCGGTTTTAAAATTTGCAAAATATGTAAATGTGTAAAAGTACTAATTTCGCGACTACTCTCCGAAAGGAAGAAGATCCGATTTTGATATCTTCATAGTCGAATAGAAGGGAGTGATTCTGAACAAAACCTCATTAGCCGTTTTGGCGTCAATCTAGGCCACCTTTCTACCGCTTGTTTCACGCTGTGTATAATGTTCTGATTTAAAAAGTTAACAAAAAAATCGAGCATCAGTAATTGCATTCGGTGCGGAAGGTTTTTGTGCAATTTCAAAAAAGTAAAAGCGCAGTTCTTCATATTTTTACATGCCCTACACGGTAATCTCAGGAGCAATTTGATATTCCAAAAAAGTTGAAAAAATGACTAGCCCTAATATACATACATACATATTTCTTGCGTTTTGGAGAGTTTATTATTATATTGTGCTGGCAGAAAGTAGTTTGGAGCATATTAAAAATGTTTCTTTAGCCTAAATTAATGGGTATTTGAGACCACCGATGAGTATCAGGAATAGTAAAGAAAAGGCCCTTACATATGGACTATATCAAAACATAGATTGAGGTATCCCATTTTCGCTAGACAAGATTTCTGGCTATATAACATGCTCCATTTTTGCTAAGGACGGTTTAGTGCAATATAAAGCATAAATGCTTAAATTTCAGCCAGATCAATTGAAAAATAGGTTTATATAGCGTGAAGAAACCAATCAATCTAAACTGATATACTGTTATAAGAAGTATCTGTACCAAATTATAGTCCTCTATAGGTTTTACGCAGAAGGACATACATACGTGAAGGAAATCAACATTTTTAAATTAAAAAATTTCATATACATATATTTTCCGTTGTATATCCACGATAATGGTATAAACGGTAACATAACGCGTTAAATTTTTCATAAAAAGTGGATATACAACAAAATGGCCCTAAAATATCTCTGAAACCACAAGAGAAATGGATGTGGAGATTGGACATATCGCTAGATCTAAACAAAATTATCCAAGGCGGTGGTATTATCTCTTTTTTCGATTTTGTGATATACGTGAAGATAATTTCGGAACGACGACTACAATTATTGAATCTTTCCAATTGTTCTAGAAGTTTTATCGGCAGCAAGCGTTTTAAATATTTACATGTATGTACTTATATGTACGTAAAATGGGGGCTACCAAACATAATGAGTCGCAGCACCAGATTTAGTGGAAAAAATAAACTTACAATCAGATAGTTTTATGCTGTCCTTATAAATTGTGTACCATTTCTTCAAAACAATCTTATCGTATTTTGTACCGGTCTGGGCAGCAATCAGCTTCTTAAGGTCACCAATAGTATCGTCTGGATTGCATTTCACGCGAACCTGTTTGAGATGTGTAATACAGTTTCAACTACTCCGCACAGCACAATCCAGTCCCATAATTACCTTTTTGCCCAATCTGTCGTTGCAAGTGATTTCTATCATTTTATATAAAACTAAGAAAAATTCTAGAAAGTTTTGATAGTCCTGCGTCTTTCCCACTAAATAAACGTTTACCAAAACATTACTCTTTTTGGCATTTTAAACAGCTGATGACAGTAATATCAACCGGGAATTTCAGGGTTGTTAAGTTTTGCAAAATAAATTCCATACCTTTTTAACAACCATGTGGTAGTATATTATATTTGTTTATTTGGTCAACAGAGCGCAGACTAAACAAGGTGTTTGTGTTTTGCGAAAAGTTTTATTATTTTATTAATAGTTTGTGCGTTCTTCAGATTACCCTACACTTTGACAATATGTCAATGTTACCATTTTTTCCCTCATTGCGTCCCCCAATTGCAAATCGCATTTGGTTTGATAGTGCAGCAGCCAACAACGAAGAGGCAGAGGTTCTCAAATACGAAAGGGAACATCACGCATGGGTATGTTGAATCTATTTACGAGTACATAGTGGAAAAATTGCCTCGTGTGTAGTAGGACTTTCCTGAGGGATATCGAAACAGTGGGAAAAACTGAAAAAAAAACTGTGGTGGGACCCAAATGAGATAAAAACAAAAAATGTACTAAAAATAAACAAGATCGAGACTAGTAAGATGATTCAAGTGACCATCCATCCCGCTTTTGCATTCGGGTCCCGACTAATTTAAGCCAGTCCCGCTTTTCAACTTTTTTGAATTGTCTTATAATGACTTTAAATAATAGTTTACATATTTATTGAAACATCAACAGAGTACCTGTAAAAGTGCGATGAGTGAACATTTTGCAACATTACAAGATAAATGATGTTCCTTTTAATTCTATTATAAAAACATGTAGTAGAATACGTACTATGTTTGCCTGGTACGTCAGCTCCAGTGGAAAGTATTTTTTCATTGGTAAATAAGACATGGATTGAAGAAAAATCTTCCTATAGAAACATTGGATGATATATAAAAAGTTGAACACAATATCAAAATGTCATGCCTAGATTTTTTCACATTTTTAAAAACAGAACACTGTTGATAGCTATAAAATTATAATGAAATGTATAATTCTAAATCTAATTAAATTTATAATAAGAATTTTGAATTTATACATGATTGCAATTACTATTGTATCGTTCTAAATTAAATAAGGAAACTGCAAAAAAACTGTGGTGGGACCCAAATGAGATAAAAACAAAAAATTTACTAAAAATAA
The DNA here is from genome assembly GCA_963930755.1 of Eudasyphora cyanicolor. Classification (NCBI taxonomy): domain Eukaryota; kingdom Metazoa; phylum Arthropoda; class Insecta; order Diptera; family Muscidae; genus Eudasyphora; species Eudasyphora cyanicolor. The sequence continues at coordinate 94,736,775 of OZ005736.1, read as the reverse complement.
ACAAGATTGAGACTAGTAAGATGATTAAAGTGACTATCCATCCCGCTTTTGCATTCGGGTCCCGCCTAATTTAAGCCAGTCCCGCTTTTCAACTTTTTTGAATTGTCTTATAATGACTTTAAATCATAGTTTACATATTTATTGGAACATCAACAGAGTACCTGTAAAAGTGCGATGAGTGAACATTTTGCAACATTACAAGATAAATGATTTTCCTTTTAATTCTATTATAAAAACATGTACTAGAATATGTACTATGTTTGCCTGGTACGTCAGCTGCAGTGGAAAGTATTTTTCATCTTCCTATAGAAACATTGGATGATATATAAAAAGTTGAACCTAATATCAAAATGTCATGCCTAGATTTTTTCACATTTTTAAAAACAGAACACTGTTGATAGCTTTAAAATTAATAATAAAATGTATAATTCTAAATCTAATTAAATTTATAAAAAGAATTTTGAATTTATACATGATTTCAACTACTATTGTATCGTTCTAAACGAAATAAGGAATCTTTTTTTATAGGGTGATCCATTTCGAGGTTCCCTACTTTTTTAAAGAAAAAAACATAGAAAATTCAAATTGAATGGGGAATGTTTATTATCATTTGAAAATTCATTCTTTGGCATTTATTTTTTGAAGATTTTGTCTATCAAATGTTGGCCGCGGCTACGTCTCAGATGGTCCATTCGTTGAGTCCAATTTTCGATGACTCGGGGAATGGGGAATATTTATTATCATTTGAAAGAACATTCTTTGGCATTTATTTTTTGAAGATTATGTCTATCAAATGTTGGCCGCGGCTACGTCTCAGATGGTCCATCCTTTGAGTCCAATTTTCGATGACTCGTCCGAGAATTTCGACTGGTAACTGGCGAATGACACGCGTAAACGTTGTTCAGGCGTAAGTCTTTCCATGATGAAATGCCAAACAATACTTAACAAAAATAACATGACAGCATGACACGACTCACACGTGATCTGTCAAAAAAGGCTATTGAAAAAGTATCTCTACTTGGATAACCCTATACCTATTTGTTTTTCTTCTTCTATTTTGCATATTCGATTTTTGAATGTAAGCGACCATACAATTACATAATTTACATTTTTAAGTTACATTACATTGCGTTTTTATAAATTGTTTACAAAATAAGTCTCTATTTCTTGCAACACTCACTGAAAACAAATAATGTTTTGTCTTTTTATTCGGTATTTTTTATGAAATAAATATATTTCAGCTTTGATTAAAGAACCAGTCAATACGGAATTTTATTCAATGATTTGATCTACTGGCTTAAGTGGCCTTCGGTAGCTCGGTGGTTAGTGCATCAGACTTGGATCTAGTGTTACCATACGTCCTACTTTCGGAGGACATGCCTTCCTTTTTAACCAGATTTAGACATAAGCCCTATATAAATTATCTTTCCGAATTGACCTTTTAGCGATACAGACATTTTTTTATATCCAATCACTTTGAAACTAAGCAGGATGGAGTTTCTTGATCCAAGGACCGACATTGTTGAATTTGGTGTAAATCGGTTCAGATTTAAATGTAGCTTCCAAGTACAAACCTTGCCAAATTTAAAGAAAATTTGTTCATATTTAGATATAGTCCTTCGATTTGGCATCTAAGCCCTTTAACACACAAATTGTTGTACAAATCATTGGAAATTTTATGTTACAATTGTCCTCCTTTTCTGACACAAAATTCCTCCTTTTCTGACACAAAAGTCCTCCTTAACGAAAAAAGGTTATGGTAACCCTGCTTGGATGCCGAAGGTTCTGGGTTCAATTCCCTGCCAGGGCACTGGAAAAAATTAACATCAACATTTTCATGTTTTCATCATAATTCGAGTTTCTGCAGCTAAAAATAACTCAACGGCCGCACTACAACTACAACAAGATCTGATCACCCAAGTCAACGGGAAAGCTAACAAGTAAAAGCGTTAAGTTCGGTCATGCCGAATCTCATATACCCTCCACCATGGATAGCATGTGACCTCACAAAATAACTCAAACCTAAAGAAAATAACACTGAAAAACACAATAAAATATAGTAGATGAGAACAGTAGGAGCTACAAGTTAGATGCTATATATGGGAGCTATATCCAAATATGGCCCGATATCGCCCACTTTCAATCCCAAGTTACCTGCAGCTATAAGAAGTATCTATACCAAATTTCAGCCACCTAGCTCAAATATTATAGATTGTAGCGTGGTTACAACAGACGGACGGACGGACACGGCTAAATCGTCTCAGAATTTTACGACGATTAAGAATATACATACTTTATGGGGTCTAAGATCAATATTTATAGGTGTTACAAACGGAGTGACAAAATGAATATACCCCCCTCCTATGGTGGAGGGTATAAAAATACACATAACACCGTGACGACTATTAACAGTAATGCAGTGCTTCTAGTGGAGAATAGAAACAGCAACACTCAAATAATATCCATTCCCTGAAATTAACAGACGAATGCTAATTTACAACCGGACAAAATTGAGTAGATGAAAACAACATAAGGTTCGATATATGCCGGAACGAAGTCTGTAATAGAAAATGGACTTAAGATTTATCAACTCAGCGTCTCCAAGCTGCTACAACAACAACAACTGGCTTAAGTTTATTTCCATGGACAATTAGCGTATATAGAACTTCCATCTTTTCAGTTCGTTAAAAGTCTTTCCGGTTTCGGTAAGATTCGTTGGTACCGTGAAATAACTCCCAAATGAAATAAGTCTCAACAAAAATTAAATAAAACGCAATTTTGTATTTTTTTTTATTAATTTTAAAAATTGAAATAACTCCCAAAGTAAACCTAAAAAAAAATAAGTCCCAAGTGATGGATTGACCATTCATTTGGGAGATATTTCATAATTGAATGACTCCCAACAAAAAACATGAAATAAGTGTCAATTTACACGAACATTTTTTGGGGCTTATTTCATTTGAGAGTTATTTCACGGTAACAGAATCGTTCGCCTTTTATTTTTTCTTCGGCCTTCCGTGGTTTCTAGATACTTGAGTGTTCCATTCGAGAGTCGCGTGTCACATTTCGTCGTTTGATTTGTGTATTTATATCCACTGGCTCGGCTATTTGCTGGTTAGAGATGATTCTTGGCCACCATATTTTAAGGATATGCTGATTTGACGCATGCTTTGTATTTCCATAAGTTTTTTTAAAATTACAATATCTGCTACTATGACCTTTTGTATTTGCATATCTATGTACGTTATATATCGCATCGTCGGGCGAGTATGGGTGATGTTGCTACCAAGGTAGCAGAAGTTGTAGACAATTTGGATTGGTACGTCATTGAGTTTGAACATTGTTTGTTTATGGGTTTTAACAGTGTCTGGCAGAACAATATCGTCTGCATGTTCTAGATCTTCAAGGTGTTGGTTAATTCTCTATTAGAAACCTTTACTGTGATTGTTTGAGTAGGCCATCATTTCGTCGGGGGTTGCGACGAAAAGAGGTGGGGAAAGTACATAGACATCCTCATTTCACCCCGCTGAGGGTTTGGAAATAATCGCTGATTTTTCCGAGGTGGGAAACTTTCATCGATTAGTCTGTATACTGCGCTTTAATAAGGTTTATTATTTTCTTCTTTTACGTGATACGATCACAGAAAATATTTATGTAGATCTAATGTCTTTTATACACAGCTAGATGCTATGAAAAATGCTGCCGCTGATCTTCATCCCTTGGGAAAAGTTCTGACAATGCCTGGTCTAGAAACTGATGATGAAGATGGTAAGAACAGTAGAATAGCGACTTCAGATAAATGTTTATAACATAGTTTTTTTGTACGCAATTCTTTCAGCAAATGACGACAGCGATGATTCTGAGGATACCAATGAAGATGAAGATATTAATGATCATGTTATACCCGGCTTACCGGAACGATCGGCATTGGGACTGTATTCACCCGGTGACGAAATGAACTTAAACGAAGATGCCCCAGCTATTGTCGGTGGAGGATCTCAATAGACAGAAAAACTTTATTACTTTCCAAAAGCAGCGTCACGATTTATTTACAACTCTTGAAAAAAAAACAATATGTGTTATTCTTTTAACTGATAATAATTATCAATTTAATGCCGAATTTATAGACTTTTTTATATATTTGACGAAGGTACCAACCAAAAATGTTGACGTTTTGAAATATGAAAGAAAAAGTGGATGGGAAACGGGATTGACTAATTGGAATAATTCGAAATAGATTTATCCAATCAGAAGTTGTTTTAGTGGTAGTGCGTTCGATGAGAAACTGTAAAAACTCTAATGTTGACGAAAACATGAATTGTTGATGTTTAATTTTTAGAGTGCCCTGGTTGAGAATCGAACTTAGCACCGTCGGAATCCAAGTCTAACACACAAAACACTGCGCTACAACGGCAGGTGTTAAGCTGGTAATAATATAATGCGTTCAACAACGCATTTTCAAATAAGTCCCACAATTCGTCATAATACTTGTCCTCTGAATATTTTCAAATATTCAAAAACTGCAAGTTTTCGCTATAAATTTGCAAATATTTGCTTTTATTTTACACTAGGTTACAAAGTTTTTGTCTAAGGGATGTACGAGTACATAAAATTTTTGGTGTAATTAGTTATCCTAAATTCGAAAAATTTTACATTACTTTTATCCCCTCACCTTAAATGGAGGAGGGAGGGAACACATCGAAGTAGTGACCTAAGACCCCATGTATGTTTGGCGGAAATTCGATTTGGGTCGTTTTAAATCATTTGAAAAATGTCCGTTTGTCTGTCTGCTGGCTAGTGCGCACGATAACTCTCGAAACCAATAACCTATTGACTTCAAATTTGTTATGCGGTAATATTTTTCTCTATCTCCGGCTAAGTTCGAAGATGGGCCATATTGGTCCACACCTTCGAGTACCTCCCCCATAAAGGGTAAACATTTAGTGAAACATTGATTCTTTAATAACTTTTATGCTTCTTACACGAATCTCCTGAAATTAAACACATAGTAATAATTTTTTAGTCTCTAATACCTCAAGAAAAATGGGCGTAATGGCCACACCGCATTTGGTACCTCCCACACAAATGGACCATTTTGCACCAAAACGGGTGTCCTTTATTTGTATGAGAATTTTTTTTCTTATACAAAGTCTCACCCCTCAAAAAGTTGAGGCTAGCCGTAAAAATGACTACACAAATTTCAGGCCCCAGGGAAAGGCTTTCGTGCCGACTTACGTTTGAAATTTCATTCTAACCCCACAGAAAATTTAAGATATCGAAAATGTGTGCATGTCCTCGCTCACATGACTCCCTTACTGAAAACGAATTATCTAAAGAACCATTGGATCAATTGTCCAGAAATTTGGTATTTCACAGCACAGAAAATGGGCGAGTTCTGACTCGTGGATGTTGAACAAATGGGCGTAGCATTAGTTAAAAACGTATTATCTCACAAACTATTGACCGGGTGAGAACGAAATTTTGGATTGCGAGTCAATCGCCCATGTGATGACAATCGCGTGAGCTCAAATGGTCTTCGAAATTAAATTTTAATAAAATGCACACATGGATATACAGTACGAGCTCGATTATCGCAACCGATAGGAAATCGGTCCTGTTGCGTTAATAGAGATAGTTGCACTTACCAAGCCTCAAATATTTCGTAAATAAAATTAGTCATACATTTCAATTAATATTTATCAACTTCAAATGCCACATTCCTCATATTGTAGATAAAATAAACAAGTTAACGAGAATAATGTATCCATTAATATGCCGAAAATCGGAACTCAACATAGAAAACAAAAAACTGATATATAAACTGATTTTCCTACCAATATTATGCTATCGTGCACCAGTTTGGTCTTCTTCGGCTCGATGTCATATAAGAAAATTACAAGTTTTACAAAATAAACTGCTCAAGATGATATACGACCTCCCCAGGTTTTACTCGACTCAACGATTACACACTTTAACTGGTTTCGATTTTATTCAGACAAGAATCGATCGTCTGATGGAAAGCTGCAGAGAAAGATGTCAAATCTCTCAATATGATCATATCAATGAAATATTTTCATCAAAATTTTACTTTCTAACACAAACTCTCACTAAACTAAAACAAATTAAAAAGGTTTTTGCATTTTTTCCTTAAATTGTAAATATTATAACACCAAATTGTAATATTTTTAAGTATATATATATAATTACGAAGTAGAAGAGAATTTAAAAGTTTCTTAACTCTTGTTTTCTACATGTCAATTGTATACTTTTTCATATTATACGCAATAAATACTGAATTCAATTGAATATTTCACATAACTTTAAAAACTAATTCGAATAGGACGATAAAATTAAAAATTTATATTTTTCTTTCTCGAAATATAAATAATTGCATAGAGGAATATATTAAAAAGAGATTTGTTGTTTATAAAAAGATAATACTGTTCCGTTTTCTACAGAAAACAATACTTCTTCTGGAAGAATGACGACATTTTCGTTTGCAAATTGCAGGCCTTCTTTTTCTTGTTTACTGCCGCCTCCTTTAATCCTGATACCCACAATTTTTTCCGAGAGAATATCATTCATACTCGTACGTGCCCATTCAATACTAATATCCAGAACTTTAAGAACATCGTCCATTTTAATTTTTGGCGTCTCTATGTTTATAACGTCGCCATTACTTTCATCGTCTGATAATTTAATACCTTCTGGTTCTTCATCAAAGCCTTCAACATTTTCTTAAATCCATTCGCTGATTTCATCTGGGGTATAGTTTACATCAGGAGAATGTCATTAAATAAATTGCCAATATGTGGAATTGCAGTGCCTGGACATAAGAACATTCGAACGTTTCTTTATTGCAGTATCGGATACCTTGTCCCATGCGTTTGAAAAGAAAGCGGATACCTTAAGAAGTTAATTTTTTTTATTTTTATACCCGACACCACACTGTTGTACAGGGTATTATGACTTGGTACATTTGTTTGTAAAGCCTAGAAAGAAAGAGATACAGCCACAGTTTATTATACCGATCGGTATAGAATCACTTTCTGAGTCGAGTTAGCCAAATCCGTCTGTATGTCTTTCCTTATATGCTTGTGATCAAAGTGCAGGTGGCAAATATGAAGCCATCTTTACGAAAATTAGTAGAGATGCATTTCTTAGACTAGAGACGAGCCTTATTGAAAATGGGGCATATCGGTCCACGTTTGATATAGCCCCCATATAAAGGTCCCTGTTAACCGCGCCCTTTTGATCCATCCCTGTTGGGTTCAACAGTTTGCTTCTTCTTAATCCAAGCAAAACCTCAGCTTATGTATATACGTTTAGCTGCTAGAGATTGGACGCAAAATAATAGCGGATTTTTATTCATTTTTACAAATTTCAATAAACAAATTTAAAATAAATATTTTCTGGAGTATATACCCGGATGGTGCCTGCATCAACACCATTTCATATGGACGAGGAAATGCCATCTACCTCAACACAGGTAGCGAATGCGAGCAATGGCGAAAAAAACAAACCACAAAAACGGCTAAGACTGGAGGACAATACGCCACCAGCAGACATAGACATATCTGGATTAAATTATGATCCCAATAATCAAAATCGTTTTTCAATGTTTGCTGACCTTGAAATCGAAAGTATCCAACGAAGCAACATCGCAGAAAAGAATCTCGAAAGTAATGGTAATGGGACTGTCGAGACAAGAGGAACTTCAAATTCCTTTTGTCCGCCAATTTGTATAACATCAACGTAAAGCAACTTGTTGATCAGCTGAATGTTAAAATACCGAAAATAACATACAAAATTAAGAATGTAGGTAAACATAAATGCAAGCTTTACCTTGCAGATCCCCAGGCTCACTCCGCCATGTTACAAACGCTACGAGAGAAATCCGTTCGTGCCCATTCTTTCACTCCAAAAGAACTGAAACAAGTATCATTTATTCTGAGAGGTCTCTACAATGGCATAGAGACGGAGACTGTCAAGAAGGCCTTAGATGAAAGGATTCCTGATGTTATCGCGAAGGTCATAAAATATACCACACCCAGATCTGTCAAGTTCAATATAGACACGGGTTTACTATTAGTAACCCTACATCCAGGAAAATCACTTACCGACATCTCAGATCTAAAGGACCTACTTAAACAGACTATAAGTTGGGAAAACCCTAAGAAAAAAGAATCCGAAATTCAATGTCATCGTTGGGGACATGTCTCTAAAAACTGCGGCTCACAGTATAACTGCGTAAAGTGCAAGCAGAAACACCTACCAGGTGAGTGCCAACGACAAAAAACGGATTCTTCGTCCCCGTATTGTGTGAACTGTGATGAGGAGGGCCACACAGCAAACTGGAGAGGGTGCCCCACGTACAAAAAATATGTTGCGAAGCGCAAGGAGCGCATTCAAAAGGCCATTGAAGAAAAAGAAGCAGCCAAAAACAATGTCAGAAGAACAGTAAACGGATCACTGATATCCCCAGGTAAAACATTTGCAAACCTATTTAACCTAGGGTCCCAACAAAATAACAAACCATCCATCATAAATGACTTTTTAAAGTTAACTAATCTCTTTCTGCAACCGGAGGAATTAACCCTTGAGCAAGAGATAAATATTTTCCTCACGGAATTCCACAACATGTCAAAAGACGACGCAAGAGAAGAGTTTTTGCGCCTTTTTAATAAAGTTAAAGCCACCTATGGACCGTAGGTCTTTAAATCTCATAACCTTCAATGTTAGGTCTCTTGTAGACCGCAGTCGCCAAATTGAACTTAAAAACATCCTTATCAGGAACAATATTGATGTCGCATTTATTCAAGAATGCCATCTTCGGAAAAATAGAGGAATAAATATTGAGGGTTATACTTTAATATACGATCACTCACCTATAGGAGTTGCCATAATAATAAAAAAGAGCATTCAATATAAACGTATATTCATTGAAAACCTTGGGTTCAATGGGACATTTATTCAAGTCGATACTAAATCTAATAATGTTCATATGAAGTACTTGCTGGGATCTCTCTACATCCCATGCAACTTAAATACTCACCAAATCCAACTAGGTTTGAATAAATGCTTGCAGGCTTCTACACAGTTCCACGGATTCCTCCTTGGTGGAGACCTCAATTCCCGAAACATCGTTTGGGGAGACTCCATAGATAACTGTAACGGAAAAACGTTATACAACTGGATATTAGAAAATTCAACAGAAGTTGTCCGGATTTGTGATCTTACCCCCTCATATCCAAATGGCCCATCTTTCCTAGATCATTTTCTAGTCAGTCCGAATCTCATAAATATCCACAGCCACAATTACACAATATCAAGCCTGCCGACTTTTTGTGATCATTTTCCTATAAAGATGAAATTAAACTTTGAAGCCTCAAACTTAATTTTGAGGCCTCCACGAATTGTAATGTCATACAAGGACACCGACTGGAATCTTTTCCGCCAGCATATGGAAGACGCTGTGCTTCGCATAATTCCCCCGGCAAACGGAAACTTATCAAACTCTGAAATAGACAATTTTATAAGCAAGTTTAACGATACCTTCAGCTCCATACACGAAGTCCATTCCAAGAAATATGAGATTAAGGACCATAAGACTCCACTACCTGAAAATATAAAAAAAATTTTCAAAATCAAACATCTATGGCAAAAAGATCTGAAAAAAATCTTCCATCGGACTGGCAACAGACTAAGCTACGAGTATAATATGATATCTAAACAAATCCAATTACTGAAAGTGATAATTAGGGATCTTGTAAATATAGAAGAAGCCAAAATATTCAACAATAAATTGGAAAAGATTAAACCGGGACCAACTGCCTTCAGAGAGATTTACAGTATTGTGGGAAAAAAGAAGAATCCTTTCTGTCAACATCTTTCACACAATAATACCATAATAACAAATAGTTGTGATATAGCAAATATTTTCCATAATCATTTTGCATCCATATTTCAAGAAAATATACCAGAAAGGCCAGTTCCTGATATTGATTTGCGTGTAACTTCATGTCTAAATGCCACTGCAAATCACATATACACCTTCACGGATTCATTTAATTCTCTCGCAAACCCAGACAATTATCACTTCACAAATGCTGCTACTGTTAAGAGTCACATACTAAATGCAAACAATAAAAAATCGAGCGGCTTGGATGACATATCAAATTTCATTATGAAAAACTTCCCAAATACAGCAATGCAATTTTTTACTATAATATTTAACAATTGTTTAAATAATGGATATTTCCCTGATACATGGAAAGTGGCAAAAATTATTCCAGTGAAGAAAACCCCAAACAGTTCAACTCCTGAACAATTTCGACCAATATCACTGTTATCCAACCTAGGGAAAATATTTGAGCGCATTCTAAGAGAAAAGCTGGAAGACGAGTTTATAATAAACCCCATCTCAAATTTCCAATTTGGCTTTAAACAAGCCCATTCCACCAACCATGCCCTTTTGAAGTTTCATGCCTCCGGAAAATGTAATAGAACCGTTGTTCCAGAGAGCAAGATGTTGAAGCTTGTACTCGATGGAACAGAAATACCATTTAAAGAATCCCTAAAATATTTGGGAATAAACATACATAAATTATTTAAATTTAACAAACATGCCCGAATCTCACTGCAGAAGGCGCAACGTGTAGCAGGTTCCTTCTCAATTCTACTGAATAACACTTACCTCCCACAAAACACTAAGTTGCTGTTGTACAAGGTGGCTATACGCTCAATAATTTCATATGGGTTCCCGATTTGGTTCACCATTTCTCCAACCGTAGCCAAAGAACTCGAAATATTTGAGCGCAAAATACTCAGGAAATGTGTTGGAAAAAACTTCGAGTCCCAAACGAAACGTTATTCAAATCAACACATTTACGAATGTGCCAAGATACAACCATTCTCCAATTATGTCTTGGAACTTCAAAGAAAATTTGCAGAAAAACTGGAGCACCATGAAAATTTTCTATTAAATGAAATTTATGAATCGGAGCGAAATATTTCTTGGAACGGATCAACTTACTTGTCTGCAGTCGGTATTCTTAATGAAAATCCAGCCAACGAACCCGATCTATTTGCTGCACCAAACTTCTTCCAAAAGACGACGCCTGGAACACACAGGGGATAGCACTGTATATAAAACAACAAACATACTATATTGACACATATGAACTTAGTATTACTAATCAAACACTGTGATATTTTATCTTTAGTCTTAAGAAAACACATAGTACCTGATACATAACTCATGTTTACAGACTTGCACAGTCCACATCACTTTTCCCCTTAATTTTCACATTATCACTTTTAATTTTTATATTTTTATCACGAAATTAATTTATTAATTTCATTCACATGCTTTTTGATCATTCTGTTTTGATCACTACGTTTTCACTGTTAATCCATACGTATTCTTATTCGTATGTATCTATGTATCATCTTCGTTATCGTTGGTACATTCAGTTCCATATTCATACTGTTACTCAATGTTTTTGACAGTTCTATTTATTTTACTCTTAAGTGTTGCCTAATTTTAAGTTTACAGATATATGCTCTGTATGTAAACGATAAGGCCGAGAGCAAGCCTTTTAATCTCTCATCTCCGTTGTTACTATGTAATAATCTCCTTTATCATAATGGCATGTTGCCTATGCGTTTAACAGTGCAATAGAACAAGACATATATAGTTCTATGAATATTCATTTTTGTAGTTATCGATAAGTATAAACATTGTAATCGATACAAAAAAGAAGTCTCAATAAAACATACTTACTTAAGGTATGTTTAGACGATTGCCTGGTCGGACAACATTGTCCGAAAAATGGCGGAAAAATGCAACCCTGTGAACGTACAACCGTGTGAACAAACAATTTTTGTCTCGCAACGTTGACAGAAGTCATTGTGAGATAATTTGCAGATTTGTTGATGTGCGAAGTTTATGCATGTGACAACGGCGCCATTGCCAGAAAAACTTTTTATTGGCAGCACTGTCTATAAAATATTTTAATTGGCAATCCTGCATATAAATATGTATTAACAAAATATATGAAATTTGAAGGTTTTCTTGCAATCGTCTGAACAGTCAATTAACATTTGCCTAACAACCTGTCAATTTCCGTACATTTGCAACAATTTAACAGGGTTGATAACGTTTGCCGATCTGGCAATCGTCTGTACACACCTTTACTTACTTACGTATATACGTTTACTTGTCTAACGCACATCAACGTTAGACACATTCTGCTGCGCTCTCACTCGTCTAGCCATGCGTACACGCACATTCACACATACATATTTACCATCAATATAGAAACAACAGCACATTTCAACGATGCGTATGCTGCGCAGTCGTTCTGCTGTGGTTGTTTTTTTTTTTCACTGCATTTTTTTGACTGCTGTCTGAATGCTGTCTGCCCTTTCGCACATCAGGGAATTCCTGCAATTATGCGTGAATGTCTGAGCGATGAGTCATGCTGCCCGTCATATGAACAATACATATGTATGTATGTATATATGTAGTTATTCCTGAAATTCCTATAAGGAACTTATATGAGTAATGCTGCACATTATATTAGAAATTATACATAATATAACATAGAAAATATGCGAGGTTTATTGCAAATTGTGCAATAAGCTCAAATTTACTTAGTAACAAACCTTCGAATAAAGAAGTACATTTTTGGGAAATATTTCGTTATTTCAAATTTAAATTCGTTTGTTTCATTTTGTTGAAGCTAAGCCTATAAAAAAGCTTATAGGCTCAAACATTGGTGACCCCGACGTGATATAATTCGATATCACAGAATTTTTATTATCAATTCGGATAATATAATTCGGAAACAAATATATTATCAAGTTGGATAATATTATTTCGTGTCAAGTTAAAAACGATTTTTTATAAAAAAAGTGAAAGTTTTCATAATGCCAGGTGATCAAGGCAACAGTGATGGAGCAGATCGCACAAATAATCTGCTTCCATACATGACAAAGGTTGCTGCAATGGTGAAGCAACTAGAGGCACTGAAGCAGTCCCTCTCGACGAAGAAATTGGAGGAATATGACGATGCAGAGGTGTCCGTCCGGCTAGATTTCGTGGAGAAAATTAGTGCCAGTTTCGAAGAAGCACAGTCGACGTTGGAGCAGATGGTCACGAACGAGTTGGATAGCAGCGAGCGCATGAACTTCGTGTCCTTGTACTTTGATGTAAAGGCGAAGTTAACTCGGCGCTTAAACGAAACAAGGAAGTGTGATGTAATGCCTCGTTCATCGACAGTGCGGCAATTCTCGGTGGATGGGACGCCATTCTGTGAGGCTTCGTCGTCCCTAGCCAAGACGAGGTTGCCTGAAATACAATTGCCGAAGTTTGGTGGTGCTTATGCCGATTGGCCCAATTTTTATGCGCTTTTTTCAACGGTGGTTGATGACAGCAGCGATCTGAGCGATTTGGAGAAATTTCACCACCTTCGTTCCAGTCTGACTGGGTCAGCACTGGACACAATCGCATCGTTGGAGTTAAATAACGCAAACTACAAAGAAGCGGTAACGTTATTGAAGAATAGGTTTGATAACAAGCTTTTAAATTTCAGACTCACGTGATGGAGATGTTTGCAGTGAAGGCTGTGAGCGGTGAGTCGGCTGTGGGATTGCGGCATCTAAGCGACAAATTTAACGCGCACTTACGAGCCATGCTGACGATCTCGAATAAAGAGCAAATTGCTGATGGGTTGCTCATTTATTTGGCCACTACCAAAATGGACAAGTCCTCGCAAATGAAGTGGGAAGAGAGCCTTCAGATTAACGAGCTGCCCACCTGGGATTCTCTAGCCAAATTTTTGGAGCGTAGATGTCGCATGCTAGAGAATCTGGAGAATTCCGTGCTGCCTATGGTTTCTAACCAACAAATGTTTAGGAAGGCAAATCCGAAGAATCGCCACGTTCATGTTACAACATCGAGTCCATCCCCTGTGTGCACCTTTTGTGACGCCGCTGATCATCTCATAACTAGCTGCAACATGTTTCGCAATCTTGCCCCAACCATTCGTTACAAGGAGGCGAAGAAATTGAAGTTGTGCCTCAATTGCTTACGAAAGGGTCATTTTGTGAACAGGTGCTCTTCCGGAGGTTGTAGACACTGTTCGCTGAAACACCATACGATGTTGCACATTGAAGCCGCCCAGACTGTGCAGCCTCCAGCGTCTCCGTCAGACCCCCCGAGTCTGTCCACATCACAAGCCGTGCTCGTTTCGTCTACTACGCCTGCAACGAAGCCCCACAACGTTAGTGTGCTGTTGGCAACAGCCATCGTTTTGGTCAAAAGTAAATCTGGTAATTTTCTTCCTTGTCGGGCAATTTTGGACTCCGCTTCTCAGCTAAACTTGATGTCAAGTCGCTTTGTGAGACGGCTATCTTTGAGTTGCAATCCTGTTTGTGCAACAATATCAGATGTTGGTGAGGAAAGCCTGGCCGTTGAGAAGTCCGTTGATGTGGTAGTGAAGTCTAGATGTGCTGATTTTGTTACGTCACTTTCGGCCTTGGTAGTACCTACTATCACAGACTATCAACCTGGTGTAAATGTCAGCACTTCCGGTTGGAACATCCCTAAAAATGTGCAGCTAGCTGATCCCACGTTCAACAAAGGCGGAAATATCGAGCTTTTAATTGGGGCTGAGCTGTTTTTCAAATTGATGTCTGTGGGCCAAATCAAATTGGCGGAGAATTTGCCCATACTGCAAAAAACAGTGTTCGGTTGGGTAATTGCTGGCGGAGGTACCTGTTCTACCAGGTCATGTTCATTGGCCATATCCTGTTCCGATGTGAAGAATGAAGAAGATAAATTGTCAGCTATATTGAAGTCCTTTTGGGAGGTTGAAAACAACTTTCAATCCCCGCAATTTGGCGATGAAGATTTGTATTGCGAGACACATTTTCAACTGAACACTACCCGTCTAGCGTCTGGGGCATATTCTGTTCGATTGCCAACTGCTGAGGGCAGAGGTGTAGAATCACTAGGGGGCTCATATGAACAAGCCTTGCACCGATTCAATAATCTGGAGAAGAAATTTCGACGACATCCTGAAATAAAGGCTCAATACGTTGCCTTTATGAGTGAGTATATCGCATTAAACCATATGTCACTTGTTTCGCCACAGGTATCAGCAAACAAATATTTTTTGCCTCATCATTGCGTGCACAAGTTGGACAGTACGTCGACAAAGCTTCGCGTAGTTTTTGATGGCTCCGCTAGAACTACCAGTGGTCTATCCCTCAATGACATTTTGTGCGCTGGTCCGTCTATACAACCGAAGCTCTTCATCACATTACTGAGGTATCGTTTTTTCGAGGTGGCATTGAGCGGAGACATCTGTAAAATGTACAGGTGTGTAAGAGTGTCTAGTCCTGACAATTATTTACAATGTATTCTCTGCACTGAAAAAAAAATTGTCATAAAATTAAAAAAATGCTCCAAAGACGTCCTTAGTCTTCAAAATAAGTACATTTTGTAATTAAAATTAAGAAAAGTTTATTAAAATCAAGTAAATTACTTAATATTATTGAAATTATCTATATTTTAAATACAAAATGTACTTATTTTAAAAACTAATGACGTCTTTGGAGCATTTCTTTAATTTCATGACAAATTTTTTTTCAGTGTGGAGAGAGAATGAAACTGAAGAGCTGAAAATCTATAAGTTGGACACCGTGACGTACGGTACAAAGCCTGCTGCTTTTTTGGCAATTCGTGCCATGCACCAACTAGCCGAGGACGAAGGAGATTTTCCATTGGGTGCCCAAGTATTAAAGCGAGATTTTTATGTGGACGACTTAATCTCTGGAGGCAACTCAACGGAAGAAGTCGTGGCGATTAGGCAGCAAGTTGCAGCGCTGCTGCAGAGAGGTGAATTTGTAATTCGCAAATGGTGTTCGAATGTCCCACAAGTATTGGAAGGCGTGTCATCGGATCAGTGCGAAACCTTGTTGAAGTTTCATGATGGAACCGATGTCACCAAAACGCTTGGACTCGTGTGGGATCCAAAGGATGACATTTTCATTTTTGATATTGCTGCCATTGATGACTGGAAAGTGGTTACGAAGCGCTCCATACTGTCATCGATCGCTCGTCTTTATGATCCTTTAGGCTTGATAGGTCCAGTTATTACCAAGGCAAAAATCTTTATGCAGCATCTTTGGAAGCTGAATCTACAGTGGGATGAAAGCTTGCCCCAGTCATTGCATTCAGCCTGGATTGAATATGTGTCGCATTTCAATTCCATCCGTCACTTTACGTTTCCCCGATACATTTCATTGGCAAAGTCGAGGATAGAGCTACATGGATTTTGTGATGCCAGTTTAGCTGCTTATGGTGCCTGTATATATGTGCGCTGCGAAGATAATAATATCATTAAAACATCATTGTTATGTTCCAAATCCAGAGTAGCTCCGCTGAAAACACTTACGGTGCCCAAACTCGAGCTTTCAGCTGCGAATCTTCTATCTGAATTAATAGATTCCTTTGTGAACAGTCTGCCAATCGAATGTAATGTTCATTGCTGGTCTGACTCTACGGTGGTGCTTTCTTGGCTGCGCGAACAACCATATAATTTTAATCCGTTTGTGTCAAATAGGGTATCTCGAATACAGTCATATCCGAAGAAAATGACTTGGCACTATGTCCCTACAAAATTGAACCCGGCTGACATACTGTCGAGAGGCGCAACACCAGAGGAACTCCTACATTCTCAGTTATGGAATTTTGGGCCAGATTTCTTGTCCAACGGACCTTCAACTTGGCCAGAAGATGTGGAATTCATAACTGAGTTGCCAGAGCGCCGAAAACATGTACTCGTGATGACTTCCATGACAGACTTGTCGATACTGTGTAAGTATCGTAATTCATTTTGCAAAATGCAACGAATATTTGCCTATGTCTCAAGGCTTCTTTCTTCCAAATCGAGAGGTCAATCAATGAGCTTATCCCCTCAGGACATTAGAAATGGAACTAACCTCTTAATCAAGAACATCCAGCTGGTTCATTTTTCTGCCGAACACAGGGATTTGAAGTCAAAGAAGAGTGTTTCGCCGTCAAGCAAGCTGTATTCGCTTGCGCCAATACTGGACGATGTCGGCCTGATTAGAGTGGGAGGCCGTCTTCAAAACTCATGCCTAAGTTTTGATGCCCAACACCCCATCATACTTCCCAAACATCATCCATTTACTGCATCTATGGTGATGCATTTTCATCAAAAGCTGCTGCATGCCGGTTCGCAGTGTTTGCTGGCTTCTATTCGGCAGCAGTATTGGCCTGTTGGAGGGCGAAAGAGTATATCTTCCATCATAGCAAAATGTTTGTCGTGCTTCAAAACGAAGCCTAAATTGTGTCGGCATATTATGGGATCTCTGCCTGCAGATCGCGTCAAGCCAAATCGGGCTTTTCACACCACTGGAGTTGATTTTTGTGGCCCATTTTATTACAAATCAGAAGTGAAGAGTCGGCCCCCAACAAAATGCTATATGTGCATCTTTATATGTTTCTCGACGAAGGCCACTCATCTTGAGGTTGTCAACGATTTGTCAACGCCGTCATTTTTGTGTGCCCTACGTCGTTTCGTGGCAACCAGAGGCAAGCCGCAAATGATCTGGTCGGACAATGCAACAAATTTCGTTGGTGCTAAGAATGAATTGGCTGATTTGAAGCAGTTATTTTTAAGCCAATCTCATCAAAATGCTGTCCATCAACAATGCCTCGCTGATGGTATTGAGTGGAAGTTTATTCCACCGAGGTCACCCCACTTCGGCGGTTTGTGGGAGGCAGCTGTGAAGTCAGCAAAGTATCATTTCTACAGAACAACTGGCTTGAATACTTTGACGTTTGAAGAATTGCGAACATTGGTTTGTCAAATAGCTGCAATCCTAAATTCTCGCCCTTTGTGCCCAATATCCGAGGACCCAGAAGATTTAGAAGTTCTGACGCCTGGCCATTTTTTAGTAGGTGGTCCACTCGTATCTCTCATGGAACCCGACATGTCATATGTTAACTTTGGTCATCTTAACAGCTGGCAAAGAGTCTGTGAGATGCAACAAATATTTTGGCGCAAATGGAGCAGTTCTTACCTTTCGCTGTTACAAGAGCGCTCGAAATGGCGTGAGCAGAGCGATAATATTAAACCTGGCACTATGGTCATTCTGAAGGAAGACAATGTTCCACCACTTAAATGGCAAATGGGACGTGTGACTGACGTCATTTGTGGTGATGATGGCGTTGTACGTGTAGTTAACGTTCGGACATGTAGTGGAACATTTAAAAGGGCAGTTTCAAAAATAGCTGTGTTGCCTGTCAATGAAGTTGTTGAAGACCCAAGCTCTTCAACGGGGGGAGGATGTTAACCGCGCCCTTTTGATCCATCCCTGTTGGGTTCAACAGTTTGCTTCTTCTTAATCCAAGCAAAACCTCAGCTTATGTATATACGTTTACTTGTCTAACGCACATCAACGTTAGACACATTCTGCTGCGCTCTCACTCGTCTAGCCATGCGTACACGCACATTCACACATACATATTTACCATCAATATAGAAACAACAGCACATTTCAACGATGCGTATGCTGCGCAGTCGTTCTGCTGTGGTTGTTTTTTTGTTCACTGCATTTTTTTGACTGCTGTCTGAATGCTGTCTGCCCTTTCGCACATCAGGGAATTCCTGCAATTATGCGTGAATGTCTGAGCGATGAGTCATGCTGCCCGTCATATGAACAATACATATGTATGTATGTATATATGTAGTTATTCCTGAAATTCCTATAAGGAACTTATATGAGTAATGCTGCACATTATATTAGAAATTATACATAATATAACATAGAAAATATGCGAGGTTTATTGCAAATTGTGCAATAAGCTCAAATTTACTTAGTAACAAACCTTCGAATAAAGAAGTACATTTTTGGGAAATATTTCGTTATTTCAAATTTAAATTCGTTTGTTTCATATTGTTGAAGCTAAGCCTATAAAAAAGCTTATAGGCTCAAACAGTCCCCACCAATGTCACTTATTGACACTCTGGAAAACACAATTTGCACTTGATCTGGCTGAAATTTAAGAATTTATACTTTGTATTGGACCTAATTGTCCCTTTAAATGGGATACATCGGTCCATGTTTTAGTATATACCCCATATATAGGTCCCCACCGATGTCACTTCTTTACGCTCTAGAGAAGAGATTTTGCAATTTATCTGGCTGAAATTTAACAATTTATATTTTATATGGACATAATAGTCCCTGGTAAAAATGGGGTACATCGGTCGTCCGATTAGACTTCTTGGTGTTCTAGGGAACACATTTTGTAACCCATCATGCGGAAATGTAAGCTTTTGTACCTATCATATTGCATTAAATCTCTAGTAAAAATGGAGTATATCAGTCCATGTGATATATTCTATTGAACCTGAAATTGTTCGTAGTAATAATGGTTCTACGTACGTTTGTTGCAAACAATGGTGGTTTGTTATTGGTTTGTTCTAAATCCGGACCTCTTACTCCTATCAAATTCGTTAAAAAGTGGTTTCTTGTAATAACACTTGTTTAATTTGATGCCATTTTGATCCACAGGTTGAAGAATTGCAGTGAATTTGGGCGGCAGGCACGTTATTATTTTTATTATATGGGTGGCATGGATCATTGTTAATAAACAACAGTGCTCTTTTGGGAAGAATTTTGGATTGAAGAAAATCTAAAGCCTAAATAAAATGATATTATAATTTTACCCTGCCACCTTTAATCAAGTAAAGTACAAACCCAATAACGAACATCGTTAAAATGCTAAAAATGTGATTCGCACCTTAGACATTTTACGTCCTGGAGCAGATTATTCTTTTAAACTTACAAGTGTTTTTTTTTGTGACAGGCGAAAAAATAAACCGGATGACAATTGTATAGTTGATCGGTAGTCAACTCAAGTTTTACACTCTCTGGATTATATAGTTTTCCCCAAAATCCAAGACTATCATTGAAATTTCCATTTTTCTTTAATTTTGTTGTGAAAAAATCGCCTTTGCTTTTAACAGTTCTTCGGTCATTGGCACATTACGCTCTCTTTGTTTCAAAAACAATTTGAACAAAGCTTTTTTCCATTTTTTTGGAATTTCAGGAGTCTTTAGAGTTACTCGTTTTCCTGGGCCAGACTCTGTTCCTGGGATGAATTAGCTTATGTCTACCTTCTTTTTAATTCAACATATGGTAGATTTGTTGACGTAGTAATTCAAGCAGATATTTTTAACAGAATCTCCATTCTTTAACTTGGTCCGTATTTCAATTTTTGGTTTTATTGTCAGTTTACAAAACTGACTTACAAGCGATATACACTCCACTCGGCAATGTTTCAACTTAAATCGAAGAAAGCAGACATAAAGCAACCCAAATATTTAACGAAAAATTCCAGATATCTACACACAAATGAAAATACACACTGATATACATACATGAAAAGAAGGAAACTGGAATTAGTTATCGTCTATCATTAAACAAAGTTTGACTTACCGAGACTCTTTTTAAAAATAGTTGCACTTATAAAGACCCTAATGTAAAAAAATTGCCGGTTGTCTTAATCGGGGTGTTGCGATAATCGGTAGTTGCGCAAATCGAACTCGTATGTAGTTATTTATCACTTTAATAATAATTTGATTTTAATAAATCCAAATTGTTGCGGTATACAAAATTCAGAACATGCATTTTGCGACTTGAAATCACAATCGCCAATTTTAGGCGAAATGCGATTTCCATCACATGGGCGAATTGGTAATTTTTAATATCTATGAATTTTATTTTTGCCGAAAAAGTTCATATAAACTTGCTAAATGGTAAAATAAGATCTCGCTACAAATTATTTTTTTCCAAAAAATCGTTTCCCAAATTTTGTGGTAATTTTAAAATTTAAAAAATATGTACATTTGTGAGTTTTACGAAATTTGTCATTGCTTCTGAATGCGTGAACCGATTTTTACAAAGCTTACGCCATTTAAAAGAGAACGAAAAGGGCAATTTTTTTTAATTCATAAATTATTTTTTTAATAAGTTTTTAAATTTACACAGAATATGCACCAGACTTTCACAAATCCAAAACAATAATTTGATTTTTGCACTCAATATTTGTAAAAGTTATGGGCCAAAATAACAAGGCAGGTTTGGCAATTTTCATACAAAGGGATTTCAAAATTCATACATACAGAAACTGAAGAAAATTTTCAAAAGTTGCTTTTACAAATATTGAATCCCCAAAAGTCCAATTACTGTTTTGGATTTGTGAGAGACTGGTGAATATTCGGTGTAGCAATTTTTTAAATTAAACTTTTAAAAATTTTCGAAAAAAAATATAATTTGTTTTTAAAAATCCACAGATTGTCCCGTTATGTTATCTTTCCAACGACGTAAACTTTGCAAAAATCGGTTCAGCTGTTCAAGAGCAATTAAAAATTCTGAAAAAAATCAAAAAAAAAACATTTTTCAAATTTTGATCATTTCCTCATTTTTTCAAAAAATAAATAATAGCGATAGGCAAAAATAAAATTCATAGTTGAATATTAAAAATTCTGACCCAGCAGGGTTTGAAAAGAAGTGCGTGAAGCGAGATTAATGTCTCGAGCAATATATAGTGCCAGTGCAATATTCCATTCCAGCAGATCAAAATGCTTCAGCAGATGTTTGGATTTTTATCATAAAGTTTTATGTTAAACTACTCTAATGCCTCAGATGCGTCAATGATCTAAACTTTTTACAAACTCTTACGTTGTACGAAGACCACGATCCACTTATGGTATCTTATTGAAGAAACTTCTGATTTATCCTTTTTTGATGTGAATCGAATGCCACTTACGTATTGTGGTTGCACTGGGTGCAACCACAATACGTAAGTGCCATAAAATCCAATTACCCAAGAAACGGAACAAAACAGAGAAAAGTATCGGAACCAACAGTCGACGACATTTAGCTTTCCAAAAAGGACAATGATAGCAACATGGAACGTTCGAACATTATCTACACCCCAACGAGACTTGCACAAGCTGCAACAGAAATGGATGGGTACCACATCTGGTCAATTACTTTATGTTTAGCGGAAATAACCAAGCGCGATCACACGGTGTTGGTATTTTAATCTCTGAAAAATGCAAACAAATCTCTCAGAGTTTAAACCAGTTTCCGACCGCATAATATCTGCTAGATTTTCCACAAAATTCCGCAATATTACATTAATACAATGTTACGCGCCAACAGAATCCACGGAAGATACTATCAAAGTTAACTTCTGCAGCCAACTGGAGTCTACTATAAACATCACCCCAAAAGGCGAAATTTTTATTGTCTTAGGTGACTTCAATACCAAGGTAGGCAATAATAAAACCCACGACCACTCTGTCATGGGTCGTCATGACCTGGGGAATATAAGAAACCAAAATGGGGAAAGATTAATAGATATATGTGAAACACATGCATTATTTATAGGTGGTACAAAATTTCCACACAGGGATATACATAAGTACACCTGGCAGTCCACACGCAAACAGATAGATCAGAAAAACGTGAGTGCAATCATCGAGGTTCTTGAAAATAAACATTTTGGTTTTGTTGTGGTGGACACTGGAATTGGTCGCAGGAAGTATTCACCAAGTTTCCTTAAAAATTCAGATGAATCGGCAGGATTTTTTCTGATTCGGTAAAAAACTCTTTAGGTAACCGTAAGTGCCCACCATAAAGAAGATCCGAAGGCGAAACTTGAAGATCCTCTTTGACAGCTGTCCTTAATCCGAACAAAACAGTTGGAAGTATATCGACCCGCGATACTTGTGAATGACACATTAAAGCTGCTTTAAAAGATCTGTGCCATCTCTCAATCATTCCATTCGATTGTGGATGATTATCCTTCGTTCGAGTTCGTTTCAAACCTATTAAATTCATTAGGGCCTTGAATAACGCGGATTCGAATAGTGTGCCCTGGTCTGTCGTAATTGTCTTAGGACAACCTAAGCGGGAAATCCAGTTTGACCAAAATGCAGTCGCGACCGTCTGGGCCGACATGTCCCTCAGAGGCACAGCTTCAGGCCATCGTGAAAATCGATCGATCATGGTGAGACAATATCTATAACCCTGTACCAACGGCATTATCACGATGTCCAAATGAACATGATCGAACCGATGGTCTGGGACATCTAACTTCTCCGGAGTGAGGCGGTTGTGTCTGGTGATCTTTGCTCTTTGGCACGACATGCAAGACCAATTTAGGATTTGTTTGTAGTTGGCAATTGGGTATCGGCCAGGCACAGTTTTCGAATTCAGTTTTCGGTAATCTCCACACGCTCGCCAACCATCATCTTTTTTCGACATTATATGGAGCTTGCTAGCCCAAGGGCTTTTAGACGGACGACATATACCATTGTCCCATAGGAAGTCAATTTCCGCTTTAGCAGCTGCAAGTTTCTCTCTTCGTAGGCGGTCTGCAAACAGGGTTTCTGATTGTTTCGATGTTATGAACAATAATTGCATCATTCTTCGATTTTCACGTCAAAGTAGTAATTGTGATGTCAATAAACTTTTTCAGTAATTCTTGGAGTGGTCCTGTCGATAATGTTGAAATACTAACATTTTTGGTCTTACGAATTTCACCACGACTTGTTAAATTTGTTGTATTATCGATAAGGCATTTCCGTTTTAAATCAATCATCAAATTATAATGAATTAAAAAATCTGCTCCCAAAATGGGCGACTGGTCATCGGCAATGGTAAAGAAACACTTGAGATCACGACGTAGGAATAGGTCTAATTAAATAACACAATTACCATAAGTTCATATTTCACTGCTGTTTGCAGCAAGAAGTCTCATGTCGGACGGCTTTAGAGTTGTTCTGATTTAGAATGGGGGTACTACTGACAAAACCGATCCGGAATCTATTAAAAATCGAGACTTTGTGTATGTGTCGTAGATATGTAGACAATTTTTCTTTGCGGAGTTTTCGTTGCCGCTATCGCCAGTCGTTAACTGACGACAGCTCCATAAGTTTTCCCGAACTAGTGTTGTAGCGGGGACAATTCGGTTTACAATGCTGGGCAGCATCTCCAAACTTTTGATACCAGCAAAACGAATTGTCAGATGGTCTATCAGACCATCTCAATATTTATATGCAGAATTGCCAATAAAAATACAGTGTTGCCAATAAAATGCTTTTCTGACAATGGCGCCGTTGTCACATGCATAAACTTCGCACATCTAAAAATCTGCAAATTTTCTCGCAATGACTTTTCTGCTAACGTTGCCAGACGATTTGCAGATCGGACAACATTGCCAGAAAAATGGCGGAAAAATGCAACCCTGTGAATTTACAACCGTGTGAACATACAATTTTTGTTTTGCAACGTTAGCAGAAAAGTCATTGCGAGATAATTTGCTGATTGTTATATGTTTGAAGTTTATGCATGTGACAACGGCGCCATGGCCAGAAAATCATTTTATTTGCAACACTGTCTATAATGTATTTTTATTGGCAAGCCTGCATATAAATATTTACAAAATATATTGTAAATATATCAAATTGTAATGTTTTCTTGCAATCGTCTGAACTGTCAATTCACATTTGCCTAACAATCTGTCATTGTCCGTATATTTGCAGCAATTTAACAGGGTTGATAACGTTTGCCGATCTGGCAATCGTCTATACTCAAGGTGTGTACAGACGATTGCCAGATCGGCAAACGTTATCAACCCTGTTAAATTGTTGCAAATGTACGGGAATTGACAGGTTGTTAGGCAAATGTTAATTGACTGTTCAGACGATTGCAAGAAAACCTTCAAATTTCATATATTTTGTTAATATTTATATGCAGGATTGCCAATTAAAATATTTTATAGACAGTGTTGCCAATAAAAAGTTTTTCTGGCAATGGCGCCGTTGTCACATGCATAAACTTCGCACATCAACAAATCTGCAAATTATCTCACAATGACTTTTCTGCCAACGTTGCGAGACAAAAATTGTTTGTTCACACGGTTGTACGTTCACAGGGTTGCATTTTTCCGCCATTTTTCGGACAATGTTGTCCGATCAGGCAATCGTCTAAACATACCTTCAGCTTTAGCTTTACAATCTGCAAATTATTTCACAATGACTATTCTGTCAAATTATCTCGCAATGACTTTTCTGCTAACGTTGCAAGACAAAAATTGTACGTTCACACGGTTGAAGGACACAGGGTTGCATTTTTCCGCCATTGTGAATTAACATCCGTGTGAACATACAATTTTTGTCTTGCAACGTTAGCAGAAAAGTTATTGCGAGATAATTTGAAGATTGTTAGATGTGCGAAGTTTATGAATGTGACAATGGCGCAATTGTCAGAAAAACATTTTATTGGCAACACTGTCTATAAAATATTTTTATTGGCAGTCCTGCATACATATAAATATTTACAAATTTTAAAATTGAGATATCTTGCACAATTTGTTAGCGAGAGAACTGGAATTTTGTATATATATATCTGGAGGCAGTCTACGTGATTGGTCCATAAATGGGCGGGATCGGACTAATGGGCGTGGCCCGACCATATAAGCCAAATTTTGAACTTGAGATATCTTGAACAATTTGTTAGCGAGAGAGCTGTAATTTTGTGCATATGTATCTGGTGGCAGTCTACGTGATTGGTTCAAAAATGGGCGGGATCGGACCAATGGGCGTGGCCCCGCCCATATAATTTGAAATATCTTGCACAATTTGTTAGCGAGAGTACTAGGATTTTGAATATATATATATATATATCTGGAGCCAGTCTACGTGATATAAGCCAAATTTTTAATTGAGATATCTTACACAATTTGTTAGCGTGAGTGCTGTAATTTTTTGAATATGTATCTGGTGGTAGTCTTCGTGATTTGTCCAAATATAGGCGGACGTGGAAGAATGCGCGTGGCCCCGCCTATATAAACAAAGATTTGAAATTGGCATATCTTGCACAATTTGTTAGCGAAAGTGCTGTAATTTTTGCATATGTATTAGGTGGTAGTATACTTGATTGGGGCAAAAATGGCCGGGATTGGACCGATCGGCGTGGCCCGCCCATGTAAGCCTGATTTTGAAATTGACTTATCTCGCACAATTTGTTAGCGAGAGTGCTGTAATTTTGTGCATATGTTTCTGGTGGTAGTCTACGTTATTGGTCCATATAAGCCAAATTTTGAAATTGATATATCTTGCACAATTTTTTAGCGAGAGTGCTATAATTTTGTGCATATGTATCTGCTGGTAGTCTACGTGATTGGTTCAAAAATGGACGAGTTCGGGCCAATGGACGTGGCACCGCCCATATAAGCCAAATTTTAAAATTTAGAGATTTTTCACAACATGTTAGAGATAGTGTTGTAATTCTGTGTATATCTATCTGGTGGTAGTCTACCTGATTGGTTAAAAAATGGGCTGGATCGGACCAGTGGGCGTGGCCCCGCCCATATAAGTCAAATTTTGAAATTGAGGTACCTCTGAAAATATTTGGAGAGAGTGCTGTTATTTTATGTATATGTATTTGATGGCAGGATTCGCGATTGGTTCAAAAATGGACGGGATCTTCCGATCTCAATCTGGGGCAACGAAGTGGACCGGGTCCAGCTAGTAGTAAATATAAGAAAACTCACTTCAGATTTTGTGAACGTTTTAAACCGAAATTTAAAACGTTTTCGATTTTAAAAACGTAAATTCTTGTACGATTTTGCACTCTGTGACATGCCTGATAATAAATCTGGGGGCTAATCACGGCATCCGTTAACGAAATCATTTTCGTGTCGAAAAAGTTCTCGCAGCAACTTCTTTGGATCACGGCAATCGATCGACAATTTTGATTTTTTGTTATCATTTTGTGTGGAATGGCTACGTCAAATAGTGAAAAAGAAGAATATAAACATGTTGTGAACGGCGGAACGAACAACTTAAAGAAATAAGAATAAATATAATTGCAGTGAAGTTTACTTTAAACATTAAATAGATCCAATGTTATTTTGTATTCCTCAGTTTCGGATTCAGAGGAGGAATACAAAGCACAGCCTATTCGAATAGAAATAAGGGACAAAAGTAATCCTTCGTCATTTTCTAAAGTCGTAAATACTTTACAAAAATAAAAATTATGATTAAAAAATAAGTTTTACAGATTTAAAAGGTTTTTAAACATTCAAAAGAAGCGTTTAACAATGTTTTATCTGAACTTAATTTCCCCGGCCATTCGTCAACGTCCGTTCTACCATTATTCAAACTAGACGCCACACAATTTTCGGGCCGGTGGTGGTTACGATATTGGAAATGATTATCTTGTTTAAAATAACACGAGTTTCTCATGTCAATGCACGGAGGAATGATTGTTCAATTTTGTTGTCGATAAATTTCTCACAAATTTTTTCTCGATATCGGTTGCGATGATCCAAAACTTAAAAGATTACGATCGTAACTTGTCGATAACAAATGCCGTGAATAGGCCCCAGGGTTGTTGTGGAATCGGAATTGAAACCGAGAAAAAATAACTTTGGTGTCACAGAAGGTTATTTTTCCACAACAACCCTGAATATTTCAAAAATCGCGGACATTATAAAACTAATTTGTGTTATAGTTCTAACTATTAGCAATTTTTGTTACAAATCTCAAGTTTGTCTCTTACTGTACGGCAAAAATAATGTCTACAAATACGCCATAACTCGCGAGAGGAAGCAGATCCGATGTTGATATCTTCATAGTAGACACCAAAACGCCTCATTAGACGTTTTGGTGTCATTCTGTCCAAACTTGAGGTACGATGTCTACAATTTTATAAAAATGAGGGTTACGCCTTTGGGCATTTAAGAAAAATACAATCACTAAAGACGTAACCCACATAACATTCAAAATTCTGGAAAATAATTAATTGTTGACAGAAATAAATGTATGGACAATATTTAGGAATGCTGTGAAAAAATGGCATTTAAATACTCAATACTTTTCATTCTATAGCGTGATATATTTCGAGGTTCCCCACTTTTTTAAAGAAAAACCAGTAAGGAAAGGCAGAAAGTCGGGCGGGGCCGACTATATAATACCCTACACCTCCCTAACAATGCGATAAGGGTCATTGCCATAATAATTTGGAATAATTGGTAAATGGGTAGAAACATATTATCTAATTCTGAAACGATAATCGCTAAATTAAGCAATATTCGTTCCTAAATTGAGAAACATCTTTCTGGAAAATGTTAATGATCGGAAGTAAAATACAACTTCTATAGCGGTTTGATACCAAATCAGGAGGAACATATATATGGAGCTTTAATATAAATCTGAACCGATCTTCCATGAATACTAATTCATGTAAAAAGACCTCCTTCTGTCGAATCTCGTACTGATCGGATATAAAATACAGTCTCTACAGCGCGTACATGTCAAATCGGGGGTAACATACATATATATATGGGAGCTATATCTAAATCTGAACCGAATTTGGCAGTTATCCTTCGTGTAATAAGAAACCTCTTTCTGCCGAATTTCGCACTGATCGGATATAAAATACAGTTTGTACAGCGCTTACATGTCAAATCGGGGGTAACATATATATGGGAGTTATATCTAAATCTGAACCAATTTTTTCCGAATTTGGCAGTATTCTTTCGAGTAATAAGAAACCTCTTTCTGCCGAATTTCGCATTGATCGGATATAAAATACAGCGCTTACAGGTCAAATCGGGGGTAACATATATATGGGGGCTATATCTAAATCTGAACCGATTTCTTCCAAATTTAAAAGTGTTCATTCATATATTAGGAAACCTCTTTCTGACGAATTTCATACTGATCGGATATAAAATACAGTTTTTACAGCGCTTACATGTCAAATCGAGGGTAACATATATATGGGGTCTATATGTAAATCTGAGCCGATTTTCTCCGAATTTAGCAGTATTCCTTCATATAATAAGAAACCTCTTTCTGCCGAATTTCGCACAGATCGGATATAAAATACAGTTTTTACAGCGCTTACATGTCAAATCGTGGGTAACATATATATGGGGGCTACATCTAAATCTGAGCTGATTTTCTCCGAATTTAGCAGTACTCCTTCATATAATAAGAAACCTCTCTTTGCCGAGTTTCGCACTGATCGGATATAAAATAACATTTTTACAGCGCTTACATGTCAAATCGGGGGTAACGTATATATGGGGGCTATATCTAAATCTGAACCGATTTCTTCCAAATTTAACAGTGTTAATTCATATAATAGGAAACCTCTTTCTGACGAATTTCATACTGATCGGATATAAAATACAGTTTTTACAGCGCTTACATGTCAAATCGGGGGTAACATATATATGGGGGGCAATATCTAACTCTGAGCCGATTTTCTCCGAATTTAGCAGTATTCCTTTATATAATAAGAAACCTCATTCTGCCGAATTTCGCTCTGATCGGATATAGAATACAGTTTTTACAGCGCTTACATATCAAATCGGGGCTAACATATATATGGGGGCTATATCTAAATCTGAGCCGATTTTCTCCGAATTTATCAGTATTCCTTCATATAATAAGAAACCTCTTTCTGCCGAATTTCGCACTGATCGGATATAAAATAACATTTTTACAGCGCTTACATGTCAAATTGGGGGTAACGTATATATGGGGGCTAAATCTAAATCTGAACCGATTTCTTCCAAATTTAACAGTGTTCATTCATATAATAGGAAACCTCTTTCTGCCGAATTTCGCTCTGATCGGATATAGAATACACTTTTTACAGCGCTGACATATCAAATCGGGGCTAACATATATATGGGGGCTATATCTAAATCTGAGCCGATTTTCTCCGAATTTAGCAGTATTCCTTCATATAGTAAGAAACCTCTTTCTGCCGAATTTCATACTGATCGGATATAAAATAAAGTTTTTACAGCGCTTACATATCACATCGGGGCTAACATATATATGGGGGCTATATCTAAATCTGAACCGATTTTAACCAAATTCAATAGGGATCGTCCTTGGGCTAAAAAAAAGATATGTGTAAAGTTTCGTCGAGATCGGACCATAATTGCGACCTGTACTTTGATTACAAGAATACATGCACAGACAGACGGACATAGCTAAATCAACTCAGAAAGTGATTCTAAGTCGATCGGTATAATAAACGATGGGTATATTTCTTCTCCTTTTGGGTGTTACAAACAAATGCACAAAGTTACCCTGCACCCTGTACCACAGTGTGGTGTAGGGTATAAACACAGAAAATTCAAATTGAAGGGAATGTTTATTATGATTTGAAAGAACATTCTTTGGCATTTATTTTCCGATGACTCGTTCGAGCATTTCGACTGGTAACTGACGAATGACACGCGTAAAAGTTGTTCAGGCGTAAGTCTTTCCATGATGAAATGCCAAACAATACTTAACAAAAATAACATGATGGCATGACACGACTCACACGTGATCTGTCAAAAAAAAGTCCATTGAAAAAAGTATCTCTACTTGGATCACCCGTTATAACGTTTTTTGCTTCTCCTGTGAAATAATGAAAATGAGGGTTACGCCTTTGGGCATTTCAGGTGACGTTGTATTGGAAAAAAGTATCTCTACTTGGATCACCCGTTGTTAGTGCCGAAAAAGAAAATAAATAATAACACGATAGTTTAATTTTCAGTATAAAAAAAGGAGCCAAAACTCTAATTTATTTAATTCAATAAATGATTTAGTGGTAACAAGTTTACCTTTGTACAACAATATGTACGTATGCAACGATATGCGGGATGAGAGCGAGAGAGCAACAAGATGCTTTCAATAGGCGGGATCGCGATCAAGTGGTTTGATGGAGAAAGGCGGCGGCAAAAAGTAAACAAAGCTACAACTAGTTACTCGTTAAAATCTGTAAAGCTACTCTTACAATGTTGCATTCAAAAGGAGTAGACAGATTTTAACGAGGGTTTAACTACGGCAAGTACACCGAGCAAAATGATTGAATATAAATTAAATTGTTTCAGGTTTAAACATGCCGGCCACCTTGCAACATCAAGGTCTGTTGCAACTAAATTTAAATTAACTCTAATAATCTTAAAGTATAGTGCAGCACCTATGTGAGCTTTTCGATTTTCAAATTCATTTATTCTGTTTTCAAATAACACTTAAAACTAACAGGCCAGTAGGGACCCAGATGAAGCCAGTAGGGACTTCAGCATTAGAAACAAAACGAACACGAATGGGCCAGTAGGGACCCCAGCGAGAACGCGATGGGCCAGTAGGGACCCTCGGGTGGACGAAACGCGTTGGGCCAGTAGGGACCCGAGCAACTCAATTAGGCCAGTAGGGACCCTAGCAGTTGCATACGCCCGATAACACCCATCCAAAAATGGTGTAATGGGCAACCGGAAGCCCTGGTGACGCTCGAACCTGGCTAGTGACAATTCTCGCGTACATCTCCGGACCAAAAACCAATGTCACACGTCCCACTCTAAAAAAATTAGGATCGGCAAGGGGGAATCCCAAAAACGATTCCTTGATCCTCTCAGGAACAGATTCGGAGGGGGTGGAGACGTGCCCGAGGTCGCATACCCTGGCCGTAAATGTCAACATTTGCTGGGCATCGTAAGTGGACGCAACTGTCAAACGACAGAACTCGACGCCATCAATCCACGAAGTTGGAAGTCGCAGTTGTTCCACCATGGACGCGCAAATGAGACTCTGCCTGCCACAGGCATCGAGCACTGCACGAACTGGAACCGCTGCCAAGAAATTTGCCGTTGATAAATCGGACACGGCCTCTAAGTGTATGGCTTTCATCGAAAAGCACACGAATACACAAACATAACCTTTTGTTATTTTGCAACACCGTCCTGTAAAGGACTTAATGTCAAACGGGCCTGCGAAGTCTACCCCAGCGGTAGTGAAAGCTCTATCAATTATAGTTCTCTCTGGCGGAAGTGCAGCCATAATCTGCCCGCAGGAACGTTTTCTATCTAATACACAACGCATACAATTATGCACAACTGACCGAATCAGGGTTTTTACGCGAGGCATCCAATATTCTATTCGAATGATGCGTAACATCAATTGATTTCCTCCATGAATAGAAATCAGGTGAATAAATTCCAGCAACAGTCTGGAAAATCGACAATTATAGGGTAGAATTATTGGATGTCTTTCGGAGTAGGCAAGCGTAGGAGACCGGGCCAATCTCCCGTTCATTCGCATTACACCACTATCATCAATAAATGGGTTTAAAGGAACCAGAGAGCTTTTAGAGTTTAATGGTGATCTATCTAACAAGGCCTTATACTCATCCGGGTAATTGGCTTTTTGTGCCAAAACAACTAATCGAATACGAACATTATTTATTTCATTCGCCAAAACTATAGGGCTAGTCAAATTATACTGAGTCTTATGAGCTGGATGAGTTCTATGCAAAAATCTAAACATGTACGAAATTACACGCAAAGCACGATCTAGCGAAGAAAAACGATCAAGAATATCTTCATACGAAGAGAAAAACGATGCATGAGTTCGTACGGAACGCATTTCCAAATCTGTATCAAGTGGAGTAAGGTCTCGAATAGGCCATTCAGTTCTATTGAGACTCAGCCAATGTGGCCCATGCCACCAAATCTGAGAACAAGCTAAGTCTGCAGGAGGAAGGCCGCGGCTGCCTAAATCAGCGGGATTGTCCTCCGATCTCACATGATACCAATTGTGGTTTCCGACATTTTCCTGAATACGACATACCCTATTAGCCACAAAGGTAGTCCATATCGAAGGGGTCTTTTTTAACCATGAAAGCACGATGGTCGAATCTGTCCAACAATAAACTTGACGAAATTCAACTTCACTCTCACGCAAAATAGTTTTTAAAAGTTCCGAAGCTAACACTGATCCGCAAAGTTCAAGCCTAGGCAATGAAATCGATTTTATGGGGGCCACTCTCGTTTTACACAATAGTAACTTCACAAATATTTCCCCATTTGGAGCCTCAACACGAAGATAAACCACCCCCGCGTATGCCTTCTCTGAGGCATCAGAAAATACATGAAGCTCTGCTGCACAGTCCGGACCATACCGGACCCATCTAGGAATGCGAATAGAGTTCACATCTGGATAGGCTTCCACGAATTTTCGCCATTCGACTTCGGTGGAAGATGAGAGATGGTCATCCCACCCAATGTTATCTAGCCAGACTTTTTGCATAACAATCTTGGCCATAACCAGCACTGGACCTAACCAACCGACGGGATCGAAAAGTTTAGCAATAGCCGAAAGAACTTCCCGTTTACTATATGTAGCTTTATCCACAATAGGAGCTACCGCGAAATAAAAAGAATCTATCTGCGCGTTCCATCGTATCCCTAAAGGTTTAGAGCCACTAGCCTCCACAAATGTCAAAAGTTCCGCATCCACTAAATACTCGGGCGGAAAGCGATCTAATATTGCCCTATCGTTGGCTGTCCACTTTCTAAGTTCAAATGAAGCAGAAGAGAGTGCCGCTATCAATTGGTCTCGAGCAACCAAAGCGGTTTCTACATCGTGGGTTCCAGCCAGAACATCGTCCACGTACATACTATTTCGCAAGATATTAGCCGCAAGAGGATACTCTTTTTCAGTATCGTCGGCTAATTTCAATAGAGTTCTAATAGCCAGATAGGGGGCACAATTCACACCAAAAGTGACTGTCTGAAGCTCATAGTCCTCTACAGGTTTTGTGGGAGAATCCCTAAAGAGAATTCGCTGAAGGGGAGTGTGGGAGGGGTCAACGCGGATCTGCCTATACATCTGTGTAATGTCACAATTGAATACGAATCTAAACATTCGCCATCTCAAAATGAGCAGTACTAAGTCTGCCTGCAATGTTGGTCCAACATGAAGGATGTCGTTTAGACTTTTCCCATTTGAAGTTTTGTTGGACGCATTAAAAACTACGCGAAGTTTGCTAGTCTGTTTTTCGAGATTAATAACAGGATGATGGGGCAAATAGCAGGACAATTTTTCCACGGAGGAAATCGTGTTCACTGGCCTCATATGGTCTAATCTCAAATATTCAGTGACAACGTTGTCATAAATAGTTTTGATATCGGGCTTCCTAAGTAATGACGATTCATTACGCAAATATTGTTTGAACACGTTCGCCCTAGATTCTCCCAGGTATTCCTGTACGCTAAGGTCGGTCCTAATAGGTAGTGTAACAATGTATCTACCATCCGAATCCCTACGAGTTGTACGCACATAATTTTCCTCACAAAATTTATCCGAAGGTGACAGAATACTTCGTTTTGGAGGTTCTTCGAGTTCCCAGAAACGCAAAAGTGTTTTATTAATACTATCTTCTTCAGAAATATCCAATCGTGTAGCGAAAGTCTGAACTTGGTTGGTAGGGACAGGACCCGTAATTAGCCAACCGAAGATAGTGTTCTGGGCAAGTAATGATCCAGACGAAATTTGAATAAATCCTTCTAAGAGGATTTGAGGATATAGGTCCGCGCCTATCAAGAGGTCTACGGGTCGCGAATCAAACAAATTTGGATCAGCCAGACGAAGCGTTGGCATTTTCTTCTTAAAATCAGAAGCGACCGTAAAGGAGGGAAGATTTTCAGAAATCGAAGGAAGAATTAAGGCAGTTGTTTCCAGGACTATCGATGCATCGAAAGATGTTCCAATCCTCAACGTACAAATTTTTCTGGATGTTGCCGAAATGGTACGATTAACTCCGGAAATGGTAGCATTTGTTGAATGCACCGGAATTTTCAACCTGTTCTGCAAGCGCTCTGAAAGAAACGAGGCCTCAGAAGCAGGGTCAATCAAAGCCCGAGCAGGGTACGAATCACCATGGTGAACTATATTAACCTTTGCTTTTCCCAAAAGAACAGCTTTACTCGAGGCAGCATGAAATACGTGGCGAGGGATACATCCAGCCGATGTGGATGGTTGCGAAGGGTCTACAACGGACTGACTAGAAATTTGAGGATTTGGAACCGGTCTAGTGTTAGTGGTAGTAGTAGCAGAAGCCGAACCCTGACTATCACGATGCAGTAGAGTGTGGTGTCTCGCTTCACATTTGAAGCAATGATGTTCACTTGAACAATTCTTCACGTCATGTCCCTTTACTAAGCAATTCAAACACAAACGATTTCGTTTTACAACATTATATCTTTCCGAGGGCGAAAGTTACTTAAACCGAAGACATTTGGAGAGCCTGTGACCTTCTTTAGGACAAAGTACACATTTAACAATTGAGGGTGGACTCGATGGTTTCGAAGATGCGGCATTCGTAAAATGCGTTTTAATTTTGGGGTTTGACCGTTTTGGAGAATCGTTTCCCCTTAGATCGTTGAGGCACACGAGAGTGCGGATCCTTTCTGAAAGAAATGAATCCATGTCTTTCCACAATGAAAGAGCAGATTTGTCCCTAACACTTTGTTCCCATAAGGTTTGGGTAAGCCTCGGCAAAAGTTGGAGGCAGATAAAAATAAGGATAGGATCCCAATTATCTGTGCGAATATCATATATCGATAAGGCTGAAAGACAACTATTTATCCCGCGTTGAATTGATTTGAACCCTGAACTAGTCTCACTATTTATCACCGGAAGTGCAAAGAGAGTCTTCAGTTGATTGTGGACAAGAATTCGAGGATTATCGTAGGCATCCCTTAATGCTTGCCATGCAAGCTCAAAACTACGATGTGTGAGCGGAAATTTTGAAACAATTTCGCGCGCTTCCCCGCTTGTTTTGCGAACTAAATGGCACAATCGCTCAATATCGCTTAGACGGGAGTTGTTTATATACACATCGCTGAAAAAATCCCTAAAAGTGGGCCAAGAAAGAAAGTCTCCCTCAAATATATCGACATCACATGGGGGCAACGACAAATTGTGCATAGTTTCACTATTGACCAGGTCGGACATTTCACGTCGCAAGACCTCACTATTTCCCCCATTCGATCTACGAGAGTCGTTCGTAAGAGAACGCGTTTGATTTACCATAGAACCATTTGGACTAGAATGGTCCGAAAGCTCAAGTACAGACTGAGCTGAATTAACAATTGTAGACCGAGAGGCCGAACGCCTCAAACCACGAAAATCGGCTAACTTTCTATTAATTCCCGCTAAACAATTCATAAACGTTTTGTAAGAAGCATCATATTTACCCTCAGCTTCGTTTACATCCGCCTGCTCAACTTTCTCGGCGGTTTCCAAATACGTAAGGTATTTGTCGTACGTATCTTGTACCTTACTCCATATTTTATTAACTTCCGCGCTACGAATCTCGAGACTATAAACATCAAAATCTTCCTCCATTTCCAAAACAAAATTTGCACAAAATTTTGTAAGAGCATCCGAAGCTCTGACAAAGAAATGAAGAGGAGGAAGAGACATTGTAATTTATTTCCAAAAACAATTGGTAGAAATTCGCCGAAATGTGACGTAATCAACAAAATTCGAGTGGACTGTATTTTTAATAATAAAACGCCGAAATTTCGTAAAAATACCCAGGTAAATTCTGAAATTTAGCAAAACACTAAAAATTTCCTATGAAGTTTAGTTCCCTTTGCGCAAAAATTGAGAAAAAAACAAACAAATGCTTATTTCAATCTATCTACCGAATGTAGTATCAACTTTTGTTTGGAACAACGATATGTCCAAATGACAGAAAGTGCAAAAACGTGTAGTTATGAAGAACAAACCGAAAGCAAACAACTATAAATGTTCTATAATTTGTGAAAAGAATCGTTAAAACCAGCTAATTCGTAAAAAATCCGACAAGACAAAGAAAACAAACGATTAAAATGTTTAAAAACAAATTAAATTTCAAAAAATGCAAATAAAATTCAATCAAAAAATAAATATATAATTAAATTTAAAAATTATTTCACAAATTTCTTTCCGTGTACCGAGATATTTTTTCAAAATATTATTTTCTCGCGAAAATAACGAAATTTATCGAATGGGCACCGAAAACCCAGCAAAAATAAATAAAAAACAGAAAATTCCAAAAAATACCTCTAAATTCGATTATATGTCGGCTTGACCGACTGTAGGGCGCACGCAACGAATATGGTGAAAACCCAACGAACAGGTCAACAAACCGAACCGAAACCGAAAACAATCAAAAAATCGCACTTTTATTTAAAAAAGTCGAATTGACCGTATGTAGGGTGCACGTTATATAATTTTAATTTTCAAAATCTTATCGAAAATTACGATGCACGAAACCCTATTATTAATTTCACAAAAAATTTCCCGAGGTTACAAACTTTGTACCGAACACACTTAACCAACGTAATTAGTGTAGCGTACCGAAACAAAAGCGAATCAAAGAAAAATAGTTCCAAGCAGCTGCGTTTGTTTGTCTGTATGTATGCATATACCAGTATATATATGTACGTATATATGGTATATGAGAACCGTATGTTGGCTGGCTGCTGGACGGACGCGCTAACAAACACTATTGGAGAAACTGAGTGTATTCTTTTTTGGTGGTGGCGATGAACTTTTTATTGTTATTGTTGTTAACGAAAAACAAACCACAAAACAAATGACAACAATTATTCCAAATGTTATTGTTTCTCCTTTTCCGACGGTAACGAGTTGTTGCTTATTTTTACAAATACGCGAACTAGTTTATTTTCGCAAATTAATTTTGTAAAATTTACCACCACTGCACTGTCAAAAAAATACACTTTTTCACCACTAATATCCGCACTATAGAGATGTTTTAAAATAATCTTTTATTTATTTGTTTTAATTATTGTTTTT
Organism: Eudasyphora cyanicolor; assembly: GCA_963930755.1. Lineage (NCBI taxonomy): Eukaryota > Metazoa > Arthropoda > Insecta > Diptera > Muscidae > Eudasyphora > Eudasyphora cyanicolor. The sequence goes on along the minus strand of OZ005736.1, from coordinate 94,698,994 downwards.
CTTTAATACGTACGGACGGACATATGCCGGTCTGTATACACGTACGTATGTATGTAACCACAACGATAGAAACGAGACGGGTGTAGACCCAGTCAGCATTTTGGGAAAATATTAATCATATTCGGGTACTATTTGACTCCACTGCGCGATTAAAATAATCATAAATGCGCTCATTTTCTGATCATAAAAGAATGTTTTGTCGGGAGAAAATGGTACCCTACCCGCGACTCATCTTGGAGAGTCTATTATAAGCGGCTTTTCAAGTCACTTTCGAGACATTTCTCAGTTGTAGTTACAACCATTTACGAGTCTTTTTTGAGTCATTTATCGGCCATATTTAGTGTCATTTTCGAGGCCTTTTCGAGCAATATTTCATTCGAATGATCTACCATTTTAAGGCGTATTTATAATACTTTGCACTTCAAAAAAAATATTTGTTGGGCGTAAGTTATTAAAACAAGGTTATTACTTAAAAAAAAGAAATTAAATAAAAAATATTTTGTTTATTATTTGGACTGACACTATTTTTTATTTAAATTAACTCAAGTTCTAATGTAATTCACTAATCGTAGAACATCTCACCACGATTCGACTGCTAAAAATATACTAAAATTCGCAATGACCAACTATTGGATTCTTGCTTTAATAAGTTATAAACAAAAGCACCACCATAACGAGAACTTTCAACCATCCATGCGCGCGAATTATCATTGCAAAATAACGATCAAAACAGTCACATTTCAAACACCTGCATGATATCTTTGTGATTGATGTATATTTTGTTATTGTATTTTCAATAGTGCAGTTTTGAAGCATAAGCTCGACTCATTTTCTAGTCCTTTTTCACGCGTGCAAGTGATTAATCTCTTTATGGTCATCAAAAGTACTCGAATAGAACCCAGTTAGATGCTTTTTGACAAAACGATCTTCCAATTGCTGGGTGGGGAGGGAGGTGTTTCGCGACGCGCTGTAAGACGACCTTTTTGTAAATAACACGAACACTTTTATTGATTTAAAAATCGCGAGCTCACACTTATAACTACACTGCACTATACTTACTTTGACATTATTATTTAAATAATTACACTTCCGGTTAAACATCTGCTGTGGTAGTACGCATCGTCTTTAAGATAAATAATTTTGTGAAGACTAAATATTTTAATCTCAAAGCATCATAAGCTTTATTGTGATTTTGAGCTATTTTTTGGCCTTTTTTGGTGATATTTTAATGCGTAGAGTGCATTAGTGACAACATTTCGACGAAATTATAATTAAAAATAATTAATTAAGAAAAATCAATAAATATAAAGTCACGTGTGGAGATTAGTGCTAATGGCCACACAGTCGGCAATTGATGGAACGAGAGATGGAGAGAGGGACTCCATAATTGTGTTCCAGATGGGCAGCAACAACATCAACAGTGGAAAAGCAGGCATGGAGACAAGAGGAAAAAGTACAAAGCGGTCAGCAGAAGGTGCCAGCGTTGAAAAGGTGGTAGGTGCTGGTATTCAGAAAGCTGGTTTTAACAGTGGCGAAACCATGGATGTGGAGATGAGCGGTTCGACCAGTGAGGCTGTTAAAAAAACCCGTGAAAGGGATAGCGATGAAAATGAGGATATCAAGAGAAGGAGAGTGATGCAGGCGTCAGTACGGTACTCGTCGGATCATTCAGGTGATGTATACGTATTGGTAGACACGTCAGATGCGGATAATATTAAAAATAAAAGGATAAAAAATGGATTGTTTTTTGTTGAAAAGGTTAGGGACTTGAAAAGCGATGAATTTAAACTCATGAAAAGGGTGACTGCTATTGGGGTTACATTATATAAGGTTGAGTTTGATAATATTCAGTTGGCTAACAAATTTGTTGAGAATGATGAATTGAAAAAGAGGAAATTGAGAGCTTTCATCCCCAGGAATTTCACAGAGACGTTTGGTATTGTGAGAGGGGTCCCTCTGTGTTGGACGGAGGATGAAATTAAAGCTGGAATCATATCCAGCAAGAAAGTTGCATCAGTTACAAGATTTAAGAGAAGGAATGACAAAGATCCTAACAAATGGGATGAGACTGAAACAGTTAAAATTGGATTTTTTGGTGGTGATCACCCTGGGTGGGTGATATATAATCACACTGTGTTAATTGTTAACACTTACTACCCGGCTGTTCGACAGTGCCACAACTGTGGTAGACTAGGACATACCAAGAGAGGTTGTAGATCGAAGAAAAGGTGCCTAAAGTGCGGCAAGGATGAGGATAATTGTGACGGTAGTTGCGGAATCACGAGGTGTATTCTATGCAACAAGGATGATCATTTGGCAAGTGACAAGGAAAAATGTGGTAAATGGATAAATGAGATTAACACTAATAAGATTATGACTAGGAGGAAAATGTCGAAGAGAGAAGTTTTTCAGGAGTACAACATCCAGAATAGGTTTGATGTGCTTTGGGACGACGAGAACTTTCCGGCCATTTCTTCAGGCAGAGGCAGGTCTAACATTACAGTTAATACTCGTGAAATCGCTAATAGAGATGATACAGTCAACAACATTTTGACCCCATACACATATGGTTCAATGGCAAAGAAGCCAAAAAAACCTTATGTGCATCAACCAGGTGAAAAAATGCATCCTAGGATGTTTGACCCACCTACCCCGTCTGCTCCTGTTTATATGAGGGAGGATTATAAGGTCAGTGAATTGGAGAAGATTACCCGCGAACTTCTCAAATTCATGCATGACTTTTTTGCAAAAGATCAAAACCAGATTGGTTTGGAGGCTATGAGTCATTTCGAGTCAAGGATAAAAAGGTGTAGCAACATTCAACAGAGTAACGACAATATCTCACACAATAATAACAATGTCTGTAACTAAGATACTACAGTATAATATTCAATCTTTTTCAAACAATAAATCATACCTTGAGTTCTACGCCAATAAATACAATTACGACATCTTAGTTCTTTCTGAAATTTTTTCGGAAAGTAACAAAAATCCGAACAAACTAATAAAATACAACATTGTTCAGAAATTTAGGGATGATGGCTATGGAGGGGTAGCCATTGCACTTAAAAAATCTATCCGTTTCACCAAAATAAACTACGCAACCAGCTATGATATTCTTATTGTCAAGACAAGAAATCTCGGTAAAAATCTACATGTAGTTTCTGCCTATTTTCCACCATCGTTAACATTTGAAATTTTTGAAGATGAAATGCGAAAATTGCTCTTCTTTCTTGAGTCTTGTGAGAATGTCGTCCTTATGGGCGACTTTAACGCAAGAAACATTATCTGGGGAGACAATCAAACGACAAAAAGGGGCAAAGGACTTGAGCGCTTAATGCTTGAATCTAGGCTCAGATGCATCAATAGCGGTAAAGTTACATTCAAAAGGAATATCAGTGCAGATGGCTCTGTTCTGGATCTTACGTTTGTTAGTCCAACCGTTGAGGCTGATTGGGACTGTGTTGGTGGATACCTAGGAGGAAGTAGGCACTTTCCGGTCTCAGTTGAACTCAGAACAACGGGAAAGTCGATGAAAACGTTCTTGTCTAAAAGGAAACTGGAACAGGCGCTTAATAAGGTCACCCTCGAACCCGATTTTGATCGGATTGAGGAGTCCTTTAAGCTGGAAATTACTTGTGCATCATATATCCCTCTGGAAAATAGAAGTCCTAAATTCTGGTGGAATAAAGAGCTTGAAAAACTATTCAGACTACAGTTAGCGGCTACCAAGAAAGCTAAAAGGGTTCCAAACTATGAAAATCTAGAGGCAGCAAGGTGCCTTATAGAAAAATGGAAGAAGGAAGTGGCAAAAGCTAAAAAGGATTCTTTCAACAGAAAGATTATGGAGATTAATAATGCCTCAAACACAAGATCTGCTTGGAAATTTGTGAATAATGTCAAGGGGAGATGTAATCCCACTAGATCCCTATGGAATGAGGACAACAATTTGGAATATCTGGAACTTCTTAGAGATCAGGTCCCTAGGAACAACACAAGTTCAGACATCATTGTAAGAGAGCAGGAGATCATGGAAACTGTACCTTTTGAACTGGATGAACTGGAAAAAGTATTGGCCAGTAAGACAAGAAACTCTGCTGCAGGGAGTGATGGTGTTACTTACGCCATGCTTAAAGCTCTGCCTGGAATCTCCTTAAGAGCCATCCTGACGGCAATGAATGAGGCGTTTGTAAGCTGTACCTTAAGAGACAATTGGAAGATTATAAAGATTGTCCCAATACCAAAACCGAATAAAGACCACAATATCATTCAGAATTTCAGACCTATTTCTTTGATTTCAGTTTTTCTTAAATGTATTAATATGATGGTCAAAGATAGAATAATTAATCACATTAATACGAACAATTGTATACCGGGAAGATCTTTTGCTTATAGATCGGGTATGTCAACTTCCACTTGCCTGAACGAACTACTCCATAGAGTTGCGTTGTTAAAAAAAAACAACTTTAAGGTGTTGGTGTTGTCCTTAGACATAAATAATGCATACAACTGTGTCAATATTCATCAACTAAACAATTTGCTTGTCAACAACAACATTGATCATCATCTATCCAAGTGGATATACACTTTTCTCTCTAAAAGAACGCTAAAAATGGGTGCGGAAGAAGTTACGGTGGAAAATGGGCTTCCCCAAGGGAGCTGTCTTTCTCCAGTTCTTTTCAACCTGTATACAGCATCATTACATAGTCTCGAGGATACCCAAACTATGATTTTTCAATATGCCGACGATTTCATAATCATGTCATTCAATAAAGATTTCGACCTTGCCTTGTTCAACCTGCGCAAAAAAAATGCCAGTTTCAGGGAGAAATGCAGATCTCTGAACCTGTCCTTCAATCCCACAAAATGTAACACCATGTATTTTGCAAAAAATAGCACAAAAAAAATTGAGTTAACTATTGAAGGAAACGAAGTTGCTCAGTTAAGAAAGTTTAAGTTCTTAGGCAGGACCATTACAAATTCTCTCACTGTAAAGGACCATTATGAGAATATAGCAGGTCAAGTTAACAACAGAGCTAATATGCTGAAGTGTCTCACCTCTATCAAAGGTGGTCTTCATCCTAAGCCAGCTCTAAACATATACAAAAGCCTAATTAGATCTAAAGTCGAATATGCAAGGACTTCGACTGCAAGCTCGCCTAACTATGTTAACAAAAGGATTCAGGTTATGCAGAACCAGATGTTAAGGAGATGTCTTGGAGTGACAAGGTCCACTCCGATTCATGTTTTGTATGCCTTAGCTAATGAATTGCCTCCTAAACAAAGAGCCCAACTATTAACTGCCAAGGAGCTAATTAAAATCAAATTAAATAATCATACCCTTTTCGATATCATCTCTGACAACCCTCTTGTTAAGTCAAGCTACAGCCATATATATCACGAATTTAGTGAAATTTTTAACAATATTAATTTTCCATCCAACTTCTCTTCATCAGGATTACTTAATGTAAGAATTAACCTATTACCTGCCACGAAAGGAAGGACTTCAACTGAGGAGATTCAAGCGATTTACAACAGAGAGATTGCCGAGTACAAAAGTGATGGTTTCACAATTTTTGCTACGGATGCCTCTGTCTCGAACACCACTACAGGCTGTGGAGTTTTTAATTACACACATGGACATAGATTCTATTTTAAGTTCGATTTCAAATCATCTTCCACCTTTGGGGAACTCTGGGCCTTATTAAAAGCACTTGAGATTGCCATTGAAGATGAATACGACACCTGTGTTTTCCTGACTGACAGTCTTGCTGCGTGTAAGGCCTTAACCAGTGGGGATACCAAGAACTATATAGTTGCAGAATTTCACAACAAACTCAACAAATCGAAAATAAATAAATGTCATGTGCTATGGACCCCGAGCCATAGGGGTGTCACGGTCAACGAAGAAGCGGACAACATCGCCAAACTAGCCTCTGAATATGGAGCTAACCTTAGAGTGTATTATACCCCTGAAGAGGCCCTTCTTCAGATAAAAAATCGCATCCTGGATCAATGGAACGATGAATATACAGTCACCTCTCAACAAAAAGGACAACATTTTGCTTGCCTAGTTAACAACATTTACGACAAACCGTGGTATCATGGTGCAAGTCTTGGCTCAAAGGAAACCAAGGTAATAAACAGGCTTATGACGGGCCACTCATACGACAAAGTCTATCTACACCGTATAGGTGTAGCCACCTCACCACTCTGTGATCTATGTCATGTACCTGAGGATATACACCACTGTTTATTTAGATGCCGGAAGTATTTTACCATTAGAAATAACTTTACAATATTTTCTAAATTTAATAACGTCCAAGAGATTTTGAAAACAAAGGACGAAATTATTTACAAATCTCTAATCGACTTTATTGAAGAAGCTAACTTAGCGTTTTAAGCTGCCTTTTGAAAATTCGTTTCAAAGGAAAACCTAAACTAACCTGTGATACTAATTATAAGAACAAACGCTAGTCAACATACTGATATTATACATTATCTTTAACATAATCATTTTAACAACATGATCATAGTAATAATCATACTGATTACTACCTCATAATAAATCCACATCATCAAAATTTTAACCCCATCGATCCCATTCCCGCTTTCCCCCCTTTTGGATTTTCGCCTCCCTATTTGGATACTACCAATACGTATACGATTATTAGCATGTCAGATCTGCATCCATCATCATTTCACTAATTGCAATCTCCAATCCCACACCCCAAATTTTCCCCAGATTCTCGTCTAATTTCAGCCTGCTGCTCTGAAGAACTTCGTCAACTCATTTACTCACAACTTATCTATCTGGAGAACTGAATGCGGTACTTTTTACCGTCCCTCTTATCATCAGCTGCTCTCGTTATTACAACCCCTATTTTGGTGAACAATTAATTCTCTGTCCCATGTATGTATACATGTGGGCTTTCGTTTAAACACATCAACTGAGGAAACTGCTAAGGTGTTCGGATTGTTAGAACATCAACGGAAGAAACAACCTGGCTTATAGTGTCTCATAAACACTGCCATTTCGATATCACAATCCAAAAAAAAAAAAAAAAATTTAAATAATTAATAATAAATGATGAGATGAGGTTGGTGATGATGGATAAGGATGAAGGGATGATGAAGGGATGAATATGCGCCGACAACACGAACTGGAGGGCGAAAAAAAACAACACCAATTAACAGCGCGAACTTAAGAAAATCGGGCTCAAAATATCCGGTTCGATGCGACCAAAATGTTAGTGCCGAAAAAGAAAATAAATAATAACACGATAGTTTAATTTTCAGTATAAAAAAAGGAGCCAAAACTCTAATTTATTTAATTCAATAAATGATTTAGTGGTAACAAGTTTACCTTTGTACAACAATATGTACGTATGCAACGATATGCGGGATGAGAGCGAGAGAGCAACAAGATGCTTTCAATAGGCGGGATCGCGAACAAGTGGTTTGATGGAGAAAGGCGGCGGCAAAAAGTAAACAAAGCTACAACTAGTTACTCGTTAAAATCTGTAAAGCTACTCTTACAATGTTGCATTCAAAAGGAGTAGACAGATTTTAACGAGGGTTTAACTACGGCAAGTACACCGAGCAAAATGATTGAATATAAATTAAATTGTTTCAGGTTTAAACACCCGTTATAACGTTTTTTGCTTCTCCTGTGAAATAATGAAAATGAGGGTTACGCCTTTGGGCATTTCAGGTGACGTTATATTGGTGGACCACTATCAACATGCAAGCTTTGGTTTAGGAAAGAGGCAATCAGGCAGTCCAAAAAAAATGAACAGAAATCGGCGCTAGATAAATCTGGCCAGGCTATGACCTGAGGTCAAAATATCTCCTCGCACTAGAGAGGAAAAGATTGTCTACTTTAGTATCAGCTGTGACGGGACAGCCTCATCGGCGAACACGCCACAAGGTTGGGTATAGACTCCAATGACTTCTGTAGAAGCTGTGGAGATGCGGAAGAAGTGGAGAGCATTGAGCACTTGCTATGAGACTGTCCCGCTTTGAGTAAACGAAGTCTGGATATACTGGGGTCGGACTTTCTAGGTAGTCTAACAGATCTTTCCGTGCCGATATTCGTACTATAGAGAACTTTGTATATCAAACATGTTGGTTTCGATGAGGGGCATTTCAGGTCTATGTGAGCAACTAAAACTCCGAATATGACGGTCAGGCCTTTGTTACAACGAAAAACAAACGATTTTTTATTTTTAAAGGTATTTATTTTTCTTAAGATTTATTAATAAATCATATTAATCACTAAAGTTAAATAGTTATTTTTAACTGTTTTTCTTTTTTTTTTGTTGAATTCTCTAAATACTTTTTGCAAATTAATATTATTGAAATGAACTTCAAAAAAAGAATTTACCTCAGATACATGTTTTTGTGAATTGTTGTGTTTTTAACGGTTGGGTTGATTTGGTGATGGATGTTGTTTTGTTGATAATTTCTTCTCATGGAGAAATACATATGTTTGAGAGAGAATATGGTGAAACATTTCTGGATACAAGTACACAGCACTATTCTTTATAAAGGTAGTGTTGAAGGAAAAGAGAAGAATGAAATAATAAGGATAAGGAAGGTTGGGTGTAAAAGTATTAAAAAAAGGAATTTGCATTTACAAAATCATTACATTTACATAATCAACTTAAACTTATGAAGATACGCGAATATTTTCTTTGGCGAAAATAAACGAGAGCTAGAGATAGTGTTAAGAAAATGTTTTATACAAGTTAAGAAAATAAAAACAAATTGTGAGTATAAAACATGTTGGTTGTGGAATTTGAAGCATGTTTTAAAAATTTGCTTTGTTTTTGTTTGGTGGGAGGGGATGAAGGAGTGGGGGGACTGTAGAATTATATGATTTTTTTTGCCTTTTTTTAAAATAGTTTGTGTTTTGTTCTTGTTAAACAACAAGTGGGTAATTATTTTGTTAAAAAAAAACAAGTGTAATTTTTGTTTATGTTTTAATGGCGGGAATCAGATCTGCTGCGTCTATCACGTGAGAAACTGCGGGAACGACTGCGTGTACGTCTGGGAGAACGAGATCTGAAAAAAAGAATTATGAAGAGGCGAAAAAGGAAGAAATCGAGATAAATATGGGCTACAACAGGAAAATTAATTTACAAAATTTAACTTAAAAGTCTTACGTCTAAATAGTGGAAATCAATTTCTACAAATGATTTGTTGTATAAACAAATTATTTGTTTTTTTTTGCAAAAGAAAAAGAGAAGACAAAACATAATAAAAATAAATAATAAGACAAACATAAAATAATATCAGTTTCAAACAAAGAAATACGTCCACTTTTTTCATCATATACATATGTATATACTAAATAAAAAATATAAAAAACAAACCACAATATTGCAGATTTTTTAATTTGTTGGGCAGATTAATTTGTTGTTGATTTTTGTATGGTAGAGGTTGTTTGCTTGTAAAATGGTTGTTGAGATTTTGAATACATGTGGCAGAGTGAGAAGATAGTATATATTTTTGACTATTAATGATGCTGATTCTTGCTAATGTTTTTTTTGGCTGTTGTAGATTGAGATATAGACGATTGTTGATTGGTGGGTGGGTGTTTGTTGAACTGATCTGATCGATAGGTTGGTTGGTATGATGCTATATTTATTTGCTTAGAATAAGAGGGGTATATAAAATGATGACACGCTCGAGTTGGACGCAAAACCACTACGATGTATGTTTTTAATACAGTCCAAGAGGTGGTGGGTAGTAGTAGCAGTAAGTAGAGCAGGTGGTTGGTTGTGCAGAATTTCTACAGAAAAAAATGTTGGGCTTAAAGTTGCTGCGCTTTGGTTGATTGATGACAATAAAAAGCTGTGGCAGTTGAAACTATTTGATCATTTCTGAGAATATCAATCCTAAATTTGGAATAGCAGTAGTGGTTGGTTGGTTGGTTCATTGAGTGATTGCTTGGTAGTAGGCAGACGACTAGGATAGATTTGTTCGTTGATGATAAATGCGTTTCTTCATATACACATTTCGCATACGGTTCTAGCTTACAACACCGTGTTGGTTACCACATGAATTGAACCGCCGTCGAATTCACTGATGCGTTTTTTGATGTGACCGACCCCAAAATGATGATTGACTGACCGACAGACTTACAACGATAAAAGTGTTGTAGAGTTCTTAGGTTGTGATGGCTGAGATGATGATAGTTGAGTGGAGTTGGAGGGAGGTTGTTCTTCACCCCAAGAAGAAGTCTTCTTTACTTTTCACTCAGTTTGAAAAGAAGCGAAATATAAAAAACAAAAAAAGGAATTAGGTGTGATTATCACTTGTCATTACAAAAAAAAAAACATCATCATCTATATATGTTGCAAACGTTTTGCTACTACTATTGTGATATAGAGAGTATATATATAGCGCATTATTGTTGTAAATATTACGTCTGAAATGAAAAACTCTCGGGCTCTTTTCTCACATTCACAGAAAGAGTAGGAAAATGAAAACATATTGCTTCAAACAAATTTTACAAGAAAAAAATACATAACTTCATACTATACCCATTTGTGGTTGTTGATTTGAGGACGAAGGACGGAGGAATACGTTGGATGTGGTGTTGGTGGGTGGTGGCGATGATCTGCTTATAATGCTTGAAGATCTTGAAAGTTGTAGCGTTGTTAGCTCTACATGTACGTCGTTGTGCTCTAAGAGCTGGGACAGACTTAATAATTTTTTTGAGAGAATACTGTGTCATCAGCAGTTGAAGGCCTTGTTATGATGTGTTATTGAATTTAAACCTTGTTGTTCAATATTCTGAAATCAAATCCACTATTCTCTCACATAGATTCGCATCAAAAAGTACAGATGACCGTTTAATGTTCCTTAAATTTTTTCCCGTCTGCATTTTTTGATATTAATATTCAATTTTTAAATAGTTTTTGGCACATGTTCTTTTAACTGAAAAACCCCATTATTTTATATACACTATTAATAATAGGATTATTTGATGTTTTGTGTTTAGCACCTTCTATCATACATAGCTTTACTTCGTTTACGTATTACTAAACCATTTCAAAAGTAACTGAGAAAATTCTATTTGAAAATGCTTTTCAATTGAAATTGACGAAATTTGAGATTTCACACAGTAATTGACTAAATTTCATACGAAACGAACATTGCAATTTTCCATTGGAAATGTACTTAACTTCAATTGAAATTTACTAAATTTCTTTCTTAATTAAGATTTTGAATTTGAATACATTTCTTTTGAATTTGTGAATAAAAATCTAAATGTAAAATCTCATTTTTAAACGAAATTTAATCTATTTCCAATGTAAAATCTCAATTTAAAACAAAATGTTATAATTTCAATTTAAGTATCAAGTGAAATGTTCTAAATTACTGTTGATAATGGTGTAGATGCATATTTAAGCGCATAAAAGGACAATTTCAGTTTTAGAACAGGATGGCTGTTACATAGTGTAATCTTTGAGCCAAAGTGCCTCGCGCCATTTCCGACACAATCTCTCGCGGGCAAACCTCACAAAATAGCCCATTTTTTAAAACATTTCAATTTAATGAACACGAACGATACATGATGAAGTGGCTCTTGTTGTGGGCTGTTATTGCTGATTGATTTTGCTGTAATTCATTTGAAGAGGAGGGAGTAGTGTTGTGGCCGATTTTTATTTTTAGAGATTCAGATTTCTTGGTGATGAAAAGTGATGCAACAAAGCTAATAATGGTGATTGTAGGTGGTTTGTAGTGATGTTAAGTAGTGGTGGTGGATCAAGAAAATTACCGCCGCTGCTGATTCTTATATAATTAGAGTTGTTGGTAAGGAGACTTTCCTTTTAAGACATGAAAGAACGAACAAGCCAAAGCCCCAACTGTGATGGCGCAGCTGTAGTAGATGTAATGCCACTATAAATCAACTATATTGCGCTGCAGAGTAGATTAGGACATACTCATTTCATAAAGTTCATGACGAACAACACAAGTTGCACAATGATCAAGAGTTGATCAAAAGCTGATTCAATAGGTTGTGGTGATTAAGTTGGTGGTAAGTTTGGAGGTGGTTGTGGTGGTATTATATTTGGTAGTAATGATAGTGTTGTTAATAATATGGCATTTTTTCGACTGTAAAGGGGGGACGAATTAAAGTTGTTGATGGTATTGGTGGTGGCTGAGGCAGCTGAAGAGGATTTCGTTGAGAGTCGCAATACAATAATTGTTGTTTTTTTGGTGACTGTTGTGATGTTTTTAGTACTAGAAGTAATAGTTGTAGTAATAATAGCTGAGGTGGTGTTGTTGATGGTGCTAATAATGATGACAACGACGACGAGGACGACTCTTGAAGTAGAAGTAGTAGAAACGTTGTTGGAAGTTTTTGTTGCTGATGAGAAGGGACTAGTAGTGGTGGTTGTAGTAGAAGAAGAACGGATATCTGTCATCAACGATGCAGTTGAGGAGGAGGCATTTGAAGACAACAGTAGTAGTGGCAGTTTACAACTATTTCGTTGTGGAAGATGACGACTACTACAACAACGGCAGAAGAGATGTTTATGGTGGTAGTAGTAGTGGTGGTGTTGTTGTTGGTTGTGGTGGTGGTTGTGGTGATTTTGGTGATGGTTGAGATTTTGATGAATTTGTTTACAAACGACGACGACAACAACAACTACTTGCATTAAACCGTTCAGCGAAAGTGTCCGTCGTCTCAGTACTGTCCACAGTTGTAGTGTCACAAGTTCCTCAATATTTTGCTGTACTAAAATCATTTTCAAAACGATGGTGGTAGTGATCTGTAAAAGTTCAGTGGTGTGCTGTTCTGATGTCATAATTCTAATGGTCGGCCTTAAGGTGTTTGTGGTGTTGGGGGTGTTTTTTGTAGAGCAATTTGTTGTTATGATGAGGAGGAATGTTGTTGGTGGTGATGTTGTGTTGATGAAACTAATGTCATTTATTATTTTGTTGCTGAGGTGGTTGCTGAGGTAGTCGTTGTTGTTGTTGAAGTTGAAGTTGTTGATTGCTTTTTTGTTGTTGTAGTAGTAGGAAGAGGAGTAGTTGGTAGTAGTAGTAATAGATGTACTTGTGGTACAACAACAACAAATAGTGGAGGTGGTAGTAGTAGTAGTAGTTGAAGCAGAAGTTGACTTTATAATCCTGTAAAAATGAGGAGCGTATACCACGTTTAAAATAATTTTTAACAAAACGAAAAAAAATTAAGGGTACAAAAAGTAAATTATTTTCTCTCTATATATAAACGAAATATACAAATAGATATATGTGTATGTAATAAATACAAACAATTTCATTGATACATATACATATATCTTTAATTGTACCTATTTGATATCCGAACAAAGGCACACTCAATACGTGTAAACGAAAACATACACAAAAAACGGTACAGAGACAAATGATGGTTAACAAGAAAACTCTGTCTAACAACATACATCTATATGTGAGTGATTTATTCTCTGAAGGTTTTCTTGGCATGATCAATCATAGAATGATACATATGTACGTCGCATATATGTCAGGAAGAGAATTAGGACAAACAATACGGGAAAATACATGGAATGAGTGTATTTGCGCGAAATAACAAGCATTTATATATTATTGTTGGCAAAGGATGTGACAATAAAATCCATAAAACACTAAGGGCTTGTAAGATAGGCCCACTGTTCGTTGAATACTTTAGTTGAATGTTTTCGTCAAAACATTTTGTTGATGTGACAATAAAATCCATAAAACACTAAGGGCTTGTAAGATAGGCCCACTGTTCGATGAATACTTTAGTTGAATGTTTTCGTCAAAACATTTGGTTGTATCATTTTGAAAAATTTTATTACGAAGAAAGAGAATTTAAATTAATTTTAAACAATTAATTTCGACATCCTTTGGCAAGCTTATTACAACGGCTTTATTGACCATTAATATGTGTATAACATTTTCCTCTAATTTGACAAAAGTTCCCTGATTTCTTTAATTTTTGAATACCTATAAAATACAATTGTATTCCAAGAAACATAAAGAAATGTTTGAATCATTATAATGGGTGTCCCAAGAAGAACGCAATTTTTAAATCTCGCAACATTCGAAGTGTCATTGTTTGACATTTGAATAATTGTTATTGTTTGTTAGTAGAAGGTACGAGGTTAGTAAAAATGGAGAAGGACAGCGAAGGGAGTTCGTTAATTGGGTATTGGAGAGACAACATGAAAATGCTGATTTTGCCGATAAAATCATCTTCAGTGACGAGGCCCATTTTCATCTTGATGGCTTCGTCAATAGGCAGAATTGTCGCATTTGGGGTGCGGAAAATCCTCGAGTGATTCACGAGAAGCAAATGCATCCTCAACGTGTCACTGTGTGGTGTGGTTTTTGGGCTGGAGGAATCATTGGACCTTTTTTTTATGAAAATGAGGCAGGTCAAGCGCAAACAGTCAATGGTGTTCGGTATCGTGAAATGATAACCAGTTTTTTCTTGCCTAGAATTGAAGAAATGAATGTGGAGGGCATGTGGTTCCAACAAGACGGCGCCACATGTCATACAGCCAGAGAAACAATTCAATTGCTGCATCAGTAATTAAAAAATTGCGCTCTTCTTGGGACACCCTTTACATATGTATGTACAACATACAATTTTTTATCATATCGCTCACTTACTTAAAGAGTGAAATAACTCAAAATTTAAAATTTTTGAGATTGTCTTGCAGATGTGTTCATTTTGCAAATGTCTATTAATTAATCTCAGCGAATTTTAGTTTTTAAGTAAACAACGGTATTACGGATCATTTAATCGTTTTAGGCATATTATTTCATATTAATTATTTATGTATCTGTTTGTAATGAATTTAGGTTACTTGTCTCGAAAATATTTAATTTTGAGTTAGGTCACTCTTGAAAAAAATTAGCGATTTTCCACATTTATTGTCCTATTTCGTAAATATTCTTTGAAATATTCGAAACTTAATTTTTAGGAATATGCAAAAGCAACGTCGCTGGTGAAAAAATAATTAAAAAAAATCGCGATATACCTATTAAGAAAAAAATATTTAGAAATATACAAAAAGGTATAATATTTTGACATTTAAATATTCTGAAAGTTTGAATACTTGTATTCATTATTTTTGTCTTAGAATTCGTTTTTCTATCGCATAGTTGTAGGACATTGGTTTTAATGTAGTTTAAGGACATTACAACACGTAAATTGTGCGCAAGACTGGGAATAAGTATGTATGTATGTGCGTAGAGCCACCAACCCCTAGTTCCTATACATCTTTGTAAAAATCATATATTTATCAAGAGAAAATATTGGTTCCACTTTCTTTCATATGAATGCTTGTTATTCCGCATAAAAAACAATGGCATAAATTAGTAAATTTGTTAATGTTGCGCACACACATAGAGAAAAATTAATTATGATTGTTTAAATCTAAGAGGGAATGGGACGTAAATTTAGTTGGGGGATTGGGGGATGCTCGATTGCGAATATGAAACATTGGCAAATACAATGATTATTGTATTGTTAGTAATAATGCAAACAATACTGTTTGCTTTAGAACAATTAATCTATAAAACTCCTAAAAATACTTTTTTAAAAACACATTTGTGGCAGATGACAACACTAAATTCTAAATGAAATTATAGAGTATTTACAATACTATAAGCAATATTGAAACTTACCGGTAACGAGCGCTACTGCTACCGCCGCCGCTAGCAGCTCCACGGCCACCAGCAGATTCGCCAGCACCGCGGCCGCCACCACTTCCTCCTCCACTAGTGCCACCACGACGTCTGCTACCTTCGCGGCGGGAACGTCCAGAAGACATTTCTACACGGATGCGGGTACCACAGCAGCGACTATATAATTATATAATTATAACATTTATTTTATTCACTTGCAAAAAGAAACTCTTTAAAAAATCAATCAATCAGTACTTACGTTCCATCTAAAGCACTGGTTGCGTCTTCGGCATCACGTCTGTCTTCAAATTCCACAAAGGCAAAACCTGGTGGATTACGTGCCACCCAGACATTACGTAGAGGGCCGTATTTGCTAAATGCGTTTTCTATTTCATATTTTGAAGCGGATGAGCCCAAATTTCCCACATAGACTTTGCAAGCCAAATCCCATTCACGATAGCGACGCATATTTGTGTTTTTGTTTAGATCTGCAATAAAGCAAAAAAAAAACTTTACTAAATATATATTTAGCAAACAGTTCTCGTTTAATCATACTTGGCTGTGCGTATATTTCTAATAATTTCGACTGAAGTAATCGTTGTAATAAGGATATTGATAATGGGAGTTTGGTGGCTCCCGAAACAGATCTGTCTATGCAACCATTACAACCGCCCCCAATACATGTCACTTCTTTAATTTTTAACAAAGTTGTTTTCATATACTGAAAACAACAATAACGATCTTGAGCCTAGTACAAAAACAAAATATGTACTAAATACATATATTTTATATAATAAAAAAAACTGAATTAATATTACGAAATAAATTCCTCTCATAATTATATTCATACTTTTTATTTAATTTATACTCGAAATTCTTACAATCATACAAAAATACACACAAACACATGTGTGTCTTTCTTTTTTTCCTGAACAAGATGGCGACCACTTTGAATAGGTATACATACCTATTTTTCCTAATTTTTCTTTTGCATAATTCAATATTTTCTTTAGAAGTGTTTCATTCATTTACTTTGATTAATTAAATTAGACTTACCTTTAATATTGAGCGCTCCTGAATAATATTTTTATAAAATTTTTTTGTACAATATTGTTTCTGACCCAACTTTTTTGTACACGATTTCACTTTTTTTCTTGAAAATTTGGGAGACAGCAAAAACACACCTTTTCAGCAAGCTAATTTTTTTGTAATGACACCAGAGTATTCGTTTGTCCACGGCGTCAATTTGCGACGCTGACGGTTTCGCTTTATTTCTCTCAGCCAATGCTATAACTTAAACCAACGGCGGTTACTGATATTCTTGTAGAGGGCATGTCTTAAATCAGCACGTACTGCGTCAGACGTCGTACGTCGTACTAATGCATATCAAAATACTATAATTACCACAGAGATAACATTACTTAGTCCAGATTCACACAAGACAATTTTTTCCAAGCAAGTGTCAAAGTTTGCAATCGTGTATACATAGCATAAATTAAGTTTTGCGCAGCCGTAACGTTGCACGCTGGAGCATATTCACAACAAAAATTCTAAAGTATTTTTTTTATTTTGTTTTTTTTGCTCTTATATAAAATTTTATTTCTTATTTATCATTCCATTTTAAAAGGTTCGCATACATGTCATCTTTTTCCTCTGTTTTTAGTTCCTAGTTACACGGGCTGAATGTTCAGCAGATTATCGGCGTTTTGTAGGAGAGAGGGGCAGTCGGAAAGGGTGAAGAAAAAACTCACCCGTACTCGGGCTCAACGTTTTGTGTTTTTCATTCGCACATTGAAACAACAACAATTCACACGCGAAATAACAAGAATTCACAAATAGCTGAAACAAAATTACGTCGTGTAAACCAAAGACAATATAATTTAAGAAGTCATTCCTTCCTGTAGCGAGTAATTGTCAGTTAAGCGTGGTATTATGTTAATTTTTCGCGTTGAAATCCCATAAAAAACAAAGTCGCGAAAAAAAACCGCGAAATTTTTTCGTTTGTGGTCAGGGATACCATACGTCATCCTTTCGGAGGACATGTCCTCCTTTTTAACCACTTCCTCCCGTCCTCTCTCCTTTTTCAAAAATGATGGATTTGTCCTCCTTTTTCACAAACAGTAAACCTCCACAAATGTTATATTCGGAACTACTTTTAGTACAAAGTTAACGATTTTTATACCTTACTATTTTTATACACTCGATCATAGGATGGGTTTGCCATCAGCTAGATGACTGAACTACTTTTTGATATAGCCCCATACGATTTGTCTTCTTAACGCCGTAGAGACAACAAACTTCTACTGATCGGGCTGAAAATTGGTAACTAGGGTTAATTTATACCCAGAAACTTTCACGCGACTAACGGTAGTCATAGGTCCACGTTTTGATATAGCCCCATACAAAGTTCCCTCAAGATTTGATTTCTTTACGATACAGAAACCACAAATTTCAACGAATTTGGCTGAAAATTTTTAATATGAGTTTATTTGCATACAAAACAATTAATATGCGAAACATGGTGGAGGGTATATAAGACTCGGCATGGCCTTGATTATTATAAGTTTGTTTCGAGACAGATGTTTGTAACATCTAAAAAAATCGGTTCATAATTAGATGTAGACCCCATATATCTATAGTTTTCAAATATAACATTACATCTCAAAAAAACCAAAATGTTCATGAGATCTCGTAGTACATTTAATACTTAATTTAATAAGTTGAGTGTTGGAAATAGTCAAAAAATGGACTGACATGGGAATGTCATATATCGATCCATAGTTAATGATACGCTATATACATTTTTGCTAAAATCCCGAAATCGAAAATTTCCTGTTGTTCCAGAAAACCAGAAATATTTTCTTTTGACAAATCATTATCACTAGATAAATAACTTTTATTTAACTTGACAATATTTCTTATTCTACTCCAATGGGGTGGTATACGGTATCATGCTGTCGGTTCTGCCGGACTTTAGACCTTCCTTAAGGGTTCAAAGTATAATTTTTGATCATAGTAAAATTCTCATCCTTTCTAATTACTGTTTTTAATGTCCTCCGAAAGTTCAAAACTCTCTTTGTAAATGCCACAAATGTCCTCCTTTTGTGGCACAAAAGTCCTACTTTCCAAAAAATAGTGTTTGGTAACCCTTTTTGTGGTACTATGTTTATTTCAACGCAAAAAGTAACATTTTGCGCCACCACAAATTTAACGCCGTTACAAATTGAACGCCGCAACAAATTTAATGCCGCCACCGTCACACTCATATTTGTTTATATTTATTTTTGTCCGCAAGAAACTCAGCTGTTGTAAATATTAGAAATAAAATTTCCTAATAAAGAATAATAAATTTAATTATCTTCCGAAATAAAGAAAAAGAATGCAAAGATGTGATAGGAAAAATAATTATGTTTATGGAATAAACCAGAAGAGCGAAATTCCAATTGGATTGCAGTACAAAAGCAAAAAAATGTGTAAAACACTGGAAGGACATGTAACTAATGTAATAATGTGGAATTTGTCTTGTAATTAGATATGTACATTTATGTTTGTATGTTTAGAACATTTGTGTGCAAAAGCCCGGAGAAACATTATGGACGGCTAACGCTACTAAAGCAGTAGGACAATGGAATTGGACAGTGCCTGTGATCTCGATTTGGAAATGGTTGTAAGAACATACATAGTTAGTTCTTGCCAGCCATAGAAGTTGGAAGAAGATATTCCGTTTATGGACGGATGTATTATATATATGTCAACAAATATAATGTAAATCCTTAAATATAATAATAAAACTTATTTTTCGATTAATCAAAACATCATTTTATTTATTTATACTCGTAGGAAATTATTTCGTTATTTATAACATTGTACTACTCTGGCTTTTCATGTCTCACAAACATCGCCTCCGCAACAACACAAAATAAATAATTTATGTATAACATTAGCACAGTGATCTCCAATAATATTTCCTTTATGACATTTAAATTAACTATTTTCTAAGTCGGCATTATTCCAATTAATTGATTCGAATTTTATCTTTTGTTTGTTTTCAAGAACGTTAGCAAAAAGAAAAAATACACATACATGCATATAATAACACTGACACACACACATCCTAATTTGTAAAAAAGCGTTCCATTTTTCAACTCGAAATAACATTTTGCGAAATTTTTTCGTGCCTAAAGCACGGTACTATGTTCCCGTTTCACGGTGAAATCCCATACAAAAACCAAAGTTGTGAAAAACTGAGTGAAATTTTTTCATTTGTGGTACTGTGTTTATTTCAACGTGAGAAATTGACATTTTGCGCAGATACAAATTAATTGAACGCCGCAACAAATTGAAGCCGCCATCATTGTACTCCTATTTATTTACATTCATATTTGTCCGCGAGAAATTCAACTGTTGTAAATATTAGCAATAAAATTTCCTAATAAAGAATACTAAATTAAATTATCTGAAATAAAGAAAACTAATGCAAAGGACGGAAAATAATTATGTACATGGAATAAACGAGAAGAGTGACATTCCGATTGGATAGCAAAGCAAATTTGCAAAACACTGGAAGGACATGTAACTATATGTAATAATGTGGAATTTGTCTTGTAATTACATATGTACATTTACGTTTGTATGTTTAGAACAATCGTGACGAAAAGCGTGGAAAAACTTTGTGGACGGCAAACGCTACCGAAGCAGTAGGACAATGGAATTGGGCAGTGCCTGTGATCTCATATTTAAATGGTTATAAAGAACATAGTGAGTTCTTGCCAGCCATAGGAGTTGGAAGAAGAAAATCCGTTTATGGATAGAAGTATAATTTATATATGTCCACAAATATAATGTTAATCCTTAAAAATAATAATAAAACATATTTTTCGGTTCATCAAAACATCATTTTATTTATTTATATTCACAGTAGGAAATTATTTTGTTATTTGTAACATTGTATTACCCTGGCTTCTGATGCCTCACAAGCATCGCCATCGTATCAACACAAAATAAATAATTTATTTAATTATAACATTAGCACAATGATCTTCAACCATATTTCCATTCTGCAATTTAAATTAACTATTTTCTAAGTCGGAATTATTCCATTTAATTGATCATTGATTCTCAATTTTGTGATTCTAATTTAAACTCGTGTTTGTTTTCAAGAAAAGCAAAAAGGAAAAAATGCACATGCTTATACACAGACACATACATATAAAAGTGACATCTCGACACACACACTTCAAAAATGCAATGCGACCTTAGTAAAAAAGCGTTCCATTTTTCAACTTGAAATAACATTTTGTGGAATTTTTTCAAGCTGAAAAAACATAGTACCCACCTTAAAGGTGGGTACTATGTTTTTTCGGCACGAAAAAATTTCGCAATATGTTCGGCCTGTTTCTGTATTTCTAACGAAAGTCTCTGCGAACGAAAACCAGTCACTCACTTTCGTCGGGAATTTGGTTTCTCTAACGTTCTATTGTTCGTTCGCCTGGCCTTACGTCAATGACGTTAGCAATTTACCAATTGGAAAATAATGTAATTGCCAGAACAATAATTTCACAACTTCCGGTCTAAAAAAGCACACATTTTTGTATGGTCGACCTTATCAAATACATATCTGTACTATTTACACTAGCGGTCGCCAAAAAAGCAACCCTGGGTGGTCAGCTGAGCTGCACCAAGACTCTCATTTCTTTCTCTCCCTCTCTCACGTCTCTCTCATTGTGCACTGATAATTTTTTTCCATCTTAGGGAGCAACCAATATTGACTTCTTTATGCTAAAATATGTACACATATGTACACAATTTTATTATTATTTAATTGTTTTTACCATAATTATATTAATATCTACTTATTTTTTGCTCTTAATAATGTTTATTTTGTCATTGTTCCTATCAGTCGACAAATAAAATAATAGGCATGTTTTCGTTACAAGCTAGCACTTTTAGTTTAGCACTTTGCAACGAAAACAACTGACTTCCACTAACTGTCACATAAGCAATAAGTGGCGGATTTTCACTATCTGGTAGCAATGGTGTCATGAGTTGCGAAGAAAGAACAGTGCGAAACAGACAAAAAATTCGTGAAAAGTATTTATAAAACATATATTTACTATTCTATGTTCAATTGTTTACACTCTTTTGCAAATATTAAAATAATTTTCCATTTTTGTTCTTCTTCTTCCCGTTAATACACAATAATTGATAAAATCTCTCCAAAAATGGGATGCCATATTGCTAAATATAGGGTGCCCAATCTGGCAACATCATACTCGATTAAGACATGAACACAAGCTCCAAACTTCATCGGGAACTAATAGTGCTTAAAAGTGCTTAGCTCCCCATACAAATTAAGCACTTATGGTGTAACGAAAACACGCCTAATGTGACTCGATCTGACATTTGTGTTCGCCGAGATGACAGCAAAGAGAGATAGAGAAACCAAAATTTGCACTGAAATGATAACGTTTTCGTACGAGTTCATTATCGTGCGACTTCTCGTTGTGATGGTAGTTAGTGAAACCCAAATCAGCTGTTGTCGTCTGGCAGGCGAACGAAAGCTAATTTTTAAGTTACAGAAACAGGCTGGTTATTTCGAGTTGAAAATTGGAACGCTTTTTTACAAAGTCGCATGGCAATTTGGAAGCGTATGTGTCAAAGTGTCACTTTTATATGTTTGTATGTGTGTATATGCATGTTTTCTTTTTGCTAACATTCTTGAAAACAAAATTCGAATCAATAAACAATTGGAATAATGCCGACTTAGAAAATAGTTAATTTAAATGTCAGAAAGGAAATAGTGTTGGAGATCATTGTGCTAATGTTATACATAATTTATTAATTTTGTGTTCTTGCGGTGGCGATGTTTGTGAGACATGAAAAGTCAGGGTAGTACAATGTTATAAATAACGAAATAATTTCCTACTGTTGTACGAATATAAATAAATAAAATGATGTTTTGATTAAACGAAAAATATGTTTTATTATTATATTTAAGGATTTACATTATATTTGTTGACATATATAAATTATACTTGCAACCATAAACGGAATATCTTCTTCCAACTTCTATGGCTGGCAAGAACTAACTTTCTATGTTCTTTACAACCATTTCCAAATCGAGATCACAGGCACTGTCCAATTCCATTGTCCTACTGCTTTAGTAGCGTTAGCCGTCCATAATGTTTCTCCTGGCTTTTGCACACAATTGTTCTAAACATACAAACATAAATGTACATATCTAATTACAAGACAAATTCCACATTATTAAATTTAGTTACATGTCCTTCCAGTGTTTTGCACATTTTGTTTGCTTTTGTACTGCAGTCCAATTGGAATTTCGCTCTTCTGGTTTATTAAATAAACATAATTATTTTTCCTATCACATCTTAGCATTCTTTTTCTTTATTTCGAAAGATAATTTAATTTAGTATTCTTTATTAGGAAAATTTATTTCTAATAATTACAACATTTGAGTTTCTTGCGGACAAAAATAAATATAAACAAATGGGAGTGTTACGGTGGCGGCATTAAATTTGTTGCGGCGTCAATTGTGGTGGCGCAAAATGTTACTTTTTCCCGTTGAAATAAACAGAGTAACACAAACGAAAAAATTTCGCAGTTTTTTTCGCGACTTTGTTTTTATATGGGATTTCAACGCGAAAAATGAACATAGTACCACGCTTAAAAAACATAGTACCCACATAGATGATCAAATGCAAATTCTTACTGGAAAGTCACTTGACAGATCGTTTAGATGTAAACCGGCCCTTAAGGGTATATCTTAAATAGTCCTGATTCATAGCAGGCAATTTTTTCAAAGCAAGTATCAAATTTAGTTTGTTGGGGAGATAGCTCTTTCCGCCTGCCTCTCTCTACAAAACTTTGACACTTGCTTGGAAAAAGATGCCTCGTGTGTCTCAGGACTAATAGGAACTGGAAATTCAAAAATCCTTATTCACACGATACTTTTTTAAGTAACTTATATCTTTTGAATTTGTGTGTACGTTCACACACGTATTTACACCCATTTTTTTGTTTTGGCTTTTCCTGTGTGAATTGTTGTTGTTTCCAAGTGCGAATGAAAAATACAAAACGTTGAGTACGGCATACTCCCCCCCCCCCCCTTCCGACTGCCACTCTCGCCCACAAAACGCCGATAAGTATACTTAATACTTAAGAAAAAGTATAATGTAAATGGAGACAAAGAGAATCAGCGATCAGATACTAAATCAGTACCATGATACAATAATTGTAAAGGTAGTCTCAAGCTAACAGCTGATTACAATTTTTTTATTTTGGCGTGTTTGACAGCATTTTGGTTGTCAATCTCATTGTTTACATTCCACATGTTTGTTTACATTTTTTGACAGCAGTGGAGAGCGAAAAAAGGAAACGTATGAGTTTAAATTTAAATTGGAAAAAAGTAATAGGAAGTGAAAAAAATAAGATTGAGTGAAAAAATATAATATAAAGTGGAGAAAACAATAAAAAATTATTGTTGTTTTAAAATTATATTGTGTGTTTGTTTTTATTTTAAAAAATATATACTTTTCTAATAAGAAAAAATGCGCAAGTGCCGCATTTGTGACAAACGTGATGACCATGGAAATGGATCGTTTTTCAAAATACCGAAAGATGGAGAGCTCCGAAAGAGAGAAAGCGGTCAGTTCATCTGCGACGATCATTTTTTGCCCTCGGATATTGTAAGAGGAGCAAAAAAGAGCGTGCTATTGACTAATGCAATACCATTTGTTGTGTCTGATCTGTGTCAAACGCCACCTCCAGAGTAAGTAACTCCAGTATTGGAAGCAATGAATATTTATGTCCTTTTTCTAATTTAGTGTCAGTTTTCCATCGATAAGCTCCGACATTAATTTTAATGATGAGATGGATATGTCCTTTGGTTAGTAAGAAACATATCAGTATAAATAAATTTTTTAAATTTTTATTTACAAATCTTTTTCTAGTATTCTTCCTGAAAATCCCTTGGAATACACAGATATGCGAACAGAAACAGAGTAAGATTATAAAATTAAACACTTCCTTCATCACTCTATGGCGGCACATTGTTGCGGGGGCCCTCACACAGGCGAGCAAAAAGTCCGCCCCTGCAGACCGAAAAAAAAAAATTCCGCATGGAAGGCCCTACAGCGAGGCCTTGACGCCTATGTGGCGGCCTCAGAACCACATGTGAATCCCCAGCCCCTAATGTGGGGTCTGTCGTAGGAGCTAGGGAGAAGCTGTTAGACACCCCGGGGGCTGGCGCACCATTATGCGGTGGTGCCCAGCCGTGTCTAATACGTTATTTGTTTATGTGTTGTGACATTGTTTTGCGATTTTTTTGTATGTATCGTTGGGATGGCCCTTCTTTTGGGACATGATGGGAAATGATCTGGGGAAGAGATTTTTGTGACGTGCAACGGCTAAACTATTCTCTTCCAACCAACGGAAGTGAAACTCATACAAAGGAAGAGAAGTTATCATATAGAAATGCAAATGTATAGTAGGAGAAATTACAAATATATTCAATTTGCAGTTTGTGTAATAGGAATATATTTACCAATACCATTTACCAGTAAATCATAATTTGGCACATAGAAGCCTAAATTTCGCAGCCATTTTTTGCTAGCGGAGATTGTTCAGAAAACCATCGGAGTGTGAAGTCTTAAGTAGTGCACAATAGTAGTCATAATAGTCCTGGAATTGGACTTTGAACTCACAAAAAAGGTTTAATCATTTTCTAGTATAAACAAGTGGCTGCGATTGATACGGCGAAATTTAAATTGGAAAAAAGGCGGTGAATCTGGAGGAAATTCCCAAGATAGGGTTGGTCTTCGGTAATGAGTGGCGACATACAACAACAATCAAAGGAAACCAAAAATCCACAACATATATATATATATCACTCTGATGACCGTTACAGGAGGATCTTACGTAAATATATGCTTGTAGTACTAAAAGGATCACCAGGTCAGTTCACCCATTGCAATTATTATACGTGGAAATCGCAGCCAAGATTAAATCGATAAGGGTATTTATATATACTTGTCTGTGTGTGCTAAAAACTCAAGAGTCCCGGAAGGATGATATTATTTGTATCGAGTGCACACTTGAACTATAATTTATTAACCCTAAATAAATGAGCCAAGGCTGTGTGATTGATTTGCAAAAAAAAAAAAAAATAATATAATCATCTGCCATTAAATCGCGCCTTGATACCACACTCACGGCTAAAGATCCGACATTTTGTTTTATAAGGAAAATAACCCAATAATTTTAAGTTTTGTTTTACCATTTAAGTATTTGTTTTTATTGTTTAACGGAGATTACTAATACTAGGCTTGTCTTCATGGTATCGAAGTAAACGTTTTCTTTTGTGATCCTTAGAGGTATAGATATAGTCACAAACACAGTTTTTACTAAGGGCTAAATATTTATATTCTTTCGTTTTTTATTGACTTTTATTATTCAAGTTTAATTTATTTAGTTTTATTATCGGTCTTCAGGGAGCTCCTTTAAGGCTAGGTTTAGAAAGGAAAAACATCATATAATTACGAAGGAAAATAGGTATATAACGAATGAAATAACGATAAATCGTCCAGCCCCTTGTAGTTTCTAGTATCAGCGCATAAGAACGCGATAGTGTATACCTCATAGGAAATAGACTTATATGTATTAGTGTATTTTTGTATGTTAAGTGTAGTGTTAAGAAGTTCACCATAAAGATATTCGGACATTTGTGTATGTTAGTTTATTTTCTTTACAGTAGTCTGTTAATAACCAAATGTTAACCGTTTAGGAACAATACCTGCCTGATACCAGGGTTCGCAAAAAGGTCTAACGGACCATTCGTTTAAATTTGAATATTTCTTTTAAGAAAAGGATTTAAAAATCGTTAAGTAAATTAAAATATTAGTTTTTAAGCTTTATTCATGTGGTAATAACGACAGCAAGACTTTACAGAATACAAAATACTTAATTAACTTATACTAGAAGATAAACTTTAGGGTAGGACTATTCATAAGTATTAATAAATAAAATATTATAATGTTTGACCCGAAATGAACAGTATGATGTGTAGAATGTGCTAAGGTAAAGATAATGAGGGGGAAGTAAGGTGAGTGAAGAATGTGATGTGAGCGAGCATATGGGGTCACACCATAGGATGGTGGAAACCGGGTGACCATGGTAGGGAGGGCGGCTGGAGGTCTGGAGGTACCTCCCACTCTAATGGAATTTATGTGGCTTGTTTGTATTTTTGTTTTTATGGTTGATTTTTTTATTGCTACGTACCTAGGGCGGGGACAGTGGGACGGGACCTCCCCAGGAGAGTCGATTGAGCTAGCCGGCGCCATTCGAAGCTGTCCCCTTGCCGCGAATAGGATCACGTAACAATATGGCGCCCAAGCGAAAGGGGAACGTTATCTTAGATAACGTTTTAGTAGATATGATGTGTATGACAGCTAAGCACGTGACAATAGACCGCTAGACTAAGATGAAATAGCCCTACATTTCAATTTTGGACCGGAAGTGAAAAGTTTGAAAGCTTCGTAGCCATTCTTTCCGAGAGTCAGAAGAAAGTTGTACGAAAGTTTTCAAATTTTGAAACGGAAGGAAAATAGGAGAAATGAGAAATTCAAAACGGGACAATTGGTGGCATAGGTAGAGTGTTATACTACGCTATTTGCACTGATTACTCCGTAGAATAATTTGAATATAGTTTCTGCTTAAATTTCGAATGTGGAACAGATCCCAAGACAGAATGATAACCGCTCTAAAGTTTCGTTAGAGGACAGATGTATCAATAGGCAGGGACTGAAGTCTGATAGGGTCATTGAGGTGACATATCAGGACACTATTTGAAAGGATCAAAAGTTCTTTATAACGTAGTTATTGTTTACCACATTCCATCTAGAGCCGCCGCATCACTTTCACCATACTGACCCCTCTGTTTGTTAATGAAATTTTGTTCAGATTTTTTGTTTTGGATTTTGCGAGAGTGTAACATTGTAGAAGAGAGCCGTTAGTGACATTGTGGAAATCCTGAGGCGCAGTCATAGATAATTTAGGAAGTCATCTAGTGTGATGAATGTAGAAACTCGGTCTCAGGCTAAAAAAAGGAGTAGGCCGGAATTATTTGATTTGAATAGATCTACGTATATAGAAGACAAAAGAATAAAAGATAATACCGACACTGATATGGCTGAGGGCGGAAACAGCGATGATGTTCCATTTAGGGACATGTCCAATACCATTATCACTCGAACTCCTGTTACCCGTAACGAGGATCAAAGACCGACTCATCCTACTACCTCTGGCACGATTCCTGCTGAGGCCTTGGTATTCCAAAGAAGTTTAGAAAGTAGGGTGCAATCGGTGCAAAACGAGATGGGAGATATAAGGAAAGCTCTGGGGGATTTAGCCATGACTTTACGGGAACTGACGAAGAAGCCAGCTAATCAACCCCAAGAGGAAGTTCGTGTTTCTACCGGTAGAGTGGATCGCGCCACACAGGAAATGGAAACCGGAAGTACTACTGCTCCACAAGTTCCTCCAATTATCGGTTCGACGTCTGCAAATCACAAAAAAGATTTTAATGCTATTAGAATCAATAAATTAGGCCTTATTTTTGATGGCAACTCTAATGGGTTAGGAGTTGAAGAGTTTGTGTATCGGTTAGAGTATTTCCAATGGCAATATGGTATCCCATGGGCAGAAGTGATTAGGGATTTTCCGTTAATTGTGACAGGGCCAGCGGAATCGTGGTACTGGCTATTTCAGAAGACGAATAAATTTCATGACTGGCCTCAATTAAAACACAGTCTTTTAAGCCAATATCAAACATCAAGGTCGAATTTTGAGATACTGACTGATTTAGCTCAAAGGAAACAACAACCCCATGAATCAATAGATACCTTTTTTCACGTTATGGGCCAAATTCGAGCGAAATTAGTTCAACCTATATCAGAATTCGATATGATTAAAATTATGAAGAAGAATGTTAGGGAAAATATTGGCAGGATTGTGTATCCTATACAAATTTCGTCCGTGGAACAACTCAGAATCGAGTGTAATGAAGCTGAGAAGAATTTTCCGAGGGGGGATAACCGAAATATTCCAATGCACCCACGTCCCATGAGACAGGTTAACGAAATTTATTCCGATCCGTCTGAGTTTAGCCAGTTTTATGATTACGATAACTCGATGACAGAACAAGTTTCGGAAATCCAATATGACCGTCAATCCAGGCCTACGTTGGCATGTTGGAATTGCCGGAAGACCGGTCATACGTTTCGAGAGTGTGAGGAGACTGTAAGGACCCTATTTTGTTATAAATGCGGTAACCCTGGAACCACTACTCCGAAGTGTAACCTTTGCCAACAGGGAAACCGGTCCAGAGGCGTAGAGAATGCGGGGGGCCTACGTCCGAAGGAGAACCCCTTTCGAACAAAGTAAGAAAGTCGAGTGCCACGAATAATGTCAAGACTAATATCATTGAATCTTTTTTGACATCAAATGAGCAGAGATATGACCCAGGGGGTCGTCATTACGTACCAATTGAAATGAGAAAGGAGTATTATGATAAAGTTAGGACGAGAATTTTTGGATCCAGTGACGTATGGGAAACTAGATCCATGAGTATACCCAAAGTAAGACTCAAATTTGCAGAGAAGAGGCGAACATTTAAAAATGTGATCGATTCAATCTTGAGGGCTAGTCTGACCGATCCGAGGGCTTTTGCAGAAGTTGAAATTCAGGGAGTGACGATGAAAGGGCTCCTAGATTCGGGGGCCTCAGTTAGCATATTAGGTCAAGGCTGCAGGGAACTTATAGAAAATTTGGGATGTAAGATTAAAACCATATTTTCGAATGTTAAAACTGCAGGAGGCCAAAAACATCGTATTCTAGGCAAGGTATTTTTAAGTATATCATATAAGGAAACAATAAAAGAAATGGAATTCTATTTATGCCCGACTTAGAGCAGGGACTTTATCTCGGTATTGATTTTTGGAAATTATATGGATTATCCCCGGACATTATTAAGGCCGATGAGCTAAACATAGAACAAATTCAGCAAGATGTGAGAGTTGAGAATGACGAATACAAATTAAATCCACACAACTTAACCCAGGAACAAAACAATAAGCTACAAAATGTAATAAGAAAGTTCGACACGTTTGAGAATAAGGGATTGGGCCGGACTAGCCTGGAGAAACATGTTATAAAGTTAGTTGACGGTTCGGTGCCTGTGAAGGACCGCCACTACCCAATTTCTCCAGCAGTCCAGGCCATAGTATATGCCGAGATAGATAATATGCTCAAGCTCAACGTGATCGAGGAGAGCGAAAGTCCGTGGAGCAATCGGACAACTGTAGTACGGAAACCAGAAAAAAATCGATTCTGCCTTGATGCCCGAAAACTAAATAAACTAACTATCAAGGACGCTTATCCGCTCCAAAATATTGACGGCATCTTGAGCAGAATCGACGAAACCTACTACATAAGCAGCGTCGATTTGAAGTATGCCTTCTGGCAAATTGAGCTTGATGAGGAGAGTAAGGCCTACACTGCGTTCACAGTCCCTGGCCGCCCTTTATATCAATTTAGGGTAATGCCATTTGGGCTCTGTAACGCAGCGCAGCGCTTATGTAGGTTGATGGATAAAGTCATTCCTCAACACTTAAAAGATAACGTCTTTATATATTTAGATGATCTTCTAGTCATATCAAGCGAATTTGACGAGCACGTACGACTGTTGGGTGAGGTGGCCAATTGCCTAACGAGGGCCAATCTAACAATTGGGTTGAAAAAGTCCCAATTTTGTTTTCGTGAATTAAAGTATTTAGGATTTATCATAGGCGATGGCAAATTGAGAACAGATCCCGAGAAGGTTAGGGCTATTCGAAACGTCAAGGTACCCAGAAGTCCCCGTGAAGTCAGAAGCTTTCTAGGAACCGCCGGTTGGTACCGACGTTTCATAAAGGACTTCGCATCGATTTCTGCACCGTTAACCGATACACTTAAGAAGTCAAAGAAATTTTGAAATGAATGAGGCGGCAATAATAGCATTTGAAAACCTTAAAAAAGCATTGACCTCAGCCCCTGTACTCCGTCATGCGGACTTTTCGAAACGTTTTTACATACAGTGTGATGCATCAGAGTATGGAATCGGGGCAGTTCTTTATCAATTGAATGCCAGAAATGAAGAACACCCTATAGCATTCTACTCGCAGAAACTTAATACCTGTCAGCGTAATTATAGTGTGACGGAAAAAGAATGTCTGGCGGCAGTGATGGCCATAAAAAAGTTTCGACCGTATGTGGAAATGATGCCATTCACGGTAATAACAGATCACGCATCGCTTAAATGGTTAATGACATTAAAAGACTTGACTGGTAGATTAGCTCGTTGGTCTCTCCAGTTACAGGCCTATAATTTTGAGATAGAGCATCGAAAAGGGGCTGATAATGTAGTTGCCGATATGCTGTCGAGAGCTCCAATGATCGAGGAAATTACTAGAGAGGAGTTAATGAATTTTGAAACCGTAGAGTTCGAAAATGAGGAATACTTAGAATTGATCAAACATATAACCGAAAACCAAGAGAAGTTGCCTGATTTAAAGGTACAGGATGGCTTAGTGTTCAAAAGAACTTTGTTCAATCAAGAGTTGGAAGAAGAATTCAGGTGGAAGCTATGGGTGCCAACTACCCTCACACATGAAATAATTAATAAGGCCCATCAACCACTCACGTCCGCCCATGGAGGTGTGACCAAGACATTAGAAAGAATTAGGAGGTTCTTTTACTGGCCGCGAATGACCATCCAAATCAGGGAATATGTGAAGAATTGTCAAATTTGCAAGGAATCTAAGTCCTGCAATCAAAATTTGATGCCCTCTATAGGGAAAGAGGTGGTGACCGAGAGGCCTTTTCAGAAATTATATGTAGATTTCTTAGGAAAATACCCTCGATCAAAGAAAGGAAACTCGTATATATTCATTGTTGTGGATCACTTCACCAAATTCACATTCCTCAAAGCTATGAGAGAGGCCACCACAGGAAATGTAATAAAATTTTTAATAGACGAGATATTTAACAAATTTGGTGTGCCTGAAGTGATCCACAGCGATAACGGGGCTCAATTTATCTCAAAAGGTTTTCTAGAGATGATTGAAACGTACAACATAAGGCATATGAAAACTGCAGTATATTCTCCCCAATCCAACGCATCGGAGCGGGTGAATCAATCAGTAATTACCGCCATAAGGACGTATCTGAAGGAAGATCATAGGGACTGGGACATGTACCTGTCCGAGATTGAATGTGCACTGCGAACTTCTGTACATTCGGCCACTGGAGTAACACCGTTTTTCGCTCTCTTTGGGTTTCACATGTTCTCCAGTGGTACGGATTATAGTTTGGCGAGAAAACTCATGTCAATGTCGGACCATGAGGTAAAAGATTTAGATAGAACAGAAAAACTTGAGATTGTTAGGGAAAGGGTGAAGGAGAATCTCCACAAAGCCTATCAACGAAGTTCTGAAAGATATAACAGAAGGTCGCGGATAGTTTCTTTTAAACCCGGACAAGAAGTTTACCGACGCAACATTGTTCAATCCGACTTTGCAAAAAATCGAAATTCGAAATTTTGCAAAAAGTTTCTGAGATGCCGGATAGTCCGACCCGTAGGGGAAAATATGTACGAGTTGGAAACAATGCAGGGAAAATCTATAGGGATATATCATGCCATTAATTATTAATTTTTAATTATACACCTTCGTGTTTTATGTTGTATTCGTCCTAATATGTACACTTGTCTCCAATTTATAGTGCAATATTTTTTTTGAGGCGTGATATTCTACGAAAGAAAGGGAGTGAAGATAAAGTTAAAAGTTATAGTCAAACAGTCGAGACAACAACCCTTGGGAATATGTGTTATACTGGCATCCATAGTCAAAGTTAAAGTCAAACTGACTCTATAGTCAAAGTTATAGTCAAACTGACTGTATAGTGAAAGTTATTGTATAGTCAAGCATAAATATGATAATTTTGATATGGTTCTTTCTATGATTTCTATGGTTTAAACAAATTTATATATATATATGAGATAATCAATTTTTTTGCAAAGCTATTCCGGAGTAAAATAATGCAAAATTACAGTACATCGGTATGTAAATTATGACAAGATTGAGATATTTTTTGTCCTCTAAAGCCAAACTAAGAAATGTGAGTGGGAACTAATGGCTATTCCGAATAGATTAGGGGAAGCAAAATAATACAAAAATGCAGAAATATTATGACGTGCGTCAAAAAAAAAGTTAACTGAACTTCAAAGTCGGTATATAATTAGTGGTAATTTTGAAATTTTGCATTGTCCCCCAAAAAAAAACTATGATGTGTGAATGAGATCTGATCGGTATATAATTAGTGGTAATTTTGAAATTTTGCATTGTCCCCCAAAAAAAAACTATGATGTGTGAATGGGGTCTGATCATTGTTCAGGATAGCTGAGAGGGAGTACAATAATACAAAAATCCCGAAATATTAGGATGTGCGTCAAAAAAAAAAGTTAACTGAACTTCAAAGTCGGTATATAATTAGTGGTAATTTTGAAATTTTGCATTGTCCCCCAAAAAAAAACTATGATGTGTGAATGGGGTCTGATCATTGTTCAGGATAGCTGAGAGGGAGTACAATAATACAAAAATCCCGAAATATTAGGATGTGCGTCAAAAAAAAAAGTTAACTGAACTTCAAAGTCGGTATATAATTAGTGGTAATTTTGAAATTTTGCATTGTTTCAGTTAACTTTTTTTTTTGACGCACATCCTAATATTTCGGGATTTTTGTATTATTGTACTCCCTCTCAGCTATCCTGAACAATGATCAGACCCCATTCACACATCATAGTTTTTTTTTGGGGGACAATGCAAAATTTCAAAATTACCACTAATTATATACCGACTTTGAAGTTCAGTTAACTTTTTTTTTTGACGCACATCCTAATATTTCGGGATTTTTGTATTATTGTACTCCCTCTCAGCTATCCTGAACAATGATCAGACCCCATTCACACATCATAGTTTTTTTTTTGGGGGACAATGCAAAATTTCAAAATTACCACTAATTATATACCGACTTTGAAGTTCAGTTAACTTTTTTTTTGACGCACATCCTAATATTTCGGGATTTTTGTATTATTGTACTCCCTCTCAGCTATCCTGAACAATGATCAGACCCCATTCACACATCATAGTTTTTTTTTGGGGGACAATGCAAAATTTCAAAATTACCACTAATTATATACCGACTTTGAAGTTCAGTTAACTTTTTTTTTGACGCACGTCATAATATTTCTGCATTTTTGTATTATTTTGCTTCCCCTAATCTATTCGGAATAGCCATTAGTTCCCACTCACATTTCTTAGTTTGGCTTTAGAGGACAAAAAATATCTCAATCTTGTCATAATTTACATACCGATGTACTGTAATTTTGCATTATTTTACTCCGGAATAGCTTTGCAAAAAAATTGATTATCTCATATATATATATAAATTTGTTTAAACCATAGAAATCATAGAAAGAACCATATCAAAATTATCATATTTATGCTTGACTATACAATAACTTTCACTATACAGTCAGTTTGACTATAACTTTGACTATAGAGTCAGTTTGACTTTAACTTTGACTATGGATGCCAGTATAACACATATTCCCAAGGGTTGTTGTCTCGACTGTTTGACTATAACTTTTAACTTTATCTTCACTCCCTTTACGAAAGACCTGATTTTAATTATTTTTTTTGTAATTGTCCCTGTAATTATACACCCAACCGTAACTTTATTCTTTAGTTTATTTTAAAATATCACCGCAAACCCAAAAGTACCTAAACGAACATAGTTTGGCTCTAAAATGGCCCAACCACCCCCGTACTCAGCAAAAAGTCTAAATCAAAAATCCGAGAGAAGTAGAGTTTGAGGACTTACACGATGATTTCCATTTCTGGACATTTCTGAATTATCCTGGGGCCCGACTAGTAAGAGTCCTTGTCAAGATTGCTCACCTGGAAAGAAAGAATATAACCCAAAAGTGAATCTCTTATACAAACAAGCCTAATCGTACGACTACTTCCCTGAATGGTTAGTCAGTCAGTATATTGGCCCGGCGTGATCTCAGGGTGTGGGAGTTCCCCACGTTGGGGGTGAACCCTAGGTAATCCAATTTCAATCGCAGCTCCCCCGCACACCAGTCCTCCCGATCGACGACCGTCAGCACTGGTGTATTGTTGCGGGGGCCCTCACACAGGCGAGCAAAAAGTCCGCCCCTGCAGACCGAAAAAAAAAATTCCGCATGAAAGGCCCTACAGCGAGGCCTTGACGCCAATGTGGCGGCCTCAGAACCACATGTGAATCCCCAGCCCCTAATGTGGGGTCTGTCGTAGGAGCTAGGGAGAAGCTGTTAGACACCCCGGGGGCTGGCGCACCATTATGCGGTGGTGCCCAGCCGTGTCTAATACGTTATTTGTTTATGTGTTGTGACATTGTTTTGCGATTTTTTTGTATGTATCGTTGGGATGGCCCTTCTTTTGGGACCATCCATAATGGCAGGGAAGCTTTAGTCGCGGCTGGGTTGCACCGCAGCTTACCCCGAACCCATAAAACAGCATGGGTGTTTCCAACCTGTGGCCGAATGCATCATGCTAGCAGCCACTGGATAAGGAAAGAAAATACCTTGTGTCATCAAAATCCAGAAAGTATTTTCCCTACCACCACAGCAGGAGATCGCCTGATACATTCGGCCGATAATGAGGAGGGGAACCTAAAAAAAAAGAAGAAAAATATATTAGTAAAATAAACAAAATTAAAAGAACAATGAAAATTGTAATGTGCTCTCTTAGAGCTGAAACTAGTTTGTTTATCAAAAATGACAAACGTCAAAAGTAGCATGTATGGGTAGGGTAAAGAGAGTTGCCATCAAGAGTTGTTGTTTCCACTTACCAACACTGTTTGTTAGTGTACGGGGAAATGATCTGGGGAAGAGATTTTTGTGACGTGCAACGGCTAAACTATTCTCTTCCAACCAACGGAAGTGAAACTCATACAAAGGAAGAGAAGTTATCATATAGAAATGCAAATGTATAGTAGGAGAAATTACAAATATATTCAATTTGCAGTTTGTGTAATAGGAATATATTTACCAATACCATTTACCAGTAAATCATAATTTGGCACATAGAAGCCTAAATTTCGCAGCCATTTTTTTGCTAGCGGAGATTGTTCAGAAAACCATCGGAGTGTGAAGTCTTAAGTAGTGCACAATAGTAGTCATAATAGTCCTGGAATTGGACTTTGAACTCACAAAAAAGTTTAATCATTTTCTAGTATAAACAAGTGGCTGCGATTGATACGGCGAAATTTAAATTGGAAAAAAGGCGGTGAATCTGGAGGAAATTCCCAAGATAGGGTTGGTCTTCGGTAATGAGTGGCGACATACAACAACAATCAAAGGAAACCAAAAATCCACAACATATATATATATATCACTCTGATGACCGTTACAGGAGGATCTTACGTAAATATATGCTTGTAGTACTAAAAGGATCACCAGGTCAGTTCACCCATTGCAATTATTATACGTGGAAATCGCAGCCAAGATTAAATCGATAAGGGTATTTATATATACTTGTCTGTGTGTGCTAAAAACTCAAGAGTCCCGGAAGGATGATATTATTTGTATCGAGTGCACACTTGAACTATAATTTGTTAACCCTAAATAAATGAGCCAAGGCTGTGTGATTGATTTGCAAAAAAAAAAAAATAATATAATCATCTGCCATTAAATCGCGCCTTGATACCACACTCACGGCTAAAGATCCGACATTTTGTTTTATAAGGAAAATAACCCAATAATTTTAAGTTTTGTTTTACCATTTAAGTATTTGTTTTTATTGTTTAACGGAGATTACTAATACTAGGCTTGTCTTCATGGTATCGAAGTAAACGTTTTCTTTTGTGATCCTTAGAGGTATAGATATAGTCACAAACACAGTTTTTACTGAGGGCTAAATATTTATATTCTTTCGTTTTTTATTGACTTTTATTATTCAAGTTTAATTTATTTAGTTTTATTATCGGTCTTCAGGGAGCTCCTTTAAGGCTAGGTTTAGAAAGGAAAAACATCATATAATTACGAAGGAAAATAGGTATATAACGAATGAAATAACGATAAATCGTCCAGCCCCTTGTAGTTTCTAGTATCAGCGCATAAGAACGCGATAGTGTATACCTCATAGGAAATAGACTTATATGTATTAGTGTATTTTTGTATGTTAAGTGTAGTGTTAAGAAGTTCACCATAAAGATATTCGGACATTTGTGTATGTTAGTTTATTTTCTTTACAGTAGTCTGTTAATAACCAAATGTTAACCGTTTAGGAACAATACCTGCCTGATACCAGGGTTCGCAAAAAGGTCTAACGGACCATTCGTTTAAATTTGAATATTTCTTTTGAGAAAAGGATTTAAAAATCGTTAAGTAAATTAAAATATTAGTTTTTAAGCTTTATTCATGTGGTAATAACGACAGCAAGACTTTATAGAATACAAAATACTTAATTAACTTATACTAGAAGATAAACTTTAGGGTAGGACTATTCATAAGTATTAATAAATAAAATATTATAATGTTTGACCCGAAATGAACAGTATGATGTGTAGAATGTGCTAAGGTAAAGATAATGAGGGGGAAGTAAGGTGAGTGAAGAATGTGATGTGAGCGAGCATATGGGGTCACACCATAGGATGGTGGAAACCGGGTGACCATGGTAGGGAGGGCGGCTGGAGGTCTGGAGGTACCTCCCACTCTAATGGAATTTATGTGGCTTGTTTGTATTTTTGTTTTTATGGTTGATTTTTTTATTGCTACGTACCTAGGGCGGGGACAGTGGGATGGGACCTCCCCAGGAGAGTCGATTGAGCTAGCCGGCGCCATTCGAAGCTGTCCCCTTGCCGCGAATAGGATCACGTAACAACATATTGTACATTCGTTATTAAATATCAA
The DNA here is from genome assembly GCA_963930755.1 of Eudasyphora cyanicolor. Lineage (NCBI taxonomy): Eukaryota > Metazoa > Arthropoda > Insecta > Diptera > Muscidae > Eudasyphora > Eudasyphora cyanicolor. Next base: position 94,661,247 of record OZ005736.1, on the reverse strand, counting down.
TTACGGCTTTAATTTTCTAATAAATATTAATATTGACCACAGTTGCTCGTTCATTAAATTTATTTTATTGTATATGTATACTATTTAACACTACCTCTAGATGCATCGATTTTGAATACACTGTAGAACTCGTAGACAATGAGACACAGACAGAGTAGGTTTTCAAAATCGTAATTTAAAACCATTTTGTACATAAAAATTTAAATTCCGCCTAGACACATTACAATTTATTCGGAAATGCAGAGACAAGCGTCAGGGAACAAAAAATTAATTAGAAAACTTCAAATGGAAGTCGAGGATTTGAAAATCCAACTGGAACAAGCAAACCGAGTAGTTACTTGTATGCGTTCTGTATTCACGGAAGGGCAAGTCGGAAAAATAATGTCCCCTGGAACTCTGCGCTGGACATGGAATGACATTTCGAATGCCATTTGTTTACACGCAGCCGGGCCTTTCGTTGCCTTTGTGGTTTTTGCATTGCTGTAGCCCAAGATTCCAAATTCTTGGCGAAGAATTTAGGTGCTACTGCAACTGCCACGTCACATCTCAAACTACTGCACTTTTTACGTCTCTTCGATGACGTACCTTGGCCAGTACCACCGGAGGGTGTCACATTAAGATAACAAAAATCAAAATCGAGATTTTATGACATTTTTATTTTTCTTCTATAGAAATATATTCCAAATCCAGGAGGCATTCGAATTTTAAACATTTTCCGACAGCAATTCATTTTTCTTCGTCTTCTCAACTTTCTAACTAAGTTTTCGTAAGGAAAAATTGTACACTCAAAGAATTTTGTGCGTATCATTAGCAAAAATGTTTGTTGTTTCAACAGTCGATGTCTGCTGAAAAAGGGAAAGCAAACTTCGTCTGTTATTTTAGCAACCCTATGGTTGTTATTTTAGCACATAAATTTGCCTGCTACTGTAGCAAACTAGAACAGTCGTTTTAGCAAACAATTTTGCTATTATTTAACAGAAAAAAGCGGCTGGGAGAACAAACTATTTTTGTTATTCTAGCATACGTCTCTTTCATTTTTATTTCAATAAAAGAAATACAAATTTTATATTTTCCTGATATTTGAGACGAGTATATCAACCAGGACTCCAACCTGAAGTTATTCAGCCCATGTATTGATAAGCGTTTCCAACTGTGAAATCTATGTATCTATGTATGTATGCTTGATCTAAAAATATAAATGAAAAATAAATCATTTAATAAAATTGAATAGCAATAGGAGTATCTACAAACAATACTTACCGGTCACTGGCATTAACAATTATCTTCTTTTTGTCCGAAGGATAATGTGTTGGGTTTACCCTATTGACACGGTATCTAATTGTACATGTCCAGAGCCATATCATTGGGAAAAATAATCTTATCCATGGATTACATCCAAATTAGACTAAATTATCCCGAGTTTTTTTGGAGCCAAAAGGTTACTTCGCTATGCTGATATCAGCAACCATCGTTGACGCATATGGTGTAAAAAAATTAATGTTGCCATTTCTGGTGATACAGGTGTAATTAATGAAATAAGTAAACAAATCGTAAAACAAATACTTACGTTGTTGCAGATATTTTAGTTAGGACCACACTTCTAAGAGGTCTATGAGTCTATGAGATTTGGAAAAGTAGACATGGAAAGAAATTGCTAGTCCATCGCTTTCACAAGTTCTTTGTATGGACAGCATATATTTAGTTTACTTTTGTAGCCATATTAAAGTAGAGGGTTTTAATAGGACACTGCTTGCCGAGAATCATGAAAACAACCAGAAATAAGACTTTTACAATCATAGTGAAATTTGCAATTTGTGTACGCTTACCTGTTGCAACTTGATTAATTGATCCTCCAAGGCGTACACAATTTCGCCTTTTTTCTTTAGCCATTTGTGTAGTCGGAGCTGTCCCGGAACCGTTTTACTCATTAAAATCATTTGCTTATATTCGTTTCTTCATTGCCAAAAAGTTTACTTTACTCCAACCGCGGAATGCTTTTGTAATGCGAATTAACAAACACAACAAACAGTTAATTTTTTTTTTTTTTTTGGTATATTTGTTCTCAGTTGGAGTTGTTGGTAGAATACTTGTATTCATATACCAGCTGTCAATTTGTTCGGCGTAAAATATTTTAGTCTTCGAAGGGTGTTACTTAAAAAGGCGTCGGCGCACGATATCTGTCAAAGAGGGCAACTCTTGAATGCTAGTGAAAGTAACAGGTGGCGCAAAAGTAACCTTTCGATGTTATGTTAGACGCGATTGGCGGTCAGCAGCTAACAGCTGATGCACCGTCTGGACTTTGTACGGAAACATCTTCAAATCTTGTACCAAAATTCGCTGTAGAGACCGTCGACTGATACCCATTTGCGTGGCACGTCGTCTGGTCGATGTCGACGGCGCTTCCATGACATCCTCGGCTACTGCAGCAATATTCTCTGCAGAACGGCTACTCCGGGGTCTGCCACGCCTGGCAGCATCTCGTGTTGTGCCAGTCTCTTCGAGGCGAGCGGCTAAACGTCGCAGTGTTTCACCAGTAGGCGTTGGACGGCCAGGAAATCTGTGCCAAAGTCACCGACCGATTATTGGTCAAATAAATAGTCAGCAATATTCCGCGTTCTGGAGCAGTGTAGCGTAACATTGTTTATTAACGTGTATTTCGCATGTGTTTACTACACAAATGTCAAAACAGAACTGGCATTAGGGGTCAATTGCAAAATTTATAGCATTTTCTGATAGGAGGATTAGTTTTGCGCCACCTTGTATATTACGTCTGTCAATATTTTTTGATATGCGAAATAAACATTTTATATGAGATTTTGTCATCTGCACAAATATGAATATATGTGTAACTTATCGTAAGCACATTTTAATGGAAAAAATTGGTTACAGTGGTAAGGAATATAAATTAAACGCCGCTTCTTTTTTAATTTTCTTTTTTCCGTCATAAAGCATGTCCCGATTCACACGGGGCAATTCGGTGTTTGTTGGAAATAAAGGCAGCAAAGTGCGAAAAAAACACAAAACGGATTGCCAGTACAAGAAACTACTTTCCCCATTGTCCAGATTCACACTCGGCAACTTTCCAAGCAAGTGTCAAAGTTTGACGGAAAGAGAGGCGCCGAATTACCGCGTGTGTTGAGGAGTCTATGTTCGTCCCAATTTACACGAGGCAATTTTATCAGCGGAAAGGGTGGGGAAAAAACTCTCGTACTAGATTGAACTTTTGGTTTTTCATTCGCACTTTGCAACAACAACAATACACACAGGAATAGCCGTGGAAACCGTATAAAAATCGTCTTTGCACAGGATGATACAATCTTGCGAAATTTAGGAATTCTCTCTTTTTTTAACTTTTTTTGCATACACAATACTTAGTCCTAGATCACACGAGGCAATTTCTTCCAAGCGGAAAGTGCTCTCTGTATCTCTCCTACAAACTTTGACACTTGCTTCAAATAAAATTGCCCTGTGTGAATCAAACTTTATAAATATTTTTACAAATCGCACATAAAACATTAATGTTTAGCTTTGGTTTCATTAAAATATAAAAATTAGAAACTAAACTCTAAACACAATAGATTAATTTTATTGTATGTCCGGAACTAAGATTTTGAAATCGTCAAATCATATTCGTTATCGATTTGTGTTTTACTTTTTGCAGTTTTAATCGACTCCTATTTCCAATATTTTTAAAATCCAATGAAAAAATAAAAATATTGAGAACCGTAACTCGGAAAATAGATATCGCCGAATAATTATTTAATTTTTTTTAAATATACTTTTCTCATCGCACGAATTACCTTAACCTTTTTGATTTTCAATGGTAGTTGAACTTTATCATGTAAATTATTGCAACTTTTGTCTTATTTTCACATATTTTGATTAACAACAAAAATTTTCAGCAAACTGCAAATTTTTCAGCAGTGCGTTTGCTAATGCAAAACTGCAAACTTTTTGCTATTACAGCAGAAAATGTGCTGTATTATCAGAAAAAATGTTTGCTAAAAATTAGCAGACGTTGTTTGTTATTATCAGCAAACAATTTTTTTTGGGTGTAGAAGCTGCACTGAAGCAATTTGATAGTTTGCATTCGAGCAGTATTATTGTGTATACACCCCAATGACACAACGTTTTTTAACTACAAAATTTCCATAGCATTGTAGTTATATGTTTTAATTTGTTTGTTATGCAAGATGCTGTTTTTCATTAGAGAAGAACGGAAACATTGCTAATATATCGTGGAGTATCTAAAGATGTTGGTTTTGTCCACTGAAGTCAAATTATGTTTCTTAAACTCTTTATTGGTTGTGCAAAATGTAAAGACATGTAATTCTCCTCCTGACTTTGTAAACGCCAACCAAATCTATCGAAGCTGTCGGCACTTGCCATGTAGGGACTAAATTGTGTTTTTTTATCACATGACAGTGTCGCTATTAAATCAAATTCTATCTTATAATCATGCTTCAAAGTAGAGAATTGTTTATTGGCCAGTTTCAATTGATATTTCCAAATGTCCTCGTTGAACATGGAATTTAAATGCAGCATCGTAAAGCTATGGAAATAAAAACTATTCGGAACAAGCTCGTGTCACATGCTTCATTGTAGGAAGAACAAACACCTGGACTAACAATTTTCTTAGATTAGATCCGACCGGAATCAAAATGTGTTCTTGAAAATGTATTCCTTGCTTCCAAGCAGCATGAATAGGTTCCCCACGTTTCTGTTGAATTAATAAACATTAATACAAAAATGCTGGTACATATTTTAAAGTTTTAGAATTTACTGGTGTTGACAACTTCAGAGAAATTGCTTGCCATGTGCACTTCTTGATTTTCACACATGTGTGGAGAGGCTCCTTTGTATTCCATAAGTGGGCAGTGTCCCAGCTATTTCAATCATTTCTTCGCTGTTAATCTGAAAAAAACCTTTTGATACTGTTCCAAGATAACAAATAAAATGCTGTTTGTCATCTGTTTGTGTTTTCTTTTGTTGTTGTTTTATTTTCTTTCCTTGTATGTGTAAGCGCACTGTCAAATTCGGATTTTTTGAAATTATCCGGCGTATCCGTGTGCGTATTTCGGTAGCTGTAGTACATTTTCATATATTTGAAATCGAGTTAGACAGACGCAGGACGCATTCACCGGTATTTAGGAGATGCCCTCATAATCAGTACCTACAAATTCTTGAATATGACAAGGGTTCACTCAAGGTATATTGAACAAGGTAGCGTACAGCGAACAGCTGATTTCAAACAAATTCCACATTATTACATATAGTTACATGTCCTTCTAGTGTTTTGCATTTTTTTGCTTTGCTATCCAATCGGAATGTCGCTCTTCTCGTTTATTCAATATACATAATTATTTTCTGTTCCAAAGCTTTGCATTAGTTTTCTTTCAGATAATTTAATATTGTATTCTTTATTAGGAAATTTTATCGCTAAGATTGACAACAATTGAATTTCTCGCGGACAAACATGTATATAAATAAATAGGAGTACAATGCTGGCGGCATTCAATTTGTTGCGGCGTTCAATTAATTTTTAGCGGCGCAAAATGTCAATTTCTCACGTTGAAAAAACATAGTACCACAAATGAAAAAATTTCACTCATTTTTTCACAACTTTGATTTTTGTATGGGATTTCAACGTGAAACCGGAACATAGTACCGTGCTTAACTAGAAAATAAATACAACCTGAAAATTGGTTTTAACATGAGGAGTAGCACTTCAACCCAAAGTCCTCTACGTCATCAGGAGGCCCATTCTGCCCAAAAGGATCTTGCTGTCGGCATTTTGAATTAATTTTTTTTAGAAAAAATTATCCTTTTCAAAGAAAATCAAATTTCCTATTTTGACAAGCTATTGTACGAAAATAATGTACAGGGTTGTATCCCAGTTTTGTTGTTGGGCAAGTGATTTTACCTTCTATTATTGTATCATGGGTTCACTGTACATAGTAATATTTTAGCTTTGTGGCAACTCCCAGCTGCTCAGGTTCTGCTGGCAACTCTACAGTGTCAACTCGTCATTATTTTGTCTTGTCGTTCTCCGTGTCCGTGTTTTACGTGGATATATTTCTGTCTTTTTAAGTTTTATTAGAGAAACAATAGTTTCGACTTTTCCAATCATTTTGCAATAATAAAGTGACAAGCGTTAAAGTATTAGGAAATAGTTAATTAAAAGAGAAACACGGAAACCGCATCCAAACAAACAGGACATTGTTATACGAGCGAAAGTCCACGACCAAATTAGAGTCAGCCAGCCACAGCAGAGCCCCAGCCAAAGGCAGTTTCTTTTTAAGTTTTAAGAGAGTACAATGAACATCCCAAACGAATACATTACAAAAACAGAAGATGTGGCGGATCAGGTAAGGACAAAAAAAAACAATTATGCAGAAATTCAATACCATATGTACGTTGACAATATTGCCAAAACGCAGCGGTCAATTTGGTTTGGCATGTTCTCTCTTAGCTTTGAACGCCACCGACGCACATAAACCTAATTAAGAGAATTTTCATCGAAGGGAGAATACGACGGCAACGACTAGACGACACCGTGTATATTGTGTTCGTCGTCTTATTAGCGAACAGCGGCAGTAGTGTAGTTTGGATTACGAAAAAACTGTCAACGTCATCCATTGGCGGTGACTCTTGCGGGTCAATTATACGTTATTAATTAGATGTTGATAGACCCCCAAGATATGAAGAAATAAGTGTGGATCCATTCAAATTTAGCAAAATACTTTCTCCTCCTTTGTGTGCATTCACAGCCGTCGCTGCAGCATATGCAATTGCCATTTAATTTTCATATATACTTCATTAATCTCTTTAAGCTGCACACACTCCCAGCATTAAACAAACACCAGTGAGGGGGTGCCCTTTGAAACAGTAGTTCGTAGTCTTCATTCTCAGTCCAGTCTTATTTTGTGTGGTGTAGTAGGTACATATGGTTTGTGTTATGTGCACACCACAAGAAATACACTTTCGTTTGACGTCTACTCTATTTGTTGTTGTCTTATGTTGCGTATTTGAAAGCCACCGTCTCTGGCCATTTGTTGCTTCTCCTCCGTTAATGCTGGCTGTGTGTTGAAGTTTTTGGTGACCGTGTTTTTGTTTCTCACTACTATGCTGTTATCTAACTGTATACGAGTGAAATTGAAAATGTTCAACACCAATTACCTTTTCTTGATTTTCGATCGGTTTCAAAATTTAAAACCTGTTCATAACACGTTCACTCTTTTGTCCATTTGTGTGATTATAATTCATTCAATGTTATTACGTGCCTTATTTTTGTATCGCCTACTTTTCTATGAAATGTACAAATTAATGTTGTACTTCTTCAAAAATATGTTTCTACTTCAAAAACAGAATCAGGCGCTAGGGATGTTTGTTGTCAAGGTCGTTTCGAAAAAGTAAATTTTTTATCAGATACTCTTATCATCTCCATATACCTACATAGCTAGTTGTATAGTGCTGCACATTTCCGGAAGTTTATCAACAAAATCATTTCTTTTGGTGTCACTATAAAATTTACTTTAAATGACACTGTTATTAGCCAGCTTGGTGGGCTGGAGCGCCCGAAATTTATGACAGAATAGCCTAACATTTTGTGTGTTTTATCCTAACATTTATTTTGTAAAGCCCTATGTTCCCTGTATCAATTTCAGAAACAAAAGTATATGGGCATTTTCTGCGTGGGGACGGCAATAATTTCATTAGTTTTTTCCCCATAACCTCTTTGATATTGATCTCAGAAATATTATTGTTGTTAGCTAATTTGTAAAGTCTATCGAGCTTAATAACACTGCAATTTTGTTTAAAATCGTGAAATTTAAATATTTTTTTTTAATTTTCCCTAGGGGTACCAAGACTTTTGCTGTGCAAAAATATGGAATTTTTAGGATCTCTAATTTTTTTATTTTTTATTTTGACAAATAAGTGAAATATCAATTAAAAGTTCCTATAGTATATAAGTGGGCACATAAAACAAAAATAAGTTTTCTAATTTCTGTGCAGTATTTTCCGGGATATTCTGGGAAAACTTTATACTTGTAGGGGGTACCATGACTTTTGCTGCACACTGTATGTATTATATTTTTGGACAAATATTACATAAATATTTTAATGGTCTCATTTATGACCGGTCAGACTTTGCGATAAAATAATAAAAACAATATATTTGTAAACTGTTTAATTAAACATTTTTAATATTTTCTCAAAAACTTCGACTTTTCCTCAATATCAAAGATTACATTTTTTTGATAAATATTGTATAATATTGACATCAATATTTCTATATGAATATCGTGCTGTCCGGAACATGCCGTCCGGAACATGCCGTCCGGAACATGCCGTCCGGAATTCAACAAAAATCTAAATATCTTAAAAAATTTATATAAGAAGTTCGTTGACATTTTTAAATCACTCAATATACCACAAAAATTGTTTGTTCGTGCCGTCCGTCTCGCCGTCCATTTGTCAATTTTTATGCAAACAAAATAAGTTTTCAAAATACTATATATGCAGTGTTATAAAGCTCGATAGACTACAAATTAGCTAATAAAAATACTATTCCTAAGATCAATATCAAGTTATGGGGTAAGAACTAATGAAATTCCTGCCTTCCGCAACGCTGGAAATGCCCACTACATATGTATGTATCGGGTTTTCCAATAGGGATGATATGATTTTGAAGTGACGTTTCGGCCATTTGTAATATGTCATGATCTTTCATTTGTTTTTCATTGTATCCAGTAGCGTTTACAATTTCATCATGGAGAGATATACGCAAGAGCAACGTTTGCAAATTCAGTTTTATTATCAACATAATAGTTCTCCAATTGCAACTTTTCGTGCGCTGTCATTTTTTTTTTAAATAAAAAAAAACACTCCAGTCTACCTACGATCTTGACACCCATGAGCAATATTTTAGCTCTCGTTAAGAGCTATCTTTTTGCCATTGACCGATTACCAATCCGACGTACCGTTAAGGAGCTAGAGCAAACATAAACTTACCGTTTACATTTGAAAATGATGCTAAGTCCATTTTTTAAATCCAAAAAAAAAAAACACTTTCCAGTCGTCCTACAACCTTGACACCCATGAGTAATATTTTAGCTCTCGTTAAGAGCTATTTTTTGCCATTGTGGCTACGTGCCACACGGCAAATGAAACAATTGACTTGTTGCGAGAAAAGTTTGGAGATTCGATTATTTCAAGAAATTGTGATATTGAATGGCCTCCAAGAAGTTGTGATTTAACACCATTAGACTATTTCTTGTGGGGTTATTTGAAGTCATTGGTCTTTCGAAATAAACCAGACTCTCTTCAAGCTTTATAAGTCTATGTTGAACGTGTCATTCATGAAATAGGACTTGATTTAGTGGAAAAAGTGTTCGAAAATTGGGTTCATCGAATTCGTTCCTGCAGAAGAAGTCGTGGAGACCATTAGAATGACGTTTTATTTAGAACTTAATTGTATCGATTGTACTTCACTATAAATAACAAGCTTTTGAATTTCCTTAACAATAAGTGTTTTTTTTTAAAGAAACCATATCACTCTTATTGAAAAACCCTTTATATCGTCATCAGAAACGGCCTATCGTCAAATTTGAAAACTGTGCAGAAGAATAAAAAAACTAAATAAAAAGAAAAATGTTTTCGTTAGAGAAACCGGGGTTTCAGGATAATACCTTAACATAATGATGCCTATATAAATTCCCACAAACATGATTTATAACTTGTTTGTGAAAATTGCGTGAAATATGAATTTTTAACTAAGAAAAAGGAAATAATTTGTTGTTAAGTCCTTCAAATTTAGGATTTGTATTTTGATTGAGTGTACCGAAATCCATCAAAAACTGAATTTCCAGTTTTCTTGTTGTTACGCCCTTTTTCGTTTATGATGACCATACGTGATATTTGTTTTTCATGCATGTATACTTTTATTTAAAACTGTTCAAAATCCTCATACGTAACTTATGTTGAAATGATTGAATCGGTCCAGAATCTGTACATATTTGTTAATAATAATTTGTTAAACCGATCGAAGTTTTGTATGTTGTAATATTTTCTCCTATATCACGCTAAGATCGAAGATGGTCCATTTGACTTTGGATAAGCAATCAAACGATATTTAAAGAGATTCAGGTGGTTCCTACAGAAGTTTTGGGGAAATTATTTCCCTAGGAATATGTGTGAAGGATTACGAATCTCAAGTGTTTATGTGCACTTGTATTTGATACGATTTCTTTGGACTTAGAAATATAGAGCCATAATAACAATTCATGTTAATGGTCATGTCCATCGTCACCTGAAATGCCAAAAGGACCAAAAAACAAATACCAAGCAACTGCTTTAATATCCATATCCTCAAACAATTTCAGAGTTCTACTGTCAAAAATATCGACTTTATTAACGGAATTCTAAAGGGCCTGGTAATTAATTATCTCTTTTTCATAGGTAGAGAGCTGTATTTTTCAGCCTTAAAAAGTCACTTATATGCGAATAAATAAAAGCATATCGCAGTTTGTTGGAAATTTCTGTCCATTTGCGATCAAAAACTATTTTGCTCCCACATATGTACTAACGCAAAAAGTATCCTTCATATTGGAATTTTCTTTTGCCATATTTTCATACTATCATACTAAATAATGACTTATGGTGACTTCGTTTCTGAAAAATAAAGTCAACACATCATGTTGCGACATTTTAAAAATTCCCCCTGACCTTCTGCTAATTTCTCATTTTGCATGCGAACAATCGAACAAAAATCGTGCAGTGACTAAAACCCATACCTACATTATGACGCAACTATTGGGCAGTGCTTTAAGAATGTACGCATTCATTTAGGTTTGTTTCTGAAGTCTGCTTTTTGACGGGGCAACACTCCACACCGTGGACTGGGCTGAGTGTGGAAAATGGGATATTTTCGCATTTGCAGAGTGTAATAATTTTACAAACGAAATCTAAAAATGCGGTTTCAGTGTAAAATGTAGAAAAAATTTACATTTTTTGCACAAACGAAATCACCATTAGATGTTAGTATCATATGATCGATTTTTCAGAGAAATAAACACTGACAATTTTATTAAAAAGAAGCGAATAGCGAATTGATGTCTCGCTTATGGGTGTACAATGCGCTTATGTAATTTTGTTTGTAATTTGTCACTGTGTGCTGTCCAATTCAACATAAAGAACACCTCTTTCGGAAAGGAAAGTTCTGACCGAAGTAGCTGAGAGGTTCGATATTAAAATTGCGGCTTTCCAAATCTGAAACTAATTCTTTATTATGGATACTCGCAAAAAATTTGATTGCTCCACACATCTAAGGCCTTATTCATAAAAATGTATGGATGGTTTGTTTAACTGATTTCCATGTTAAAACGCTCTTTAAACTTCTATAACTTTAAACATCCTTAGACCTTATATCTAATTTAGATGACTAAACTTCCATAACTTTAAATATCCTTAGACCTTATATGTAATATAGATGACATCACAAAGATAAACTATTTTAATTCTGGTATCATCCCGTTGCTTTGAATTTTGATTTCTGATTAATTATAGTGTTCTTAATACACGAACATTATGGAAAATAAAATATATACATACGACATATGGGTCAGAATATTTAATATCGACCTATGTAGTTTTTTTTGGCTAAAATATTTATAAGCAGTTACAAATAGGTAAAATAAGAACTCGTTATCATTTTTATTTTAAAAAAAATTTTGTGGGCATTTAAATTTTTGCAAAAATTAAAAAAATGAGTTTTTGTGTTTTACAAAATTTGTAATTGCTCTCGATCAGCTGAACCGATTTTTGCAAAGTTTACTTTATTTTAAAGAGGAAACAATGCGCCCTTTTTTAAAAAAATGTTTTCGAAAGTTTTTTTTTGAAAAAAAAAGATTGTAGAAAAAATTGCTTTTAGTTCCTAATAAATGCTGTAAGAAAACTCCCAATTGACTACGTATTTTTTTCCATAGGGGACAGAAGTGTGTGAATTGTTCCGACTACATATCTGTGGTTTTCTAGAATAACCGCCTATATCAGATATTGGTTTTGGAATTTTAGCATAAAGGTATGCACTCCTAGTTATGTCCATGTTTTTTCAATACTAAACTCTGCACGTTTGGTTAGTATCAATGTACTGCGAGAGAAAAAGTAATTTGACTCTCCTCAACATTTTTATTTCCAGAGATGTTCTGTTATTCCAGAAAACCACAGTTATTGGGTCTGTCAAGGAATCGGTTTATTTTTCACAAAGAAGGATGTTATCTATGTTCCAATAACAATAGTTTACAAAAATTTTGCCGAAAGGCATATTTTAGTATAAAGATAAGAAAATTACTAGTGTTGATTCCACTTTTTTAAAGTTAGCATCCTAACAAAGACAATAGTGCCAACGTGAACAAAGTCTAGGGATAAAATTATAAGATATGACCCATTTTGTAAAATTACGGGAAATACAAAAATTCCATATTCATATTTTTTAGCCATTTTGAGTGGGAGGCACCAAAGGGAGCGTGGAAATAACGCCACGTATGTAATATAAAAGCAATACTCTGCACAAAATGTCAAGTATTTGCATGTGTTGGAATCAAAGTTGTACATATGGCCCTTTTGTGCGGAAGGTACAAAGAGGCGGGTGGAACTTCTCCCATTTTTCGCAAAATAATAACGACTCATAAACTAATACTATTTGTGTAATTGGGCAATATTCTGATAAGTAGTATAGAAGTTATTAAAGAATCAATATTTCACTAAATTGTAACGCTTTGTAGGGGATTTACTCCAAGGAATGGTCCAATATGGCCCATCTTCAAAATTAGCCTGAGTCAGTTATTCCTTTCGAGAGTTATCGTGTGCAGCAGACAGACGGACAAACGGACGGACATTGCCCAAGCGATTTAAAATGGCTTAAAACGGATTTCCGTCGATGTGTCACACTTTTGGCCCGCAGCAACTGACATATCATCATTCACAATAGTGATAGTTTAAAGACATGATTTTTACCAAAAGGATTATAATTTCGACATTTATCCATAGATTTTATTCAAATATACTTATACACTGTTTTCTCCCTTAGAATGCTGGATTTTAATAAAATGGAATAAAATATTTTTTCCGATTTATTTTTTGTTTTTTTTCGTGCCAACAAAAAATGATTTTTTTAAACAAATCAACTTTTTTCTAATTTTTAACAACTGTTACAAAACCACTGTTTCTACGTGAGAGAGATATTTCCAGCATTTGTAGCCATCTCAGATTTTTTTTGTATTAGTTGGTGAATTAGATTTGTTACATCAATTTAACTTAAATTTTAATACAAATGTACGGTTAACAACTTTCAATTAAATAAAATACTGGCAATGACCAAATAGTGCACTTTAAAAGAATGCCTGTACGTGGGAAATGGTAGCAAGCTCCAAAGACGGAATTATGTGGTTGGCATGGCATGACAAAGTGGTGAATTGGTTTCTGAATTTTCTTTTTTTAAATAGCTCCTTAAATAATTTGGATAATATTTATACCCTCACTTATTTTAACGAGGGTATACAGCTTTGGACATATAAATGACACATTTTTTCTCGTGTTACAATATCGTAATTGATATTAAAAAAATTTTAAATTCTTAGTTTTTAAAACGTTTATTATTTATATTTAATATTTATAAAAACATAATTTGAAATTCATAAACACATTAAAAAAATATTGTAAGGAAAAAATTACCCCTAAAATCAGCTTGTTGTTAATTGTTGTTGGAAGGTCCGCCTATAAAAATCAATGAAAACAGGCAAGATTCAGTGTTTAGACATTTACAAAAACCAATGGAGTCATATTCCTATAATTCCACCCCACTTACGCGGTCATTCATGGAGGATTTGGTGTGGAGATTTTGTATTGACCAGCCCACAAACCTGGCTTAAATCCTATAGAAAAATTTTGGGATGAAGTCAAGAAAAGAAAATCTTGGAAAGTATGGGACTCAGGTGCGAATCAGTCGTCAGAACAAAGGCTACCTGACTTTATATTAATGTTAACTATTCGTATATACCAAGAAATCCAAAACAAAAATCATTTTTATTAGTCGTTCGTATATCCCTCTTTGTGAGTTTCAGCAAGTCCCTTGTTCTGCTTTCTGACATAAGAGTCCAGAGAGACCTAGCGATATTACAGTCCGGTCTGGCTAACCAATTCTGGTTAACTTGATCCCTGTAGAAGCGCTCTACCATGCCGAAGAACTCACACTTTGGTGGATACAGTGATGACACCGCACTAGTGGTTTCCATCGCAGACCCATTCTGTGCGAGCTCATCAGCCTTCTCGTTTCCGGTGATGTCACAGTGTCCTGGGACCCAGCAGAGCTTGACGTTAATTGTTAATTTTTGCATTTCTAATATGCAATAATTTACTAACTTGGATTTAATGACGTCGGAGTTCAGTGCCTTCAGAGCAGCTTGACACTCAACATAAATAGTTATGTTTTCACCCTGCCCGAAAAAAACTTCGTTGATTAAACGCAAGGTAATCAGGATGGCAAAAACCTCCGCCTGAAAGACATGCAGGCGTCTGGCTATTTGTTAGATCTGCTAATGCTAAGAGATTCACTAAAGATGCCAGCCCCCGTTCCCACATCCATCTTTGATCCATCTGTGTAAATAGCGTGACCACGAAAGGAGAGATCACCATCCAGCCAATCTGATCTAGAAGGGATCGTCGTGTCCAACCTTGTGAGAAATTCAGAACCTTGTTTGTTCTGACTTACGACTTACGATTTTTCCATTTTTTGAGATTTTGACATTTTTGTGTCCAGCTGATTTAATGCTACTTTTATCATAACAAATTTGTTTCGGGAGCTACAGGGTGGCTGATGAATATTGCTACATTAAGAAACTCAAATAACGTTTTTTTTCAGTGTATGGAATTCAGTATCTTTTATTCATGTTAAAGCTCATTAAATTTAATTAAATATAGCTTACTTAGTTTTATTAGTTTAGCTCGTTGATGCATGTGCGGCATCTTACCAAAAAGTTCTTCATTACTGCTTGGAGAGTTGAGACGGGAATAGCCGCAATTGTTTCTCGAATGGATTGCTTTAGTTCATTCAAATTTGTTGGTTTTGCTTTGTAGACTTCCTGTTTGCAATAACCCCACAAGAAAAAGTCAGGTGCAGGAAGGTCAGGCGACCAGGTGGGCTAACGGAATGTGGAGTTTCTGGATATCAGTTTATGGGGAAATTTTCGCCGCAATTCTGTCATAACAGGCCGGGCTATGTGAGGGTTTCGATGGTAAGGTCTTCTGTTAACTGTCCCATGCTAGGAAAAATTGTTAACAAGTCTTTTTATGATCCATCTGCTCGGAGGATTGCCGCCAAACGTGTCCCTATACTCTCTTTGAACCGAAACTCGGACTTCAGTGCGTAATAGCGGCGGACAATCCAAATTCCTGTTTCAGTGTCCCAGTTATCCATTTTGTTAAATCTAAAAATCAATCAAAAATTAACCAGATACATTAAATAGAAAAAAAGTTATTAAATTTTTTTTGGTAGCAGCTTTCATTAGCCACCCTGTATATGTATTTTTATGCATTTCGACTTGTTTTTATTTATATAAAATATGAATAATAACCGTGTAGATTTGTAGTTTTTTTTAATAGTAAATACGTAAATATTGAATATGTCTAAAAGTGTAACACATCGAAGGAGTCACCTAAAACGACAAGTGTATTGAAATCCGTTTTGGGTAATTTTAAGCCATTTGAGCAATGTCCATCCGTCCGTTTGTCTGCAGGAGCACACAATAACTCTCGAAAAAAGTAACCGATTGAATACAAATTTGTAATGTGGTTATATTTTTTTCTATCTCAGGCTAAGTTCGAAGATGTGCCGTATTAGTCCACACCTTCTAGTACCTCCCCCACAAAAGGGTTAACATTTAGTGAAATATTGATTTTTTTAATAACTTCCATACTACATATTCGAATCTTCTGAAATTTTCACTGAGGGTTTTTTTTTGAAATTTTCCTCATCATTCCCTTACCATTTGTATTAACCAAAAATGTTTAAAAGCTAAATCATTGTGAAGAAAAGATAAAATCTGAACTCTCTATATCTGTAAATAACATTGTAAACATACCAATATATGTATAATTTAAATAAACGAATTGAATTGAAAAAAATTGAATCTTCTGACATTTCACACATATTATTAGTTTATCAGTCGGAACTATGTACCTTGAAAAAAATATTTTGCACCAAAAGTTAACATCTTATGACTTTAATACTAGTGCATAAAAATACTTGCAATTTTGTACTGGGCAATGCTTTTATAGTGCCTACAGTCAACTGGAAAATATACGTTATTGCCATGTACCTTCCACACAAAGGTATAATTTTTACAAAAAGTTAACAGTTTAAAGCGTGAGTACCAATGCACGAAAACACTGCAACATTTTGCACAGTGCAATGATTTTAAAGCACCTATAGTCCTCTAAATAATGGATGTAATCACCATGCCCCATTTGGTACTCCCCCATATAAAATAGCCAAATTATAGATACAAATTGAATATCTCATAACGTTAATATACCAGTGCACATAAACGCTTACAATTCGGAACACCGCAATGTACATATTTGAAGTAACTACTGTTCAGAGAAAAATTGACAGATTAATTCGTGTAATATTCCATATTACATTGCTCACAAAGTGAGGGTATACCATAGTCGGTTTAACCGACTGAAATTTTCTTACTTGTCTATTAATTATATTACATTGCCACTTTTGGATGTAGAATCACATTTTCATAATATATATTTTTAACATGTTTCCATAATATCTGAGAAATTCGATGATAGTAAAAAATAGAAAAACATATTTCGAAGTTATTTGTAAAGAATTTAAACTATAATTTGATATATTTCTTATGTCCATATAAATCGATCCGGTTTAATGTTGTACCCATACTGATATGTTAAGTGCCATATCTTCAAACACAACACTACAAAAACATTCCCTTTCACTTTTTCGGATGCTTTTCTCGTCGTCTCCCAAATACATAAATTGTATATAGGGAATATGCAGATTTATAATAATCTGGATGTAACTACATACATACATATGTATGTACATCAGAAAAGCAACCAAAACTTTGAAGATAAGCATTCACTTACTACGGATTATACGCACGCATAGTCTAAATGAAAAAATGCAATCAATATGAATGAATGCATATTTCGAAATCAAAACCCGTTTTAATTTTCTTACAAGATTAAACCGCCATACAAGTGTATGTGTGTGTGCAATAAAGAAATTAAAAAAAATGTCTATAAAAACGTACGGTATACCGTATTAACATATGTACATTTATAATTAAATGAGCTACGAATATATGCACACTTTTGTATATATGCATATATACAACCGCTTTATGTATGAATATGTATGTATTTATGTCTACATTTAATAATAATAATAATAGATCTTTTAAACAACAACAATTTCCTACTCAACCGTAAAATACCTAACTTTTTTTCTTTAAGTTTCACTTTCAAACTTTAGGCAATTTGGGGAGAGAGAAATAAATAGAGACACGTCATTATTCTTGAACACGTTGTCTTTTTTCTTCTATCAATTAAGAAAAAGAGAAGCAGAGCAAAGATAGTAAATGTTTTCATTGTTATGGTTCAAGACCGGCATTTGTTTCTCAGTTTAAACATAATACAAGAAACAATACCAACAAAGTCCCAAATTTGTATATGTGGTTTAATGTTTTATTTATTTTTGTTTAATTTCCATGTTAAAGTCGTAACAACATTAAGCCACGTTTAAGTATCTCTTAACTGTAGTTTTGGCTGATTCTCTTAGCTTTTATGGTTTTATAAGAAATGACAGCACTGTCTGGTGGTGCTGCTCTTTGCGAGTTATTATGTCTTATCAGTTTGTTGATGTGCTGTATTGGCAGAATATTATATAGGTATTTATGTACTCGTATATGGAAAACGTGCTATATTGCTATACTTGTTTCAACAACATGAACGTGTACTAGACGTCGACCATTTATTGATAATAAATTGTTGCTATTTTTTGTTAACATTGATAAGATTCTAAAGTGTTAAATAGACAAACAATTTCAAGCTTTCTCAGGTTACGCCCACCACAAGGCATTTAGATTTTCTCCCCTTTTCGCTATAGCAAATGTATAGCGACTTTGACAAGTAAATACATAAGGGAATGAAAAACTCCTATAGGCGTACAGTGACGGTTGCGTCGTTGGTTTTCGTCAATCGAGAAGTTAGAGATTGGTGTTTACTTTTAGTCTTCCACTATTACCTGATATTCAAATAGTGTATTTCGAAAGATTTTGGGCACGTTATCAGTTACGAACGAATAAGAAGGAACTGTCACACGCGAAAACAGTTTTCAACAGGCTTTTTGCACTAATCGATCAATATTAATTATACCCTACACCACACTGTGGTACAGGGTATTATAAGTTTGTTTCACGGCAGATGTTTGTAACACCTGAAAATAACACAGAAGACCCACCATAAAGTAGACCGATCGACTAAGAATCACTAGCTGAGTCGATTTAAGCATGTCTGTCCGTCCGTCCGTCCGTCCGTCCGTCTGTCCATGTAAAGTTGTTCGTCGAAAACAGGTCGCAATTTCACTCCGATCGTTCTGAAATTTTGCAGTTTAGAGTATTTCGCAGCTGTTAAGATCGCTATTGAATTTGGTTGAAATCAGTTCAGATTTAGATACAGCTCCCATATATATATTTCGTCCGATTTGGCCCTTTAGTCCTATAGAAGCTGTATTTTACATCCAATCCTTTTGAAATTTAGAATGGTAGAAGACACCACACCACACTGTGGTACAGGGTATTATTTAAGTATAAAATGTCCCAAAAGTAAATTTATGTAAACAATTTATACATGAAGTACAAAATTTATATATCAGAGTTATTCAATATTTCGAGATTGGTGTAGGGTATTATATAGTCGGCCCCGCCCGACTTTAGCCTTTCTTTACTGGTTTTTTAATTGTGACAATTCGGGAAAATCGGTCCGAAATCCGCGGAAAAACTGACTCTTTGAAATCCTATTCGTTCGTACCTGACAACTTACTCGCTCGGGGATGACATATCTTATTATTTATTATTTTTGCAAAATACAATGGCGAACATTTAACCATATATGGAAAATATGTGAAGGAGAGATAAAACAAGTAAGAAAGTTCAGTCGGGTAAACCGACTTATAAATCCCCTCACCTTGAGCCCCAAAAAAATATTAGTAAATTTATTTATTTTTTGTTTTAATTAAATTACTATCAATTTAAATTGCATTTAATAACTTTAAAGTATGTATTGGCATTAAAGTTATAAGCTGTTAACTTTTGCTGTAAAATGGTCCATTTGTGTGGGGGGTACCAAAAGGGGCGTGCCAATAATACCCATTTTTCTCTGGAATCTAGGTACTATAAAAGCATTGCACTGTGCGAAATTTCAATACCAGTGTATTTTTATGCAATGGTATTAAAGTTATAAGCTGATAACTTTTGGTAAAAATGGGCCATTTGTGTGGGAGGTACCAAAAGGAGTGTGGCAACAATGGCCATTTTTCACTGTATTCTAGGCATTATAAAACCATTACACTGTACACAATTTCAAGTCTTTCTATGCACTAGTAATTAGATACAAGCTGGTAACTTTTGGTACAAAATGGGTCATTTGTGTGGGAGGTACCAAAAGTAGCGTGGCAATAACGCCCATTTTTCATTGTAATGTAGGTACTATTAAACCATTACACTGTACATTTCAGGTCTTAGTATGCACTGGTAATAAAGTTATTAGCTATTAACTTTTGGTTTAAAATTGTCCATTTGTGTGGGAGGTACCAAAAGGGGCGTGGCATCTTCCCAATATGGCCCATCTTCGAACTTAGCCGGAGATAAAAGAAAATATTACCACATACCAAATTTGAAGTCAATCGGTTACTCCTTTCGAGAGTTATCGTGCGCACCAGCCAGCAGACAGACATACAGACTGACGGACATTGCTCATTCGACTTAAAATGACCCAAAACGGATATCCGCCGAACATACTTAGGGTCTTAGGTCACTCCTTCGATGTGTTACACTTTTGGCTCGTAGCAAATGTCATCAGAAACGAAAAAGGGCCTATCATCATATTTAAAATTTTTACAGGAGAAGCAAAAAAAATAAATAAAATGAAAAGTACTGTAGTTAGATAAACGGGGTTTTCAGGATAATATCTACACATATTGAGGCATATATAAAATCACACAAGCATGATTTATAACTGGTTTGTAAAAATTGCGTGAAATAGTATTTTTTAACTATGAAAAAAGAAATAATTTGTTGTTAGGCCCTTTTAAATTTCGTTAATAAATTCGCCATTTTTGATAGTAGGTCGCTAAAAATTTGTAAGGATGTGTATTTTGATGCAGTGTACCGAAATCCATCAAAAACTGAGTTTCCATTTTTCTTGTTGTTACGCCCTTTTTCGTTTCTGATGACGATATACCCTCCTCTCTAAGGTGAGGGGATATTGAATTGAAATTGAGATGATTTCTGACTTATGTCCGCTAGAAGCCAAAAATTATTTTAAGGACATCCCTTTCTTAAGAAAAACATCTCAAAAATCTCCTTTTCCAAAGAAAAAGTTGTCAGTGATTTTCTTTTTCCCAAAGAAAATGTTGTCAGAGTAACTCCATTTCCCCAAGGAGAAATCGTCAGATATTTTCTTTTCCCAAGAAAAAATTTTTCCAATAAAAAAAATTGTCAGAGACAACATTTTCCCAAAGAAAGCTCTCAGAGATCACATTTTTCGAATGAAAATTTGTTACACAAGATTTTTCACGAGCAATATTTGTCAGCGACCACATTTCTCCAAGGGCAAATTGTCAGAGAACACTTTTAATTAGGGAAAGGTTGTCAGAGACTACATTTCCCCAAGCAGAAGTTGTTAGGAAAATAGTCAGGGACCTCTTTTTTCCAAGAAAAATTGTCAGAGACCACATTTTTCTAAGAAAATTGTCAAAAACAAACTTTTTCAAAGGAGAAAATTGTCAGAGCCAACCATTTTCCAAGCGATGCCACAGACCACATTTCTCAATTAAAAGTAGTCAAAAACCACTTTCCCACTGAAATTTATATGTGACCACTTTTTGCCAAAGAAAAAGGGAAATTTTGTCAGAGTTACAGCTATTATGAAGAAGTAATGAATTTGTTGTTATGACCGTGCGGTAATTTTTATACCCTCACTTTATTATACCCTCACTTTAGTGTGACGAGGGTATATATCATTTGCTACGGAAAAAGTGTAACTCGTCGAAGGAGTGACCTAAGACCCCAAGTATGTTCGGAGGAAATACGTTTTGGGTCATTTTAAGTCGAATGAGCAATGTCCGTCCGTCTGTCTGTCTGTGTGTCTGCTGGCTGGTGCGCACGATAACTCTCGAAAGGAGTAACCGATTGACCTCAAATTTGGTATGTGGTAATATTTTTTTCTATCTCCGGCTAAGTTCGAAGATGGGCCATATTGGTCCACTCCTTCTAGTACCTCCCCCACAAAGGGTTAAAATGTTGTGAAATATTGATTCTTTAATAACTGCTATACTACTTATTCGAATCTTTGGAAATTCCACACATAGTATTAGCATATTAGTCGCTATCAACTCGAGAAAAATGGGCGAAGTCGCCACGTCCCTTTTGGTACCTCCCACACAAATGCACCATTTTGCACCAAAAGTTAACAGCTTATAACATTAATAACAGTGTATAAAAATACTTGAAATTTTGTACAGTATTATGCTTTTATATTGCCTACAGTCCAGGGAAAAATGGGTGTTGTTGCCACGCCCCTTTTGGTACCTCCCACACAAAGGTACCTTTTTGCACCAAAAGTTAACAGCTTATAACATTAAAACCAGTGTATAAAAATACTTGAAATTTTTTACAGTGTAATGTTTTTATAGTGTCTATAGCCCTCTGAAAAAAGGGCGTTATTGCCACGCCCCTTTTTGTACCTCCCACACAAAATTCCCAAATCATACCACAATTTAATGTCTCATAACGTTTATACCAGTGCACATAAATGCTTATAAGTCGGCACAGTGCAATGAATTTAAAGTATCTAATGTTCAGCGTAAAAAGGTGTATTTTATAAACCCCTTCTGGTAACTCCCACACAAATTGACAGAATAATTCGAGTAATATTCAATATTACATTACTCACAAAGTGAGGGTATACCTTAGTTGGTTTACCCGACTGAAACTTTCTTACTTGTTGTAATGAATTTAGTCAAGAGATACTAAAAGTTTAGTTCATCTCTGCGCTGTAGATTGTGCAAAAGCATTAAACTGTAGCTATAATTTCAAGGGTATGTGTGGGTTTTTCTTAAACTGAAAGTGACGGAGAAACTAAGTAAAAAATGTACGTCAAAAAACCCGACTAAGGTATACCCTAACTTTGTGAGGGAAACATTTTGCACATTGAAATGTTGCCTAAAATAAAAAATGCAACAACATTTATATGATTGCTACAGAAGTTATGGGGAAAATTGTATTAGAATGAATCTTCAATTTATGTGGGGGTACAAGAAGGGAATTGACAAATACGCCTATTTAGTGCTGAACAGTATATACTTCAAAGACTTTCCACTGTACCGAATTGTAAGTGTTTATGTGCAATAGTATTAATGTTATGAGTCATTCCATTTTACTATGATGTGATTATTTTTTGTGGCATGTACCAAAATGGCGAGGCAATAACGCCTATTTTCACTGGACTGTAAATAAGTTGTTAACATTTTGTACAAAATAGGCCCTCTGTGTCGGAGGCACCGAATAGGACACGTTAACTTCGTGTGTTATACAGGGTTTTCTAACAAGAAGTGTTATTTTGAATCACCCGGTATTTCGATAGCTGTCACTTTTGAAGCTTTTATTCTTTGACATTTGACAAGTAGAAACTACGCCATTACTAAAAATACACGATTGAACAACGTATTGAAAATATTAAAATTCGAAAAATCGAAAATCATCGAAAAATCATCTTGACTGATGAGGCCCATTTCCACCTCGGTGGCTACGTCAGCAAGGAAAATTGTCGCACCTAGGGCTTCGTAAAAGCCAAGAGTTATTGTTGAGAAGCCTCTCCATCCTCAAAGTGTGACTGTTTGGAGCGGTTTATGGTGGGCGGGGTCCTTGGACCTTACTTTTTCGAAAATGAGGTTGGATCAACAGTTACGGTGAATGGATTGCGCTATCGAGAGATGATTAATGATTTTTTATGGTCGGAGTTGGATGGTATTGTTCTGGACAACGTTTACTTTCAACAAGACGTCGCTACGTCCCACACAACTAACGAAACCATTGCTCTATTATGGGAAAAGTTTCCGGACCATGTTATCTCTCGAAGAGGTGATCACAATTGGCCACCGAGATCTTGTGATTTAACACCTTTCGACTTCTTCCTTTGTGGCCACGTGAAAGATAAGGTCTACGCCAACAGCCCAGCGTCGATTCAAGACCTCAAAGATAGAATTCGTGAGGCTATCGAGGACATAGGGCAGCCACTTTGCGATTTGGTTATGGAAAATTTCATGAAAAGGATATGGTCCTGTAAGAGTGGTCGTGGTGGCCATTTGGCTGATGTTGTTTTTCATTATTAATGAAATAATCATCCGAAAAATTAATCTCAAAAATTGAATTTTTCTTTGAATACCAAAATAACACCTCTGGTTGGAAAACCCTTTATATTTGGTAAGCAGCATATAAAATAATTTAATTTTTCTGGTAAAATTACATCAATAATATCGGATCATATGATTTTGAAGTGACGTTTCGGCCATTTGTAATATGTCATGATCTGTCATTTGTTTTTAATTGTATTCAGTAGTGTTTACAATTTCATCGTGGAGAGATATACGCAAGAACAACGTTTACAAATTATTCAAGTTCTAAGTTCTTTTTTTAAATCAAAAAAAAAAAAACACTTTCCTGTCGACCTACGACCTTGAAACCCATGAGCAAATATTTGAATTTTTGCGAGAAAAGTTTGGAGATTCGATTATTTCATGAAATTGTGATATTGAATGGCCTCCAAAAAGTTGTGATTTAACACCCTTAGACTATTTCTTGTGGGGTTATTTGAAGTCATTGGTCTTTCGAAATAAACCAGACTCTCTTTAAGCTTTACAAGTCAATATTGAACGTGCCATTCATGACATGCGACTTGATGTAGTGGAAAAAGTGCTCGAAATTGGGTTCATCGAATTCTTCCCTGCAGAAGAAGTCGTGGAGGCCATTTGAATGACGTTTTATTTAGAACTTAATTGTATCGATTGCACTTCAAATTAAATAAAAAACTTTTGAATTTCCTTAACAATAAGTGTGTTTTTTTTTTTCAAAGAAATCACATCACTCTTATTGGAAAACCCTGTATGTAAAAAATGTATATTTTTGAAAATTATCCTAGTTACTGATCAAAAATAATAAATAATAAGATACGTCTTCAAAGAGTGAGTTTTTCCGCGGATTTCGGCCCGATTTTCCCGATTTTTTTGTAATTATCACAATTAAAAAATTAATATTAATCGCGTGTGACATTTCGTTCGTAACTGATAGATTTTGACGTTTCGGGCTGACGGCACATCTGTATAATTTAAGGTCTGTGTTACTGATATATGAAAGAAAAAAAATCATTACATTTTTTCGATAACTATAGGGTGGTTAAATTTTAAGGGCCGATGTTGATTTTGAATAAAACGCAATTTTTTTTAGGAAATTATTGTTATTTCTTTTTATTATGATAATATTGGTATGGTTCAATTATGTATGGAACAAAATATCGGCCAAATGGCCCCCGCGACCTCGGCGACACACCTCCATCCGATTGTCCAAATTTTTGATGACGCTGAGGCGTAATTGAGGTTATATACCGTTAATGTGCCGAATTATCTCATCCTTTAGCTCTTGAATTGTTGCTGGCTTATCGACGTACACCTTTTCTTTCAAATAAGCCCAAAGAAAGAAGTCCAACGGTGCCAAATCACATGATCTTGGCGGCCAATTGACATCGCCACGACGTGAGATAACACGGCCATTGAATTTGTTGCGCAAAGGATCCATTGTTTCGTTAGCTGTGTGGGAAGTGTCACCGTCCTGTTGAAACCACATATTGTCCACTTCCATATCTTCCAATTCGGGCCATAAAAAGTTCGTTATCATCTCACGATAGCGAACACCATTCACAGTAACTGACTGACCGGCCTCATTTCGAAGAAGTATTGCCCTTCTACAGACTCTTCTACAGACCCGGTTTGCTGAAATTTGCGCACAATTCTCCCAATGTGTACACATTTGGTCGATTATGCATGATCAAAAAAACATCACGAAGTGCACGAAATGCATTTTGATTTGAACGCCCATTTTCGTAAAAGGTTTAAAAAACTTTAACGCGTTGCTCGATTGCGTATCTTTCCATGGTTCAAATTGAGTTAGTGAAATGAAATGCAGAAAAAAACTTGACGTTTAGGTGTGGTTCACATTCAACATCGACCCTAACAATTTAACCACCCTTTACCTTGCGTCACTTGCATTCCCTTGTCAAAAATACCGCAGGGGAATGACGATTAACAAGGGGACTATAAAGGGCGACCACTAGGATTCTCGATTTGATGCCTTATTTGATATATGTCATCAGATCAAGGGGCCTCGGATATTATACTATCCCGACATTACCCTGAGGGCTATATTAAAAAATCCTTAAAATTCGGTTAAAAATTAAAAAAATTATGTGTACCTTCGGTAATATGGTAGCTATTCTTAAATGGATTATATCTACCTATCTGAAATACTGAATTCTGCAAAAAACCTCAATTCCAAAAATTATGTCGAAATTGTCCCGTAATGTTGAAACCACCCATTAGGGTATGTGTTCATATGACTTCTACAACGCAGTGTATTTTGTACAGGGTGGAGCGCGGAAATTTGCTTTTTTGCACTGCAGGCTGTGGCGGCACTGTTGGTCGAACAGTGTGGAGAGTGTGCGTGGCTTATAGTGGCTGACGGGAGATTTGTATTCGTCTGCCTTTCAGTTGCCATCGTGCATTGGACACGTGAGGAGATGTCTTTTTGTGTTGAAGCGTATTTTTCAATATAATTCAAATATAAAATAAATTTTTCTAAGGTTCATAACTTTTATATTTCATTCCCAAATAAGCAAATTACCGCGCTCCACCCTATACAACCATTCTTTATCAGCCTGTATGTGGGTTATAAATATTTAAAAAAATGTCCACGTCTGCAAATTGGTTTAATTAAACTAAAAAAATAAATAAAAGCTGTCATTGCAAAATCAACAACATCCAAACATTTTAAATTCTTTTCTTCATTTTTGTAAAAACGATTCAGGAAACTAACTACACCCCCAACAAATGTTATCTTATCAGTTGTATGCACCGAACGTGTAATCGAAGCCACTGTAGTTATCACATTTCATACAAATGTATTCACTTCTTGTAAACATATCTCTCTGATTACAAATCACCTTGAATATTTTTTTTTGTGAGTTTTCAGTTTTCATTTAACGATGTGAACTCAATCATGTAACTCTCAGCATTAAGGTCAAATAACTTGTATTGATTTTGGGTTTTTTTTCTGTACCGTGGTACCTCTATAAACTTTTCTGCTGTGACAAAAGTTATTGACCTCTTCAGATACACTAGACTACAACAACAAAAACACTAGACTCTCGTTTTTTGTAAACGCTTAGATAACTGATGTTATTTAATATTACTCTATACACTTTCGATGATGTGTGGTAACAGTTTGTTTTTGCTTATTTTTAATTATTATTTCCGTACCATCCGTCATTGAAACAGTTGCTTATGTTATAACGTCGCGGCTAGTCGGTCGTCGTGTGTGTCGAGATTTGAAAAATGGAAACGGTAAAGAAGTTTATAAAACAAGTTTAAAAAGTGTTGTCTTAGAAAATATATTAAGAAATTAATTTGCTACCAGAAATAAAATATTTATTAAGAAAAATAAAAACTAAATTTTTGCTAAAATTATGCTAACATAATTTTAAAAGAAAAATGGGATTCCATAAATTAATTTCATTAAATGAAAATGCTAAAAATTCGTGATATCAATATTGGTCCAATCTGGCAAATTTTTAAATTAAACTGTTAAGTTGAATGAGATTGGTCTAATAGCAGAAAATATTTTTTTAATATCACAAATCATTGATAACACAAACTGTTTATCCGATCAACGCACCACTGTGCAAATACAACAAACCCCATTATAGATAAATTATACGGAATGAGAAGACGACACAATGAACACAACACAAACTGGGGCTAAACGTTTACTATTACCATCTTTGACATTAGATATGATTGAAAATTCAAATTTTCATGTAAATACATTTCTCAACATTTTTTAATTAAATCCGAAGAATTTGTATGAAATCAATGTCGGTCCGTTAAACAATTTGAAGGCACGTATGCAAAATGTGAAAACGATAAGTAATTCTTTAAGTTGTCAATAACGCCTGTAGCCGTCTATGAGCAATTTCTCACAACATGATCCATGCTTATTTTTTATGGCTTTGAATGTAATGCAGTTAACGTCGACATTCGCAAAAGTCATACGGTCATGGATAAATCATTAAGCGTTGCGTCCACTAAAGTTTGCGTTTTATCTGCGAAGTAACGCAAAAACTGCTGAATCAAATGAATGTGGACTAGGGATGTCGATCGGGAAATCTCGATCCCAAATATCTAGCGATTTCCCAATCCCGAAAAATCTCGAATCACGGTATTTTTAAATATCAATCCAGAAATCCCGGTATTTAGTGGAGTGAAGCGATGACTATGTAATGAATTGTTTTCAAGTCTACTTGATCTCAATTCGGTAGATGTCATTTAAAAATATCCATTCCATGAAAGGAAATAACATTTGTTTTAAGACCAATAAAAGTCAGCAGTGCAATCAATGTCTTTGAAGTATCTACAGTTCGGCATTTCTCAAGCCCCTTCTGATGCCCTCATATAAATTGACAGATTTATTCGAAGACAATTTCGCGATAACTTCTATAGCAATCATCTAAATGTTTTCATATTCTGCATTATAGACAAATTTTGAAATTGCTATACTTATAGATAAAATAAAATTCTCTTACGTTCCTGGCTCCCACACGTCGAACCAAATGCCATATTACATTACTCACAAAGTAAGGGTATACCTTAGTCGGTTTGATAGACTAAAATTGTCCTAGTTTTGTACTTTCTTTACGAACTTATTTTACAAAAAATCCAAGTATTAACCGAAAACAACAGATATTATTTACATTTTTTTTTAAGTTTTAAACTAATTTTCATATTCAAATTAAATATGAATTCTCGTTGTTTTACATGTGGGAAAAAATAAAATAAGTGTGTCAACATTTTTTGAAAGGTCGAGATTTTTTGAAATTTGTTCAAATAAAACAATTTGAACCTTTTAGCAAAATTTTGATTTTTTCGTGAGATATGACCTATTAAATTTTTCCGAGTGTGTTTAGAAAACTGCAATTTTCTCTGGAAATATTGAACGGATTCGACCGAAATTTTTGCAGTTAGGTCCGAAACATTTCCTAAAATCTAAATATATCATGAACTTTAATTACAAACTGACCATATGAAAAATATTGCAAAATATTTTTTGCAAATGCGAAAAATGTCACTTTCTGGAGGAGTGATTTGAAATATTTTATATTTAGAATGCGTCCTATTTCGACGTCCACCAGAATCAGAAAAAACATTTTGGTAGATCGCGCTTTGTACAAAGTTACAGCAAATTTACGGACACTACCTTTTTGAAAATATTTTTGGACCTTACCAATTTTGTCCAAATTTACACAATAGCTAAATCAATCAGTTGTGAGTCCAAAAAAATGTTTTATTGGAAGAAAAAGTTAAATTTGAAAAATATTTATCCCGAAAAATCCCTTGATCATACTTTTCTTAATCCCGAAACCCGGAATTTGCGAAACTCAGTCCCGATCATCATCTCTAATGTGGACGCACACCGCATAATACCAACTCGGGGCATTTTTCGAACATTTTTAAATTTTTAAAAATATAAGCTTCGATCTACACAATCCTTAACTAGATGAAGAACATTTCTTGGAGAGTCGTGTTGTTCGAGCTTCTCCATTCAGTTAGCGCTACAGTCTATCAATCACACGGTACTTTTCGTTGAAACAGAATGTACTTTAAGATAATTCAAAAAAAAGCATCCGGAGATGTGAAAAGATTAACAATTCTTGAGATTCAAAAGTATTTCTGAATTGGATCTGCATCAATGAATTTACACAGTACAGCATTTTTCAGCTCATTGATTTGGGACTCAATTCCTAAATTTGGGCGTGAAAGTAGCCCACAAATAAGAACTTTTATAACATTCGTTTAGTCAAGTTGGCTCAATTAATGATTTAATGGCCGTACGAATTTTTTTGCCCAAGGTGGCACAATTTCTATATTTTTTTCTCGGTATACCGTAAGGAAATATCTCTTGTTTCTGAAGCAAAGTTGTAGATATTGAATAGGAGAAAAAAATGCGAAAAAAGTCCATGCAGTGCCTTAAAAATCGCAAATCAGCGGGGAATTAATTTTTCCCCATTATAAAATCCTCCTATTCTATATTACTGGGTGAGGGCAAATGAGGGGACAAAAATTGAATTTTCGAAATAATGTATTTTGTTGTTGAGTCACGCGTTATCTGTAAAAAAAGGGATATTGAAAATCAAATCTCACGATGAGTCACCCGTTATTTGGAGCATATTTTTTAAAGTGTAAACTCGATAAAACCGGGATAAGCTTTATATAAAAGGAAATTACACTGTGCAACAGTGAAACAAATACACTGACTTGTTCAACAACTAATTCAGACTTTGTGATACCGCTTAAGTATATTTGGCAATAATGTAGCTAAGAATATGCTGAACAAAGTTTCTTAAAATTTTTTGCGAAAAAATTTTTTTTTCCTGTACTTTTTTTTGAAAAAGTGACCATATCTTCCAGGGACTCATTTTTTACTAAAAAAAATACAACATTTTTGGGGTACAATGTGCTTATTTGAGCTATTTAGGGTGCCTAGACAAGTTCAGATTGTATTGATGTGTTCACAAAAGTTGTTCAGATTTACGTTGGCTACAATTTTGCCAAGCATTGATAGTAAAAAATTACGAGCTCCTGGAATATTTTTTTCCTTCACTTTTTCAAAAAAAAAGAAGAGGAAAAAATTTTTTTCGCAAAAAATTTTAAGAAACTTTGTTCAGCATATTCTTAGCTACATTATTGCCAAATATACTTTAGCGGTATCACCAAGTCTAAATTAGTTGTTGGAAAAAAGCAGATTACACCTTTTTCGAGGGGCCCACTGGTATAGGGTTTTACTACCCTTTGATAGCAGAATCGAACCTATACTGTCAAGTCCGTGTATTTTTCAAAAAGTGTTCATTTGTTGCACAGTGTTATTACCCAGCAAAAACTTGGTAAGTACATGTTAGTACCACTTGCATTACCAGATAATGACATATCATTACCCCCTGCATTACATGTAGTCAACAAATAATGACTTACATATATTGACATAAATATGTATTTGTAAGTTATTTTAAGTCGGGAATTGTAAAATATTTTTATTTTCTTATCAAATCAACTTTTCTTCAATAAAAACTGTTGTTGTTGCATATCGTCACCTGAAATCCAAAATAACGTAACCCACATGTTCATGATTTTTCAGGAGAAGCAAAAAACAATGAAAAGTAATTTTAAGCTTTTGACCAGACTTAGGGTTTTTGAGACTATTAAGCCGAAATCAAATAACAAATCTATCGTAATGAGTTGTGGCGTACATTCTGAATAAAATAAAATAAAGTTGTATGAATCTTTCCGCTTTTTTAAGACCTTGTTTGCTGTAACGTCATTTGAATATCACTCATAAAATGATAAATTTTTGATATTGAACTACAAAATTTTGTAGGAATGTGTAGTTTAGCCTAATAGACTATAATCATTCATAAAAATAATTTTGATTTTTTGATGTTACGTAATTTTGGATTTCAGATGACGATATTTTACAATACCCATCTTAAATTGACTTACAAATCAATATAAGTAAGTCATTATTTGTTGAATACATGTAATGCAGAGGGTAATGACATGTCTTACATGCTAATGCAATGTATAATGACATGTACTTACCATGTTTTTGATGGGAATATTCCGAGTAAAAATATGTCTCGTCGTATTTAATTATATATGATAAGTAAATGGTTATGAAAATCATTACTGGTAAGGTGTTATTTAACCCCTTATTAAAATGACAATAATAACTACTTATATGTTGGATCTTCGTAAGCGTCGGGGTAAGATGTTATTTGTTAGCTCTTCCTATGCTTGCATGGAAGTACTTTCCTCCAATATCACGCCCATGTAAATATAATCTGAAGGGTGGCTAAATGGTAAGTCATTATTTCAATTGAATTTCACTTACCCGCCATGTTACCTGGTAATGAGAGTTTTTGCTGGGTAGAACTACAAATGCTAATAATAACACTTTCATGTGGAAACACGAGTTAAGTAACTGTCGTTAAAACAGTTAGAAAAAATTTGATGATTTTAGAAGATGAAATACTTATATCTTTCGACGTGGTTTCCTTATTTCCTAGCATTCCAATAAACCAAGCATTAAGGATAATAGAAAGTAAATGGGACGAAAGGGAAAAATACGCAACAATATACCAAATACACCTATTTTTTGGTAAACAGTAGATTCTTAAATACATTGCATAGTGCTGAACTATAAGTGTTTATGTGCACTGGTATATTAAAGTTACGAGCTATGTAATTTTGGTATCATTTGGTCATTTTTTGTGGGAGGTACAAAAAGGGGCGGGGTGATAACGCCCATTTTTTACAGGACTATAGACACTATAACCGCATTACACTGTACAAAATGTCAAGTATTGGTATGCACTGGTATTAAAGTTACAAGCCGTTTAATTTTGGTACGAAACTTCCATTTGTGTGGGAAGTACCAAAATTTGCTGTACAATAATGCCCATTTTTTACCGGACTATAGACACTACAAAAACATTATACAGTAGAAAATTTCAGGCATTTTTATGCACTTGTATTAAAGTTATAAGCAATTAAATGTTGATGCAAAATGGTCCATTTGTGTGGGAGGTACCAAAAGGGGCATGCCAACTTCACCCATTTTTCTCGAGGTAATAGCGACAAATATACTAATATTATGTGTAGAATTTCAGAATATTCGAATAAGTAGTATAGAAGTTATTATTCACTAAATTTTAAGCCTTTGTGTGGGAGGTACCAGAAGGAGTAGATCAATATGGCCCATCTTCGAACTAATCCGGAGATAGATACAAATATTACCGCATACCAAATTTGAAGTCAATCGGTTACTCCTTTCGAGAGTTATCGTGCGCACCAGCCAGCAGACAGACGGACGGACATTGCTCATTCGACTTAAAATAACCCAAAACGAATATCCGCCGAACATACTTGGGGTCTTAGGTCACTCCTTCGATGTGTTACACTTTTTTCTGTAGCAAATGATATATACCCTCGTATCACCAAAGTAGGGGTATAAAAATACATTAAAAATCGAAAATTAACGAGTTATAATTTTCAACAATGGACCTCAAGCCGAACTATCCGAATATCAAATAAAAATTCTACAGGCCTACAATAAATAATACCAAAAAAAAATTGGAGTTTTTCAAAAAAAAAATAGCTGAACGGATACAAAAATGGGGTTCGAAAAATTTAAAGGCTATTTAATTTTCGATTATTTAAACAATTCCTTTCCTGAACCAATTCGGATGAATGGTTTTCGAGTTATGCAAAAATATGTGGTTCAACCTCTATTTTTACGTATTAGAGAACTAGGGTCAGTTCAAAAAAATCACCCTTTAGGCTTATCATTGTTTAATCCCATATATCCAAATCGATTGCAAAATCGTATGCTGCAACAAAAACATTTTTTGGTGCTTTTTAAAGTGAATTAAACTGAAAGTGAAGTTTATGGGCCTGTTTCTGTAACTTTTTTTCGTTCGTCTACTGCGAACGATCAATAATCACTCAATTATTCCGAGAAATCTATAAATCGCAGAAGTTTATAATTCGTTGTGTCTGTAGGAAATCATGTAAAAAGCTTGTTCCTAAAATATTTCTAACCTGCGTTTTATAGAATTCAAGTAATAGCTGAGAGAATTTTGATCGTTCGCCGTAGACGAACGGAAATAAGGTACAGAAACAGGCCCTAATTCAGCCGGTTTATTCTACTGACATTTTTTACTACATATGTACTAGGGATGTAACCAATATTCGCATTCGCATATGCGAACGCGAATTATTCGCATCATTTTAACATTCGCTTTCGCAAAAAAACATATTTGGATTATTCGCTTTCGCAAAAATATATTTCAGTATTCGCTTCCATTTGTTAAAAGAGTTATATCTTCTTATTCGTTTCACATATTTTGAAGATATTAATACCAATGAAAACCTCTTCTACTTCTCTTCAGGAGGTAACAGGAGGTAAAAATATGGAAAACATTCTTAATACTTGAATATCCTGGAAAAGTATCAACTTAGTTCCTTAATTTCGTTGGTACTAAAGGGTCAAACTATTATTCGCATTCGCTTTCGCAAAAATGCATATTTCACTATTCGCATTCGCAAGAAATATATATCAGTATTCGCTTTCGCTGAAGTCACTTTCGTTACATACCTAATATGTACATACCTGTACCAAAATAAATTTGATGATTTTACTGAATGGTGAAAAGTTTATGGAAAAAAATATTCTAATATGGTTACAGCGTCGAATTAAACTAAAACAACAATTTTTACATTTCTAAAATGTGATAGGTGCATTTTTCTCCCCAGAAATGGCAAAAATCTCTTCATCGATTTTTTTGGAATTCATGTCACAACTAAAAAAACTAATAATGACTTAAATTAAATTCGAATTTAATTTAAATTAATTTTACTAATCAAAATTCTCCTTCCTCATTTTAGGTCATTCGTCGCGGTAAAAATGTCCTGCCCACTGTAGCACGTTTGTGCCTGATAGCCACCTTCTTCGAAGATGGTCTTCGCATGTACTTCCAATGGAACGAACAGCGTGAATATATGGACATGAGCTGGGGTTGTGGCAAATTTTTGGCGACCGTATTTGTTTTAGTTAATTTAATTGGACAACTGGGAGGCTGCGGAATGGTCATTGCTAGATTTAAGGTTGAAATTGCTGTTGGCATTCTTTTCTTCATTGTTGTACTGCAGGTGAGAACGACATGCTAATTAGTTTGGAGAAGTAAATATTAATTTTGTTTTTGTTTCCATTCATCCAGACAATTGCTTACTCTATTCTGTGGGACATTCAATTCTTATTGCGTAATTTAGCTTTAATTGGTGCACTGCTGTTGGTTTTGGCAGAATCGAGGGTTGAAGGACGCAGTCTTTTTGCCGGAGTACCCACAATGGGTGAAAATAAACCTAAAAATGTTATGCAACTCGCCGGACGTATTTTGCTTGCATTTATGTTTATTACACTGATTCGTTTCGAATTAAGTTTCTTGCAAGTAAGTGTCTTTCAACTTGGTTATATTCCGAATTGATTTTCTATAATTTTGATGGATTTGTACCTGAAATGAAAATGTTTTATTTACCGCTGTCTTTTTTTGTACTTTTCAGATCCTTCAAGATATTGTAGGTTCAATTTTGATGGTTTTAGTAACTATTGGTTACAAAACAAAATTGTCTGCTTTAATTTTGGTTGCTCTTTTGACTGTTTTGAATTTGTATCATAACGCGTGGTGGACCATTCCCTCTTACAAGCCTCTCAGAGATTTTCTTAAATATGATTTTTTCCAAGTAAGTTTAAATGAAATATGCCTATGTATATTCAAATGTTTATTTAAAAATTAATTTTTTCCCCACTCCAGACACTTTCCGTTATTGGTGGTTTATTGATGATTGTCTCATTGGGACCCGGTGGTGTATCAATGGACGAACATAAAAAGAAGTGGTAGATGACAAAGCATTAATTCAGAAGACACCCTCCTCAACCATGTACATCATCGATTGATTCTTCTTTAGTTTGTATTTTTTTGTTGCATTGGCACATTGGCTCTCGAGCTTTTTGCGCCATACAAAGAAGATAAGGAAGAAGAAAAATGTATACATACAACAACAAATCCACTCCACTTTTATATTTTTAATTATTTTAATTGTATTCTGTTGTATTTGTATATGTTTTGTAATTTTTTGAATTTTGCGCCTAAAACCTATTAGAAATGAAAACAAAAGATAAGAAAAACCAAGAAACAATTTTAAGAACTTTTTTTACAAAACAAACAAAAAATCAACCATAAAATGGGAAAAAGATTAAATAAAATACAAAATAGTAAACTAAACAAAAAACAACAAACCCTAACTGTAAAATCATTGTGGCACAAACAACGTTTTTCTAAACAAAAAAACAGCAAAAATTTGTCGAACAGATGGAAGAGTGCAATTGTAAATTGCTTTTACGTTTAATTTTAAACATACCACAACGACTACTTGTTTTATTTATCGCTGAATAATTTAATATAGATTTCTTTAGAATTTATTTCTTTTTTCGTCGTCGAAGGCTTTTCGTTTATTCAAAATTCTTTCCTTTATATTTTTTTTTACTTTCTTCTGTGTATGTGTTATATTTTGTTCCATAGTATGTATATTCCTATTAGTAATTTTAAGGAAATAAAACAAGAAAACATGAACCCCATTTTTATAATGCCAACAGGACTTGAGAATGATTTATGTAAAGTTTTTTTTTAATATACGCTAAAATGCAGATAGACTGTTAAACATATCTTCGGTTTGTATTCATAATAGTTTATGTGACCTTTCACACAGAAAGAGAGCAGATTATCGCTGTGGAAATTATGAACCGTTCATAAATTATTATGAATAAGACCCCATTGTGTTTTATTAACTATATAAATGTAGTTTATATAATATTTTGTAAAACAAAATTACGCAGTACAATATTAGAGGAGATTGGATATATAAATATAACAAGGTTTACCAAAATTATAAGCTAGATTTCCATAATTAGTGATCCAGTAAGTTTAAACGAACCTTTTGATTTAGTAAACATGCAATTTGAATTACAGCTTCATGTCCAAACGAACCCTTGGAAATTATTGTTAATGTACTTTTATCATCCCTTATCTCACTTTGGAAAGCTTTCAGTTCATAAAGTGACACAGTGACTTTAAGCATTTACTATAAGTAGATTAAAACTTAAGTGTCAGTGTCAGGGCCACAACAAACAATGTAAAGGGGACATGTATTGTGATGCATATATGAAAATACTGTCCAAGCTTTTTTAGAAGCGGCAAACTGATTTAAAGCGCAAAAAAATTTTTGATATATTGGAAAATCCAAACTGCTGTTAGTTTTTAAAACAATGTTTTATGCCAAATAAAGTTTGGTAGTAACACATAGATGGAAAAACATTGTTCTTGAAAAAGCTTTTGGAAACCTATAACACTATGCAACAAAAAAATTGTTCTTTTGTGTCGGAGACCTAAAAACTTTTTTGTATATATTGAGGCGTACCATTTTTATACCCTCCACCATAGGATGGGGGGTATATTCATTTTGTCACTCCGTTTGTAACACCTCTAAATATTGATCTGAGACCCCATAAAGTATATATATTGATAATCGTCGTAAAATTCTGAAATTTGGTAATATAACTATTTGTCCCCGAAACCATTCACATGCTATCCATGGTGGAAGGTATATAAGATTCGGCATGGCCAAATTTAACGATTTTACTTTTTCCTTTTTAAATTTTTTTCTAAAATTCCTATTTTTATGGATGTTATCTTATACACTACACCATAGAATGAGGGTACATTCAGTTTGTCACTTTGAAACCCTCTAAATATTGATCTGAGACCCCCTAAAGTATATGGCCCTTATTCATAAAAAGTTAATGAAGGTTTGAAGAACGTTTTAGCAGTGTTAAAGTGTTCTTCAAACCTTCATCAACTTTTTATGAATAAGGCCCTATATGTATAATATTAATCGTCGTAAAATTCTAAGACGATTTAGCCATGTCGGTCCGCCCGTCTGGTGTAATCACGATACAATCTATAATAAAGGGTGGTTAAATTGCAAAGGCATATGTTGAATGTGAACCACACCTAAACGTCAAGTTTTTTTCTGCATATCATTTCTCAATTTCAGACTAACTCAATTTGAACCATTGAAAGATACATAATCGAGCAACGCGTTAAATATTCTTAAGCCATTTACGAAAATGGGCGTTCAAATCAAAATGCATTTCTTGCACTTCGTGATGTTTTTTAATCAGCATAATCGACCAAATGTGTCCACAATCGGGAGAATTGTGCGCAAATTTCAGCAAACCGGATCTGTAGGAGTTTGGAAATTGGGCGTTCAAATCAAAATGCATTTCTTGCACTTCGTGATGTTGTTTTAATCAGCATAATCGACCAAATGTGTCCACAATCGGGAGAATAGTGCGCAAATTTCAGCAAACCGGGTCCGTAGGAGATGTGAAAATGGGCCTTCAAATCAAAATGCATTTCTTGCACTTCGTGATGTTTTTTAATCAGCATAATCGACCAAATGTGTCCACAATCGGGAGAATTGTGTGCAAATTTCAGCAAACAGGGTCTGTAGGAGATGTGAAAACACCTGTGCATGCTCGCCCAGTTCGTTTGGTGTGGATTATGGGATGGCGACGCCATCGGGCCATACTTCTGCGAAATGAGGCCGGTCAGACAGTTACTGTGAATGGTGTTCGCTATCGTGAGATGATAACGAACTTTTTATGGCCCGAATTGGAAGATATGGATGTGGACAATATGTGGTTTCAACAGGACGGTGCCACTTGCCACACAGCTAACGAAACAATGGCTCTTTTGCGCAACAAATTCAAAGGCCGTGTTATCTCACGTCGTGGCGATGTCAATTGGCCGCCAAGATCATGTGATTTGACACCGTTGGACTTCTTTCTTTGGGGTGATTTGAAAGAAAAGGTGTACGTCGATGAGCCAGCATATAACCTCAATTATGCATCAGCGTCATCGAAAATTTGGACCATCGGATGGAGGTGTGCCGATATTTTGTTTCATACATAATTGAACCATACCAATATTATCATAATAAAAAGAAATGACAATAATTTGTGTTTTACAAAAATCAACATCGGCCCTTAAAATGTAACCACCCTTTACTTGAGGTAGGTGGCTGAAATTTGGTACATATACTTCTTATATCTGCAGGTATATTGGGATTGAAAATGGACAATATCGGTCCATCTTTTGATATAGCCCCCATATATAGAATTTCTCCGGCATTTTTGACAATATGAAAAAAATTAAGTAAATATAACTGTTTTTAATACTTAATCCTTTTGGGATGGAAAATAGAGATAGTTTTAAAATTATCTCTAGTATAATATAATGATCCTTATCGGCCGGGAATGCGAAATCGGGAGAGAAAAATTAAAAATTTTAAGTAATGCAGTAAAGTGGTTGTTATTTGTACGAATGAATTCAAATATAGTGAATCCGGAATTGGAATGGAAATTTCTATGGCGTCAAGGAGTCAAATCGAGTTGGACCATTGTCTCGGGCTGTATGAAAGCATGGACTTCATTGACCCTTGATATGACAAATATCAAATATGACAAATGTCAAATATCGTAAAATGTAAATTGCGCAATTTTAGCCCAAACGGGTGGGACCGATGCTTTTTCAATCCTCAGATATATGAAATGGTTCTGGCAAATTTGAATCACATATTGTTGTTGTTGTAGCAGTATATGTGTTTGTTATCCATTAGTTGTTTTCATTCGCCTTGTATAGTGGGTTCTGCTGTATTGGTTTCCAGGCCGAGGAAGATGGCTGCTTCCACTGGTTGGTTTGGCAGGGCAGTTAAAGAGGTGTAGTGTGTCGTGTGGTCCCTGGTTACAGGCGGGACATATGTTCGACGTGGTGCCATCAATCCTTGCCCAGTATGATTTGAGGCGGCTACACCAGCCAGATCTTAATTGGGCCAAAAGTACTCTTGTCTGTCGTGGTAATTACTCTTCCTCTGAGGCCACTGATGGAGGGTGGTGTTCTAGTACGACATTGGCTCTGTAATTATTCACGGCTTCAGCGACTGCGTCAGAGTGTATGTCAGCCAGACCTGCCTTCAAAGCTCTTTGATCTAGAGGTTCTCCCTTGTAGCGTTGGACCTCGCGCTCTAGATCATGAAGGTCTTTCCTGATCTGCCTGGGAGGTGGGCGCCTATCCTCTAGATGGTGATTGGGATGGCTGGGACGGTAGCAACCAAGCAGATACTGCTTCGACAGCAAAAAATTGTGTCGTCGCACGGTTATGATCTTCGTCTCCTCATGTAAGTGGTCCACAGAAGACATGAGGAGGCACCCTGTCGCAGTTCTCAGGGCGGCATTTTGGCAGGTCTGTATATTCTTCCACTGCGTCTCGCTCACATTCGGTGACCACACTGGTGCTGCATAGTTTACCACAGACCGACCTATCGCTTTGTAAGAGGTCAACAAGGTTTCTTTATCTGTGCCCCAAGTGCTGCCGGCTAGCGACTTGAGGACCTTGTTCCTACTTCTCATCTTATTGCAGATAGCTGTGGCATGCGCGTTAGACCTGAAGAGGCTATCAAATGTGACACCAAGAACCTTAGGGTAGTTGGTGGTCGGAATTCTTGTGCCATCGACTATCACATTGAGTTGCGCCTTCACTTGCGCTATCCATGCAGTAAACAGTGTGGCCGATGATTTGGTGGCGGATATTTTGAGGTTCCTCACAGCGAAGAAATTGGCAATCTCAGCGAGGTAGATATTCAGCTTTCCACATATGTCATCGATTAAAGGGCCCGACGCCAGAATCGTACAGTCATCAGCATATGATACGATTTCAACGCCGTCAGGTGGGGGTGTAATTGCAGAGGTTAAACAGTGCCGGAAATATCAACCCACCTTGGGGAACTCCCTGTTTCACTCTACGGGGTTTGGACTTCTTGTTTCTGAATTCCACATACGACTGGCGTCCACACATGTAATTGACGGTCCAACGTTTCAAACTATTCGGGAGGGACGTGTTGGCTATGTCCTCAAAAAACGTGGCGTGGCTGACGGTATCGAAGGCCTTCGATAGGTCCAGCGCCACGAGGACGGTCCTGTCACCGGGCTTGTTCTGGTTAAGACCGCGGCTCACATGCGTGGATATGGCGTGTAAAGCAGTAGTCGCTTTCGGAATCCGTGCTGATGATCAGCAATTGAAAAATGTCCAATAAGGCTCGGGAGGATTAACGCCTCAAGCGTCTTTGCTACTGGCGTGAGAAGGGAGATGCCGGTATGTCCAATTGGTTCAACATTAGCATCGAAATTCCGTCGGGGCCAAGCGCTTTGGATGACTTAGCGCTACGGATGACATCTGCAACTTCTCCAACTGTAAACTGTGGTGGTACTTCTTCAGCTCGGAGAGCATGGATACGACGCATTACTCTTCTTTTCGCTCTGTCACTCACGGGGTGCTCTATAAATTTTCGGTTAAAGTAACGCGTGCACCTCTTCGGGTCAGTCACAGTGGTGGCACCAAATGTGACTGCCGTCCGGTCGTCTTTCCTGTCTGGTTTTGAGAGTGACTTAACCGTTGCCCACAATTTACCAAGACCGGAACTTAAGTTGCACTGCTTCAGTTGATCTAGCCATTTATTTATTCCGCTTATATTCGTCGACTTTCCTATTGATTTCTAGATTCAGTTCCCTGATTCTAGGATCAGCAGGATCAGAACGACGAATTTCATCACGCACGTCTGCTAGTCCCGCTGCATCTGCTGGGAAATTAGGTCGTATCTCGGGTATTCGACCAGCAGGGATAAAGCGAGCGGCTGCTCCGTTGATGATGCCTCGGAATTTCTTCTCAGCTACCCGAACATCTGAGGGGATGGGTAGTTCACTGAAGCTGCGGTTGGTGAATTCTCTGAACCTGTTCCAGTCCGCTTTCCTTTGATTCAGGAAAGTACGGCGTTCACAGATAATAAAATCGGCTGGTCTGTCTATGGAGAGGATTATGGGGAGGTGGTCTGATCCCAATGAAATGACGGGCTGCCAGGTGACGTCATTTATCAGACCAGGCGACACGATGGTGATATCTGGCGAGCTGCTGCAATCACCCATAATCCGTGTGGGGGCGTCCTCATTCACTGTGCAGAACGTAGAGCCATCTATCTGCTCAGCCAAAGCTATGCCTCTATGGTCATTAGCTAGGAGAGAATGCCAAAGCTCATGATGGGCATTGAAGTCTCCTAGGACCACGCGATTATTGCCCTGCAGTAACGGACTGATGCCCGGCAAATAACGCGGAGAACAGCTACCAATCGGCGGTATATATACGTTGTACAGCTCTATCTCGGCAGTCCCGGACTTAACTGCTACCCCCATACATTCAATGTATGGGTCTCTAGAGTCAAGCTCAGGCGAGATAGGACTGTATTGCACAGAATGGTGTAATAGGAAAGCCAGTCCCCCACCTCCACTTCTAGTGCGATCCTTACGTAGCACATTGTAACGCTAACGACTGTGCAAGCTGCATGTGTCGCTCAGCTTTGTTTCCTGGATCGCAGAGACCTTGATGTTCTTCCGATTCATAAAATCTACAATCTCGTTGATTTTGCCGCGAGACCATTGCAATTAAATTGCAAGAAGGATGCATGTTCGGGGGTTGGTACAGCAATGTGTGGTGTTAGTTGTGGTGTTGATTGCTGTGCATGTTGCTGTAGGGGAAATTGCGGCGGTGTCCCATAAACCGAAGGTGTCGATGACGTAGACGACGACACTGACGACTGCGATTCTTGAGGCACACAGAGAGGTATGGAGGCACAGCAGGCTCCAACATAGCTTCCTATGCGGCGATACTCCCCGGCGTTTCTAAGGCCAGAGCAACCCCTGAGATGCAACCACTCCATACATCGGGTACACCTTACTGATGTTGAGTTGCCACGTATAAGGTTCCCGCAGACGGAGCAAAAATATTGTTGTGGTCCGGGATTTTGTTCGGTCCCGGCACGGACCAGAAGAATTCGGAGCAGACACATTTCGGGATGTGCCTCTCCCAAGGCGAAAAAATGGACGAACATAAAACACGTAGTACTGAGGTGGCAGCCCCTGGCCGAAGAATTGCTGCTTCGGGTCAATCCGGTACAAAGAACCGGCTGCCGTGGAATCAAGCTTCAATGAAAAGCATTATAAATATTATAGAAAGGACAGAGTGGTGAAGAATCGCTGGAGATGCACTTTGGGAGCAAGAGAATTTTATTACAGTCCATAAAAAGCTGTTCAAATAATTAACGTGTGTGCAGCTCTGCACAACGTATGTATTTTTTACAAATGTCTTCCAATGCCTTCTCCGCTTCCTTATTATGACACTGACTTTGGTGAATACAACTTATCAGCTGAAAGTGTATATTGCCTGTTGCAAAACGTATAAGAAATCGAATAGCAAACTCCATATAACAGTTTGCAGTAAAAATCAAAATTTATTTTTTTTAATAAAAAAAATTAAATACATATGCTTCGTGCATATACTTATATTTAAAGAACGAATTATTAATTATTTTTTGTTTTAAAATAGAAATTTTCTAATTCAATTGGTTGTGTTGCTCTTTTCCAACTTATTTTGAATATCTTTGTTTTTATACTTCTCTATTTGGGCATGGTGGTGCTCTAGTTCTTTTAATTTCTTTTTCTTTAAATCATAAACTTTTTCTAATGAGTTAGCATCTCTTTTTAAGACCGATCTAGATCATTGTTGTCTTCTTTCATTACATCCACCATTTTAGACATTTTGTTATACATTTGTTCTTGGGTTTTCACCTCAGTCTCAATAAGTTCACTTGCGGACTTGTCTCTTTTAGAGAAGTTAGAAGTTATAGAGTCGACGACGGTGCCGGTATTGTTCGGGGGTTGAACACGATGTCATTGTCAGTACAATTTGGATCCACGTTTTCAATTGTATTTTGCAAATTTGCATTATCCGATAATGGCTCACCGAATAGATGTGATCCGCCAACACTTTCCACGGATTCCTTCATCTTTACTAAATGGAAGATAGCCTGATCTGTGGATGACAATCGGGTTTGTTTTGGAGGACCACCACCTGTTCCAATTCCGGGATTGACCTTCATCTTCTCCATCAAAACACACAATTGCTTTTTATTTACGGTATTACTCCTGAAAATTTCTTAAATAATTACTGAATTACATTTATAACTGACAAATTTTACTTACATTTTAATTCATTGCCTTCTGCACTGTCAGGGAATAAAACTGTTGTTTTTTGTGAAAAAAAAGCCCAAAAACGGCACTTGCTAAGGGGATTTTTTTGGAAGATGCCACATTTTGCGGAAAAATGTCCATGATCGCGATTTTGTGAAAGGTGGAATTTTTTTGGGAAAAATTTGCTACGTGATAGGGGATAGGGGTGAATAACTTTTATACTACTTACTCGAATCTTCTGAAATTCCACACATAGTATTAGTTTGTTAGTCGCTATCACGTCAAGAAAAATGGACGAAGTTGCCACACCCATTTTGGTACCTCCCACGCAAATGGAACATTTTGCACCAAAAGTTAACTGCTTATAGCTTTAATACCAGTGAATAAATACTTGAAATTTTGTACAGTGTAATGCTTTTATAGTACCTAGAGTCCAAAGAAAAGTGGGCGTTACTGGCACGCCCATATTGGCACTTCTTACACAACTGGACCATTTTGCACCAAAAGTTAACAGCTTATGGGCCTTATTCATAAAAAGTTAAAGAAGGTTTGAGAAATATTGGCCTTAATATTTTATATAAAGTTGCTGAACATACCCTATACCAAAAAAATATATATTTGTTACAGTGAAATACTAACATTTTTGGGGTACAATGTGGTGTTTTGAGTTATTTAGGGTGCCTAGACACATTCAGATTGTATTGATATGTTCACAAAAGTTGTTCAGATTTACGTTGGATACAATTTAGCCAGGCATTGTTAGTAAAAAATTACGAGTCACTGAAAGTTATACTGAAAAACAAATATTTTTTCCCTTCATTTTTTCAAAAAAAAAGTACCG
Source organism: Eudasyphora cyanicolor (assembly GCA_963930755.1). Classification (NCBI taxonomy): domain Eukaryota; kingdom Metazoa; phylum Arthropoda; class Insecta; order Diptera; family Muscidae; genus Eudasyphora; species Eudasyphora cyanicolor. Next base: position 94,616,967 of record OZ005736.1, on the reverse strand, counting down.
GAAATAAATATATTTTCGAAAAAAAATTAAGAAACTTTGTTCAGCATATTCTTAAGGTATGTTTAGACGATTGCCTGATCGGACAACATTGTCCGAAAAATGGCGGAAAAATGCAACCCTGTGAACGTACAACCGTGTGAACAAACAATTTTTGTCTCGCAACGTTGACAGAAAAGTCATTGTGAGATAATTTGCAGATTTGTTGATGTGCGAAGTTTATGCATGTGACAACGGCGCCATTGCCAGAAAAACTTTTTATTGGCAGCACTGTCTATAAAATATTTTAATTGGCAATCCTGCATATAAATATTAACAAAATATATGAAATTTGAAGGTTTTCTTGCAATCGTCTGAACAGTCAATTAACATTTGCCTAACAACCTGTCAATTTTCGTACATTTGCAACAATTTAACAGGGTTGATAACGTTTGCCGATCTGGCAATCGTCTGTACACACCTTTAGCTACATTATTGCCAAATATACTTAATCCGTATCGCCAAGTCTGAATTAGTTGTTGGACAAAAGCTGATTGCACTTTTTTCGAGGGGCCCACTGATTTTCAGAATCTTTGGAAGCCCATAAAAAAATTGGTCACCAATTTCACCAAACCGAGTATAGGGTTATACTACCCTTTGATAGCAGAATCGAACCTATACTGCCACGTCCGTGTATTTTTCAAAAAGTGCTTATTTGTTGCATAGTGTTATCAAATTTGAACAGGGTTACCATAAACTTTTTTCGGAAAGGAGGACTTTGGTGCCATAAAAGGAGGACATTTGTGACATTTACAAAGAGCGGTTGGTATTTTCGGAGGACATTTTAAAAACACAGTAATTGGAAAGAATGAGCATTTTTTATTTGTCTACATTTAAACTTTGCACCACCCTACTGGAGCACAATAAGAAGAAATACTGTATAGTTTTATAAATATATTTTTCCAATGATCGACAATTTATATTTTATCGCGCTTATATGCCAAATCGGAGGAAATATTTATATATGTAGGCTATATCTAACTATGAACAGATTTTATTCACATTTTTTTGTACTTGGGTGCTACATCTAAATCTAAAACCGATTTACACGAAATTCGACAATGTGGGTCCTTTGGATCAAGATACTCCATCCTACTTAATTTCGTGAAGTGATTAGGTATAAAAAACAGCTCCTGTACCGCTAGAAGACTGGAAAAAATATTTATATATCTAAATCAATTTCCCAGGCGTGAAAGACCTTATTGCCAAATTTCAGCAAGATCGGGGTGAAAATGCGACCTTTACTTAACGAACAACTTTGAATGGACAGACAGACGGACGGACATGTTTAAATCAACTCATCTGGCGATACTGAGTCGATCGGTGTACTTTAAAGTGGGTCCAGCCCCAGTATTTTTAGGCGTTACAAACATCTGTCTCGAAAGAAATGTATGGTGACTTCGATTCTGAAAGAAATGTTACCCCGTCGACGTGAAATGTTAAAAAATGTTTTTCCCTTTTTATGTCGAACTGGTGTTGTCCCTCGAATTAAACATAGCTCATTTTTTAAAATTCCTAAATGTGTTATAAGAGTCCAGTTTTAGGGAAAACGGCAACGAAAATGTTGCATTTTTTTGCAGGAAAAAATAGTAATGACTAATAAACATGTAAAAGCGTTGACCATGCCGAATCTTATATCGCATATCAATTGTTTTTGGGACAAATCAACCCATTTTACCAAATTTCAGCACAATTCGTTGAAATTTGTGGATTTTGTAGGGTTATGAAGTCAAATTCAGTGAGACCTTTGTATGGGAGCTATATCAAAACATGGACCTATAACTACCATTGTTCGTGTGATTGGGAGATTCTATATATGGGGGCTATATCAAAAAGTGAACCCATATTGCCCATTTCAATCGCAACCTGCTGCTATAGGAAGTATCTGTACCACATTTCAGTCATCTAGCTGAATTATTTTAGATTGTAGCGTGATTACAACGGACGGACAAACGGACATGGCTCAATCGTATTAGAGTTTTACAACGATTAAGAATATATACACTTTATGAGGTCTCAGATCAATATTTATAGGTATTACAAACGGAGTGTCAATATTTATATCCTCCCTTCCTATTGTGTAGAGTATAAAAAGGGGCAAACTCACTAACTTTGTACTAAAAGTTGTTGTGAGAATAATTCACGTTGTTTACAGTTTGTTAAAAAGTTGAATTTGTAAAAAAGGAGGACAAAACCAATGTTTTTGAAAAAGGAGGGAGGACACTGGTTAAAAAGGAGGACATGTCCTCCCAAAGGAGGACGTATGGTAACCCTGAATTTGAACATTTTCCTGGAGAAAATGAAATGTAAATGCATATGTAAAATGAAAATAGTTTGTATACAGAAAAAAATATTTTGCAGAAAATATGTTTTATATATATGTTCGGCAACATATGTTTTATATATATGTTTGGCAACATAATTTTTTTTTTCAAATGTTATAATGTTCGACTATGTACGTTTGATTTAAAAATAATAAATTTTTCAAATGGTGGTGCACTGCCAATTGGGAGCAGTAGAAATAATATTAAAACAGGCATATATTCCTTCAGTGTTTTTGATTTGATTTTTTGGACTAAAAGCCACCATAGTGTTAAATATACCTTTAGAAAATTCCAAACAATCGCAAAAACGTAAAACTCAAAAAGTATTCTACTCTTCAAAAAAAGTAAATATTCTTAGAAGAATCTCTGGCGCGCTGGCATATTCAAAAATTAAATCGGTTTGAATTCTTGCAACTACTACCGGTTTTTTGTTTTCCTTCAACAGGCTTCTCTTACAAGTTTTTTTTTACGTCCTTTTTTTCTGCTTCCTTTCCTAGTTACGTTGAAATTTCTGAAGTAGATAATTTTATTAAAAAAAATTAAAAATACTCCACTGAAATATAAATAAGAAGTAATTAGATTCAGAAAATCATTTAAATGCAGTGAACTCTTTTGAAAAAACTGGAATTATTTAACATAAATGTTCCACTCAATTTGAGCAGTTTTTAAGATAATTTTGGGCGTGAAATATAAAATTTCCAGCGGCAACTCTGGCTTACAGGGCGACACAGAAAATGTGCCTATCGACATCTATTTTCCATTTTTAACAACTTGCTACGACATCTTTTAGAAATTGTGAAAAATTTATTGTTGTATCTTATGGTGATTTCGTTTCTGAAAAATAATGGCCCTTATTCATAAAAATTTTATGAAGGTTTGAAGAACGCTTTAACACTGCTAAAGCGTTCCTCAAACCTTCTTTAACTTTTTATGAATAAGGCCAAATATCACCACATCGTGTTGCGACATTTTAAAAATTCCCCCTGCACCCACAGCTAATTTCGCATTTTGCATGCGAACAATCGTACAAAAATCGTGCGGTGAGTAAAACCCATACCTACATTAAGAATGTACGTTTTCAATTAGGTTTGCTTTTTGACGGTGCATAACTCCATGCCGTGGACTGGGCTGAGTGTGGAAAATATGATATTTTCGCATTTGCGGAGTGTAATAATTTTACAAACGAAATCAAAACCCGTTCATACGGCTGCATCATTCTTCAAACGAACCTAAAAATGCGGTTTCAGTGTAAAATGCAGAAAAAAATTTAAATTTTTTTTCACAAACGAAATTACCATTAGTATTTATATCTTTGGTCAAACATCGATTTAACAAATATGGGTGCCATATGTGAAAACCACCCCCAGAAGAAGTATGTTACAAAATGAGTAAAGTTAAAAAGCAATGGGGTAGCCATTAACCAAAAAAAAACAAATATTTAACAGGGAGAAAGATAAAAAGGTGCCTATCGACATCTATATTCTATTTTTAACAACGTGCGACGACATCTTTTGGAAATTGTGAACAATGAATTGTTCATATAAAAATAATTATACACATTTTAAAAGATCCGTTAAAATCAGGTTGTTTTAAGTAATTATTTACTAATTTTTCTCTTGTGTGTCATTTTTATTATTTGTTTGTTTCAAATGTTTATGTATGTATATTTCTAGTAGAATATGCAAAATTTCATCAAAAACGCAAAGTATTTGCGGTCGCCGCAGTAGTGTAGTATGAGACTTACGATAGTGTTTTCACAAAAAAATTAAACAATCACTTTCGACAAAATACAACCCCCACTTTTTTAGTGTTTTATTGACAGTTTAAATATTCTGGAGACACACAACGATGCAGATACAAACTGGGATTAATTTCCAATCATAAAAATGGTGTCGATAAAATGTCGCTTACGATAGATTGGTCTCATGGCTCGATTTAGTCCACACCAGGATTACCACATAGCGCGACAACTGACTACGTGTCAAAAACGACTGTGTGAATAGTCCGAAGGGTATACAACACTCAAGTCTATACCAAAGCAAAATTAAAAGCTTCCTACTTCTTAAAGGTACCGTAATGGTCAAGCGGTCAAAAGTCGCTTGGTGTAAAATCGCATCCCTTGGAGATCAGTATACAAACATAAATTATTAGGATTATAGCTCTTGAAGGACTATTAAAGTACAGAAAGTGTGGAAGTTGATTTGGTCACTGCTAAACTGACCACAGTGGGAAAAGTGACCGAATTGACAATGTTAGATAGGTTACCACAGTAAGTGGTGAGCGATATATTTTGAAAAGGCTTTAAAAATTTTAAGACGCGGTTTTATGTCCGGTTTGACCTCAGACTGGACATCGAATTGTTGTTTTCGCATCTCCATTGAGATCAGTCTGTACATATAAATTTGTAAATCATTGGCGCTTAAGGAACTTTTAAAATCAGAGAAATAATGAAAATTGTTCGGGTCACAGTTAACCACATTCAGATAATTCAAAATAATTTTTCGCGCATATATTTGCGGTTTATAGTACTTCATATATACAAAGTTTTAACTTTGTATCTTATAAGAGGATTCCGAAACGACAAAAACAAAACGCAAGTTTTTGATAGCGCTACAACTGACCACTGCCCGAAATATGATTAAGCGAGTAGACCGTAGTTTATACAACACCCCAGTCTATGTGTGTGCAAGCTCTCTAGCTTTAATAGGAGCACCTGTGGTCAAGTAGTCGAAAATCACTTGGCGGATAATCGAAAATCAAAGTAGCCTATGACACTTCCCAGGCATTGGTCTATCTGTCCACCAAGTTTCAAGAAAATCGGTTCAGCCGTTTAGGCGTGATTCTGGAACAAACAAACAAACAAACAGACAAACAAACGATTTTATAATATTGATAGGATTTTTTCTTGTTATATATTTTTTTATTAAAAATGGGTTAATTTTAAAATTTGTCTGTCTATGTAAAGAGGCCTTATTATAAAAGTTTTTATATCTATGAAATAAAATCATTTAAAATATCGTTAAATATTTTCGATGAAAAAGTCAACAATTTAATTATATTTCCATTAAATTAATATTATTAAAGAAAATACCTTTTCAGTTCAAAAAGTACCTACCATTTTATTACTTTTTGAGAAATCGAATTTTCCATCCCTGCTCTACGGATGCGAAACGTGGAACGCTGCAAACAAAGAACTGCAACCCTTCAAGCATTCATCAATCGGTGCTTAAGAAAAATAATGTGTGTATTTTGGCCGAATACTATTAACAACGAATCTCTATGGACGGTCACGCGTCAACAACCAATAGTATTAGACGTCGCAAATGGATGTGGATTGGCCACACCCTAAGGAAGCCGCATGATGACATCACACGTACAGCACTTGACTGGAACCCGCAGGGTTGTCGCAGAAGAGGAAGACCAGCAAATACGTGGAGACGACTGGTAGATGCTGAAGCCCACGAAGCAGGCTATACTTTGCGTGAAATAAAATATTTAGCTACAGATAAAATGAAATGGAATGAATTTGTATCGGCCCTATGTTCTTTTTATTTTAAACGTGGCAGTCGATCGAAAAATCCTTGCCTAAAGTAACAGAAATTAGAATTGACTTGTGCAGCATTTTCTTTACCCTTACACTTTTCTAAAACTTTTTTGAAGTTTAAAAACAGGAATTAAGTTAAATTCGAGGGACTAAATTTTTTCTAATATTTCAAGTCGAAGCGGCAACATTTTTTCCAGAAACGAAATCGACATTAAATATATATAATAACCACATATTTAATATATTTCCTTATATAAAAATAGAAACATGGAAAAAAATCTGGAACAAATCCTGGCAAAAGCTGGGTTAAAATGTTGAGATTCTTCGAAAACGAATATGTTCCTTATAAAAACATTTTGAAATTATTAGCGTCAACAGCAACATAAAGGGTTTTTTCAATATCTAACAATACTTGGACTTCAGAAAAATCTCTAATGAGTAGTGGACACTCTAGAATCACTCTTAATTATAAAATAAATGATGTTTTACAAAAAATACATTCAGTAGACAAATATCAGAGGTAAAATATCGATATTTTGTAAATTATTTTTACACGCTGAAAAAAATCGCTGCTGAGGTATATTGTCCCAAACATATTCTGCTTGAAATATACAAATGTTTAGGGTACACTCTAAACATATTATATTTACCACACATAAAAATTTCATATTTGGGAAGATGTTCTAATAAAATCCTTGTTTCCCACCTACAATTTTTATTTTGGGACTATTACACTGTGATACAAAATCGAACTTTCCGAATGGGAATGGGACGAGACCAATTGCAAATGAAAGTTGACATTATCCATAACAAAACCCTCAAGGGTTTTTTTCAGTTCAGTGCGAGATTTTTTTTACACGCATTTGAAGTTGGTGATTTTGGAACGCTGTCTAACAAGAAAAGATCATTGAAAATTTGATCAAATAAAGATTATTTCTTTTTATTATCATGTAAAGTTTTGGTATCTTACGGTTTTTGGGGTCGAGGAAATCATTTATTACCTACAACTCACGATAGATGGCCCTGACATGCAAATGGTGCTACTTCTTGTCGATTTTCATCGAAAAAGCGGTTCAAAGTTACCAACTTCAAATGCGTGTAAAAAATCTAGTTTGGGGTACTGAGCTTAATCCGAACTTCCGGTAAACTTATAGGAGAGAGGAGATTAATAATAAAGGCAATCTGATAGAAAGCCGATGTCTCAACAAAATCATAATCGGAATAGAAATTAAAATCAAGGATTGGGCAAGTCAAAGGAAGATTTCTTCGAAGGAAGCACACTGAATTGTATATTAAAAAAAATTTATGCATGCATACCACTTTTCCTGTCATTACTACGCACAACTTACCAACAGTTTCATGGCCGGACTCCCAGCACGAGCAGCCACCGAAAAAGAAACACCTGAAAGGAAAAAAGGTTAGAAAATATTAGTACGAGTAGCATAAAATTCGCTGGATTAATTTATGGACATTTGGAAAATTGTCATTTTCGTATGGCAACCTAAAAATTTTAAATTTCGACTTATTTCACTCTTGAAGTAAATGACCGATATGTTCTTTGAGAACACATTAAATATATATATGTATATCGTACAACCCTGTGTACGACTATGTTAATGGATAACATTTCGTTTGTAAAAAGCTTTTACAACAGTAGGTGGAATTTATTTTTATAAATTACTATAAAATAATAACTGTTATACTGAGTAAATACTTTCTTGTTCTAAAATACGATTGTCTTCACTAAATGAAACAGGACCAATGTTAATGAACTTTAACGAAAGGGGAGTTTAACATAATGTAGCTGTACTGAACGACACATTTCACTAAATTTAGTACATTTTCTTTGAGAACACTAATGGTGATAAAGTTTCTAGTTAAAAATAAATGTTTACCTGACAGAATAAAACATTTTTCAAATGTTGCCAGAACAACGATACAAGATGCACTGTTAATGGTTACAATCAAACATGAAAATAAACCAAGAACAATCATAAAATGTTTAAGACGTCACTTCTTGCTTTGTATACAGATGTTGGTGCAACAAGTTGCAGGTCAAAAAAGATTATTATTTATGCATACATTTTAAGAATGTGGAAAAAAGTCTAGAAATTTTATATTTTTAAGTAGCGTTCAAAATATTACAGGTACTGATCAGTTGTAAAAAATACAATGGTGTGAACTTGTAACTGTGAGACTTTTCGCGATATATTAGGCATGTTTTCGTTACAAGCTAGCACTTTTAGTTTAGCACTTTGCAACGAAAACAACTGACTTCCACTAACTGGCACATAAGCAATAAGTGGCGGATTTTCACTATCTGGTAGCAATGGTGTCATGAGTTGCGAAGAAAGAACAGTGCGAAACAGACAAAAAATTCGTGAAAAGTATTTATAAAACATATATTTACTGTTCTATGTTCAATTGTTTACACTCTTATTGCAAATATTAAAATAATTTCCCATTTTTGTTCTTCTTCTTCCCGTTAATTCACAATAATTGAAATCTCTCCAAAAATGGGATGCCATATTGCTAAATATAGGGTGTCCAATCTGGCAACATCATACTCGATTAAGACATGAACACAAGCACCAAACTTCATCGGGAACTAATAGTGCTTAAAAGTGCTTAGCTCCCCATACAAATTAAGCACTTATGGTGTAACGAAAACACGCCTATTATATATCATACATTTTGGAAATTCGATTTCAAGTGTTTTTATTTTTTGACCACGGTCAGTGAGCTATTGCAAGTTCAACTGCAATAGTATTTTGGAACTCGACTTTTAGTAAATGTAGCACATTTAAGAAAAAAAAACAAAAAATTCATTTTTGGAGGATTTTTAATTTATTTTGGGAATTGTGGGATTGACTTTTGCAAATATAATTACTTTCGATTTCTGATGTCAATACCTACAAACAGACAGAAATTACACGAGCTTAAACATTTTGTACACACAATGCGGACCATGTTGGTCCACCCATGTATATCACAGAGGGCCCAAATGTAAAACTTACAAAAAAACTTGCTGATTTCCGACCCAATAGCGGACATCGGGCAGTATGTTTTCATTTGCTGTGTCATTATAATGCTTCTTTGTAGGTCGCAAATCGGCTGTTTGTCGCATAGAAGTCATGCGAACGTTAACGTTCGACATCGTGGGTCGGGAGGTTAAATTATCTACACGCTTCTGTAGTATATTGTACTAAACATATTCTGCTTGAAATATACATATGTTTAGGGTACACTCTACATATATAATATTTGACACACACAAATATTATATGTTTGGGAGGATATTGCTCTAAACAAAACATTGATCCCTATTTTTGATCTAATATTTTTTTATATGGAACTAATATTTCTGAAACAAAGATTAAATAGTATTTAGGTATTTTGGCAATGTATCAAGTTTTCTGTTTTCCAGATGTTCAAAGTGCAATTTTTAGAAATTCTATATGCTTGTAAAATTCGATTAAAACTTAAATCGTATTATCTTTCGTAACTATAAATTGTATTGATGGATTGACAAATATTTATAAATTAAAAATTAGTGCTGGGTCAGAATATTTAATATCGACCTATGTAGTTTATTTTTTTGCAAAGTTTACTTTGTTTTAAAGAGGACACAATGCGCCATTTTTTTGAAATATTTTAAAAAAATTGTTTACGAAAAAACCCTTTGTAGAAAAATTTGCTCCCCCTTGATTTTTTTCAAATTTTCACAGAAAGTAAAAATAATGGGCAATAAAATTGGTTCGATATACCCAGTAGTACAAATAGTTATGACCACTTGAAGTTATATATATTTATACTTTTTTCGTAAAAAAATTGAAAAAATCTGATTTTTTTTGAAAATATAACTTCAAGTGGTCATAACTTTTGTACTATTTAGTATATGGAACGACTTTTTTTCATATAGGAAATTTTATTGCCCATCCAGACATGTTGATATGGCTGAAATCGGTGCATATTGTGCTCCGATATTTACAAAATACTAGCACACGGTAAGGGAAAAGATGAAAAATTCAATTTTAAATGCAGGAAAGACTTACTCCTGAACAACGTTTACAAATCGTTCAACTTTATTACGAAAATTCACGTTCTGTGAGGAATGTGTTTCGTGCACTTCGCTCAACTTATGGTCAACATAATCGAGTCATCGAAAATTGGACTCAACGGATGGACCATCTGAGACGTTGTTCAGGCGTAAGTCTTTCCATGATGAAATGTCAAACAATACTTAACAAAAATAACATGACAGCATGACACGAATCACACGTGATGTGTCAAAAAAAGGCTATTGAAAAAAGTGTCTCTACTTGGATCACCCAATACATAGGTCGATATTAAATATTCTGACCCTTCTGTAGATCTCTAGGAAAAACTAACTAACATTCGATCATTTTTAAATAAAATATATTTTAAAAACGTCTTAAATAATAATTTTGTTTGTGTGCAAACACATATTTTATTTCTGAAAGTCAGTTCGCAAATATATATTGTTCTCATATATATTAAATATACGTCCCAAATAAAATTTCCTAATTTTTCAAAATAATTTTTTTTGTTCATAAATATATAATATTTAAAAATTTTGTTTCCAAATATATTTTCTTTCAATTCAAACTTATCAAAAATTTCGATTTTTCGCCCGTGTTTGTCTTAAGAAACGGTTTGTTGTCGTCCCCGTTCATCATTAAATGGACCTCATCGCAAGCGAGCGGATCGTTGCTGACCAGTACATACATTTTGATAAAACATTTTACAAGAAGGAGTGGACCAAATGGCCCATCTGCGAACTTAGCCTGAGATGGAAAAAACAAGTGAGAAAGTTCAGTCCGACTAAAAAATCCTCTCACCTTCGTAAATTTATTAATTTTTTTTTGGTTTAATTAAATAATTATCAATTTAAATTGCATCTAATAACTTTAAAGTATGCACTGGTATTAAAGTTATAATCTGTTAACTTTGGTGCAAAATGGTGCATTTGTGTGGGAGTTACCAAAAGGAGCGTGCCAATAACGCCCACTTTTCTCTGGACTCAAGGTACTATAAAAGCATTATACTGTACAAAATGTCAATTATTTGTATGAAATGATATTAAAGCTATAAGCAGTTAACTTATGGTGCAAAATGGTCCATTTGTATGGGAGGTACCAAAAGGGGCATAGCAACTTCGCCCTTTTTCTCGAGGTGATAGCGGCTAATAAACTAATATTATGTACATATGTAATTTCGGGAGATTCGAATAAGTAGTATAGAAGTTATTAAAGAAAGAAATATATCTCTAAATGTTAACCCTCTGTGGGGAAGGAACTGGAAGGAGTGGACCAATATGGCCCATATTCGAACTTAGCCGGAGATAGCGAAAAATATTACCACATACCAAATTTGAAGTCAATCGGTTAATCCTTTCGAGAGTTATCGTACGCTCCAGTCAGCAGACAGACATTGCTCAAATGACTTAAAATGACCAAAATCGAATTTTCGCCAAACATACTTGGGTCTTAGGTCATTCCTTCGCTGTGTTACTGTTTTGCCTCGTAGCAAATGATATATCCTCCTTTCTAAGATAAGGGATAAATATTAAGGCATACAAAATTTAAAGTCAATCTGTTGCTCCTTTCGAGAGTTATCTTGCTCACCAGCCAGCAGACGGACAGACCTAGCAGATGACTGACGGACATTGCTCAAATGACTTAAAATGACCCAAAACTGATTTTCGCCGAACATACTTTTTTGTCACTCCTTCGATGTGTTACACTTTTGGCCCGTAGCAAATGAATGAAATGACGTGTGGTTTTCAATCTGGCAGTACTTTTTTCGGAGTTGGTCTTTTTGGCAGCTGTCACTTGATTTATGCTAAGCTTGGTTTGCCATTCCATAATGAATAGACTTATTTCGGAACAAAGTTTGCAAATCGTGTAAATTTATTACCAAAATAATGGTTCGATTTCAGCGATGAAGCTGACTTTTGGATGAATGAGTACGTTAATAAACAAAATTGTCGCATTTGGAGTAATGACAATCCACACGCCATTGTTCAGACGCCGTTACATCCACAAAAAGTCACTTTTTGGTGTGCTCTATGGGCAGAGGGAATCATTGGTCCATATTTCTTCAAAAATGAAGCCGGCCATAATGTAACAGTCAATGGGGAACGCTACAGAGCCATGATTGGGTAATTCCAAATAAAATCGACCCACTCTGAATTTTTCGACATTGCTGAAATTTTGCACGCGCATACTGCAAGATTAAACAAAATAATGACAGTTTACCGTTTGTCAAAATGTATAGCGGTTTAGATTGAATAGGGTGCCAAAGTGGGACATCTAAATTTTTTTTTTGAAAATTAAGCTATGTTCAAGTCGTCATAACTTTAGAACGGTAGGTCAGATTTAAATGAAATTTATTTTTCAAATTATCTCGCAATGACTTTTCTGCCAACGTTGCAAGACAAACATTTTATGTTCACACGGTTGTACGTTCACAGGGTTGCATTTTCCTTTTCTGACAATATTGTCTCGACCAACAGGATAGCGTGGGGACTGCTTGGGCGACCTAGTAGATGTCGACGACATCTGCCTCCTAAGCCATAAACACACTGACATATCCACAAAAATAAAACGGCTAGAGACAACGGCATTGGCAGATTGTTTGAAAATAAGCAACGGAAAACCGAAATAGATAGAAAATGTCAGTAGCTTCTGAAGCACTATTGACGGCAAAGGGCGATCTAGCGCCGACATCGCTTATGGAATAAGCAGCGCTAGGTGCACTTACGGAATACTAATCCCTATCTTGAACTTCGCACACATCTCGAGACAGACGATCAATTCATTTTCCAATGCCAACGTTAAATCAACTCTATTGTACGGATGCGAAACATGGAAAGCATGTTCCTGCGATGTATATAGGGTTGCCAGGTGGTGAAAGTGAAATTAAAAATCCAGAACAAACAAAAAATTTAAATAATGGGTTTATCTCTTCTGTTATTGTGTGTTACAAACCAATGCACAAAGCCAAAATACCCTGTATAACCTGTTAATTACCTATACTATAAACAATATTTAAAATTTAGTTAATATTTCACGTTAGTTAAAATTTACATTTATTTTAATAGTTGGACTAAATTTTGTGTATTTTTGATACGAATTTTACCAATTATTTTTCATTAATTGTTAGCCAAAATTTTCCAAGATATTTACAATGTTCAAAGTAGGGTTTGACGATAGTACAAATGTCCACCAAATATTTATTGTGAAATAATTTGTTAACTCATGTTATTTTGTTGTAGTATTTTCTGGATTAGTTAGCACTTAAATATTTCCTGAACAAATAAAATTTATTGTGAAATAATTTGTTTACATTATATTTTGTTGTAGTATTTTCTGGATTAGTTAGCACACAGAACAATTCAGGGCATCTGGCAACCCTAGATGTAAACGCGCTTCAGGTTTTCACCAACAGATGCTTAAGGAGAATACTCAGGTTTTCTGGCCAGCAAGAATCTCAAACATTGACTTATGGTCTGGGACAAAACAATCACCCATCGCAACAGAAATCCTTAAACGCAAATGGAACTGGCTTGGATACACGTTAGAAAACAAAAAGATGACATTACACGTGCCGCACTTGTGTGGAATCCGCAAGGTTAGTAGTCCAAGAAGAGGAAGTCCAGCACACACCTTGAGAAGACAACTCCATGTTGTCACTATGACGATAACATGAAGTGAAATAGAATGTATAGCTCTAAACAGACATTAATGGAATTTATTTGTAATTTCCCTATGCTCTACGCTGAAACCACGGGAATAGGTTAGGGTGGCAGCCGGTTATGCCAGCTCACATAAACCAGTGTATGTCCCTAGTGTTACCACGGGCTCAGGGGCCCCTCATCGAAACCAACCATTATGTTAAACAAATCTAACAATAGCACGACCTTCGGTACCGGAAAGATATGTCAGATTGCGAGGAGATACTTTGACCTTCTCAGTTCATATCTTGGCCAGATTTGACTACAGGTGCCGATTTCTACCCATCATTCATTGGACTGTCTGATCGCCTCTTGCCTAAGCCAAAGCACGCATGAGAATTTGTAATGTCGTCCCCTTCCTAGAAAGTTCATCAGCTTTACAGTTCCCGGGGTAACCATATGACCAGGCATCCATATGAGGTGTATGTTAAACTGCTCAGCCCTCTCCTTAAGAGATCTGTAGCAGTCGAGGGCTGTTTGTCTATTTAGTGATGTAGCCTGACTGTTTTGAGTAGATGACAATGCCAATGCACTTGGCGACTTCCCTTGTTGAGAAGCCTCTCCATCCTCAACGTGTGACTGTTTGTTGCGGTTTATGGTTCGACGGGGTCATTGGACCTTAAATTTTCGAAAATGAGGTTGGATCAACAGTTACGGTGAATGTATTGCGCTATCGAGAGATGATTAATGATTTTTATACCCTACACCACACTGTGGTACAGGGTATTATGACATTGTGCATTTGTTTGTAACACCCAAAAGGAGAAGAGATAGACCCATGGTTTATTATACCGATCGACTTGTAATCACTTTCTGAGTCGATTTAGCTATGTCCGTCTGTCTGTCTGTCTGTCCGTCTGTCTGTCTGTAGACGTATTCTTGTAATCAAAGTACAGGTCGCAATTATGGTCCGATCTCAACGAAACTTTGCACATATCTTTTTTTAGGCCCAAGGACGATCCCTATTGAATTTGGTTAAAATCGGTTCAGATTTACATATAGCTCCCATATATATGTACCTCCGATTTGGCATATATGCACTGTATAAGCAACATTTTGTAACCGATTTGTACAAAAATTGACAGAGTGTAGTCTCGTGATACACTTAGATACAATACAAAATCGGAAATCGGTTCAGATTTATATATAGCCCCCATATATATGTTGCACCCGATTTGACATATAAGCGCTGTAGAAACTGTATTTTATATCCGATCAGAACGAAATTCAGCAGAAAGAGGTTTCTTATTATATGAAGGAATACTGCCAAATTCGGAGAAAATCGGTTCAGATTTAGATATAGCTCCCATATATATGTTTCCCCCGATTTGAGACATGTAAGAGCTGTAGAGACTGTATTTTATATCCGATCACAGCGAAATTCGGCAGAAAGAGGTTTCTTATTACATGAAGGAATACTGCCAAATTTGGAGAAAATCGGTTCAGATTTAGATATAGCCCCCATATATATGTTAGCACCGATTTGACATTCAAGCGCTGTAGAGACTGTATTTTATATCCGATCAGTACGAAATTCGACAGAAAGAGGTTTCTATTTTACATGAATGAGTATTCAGGGAAAATCGATTCAGATTTATATATAAGCTCCATATATATGTTCCTCCTAATTTGGTTACAAATTTGGGTACTTTACTTCCGATCATTACAAAATTCTCCAGAAAGATGTTTCTCAATTTAGGAACGAATATTGCTTAATTTAGCGATTATCGGTTCAGAATTAGATATATCCGCATATATATGTTCTTACCCATTTACCAATTATTCCAAATTATTATCGCAATAACCCTTATCGCATTGTTAGGGAGGTGTAGGGTATTATATAGTCGGCCCCGCCCGACTTTCTGCCTTTCCTTACTGGTTTATGGTTGGAGTTGGATGGTATTGATCTGGACAACGTTTACTTTCAACAAGACGGCGCTACGTGCCACCCAAGCAACGTAACCATTGCTCTGTTACGGGAAAAGTTTCCGGACCGTGTTATCTCTTGAAGAGGTGATCACAATTGGCCACCGAGATGTTGTGATTTAACACCTTGCGACTTCTTCCTTTGGGGCCACGTGAAAGATAAGTTCTACGCCAACACCCCAGCGTCGATTCAAGACCTCAAAGATAGAATTCGTGAGGGTATCGAGGACATAGGGCAGCCGATTTTGCGATTTGGTTATGGAAAATTTCATGAAAAGGATATGGTCCTGTAAGCATGGTCGTGGTGGTCATTTGTCTGATGTTGTTTTTCATTATTTACGGCATACCTTCCTCTTTATTATGAAATAAACATCCGATCTTTTCCAACACACCTCTTGTTGGAAAACCCTTTAGATGTAACAGGATTTCATTCACCGCTTGATTTCAAATTGGTGGATACATTACTCCCCCTTGTGGGGTCCCTCTGTTTACAAACCTTCTAAGAGTTGTGGACCCAAGACTTGCTGTTATGCGTCTACTGTTGAGAATACTTTGAATTAGTCTAATCAGACTACAGTTTACACTTAGATGTAAAAGCGCCGCAATTATCGCATCTGAGTGAATGGTGTATGATGCCCCTTCTAAAGGGTGGTTAAATTGTAAGGGCCGATGTTGAATGTGAACCACACCTAAACGTCATTTTTTCTGCATTTCATTTGACATTTCTCAATTTCAGACTAACTCAATTTGAACCGTGGAAAGATACACAATCGGGCAACGCGTTAACGTTTTTTAAGCCTTTTACGAAAATGGACGTTCAAATCAAAATGCATTTCGTGCACTTCGTGATGTTTTTTGATCAGCATAATCGACCAAATGTGTCCACAATCGGGAGAATTGTAAGCAAATTTCAGCAAACCGGGTCTGTAGGAGATGTGAAAACACCTGTGCATGCTCGCCCAGTTCGTTTGGTGCGGCTTATGGGCTGGCGACGTCATCGGGCCATACTTCTTCGAAATGAGGCCGGTCAGGCAGTTACAGTGAATGGTGTTCGCTATCGTGAGATGATAACGAATTTTTTATGGCCCGAATTGGAAGATATGGAACCACTTGTGGAAGATATGTGGTTTCAACCGGACGGTGCCACTTTCCACACTTTTCGCAACAAATGCAATGGCCGTGTTATCTCACGTCGTGGCGATGTCAATTGGCCGCAAAGATCATGTGATTTGACTTCTTTGGACTTCTTTCTTTGGGGTTATTTGAAAGAAAAGTTGTACGTCGATAAACCAGCTACAATTCAAGAGCTTAAGGATGACATAATTCGGCACATTAACGGCATAGAACCTCAATTATGCCTCAGCGTCATCGAAAATTTGGACCATTGGATGGAGGTGTGCCGCCGACGTCGCGACGGCCATTTTGCCGATATTTTGTTCCATACATAATTGAACAATACCAATGTTATCATAATAAAAATAAATGACAATAATTTCCTAAATAATTTGTGTTTTATTCAAAATCAACATCTGCCCTTAAAATTTAACCACCCTTTATATCAAGTTAGGCCACCATAGTGAATTCCTTGAAATTTCGGGACGATTCGATAGTGCTCACAAGTTTGTGCAGGGCAGACTCTGCGGACTTCCCTTTGTTGTAAGCATGCTCGTTCCCCGGCAGTTGTTCCTTACCAAGGTTCTCTCTAATCTAAAAGTTTTTCTAGACATTTCAATGGAAATGAGGATAGGCTAATTGGCCTGAATTCCTTTGGCCCGATATCGTGCGATATCTTTCCCGCTTTGGGTATGAATACTACTTTGGTGTCTCTCCATCGATTGGGGATATATGAGAGTCTGATACAGCCAGAATACATTTTCTCCAGCCAATGTACTTCAATATTTTCTGCAATTCGACTGTTAAAATATCGTCAGGTCCAGGTGATTTAAAAGGCTCAAAACTGTTGATGGCCCAGCTAATTCTGGATTTATCAACCAACAAGCTGGCGGCGCCTGAAGTCCACTCGTTCTCTTGTTGGTCTTGCTGTTCATCGGGTTCAGTTGGCGAGTTTCCCGGGAAATGTCTCGACGGGAATAAATGTATATAGTATTCCTACCAATTCGGTGACGCCCATTTTTGTGAAGCTATTCGCACTGACTTTCCTAATTTTCCAAAAAAAATCGTGTTTTTAAATAAAGACACGGTATCACTACGTCGTAGTGATACTGTTCTTTTGAACAGAACACTAACAGTATCATTACGTTTAGCGTTCCGTTCTTTTTTATATTCGACACCACAGGTCGCAAATATGAAGCAATCTTAATGCAAATTGGTACAGAGTTAATTCTATGAACCGTACGTTATCGTAGTGATACCGTTCGTCGTGTTCTAAGAACGGTACGTTATCGTAGTGGTACCGTTCGCGAACAGTAACACTAAAAAAATGTTTAATGTATTCTGTTCTCTTGTAAGGGTTGCGATACTGTTCGGTTCGCGACGAAGGAACGGTACAGAACGCTAAGGAACCGTTCCTTAGTGTTTTTTTCCAAACTCTGCTAAATAAAGGATCGTTTCATGATTTGCTCCATACCCAAAGATTTTTCCAGTAATAAAATTGAATGCAATCCATGGTGGAGGGTAGATAAGATTCGGCATGGCCGAACTTAACGCTCTTTTTGTTTGTTTCCAATTATTTTAACGACAGTTTAAAGAAAAAGTTAAGCACAGCCATTTGACAAAAATTGTGTAATCACACATAGACAAAATCTGTAGTATAGTGTCCCAAACATATTCTGCCAATATTTTTTATTCTGATATACAGGGTCCGCTATCTAACGTTTTTTTCAACTAGTGCTTATTTCGTGAATGGCCGATACACCCAAAACGAGTCACTGTTTGGTGCGGATTTTGGTCCAGAGGCATAATTGGGCAATTTTTCTTCGAAAATGAGCAAGGAGTGGCCGTTACAGTCAATGGCGATCGTTATCAGGCCATGTTGAATTTTTGTTCACAAAAGTTGAAGAGGATGATATTGGCAACATTTGGTTTCAACAGGTCGGCGCTACGTGCCACGCAGCCGAAGCTACAATCGATGTTTTGCGCGACGTTTTCAAAAAAAAAGTTATTTGGCGGACCCTTTATTATTTCGCAAACAAAGATTTATATGAATGAAAATATATCGATACTTTAATTGTTTTCATTTTGCAGCAATTAGAAGTTATTTTTTAGAAATTTTTAATGTTTGGAAAATTTCTTTATAATTTAAATCTTGTACGAGTATAACAATAAATTGCTTGAAGGATTGACAACAAATGGTGACTTGGAATAGTTAGAAATTAAATATAAGTGCTTTAAAACCGAAGCTAATGCTATGTATGTCATTTTTAACTGAAATGTATAATTCCGAAACAAGGGAAAAAATTAAATCTAAAGTTCGAAAAATTCAGCAAAGTTTTTAAAATAATTTTTTAAATAAAATATATTTGAAGATATCTTAAACAATAATTTTATTTGTTTTAAACACATATGGGTAAAAATAAAACAAGTGTGTCAACATTTTTTGGAAGGTCAAGATTTTTTTGAAATTTGTTATTAATCTGGTTGATAATTTGAAAAAAATAAAACAATTTGAACCGTTTTGCAAAATTTTGATTTTTTCGCGAGCCTATTAAATTTGTCTGACCTATTAAATTTTTCCGAGTGTGTTTAGAAAACTGCAATTTTCTCCGGAAATATTTAACGGATTCGACTGAAATTTTTGCTGGTCGATCCGAAACATTTCCTAAAATCTAAATATATCATAAACTTTAATTACCAACTGACCATATGAAAAATATTGCAAAATATTTTTTGCATATGCGAATAATTTCACTTTCTGGAGCAGTAATTTGAAATATTTTATATTTAGAATGCGTCCTATATTGACGTCCACCAGAATCAGAAAAAACATTTTGGTAGATCGCGCTTTGTAAAAATTTACAGCAAATTTACGGACACTACCTTTTTGAAAAAATTTTTGATTCATTATTACAGGACCTCAAGGACCTTACCAATTTTGTCCAAATTTACACAATAGCTGAATCCATTAGTTCTGAGTAAAAAAACGCATTAATTTTTTTCGGCGGATCAAGTTCTCAGCATCGCGAGCTTCCAAACTGTGGATATATAATTTGCAATATGTCCGTCAATTCCTAATCAATCTGTACAAAATCAACGACAAAAGAGACGTGAGAAAAGTCACTTTCATATCTTGTTTCCTAATATATGTTTTCTTAACCCATTAAGAGCCAGTTGTTTTACTTTTTGTGTTAAATGCAATGATTTTGGAAAATGCGTTATGGACTGGACTGTTCGTGCGGTGGAAGTATAAATTGGCGATTCTATTAATACAAACAACAAATGTATGTATTTTGTTCTAATATATTAAAAAAGCGTTCCAAATACATTTTATTGATTTTCAAATAAAATTTCTTTGCTCAGAAATGTATAATATTTAAAAATTTGTGTTCCAAATATATTTTTTTCGATTCAAACATTTTAAAAATGCCAATTTTCCCCGTGTATGAACTCAAAATTCAAAATTTGTAATGTGTGTTTTGTTTAAAACATAACATAATAATACGATTTAATTTTTAAGATAAAATTAATTTGCATAGAATTAGAAATTTAAATGCAAATACTCAACCACTGCCACATTATTCCTTTATGATGATTATTCGTCCGTCCAACTAATAACAATAACAACTTAAGAACAATAGATTTAATAACTGTCAACAGCACTTATTTCATTTAAGTCCGTAATTTTAATCTGATCTGATGTATCTATTAAATGCCACACTTCGTTCGAATTTCTCAAATCCCACATGACACATTTAATGTATGTACTCTATTGATTTTTACATCTAAGCTTCATTATAATAAAATGAATATTTTCCAGAGCATGTTCAAATTTCCATAAAACTAATTAATTTGTGTGTCAGACATACAATTAGTAAATACATACAAATTTGTATTAGTCACACATCCACACATACGGGTATGTATTTATGCAAGAGTGCATACATATTAGGGATGTAACGAAAGTGACTTTAGCGAAAGCGAATATTGAAATATATTTCTTGCGAATGCGAATAGTGAAATATGCATTTTTGCAAAAGCGAATGTGAATAATAGTTTGACCCTTTAGTACCAACAAATTTAAGACACTGAATTGATATTTTTTCAGGATATTCAAGTATTAAGAATGTTTCCATAGTTTTACCTCCTGTTACCACAAGGATAAACATATTTCTTCAACTGTTTTGAAGAGAAGTGGTAGAGGTTTTCATTGGTATTATCTTCAAATAGTGTGAAGGGAATAAGGAGATTTAACACTTTTAACAAATGGAAGCGAATTCTGCAATATATTTTTGCGAAAGCGAATAATCCAAAGATGGTTTTTGCGAATGCGAATGTTGAAATGATGCGAATAATTCGCGTTCGCATATGCGAATGCGAATATTCGTTACATCCCTGATACATATACATACATAAATGATTTAATATAGAATACTTCGTTCACTCAGGCATAAAGTGGTTAATGAGTGTTATAATTTGCTATCAATGTAGAACATTAGCTAGGCTAATGATTGGACGGCCCTATGTTCCCTAGAGGAGTGAAAGGAACTTATATAATTTGAAAACATTTTGAAATGAATCTGTAATTAGTGTTGCAGTTATACTTATATATTCGAGTACAGGCAATTCAATGCACAGTGGGATTTTGGTTTCAATAACCCTATTTTTCAAACACTCAATTGCAAAAATCGAATGATCGTTATTTAAATATGAAATGTGCATTCATGGTTTTTTAGAAAAAGTGTATTTAATTTTTAAAAAATTGAAGTAAAGTACATGCAGGGTTGCTAAACAAAATATGAATTATTTTTTCGTACAATTCAGTGGTCCACATACGCATAATTTTCTTGAAAATGCCATTCGACTTTGGTAAATTTTAAAAATATAGCATTTTTCAATAAATTTAAAATAAAATTTATAACATAATATCATAACCATTATGACGATCTGTCCAAATCTATAAGACTCTAAGAAGTAATATTTTTTTATTTTCAATGGAAAAAAATAAAGTAGCTCAACTTTCCACCAAGATGTTGTTTAATAATTAAGAGTGATTCTAGAGTGCCTACTACTCATTTGAGATTTTTCTGAAGTCCAAATATTGCTAGATATTGAAATAACCCTTTTCGTTGCTGTTGAAAATAATAAAATTAAAAATATCTTTTTAAGGAACACTTTCGTTTTCGAAGAATCTAAACATTTTAGCCCAGCTTGTGTCAGGATTTGCTTCGGATTTTTTCTCCATGTTTCTATTTTTCTGCGTTTTCATAACTCTTTATAAATATGTCGTTATTATTTTTATTTAAAATCGATTTCGTTTCTGAAAAAAATGTCGCTCAGTCGATTTGTAATACGAGTATTAGAAAATTTAGTCCCTCGAATTTAACTTAATTCCAGTTTTCAAACTTCAAAAAAGTGTTAGAAAAGTGTAAGGGTCAAAAGGTAAGGGTCAAACCAATTCTAATAACTGTTCCTTTAGCCAAAGATTTTTCGACCGACTGCCACGTTTAAAAGTTCCCAAGCATCCTTTAGTTTTTATCCCCTCACCTTAGCGAGGAGGGTATATATCATTTGCTATGAACCAAAAGTGTAACTCATCGAAAGAGTGACCTAAGACCCTAAGTATGTTCGGCGGATATCCGTTTTGGGTCATTTTAAGTCGAATGAGCAATGTCCGTCCGTCCGTCTGTCTGTCTGCTGGCTGGTGCGCACGATAACTCTCGAAAGGTGTAACCGATTGACTTAAAATTTGGTATGTGGTAATATTTTCTTCTATCTCCGGCTAAGTTCGAAGATGGGCCATATTGGTCCACTACTTCTAGTACCGCCCCAAAAAGGGTTAACATTTAGTTAAATATTGATTACTTAATAACGTCTATACTACTTATTTGAATCCTCTGAAATTCTACACATAGTATTAGTCACTATTACCTCGAGAAAAAAGGGGGAAATTGCCACGCTCCTTTTGGTACCTCAATACAATACAGTGAAAAATTACACCAGAAAATGTTATGCGTAGCCCTTCGACAAAAATTTTGTTGTATAGTGTACTTGATCACAACGTTTTGTGACCCACGCTGCAAAAAGTGAAAGTATCTTTGAAAGTTGAAGTGTGATTTCGTAATTTTTAACAAATTTTGCATTATAAAGCACACTAAATAACACACATGGACTAAATATAATGATAAAAGTACATAAAAATTTATTATACCCTCACTTTAGTGATACGAGGGTATATATCATTTGCTACGGAAAAAAGTGTAACATAAAGAAGGAGTGACCTAAGACCCCAAGTATGTTAGGCGGTTATTCGTTTTGGGTCCTTTTAAGTCGAATGAGCAATGTCCGTCCCTCTGTCTGTCGGTCTGTCTGTCTGCTGGCTGGTGCGCATGATAATTCTCGAAAGGAGTAACCGATTGACTTCAAATTTGGTATGCGGTAATATTTTTATCTATCTCCGGATGAGTTCGAAGATGGGATATTTTGGTCCACTCCTTCTAGTACCTCCCCCACAAAGGGTTAACTTTAAGTGAAATATTGATTCTTTAATAACTTCTATACTACTTATTCGAATCTTCTGAAATTCTACACATAATATTAGTATCTTAGTCACTATCACCTCGAAGTTGCCGCACCACTTTTTGTTACCTCCCACACAAAAGGACCATTTTGCACCAAAAGTTAACTGCTTATAACTATAATATCACTTCATGAAATTTTGTACAGTACTTTTATAGTACCTATAGTCCAGTGAAAATTGGGCGTAGTTGACCCGCCCCTTTTGGTACCTCCCACACAAATGTACTATTTTGCACTAAAAGATAACAGCTTATAACTTGAATACCAGTGCATTAATATACTTGAAATTTTGTGCAGTGTTATGCTTTTATAGTGCCTACAGTCCCGTGAAAAACGGTGGTTATTGCCACGCCCCTTTTGGTACCTCTCACGGAAACGTACAATTTTATACAAAAAGTTAAGAGCTTATAGCGAACCAATGCACGAAAATACAAAAAAATATTGTACAGTGTAATATTTTTAAAGAACTTATAGGCCTTTGGTACCTCCCACACAAAATGGCCAAATCGTACCAAAATTGAATAAATCATAACTTTAATATACCAGTGCACATAAACGCTTACTTATTCGGTACAGTGCAATCTATTTGAAGTATATACTGGTTAGCGAAAAATAGGAGTATTTGTTAAACCCCCTCTGGTACCTCCCATACAAATTGACAGATTAATTCGTGTAATATTTCATATTACAGTACTCACAAAGTGAGGGTATACCTTAGTCGGTTTACACGGCTGAAACTTTCTTACTTGTTTTTATAATAACTTTAAGAGACATGATGTGGGGACGTATTGCTTAATACATTTTGTAGTAATGGAGACCCAAAAACATTTTCTTAACATTAAAAAAAATTAAATTTATATGAATTGTATTTTTTTTTGTTCGTGGACACTTTTTGTGGGATCTACCCATATAGATTTGTTTGTGTCAAATATTTTATATTTCTAGTGTACCCAAAATCATGCATATCGTCGGTGCGCCGACGAAAAATCCTATGTGTTTTTTTTACTAGTTTTCAGGAGAGACAAAAAACGTTGCTATTTCGTCAAATCGCGATATATTTAAAATCTTAGATTTTTGAATTTTTCTTTTAATTATTTACCACCAATGTATCATAACAAAAATCGTATATGTGAAAAGGCCATGGCGTTGTAAATGGTTTTCAAGAAAATCGACACATAGGATATTTTTTTGGAGCATTTTAAATAATTCTGAAACAAAAAAATTACACATAGGAATTTTGGTATTCGAACGTTCACAGCGTGCCTCAAGTATACGAAAATTGGGTAGATTGACGGCAAAAACGGCTAATGAGGTTTTGTTTAGAATCGTGTCCTCTACTTATATAAGAAGAGATCAAAATCTGATCTGCTTCCATTCGCGAGTTATCGCGATAAAAACAATTTTGAAGCAAAAACCGATCTTAATTACATTGAATCGCGGAAACTTAAAACTTTAACATACGCTTTGTAATGTACGCGATATTTGCAATATTATTACATAGCAATATTTTTGTAATCCAGAAATTCGACTTACTCCGCTAAATTTTTACAAAAATATTATTGCGAATTTAATAAAATTAATATATTTACATTCTATGATTTCTGAGGGATTGACTGGTACCAGCATTTCCGCCATTAACATCCCGCGACGAATAAATTTCGAACAAAAAACATTTAAGTTCAGAATTATTTTACTATATATGTAATGCGGTCAGTCCTAGGAAAAAGTGGTCAAAGAAAGTTTGGGAGATATGAAAAACGACTACAACTCTTTCTTTAACAAAAAAATTACAATAATTTGGTAGGGATTTACAATGTGTCAAATCAAAATATGCCTCATATAAAGGGAAAAGCATACACAAGTTTTAACACACTGTAAGTCCTTACCAAACTACTATACATTTTTTTTAGCTAAAGAAAGAGCTGTAGGCCTTTCGCTTATCTACCAAACTCCCTTTGACCACTTTTCCCTAGAACTGTCCATACGCGAGATAATAGCATTATATAGTAAAATAATTCCGAACATAATTTTTTTGTACACAATTTTTTTGTTGATGGATATTTTTTCGCGGAAATGCTGATATTAATATATTCCTCAGGGAGCATAGAATGCAAATATATTAATCTTATTAAATTCGGTATAATAGTTTTAGAAACATTTAGCTGTGTAAGTCGATTTTATGGATTACACAAAATTCGCAATATAAAAACATTGCAAATATCGCGGACGTTACAAAGCGTCTTATAAATGATCATATTTAAAGGAAATTGTGTAACAGTTCTAAATTTCTGCGTTTTGCTTTACAAATTAAATTTATTAGGTTTGTTTTGAGCAAAAGTACTGTTTTCGCGATATCTCGCGAATGGAAGCAGATCCAATTTTGATCTATTCGTTGTCAAATTGAGGGGATGATTCTGAACAAAACCTCAATAGCTGGGACACGCTGTGCCTACAACACATAGGAGTTTTTGTCGGAACATTTGTATAGAGAGAGACACATAGGAGTTTTAGGTCACTGCGGAACCGATGAAGATAGCCCAAAATGCTTTGGTGGGTAGTCTATGGCCGCAAGGACACTCCATTTCGACAATAAAAAAAATGGAAAAATTACACATAGGAGTTTTTGTCGGCGCACCGAAGATATGTTTGTTTCAAGCAGAATATGTTTTGGGGAATATACTACTGAAACAATTTTTTAGCATGTTAAGGTCTTTTGTTTAAAATAATTGTATAAAATTGCAATTTCAAAGTATATTTAATATTTCACTGCTATAGAATGTGTTAATGCCAATGCATAAAAAGAAATAAAAACACAATTTTGGTTTAGTTTTCAATATTTAAATAAAATTAGTGCCAAGGCTTTATTTAATAAAGAGGCGGTGTTGTTGGTAACAATTTACCTTTTTTGTTTGTTTGTATATATGTATGTACTCTTACAGAGAGAGTAAGAGCAACAAGATGCTTTCGATAGGCGTGATCGCGAACAAGTGGTTTGATGGAGAAAGGCGGCGGCAAAAAGTAAACAATGCTACAACTAGTTACTCGTTAAAATCTGTAAAGCTACTCTTACAATGTTGCATTCAAAAGGAGTAGACAGATTTTAACGAGGATTTAACTACGACAAATACACCGCGCAAAATTATTGGATATAAATGAAATTGTTTCAGGTTTAAACAGAATGCGACAGAATAAAATTTGCATAAACATTTCGTTATGTGTTATGTAAAAGGAGTGTTTACAATTGAGAAAACATATAATATTAAATGATTTAATTTTTAACATAACAAGCTTACATGGAATTATAATTTTAAATATGCAAACAATCAACTACTACACGCTGAAAAAAATCGCTTTTGTAGTATATTGTCCCAAACATATTCTGCTTGAAATGTTCATATGTTTAGGGTACACTCCAAATGTATGTATAGTATTTGACACACACAAATTTTATATGTTTGGCAGGATAATGTTCTAAACAAAACTATGTTTTCATGCCAATATTTTGTTATTTCGAACTAATATTTCCGAAACAAACATTACATTCGCATTTAAGTATTTTGGCAATGTATCAATGCCTTAATTTAAAGCCAAGTCTGTTTTTCAGAAGTTCAAAGTGCAATTTTTTTTCCAAATTTTGTATGTTTGTAAAATTAGATTAAAATTTAAATCGTACAATCTTTCGTAACTATAAATTGCATTGATGGATTGGTAAAAAGAGATGATTTGAATATTTATAAATTTAAAGTTAGTGCTGTAAAGCAAAAGATAATGCTGCTTATGAATTTTTTAACTACAAATTATATATAGTATAAGTCGAAATCTGGAAAAAAATAACTAAATTACGAAAAGTCAGCCAAGTTTTAAAAAACTATTTAAATAAAATATATTTGAAAACGTTTTAAATAATTACTTTGTTTGTTTGTAAACACATATTATATTTGTGAAAGTAATTTTGCAAATATATTTTGTTCCAAATAAAATTTCTTGATTTTCAAATAAAATGTATTTGTTCACAAATACATAAATACAACATTTTGTTTCCAAATATGTTTTTATTCAATTAAAACATATCAAAAATGATGATTTTCCCCAGTGTACAGGATTATTGCTCTATGGTGTTTTTTGTCCAACCGATAACAATAACAATTTAGTAACAATATATTTAACAACTGTTAACAGCACTAATTCTTTTTAAATCCGTAATATTCACAATGTATCTATCAAATGCCACAGTTCATTAGATTTTCTCAAATTAAATGCTACATAATATAATACATATTTAATATGTGTCATATGTTGATTTTAAATTTTATGCTTCCTTTTTAGTATAATAAATATTTTCCTAAACATTGTCAAATCTCCATAAAACTAATTAATTGCACATGTAATAATCTCATACTTACGACAGAGATTATTTTCAAACCCAAATACTAGTCACAAATACATATTTACATATCACTCATTTGCTTCAAGAGCGACATATATAGGGTGGTTAAATTTTAAGGGCCGATGTTGATTTTGAATAAAACACAAATAATTTAGGAAATTATTGTCATTTCTTTTTATTATGATAATATTGGTATGGTTCAATTATGTGAGGAACAAAATATCGGCCAAATGGCCTCCGCGACCTCGGCGGCACACCTCCATCCGATGGTCCAAATTGTCGATGAAGCTGTGGTTCTCTGCCGTTAATGTGCAGAATTATCTCATCATTTAGCTCTTGAATTGTTGCTGGCTTATCGACGTACACCTTTTCTTTCAAATAACCCCAAAGAAAGAAGTCCGACGGTGTCAAATCACATGATTTTGGCGGCCAATTGACATCAACACGACGTGAGATAACACGGCCATTGAATTTGTTGCCCAAAAGAGCCATTTTTTCGTTAGGTGTGTGGCAAGTGGCACCGTCCTGTTGAAACCACATATTGTCCACATCCAAAAAAAGTTCGTTATCATCGCACAATAGCGAACACAATTCACAGTAACTGCCTGACCGGCCTCATTTCGAAGAAGTATGGCCCGATGACATCGCCAGCCCATAAGCCGCACCAAACGAACTGGGCTAGCATGCACAGGTGTTTTCACATCTCCTACAGACCCGGTTTGCTGAAATTTGCACACAATTCTCCCGATTATGGACACATTCGGTCGATTATGCTGATCAAAAAACATCACGAAGTGCACGAAATGCATTCAAGTTTGAACGCCCATTTTCGTAAAAGGCTTAAAAAACTTTAACGCGTTGCCCGATTGTGTATCTTTCCACGGTTCAAATTGAGTTAGTCTGAAATTGAGAAATGTCGAATGAAATGCAGAAGAAAACTTGACGTTTAGGTGCGGTTCACATCCAACATCGGCCCTTACAATTAAACCACCCTTTATAAGTCAAAATTTAAAATTTTTAAGAATGCCTAACAGAAATGAGAATTTAGTAAATGTTCATAAATTAATCTCAGCGAATTTTAGTTTAAGTGTAGACAACCATATTAAGCATTATTCCAGCGTTTTTAGACATATTACTCATATTTAATGTTACTTTTCTGTCTATATTGACTTCAAGTTATTTTGTCTTGAAAATTTTAAATTTTGAGTTATGTTACTCATGAAGTAATTGAGCGATATGTATGATTTCATATTTGAAACTTCGTTCACTCCGACATAGAGTAGTTATTTAGTGTTATAATTTGTATTGTATTTGCAGCATTATTATCGCTTATGATTGCGTAAAATAAGTTGGAAAATAATTTGTATTTCGAGATTAGGAGGCAACGCACAGCGGGACGGCTTCATAAATTGTTGTGAAATTTGGCACCGAGTAATATATTGACTTTATTAAGAAAAAAATGGTATTTCTTCAAAATCTGTCACGACCACCGCCCACAATACATTCCAACTAGATTTTTTCTCATATCCAAGCAAAAGTCTTCCTAGAAAAAGAAAATATGCATGCCAAATTTCATCAAAATCGGCCACGCCCACCGCCCGTATATTTCAAATAGATTTTTTCTTATAAAAATTTTTCTATCCATCCAAAAGTCTTCAAATTTGGTACATCCACTTCCTAGAAAAAAAACAAAATATGCATGCCAAGTTTCATCGATATCGGTCATAAAATTGATAATTCTCTTTCATAAAATTTATAAGTTTGTTCAGCGAACGGTAAAAGGCGGTGGATTCTTTTGCTTTAATTTAAAGAATAATGTCCCGTCCTTCATTTCGTTGCAGTCAGAAGACCGAGCCAATTTTTTTATATAGCCTTTTATTTCTTGCATATCTACTAAACCTTATATGCATTATGTATTTCAATAATAGTGACATTAAAATTTTAGCAGTGAAAAAATTTTACATGTTTCAGGTGACTTCACTGGATTTTTTTTTTATGACAAAATATTATTTTTTGCGAAAACAAATTACTTATACTTAATGTGGTTTTTCAGGAGAGGCGATCAAAGTTGATGCATTTTTTAAATTTCTATGGAATTCCTTTATAATGCAAATCGAATGACATTTATTGTTTTGTGGATAACTTTTGATTGGGTTGACGGATAAACACCAAATTTTGACAGAATATAATTTGGAATATTTAGAAATTAATTTCTCTAAAAGCATGCTAAGTCGATTTACCATATTTTAGAATGGAGGTATCGATATAGATTTTTCTGATTGAAACACATCTCTATAGAACTGCATCATTCGATTTTTAAAAAGTTAATGTGGTTAATGTGCTGTTCCCACAAAAACATCATACGCCCTATAAGGCAGAATTTCAATGCATATTAAACTATACCCAGCAAAATTTCTCATTACCAAATAATGCGACGAGTAAGCAAAGTTCGATAATAGTAAGTAGTTATTATGTAGCCACTTTTCACATTATTTTAACATGGCATTTCATTGGAGGAAATTACTTCCCAAAAGCATACAATAAAGCAGCATAATAAGTAATTATTTGTAGCATAGGCATACCACATAAATATGTGCTTATATTTTCACGATTTTAAGTTCTTGAATAATGCAATTCCAATAAGTTATAAAATACTCGTAAGTACTTATTCCTAGCAAACATTTTTATTTTGCACATAATAAAAAAAACGACACAAAATAAATTTTATATTTTTGGTACACAGCAAGATAATACCAATATCAATTGTTCTCATTAATTTGTTTCAGAAAAAATGCAATAGTGGTTTATTTTCAAACAAAACAAAAATGTTTGCCAAAAAATCACAGCGCGAACTTAGTATCAGCCTTAACAAGTAGCTTTTATTGAACTAGCTTTTATAATTGTATATCACATCCGAAATAACATCAAATAAGCACATTTACCCATACTAGAAAATTGCGAAAAATTCATGGTATATATGTAGAAAGGACCATTTATAATCTTTTTTTATTCGGTTTTCTGAATAGAGGACCTTTCGAGAATATTGTGTAAAAAGGTGAATCGGAGCAAAACTGATAAAGATACAGTAGACTAAGCAACCGAGCCTCATACCTGACTCAGTACATCAGAAAAACTTTAAAGCGTTTTTCCCACAACCCATGTTTTCAAAGAGTTATGCCGCTCATAACTCAAAAACTACTGAACCGACCCTTTTGAAATTTTTAACACATAATTACATTACATAATTCACGAGGTAACGCTGCCGAGTTTTTTTTTTTTTTAATTTGTTAATTTTTGTATTTAACAATAACCAATTAGTCGATTTTTTTCTCGCAAAAATCGCATTTTCACTTCAAAGTGTTCCCAAAAATTTAAAACTTTAAATTCGAAAAAAAAACTCGACAGCGTTACCTGGCTATAACGATTATCTAACTAAATAAATGTTTTTTTTTTAATTTCTGATAATCCGGTATGAAATTATGAGGGGCACCGAAATTCAAATTTTTTTCGATATTTTTCAATATTTTTTTATGAAAATTTTACACAATAAATTTTGAAAGTTATACTTTAATATACCATTGGTTACAATAAAAAATTTTAGTTCATTACCACGGCGAATCCCATTCATCACCACGATGAACATCATTCATCCCTACGAAGAATCGAGTTCATCACCACTACGAATACATTCTTCACCACGATGAATACCATTCATCACCACGATGAATACCATTCATCACCACGAAGAATCCCATTCATAACCACGACGAACCCCATTCGTCACCACGACGAAAGCATGCCCCGACAATTTAAGTTTTAAAAATTTCAATAAATATTCTTCTGGTTTTAGACTTTAAAAACGGTATGGAAAATAAAATTACTTGACTGCTTTGCCAGGTTCAGTTGTGATTATTCGGTTCGGAACTCAGTTCTTATCAGGAAAGGCTTAAAGCAAACGAACGTGAAGTATTCATTACTTCTGATATTTTGAATCCAAAAAAATCTCATCAAGTAATGTATTTGCCAACAGACGAATCACATTCATCATCACGACGAATCCCATTCATCACCACGACGAACTCCATTCATCACCATTATTATATTTTTTAAATTAAATTATTTAACTAAGGTAATCAGAACGCATATAGAACAGTACAGTTGAGCACAAACTATAAATTAATTGCTTCGTTTTATCATATTTTCAGCAAAATGGTAAAATAAATCTTTTCGTCGTGGGACGAAAAGATTTATCTCGACGTATTTCGAAATCAGCAAAAACATGGGTTGATGATCGTGTTCGCTCTATTGACGTACAAGAACATTGCATGTACTAAACTTTTCGTCACCAGTACGAAGATATATTGACGAAACTGTTTCGTCATGGTGACGAACGGTTTTTCTATCAGTGTACAAGTCACGACTTTACAAACGAGCCTTCATTTGTAAAACTCCATCCAAGTTTTCATAATACTTAACTTGTGGTGTGCGATCATATGAGGGTTAAGTGACTTGAGAAAGTTATGAAAAAAGAAGAAGAATGGTTGTTGGTGTAGGGGTGCAAAAGGGGGGTTCGTGTGGTAAAGAAATAAATAAATAAAAACAAACGAATTTTAGTTTTAAATATAAATAGTGGGGGATCTTTATTTGGGGTATTTTCAAATAAACAAGGATTTATTACCGTGTAAGTGGTTGGCGACAAGGCCTGTGTGCGCGAGCGTAGAGCGAAACGACAAGTGGTGAACGCAGAGGCTCGTTACAAGTGTTCGACTACCATAGATTTTGCGAATAGAGAGAGAGAGAGAGAAAGACCCGAAGATGAGCAAGGCAGCCACACAACAACCACCACCCATAGGCAATCCGCACTCTACACATCCGTATTAAGCGAATTAGGTCTCCGAAGAGAGGTGTAGAGGGGATTCCAGTGATGTCAATACGCAACCGGTATTGATCAGGCTCGGGAAGTTGAGACAATGCTGCGTACGTGAACATTGCCGGCCACCTTGCAACATCCGACGATGTTGTAATATAAAGGAAAGGAAATAATCTACCACTACAACTAGGATTAATTAAGTACATAATAAGGAACGTAAATTCAGTTACAAGTGAGCATTTAAAAATTCAATACATATTTCAAGGCTAAATTAAGAATTCACAAATTTATTAATATTGACGAGTTCAATAAATTTCAATTTCAAAATTAGTTTGAGTTCATAAGAACTTCGACAAAAGTGAAGGATGATGGCGCGATCATTATTAGCTGAATAGATTCAGAAACTAGATGCAAACTTCAAGATTTCAAGTGTTTCAAAAAATTAAATTCGAGTTCGTATAAAGACGAGAGCAACAAATTCTTAGGATAATTCCAATTTCATTTATAATCGTACATTTACGCGTTATAAACGTTTGCAAAAAGCGAATGATATGTCAGAAATGTGACCAACAATATTCTGTTGTCGGGTTGAAATGATAACATATTCCAAACGAATTCATATAGATGGTGCGACGAAAAGTACATACGAAGGTTGAGACTAGCAAGTTATAAACAAAAACCTACGCGAAATTCGACTACCAGTCCACAGCTGTGCTTGTAGCATGAATTTCACGAAAGGCGGGTGGTAGCGAACCAGTTAGGATGTAACCAAATATTGTGTTCTGAGCCAGTAGTGACTCGAGAACAATCCGCGGTGGTTCACACAGAAGAATTCGCGGATAAAGATCCGCGCCAAGTAGCAAATCTACAGGACCGTCATCGAATGAATCTGCCAATCGAAGACTGGGGAGACGAGATCTAAGGTTGGTAGCAACAGAAGGTGATGGCAAGTTTCCAGAAATGTTCGGAAGAACTAGGGCTACCGTTTCTAAGACAAGCGATGGACCTACAGGTGATGAGATTTCAAGAGAGCAAATTTCTCTTGAATTCCCAAGGAGAGTACAGTTTACGCCTGAAACACTAGCGTTCGTAGAACGCGTTGAAATTCCCAATCGTTTTCGAAAGCGGTCCGTAATTAAGGACGTCTCGGAAGATGGGTCAATGAGAGCTCGAGCAGGGTACGTAATACCCCGGTGAATGATATTTACGGTGGCGGTCCCCAAGAGCACATTCCTATCCTGGGTGGTATGAAATACCTGGCGATTCAAAACGGTGAGATTATCCGCATTTGAAGTGGAAGCTACATTATCTAGATTATGATTAGGAGAGGTACCACTAACAACAGGGGTTGAGCTAGGCGACGAGACAGTTGAGGAGGTAGAGCTAGACGACGAACCAGTTGAAGAGGCAGAACGATGACGGCGGTGTAGGAGGGTGTGATGCCTTCCATTACACACATTACAATTATGAGTGCTAGAGCAGTCTTTAACGGAATGACCCCGTGAAAAGCAATTGAGACAACGACCTTGTTTCTTGACTTCAGAAAATTTCTTATCGAAGGGAAACTTCTTGAACCGAGGACATGACAGTAGAGGGTGGATTTCATTGGGGCAAAAACTACAACAATTTTTGTAGGAAAATTTCGAATTTCCTAGAGCCGCCGTATTTGTAAAATCCGTACTGATTTTTCGAGACTTAGGGACTTTTGATGAATCGATGCCCTTGATGTCGCGAAGACACGCCAGAGTTTGAATTCTTTCCGTAAGAAAAGAATCTAATGCCTGCCAGGAGGATAACGACGACTTATCCCTGATACTCTGTTCCCATAGAGTTAGGGTGAGCTTTGGCAATCTCTGGATACAAAGAAACACTAATATAGGGTCCCAGTGGACCGTGACAATGTCATATACGGCCATTGCCGATAGACAACCGTTGATACCACGCTGCAAAGTCTTCAAGCCCGAACTTGTCTCACTTTCTAATATTGGAAGGTCAAATAGAAGCTTGAGGTGATTATTCACCAGGATACGCTTGTTATCATACGTATCCTTCAAAGCTTTCCAAGCTAGATCAAAGCTTCTATGGGTGAGGGGAAATTTCTCCACAATTTCTCTGGCCTCACCGCACGTTTTCCGACGCAAATGACAAAGGCGTTCGATATCGCTAAGCCGAGAGTTATTCACATAAACCGCTGTAAATAAATCACGAAACGTGGGCCACGAAAGAAAATCGCCCTCAAAAACGTCAGTGTCACAAGGCGGAATCGAAATATTATGCATGACGTCACCAATTGGTTGAATTATGCCCGCATGCCTAGTACTATTTCCCAGATCTAAATTATTCGAAGGATCAACTTGAATACCGATTTCACGAGACGCGTGAGTTGAAGAACTCATATTGTTTACCGGGTCAGTAGTGCGCGTGTCCCCGAAAGGTTGTTGTGCCAACGAAACTAATGAAACACTCATATTCGAACTCAGGGACGTTCTACGAGAGCGTGTGAGCATGGACAACTTCCTCTTTATAGCGGCAAGGCATTGTATGTACGTCTGATAAGACACGTCGTACTTGGTGTTCGCCAAGTCCATATCATCTTTCCCCGCGTCAGGAGATGATTGCAAATAGTCCAGACATTTCTGAAACATTTCTCGAGTTGTAGACCACATATTATCTAACTCTGTACTACGAACCTCAAGATCATAAACATCGAGGTCTTCTTCCTTCAGAATACGGAAAGACGAATCAAATTTCAATACAGCCTCCGAAGCGCTGATGAAAAAATCAAGGGGGGTTAGCGGCATTTTGAAGAAGATAAGTAAAAAGTTAACTAATTAAAATTCCCAAGAAATGTTAAACCAATTTCAGAATAACACACGAAATTGAAAATTCAAACCTGTCGCGAAGGCCCTTAAAATGAAATGGTTGTAAATTTTTAAAAAAAATCTATGAAATGGGAAGAGGAAAACGAAATCGAATCAAAATGACCAAACGCTCCAAAATAGCAAACAACAAAAGTAAATTTGCGCACAATCAAAAATTTCCGAGAAAGTCAAAGAGAATATTTTTTTAAAACTTATGTGTGACGAGTTGACCGAGTGTAGGGTGAACTAATGCCGAATCGCGACTTAGAAAATTAAAATGCAAAAACAACACGTTCAAATAGCAAACAAAATTTCAAATATATTTTTTTCCAATCAAAAAAATAAATACAATGTTCTTTTACGTGTATGTGTCAGCAAAACGGGCTGTAGGGTGCACGGAGTCAAATAGTGCCGAATAATGTACTAACTAGTAGTACAACAAACAACAATTATCACCGAAATTAAAAAACTTCAAAAATAATATTTTTGTTTTTTTCGCGATCTTTACCCGTGAGCCACAGTACCACAGTCAGCCGATCCAAACTATTCACAATGACAATCACAATATTAGTCAGCTGTTTAAAAATATTCACAATCAGAACCACACGGTAGGAATCACGTCAGCTGTTCAATAATACTCACAACAAAGCAGTAAAAGAAGGAGCGAATGGAGCGAGAATAAACGTCAACCGATCGATGGTGTTATGTGTGAATGTACGTGTGTACGTATATGATCGGTGGTAAACAAATAAACGAAATGCAATTGGTGGTGTTCTTACATACTTCGGTTATTGACCGATGCTTCAAATTGGCGCTTAGATGATTACAAACTGCGGACTGCAACGACGTTGTTGCTGTAATCTCAACCAAAGCAGTGGCGATTGAACGAAGAGAAAAATGAAAAAAGGAGAATACAAAGCAACACCTCTGAATAAAAGGACGATATACACAGTGTATAGAATTGTTAGAAACAATTTGCCAATATCCAATCGAATTCCGACGAATAAATCGATTGATTTGCAACGAAAATTAATTATTTTTATTTATAACACTATACGAACACCGTATATACTAACGAAGTGGCGATAAATTCAAACGATAGTGGACTGTATTTTAAACGACACGCTCGGTAGGGTGTTTCGAAAACGACCAGTATCACAGAAAAACAATTTATTTTATTTTCTTGAACTTGTTATTGAAAAACAAAAACGAAAACGCGGTGCTCACTTTTTAACTGAGTTTACATACCTGATGATGAAGATGACGATGATTAGGATGGTGATGAAGTTATTGCGATGATAGTGATGGGGGGTGTGTGATGTCCGTATGCCGACGAATCCCTTCAAAACGAAAAAAAACCACACGATTAACGATGCTAATTGCAATCCGGCTCGATACGACCAAAATGTTGGTGTAGGGGTGCAAAAGGGGGGTTCGTGTGGTAAAGAAATAAATAAATAAAAACAAACGAATTTTAGTTTTAAATATAAATAGTGGGGGATCTTTATTTGGGGTATTTTCAAATAAACAAGGATTTATTACCGTGTAAGTGGTTGGCGACAAGGCCTGTGTGCGCGAGCGTAGAGCGAAACGACAAGTGGTGAACGCAGATGCTCGTTACAAGTGTTCGACTACCATAGATTTTGCGAATAGAGAGAGAGAGAGAGAAAGACCCGAAGATGAGCAAGGCAGCCACACAACAACCACCACCCATAGGCAATCCGCACTCTACACATCCGTATTAAGCGAATTAGGTCTCCGAAGAGAGGTGTAGAGGGGATTCCAGTGATGTCAATACGCAACCGGTATTGATCAGGCTCGGGAAGTTGAGACAATGCTGCGTACGTGAACAATGGTCATTCACAATAAGCTGTGTTTTGACGAAACATAAACAAATGTCAGATGTTAGGGAGAAAGGAAAGGAGGGAGAGAAGTTTCTTTTTAGAAAAAGGATGAAATTTCGTTCTTTTTTTGATTTGCCTTGACGACGATTGGACGTGTGGCTCCCCATCATCTACTTACCGGTATATTCCCACCGAGATATAAAATAAAAGAGTTACACGGATTTTTTAATTTGCTTTATTGACATCAAAAATAAAAATAAGTAAAGTGTAAAGTTTTTTAAACAAACAACAGTATTACACACACAAACATACAAACAAAACGAAATCTAAAAATTTAATAATACATTAAAACAACTGCAACCAGCGGGAGCCACTGCAACTCAGGATCCAATCCAACGAGGGAGGCTCTGATTAGCATAGCCAAGCCTGGCGTGCCCGGTATCCCCAAAAACACCGACCAAACATAACTCTTATACCCGGACAGACAGACGGACGGCCGGACCGGAAAATGTATTTATATATTTAAGCAATTCTGGAATAAAAAAGAAAATTTAGTGGTTATTAGGGGTAAACAATTGTTTTCAAGAGTTTATATTACAGACCTTTGCAAAGTTTAGTGGAAAAGTGCGCGAAAATACTCGGTCGATTTTCAGGCCCACAAACATCAATTGATTACTCCACCTGTAAAGAAAAAGAAATGATGAAACAATTAATGAACACCACATTGAGACGTTGAAGAAAAAGAAAAGGTTAATAACAAATATATTCATACACAAGAAAAAAAGGAAATATACATACTTTTATACTATTCGGACAGACAGATTTATACGGACGACACTTTTTGGGGACACGAAGCTAACGCGGAGGTATCCGGCAAAATCCCCTGTATTGAGAAGAGATATACATATATACTAGCTGAGGGCAACTTACCTTCGGGGAATCCGAAATTTCCAGCTTCTTTCAGTGACAGATCGGTCACTTGACATCATTACCGCCCCGGAACAACATCCCAGTCGCCATTCCTGGCAATATAGTAGGAAAATGAAAGTTATTATGATCAACTATAGAAGAAAATTTGAATAGAATTAAATAATCCCCTGAATAGAATTAAATAATCCCCTGAATTGAATTAAATAATCCTTTGTATGGAAATTGAATAATTCTATTGAGTTGAACTAAATTACCCTAGTAAATTTAGCTAAAGCATCTAATTAAAATCGAACTAAATTAATGAATTAAATTGGAATTCTAGGAAGTTAAATTATATAATTTAATTTTTACTGAATTAAATTGTCAAATTATTTTAGGAGTTTAGAGGATGATAATGGTCTAAATCTAAAGGTCTAAATCTATCTTTTCTATAATAAAGCGAAAATTGTAATGTTTTTTAAAAGGAAATTTTTCAACATGAGTTCGACTTAAGGCCTTTTTAAGGGTGGTAGGGAGAGGTTAAAAGACGGGTAAGTAAAGGGTCAAATTTGGGATGCAAAACAGAAGAAAAAGGCATCAAGGTGAAACCTCTAAAGGTTTCTGTGGGAGGGCTAACCTTGGCAAAACACCTGCCAAGGAACGTTTCTGTTGTGTCTGAGTGTACAGGAAGGTTCGTGAGTAGATAGGTCCCTTTTCCTTATGTGTCTTTTCTTCTTTTATTTTCGTTCTATTCCCCATGTGAGACCTATTTCGGGTACCCTTCCTCTATATATTTTTTCAAGCCCGGTATGAATTTTTTTGTATCCCCTCATTCAGCCTTGTTGGCGGCAAGAACCACCCCCATTCGGCGAGCCACAGCCGCGCAGACCGCCAGCATACCGGCAACGCCAATGACAGGGCAACACGTTTAAGAGGCTTTGGGATTCAATTCCCCAAAGTATAACCAGCAGGGTAGACTACAAACTTCCACAATAAAGCTTTTCTGATATTTTCCCAAAATTTTCAGATTTCAGATGCTTATAACATATGAAAAAAAAATTTGGTTTTTTTCTCGCCAACTACAAGATTATTCACTTCCATAGTAAAACGCATATACAAATTTTCAAGGCAATCGGGAATGTCGACCAGATTTTTTTTCGAAAAATCGTTCGGTTTGTCATGGAATGAATGACATACAGTTTTATGGATAGAAACGAACGATCATAAAATCTAGTCCCCTCGACAATTTTATAATGACATCAAATAGTCAATACGCATAAAATAAAAGTGAGCCACAATGCCACGGAATAATATAAAACCCTCACCTTAGGAAGCAGGGTACATATCATTTGCTACGAGCTAAAAGTGTAACACAACGAAGGATTGACCTAAGACTCCAAGTATGTTTGGCGGAAATTCGTTTTGGGTCATTTTAAGTCATTTGAGCAATGTCCGTCCGTCCGTCTGCCTGGATGTCAGTCTGCTGGTGCGCACGATAACTTTCGAAAAGATTAAGCAACTGACTTCAAATTTGACTTCAAATTTGGTGGTAATATTTTTCTCTATCTCCGGCTAAGTTCGAAGATGGACCATATAGGTATACTCCTTCTAGTACCTCCCCCACAAAGGGTTAACTCTTAGTGAAATATTGATTCCTTAATGCCTTATATACTACTTATTCGAATCTTCTGAAATTCCACACATAGTACTAGTTTATTAGTCGCTAACACGTCAATAAAAATGGGCGAAGTTTCCACGCCCCTTTCGGTACCTCCCAAACGAATGGACCATTTTGCACTAAAAGTTAACTGCTTATAGCTTTTATATCAGTTCATACAAATACTTGAAATTGAGTATAGTGTAATGATTTTATAGTACCTACAGTCCAGAGAAAAGTGGGCATTATTGGCCAGCCCTATTGGTACCTCCCACACAAATGGACCATTTTGCACCAAAAGTTAACAGCTAATAACTTTAATACCAGTACATACTTTAAAGTTATTAAATGCGATTTAAACTGATAATAATTAGCTTAAACCAAAAAAAAAAATTAATCTACGAATATTTTTTGGGACTCAAGGTGAGGGGATTCATAAGCCGACTGAACTTTCTTACTTGTTTTAATTTCCCTTACTTCTACAAAAAGTGCTATAATTTCTTCATCTATCCATCGATTTTCTTCAAATAAGCTTTGATTTTTTCGTTTGCAAATTTTTTTCTATTTTTTTTGTTTTTCTCGTGCCAGAAAAGAGCTATTTTATTGACAAAAAGATAAATTTTTTCTAATAGTTTTATCGACAGCCACGATGCTATCGGATTTATACTTCAAATATGGACCAAATACTAAAGGTAAGATCAATGAAAATCTGAATTAAAAAATATTAAATAAATTTAAAAACAAGTAAGAAAGTTCAGTCGGGTAAACCGACTTATGAATCCCCTCACCCTGAGTCCCAAAAAAATATTCGTATTTTTCTTTATTTTGTTTTAATTAAATTATTATCAACTTAAATTGCATTTAATAACTTTAAAGTATGTACTGCTATTAAAATAAAAAACTGTTTAAATTTGGTACAAAAAGGTTCATTGGGTGGGACCAAAAGGGGCGTGCTAATAACGGCCACTTTTCTCTGGACTCTAGATACTATAAAGTATTACAAGTATTTATATTCACTGGTATTAAAGTTAAAATCTATTAACTTTTGGTACAAAATGGTCCATTTGTGTGGGAGGTACAAAAATGTGCGTACCAATAACGCCATATTACAAGTATTTATATTCACTGGTATTAAAGTTAAAATCTATTAACTTTTGGTAAAAAATGGTCCATTTGTGTGGGAGGTACAAAAAGGTGCGTACCAATAACGCCCACTTTTATGTGGACTTTAGGTACAATAAAAGCATTACATTGTACAGAATTTCAAGTTTTATATACACTGGTATTTAAGTTATAAGCTGTTAACTTTTGTTGGAAAAAAGTCCATTTGTGTGGGAGGTACCAAAAGGGTTGTGGCAATAACGGTCGCTTTTCTCTAGACTCAAGGTACTATTAAAGCATTATACTGTACAAAATTCCAAGCATTTGTGTGCACTGATATTAAAGCTATAAGCGGTTAACTTTTGGTGCAAAATGGTCCATTTGTGTGGAAGGTACCAAAAATGGAGTGGCCACTTCGCCCATTTTTCTTGACGTGTTAGCGGCTAACAAACTAATACTATGTGTGAAATTTTAGAAGATTCGAGTAAGTAGTATAGAATGTATTAAATAATCAATATTTCACTAAAATGTAATCCTTTATGAGGGAGATACTAGAAGGAGTGAACCACTATGGCCCATCTTCGAACTTAGCCGGAGATAGAGAAAAATGTTACCGCATACCAAATTTGCAGTCAATCCATTACTCCTTTGGGGAGTTATCGTGCGCACCAGCCAGAAGACAGACACACAGACAGACAGACGGACGGACATTGCTCAAATGACTTAAAATGAACCAAAAAGGATTTCCGCCGAACATACTTAGGGTCTTAGGCCACTCCTTCGATGTGTTACACTTTTGGCTCGTAGCAAATGATATATGCCCTCCTCTCTAAGTTGAGGGGATAAAAATTGTACCATACAGCCTTTTTATACCCTACACCACACTGTGGTACAGGGTATTATGACTTTGTGCATTTGTTTGTACCACCTAAAAGGAGAAGAGATAGACCCATTGTTTATTATACCGATCGACTCAGAATCACTTTCTGAGTCGATTTAGCCATGTCCGTCTGTCTGTCCGTCCGTCTGTCCATGTATTCTTGTAATCAAAGTGCAGGTCGTATTTATGGTCCGATTGTGATGAAATTTAGCATAGTGCTCTTTTTTGGCCCAAGGACGATCCCTATTGAAATTGGTTAAAATCGGTTCAGATTTGGATATAGTCCCCATATATATGTTTCACCCGATTTTACATGCAAGCGCCGTAGAAACCACATTTTACATCCGATCTTTATGAAATTCGGCAGAGAGAGTTTTATTATTACGTGAATGAACACTACCAAATTCGGAGAAAATCCGATCAGATTTAGATATAGCCCCATATATATGTTTCACCCGATTTGGCATGTAAGCGCTGTAGGAACTGTATTTTAAATCAGATCAGTACGAAATTTGGCAGAGAGAGTTCTCTTATTACATGAATAAACACTGCCAAATTCGGGGAAAATCGGTTCAGATTTAGATATAGCCACCATATATATGTTTCACCCGATTTAACATTTAAGCGCTGTAGAAATCGTGTTTTATATCCGATCAGTACGAAATTTAACAGAGAGAGTTCTCTTATTACATGTATGAACACAGCCAAATTCGGGCAAAATCGGTTCAGATTTAGATATAGCCCCCATATATATGTTTCACCCGATTTAACATTTGAGCGCTGTAGAAATCATGTTTTATATCCGATCAGTACGAAATTTAACAGAGAGAGTTTTCTTATTACATGTATGAACACTGCCAAATTCGGGAAAAATCGGTTCAGATTTTAACATAGTCCCAATATATATGTTACACCCGATTTGACATGTAAGCGCTGTAGAAACCGTGTTTTATATCCGATCAGTACGAAAATCGGCAGAGAGAGTTTGCTTATTACATGTATGAACACTGCCAAATTCTTATCGCAATGCCCATTTTCGCATTGGTAGGTAGGTGTAGGGTATTATATAGTCGGCCCCGCCCGACTTTCTGTCTTTCCTTACTGGTTTAATATTTTTTTCGTGTTTAGGATTCAAAATTACACCATAAAAATATATGCACATGGACAAACATTTTGTTGCTTAGTGTTTCCCATACATTTTGCACAAAAAATTAAAACTTTGATTCCAGCGCATACAGTGTAATGAATTTATAGTAGGGTCAGTATAGTTAATATCGACCTATGTAGTTCATTTTTGGCTAAAATGTTTATAAGCAGTTACAAATAGATAAAATAAGATCTCGCTAAAATTACTTTAAAACAATTTTTTTTTGAAAAAATTTTATGGGCATTTTATTTTGTGAAAAAAATTACAAAAATTTATTCTGTGTTTTACGAAATTTGTAATTGCTCTTGAACGGCTGAACCGATTTTTGCAAACTTTACTTTGTTTTAAAGAGGACACAATGCGCTATTTTTGTAAAACTTTTTTTTGGAAATTTTTTCAAAAATTTTTTTACTAAGTTTTTTTGAAAAAACCTATGTTGAAAATTGCACTCTCACAAATCCAGAACATTAACAAATTTTTGGGAGAATCA
Organism: Eudasyphora cyanicolor; assembly: GCA_963930755.1. Classification (NCBI taxonomy): domain Eukaryota; kingdom Metazoa; phylum Arthropoda; class Insecta; order Diptera; family Muscidae; genus Eudasyphora; species Eudasyphora cyanicolor. The sequence goes on along the minus strand of OZ005736.1, from coordinate 94,573,540 downwards.
ATATTTGTAAAAGTTATGGACGAAATGCCAAGACTAGTCTGACAATTTTCGTCTGTTTTTGCAAAACACTGCACAGTGGTACGAATTCAAAAAGGGGAAATATTTCGACAGTTTCTGAACCAAACAACCGATTGCGACCAAACTTGGCATGGTAGACGAAGAGGTGTTAGAGAAGTTAATTTTTACATTTTTTACATCGGGTGGAGAAAATGTTTAAGCGCGTGTAACTCGTGTTTCTCTTCCGATTTTTGTGTGTGTTCTAATAACTAAGGTCTACGAAAGAAAAAACTTTTTACACCTAAGAATTATCTCGCATAGTTACCGAGATATCTGCAATTGAAAATAGATTTTTTCACAATATGCACCGATTACTAGTCATATGTATATGCACTAGTAATAAAGTTAAAAATGGTCCTTTTGTGTGGGAGGTACCAAAAGGGGCGTGCCGATTACGGTCACTTGTCTCTACACTCTAGCATTGCACTGTACTTAATTTCAAGTATTTGTATGCACTGGTATTAAAGTTATAAGCTGGTAACTTTTGGTTCAAAATGGTCCATTTGTGTGGGAGGTACCAAAAGGAGCGTGGCAATAATGCCCATTTTGCACTGTATTTTAGGTACTATTAAACCGTTACACTGTACAAAATTGCGAGTCTTTGTATGTACATACTGGTAACAAAATAAATACGCTTTTAACTTTTGGTTCAAAATTGTCCATTTGTGTGGGAGGTACCAAAAGGGGCGTAGCAACTTCGCCCATTTTTCTCGAGGTAATAGCGACTAATAAACTAATACTATATGTAGAATTTCAGAGGGTTCAAATAAGTAGTAAAGAAGTTATTAGATAATCAATATTTAACTAAATGTTAAAAGCCAAAATTGTAACACATAGAAGGAGTGACCTAAGACCCTAAGTATGTTCGACGGATATCCGTTTTGGGTCATTTTTAGTCGAATGAGCAATGAATGCCCGTCTGTCTGTCTGTCTGCTGGCTGGTGCGCACCATAACTCTCGAAATGAGTAACCGATTGACTTCAAATTTGGTATGTGCTAATATTTTCTTCTATCTCCGGCTAAGTTCGAAGACGGACCATATGGGTCCACTCCTTCAAGTACCTCCCCCACAAAGGGGAAATATTGATAATAACTTTTATACTACTTCTCGAATCTTCTGATATTCCACACGTAGCATTAGTTTAGTAGCCACGCCCCATTTGGTACCTCCCGCACAAATGGACCTTTATGCACTAAAACTTAAAAGCTTATAACTTTAATACCAGTGCATAAAAATACTTAAAATTTTGTACATTGTAAAGTTTTTATAGTGCCTATGGTCCTTAAAAAGTGGGCATTATTGCACCGCCCCTTTTAGTAGCTTCCACACAAATGGGCCATTTTGCACCAAAAGTAAACAGATTATAACTTTAATTCCAGTACACACTTTAAAGTTATTAATTGCAATTTATATTGATAATAATTTATTTAAAAGAAAACTAAAAATAAATAAATTTACGAATATTTTTGGGGACTGAAGGTAAGCCGGGTGACCCGACTGATCTTTCTTACATGTTTTTTAGTGCTTTAGTTTACAAAAATTCCACTACAAAATCTTATACAATGACCTTCACAAAATTTTTGTAAATTAGTGTTATTAAATATTTTGGTTTTAAATTTTTTGGATTTCCCACAGTTTTGAATATTAAAGTATTATGCACTGTTTGTATTGTTCTTGTTTTCTTATTTTAATATGCGTTTTTCTTCCGTAAAATTTTCAAAAGTAATGATTGAGCCTTTGGTATTTCTGTTGACGACATGTTCCTGAATTTCAAAACAAGTAACTAGTTCGTAGTCAGTATTTAATTCAGTTTATCTCCCAATTTTCCTCGGGCGAGGAAGGAATAATGTTGCGTAAAAAACATGACAGAAGTGCTGACTGAATGAGAATAATGTACGTTCTATGTTTTAATTTGCTGCGAGCTATGTTCCAAAGTTGACTATGCAAATCCGAGAATTAGGTGCAAATAAATTATGCATTAAGAAAAAAAAATGAAATCAACAAAGTCAAGGTAACCTAGAGACACAAATTATACGGACGATGTCCCGTGGCACGCTGCCATTTAAAATGATACAGAGATGTAACACCGACTACAAGGGTAAAATGTAATTGTAGGTACGGCTTCAGGTCTCTACTTAGCATAGACAGGAAACGCCTTGTAATGGGCGCGGGCAAGTGAACGTGTATAACAAAACGGTGTGGGTGTAAAAAACGTCTGTTTGCCTCTGAATAACAGGTAAACCAGAAAAAGGAGGCAAAAATAAATGAGATGTACAGTAGGGCGGGTCAAAAAAAAATATCGCGGCTGTCTGCATCCTAAATGAAAGCTTGTTTGTTTAGTGAATATCCCAAAATATTTCGGCTATATCTTGAGCTGCCAGTGAGCTAGAGCGATATTACATAACCTCTAATATGAATGTTTTTCTTGCCAATAAAGGACATCTTGCACTAAAGCGCGACATTTTTCATATGTTCAGCCGGTATTCTGCTTAAAACAGTACCAATATTGTGATTATCACTCCAATGGAACCGAAGATTTTCACGATTTTAGGGTGCAATTTTGCAAGAATGTAACTGTGGTCAGGGGATTGTGGGCATAAAACAATTGTATTTCAAAATGTGTGATATCGATATCCACAATCCCCTGATAGCTACTTTTATGCATAATTGCAACAGCTTAAAAATGTGAAAACATACCTATAAATTTACATATACATATAAATTATATTCCGTTCCTAAATAAAATTACACTGTACAACAATTTCAAACTTTTTTCAAAATAACAGGGTTCTGTCAGTGGATTCTGGTAGAGGAGACCAAAAAATATATACGTGTATCGGCGTTTTGAAAGATCACATCGGAATTTTATTTTAGGGGGGCTTAAAGATTTCCCCCCTTTGCTTGTTCGTGCAGAATATCGGTGTATAAAACTATGTGTTCTGTTCATCTGAGGTGTAGGGTATCTTCAGCAACTTTGTAGCAAATATTAAGGCCTATATTTTTGTGGAATATTTTAACCCTCTAGCTTCCCCCCATAACGGTGATTTTTGCCTATATTTTAACAAATCGTAAAAAAACTCCCCTAAAAATGGGTGGGGCGGACAGAACCCTGTTATTTTTTTTGTGTTGTACTGTGTTATTTTATAAAAAATGAACAATTTCTTAAAATTAAGCCCTCAAATCGTCAATAACTTCGGTTCCATCAGAGCAGAACAGCGAGTTTTAGCTGTACCTACGATGTAGCGCTTTAGTCAAAGATATCCGATAATTGCAAGAAAATCACGAATTTTAAAGGTTATGTAATATAGCTATAACTCCCTGGCGGCTCAAGATATAGCCGAAATATATTGGGGATATTCAATAAACAAAACCAGCTATAGATTGAGATGCGGACAAACGCGATATATTTTTTGACCCGGCCTAATGTACAGGTGTAGGTTAGAATGTCATTCTCTCTTTGGTTGTCTTTAACGTCGTAGGAATAATATGACCTTTAGTAACTGGACAACAGTTTCATCTACTAAAGGTCCCTCTCTCCGAGATTCTTGGCCTGTGACCCATGTTTCGTTTTGTTATTGCCGTGTACAAGTCAAAGTGATTCGTCTGCCACTTCCGTTTCCAGTTGACATATTTTCTTGCTTTTTATACCCTACACCACACTGTAGTACAGAGTATTATGACTTTGTGCATTTGTTTGTAACACCCAAAAGGAGAAGCGATAGATCCATTGTTTATTATACCGATCGACTTGTAATCACTTTCTGAGTCGATTTAGCTATGTCCGTCTGTCTGTAGATGTACTCGTATTCTTGTAATCAAAGTACAGGTCGCAATTATGGCCCGATCTTGACGAAACATTACACATATCTTTTTTTTGGCCCAAGGACGATCCCTATTTAATTCGGTTAAAATCGGTTCAGATTTGGATATAGCCCCCATATATATGTTAGCCCCGATTTGACATGTAAGCGCTGTAAAAACTTTATTTTATATCCGATCAGTATGAAATTCAGCAGAAAGAGGTCTCTTATTATATGAATGAACACTGTTAAATTTGGAAGAAATCGGTTCAGATTTAGATATAGCCCCCATATATACGTTACCCCCGATTTCACATGTAAGCGCCGTAAAAAATTTATTTTATAACCGATCAGTGTGAAATTCGGCAGAAAGAGGTTTCTTATTACATGAAGGAATACTGCCAAATTCGGAGAAAATCGGTTCAGATTTAGATATAGCCTTCATATATATGTTCCTCCTGATTTGGTATCAAAGCCCTATAGAAGTTGTACTTTACTTCCGATCATTAATATTTTCCGGAAAGATGTTTCTCAATTTAGGAACGAATATAGTTTAATTTAGCGATTATCGGCACAGAATTAGATAATATGTTCCTGCCTACTTACCAATTATTCCAAATTATTATCGCAATAACCTTTATCGCATTGTTAGGGAGGTGTAGGGTATTATATAGTTGGCCCCGCCCGACTTTCTGCCTTTCCTTACTGGTTTATGTTTGAAATTGTTGTGCTTAATTTTTTTAAATAGAATTATTCTCCCATAATTCAAATTTAATGAATTTAAACAAAAAAAAAAACAAATAAAGACGGATTAAGTTCGGCCATGTCAAATCTTATATACCCTCCACCATGGATCGCATATGAAAATAAACTCATTATACCAAATTTCAGCCCAGTTAGTTGAAATCTGAGGTTTTTCTAACATGGACCTATGACTACGGTTGTTCATGCAAATGATTCCGGGTATAAATAAACACCAGTTACAAATTTTCAGCAAGATCAGTTGAAATTTGTGGTCTCTGTGGTGTTAAGAAGTCAAATCGGAGAAATGATATATATGATATATTTGCAATCACAACAGACGGGCGGACAAACGGACATGACTAAATCGACTACGAATTTTACCACGATTAAGAATATACTCGTATATACTTTATGGGGTCTCAGATCAATATTTAGAGGTATTACAAACGGAGTGACAACATAAATATATATCCCCATCCTATTGTGCATGGTATAAAAATTATGGTAACATTTACTTTTATACCCTCACTTTAGTGGAGGAGGATATATAGCATTTGCTACGGACGAAAAGTGTAACTCATTCGATGGAGTGAACTAAGACCCCAAGTACTTTTATGTTCGGTTCCTCACCACTTTAGTGTAACGACCACAACCCCCAGAGAACTATGGACGTCTGTCAGGCTGTAGCGCACGATCGAAAGGAGTAACGGATTGACTTCACATTTGGTATGTGATAATATTTTTAAAATTTAAAGAAATATTGATTCTCCAATAACTTATAATACTTGTACGAATCTTCCGTAATTCGGCACATAGTAATAGTTTATTTGTCGCAATCACCTTGAGAACAAGTAAGAAATTTCAGTCGGATAAACCGACTTATGAATCCCCTCACCTTGAGTCCCAAAAAAATATTAGTAAATTTATTTATTTTTTTGTTTTAATTAAATTATTATCAATTTAAATCGCCTTTAATATCTTTCAAGTATGTACTGGTATTAAAGTTAAAAGCAATTTACTTTTGGTACAAAATGGTCAATTTGTGTGGGAGGATCCAAAAGGGGCTTCCCAATAAAGGTCACTATTCTCTGGACTCTAGGGACTATATAAGCATTACACTGTACAAAATTTTAAGCATTTATATGTACTAGTATTACAGTTATAAGCTGTTAACTTTTGGTGTAAAATGGTCCATTTGTGTGGGAGGTACCAAAAGGGGCGTAACAATTACGGCCACTTTTCTCTAGGGTCTATGTAATATAAAAGCATTGCACTGTACGAAATTTCATGTATTTGTATGCACTGGTATTAAAGTTAAAAGCTGATTACTTTTGGTGCTAAAAGGTCCATTTGTGTGGGAGGTACCAAAAGGAGCGTGGCAATAATGCCCATTTTCACTGAATTTTAGGTATTATTAAACCATTATACTGTACACATTTTCAAGTTTTTGTATGCACTGGTAATAATGTTATAAGCTTTTAACTTTTGGTTGAAAATTGTCCATTTGTGTGGGAGGTACCAAACGGGGCGTGGCAACTTCGCCCATTTTTCTCGAGGTAATAGTGACTAATAAACTAATACTATATGTAGAATTTCAGAGGATTCAAATAAGTAGTATAGAAGTTATTAAATAATCAATGTTTCACTAATTGTTAACCCTTTGTGGGGGAGGTACTAGAAGGAGTGGTCCAATATGGCCCATCTTCGAACTTAGCCGGAGATAGAAGAACGTATTACCACATACCAAATTTGAAGTCAATCGGTTACTCCTTTCGAGAGTTATCGTGCGCACCAGCCAGCAGACAGACAGACGGACGGACGGACATTGCTCATTCGACTTAAAATGACCCAAAACGAATATCCGCCGAACATGCTTAGGGTCTTAGGTCACTCCTCCGATGTGTTACACTTTTGGCTCGTAGCAAATGATATATACCCTCCTCTCTAAGGTGAGGGAATAAAAATGGGCGAAGTTGCTCGCTCCTTTTTGTACCTGCCACACCAAATGACCATTTTGTATAAAATACTTTTATAGTACCTACAGTCCGGTGAAAAATTTACATTATTACCACACCGCTTTTGGTACCTATCATACAAAATGGCTAAATGATACATGCTGAAAAAATCGCTTCTGTAGTATATTGTCCCAAACATATTCTGCTTGAAATACACATATGTTTAGGGTACACCTCAAATTTATAATATTTGAAACTAATATTTCCGAAACAAAGATAAAAATTATTTAAGTATTTTGGCAGTATATCAAGTTTTCAGAAGTTCAAAGTGCATTTTTTCGAAATTTTATATCGAATTTTATTTGATTAAAAATTTAATTGTATAATCGTTCTTAACTATAAATTGTATTGATGGATTGGCAAAAAGTCATGAATTGTAATATTTATAAATTAAAATCTAGTGCTTTTAAACCAAACCTAATGCTGCTTATGACATTCTTAACTATAAAGTATAACATGAAGTCTAGGAAAAAGTCTAAATAAAATATATTTGAAAAACTTCTTAAACAATAACTTTGTTTGTGCATAAACCTATATTTTATTTGTTAAAGGGAATTGTTTTCTTCGTTAGAATGACAGCTTTAAAAAATGGAACTAATTTTTTGCGATTGTTTTTTATTTTTTACAGTTTTTTTCGTGCAAGGAAATTTTTTTTTGAAAAAAAAATAAATTTTTTTCTAGTTGTTTTAAAGACAGTTACTAAATCACTTGAAAGTGATATTCTCAAAGTCTGTAGCCCTAATAAATTTCATAAATTTAAAGGTTAACCAGACTTTATCGATCTTGTACAGTGTTTTCCAATAAGAGAGATTGTTAAGGAAATTCAAAAGTTTTTTTATTTAATGTGAAGTACAATCGATACAATTAAGTTCTAAATAAAACGTCAGTCAAAAGGCCTCCACGACTTCTTCTGCAGGAACGAATTCGACGAACCCAATTTTCGAGCACTTTTTCCACTGAATCAAGTCGTGTGTCATGAATGGCACGTTCAATATTGACTTGTAAAGCTAGAAGAGAGTCTGGTTTATTTCGAAAGACCAATGACTTCAAATAACCCCACAAAAAATATGTAGTCTAATGGTGTTAAATCACAACTTTTGGAGGCCATTCAATATCACAGTTTCTTGAAATAATCGAATCACCAAACTTTTCTCGCAAATTGTAAACACTACTGAATAGTGTTTATTTCGTATTTTTGAGTTTGAGATCGGGAAAAAATAAACAACAAAGGAAAAAATAAACAACAAAGGAAGTTTTATATTTCCATTGAATCTTTAAAAATTAAGATATCTCAATTATTTTTTTTGTAATTTTTACGCATTCACACCAGAAATCGAGGCTAATTCTAACATCATTATATTTGTGGACGTAAATCCCACAATTCCCAAAATAAATTCGAAAATCCCCACCAAAGGGAATTTTTTGTTTTTTTTTTTCCAAAATCTGTTATACTGAAAGCCGAGCTCAAAAATCCTTTTGCAGTTTATCGTATAACAGATTACTACATATAAAAATGGTAAAGGTTTTCATATCCAAGCTTTGCGATTGCCGAAAATGTGGCCTAGCTTTGAAATTTTCGTAAAAAATGGTGTAATTTGGAGAAGCGTGGCAACACTATTAATACAAATTTGTCTCTCGTTCTTTACTCGGAAATATTCTCCAGGAAGTTTCCTTTAAGACAAATATAAATATGTTATACTTTCTTTTTATAAATTCCTCTGTATCTCCAAAATACTACATATCGTCGGTGAGCCGACAAAAACTCCTTCCGAAGTTACCAAAAACTCCTATGTGTATCCCTCTATAGCAATTTTCCGACAAAAACTCCCATGTATTGTAGGCACAGCCCGTCCCAAGGGACAGAAGGTTGGCTTAGATTCACGCCAAAAAACGGCTAATGAGGTTTTGTTCAGAATCATCCATCCCCTCTATTCGACAATGAATAGATCAAAATTGGATCTGCTTCCATTCGCGAGTTATCGCGAAAACAGTACTTTTACTCAAAACAAACTTAATAGCTTTGATTTGTAAAGAAAAACGCGAAAATTTAGAACTGTAACACAATTTCCTTTAAATATGATTATTTGTAACACGCTTTGTAACGTCCGCGACATTTGCCATGTTTTTATATTGCGAATTTTGTGTAATCCATAAAGTTTACTTACACCGCCAAATTTTTCCAAAATTATTATACCGAATTTAATAAGATGAATATACTTGCATTCTATAATCTCTGAGGAATAGATTAATATCAGCATTTTCGCGAAAAATATCCCTCGACGAATAAATTTTGTACAAAAAAAATTTTTCGGAATTATTTTACTATATAATGCTATTATCTCGCGATTGAACAGTTCTATGGAAAAATAGTCAAAGGAATTTTGGAAGATAAGCGAAAGGCCTACACTCTTTCGTTAACAAACAACATTTATAGTAATTTGGCAAGGATTTACAGTGTGTTAAAACTTTTGTATTCTTTTCCCTTTATATGAGGCATTTGATTTGACACATTGTAAATCCCTACCAAGTTATTATAAATGTTTTTGTTAAAGAAAGAGTTGTAGTCGTTTTTAATATCTCCCAAACTTTCTTTGACCACTTTTTCCTTCCGCACTGCTAATATATAGTATGTTTTATACATAAATTTATACTGATTCTCAGATAATCCGCAAATACTACATATATATATATCACCATTGGGGCCGAAGTTATCATTATATATCTGAAACCGTCGTAATACATATAAAAAAAGAACTATCATATATCTGAAATATATTTACGCACTGCTAATATATAGTATGTTGTCTCAAACCTATGCTGCTTGTAACATCTAACTAATATTGAGAACAGGCAAACATATATTCGGGAAAGAAAGATTCTTCTAAGCAAATCGGTGTTTCCCCTGTAATATTTTATTGCATGTAAATACGCAGAAAGTACATCGATAGAATAATTGTTCGCCAAGCTTTAAACTTTTCGTATATTCAAAACAGTTTTTTTTTGTTTGTTTTTATTAGTTGACAAATTTTATTATAATCTGAATAACCATAAATTGTGGAATAACTGATGGTTTGAAATCTTTAGAAAATAAAAAGGAGTGCTTTAAACAAAAATGTATGAGGTATTTAACAGTAAGACTTAGGTGAAGAGACTTGCAACCGAAATTCGACCATATTAGCAACACCATCCCAATGATTTAATTGTTTCTTTTGGGAGGAAGTTCTACAAAGCTTGCATTCGTTTGAAAACATATTTTATATGGGTCAGAAAATACCGAGTCCTGGCACTACTCGACCTGAAACCTGATTTTCAAATAAAATTTATTTATCCCCAAATTGTACATTCCATAATGAATTATAATACAATAAAAGTAATTTATGTTCTGAATATGGTTGCCTCCTATGCAAACACATAAAAAACAGCAGTTTTAACCGATATTTGCAGTTCTGAAGTGCTAATTGCAGTTTCGATATCAGTAGCGACAACTCTGTACCTGCGGACTGTAGCATTGTACTATAGTTGGAATAATTGAATTTTGTTTCAACGGTTCGGGTTTTTAAGGAAGCTGATGTTATTGAAGACAAGTTGCCTCCGCTTCTGTAGAAACATTGCAATTAACATCGTATCATATGTACAGGTAATAAACAAAATTGTCTCTGCCTTGTACCCTGGAAGTTTTTGATTTGTTTGCTTCGTTGCAAACCTTTTACTTGACAATTTTTTCCTCGGCAAAGTGCAGGGTTACAAAATAGAGGAAGTCATATAACAAAACTCTCAGATGACACAAATTTTACTGTGATTACTTTCAACAAAAGATTTGTTTTAATGATACTCCAATATTTATGAAAATTGTTAGTAAGCAATATACATGATTTTGGAATGAACATTACTTTCATGTGGGTAGAGACATTGTATCGGAGAAAACTAGCCTGCAGACATAGGGGTAGGGAGTATTATCTCTTGCATCTTACGGATTAATAAATGAAACGTGTCTAATGAAAATAAATGCTTTTTACTGATAAATTTGGATGAATTCAGCATTCAGTTCAAATAATAGAATACAGTGATTTCTCTCCGCGAGGTAATAATAATAGAAAATCGTAGAACTCTCTAAAAAAACAAAAAAAAAGATCGTTATTTGGATTGTAGTACTGGATTTGTACATCCAACTAAGAGTTTGGCTGTATTGTGAAGTGTGCAAAGAACGTTACTTTTTTTTTCTCTTTCTCGGGTAATACGGTTGTCGACTGACTGTCTTGTATATATATAAATATTCCTTTACCTCTCTCGATGGAGCATAGGGTTGCCCTACTGCCTTTTAGTGGAGATATTAGAAAAAGTAAAAGTTTAGATTAAAGAGATAAGAAACCTACTACACGTGATCGATTCGGTTCGATTGTGTTTTCCAAGCCTCCGGAGACATTGGAACTTTTACCTGGCGATTTTGAATAAATGAAAATTTATAATTATTGTGCGTTCAAGAAGTGTGTATTGTACTCGAGCTGAATTTTCATATCGACAACCCACTCAGAGGTTTGTTTGTTTTTTTCCTTCTGTTGAACCTTAACTGGAACGGTAGGGTTCCCCATCACACAGACCTTAAATTATACAGATGTGCCATCAGCCAGAAACGTCAAAATCTATCAGTTACGGACGAATAGGAATGAAACGTCACACGCGAAAAAACGCTTTTCCGCGAACATAGTTTGAACTTTCTTTGCACTAATCAATTAATATTAATTATTTAATTGTGACAATTACAAAAAATTCGGGAAAATCGGCCCGAAATCCGCGGAAAAACTCACTCTTTGAACACCTACTCGTTGAAATTTCTATTCGTTCGTAACTGACAACTTACTCGCTCCGGGATGACATATCTTATTATTCATTATTTTTGCCCCATCAGGAGTAATTGCATTGTTAAATTATTGTTTCGAATTAACAAAATTTAAAAAGCTTTGAAATTTACTTTGACGTTTCGATTTCCTTCCCTTTTGAGTTATCTCACAACATTGTAGCTGAGCTGTTACAATATTGGATTGGAGAATAATTCCAAAAGTTTATTAGAATTCCCTCTCGTAAAAATCTACTTCATTTTTACGAAACCTTGATTTATTTGGTACGCAAATAATTCCAAGTCCGATATTCCGCTGCGAATATTTGGTATTCTTGGTTCATTTATTTTGCATCTCTTCCGTGGGAATACCTGAGAAATCGCTTCACAGTAGTCTTTGTTTATTGCTGCTTCTTGTCCACGTAGCCATAAAAGCGAAAATGTCCTCAAAAAAGTTTATGTTTTTCTCGAACCAAGTTGTTCATTTCTGTGCAAACTTCAACGCAATTCCAATTGAAGAGCATACTGCATCAAGCTTGCAGGTTGAGCTTGATGATTTGGAAAGGCGTTGGCGACAACTTGTAAATATTTATGAATCTGAGATGACCTCGGATGACGTTGCAAGTACTGAAGAGTCACGCAAGTCAATTCATGGTATATTTTCAGAATCCTGCAGGTCTTACAAGAATTGCAAGGCCGCAATTCTGGACTTGGTGCAAATAGAGAAAGGGAAGTCTGAGAATTCCGCAGTAAAGGAAAAATCAGAGTCCAGAAATAGTGATGGCGGGTTTTCGTTAAAGGTTCCGCCTTGTGATACCGAGCTCTTCAGTGGTGGTTATGACAAATGGCCAAGTTTTCGAGACATGTTCTCTGCCATTTATGCCAAACACCCGAAACTGTCACCAGCCCAAAAATTATTCCACCTGAGAGCGAAAACCCGAGGGGAAGCTAGTCAAATTGTTAAACAATTTGCGCTAACAGATAGTAATTTTGAATTGGCCTGGGAAGCTCTGCGCCAACGTTATGAAAATAAACGTATTCTCATAAATCATCAATTGAGGAGAATTTTCGAACTTGAAAATGTCTCTTCTGAGAGAGGAAAGTCTTTGAGAAACCTCCAATTTACCATGAATAACTGTTTGTCTGTGCTGAAGACTTACAATGTAGCCGTTATCGCCTGGGATCCATTCTTGGTATATTGGGTTTCTTCAAAGTTACCAGAAGAGACATTAACAGCCTGGGAAAATTCTCTTGATGATCACAAACAGTCGCCAACATGGGATCAACTGGACGATTTCATATCGAAAAGGTTGAACATGTTGGAATCCATATCTGATATGAGAAAGCCACAAACTTCTACACCCCCTTAGAAGTCGCAAAGTTATCATACCAAATCTGAAGCCAACTTCCGACCATGCAAAGTCTGTCGTCAGAACCATGCATTACGGAATTGCCATAAATTCAGAACCTGGTCACTGACTGAACAACGAAAATTCATCTCTGCTAACAAAGTTTGTGAGAACTGCTTGTCTTACGGACACGGAACACAAAATTGTCAAAGCGAGAGACTATGTCAAAAATGCCAACAGCCTCATCATACGATTTTACATCCTGATTCCGGTCACGCTGGACGTCAGGATGTAACTTCGGGGTCAAACGGCCCAGGCCCTGTGCAGAATCGGCGGGAATTGCAATCCCAGACATCCGCATTCCATATTGATGCACAATATGAGGATCAGCCGACCACGTCAGCTGGAGCTCATGCTACTAGACCCAACGTCCAAAACTACTTCTCTGATTCCGGAGAAGGGACGGTCTGCCGACTGCACTTGTTGACATTGAACACCACGGAATCAATTTCACCATACGGATTTTCGTTGACCAGGGTTCCCAGCAATCATTCATATCGAATAGGATAGTAAATCAGTTTTCTATCTCAACGACAAAATCCTTCACGAGGATTTCAGGACTTGGTGGTACGGTTCTGGAAAATGCCACAAGATCCTGCCAGTTGACTCTGAAAGCTAGGAAATCTGATTTTAAACTTGATATGAATGCAATCGTGATATCGAGTCTCAATCACCTGATGCCGGCATTCCCAACAAATATTTCGGACTGGTCAAACCTAGATCGTCTGGATCTAGCAGATCCGAATTTTTTCAAACCTGCGCAGATCGACATGCTCTTAGGGAGTGATGTACTACCGCTTATTCTGAAATCTGGAGTTCAAAAGAAAGTCTGCGGGAATCTTTTAGCTCAAGAGACTGCATTCGGGTGGTTGATCAGTGGGCCACCATCTGTACGATCCATAAACTCATTCGCGTCTTGGGTTACAACTCCTGACTCGCTAAACGATGATGTGAGGAAATTTTGGGAACTGGAGGAAATACCTGCCCACAAAAGTAAATCTGACGACGAGCTCTGGTGCGAAGAGTTTTACAAGGCCACAACTAGCAGGCGCGGTGATGGAAAATACACTGTGAGGTTGCCTTTCAAGCAGAACCTACCTCCCGATGATCATCTTGGTCCGTCAAGAAGAGCTGCTCTTGGACAATTTCTCAGGATGGAGAAAACCTTACGAAATAGTACCGAACTAGCTGAGGAATATTCAAATGTGCTGTCCGAATACTTGAAACTAGATCACATGGAACCCACTACCCAAACTGAACTCGTTGAAGGTTCTTCTTTTATCTCTTTCTACTTGCCTCATCACGCGGTGATAAAACCAGAGAGCAAATCGACCAAAGTTCGCGTAGTTTTCAACGCCTCAAAGAAAACTAATACTGGTTTCTCGCTGAATGATGTTCTGTACACTGGACCAACCCTGCAAAATGATCTGATGAATATAATTCTGAGATGGCGCTTCTTCAAATACGTCTTTAATGGAGACATCCAAAAGATGTACCGACAAATTTGGGTTCATGAAGAAGATAGGCAATTCCAGAGGATTCTGTTTAGGATATCTCCCAATCTTGAAGTTGATGATTTTTGTCTGAAAACTGTTACCTTTGGGGTGAATTGTGCACCATACCTAGCAATAAGAACCTTATTGCAGCTTAGTGAGGATGGAAAGACTACTCACCCTACCGCGGCATCCATTCTGGAGAATCAAATATACGTTGATGATGTGCTGTCTGGAGGACATTCGGTTGCCGAAGCGAGATTACATTTGCTGGAACTGATTGATTTGCTGAATTCTGCTGGGTTTCCTCTGAAGAAACTTACTGCTAACCACTCTCAAATCCTCCACAACATGCCCCCGGAGGATCTTCTAGACGAAGATTTTCTAAAACTGGAAGATGCCAGTGAGACAAAGACATTAGGTATTCGCTGGAATGCGATGAATGATGATTTTTTCTATAAGGTGGCAAATATTGCTGTACCATCCGCACCGATAACGAAACGTAAAATTCTGTCAATAGTTGCGAAGATATTCGACCCAACTCTGGATAGTTGGTACTGACTGGGACGAGGAAATCAAGCTGCACTCTCTCGAAAAATGGAATTTGTTTGTTTCTAATTTTCACGAAATTGAAAATATCAAAATTCCACGATAGATACAGTACACATCTGATACTCATGTTCAAATTCACGGGTTTTGCGACGCATCGGAGAAAGCATATTGTGCGTGTCTGTACATTCGGGCAAATTCTTCGGAAAATGTAATTTCCTCACACTTGCTGGTCTCTAAAAGCAAAGTAGCCCCTTTGAAAACTGTAAGTCTACCTAGATTGGAGTTGTGTGGGGCCGCGTTGTTATCCCGTTTACTAAAATCGGTTCGTCAAAACCTGAATTTGGTTATTCCCGAAATTTTCTTATGGTCCGACTCCACCATCACTTTGTCATGGCTCAGTAAACCACCGTTTCACTGGAAAACGTTCGTAGCCAATAAAGTATCTGAAATATTGGATAATGTAGGTAACGTGAGCTGGAAACACGTCCCAACTGCGGAAAAACCAGCGGATATCGGAACACGAGGCTGTACCGCGTCCGAGCTTGGTGCGAACGACCTCTGGTGGCATGGACCGAAATGGCTTGTCAAACCTGCTGAGCTCTGGCCCAAACAAGCGATCATCAAGGATCCTTCGCTGGAGAAGAAAGTTACCGCTTTCCAAACCCAGCTTCAAGCCGATGACGTCCTCGACCGTTTCTCATCTTTTGGTCGTGCACTACGAGTTCTATGCTATATGTTCCGATTCATCAGGAAAAGTCAGAAGCGCCCATGCGATGGCATGGCAACGAACCTTATAACTGCTCCAGAAATCCTATTTGTCAAACAACGTTTGTTGAAAATCGCTCAGTTCTCCCATTACAACGCTGAATACCAAGCTCTGGAAGCAAATCAGACAATAAGTTCAAAAAGTAAGCTCTTAACACTGAATCCATTTCTCGATGGAAATAAATTACTTCGGGTAAATGGCCGTCTTGCTAACTCAGATATGAGCTACAATGAACGACATCCCATAATCCTGCCTGACAACTCGCGATTCTGTAAACTGCTAATCGAATACACCCATAAAATTCTGTTGCACGCCGAGCATCAAAGTATGCTCCGTGCAATTCGACAAGAATTTTATGTCATTCGATTAAAGAACGCTATACGCCACTGTATTCGGAATTGCAAAACCTGTGCAATATACAAGCACCGAGTTCGAGATCAAATAATGGCTGCCCTCCCCACTGAAAGATGTACCTTTTCGTTGCCGTTCACCAACACAGGAGTTGACTTCGCTGGGCCCTTTGACCTAAAATCATCTCGTTTACGTAATGCGAAGTTGCTGAAAGGATATGCCGCTGTGTTTGTCTGTCTGTCTACACGGGCTATCCATCTTGAAGTTTGCTCTGAATTATCGACCGAAGCATTTCTGGCTACGTTCGATAGATTCGTAGGACGACGAGGTTTCCCGAACAAAGTTTTCTCAGACAATGGGACAAACTTTGTCGGAGCCAATCGCGCACTGACAACTGAATACAAAAACTTCTTGAAATTAGCTGAACAATCTCTTGTCGAAAAGTACAGTCTGCATGGGTTCTCTTGGCACTTTATTCCTCCGCATGCTCCACACATGGGTGGAATATGGGAAGCAGGAGTGAAGAGCATGAAAACTCATCTGAAAAAAGTCGCAGGTAACCTAAAATTTACCTTCGAAGAGTTTTCAACCTTACTGGTCCGGATCGAAAGTGTGCTTAACTCGCGACCACTTTCTCCCATGAGTGAGGATCCAACTGAATTGAACCCCTTGACCCCAGGTCATCTGTTGAAGGGGGCTGCCCTAGTCAGTATCCCTGAAGAATTCTCTGATAATATTTCACTGATCAATAGATGGCAACGACTAAAGGTAATACAACTGCATTTCGCAAAACGATGGAAATCGGAATATATCACTGAGCTTCAGCGAAGATACAAATGGAAATCTGCCCAACAAAATCTCAAAGAAAACGATTTTGTTATCATAAAGGAAGACAACTTACCACCAACTGAATGGCGGTTAGGTCGGGTTATCAAGGTATTCTCTGGTACGGATTCTCGAGTTCGTGTTGCTGACATCCGAACTCAGAACGGTACAATCACTAGACCTCTCGTGAAACTGTGTATTCTTCCGAACGCATAATCGCTCCCTTTTCTTTTCTTTGTTTCATACCCACTTCCTACCGTTCACATATTTAATAAGCCTTACCTTCCAGCAACAATACTAACCTCCCAAAGTGCCGCGTGTGCCAAGAAAGGCACTTTCTAAGCCACTGCTCCGTCTTCAAGGACATGTCGGTCAACGAACGTCGAAATGTAGCTAAAGAGAAGGGCTACTGTTTTAACTGTTTGTGTGCTTCTCACAATCGCAACTGGTGTCCGTCGCGAAAGACATGCATGGTATGCAACCACAACCACCACACCTACCTTCACGTCGACGACCACAAGCGCCGAACATCCACGAAACCAGCCATGGTGAAGAAGGAACCGTCGCCAGACCCCAGACCGAGTTGTTGTGAGCACCATCATAACCGTCACGACTCTCCCCCCACAACGTCCGCAGCCGCAAAACGCGAACGATTCGACAAGTTCGCGCCGAGCCGAGCAGAAAATAATCGCCAACACTCGCAGCGACGAGGATCAGCTGCCTCCAACTCAACGGCGACATCTACACGGAAGTTATCTGTGAGCGAGCGTTTGAGCATTCGCCCAAGGACCCATATATTTATGCCATCTGCGTTAGCTCGGGTCCTCACCTCCAAGGGACCGGAGAAGACGCGCCTGCTTTTTAATTCGGGTGCGGCCCACACCGTAATCATGAAGGGTCTGGTCGAGAGGTTAGAGCTCCAGACGACGAGAAAGGACGGTAAGGAGTTTTGCACGACCAATCTCCAGTCCTACCATGATTCTGCAGCGAAGATCCAGATAACCGGGATAGTACGGGATCAACTTAATGCCACTCTGCCTGCTGTCACGAAGGAGAAGAAACTGGAAGCAGTGTACAACCATTTGGATGCTCTCGCTGATCCACACTTTTGCCAACCAACCAACATTGAAATTATGCTGGGCAACGACCAGATCTGTCGCATCCTACGAGCTGGCCTAATCCAGACAACTTCAACTATGCCGATCGCTCAAAGCACGTTATTTGGATGGACAATATCCGGATCGTGCCACTACTAACGTTGCAATCCTGCAAGGGCGGCGGCATGTTAAACCGTGTTTAACAATACGTTTAATATTTAATATTTGTACTGAATACTAAAATAATGAATTCTTCAATATATTCTGCTCAAATTTGAATTTCATACTGCAGTAACGGTCGCTATGACCACTTTCATTAGATCCATTTAGGTTTACATTAGTCCGTATCAATGGCAACTCTTTATCCAATGACTGCTTCTACTGAAAAGCTTTCACTCATTGGATAAAGAGTTTCCATCTTTAGTTTTAGATTCCAATTACTGTGGTGCTGAATTCCCTGAATACCCTGAAATGTCTCTTTGTCGTTTTCCCTGTCTGGCGCATGTTTTCACTTGCGCAGCAGACTTGAAAGCGGTAAGAACCAACTGAACCTGAATAAACTGAGACTGAATTCTCACTAAAACTGAATCTCTGTGTCTTTCATTTCTCTTTTATTTACATACATTTTGTAAACGGCCAAAATCCTTACAATTTTGGGAGTTTTACAAATGAAATTACAGTCCACTTCCAGAAGAAGCCCCAAAATTGTACACTGACCGTTCGCGTAATAATAGCATTATATAGTTAAACTAGCTGGACCCGGTCCACTTCGTTGCCCCACATTTGCGCCGCCCACTTTTTACAAAAATTTTTTTTCCAAAACCATCTCAGACAAAATAGCTTTCAAACAAAAGAAAAAATTTTAAATCGGTCCAGTGGTTTAAGCGTCTATAAAACACATACATACATACATACATACATACATACAAACATTTTTCCATTTTTATATATATAGATAATTCTGAACTTAAATGTTTTTTGTTCGAAATGTATTCGTCGAGGGACGTTTATGGCGGAAATGCTAGTGCCAATCTATCCCTCAGAAATCATAGAATGTAAATATATTAATTGTAATAATATTGCAATATTATTTTAATAATTAGCGGTGTAAGTAAGTCGAATTTTTGGATTACAAAAATCTCGCTATAGAATAATATAACAAATATCGCGGACATTACAAAGCGTCTTACAAATGTTCATATTTATGGGAAATTATGTTATAGTTTTAAATTTCCGCGATTCAATGTAATTGAGTTCGGTTTTTTGGTTAAAAATTGTTTTTTATCGCGATAACTCGCGAAAGGAAGCAGATCAGATTTGGATTTCTTCTTATCTGTGTAGAGGGGATGATTCTGTACAAAACCTCATTAGCCGTTTTTAGCCACAATCCAGGCCAACTTTCGTTTGCTTGAGCTACGATGTGAACATTCGAATATCAAAACTCCTATGTGTAATTTTTTTGTTTTATAAATATTTAAAATGCTCCAAACAAAACATCCTATGTGTCGATTTTCATGAAAACCATTTACGACGTCATGGGCTTTTCACATATACGATTTTTGTTATAATATATTGGTGGTAAATAATTAAAAGAAAAATTCAAAAATCTGAGATATTAAAAATATCGCGATTTGACGAAATAGCAACGTTTTTTGTCTCTCCTGAAAACTAATAAAAAAACACATAGGAGTTTTCGTCGGCGCACCGACGATATGGCTTTTCGCAATAAAATACAAAAATTGCCTATATTTTGAAAGTGTAAATTGATGTGGCCATAACTTTTGCATAGGTGGGCACATTTTACCGAAATTTTTGCATCACACAGAAAATTTTGTTGTCAATTTAGAGAAGTTGATGTGAGAGAAATCGGTTCATATTCTGCACTGATATTAAACAAATGCCACGACAGGGTCAGGAAAAAATCACTTTTCAAATGCAGACAGAAATGTAAAAACGACATAAAATTTTTAAAAATGAAAATTTTTCAATGAAATATTTTGTAGTTTGTAGGTTCTGACATAACAAATCGAATGTAATTCACGAATCATTACATTTCCAAAAGTCGATCCCACAATTCTCAAAATAATTTTGAAAATCCCCAAAAATGGGATTTTTGGATTTTCCCCTATATCTACTATACTAAAAGCGAGGTTTCAGATTCCCTTTGAAATTCAACTTACAACACTTTACCACACATAAATATGCTAAAATTTTTAACATTTTAGCTTTGCGATTGGAGAAAATGTGGCTTACTTTTGAAATTTGTCTAAAAAATTGTGTAAATTGGAGAAGCTTGGTAACAATACCAGTAAATATTTTTGACCCGTTCTTTCTTTGAGAGCATACTTTGGAAAGTTTCCTTTAAGATGATAGTAAATATGTTATACATTTTTTAACTGACTTCTTCTAAAACTCAAAAATACGAAATAAACTTTTTTCCTAAAAAAAATTACAAAAAAATCTTTTTTTTTTGTCCTGTGAGTTATATCGAACAAATTTTTCATCATATAGGAAATTTTATTGCCAATCCAGACATGCTTAAGTGGATTAAATTGGTGCATATTCTGCTTCGGGGAAAAAATAAAAAATCTATTTTCAAATGCAGATATCTCGGTAAGTATACAAGATAACTGTTAGGTGCGGTTATTAGAATACACACAAACAAAGATTTTATGAAGCAGCCGGAAAATACGAAAGTTACACGCGTTTAAACATTTGGTTCAACCGAGGTGGCCAACTTAGGGGCCATGCAGCTCCGCCCCTGTATACCACAGGAGGCCCAAACTCTCTAATACCTCTTCTACAAACATGCTAAGAAACGGCAGAATTATTTCCCTTTTTTTGGAATTCCTCCCACTGTGTGCCGTTCGCAGCAACTCGGACTGACGTATGGAACGACTTGGTACATTTTACGTCGAGATCTTAAATTGAAAGCATACAAAATACAGCTTGTGCAAGAACTGAAGCCGCCCGACCTTCCCAGGCGACATCGCTTCGCTCTATGGGCTCTTGAAAAGTGCCAAGAAGATCCGACGTTTTCTAGCTAAATTTTGTTCAGCGATGAGGCCCATTTCTGGCTCAATGGGTATGTAAACATGAAAAATTATTGCCGCATTTGGGACGAAAAGCAACCTGAAGAGATTCAAGAGCTGCCACTTCATCCAGAAAAAACAACGGTTTAGTGTGGTTTGTGGGCCGGTGGAATCATCGGTCCATATTTCTTCAAAAATGATGCCGGTGAGAACGTAACCGTCAATGGCGATCGTTATCGTGCCATGATAACCGACTATTTGATCCCTGAAATTGAAGCACGTGATCTCGGCGGCATTTGGTTTCAACAAGACGGCGCGCCACTTCCCGCACATCGCATCAATCAATGGATTTATTGAGAGAGCAGTTCGGTGAGCAGATAATTTCACGTTTTGGGCCGTCCGATGGGCAACCAAGATCGTTTGATATCACACCGTTAGACTTTTTCCTGTGGGGATATGTAAAGTCTAAAGTTTATGCGGACAAACCCGCTTCGATTCAGGCCTTGGAGCAAAACATCACGCGTGTCATTCGCCAGTTACCAGTCGAAATGTTCGAACGAGTCATCGAAAATTGGACTCAACTGATGGACCATCTGAGACGTAGTCGCGGCCAACATTTGGCAGACATAATCTTCAAAAAATAAATGCCAAAGAATGTTCTTTCAAATGATAATAAACATCTATTTGGAACTAAGAAGTCTAGACGCACCAAATACATATTTTTGACACAGCATTTACTACAGGCTTCATGTTGTTGTACTGTAGTTAACAATGACATTCAATTCCACCCCAACTCATTGATAAAAAATACCTACTCAAACCCTAAAATTACGTTAATATAAACACATATACATACATTTGTACAAAAAGCTTATATTAAGGGAAAAGTTTCCTCAAAAACCAACAACAAAATTACTTATAAGGAAACATATGTTTTTCTCTGCTTTTATTACTTGAGAACTTTCGTACATAAAGATAGAGAGAGAGCGCGAGCAACGTTTTTGATATACATTTTAATTACATTACAAAACAGCTGGGATTGTAATAGCTTTTCTTTCTGAAAACAGGTGTTTGTCAGCTCAGACGTCACCTGTTGCTTTTTAAGGTATGTCATATTTTATATTAAAGCTTTTGAGTCCTTAGATACAAAGTGCTTTGAATCTGTACATTTTTTAGATTATTTGCACCTAATACTGCAAAGATAGTTTAAGAGTGTGCAAAAGATAACCTCGTGGAGATATTTTGTTAAGATAATTTTTGTATATTCCAGCATCATTGCCAGACGAAGAGTATTTTATACGACTTTTAATTTCTGCAAAGAGCACTTTCTTAATTCTTCATAAGCAGGGAAATTCTTAATCTCTATTTTGATAGGTTTCAGTGGACGAACATAAAAGTCGTGTTTTCAATATTTGTATAAAATCGCACAAATTGCTCTCAACTTATGTGGATAACTATTTTTGAAAAATTTGTTAAAATTTTGCTTATTTTGTATTACGCTAATAGTGTAAGAATTTACATGTAAAAAATCGAATATCTTGCCTCTAGAACTTTCGACAGATATATGTATATATATGTTATTTATTTAAAAAATTTGGAATATACAAATATTTTTTTTTCATTTTTTCGACAAATGGAAATGGGCCTCATCAGTCAAGATGATTTTGTATCGTTCTTATCGTTTTGTATCGATCGATGATCGTTCCATTTTTAGTAATGGCGTAGTTTCTACTTGTCAAATGTCAAAGAATAAAAGCATCAGCTACCGAAATACCGTGTGATTCAAAATAACACCTCTTGTTGTAGTATACTAGCTGAACCCCGTCCACTTCGTTGCCCCAGATTTCAGATTCCGATCCAGCACATTTTTTGGCCAATTACGTACACTGCCATCACATGCATATACACAAAATTGCAGCACTCTCGCTAACAAATTGCTTAAATATCTCAAGTTCAAAATTTGGATTATACGAACATTGGTCTGATCCCGCCCATTTTTGGACCATCACGCAGACCGCCGCCACATACATATGACATATGAACAAAAATACAGCACTCATTGTTTGACTTGATCGCCGCGATAACCACAAAAGATACAAGTTTCTGCTGAGAATGATAGATTAGTGTTTTGTAGCTCACAGCCAACTTAACGCCAATACGATGAAAATAAAAGAAATGTGGTACAATAATGCACAAATTAATCAATAGTGTATGAGGTTTGGTTTAATGATCGAAACTTCTTTCTTCTACGGTCAATAGTTTCAAAGATAATACGTGCTTAACTAATGCTACGCCCACTTTTGCCACACCCACTAATCCTATCCCGTAAATTTCTGCTGAAGATTTAGATGATTACTCCACTAAAGTGTGTTCCAAATTTCGTTCGCCTGCCATCAATACATTCTGAGTTTTTCGAATTTTATATAATGCCACGCCCAATTATTCTATCCCGCCCACTTTTGGTTATGTTACTAATATTGAATCCAATAACTTTCGTTTCGTTCACCTACGGTCAACAGTTTCTGAGATAACAAATGTTTAACTAATGCTACGCCCACTTTTACCACACCCACTAATCCGATCCCTCCCTTTTTTATTGAAGTTTTAGAAAATAACTCCACTAACGTGTGTTCCAAATTTCGTTCTTCTAGGGTCAACACTTTTTTAAATATTCGGATTTTAAGTAATGCCACGCCCACTCTGGCCCCGACCACTTTTTCAAAAAATTTTTTCCTAAACCATCTCTGACAAATAACCTTTCAAACAAAAGAAAAAAAATAAAATCGGTCTAGTGGTTTCAGAGTCTATAGCATACATACATACAAACATTTTTCCATTTTTATATATAAAGATTTTGTAAGGACAAAAATGCAACCTGTTTCTTAGAAATCCTTTTGCAATTGACTGAGTTATTAAAGTTTCATTAAAACTAAATCTATATGTATACGAGTATATATAATTGTTTCGTAACTAACTGACTGATCATCGCCCCGCTTAAATGGATGAAGCTAGAATCATGAAATTTGGTGGGAGGGTATTCCTTAGGACGTAGACGTGCAATTAGATGGGATTTTTCGAAATTTGTACTATTAGCCGCACAGTGTGATAAAAAGGGATAAATATGGTACCACCAATTCCAAATGGGAAGAGCTAGAATCGTGAAATTTGGTGTGAGAGTAGCTCTTGGGACGTAAACTAGAACAAGGAGTGATTTTTTTTGAAAATTTTACCATAAAAATAGAAATTTGCCAAGAAATCGTTTGCTTCATATTTTGAAATCTTGTATCCTAACGAAGAAAACAATGCCTCTTTGAAGAAAATCTATGGATAAATGTAGAAATTATAGCACTTTTTGTAGAAAGAGGAGAATTTCAACAAAATTCGTTTTTTATACCCCATTGTGAGCAAGGGTATATATCAGATGCTGCCAACCAAAAGTATAGCACTTCGATCGAGTGACCTAAGAGACCCCAAGAATATTTGGCGGAAATCCGTTTTGGGCCATTTTAAGTCTGTCTGTCTGTCTGGTTGGAGCGCACGATAACTTTCGACAGGATTAACCGATTGACTTCAAATTTGGTATGTGTCAATATTTCTTTCTATCTCAGGCTAAGGTTAAAGAAGGATTATGTTGGTCCACTCCTTCGAGTATCTCCCCCACGAAGGGTCAACATTTTGTGAAATATTGATTATCTCATAACTTCTATACTACTACGCAGAATCTTTCAAAATTCCACACATAGTATTAGTTTCTTGGTCGCTATCATCTTGAGAAAAATGGGCAAAGTTGCCACGCCCCTTTTGGTACCTCCTATACAAATGGACCATTTTGCACAACAATATTTTTATTTCAAGCATAAAGCGATTGATTTAAGAATTTTATGGAATTGATTTGAAACGTGCGAAACGGGCTTCAATGGAGAAAATTTTCATTAAATTAAGCCTGCCCCATACTTGATTTAATAATACCTGATTTAAGCCTGATAATACTTGATTTAGTTCTTGATTTAAGCCCAAGCATTACTTGATTCTAGCCTGATAAGTTCTTGATTAAAGCCTAACCAATACTTGATTCAACCTGATCAGTTCTGGATTTAAGCCTAACTAATACTTGATTACAGCCCGATCATACTAGATTTATTGTGAGGGTAATTTTATTGTGCTCTATAATGGTTCTGTCTCTTAGAGATTAAATTAAGCTTTTACTTCTTTCTTTAAGCCATATTAGGCTTAATTTTCCTTTTCAAGAAATGTTTACTTTAATACTTGTTTTAAGAAAAACTTAGTACGAACGTACTAACATTTTTAAGTACAATTTCGGCTTAAATATAGAATTTTTTACTTGAATTTAGTATGGCATTTTTCTTTCTGTGTACGTACATTTAAAATTGTCAATTTAAAATATTCAAACATAATAAATAAATTATAAATCTTATGATTTTATTTCAGCCTTCGATAATGTATGTATTTTATAAAACATGAACGTTTTAGAAGCGTTTCTATTCAAAAGACTGCTTAACGACTCGAACGTAAGAAAAAATATCTCTCGCAACTTATAAGTTTTAATTTCAAAATTTAATTTCAAAAACCTCAGAACGACATCACCAAAAAATGGCATAGAATGGAACCACCAAGGCAGCCGTAGAAGAGGACGGACAAGTCACACCTGGCGAAGACAAGTCGAAATTGAAACAAACAGATCTGGGAAACCATGGAATGAATTAAAGTCTGAGGCAGCAGACAAGCGAAGATGGTTGAGGCCCTATATTCCTCATAGAAACGAACGGAATTTATAGTTATAAATACATATATAAAATTTCAAAGAAGGATCAATTAATAACAAAACGCTGTTCATGTATTTTGATAAACTGACATAGGGAAGTGAGTGTATAAATAATGGCCAAAGTGAACAACGATTCTGTATATATACACGAAACTTTGCACATAGCTTTATTTTATCTCAACGACAATCCGTATTGAAATTGGTAAAAATCGATTCATATTTAGATATAGCTCTTACATATAGGAGAAACATTTTTAATCGATCTGTTGAAAATTTGGCAGAGAGCTGTTCTTGATTTACAAGCTGACAATACTTAATTTTGAGGAAAATTGGTTTAGATTTAGATATGGCCGCCATATTGAAGCTGTATTTCACATTCAATCATTTAGAAATTTAGCAGGGTGGAGTGTCTTAATAATAGGACCTACATTGGTTTATTTTACATCCAATGGTTTTGATTGTAGCGTTAATAACACAGTGCGACAAAAAACACGAAGTTCAAAACCACGAAACACGATATAATTTTTTAGGTAGGTCTTGTCGAGTAAAACAAGAATAAAACGTTAGTTTACTCGACATTACCACAAGAAAATAATATCTCGTCCCAGTTTTTTTGGACTGTGTAATTAAAACTCAAAAATTACAGTTATTTAGAAGAACTTCATTAAATGCCGAAAAAATTGCATACTTATGATTTGGAAGTACTTATAACGTTAATCTTTTGGAAGTACTTCTTTTATTTTTTGCTGGGTACAAACATTTGAAATTTTGTAAAGGGTAATGTTTTTATAGTACCCATAGTATACATAGTATAGTATAGTACCCATATTTATAGTACTCATAGTATATTTTGATAACTCCTAAAAAAACTTATTTTGGTTTCATAAAATAGTATGCTTCAATCTACAATATGCGTATAATAAGGGGAAATCCCAAAGTATATTAAAAAATGGGCCTGTTTGACAATCCCCTTTTGATACCTCCTAAAAAACTTACCATCAAAAAAATTATTTTGGTTTCATAAAATAGTATGCTTCATTCTACTATATGCTTATAATAAGGGGAAGTCTACAGAATCAGCCCTGCACGAACTTGTGGGCACTATCGAATCGTCCCTGCATTTCAAGGAATTCACAATGGTGGCATTTCTTGACATAGAAGGGGCTTTTAACAACATTCACTCAGATGCGATAATTGCGTCACTGTCACATCTAAAAGTTAACTCTAGTTTGATTTGACTAATTCAAAGCCTGCTCAACTAATTTGGAACTTAGCGGTGAATGAAATCCTGCTAGATCTAGAACGTTGTGGCTGCAAGGTCGTGGCATATGCGGACGACGTGGCATTAGCAGTGGGTGGCAAATTCAAAAACGTCCTCAGAGGCATCCTACAGGTGGCTCTGAACAAGTTAGGCCGTTAACCCAAACAAGACAGAATTGGTTCTCTTTAATAGGATGAATAATGTCCCACATGTGGACCCTCCACCTCGGATAAATGGAACAGATCTATTCTTTTGTGAAAGTGCAAAAGTTTTAGGTATAATTCTAGATAGGAAACTGTTATTTAGACTTAACGTATTGGAACGTTAAAAAGGCTGTAGGGTCGCGGTTGGGCCTCTCTCCTAAATTCGTCCATTGGATATATACCGGGTTTGCCAATAGGGACATATCAATTTCGTATCTTTATGTCAACGCACCGCACCCTCAAACATTTTTAATGATCTTTCAGTGTCAAAACGTTAGTCGAAGTCAACATTTTTATCATGGTAAATTTCACTTACGTGCAACGTTTGGAAATCATTAAAGATTACTACCGAAATTCTGGGTTGGTGGTCGCAAACTTTAAGAGCGCTTCTCCAATTTTCGGAAGTTATAATCGTCCCGACCGACATGCTGTGCGTGTTATAGCCGATAAATTTGAATCCAAATTTTTATTTTTGGATGTTCCGGCTCCAAGGAGACGCCGTACCGCTCGATGCGACGAAAATGTCGCAGCCGTAAGTGTATCCGTGCAAAATGAGACAAATCAGTCGGAATTGAACTCATTTCCGGCTGAGTTGTCAATAAACAAAATATGCGTTATTAGACAGCAACAAACCCACATGCGCTTCAAGAGACACAATTGCATCCGAAAAAAATTACTGTGTGGTGTGGTTTTCATGCCGGAGGTGTGATTGGACCGTGTTATCTCCAGAAATAGTCCGGTCGAATGGCCACCTCGTTCATGCGATTTGACGCCATTGGATTTCTTTTTATGGGGCACATCAAGTCATTGGTATTTGCCAACAAGCCAATAACTTTAGACGAGCTCAAAGACAACATCCAACGCGAAATTGCCAATGTTCCGGTAGAAATATGTGCAAGAGTGGTGGAAAATTGGGTCCAAAGAATAGATCGTTGTAGATGGGCTCTTGGTGGTCATGACCGAAATCGAATTTCATTCTTAAAATGTAACATTTGCACTACAACAGGAATAAACTTGAACTCTATATCTTAAATATTCTGTGTTTTATTATTATATAAAATTGTTATGTCCTTAATGAAAACCCCTTTATAGCAGTAGTTCGTCCAATACTGTTATACGGCATTGTGGTATGGTGGACGGCAAATGACAAACGAACCATCACCAACCTACTATCAAAGGTTCAGAGAACTGCTTTCCTGAGCATAAGGGGAACGTTAAGGACTACAGCGTCTGAGTCTCTACAAGCCCTACTCCATATACTGCCGATTAATATTATGACGAGTGAAGATGCAACCAGAGCGACACTAAGATTAAACTGCCTATCAATGTGGAGGTACAAGAACTACGGTCACATGAGGATATCAAAGTTTAGTGCTATGGTAACCGACCGAGGGGACTATACACCAACTATGTACACCTTCGAGAGGAACTACATCACTATGATTGCAGCCAGAGATAAATGGGTTGGCAGAATACCGGGTAATCGAACCCATCTCCACTTCTATACAGATGGTGCGAAGCTTGATAAAAAGGTTGGCTTCGGAGTACTCTATGAAGAACTTAGATTGGATATAGCTCACAGACTACCAGATACCTGCCGTGTCAATCAAGCCGGAATAATGGCAATATGGGAAGTCGCCAAGTGGCTGAGTCGCAACACAGTAACCAACACTGTCGTTGCCATTTACTCGGACAGCCAGGCAGCCATCAATTATCTGTAGGCCATATCCCTAAATTCACAAACAGCCCTCGATTGCCGTAGATCTCTTAACGGGATGGCTGAAAATTCAATATAAACCTCATATGTGGCCTGGGCATAGGCACTGCAAAGCTGATTAACTTGCTAGGAAAGGGACGACATTATAAATTCTCGAAGAATGTCAATATATTGGTGCGCCACTATCCACGTGCAAGCTTTGGCTTAGGCTAGGGGCAGTCCAACGAAAAATGGACAGAAATTGGCTCCTGCAGGGTAGCTAAACAAATCTTGTCAAGGTATGTCCTGAGAAGGTCAAAATATCTCCTCGCACTAGAGAAAAATATTGTCTACGTTAGTATCAGTTCTGACGGGACACTGCTTGATCGGCGAAAACGCCAATACACTGGGTATTGACTCGAATGACTTCTGCAGAAGCTGTGTAGATGAGGAAGAGCATGGAGAGCATTGATCACTTGCTTTGCGACTGTCCCGCTTTGAGTAAACGATAACTGGATATACTGGGGTCGGCCTTTCTAGGCAGTCTAACAGATCTTTCCGGTACCGATATTCGTACTATCGATAGATTTGTATATCAAACAGGTTGGTTTCGATGACGGGCATTTCAGCCCGTGGTTACACTGGGGACCTAAACTGGTTTATATAAGCTAGAAAAAACGGCTGCCACCCTAACCTAAACCTAACGCCTCAATCTAAAAAAACTCGGACATAACATTTTTGTTGCATAGTGTAATTAGTTATGTGGATTGAAAAAAGATCCGTTTGACAAAAATGTGAGAATTCAAAATGTCAAAAAGCTTTAAAGAGTCCCAAATTAAGTAGCCTTCATCTTCTTCTAATATTGTTTTTCATCCCATCATCGGTTTCAAATATATCTTACAAGATATTGCAAGAAATATTCAATTTTTGAGAAAATCTTATAAAATAAAAGACAAATTCACAATTATTATATTTTCATTACTTTATCGTAAAGTCTGATCAGTCATGAATAAAATGAGACCAATCCGAAGAAAATTGATGCATAATTTAAGAGTTGTAGCTAATTAATTAAACATAGAATATTCGGTTTAGTAGTATGATGTTATGTTATTTAACATAATGTTATGTTACACTTTTTTATAACTTGTGGAGTTGATAAATTACCTACAAATTTTTAAATTCATTTTATTCATGACCCATCAGACTTTACGATAAAGTTAATTTATAAAAATATATTAATTGTGAATTTCTCGACGTTTCTAAGAGATTTTCATAATGTGATAAAAAAAATAATATTTGAAGAAGATGAAGGCTACTTAATCTAAGATTCTTTAAAGCTTTCATGAACCAATTAGTATTAAAGGTTGTCGTGTTATGCTAAAATACTCGTAAATGTGGTGCAACCTCTATTTTTTCGGTGTTTATCTTTGCTTTGATATATAAGCAGGTACCATCCCATAAATTTCTTTTAAGCTATTAAAGCAATTGACATAAGCTTTCGTTTGAGCAAAAGAAAAATAAAATATAATTTTGCCAAAAATGAAAAAACCATTTTTAATTTTGCAAAAAAAATCTCAAAAACTATGTTTGCCTTTTTTTATTTTCTTAAAATGATTGAAGAAAAAGTTATCGCAAATGGTCCGTTTGACCAAAAATTTAACACCCTCCAACTGGGACAGTCCCTAACCGATAGGGCTAAACTTGGTGCTAGTTTCATCCCCACCGGAAGACACCGCCAGTAGAAGACACATATAAGTTAATTAACAAAGCTTTAAAGAGCCGTCTAAACCACAATATGGGAACGATTATACCACACCATCTCACACAGCCTATCACACAGACAAAGTCAACGAGAAACGTACAGTTGGAAATCGAAATTATGAGTTCATTTCTACACAGTTTTTAGGAAAGAATTTCCGAGAAATAGTTTAATAAGTCGACAGAAAAATGTTATTCTATTCATTGTCAACAAAATCAATTTAAACTTAGTACAGGACTTTTTGAATCCAATTGCCCCACTGTGCTGTGCATCCGATACAACACACGTAGCCTCAAGAAACAACATGCCACTGTGGCCAAGAATTCGTGTTCCACAAAGCAGGTTATTCATCAAAGGCACTGTCGTGCGGAAATAGTTTAAAATGCCGGCATCACTGCTGCAGTGAGTCTGGAAAAGCGAGAGACATTTTTGTGGGAAAAGTAAAGCGACGTGATGAAACTCCTTAGGTATTCTGTTAAAGACACAACAATTCATTAACGGAAAATTTTAGTTCTAAAGTATATTTCAGCGAATTTAAAATTTAAGGTACAGAACAACAAATGTTCGTGTTTCTATGCATTTATATTTAATACGGTTGCTATTATATTATAAAATTGTGGTCGATAGTAATTTAAAATGCTAAAAAGCACATCATTTAAATTTTCATTTAAAGTTGTTCATATAAAAATCTGAAAAAATAAATTGTAAAGAAGACAGCTGTTCAAATCTTTATATGCACTAAAATATTTATATTAACAATTGTGCCACAAAATGAATAAAAAGCTTGATAGCCAAAATTACGCAAAAAAAATTCATAATATTAAAAAAAACAGTTTCCAAATATATAATAACACAGTGTGTGCACAAAAATCCTGGATGAAAACAACGTACTCCGCATAGCTTTGACCCGCTAATTCGTATGAGACACTTCAGGAGGTATTTCTCCCAAAACACCCGACACTTCCGCTCAGACACTTCAGGAAGTATTTCTCCCAAAACACCCGACACTTACGCTCATCCGCTTACCCCCAAAAATCTCCCTCCAAAAGTAATGTTGTATCAAAAGTCGTAGAACTCGATGGATTTTTTGGGTGATGTCATCATTATTTTTGGAGGTATATCATTATTTTTGGAGGTAGTTTTTCGTTTGAATGCAACATCTATTTAAAAATTGTGTTTGAATTTACTAACAACTTTGTTTACCCAGCAAACTTTGTGGCTAAATATCTCGATAACGCGTTGTCACAGGAAAAAACTGTTAATGCCATTCGATTTAGCGTTTCGAAATTATGCGGGGTAAGTTCCCTCCAAACGTTTTTGTGATTTTTTTGGCGATAAATTGTTTAGCGATGATTACGCGAACTTGCGGGGATAAAAAGGGTGCTCAGTTATATGCCCTGTTTATACAGGGTCCGCCATCTAGCGTTTTTTTCTCAACTAGTGCTTATTTCGTGAATGGTAACACTTAGCTCATGTCTGATTTGACAGATAATTAGTTTTATCCTTCCGCAGAACAAATATGGTTGTGTATACGCTTCAACAACGCTGGGAGCGATCGACTTACAGAAGATGCCGATTTTGCCAAAAAAATCATCTTTTATATGAAGCTCATTTTGATCTTGGCGGGTATGTAAACAAGCAAAATTGTCACATTTGGGGCACAGAAAACCCGCACAAATATATTGAAAAGCCGATACACCCAAAACGAGTCACTGTTTGGTGCGGATTTTGGTCCAGAGGCATAATTGGGCCATTCTTCTTTGAAAATGAGCAAGGAGTGGCCGTTACAGTCAATGGCGATCGTTATCGGGCCATGTTGAACGAAGTTTTGTTCACAAAAATTGAAGAGGAGGATATTGGCAACATTTGGTTTCAACAGGACGGCGCTACGTGCCACACAGCCGAAGCTACACTCGATGTTTTGCGCGATGTTTTCAAAAAAGAAGTTATTTGGCGGACCCATTACCTTAAAATTTGGAACGGTACAATGTTCTTCTGCTCATATTGGGCGAATTTTACCAACCGCTTCTGGTACTCCTCACACCAATTACCTATTAATCTATATATATCTATCTCCATATGTCTGTATGTCTGTATATTTCTATATATTTATATGTCTATATTTCTATATGTTTATATGTCTATTAGGGCGGGTGGATTTAAAAATCGCCCATTGCTCAGTGAAAATCGTATTCTAGGGATCAAAATAAGAAACTTTGCCGAAGGAACCATACCTCTAAAACGAATTCTGATGTCCCGGAAAAAATCCCACTTTGACCCATTTAGAGTACTCCAATCGTGTCCAAATATATGACCGACCCCCACTCAGTGAAGTGCTCAATGAAAATCGTATTCTAGGGATCAAAATAAGAAACTTTGCCGAAGAAACCATACCTCTAAAACGAATTCTGATGTCCCGGAAAAAATCCCACTTTGACCCATTTAGAGTGCTCCAATCGAGTCCAAATGTATGGAACCCCCAGGGGGTTCCAGGGGGTGTGCCACTGGCATGGGTGGGTCGGGCCTCCAAAGTTAGTGGGGGTCGGCCATACATTTGGACTCGATTGGAGCACTCTAAATGGGTCAAAGTGGGATTTTTCAAAATTTGCCCCTACCCAAAAGTTCGACCCAAATTCCGGGACATCAGAATTCGTTTTAGAGGTATGGTTCCTTCGGCAAAGTTTCTTATTTTGATCCCTAGAATACGATTTTCACTGAGCAATGGCGACTTTTTTTGCCTCCCCACAAATCGACCCGGCCTAATGTCTATATGTCTATAGGTCTATATATTTGTATGTCTATATCTCTATATCAAGTAAAGTAGACAAATTCTTTGTAACGCCATCACGTAAGATCTACTGAACCGATTTTAAAAATGCTTATTTTATACGAACGCATCTTGGTCACAGCTGGTTCTTAAAAAATAAAAAAGTGGGCGGAGTCAAAAGTGGGCGTGACATTATTTAAAATTGTAATATCTCAGAAAGTATTGATCGTAGAAAAAGGAAATTTTGTACATACGTTATTAGAGCTATTATCTAAAACTTCAATAAAAATGGACGGTATCGGATAAGTGGATGTGGCAAAAGTGGGCGTAGTAATGTTTGAAAATTTAATATCTCTCAAACTATTGGGCATAGAAGAACGAGATTGGATAGTTAATTATTATTGTCAATATTAGAAATTTAAAAAAATTTTCAATATTAGAAATTTCAAAAAGCGTGGAAATATTTAAATTTTGAATGTATCAGAAACCATTTATCGTAGAAGAACGAAATATGTTTTGTATGTTATTGGAGTCAATATTAGATTACCCTCATAAGGTTCATGAAAAATATACAAGTGGGAGCGGTCAAAAGTAGTCAAGGTATTTTAAATTTGAATACCTCAGAATGTGTTGATCGCAGAGGAACAACATTTTGTACATACTGTGGAGGAATTATTATTGAAAACATGACAAAAAAATAGGTGGGATCGGATCAGGCGTATGTATTTCCATGATGAAATGCCAAACAATTCTTAACAATAATAACATGACAGCATGACACGACTCCCACGTGATCTGTCAAAAAAAGGCTATTGAAAAAAGTATCTCTACTTGGATATTTATGAGTTTGAGCTCTGACAAACCGCGAAGATAAAGGGCAATCAAAAAGCTCTTATTTTAAATGTTCCATGCGAACGGGTGCCTGCGAGGACGATAATAACACAGTACAACACATGATTTTGGTACTCAATTCTGATAATTGGACGTGAAAGTCCCCAAAAATTAAAAATTCTTCATCATTCGTTTAGTCAAGTTGGATCAATTAATAATTTAATGGCCATACGAATTTTTTGCTGAAAGTGTTTTTTTTTGCACTTTTTCTGTATTTGTTTCTAGGTACACCGTACGGAATATCTCTTTTGTGTCTTAAGCAAAGTTATATAAGTAGATATTGAATAGGAGAAAAAATTCGGAATAAACCTACCCGAAAAAAGTGCATCCAGTGCCTTTAAAATCGCAAAAATGTTTTTTGTTACTCTTCCAATACCTATAATCTGACAAAGAATATGTTACATACATAAAGTACCAAATTCCAGATTATATGTTTCTTTTTCACTCTACTACTCGACATTCTACTTTACTAAATATTTTACACATAAATCACTGCAAAATATTTGAAATGAAGTCATTCGAACAGAATCAACTCGATGTTATGCTTCAATAAATAATTTTATTAATTAATTTCCAGTAAAACATGGCAAGTGTTTATACGAGTATAAGTACAATCCGTACAAACGAGTACTCAGACAATGTTATGGATGGATATTCATGTTGCAATAGCATCTTCCGTCCGTCTGCGGATTTAGTTAGTCCCTACACAACTACTGCATCATATAATGTTCCCTGTCACCGAGATGACTTTACTTATCAATCAAATTACTTAAAATGGATAGAGTACAACAGGATTATAATCCAAGGGATACTCATGAAACAAACTGCTTAGCATGACTCCTCTCATTGTGTGGCCAGGCAAACACACAATGAAGAATGTTGGTCAATAAGCCAAGTGAATAAAGTAATTTAAGCAGTACCAATGGAAACACAAAATGGGAGATTGCGAATTAACAAAGAATACGGAGACATAATTAGTGCTGGATAAATGTAAAGACAAGGATATGTTTAAATGAACTTTTGTATGACTATTAGGTTTAGGTTAGAGTGGCATCCCTTCTTTACCAGCTCACATAGACCAGTTTAGGTACCTAGTGT
Organism: Eudasyphora cyanicolor; assembly: GCA_963930755.1. Lineage (NCBI taxonomy): Eukaryota > Metazoa > Arthropoda > Insecta > Diptera > Muscidae > Eudasyphora > Eudasyphora cyanicolor. The sequence goes on along the minus strand of OZ005736.1, from coordinate 94,538,106 downwards.
TACCAAGGGGTGAAATGCACCAACCAACTTGTTTCCGTTACCCGAAAAGGTCTGTTAGACTACCTAGAAAGGCCGACTACCAATATGTCCAGCCGACGTTTACTCAAATCAAGACAGTCGCACAGCAAGTGCACAATGCTCTCCACTTCTTCCGCATCTCCACAGATTCTGCAGAAGTCATTGGAGTCAATACAGAATCTTCTGCCGTGTTCGCCGATCAGGCAGTGTCCCATCAGAACTGATACTAACGTAGACAATATTTTCCTCTTTAGTGCGAGGAGATATTTTGACCTTCTCAGGTCATATTTTGGGCAGATTTGTCTAGCTACCCTACAAGTGCCGATTTCTGTCCATCTTTCGTTGGACTGCCTGATTGCCCCAGCCAAAGCTTGGATGTGGATAGTGGCTCACCAATATGTAAATTTGTGAAGTAATTTCTTTCCTAGCAAGTTCATCGGATTTGCAGTTCCCCAAGATATCCCTATGCCCAGGCATCCATACGAGGTGTATGTTAAACTACTATTTGTTAATTTAGGGATGTGCTCTCCAAAGAATTGATGGCAGCCTGGCTGTCCGAGTAAATGACAACGCCAGTGTTGGTTACTATGTTGCGACTCAGACACTTGGCGTCTTCCCATATTTCCACTATTTCGGCTTGATAGACAATACAGGTATCTGGTATTCCGTAAGCTATATCAAGACTGAGTTCTTTATAGTATACACCGAAGCCAACCATATCAACAAGCGTCGAACCATCCGTATAGAAATAGAGATGGTTTATATTACACGGTATTCTGCCAAACCAATTATTTCCCGGTTGGAATCATAGTATTGTAGTTCCTCTCGAAGCTGTACACAGTTGGTATATAGTCCATTTGGTCGTTTACCATATCACTACACTTTGATATCCTCATGTGACCGTAGTTCTTGTACCTCCACATTGATAGGCAGTTTAATCTTAGTGCCGCTCTGGTTGCAACTTCTCTCGCCACAATAATAATCGGCAGTATATGTAGGGCTGTAGAGGCTCAGTCGCTGAAGTCCTTAAGGCTCTGTTTAAGGTCAGGCAGGCAGTTCTCTGAACCTTTGATAGTAGGTTGATGATGGTTAGTTTGTCAGTTGCCGTCCACCATACCACAATGCCGTATAACGGTATTGGACGAACTACTGCTATATAAAGGGGTTTCCAACAAGAGGTGTTATTTTGGTATTCTAAGAAAAATGAAATTTTTTGAGATAAATGATTGGATGTTTATTTCATAATAAAGAGGAAGGTATTCCGTTAATAATGAAAAACAACATCAGCCAAATGGCCACCACGACCACACTTACAGGACCATATCCTTTTCATGAAATTTTCCATAACCAAATCGCAAAGTGGCTGCCCTATGTCCTCGATAGCCTCACGAATGCTATCTTTGAGGTCTTGAATCGACGCTGGGCTGTTGGCGTATACCTTATCTTTCACGTGGCCCCAAAGGAAGAAGTCGGAAGGTGTTATATCACAAGATCCCAGTGGGCAATTGTGATCACCTCTTCGAGAGATAACACGGTCCGGAAACTTTTCCCGTAACAGAGCAATGGTTTCGTTGCTTGTGTGGCAATCATCGCCGTCTTGTTGAAAGTAAACGTTGTACCGATCAATACCATCCAACTCCGACCATAAAAAATCATTAATCATCTCTCGGTAGCGCAATCCATTCACTGTAACTGTTGATCCAACCTCATTTTCGAAAAAGTAAGGTCCAATGACCCCACCGGACCATAAACCGCACCAAACAGTCACACGTTGAGGATGAGAGGCTTCTCAACAATAACTCTTGGGTTTTCCGAGCCCCAGATGCGACAATTTTGCTTGTTGACGTAACCACCGAGGTGGAAATAGGCCTCATCAGTCAAGATGATTTTTCGATGGAATTCCGGATCATTTTCATGAATTTCAAGGACCCAATCAGCAAAGACACGACGTTGTTAATGATCGGCCCACTTGAGTTCCTGAACTTTAAGCCTTAAGACCCAAGTCTTTATGCAAGATTCGGTGTAATGACGTTTGTGGATGCCCAATTCCAAAGAACGACGAGGAATGGACAAACCTGGGTTTTCTTCAACAATTTGAGCTACATCAGCAATATTCTCAGTTGTTCTTGAGCGACGTGCACGGGTTTTATTCTTCACATCACTAACTTGTCCAAACAGGTCGAATTTTTCCACCAATTTCTGTATTGCGGTGGCGTAGTTTCTACTTGTCAAATGTCAAAGAATAAAAGCTTCAAAAGTGGGAGCTACGAAATACCGGGTTATTCAAAATAACATCTCTTGTTGGAAAACCCGTATATCCAATGGACGATTTTAGGAGAGAGGCTCCACCGCGACCTACAGCCTTTTTGCAGGAATATAAGGCGACGTTGGCCTTCCTTATATGTTCCAATACGTTAAGTCTAAATAACAGTTTCCTATTTAGAATTATTCCTAAAAATTTTGCACTTTCAGAAAAGACTGGATCTGTTCCATTTGTCCGAGGTGGAGGGTCCACATATGGGTCATTATTCATCCTAGTAAAGAGAACCAATTCTGTCTTGTTTGGGTTAATGGCCAAACCTCTGCTTCTGGCCCATCTAGCCAACTTATTCAGAGCCACCTGTGGGATATCTCTGAGGACGTTTTCGAATTTGCCACTCACTACGATTGCCAAGTCGTCCACATATGCCACGACATTGCAGCCAACGTTTAAGATCTAGCAGGATTTCATTCACCGCTAGGTTCCAAATTAGTGGAGACAGTACTCCTCCTTGTGGGGTCCCTCTGTTTACAAACCTTGTTAGAGTTGGTTCCAAATTAGTGGAAACAGTAGTAGTTGTGGTCCTGCTGTCACCATGCTGTTATGCGTCTTCTGTTAAGCAGGTTTTGAATTAGTCTAGTCAAGCTAGAGTTTACCTTTATAATTGACACGCAATCTTAGATTTCACTCGCAATCTTGTTGGTCCTGCTGATCACCGGGTTCTGCTAGGGAGTTCCCCGGGAAATGTGTGTCGAGCAGTACATTGAGCGACTGCTCTCTGTTTTTAGTCCAGTTATTTGCCTCATCCTGTACCACTGTACAGGGTGAAACAGATAGTATCTTCCTCAGTCTTGCGGCGTCGGAAACCTTTTCCACTTCGACACAGAAGGTATACCAAGAGCGTCTTTGCGCCTTCCTAAGCTCCTTCTTATAGAACGTGATTTGCTCTTTATAGGCATCCCAATAATTAGGGACCCCAATATATTTCGCCTTGTTGAATAGCTTGTTGCAGCTCTTTTTCCTAGCCGTTAGCTCAGAAGTCCACCATTGATGTTTAGTTTTACCCTTGTATTTTTATTTTTGGACAGGCTTCTTCAAGGGAACTATTGAATGATGTGGTGACCGGCTTTGTCATTCGGTTCGTAAAGAAGTTAAGAGTTGAGGACTTTCATGAAATTTGTGTCTTCCTCACATTTCTGTGTACGGCAGGTTTAGGCGCTTTTTCAGCGAGTTTGAACTCAATATAATGGTGATCTGAGAATGAGTGGTTGTCCAGTACATTCCACCCAATAATTTGGTCTGACAGTCAGTCAGTAGTAAACGTAATGTCGAGTACTTGTTGTCTGTCTTTAATTTTAGAGGACGGTTAATTGCCAATATTACAAATGGTAATAATTGGCAGTTGTAATAAAGTCAAAAATTGACTCACCCCTACTGTTTATATCCGTACTACCCCAGATAGTATGATGAGCGTTCGTGTCTGCGCCAATAATCAGTTCGCGCTCGTTAGACGTTGCTTTCTCTACAACTTCCCTGAAGACAGCTGTCGGTACTACATCTTCATATGGCAAGTAACTGGAAACCACCCAATATATGTATGAGATTACCGATCTCCAGACTAGCAGCTATTTGGTCTTTACCATGTAAATAGGTCAAGAAAAGAAAATACTTAGATCTTTCCTGGCCAAATTCAGAAGCAGTTTAAAGTTGAGTGTCGTGATACCAAATATAACAAGTAAGAAAGTTCAGTCGATAATCCGACGTACGAAAATGTAAAGTATTTGTATGAACTGATATTAAATTTATAAGCAGATATTTGTTGGTGCAAAATGGTCCATATGTGTGGGAGGTACCAAAAGGGGTGTGTCAACCTCGCAGCGACGAGGTGACAGCGACTAATAAACTAATTTCAGAAGACTCGAATAAGTAGTATAAAAATTATTATAGAATCAACATTTCACTAAGTGTTAACCCTTTGTGGGGGTGTTACTAGAAGGAGTAAGCCAATATAGCCCATCTTTGAGCTTAGCCTGAGATAGAAAAAAATATCACATACCGAATTTGAAGAGTTATCGTGCGCACCAGCAGACAGACGGACGGACGCGCATTGCTCAAATGACTTAAAATGAGGCAAATCGAATTTCCATTAAACATACATACATGGGGTCTTAAGTCACTCCTTCGATATGTTAGGCTTTTGTCCCGTATCCAATGATATAAACGCAGTTCATTAAATACCTTTTTATGAAATCTAGAAAATAACTCACTCTAGATAATTTAATACTTGAACAAAATGCAAACTCAGTTTTAACAAAATACATACACTTTTAGTTTGCCCCTTTTAAAATGCAAAAAGTCCTTAATATTTGAGTAAAGGGCAAAACTCACTACAATCACAACTGAGTTAAACAAAGTACAAATGTGGATGCTCCTCGTCCTCCACCTCCTACGATTCGGTTTACCATTTACCAAAATGATACAAAAAGTCCTTAAGGGATTTGAGAACCTGTCTATTTTTGGTTGCCTTTTGTCTGTTTTTTGTGGATTGCAAAGTTCTTTTTTTGTAAAAATTCTTCTGATATAACTTGAGGTAGGAAATGAAAGATTTCCTTTCCCATTTAAACTTGTTTCGTGAATTTTACAGAGCAGAAAGATTTAATTGACAAATGAGACGTTCCACGTTGTACTGAGAAGGTTTTTGGCTTTTTAATATTTTAAAACCAGTAGGGAAAAATAGATAGTCGGGCAGGGCCGACTGTATAATAAACTACACCTCCCTAATGCGAAAATGGTCATTGCGATAATAATTAGGAATAATTGGCTTCATTTCAGTTAACAAAGTATTTAGCTCCACCTCCTCATCAAGGCCTATTCCAAGGAGAAGTTGATGATGTTGATTCTAATAAACTAGATCTGAAAAGATAGTCCTAAAATGCGCAGAATTCGTTCATAAATTAAGAATCGGAATCAAATTGATGGGGCTATACATAATCTAAACAGATGTTCATCAACTTGGATCAAAAAAATCATATCTGCCAAAAAATATAAAGATTGGATGTAAAATACAATTTCAATAGCGCTTAAATACTAAATAGACAGGATCATAGTATAAATATCGAAAGTAAGGTGTAACATCTATAGTACTTTGATACCATAAAGTCTTTACAATAAGACAATTCAAAAATACTGAAAAAGCGGGACTGGCTAAAATTTAGGCGGGACCAGGGTATGAAGCCGATGCGGCGCTAATCGGCGGCGCGCCGCAGCCGGCCATTTATTTCCAGCCGGCGCCGCCGCCGATTTCAGCGGCTCACATCGGCTGAAACTCAGCCGCCGAACATTATTTAGTGAGTCAAATTTATTTTATTTATTTTATGCAACCATGAAAATTAAGAAAGTGACTACTAAGTAATACAACCAATTTTTACAAAGTCTACGTCGTTCTAGAGAGAAAACAACAGGCGGTATGTCATCCACAATAAATTCTCTTTTACAACAAAGACTAATAAGTAGACATTTATTGAACTGATTTTCGACATTAAATCAAAACTTCCTTAACTTTTCTTAAATTTTTGTGTTATCTGTTTTTGTCATCTAATTGTCGAGATTGACATTCGTGCGCCATCGTTTGTTGGAACTTTGTCGGCTCAGCCGATTGTTGAAATTTGATCGGCTAAGCTGATCAGCCGCCGCCGCCGATCGGTATTTTTCAATGCCGCCGCCGCCGATAATTTTGGTCGGATTCATTGCCTGGGCGGGAGACGAATACAAAAAAGCGGGATGGCCCAGGGGAATTAAGCGATACTTGGAGCGTATGAATAATGCCTTATATAATGACATTACGTATACGTTACTGAAGGACTTGTATAATGACCTTTGCAGAAGCTGTGCAGACGGAGAGGAGGAGGAATCAATAGAACACCTTCTGTGTCTGTGCCCCGTTCTCTCTAGAAGACGGCATACAACCGTGGGCTCTTTCTTCCAGGAGTTAGCTAACTTGGCTGATGTTGGAATCCGACAAATTTTGAGCTTTTTAAAGCAATCAAATTGGTTCAGCGGGAGGTGCTAGGGATTACTTATGTTTTCCCTTACGTCCTTGTGGTAATAACAGGTGGCGCAAAAGTAACCTTTCGATGTTTTTTGGCTGTAATTTAAAATAAAAATGAAAAACTTTGATTCTTCTTGTGGATTTTTTTTTTGGTCTTTTAATTTTTTTTACATCAAGTCGAGAATATGATGTCATGTAAATGGCCGCCGCCACAGTTGACTGTCATTTGAGCCCTTTTTATGGCATTTTCCATCACTTTGGCCAAAACTTCCGCCGATAGGTCCTCACATTCTTGACGGATATTGTCTTTAAGAGCTGCAAGAGTCTGAGGCTTGTTGACATAAACCCGCGACTTCAAAAAGCCCCACAAAAAGAAGTCTGGAGCGGTCAAATAAGGCGATCTTGCTGGCCAGTGCAAATCGCCAAAACGGGAGATTAGGCGCCCAGGAAATGCATCCTTCAGCATATCGGTTGTGGCACGTTCAGTGCGTGCCGTTGCACCGTCCACTTGTTTTCCAATCCCAATTCATCAAGTTGCGGCAAAAAGAACTCGTTGATCATTGCTCTGTAGCGCTCACCATTCTCAGTAACCGTTTGGCCCGCGACGTCTTCGAAGAAAAAAGGTCCGATGACTCCTCCAGCGAAAACAGCACACCATACAGTGACTTTGAGCGGGTGTAATGGCTCTTCGTGGGTTACACGTGGATTTTCAGTGCCCCAGAAGCGTACATTTTGCTTATTTACGTACCCGCTAAGATGGAAATGGGCCTCATCACTCATGATTATTTTTGATGAAAAATCATCTTCCTCTTGGTGGTGATTAAGGATGGCTTGAGCGTATGTTAGACGCAATTGGCGGTCAGCAGCTAACAGCTGATGCACCGTCTGGACTTTGTACGGAAACATCTTCAAATCTTGTACCAAAATTCGCTATAGAGACCGTCGACTGATACCCATTTGCGTGGCACGTGGTCTGGTCGATGTCGACGGCGCTTCCATGACATCCTCGGCTACAGCAGCAATATTCTCTGCAGAACGGCTACTCCGGGGTCTGCCACGCCTGGCAGCATCTCGTGTTGTGCCAGTCTCTTCGAGGCGAGCGGCTAAACGTCGCAGTGTTTCACCAGTAGGCGTTGGACGGCCAGGAAATCTGCGACGAAATTCACGTTGTGCCAAAGTCACCGACCGATTATTGGTCAAATAAATAGTCAGCAATATTCCGCGTTCTGGAGCAGTGTAGCGTAACATTGTTTATTAACGTGTATTTCGCATGTGTTTAATACACAAATGTCAAAACAGAACTGACATTAGGGGTCAATCGCAAAATTTATAGCATTTTCTGATAGGAGGATTACTTTTGCGCCACCTGTTACAATGAACTGGATAGTCTAAGTGAGTCTGTTTTACAGCCTGCCATTCGTAGCCTAACCTAACCTAACCCTTTATTAAACAATTTTTGGTTTTACAGTTTTTAAAATCACCACGCTTAAAGGGTTGAACCTAATTTCGTGGAAAACTTATCCGTAGGAGCTCCAGTAAGTACGCCAAAGAACGTAATACATGTAATGTAAAAAAACTGAATCGAATATTCAATGTTTTGTGGGAATTTTATCTTATTTCCATCTCATATTGTTTATAACCAAGTACGGATGTCATGGTTATCACCATGGCGGTGGTACATTTCCGTGCAACTACTGCGGTAATTACATTTGGTTTCGCGCAAACTGTTTTTTCTGGCATAGTTAGAAAAAATTGATAATTCCCACTACAGAAGGCATATATTATTTTATGCAAATTTTCCAATTACAAATGTTGTTTCACACGATTTTGCAGTGCCATTGCCCTCTGAAATCCATTGGAATGCACTTTCGACCTATGGCAGCATAAATTACTTTTGTGGGTGATTGTGGGCCAAAGGCCAATGGGGCACCTCATCATGAGCGGCAGCAACAGCAGCAGATGCAGTAGCAGCAGCATGAACATGAATATGAACATGTCCTTGGTGCGTGACGCAATTCAACATCTCTTACCACGTTTGAGGTTTTGTCACAAAAACTCTCACGTATTTCTGGATCACGACAAATGATGGTGTATGAGATGAGCCAGAAAGACAGACACACACACGTATACATTACAACCAAATCCTTTGGCAATGAACCCGGATCCCAAACTACACCATTTATAAATGTAATTCGGCATTCCAACATTTTAGTCGAGTAAACCAGAATAAGGTGTACCCTCATTTTGTGAGTCATGTACTCGTCTATACTCATTTTATATTCGAAGTAACTACTGCTCATTCTAACGGGTTTTCCAACAAGAGGTGTTATTTGGAATCACCCGGTATATCGGTAGCTGTCACTTTTGAAGCTTTTATTCATTAACATTTGACAAGTAGAAACTACGCCATTACTAAAAATGGAACGATACACGATTCAACAACGCATTGATATTACTAAAACTCGAAAATCATCGAAAAATCATCTTGACTGATGAGGCCCATTTCCACCTCGGTGGCTACGTCAACAAGTTAAATTGTCGCATCTGGGGCTCGGAAAACCCAAGAGTTATTGTTGTCAACGTGTGACTGTTTGGTGCAGTTTATGGTCCGGCGGGGTCATTGGACCTTACTTTTTCGAAAATGAGGTTGGATCAACAGTTACGGTGAATGGATTGCGCTATCGAGAGATGATTAATGATTTTTTATGGTTGGAGTTGGATGGTATTGATCTGTACAACGTTTACTTTCAACAAGACGGCGCTACGTGCCACCAAGCAACGAAACCATTGCTCTGTTACGGGAAAAGTTTCCGGACCGTGTTATCCCTTGAAGAGGTGATCCCAATTGGCCACCGAGATCTTGTGATTTAACACCTTGCGACTTCTTCCTTTGGGGCCACGTGAAAGATAAGGTCTACGCCAACAGCGCAGCGTCGATTCAAGACCTCAAAGATAGAATTCGTGAGGCTATCGAGGACATAGGGCAGCCACTTTGCGATTTGGTTATGGCATTTTCCTGTCAGCGTGGTCGTGGTGGCTGATGTTGTTTTTCATTATTAACGGAATACCTTCCTCTATATTATGAAATAAATATCCGATCATTTATCTCAAAAAATTGCATTTTTCTTTGAATACCAAAATAACACCTCTTTTTACGAAATTTTTTTTTTGAAAAAACCTTTCTATAAAAAATTGCTCCCCCCGATTTTCTTCAAATTTTTACAGAATATTCGTCGCACTCTCACAAATCCAGAACAGTAAACAATTCTAAATTCCAGTTCTACTAACTGGTGTCTACAAATAAACTGTTAACACCTAAGAATTATCTCGTATAGTTACCGAGATATCTGCAATTAAAAATGTAATTTTTCCCTTACCGTGTGCTAGTATTTTGTAAATATCGGAGCACAATATGCACCGATAGCATCCGAATCAAAAAAAATAATAAATTCAATTCTTAATTGCAGATATCTCGATAACTATACGAGATGAGTCTTAGGTGTAAACAGTTTAAAGTTTTTGTTAAACACCTTCAGGTACCTCCCACACAAATTGACATTGAAATTTGTGCAATACTTCGTCCATTACCCACAAAGTGAGGGTATACTTTGGTCGGTTTATCCGACTGAAATTTTCAATAGATAACTTTTGGGTTTTAATTGGTGTCTTTTAAATTCCGTATACAATCTTTGTATTTCAGTTAATATTTTTTCGAATTAAAAATGAAAATGGTGTAAACTTTCTATGGCAAACATTTCATAGAAAATATTCCATTGCCACAGGCAGACAGACACAATCACGAACAGATGCAATGGATTGTGAAACGTAGACTTTCGATTTGTTGCATTGGTAAATTTTTTTCATTTTCGTATTTGTGCCAACGATTGGATGCATTTGCTTCTTTGGCGATATTATCTCACGCAGTGTTAGATAAAAAAATTCAAATTCGATCTGACCGTGGCGAAGAGTGCTGAATTTTACAAATCTATGTAAATTGAGACACGAGCTGAGAATTTATTGAACTTTTTTCGATAAAGATTACGTTTTGAAATTATTTCATCTTTTAATACAGAATTTCTGCAGAAACACTTGCGCAATAGTCTCTTGCTTAAAGGTTTTTGGTTGCTGCAGCAGCGTGAATTTCGTTACACTTCGAGAGCGGAATTTATATATATATTTTAAGTAAATAGAGGCCCTACATATCTGATCTGTATTGCTGAGCCTGCCGGTAGCGATTTAATTGAATTTAGGATTTGTTGGCTATTTTTTTACGCTGAACACCACTTACATATTCGAATGAGATGAAGATTTTTGTTAAATTAATTTTACAAAAGTTACAGAATTTACTTTCTCTCTCTCACTTTTGGGAGCAAATAAAAAAGTGAATCATCAAAACACATGAACTTCATTGCATCATTCCAAAAGCCGTCCGCCGTCCATAAGGATTATTTTTACAACTCACATACATCTGTGTACCCACCCATTTAGTCACACTCAAATCCTATGGCCTACAAAGGACATAACTCATGCGTTCGTTTTTTTCTTCTTTTTTCTCTCTCTCTCCTCTCTATAGCGATTATGTCCTTTTTGAAGGTAGCAGAAAAAAAGCAAGGGACGGAAAAAATGTTGTCGAATGGTTGGTTCTTTAGCTCTGCAGCAAATTTAATTCTTGTCATCTGTTATAGCTAGCTATCCTTTTGGTAGATATTCATAAGGCCGAAAGTGATACATATATCATAGGTATGACACAAAGTCAAATGGAATGCAAAGAGTGGCTATGCAAACCTACTGAACCATAGTACAAAGATGTCTTCAAAGAAATTTTTTGAATTTAAAAAAAACTATGCTAAATTTATACAAAGTAGAATACGTAGGTCAGGTTTAGGTTAGTGTTTAGCTCCCTAGTGTTACCGCGGGCTGAAATGACACTCATCGAAATCAACCTGTTTCATATACAAATTGTCGATAGTACGAATATCGGTACCGTAAAGATCTGTTAGACTGCCTAGAAAGGCCCACCCCCCAGTGCACTCCAGTCGTCGTTTACTCAAAGCGGGATAGTCGCATAGCAAGTGCTCAATGCTCTTCACATGTTCCTCATCTACACAGCTTCCGCAGAAGTGATTGGAGTCCCAATACCCAATTTTCTGTCGTGATCGCCAATCAGGCAGTGTTCCGTCAGAACTGATAATAATGTAGACAATCTTTTCCTCTCTAGTGCGAGGTGAACTTATGACCTTCTTAGCTAGATTTGTCTTGCTACCCTACAGGTGCCAATTTCTGTCCATCTTTCGTTGGACTGATTGCCTCATGCCTAAGCCAAAGCTTGCACGTGGATAGTGACGTACCAATATATGCAAATTCTTCGAGAATTTGTAATGTCGTCCCTTTCCTAGCAAGTTCAACGGCTTTGCAGTTCTCCGGGATATCCCTATGCCCAGGCACCCATATGAGGTGTATATTAAACTGCTCAGCCATCTCGTTAAGAGATCTGCGGCAGTCGACGGCTGTTTGTGAATTTAGGGATGTTGCCTCCAGAGAATTGATGGCAGCCTGGCTGTCCGAGTAAATGACAACGCCATTGTTGGTTACTATGTTGCGACTCAGCCACTTGGCGACTTCCCATATTTCCACTATTTCGGCTTGATAGACAATACAGGTATCTGGTATTCCGTAAGCTATATCAAGACTGAGTTCTTTATAGTATACACCGAAGCCAACCTTATTATTAAGCTTCGAACTATCCGCATAGAAGTAGAGATGGTTTATATTACCCGGTATTCAGCCAACCCACTTATCTCTGGCTGGAATCATAGTAATGTAGTTCCTCTCGAAGGTGTACACCGTTGGTAAATAGTCCACTCGGTCGGTTACCATAGCACTACACTTTGACATCCTTGTGTGACCGTAGTTCTTGTACCTCCACATTCATAGGCAATTTAATGTTAGTGCCACTCTGGTTACAAGTTCTTTCGCCACAATATTAATCGGCTGTGTATGGAGTAGGGCTTGAAGAGACTCAGTCGTTGTTGTCCTTAGGACTCCGCTTATGTCCAGGCAGGCGGTTCTCTGAACCTTTGATAGTCCACCATACCACAATGCCGTATAACAGTTTTTGACGAACTGCTGCTATATAATATATCCAATGGACGACTTTAGGAGAGAGGCCCCACCACGACCCTACAGCCTTCCTGCAGGAATATAAGGCGACGTTGGCCTTCCTTACACATTCCAGTACGAGTACGTTAAGTCTAAGTAACAGTTTTCTATCTAGAATTATTCCTAAAAAAAGTTGCACTTTCAGAAAAGACTAGATCTGTTACATTTATCCGAGGAGGAGGGTCCACATGTGGGACATTATTCATCTTAGTAAAGAGAACCAATTCTGTCTTGTTAGGGTTAACGCCCAAACCGCTGCTTCTGTTTTGCCACGTCGTTTTCGAATTTGCCACGTCGCACAGTGCTCCGTCTTCATGTATCGATGTGACAAAAATAGAAGGAGTAATTGCAAAATTATGAAATTTGGTACCATGCTGTATTTGGCCATTGTTAAAAAAAATTAAATTTGGACCCAATCGGACCGCGGGTCTCGTAACCCCATGCAAATTATTCGGACCTCAACAATTCACCAGACTATAACACTGAATTGGAGCATTGTATATTTATGAAATGTAACATGTCATAATATTTCATATATATATATCAGTTGCGGTGCAAAATTTCGACGGGATATAGCGAGTACCTATGGTACCTCCCACACGAAGAACTTAAAAATAAATATATAAAGAACGCTCAAGAGTGGCGCTCTATTTCGACCAAAGGTTGTAAAGCGTAATAGGCTTGCTGTGAGTAAATGCTCAAATTTGGGAGGAATTGTTTCAAGATCTCTCAACACAGCCTCCTAGAAGATCTTGAAAAATGTGTTTTTGGTCCATATATCGTGCGACCCATCAAGTTGAACAGAATTTTGCGTAGATTACAAATATGGTGAGAAAAAGTTGAAGACTCAATAGGGAAAATTTCTGTATGTCAAACGCCGGGTACGTGGACCAAAGTGTTTTTGCATAGTATTGTACTGTGTTGTTTCGTTTTAAATGTTTATTGCATGTACTTATATTTGTCAGAAGTGTTTCCTATGTTGACTTCTAAAATAGTATTATCATCTTTGTCAAAAATGACATCGAAAATACCGCATAGATATATCTTCGTTTAAAGGAAACTTGATATATTACTCTTAAAAATATCGGATAATTTTGTGACTGACTTCTTCAGATAAAAAACGTTAAATTAGACAAATGTTTTTGGAAATAAAATGTTCAATATTTATATACCTACAGCGCATCAAATTATTATCCTTGTTGCTATTAGAAACTCCTTAAATGTATTACTGTTAATTTTTTGTAATTCTGTGCACAAATAATTGGAACTTTAATATTTTATTTTTAAAGAGAATAGGCATTAATAACTTTAGATCTTTATGATTTTTTTCCGATGACATAAAATATTATTTTTATCCCCTCACCTTAGAGAGGAGGGTATATATCATTTGCTACGAGCCAAAAGTGTATCACATCGAAGGAGTGACCTAAGACCCCAAGTATGTTCGGCGGATATCCGTTTTGGGCCATTTTAAGTCGAATGAGCAATGTCCGTCCGTCAGTCTATCTGTCTGTCTGCTGGCTGGTGCGCACGATAACTCTCGTGCCGATTGACTTCAAATTTGGTATGTGGTAATACGTTCTTCTATCTCCGGCTAAATTCGAAGATGGGCCATATTGGTCCACTCCTTCTAGTACCTCCCCCACAAAGGGTTAACAGTTAGTGAAATATTGATTATTTAATAACTTCTATAATACTTATTTGAATCCTCTGAAATTCTACACATAGTATTAGTTTATTAGTCACTATTACCTCGAGAAAAATGGGCGAAGACGTAACGCCCCTTTTGGTACCTCCCACACAAATGGACAATTTTCAACCAAAAGTTAATAGCTTATAACATTATTACCAGTGCATACAAAGACCTGAAATTTTGTACAGTATAATGGTTTAATAGTACCTACAATGCAGTGAAAAATGTGCATTATAGCCACGCTCCTTTTGGTACCTCCCACAGAAATGGACCATTTTGTACCAAAAATTATCAGCTTATAACTTTATTACCAGAGCATACAAAGACCTGAAATTTTGTACAGTGTAATGGTTTAACAGTACCTACAATGCAGTGAAAAATGTGCATTATAGCCACGCTCCTTTTGGCACCTCCCACACAAAAGGACCATTTTGTACCAAAAGTTACCAGCTTATAACTTTTTACCAGTGCATACAAAGACCTGAAATTTTGTACAGTGTAATGGTTTAGTCGTATCTACAACACAAGGAAAAATGGGAATTGCTACGACGCTCCGTTTTGGATGCAATTTAAATTGATAATAATTTAATAAAAACAAATAAATAAATAAATTTACTAATATTTTTTTGGGACTCAAGGTGAGGGGATTCATAAGTCGGTTTACCCGACTGAACTTTCTTACTTGTTTTTTTAATTTTTCGACATAAAAACACCATATTAAAAGGAATTTTTTAACATTTTTCTCAAAAATATTTTACAAATATCATTTTTTGTATTTTTAAGAATTACGTCAACTATCAAGCGCAAAAAATGTTATGGGTTTGTTCTACAAGTTAAAGGTTTATGGAATACCACCTAAAAAATTTGTAGACCAAAAGCAAAATTACTTTTTCGAAATTTTGTGTGCGAATAATTTGAACTTTTATATTTTATGTTTAAAGAGGGCAAATAGTTAATAATATCTGGCAAAAAAAATTAGGGATCTGTAAGAATTTTTTTCCGATGCCATACAATATTTAATATTTTTTGATTTTTCGGCATAAAAGCACCATATTAAAAGCGATTTTTTATTTATTTCTCAACAATAATTTATAAGTATGAATTTTTGTATTTTTAAAGAATTCTGCCAGCTATGGGTTTGGTCTACACGTTAAGCGTTGGCGACTGTTTTTGGAACACCCCTACAAATTATATTTGAAAATAACGATTGTAGACATAAAAATATATATATATTTTTTAAGTTTGTGCGCTTTATTTTAAGTTCTTATATTTTTTATTTAAAAGTAACTTTGGAAAATGCGTATTTTTTGTTAAAGTGAAAAAATTTTCAAGTTTAATTGGAATGAGAAAAATAAGTTGGTACAGATCCAGCAATTTTGAATAGTACAAATGCAATTTTCTGCCCACTTGGCATTTTTGTATTATTAGGAATTCGATTAACTATCATATACAAAAAGTTTGGTTTAATTTCCCTAATAAACGAATTTTATACAGCTTTTTTACAACGTTCATTAAAGGTAGTTTATTTTTTGGTCGATTTGCGTATACAACAATTGACTTTGGCGCCCTCTAGCGGTATCAAAAAGAGCTAAATAAAAAATATTGTTATTATTTAACTTAATTGGTTTCTTAAGATATGATGAGTACCAATTTTAACATTGTTTGAACCAGTACATTATTATAGATTTTTGTCAATGGGACAGGATTTTTGTTTGTGTGACATAGACTATAAAAGATCTTGATTGAGGGGCGTGGCCCCCCATAAAATATAAGTTACCATTTTTTGAGTGATGAACAATACACAGAAAAAATTACGTAGTAGAAAACCAAACAAATGTGTAGTTTTTCTGAACATTTGTTACGTATTCTGCACCGTAAATGCTTGTTGTAAAAAACCAAATAAAACGTTCAGTTTCGAGCTAAACGTACATTTAGTTTTGTATTGCGTATGGTTCAGCTTGTGAAAAGAAAACGTGTGTTCAGAAATACACTATGACCATTCAGATTTAGTATAACTAAATGTGTGTTCAGTAAATAACAACGCGCATTCAATTTTCGTAAACTAAACGTGTGTTCAAAAACGACCTATGCGTGTTCAATATCTTTACTACTGAACGCGAGTTTCGTTTTTTATTAGATGCGTTTAGTGAAATAAATTTCCTCTTTGTTTAATTTTTATGTTTTTTAAAATATTTATTTTTTAGTTGTATACAATTTACAAATGTTGGTAGCGTACATAGATTTTTCCATTGTTAGCAAAAATAGTATTCATTGGCTTTGAAGAAAAAGATTCAATATCAATAACATAAATTAAATTATTCTCAGTTTTTAATAAGAGAATAATACTATGAGAATTTTTGAATTATTATTAATGCAAAACTTATATTTATATAATTCAATTTTATCGGCAATATTAATACCTAAAATAAAATTTTTTTTATAAACTATATTTTTGTATGTTATACAATCAGTGGTTAATACATTTTTTTTAAAATGTATCATCAAAATATACGTAAAAATTTCCTATTGATTGCATACCTTCAATAATAACGAGTGGCTGCAAAGAATTTTCCATCGATTTGCATTTTTCCTTCAATTGTTCAATTTTTAACGGCACGTTAATTATGTTTTGTACAGTAACAATGAAAAATTCTTGCGCATCCAAAATTGAAAACGCCTTTCCTCCAAATTCAATAGGTAATAGCACCGCATTCAGCAGATTTAGGAAAACGCTGTTTCGAAAATCTAAAAGCATGAAATAAATAATTAAATAATTATCTCATTTATCTATATTTTTTAACAAAAATTTACCTTCATTACTAGACTCTAAAGCGTTTTTTAATAATTCTCTGCAGTGTTGATTTAGTTGCTTAGAAGCGTAATATTTACCAACATCTTCTTTAAATTGTTGCCACTTTTCTATTAAAAGATCCTTTTTCCCAGGGAAAGCTATTTCAAAGTCAATGTTTATCTACATAATACAATTTATAATAATAATGATAATATATAGACAGATAGATAGATAACACAATTTAAAAACTTACCAAATCTATTGCTCTTGCATCTTTTAGAACTGGCCATTCTTTCAAAAAAGAATAATTGTCCACATTTTTTATGTCCTCTTTTCTCAAAGAATACGTCCGCGCCCACCGATCGCATATGGTATCCCAACTTTGCAACGGCCAGTACAATTCCTGTTTTAATTTTTGAACATTCTCATTGATTTTTTCTGTTTCGACAGGCAATGTTTCTTCTATGGATGATTGGTCAGTCTTTCTATTTTTCGCCTTATAATTATGGTAACGGTGAAATAATTTTCCTCCCGGAGCTTTTTTTCCTTTGCTAGGATAGTAATAATAATCCTAAATAAAAAAATATATTTACTTACATAAGTTACTCTTTTTCAGTTAAATACCTACACAAACTTGTTCTTCCGTAGAAAATTCTCTACATATTTCTTCCACAATTTCCTTGAAATCTGATGGCGTAAGTTTTATTTCCTTTAAAAACGTATTTTCCAATATAAGGTTAATCAATTTATCTCTTTTTTCAGAGCACAAGCATTCATTTTCTTTATAAAAATTGACTATGCTGATTCCGACATCTGTGGATAATAAAAGCTCTGATAAAGTCTAAAATAATAAAATGTTAATTTAAGATAATCGAAGATGAGACAACTATAAACTGATTTCCTACCTTTTCAGAAAATACGTGCTTTTTTGTTTGACACTCCTTTATGGGCTGTTTGGAGATAAAGTTGTTAAACCGATATCACATACGAATACTTACCGATTTGTTCCTCCACTTGAAAAGTTTTTCTCTGAATTCTGCTCTCGGGCCAACTTTTGTTATTGCATCAGCAATGTCGCGTTCATTTATATACACCAAGTGTCGGTATTCTATCCCCGCTTCTGAATTAAGTCAATAGAAACAATCAAATTGAATAACTATAAAATAATATAAATATAAACAAAGCACAAATAACTTACCTTCCAACTCCGGCAAAAGAAATTGCAAATTAAATTCTTGTAAGAGCGCTTCCATGACGACAACTCACCTCATTGATGAACAAACTAAATATGACATCTACTCAAAAAAAAAAACACCGACAAGTTTGAGTTCAGAAAATTCACAAATTGTCAAAAAATATTTTTACGATGTTGCGTTCAGGATTTTTAAACGCAGCGTTCAGTTACAATTTTTTATAAGGAAACATTTTACGTTTTCTATGAAGAAATTTACTAAATATTGCATTCTATTAATGTGAATGACAATTCAGCCAGAAACAAGGTAAAACATTATGCCCCGTTAGTTTTGAGTTTAGAAAATGTGAGTGTGTTCAAAAGTGCACAAATTGTCCAAACATATTTTTACGATGTTCAGGATTTTTGAACGCAGCGTTCTGTTACGCTTTTTTAGAACGAAACATTTTACGTTTTCTATGAAGAAATTGACTGATTATTGGATTCTATTTTACTGAATGACAATTCAGTGAGAAGAAAGGTAAACCCTTACAAAAAATCTGAACAAAACGTTTAGTTCGCGTATGGAGAAGCATACATTTTGCGATAGACACAAAATTCTTATTTCAGAGATGAACGCTGCGTAGTAAAAATCTAAATATACGTTCGGCCTTTAAACTTTTAAACGTACCACAAACGGAGCGTAGTAAATATGACTACAAGCATTCAGCTTGACTTTTCCGAACGTTGCGTTTAGCTCACTTTGTTTTCTCTGTGTAGTAAAAATCGATGGATTTTTGGGCGATGTATTCGACAAAAAGATTCCTTGTAAAAAATCACTGTAGGTGCCCACAATACACTTTTATGTATCCATTTCGAGGTTCCCTACTTTCTTAAAGAAAAAAACACAGAAAATTCAAATTGAATGGGGAATGTTTATTATCATTTGAAAGAACATTCTTTGGCATTTATTTTTTGAAGATTATGTCAATCAAATGTTGGCCGCGGCTACGTCTCAGATGGTCCATCCGTTGAGTCCAATTTTCGATGACTCGTTCGAGCATTTCGATTGGTAACTGGCGAATGACACGCGTGATGTTTTGCTCCAAGGCCTGAATCGATGCGGGTTTGTCCGCATAAACTTAGACTTCACATATCCCCACAGGAAAAAGTCTAACGGTATCTTGGTGGCCAATCGACCGGCCCAAAACGTGAAATTATCTGCTCACCGAAGTGTTCTCTCAATAAATCCATTGATTGATGCGATGTGTGGGAAGTGGCGCCGTCTTGTTGAAACCAAATGTCGCCGAGATCACGAGCTTCAATTTCAGGCATCAAATAGTCGGTTATCATGGCACGATAACGATGACGGTTACGTTCTCATTTTTGAAGAAATATGGACCGATGATTTCACCGGCCCACATACCACACCAAACCATTGTTTTTTCTGGATGAAGTGGCAGCTCTTGAATCTCTTCAGGTTGCTCTTCGTCCCAAATGACTCTCCTCGGACTTCGTGTACACTCTCAGCTACGGCCGCTACATTTTCTTCACTGCGTGCTGGACGTGATCTTTTCGGTCGAATATTATCCAATAATGAATGTTGGGTCTCAAGATAGGTGATGGTGTTGCGAATAGTACGCTCAGTAGGCCGATTATGTTGACCATAAGTTGAGCGAAGTGCACGAAACACATTCCTCACAGAACGTGAATTTTCGTAATAAAGTTGAACGATTTGAAAACTTTGTTCAGGCGTAAGTCTTTCCATGATGAAATGCCAAATGTCGGAGCTGGAGTCGGAGTCTAACCATAATCGAGTAATTTTAGCTCGACTCCGCAGCCCTGGTGTCAACAAGTATTTATTTGATCCTGCGTTAAAAAAAAGAAATATTTAAATTGACACCGAATGTCTACATTCTGGTTACTTTTTAGGCGACACAAACCATACAATATATGCATTTTATTTGTCCACACATTACCTCGAGTGGAAATGAAAAACATTTACGAATAAATACAGCTGAGAATTCAATTAAGAAATCAATTTCAATGTTTAACAATGGAAATGGACGGAATTGATTGTTGGCCAAAAAAATCAGAATCACAAAAACCCGTCCTTTTCGCTCTAGTACTAATTTTTAAAGAGTTATGGTCATTTTAAGATGGGCCAAGGACCTTCCCACTACACTGAAAAAAGTGTAAAGGTGTATAACTTGAAAAGGAACGTTCTGTGATACTAGTTAAGTTTAGATTGCAATTTATTTTATTTGAGTAATTATTTATAATATTATTTAATTGTGTCGAGAAGTCCAGATTTTTATAATAATATAAGTGGTACCACCATTATGTAAAATTAATCGTAAGTCTAAATGGAATACTACACCATTTTCAACTGAAGGTTCCATTTGAAATTCGAAAAAGGTCAATCGAAATTCGAAGATTCCATTTGAAATTCGAAAAAAATCAATTGAAATTCGAAATACATCAATTGAAATTCTAAACTCATCAATTGAAATTCGAAACAAATCAATTGAAATTCGAAAAACATCAATTGAAATTCGAAATACATCAATTGAAATTCGAAACAAATCAATTGAAATTCGAATTTTTCCATTTGAAATTCGAAAAAAATCAATTGATATTCGAAATACATCAATTGAAATTCGAAAATGTAAACAAATCTGTACATTAGATTGGGTAGAATTTATTTAAACACATTTGCTGTCTATGTCTTAACATATAATGTGACGAACAGAAAACATATAGATGATCTTATCTTTTATGAATGTTTATTCAAAATTAGTTGAAACAAAACATATTTACATATTTTAATATTAAAGGTTCTACACAGACAAATTGTATCACTTAAATACTACCCCATCTAAGATACAGCATTGATTTTGTTTACATTTTCGAATTTCAAATGATGAATTTCGAATTTCAATTGATATTTTCCGAATTTCAATTGGTGTATTACGAATTTCAAATGGAAAAATTCTAATTTCAATTGACGCATTCCGAATTTCAATTGCAATTTTACGAATTTCAATTGCAATTTTACGAATTTCAATTGATGTGTTTCGAATTTCAATTGATGTTTTTCGAATTTCAATTGAAGTTCTTCGAATATCAAGTGATGTGTTTCGAATTTCAATTGATTCAATTTACCTTTTTCGAATTTCAAATGGAATATTCGAATTTCAATTGATGTTTTTCGAATTTCAAATGGAATCTTCGAATTTCAATTGATTTTTTTCGAATTACAATTGAAAATGGTGTAGTGAATAATATGAATTAAATAACATTGAAACCATCTATCGACAGAAACTTCAATAAAATAATTTCTCCTGATGAAGTTAGAAAAAAAACCAACGAAACGTTGGGAGCTAAAAATGAAACTGATTAGTTTTATTTAACAACACATTCTGACCACATTAGCCCATAACAAACAAAAATTAAATAAATCCAGTTGGTCATAAACAAGAATATCCAATAGATTGAAAATCATTGGCATTTTCTTAACTTCTAAGATATTTTCTTTGATTTGGCTCCAAAAACAAAAACCATTAAAGTAAGTACATCTTGTACGACAATCAAAGTCATTAATCATCTTTAAATCAGGACATCAAACGACTTTGAAAGAATTACGCCTTATACTTCGATGGAAGATTTAACATTTTTAAATCTATTACGCCTTGTGCTTACATTAAATACATAAAATGACTTTAGATTAGGTACTTTCTGTAATAAAACCAAGCACATGCTGTTCTTTCCACAAGTGTAAAATATTTCAGTCTAGTTTTCTTTACATTAGAGGTAATATTTATTCCAATGGAAGAATAAATTATATTTTCCAAAATTTTTCTTAAAACGAACCGTTCTCTTCGTATGAGCTGCGATGGCAAATATATTACTTAAAGATGATTTTTATTCCTCCAATTTGCATAAACACATTCACTTGGGACTTGTTACAAAGATATTTAATAATATATCGTCGGTGCGCCGACGAAAACTCCTATGTGTTCTTTTACTAGTTTTCATGAGAGACAAAAAACGTTGCTATTTCGTCAAATCGCGATATTTTTAATATCTCAGATTTTTGAATTTTTCTTTTAATTATTTACCACCAATATATCATAACAAAAATTTTATATGCCCATGGCGTGGTAAATGGTTTTCATGAAAATCCACACATAGGATGTTTTGTTTGGAGCATTTTAAATATTTATAAAACAAAAAAATTGCACATAGGAGTTTTGATATTTACATGTTCACAGCGTACCTCAAGCAAACGAAAGTTGGCCTGGATTCTGGCTAAAAACGGCTAATGAGGTTTTGTACAAAATCAAAAATCAGATAAGAAGAAATCAAAATCTGATCTGAACTTTCGCGAGTTATCGCGATAAAAACAATTTTTAACCAAAAAAACGGACTTAATTACATTGAATCGTGGAAATGTAAAACTATAACATAATTTCCCATAAATGTGAACATTTGTAAGACACTTTATAATGTCCGCGATATTTGCTATATAATTCTATAGCGACATTTTTGTATTCCAAAAATTCGTCTTACACCGCTAAATTTTTACAAAAATATTATTGCGAATTTATTAAAATTAATATATGTATTTACATTCTATGATTTCTGAGGGATAGATTGGCACTAGCATTTCCGCCATAAACATTCCGCGACGAATACATTTCGAACGTTATTTAAGGTGCAGAATTATTTAACTATATAATGCTATTATTACGCGAACGGTCAGTCCTAAAGAAGTGGTCAAAGAAAGTTTGGAAGATATTAAAAACGACTACAAGCCTTTCTTTAACAAAAAAAATATAATAAGTTAGTAGAGATTTACAATGTGTCAAATCAAAATATGCCCCATATAAAGGGAAAAAGCATACAAAAGTTTTAACACACTGTAAATCCTTACCAAATGACTATAAATTTTGTTTGTTAAAGAAAGAGTTTTAGGCCTTTCGCTTATCTCCCAAACTACATTTGACTACTTTTCCCTAGAACTGTTCATTCGTGAGATAATAGCATTATATAGTAAAATATTTCCGAACTATTTTTTTTTGTACAAAATTTATTCGTCGAGGGATATTTTTCGCGAAAATACTGATATTAATCTATTCCTCAGAGATTATGGAATGCAAATATATTAATCTTATTAAATTCGGTATAATATTTTTGAAAAAATTTGGCGGGGTAAGTCGATTTTATGGATTACACAAAATTCCCAATATAAAAACATGGAAAATATCGCGGACGTTACAAAGCGTCTTACAAATAATTATATTTAAAGGAAATTGTGTTAGAGTTCTGAATTTTCGCGTTTTTCTTTACAAATCAAAGCTATTAAGTTTGTTTTTAGTAAAAGTACTATTTTCGCGATAACTCGCAAATGGAAGCAGATCAAATTTTGATCTATTCATTGTCGAATAGAGGGGATGATTCTAAACAAATCCTCATTAGCCGTTTTTTGGCGTGAATCTAAGCCAACCTTCTATCCCTTGGGACAGGCTGTGCCTACAACACATAGGAGTTTTTGTCGGAGCATTGATATAGAGGGATACACATAGGAGTTTTTGGTAACTTCGGAACCGGTAAAGATACCGCAAAATGCTTTGTGGGTAGTCATTTGACCGCTGGGACGTTCTAATTCAACAATAAAAAATTTAGAAAAATTACACATACACTGAGGGAAAAAAGACGTTGCAAAATAAACAACGTTTGGTACCAATTTATAAACGTAACGTGCATGAAAAATCGCCACCGATTCGTTCATTAATTATCAACGAAACGGGGGTGATTTTTTGACCGGCGTTGCGTTATGTATTGTCGCCGTAAGGTTGATGATTATTTGTTCGGCTTTGTGTTGTTCATTGGATTTGATATTGTCTGTTCTTAGAAGAAACCACGAGGATTTATAAAGACGTGAAAAATGAAAATTAATGACGAAGAAATAGAATTTTGTAACCTGTTTGATATTGTGGATGATTCTCTGGGCTATGGAATGAGAAGGATAAGGTGATTGCGAAATCCAGTGACATCTTCCTATTGCAGAAATTTCTAGAATCAATAGAAATGGTGTCAGCCTACGAATATTTAACAACCTAAGCTTATAAAAATTTCAATTTTAAAAGTTAATAAAGAGTGTGTATGTTTTTTATAGAGCACAGGAATTAAATTTTGCAGTACGTAACGGCGAATGATACGGAGACTGCCACCATTAGCGTTACGAGCTGAATTCTGAGAAAAAACAGAGGTAATACTGTGTTGCTGCACATTCGAATGTGTTTAGTTTAGACGTCATTTGCTTAGTGATAAATATGCAATTATATGTTTGTTGTGTTCACGTTTTATTTACTTATAACATTAATAAATGTATTGAAACGCTAATGCTGTTTAAATAGTTTTAAATGGGGAGGGGGGATTTAGAATGAAAAGTTATCCCAGCGCGTGCTTTATTCGTCCTCAGCAAGTGCTTTAGTCGTCCCCCGCACGTTCTATAGTTGTCACCAACACTTGATTTAAATTATCCCCAGTTGGTATTCATTTTGCAACGAAGCGTTGTTGATTTTTGATGCTTTATTCATGCACCGCCTTGCTTGAATTCGTAACATACGGGGTTGGTTCATTATCATAAATAATGAACCTTTGCAAAGATTAAGCACGTATGTGCTTTGTTTTTCGCTGGGTGTAGGAGTTTTTGTCGACGCGCCGACGATATGTTAATATCAAATTTAAATTCGAAATTTACATTTAACCTAGTCCTCCATTTTTTTTAAATCGATACAGAAGTTAGGATTATTCTTTAACACGCCTTTTTCACTTCATTTAGAAGTAATTCGAATAATTTTTATAATTGATAAAAAATATTCGTATTATATTTGATAAAAAAAATATTCGAATTCCAAAAAATTCCAAACAAACTTCACTGTAACTCTCACAATTATTCTCAATTTTGCGAACAAAAAGAATCTAAATTGTCCTCTGGCAGATAAAAACAATCTCTTAATTTAAAAGATAACTAATCCTTAATTTAACGATAGCAAAAAAATAGGACTGCTAGTTAAGGGTATATTGTCTTTAAAAACATAACATCAGAATCTCTAAAATTTTAAGGAAAAAATCGTACAAACTATGTATTAAAATGTATACTTGAATTAATGACAGTTGTACTACACTCAATATTTTTTCTTTAATTTTATGACGTAACGTTAAAGTCAACATGACATAGTGTTCGTGGACATCTTATCATAGAATTAAGGAATTTTACTTTAAACGAATGAAAACTTCTCTGAAATTAAGTAAATTGTTTTTATTTTAAAAAAATTGTTCTTCAAACAAATACAGATTAAATCTATGATTTGAGGGAAAAATTGTTTTTAATTTCAGGTCAATATTTTTTTCAGTGTACGGCTCATATTAAGAGTTATAGCCAACACAAAGCGTAGGTCTATTAGTAAATGTTAAAATTCGAATAAATTTCAGTAGGAGAGAGTCAATATAAACAGACGGACGGACGGACATGGAAAATGGATTTCCGCCAAACATACTTATGCTGATTTTGATTCTGAAAAAATGTTGCCCGGTCGACTCGAAATTCTGAAATATATTTGCCTATTTTGGGTGGAACGATCCCTCGAAATAAAATTAGCTCCTATTTCAAAATTCCAGAATATGGTATAAAACTCCAGATTTCGGGAAAAGGGCAACGGAAAAGAAAGTTTTACAGAAAAGAAATCGCCATTAGATTCTTAGGTCACTCCTGAAGAATGACAGAAAATCGTCCTTTTCGTTATTGGACACATATCAGGAGTGATAAGGAATTTAAGTTTTGAAAAATAAATTAAAATGTTTCGCCAAAAATAAAGGGATTACCAAGTTAGATCCTTTTCACTCTAATGGTATTATTTTAAGAGTTTTAGCCATTTCACTTTTTGCTTTAATCAAAAAATCTAAATTTAGTCATTTTCGCTTTATGGCTCATCTTTTCTAAGAAAAATAAAAAACATGGCCATAATAACTTCTAAATTTAAACATACATAGCTCATATCTGCCAAATGTTATACCAAATTTAATTTAAAATGTCTATAACAAATATTTATCTAAATTGACTTCTGCCCGTTTATCCTGCCACTTTCAGCGGTTCTTTAAAGTTTCCAACTTTTTCTTATGTTATTGACTCCTTATTAAACCAATATCCTAGAGTTAAAACTATATTTTTTCATTTAAACACACACACACACTACATCTTAATTAAATTATATTGTGAGAAAACAGTGTTAAATTGAAAATATATTCCTTCCTCCTGTCTCAAGGTAATTGTCTATTAAAACATATTGTGTCGGTAAAAGACATGTGTAAAGTTTGACTTAGGGTTATGTATCCCGCCAGAGTACACAAGAGAAATACATGAATTTACTAAATACACTCAGATAATATTGAAGCAGCAAGAAAGTGAAAACATGTACAACTATGTATACAAGGTCTGTTCAATAGAAAAGGTGAATTTTGAAATTTCTCGGGCTACTTGCATTCGATTAGAGTTTTTTTATGTTGGCATACTTGTCTTATGTAGTTTGTTGAGTTTGTTTGTGAGAGACATAGACAGGTAGACGTGTTTTGCTTGTTCGGCGATTTTCTGCTGTGGAAAAAAGGATCAATGAATTTGCATAACATTTTGTGTAAAAAATGGAATTAGGTGCTCAAAAGCACTTGAGAGTGGCATATGGTGATTGTACTCTGCGTCAGAAAAATGTTTACAAGTTGAACAAGCTTTTTAAAGAATTAAGTTCTACAAGATCCTTCACATCAAAAACCGATGAAAATGCTGAGAAAGCGAAGAAAATTGATATGGATAATAGTCGAATCAGTATTAGAGAAGCCATACAATTTTTTCTGAAATTCGTTCGTTCCAAAATTTCTGAATGAATACCATAACAAGCAAAACACGTCTAACTGTGATGTATCTCACAAACAAACTGAACTGTTTTCATTTCAACAAAGCGAAATAGTTAAACCGTTTTAGCATTTTAGAACGGTAAACGGAATATTTTTAGAAAAAATCAGTAAGAAAGAAAGTAAGAAAGTCAAAATATTTCCTCGCACTATAGAGGAAAAGATTGTCTACGTTAGTATCAGATCGAACACGACAGAAGATTGCGTATTGATTTCAATTACTTCTGCAGAAGCTGTGGATGCAGTTTAACAAATCTTTCCGGTACCGATATTCGCACTATCGATAAATTTGTATATCAAACAAGTTGATTTAGATGACTGGCATTTCAGACCGTGGTAACACTAGAGACCTAATCTGGAAGCTTAGGAAGTCGCAAAGACGCTCTTGGTATACCGTCTGTGGCGAAGTGGACAAGGTGTCTGACGCCGCAAGGCCGAGGAAGATAAAGGGTGGGTCATTTAAAATTTTAAATTTTAGTTACCGATTACTTTGACTTGTGATTTGAGCCCTTTGGATTGTTTTCTGTGAGGATCCATTAAAGATAAATGTTACGCAAAGCATCCAGAGACAATTGAAGCGTTGAAACATGAAATGGAAGTTTCCATTGAATAGGTTCGACCCGAAACAATGGAAAATGTACTGACAAATTGTGTAGATCGGATGAGGTACTGCCGAGCCCGTCGTGGTAGTCATATGAATGATATTGTGTTCCATTACTTTCCAATAAAACCAGATATTTGAAAAAATTATGAGTACTTTTTTATATCCGATTCAAATTTTGTACTATCCTGTACTATCAGCTTCACTCTGTACAGTGAGTTATTTGCAGGATGAGGCAAACAACTGGACAAAAAACAGCGAACAGTCACTTAATGTACTGTTCGACACACATTTCCCGGGGAACTCACCAATAGAACCCGAAGATCAGCAGGACCAACAAGAGTGGGAGTGGACTGCGATCGTCGCTAGCTTGTTCATACATCCCGAATCGATGGAGGATAGCACAGTGGTATTCATACCTAAAGCGGGAAAAATATTGCACACTAGGACAAAAGACTTCAGACCAATTAGCCTATCCTCCTTCCTATTGAAAGGTCTGGAAAGACTTTTAGATTATTTCATTATGAAAAACCTGGATACAAAACTCCTGTCGGGGAACCAACTCGCATACAATAATGGAAGGTCTACAGAATCAGCCCTGCGCGAACTTGTGAGCACTATCAAATCGTCACTATTTTCAAGGCATTTCTTAACATAGTTAGAAGGGGCATTTAACAACATTTACTCAGATGCGGTAACTGCGCCACTGTCACATCTATAGGTAAACTCTAGCTTGATTAGACTAATTCAAAGCCTGCTCAACAGGACTCTAACCTGTTTGTAAACAGAGGGACCCCATAAGGAGGAGTACTGTCTTCACTAATTTGGAACCTAGCGGTAAATGAATTCCTGCTAGCTCTAGAACGTTGTGGCTGCAAGGTCGTGGCATATGCCGACGACGTGGCAATCGCAGTGATCGCATCGCAATCGCAAATTTTAAAACGTACTCAGAGACATCCTGCAGGTGGCTCCGAACAACATGACTAGATGGGCCAGAAGCAGCGGTTTGAGCGTTAACCCTAACAAGACGGAATTGGTCCTATTTACTAGGATGAATAATATCCCACATGTGGACCCTCCTCCTCGGATAAATGGAACATATCTAGTCTTTTCTGAAAGTGCAAAATTTCTAAGGAATAATTCTAGATAGAAAACTGACTCAACGTATTGGAACGTGTAAGGAAGGCCAACGTCGGCTTATATTCCAGCAGGAAGGCTGTAGGGTCGCGGTGGGGCCTATATCCTAAAATCGTCCATTGGATGTATTATATAGCAGTAGTTCGTCCAATTCTGTTATACGGCATTGTGGTATGGTGGACGACAACTGACAAATTAACCATCACTAACCTACTTTTTTGTTTGTCAATAAAAATAAATGGTATTATTTTGCATCATATGTATGCAGGGCACATTAGAGCCATTGACAAATCATAAACAACGGTATGCGGTTTGTTTCGATAGGATACCAAATAACAGCGATGTAAATAAAACCTATTTGGGCCGTATGTAGGGTGTAAGGATCAAAACATTTTTGTTGTTCTGAAATTGTCTTTGAATAATCTTTAAACGTAGGGGGTGTCCGCCTCAACTTTTTTTTGGACCCATACTAGTGGGCAATAACTAAATCTGAACCGATTTTAACCCATTTAAATAGGGTTCTTCCCAGGTGCGAAAGAGTCCTTATTGCCAAATCTTAACAAGATCGGAGTGAAATTGCGACCTGTACTTAACGAACAACCTAAGATGGACGGACGGTCAAACATAGTTAAATCGAATCAGCTAGTGATTCTAAGTCGATCGGTATACTTTAAGGTCTTGCTGTATTATTTCAAGATGTTACAAACATCTGTCACAAAATAAACGTATAATACCTGTACAACGGTGTGGTGTAGGGTATAAAAACTCATTTGAACGATAGCATAAATACCAAACCATCCACTTAATAATTCCTGGAATTTCAATAGAAATCCTTTTGAAATTGTCCGCAACATGACATAGATTTCACTGCAGCGAAAGAAAACACAAAAGCAAGTAAAAACAAAATGAGACAACTTTCAATGACTATTCTAGAACAAATCCTAACCAACAAGTACCTCAAAATACCCACGAAACCTCAACTTCCCATCTGTTCAATTATCAGTTCGAGAATAAATCCATTAATAGAACCTTTGAACAAATTCAAATTCACGTTCCAAAAAACGTAGTGTTGTAAACGTTTCTTAAATACATATTACGTCTTGTTTTATAAATTTTCAACTTATGTTTTCTTTTAGTTTAAATGTTTATCATCTTTGCGATAAACCCGAAATATTCGCTGCTGCAGTTAAATGTCAACTAACTGCATTATTTTACATGTTCACTCATTGATTGAGATATCTATTCACAGTGTTATTTGCAGCTCTGTGCAATTTCCCCTTTCCCAAATTGTAGGGATTTTTACTTCTATTCTCCTTCCACTTTTTTCCCCTAAAACAAAAATCTGTACGAAATCAAATAGTTTCGAGAAAATTTCCTTTTATGAAGGAGAATTAAGCGAGAGTGAACTATTGATTTTTCAAAACTTGGAGAATTTGAGAGAGAGAGATAACAGAAAAGCTGTTTATTATTACAGTCAAAAGTTCCATATTGAAGTAAACATGCATATATGTATATGAATGTCACTGTTACTTTTTGGGCAGTTTTTTATATTTTCTCACAAATATGAATATGAACATCCTATGAATAGGAATGATACTAATTAAAAATTAACATAAACTTTAAATGCAAATAAATCCAAGGAAATGGTGATATGTGATTTTTTATATCGTCACCTGGACCTTATTCCACAAAACAACTTATCAACTTTTCACCCCTAAAGTCTTTGCAATTTTTATATTCTCTTTGCAATTTCTGTTCCACGTACGTTCTCTTGTGCGAAGTGCTAAGTTAATATTGAAAAGTGTCATTTGCAAAGACTTTGCAAATAATTATGGTGTTTCGTTCCGCAAAACCTGAAAATTCTATTTTTGCAAAGCAAATTTATTTTTATTTAAACTATCGCTTTGCAAATTCATATTGTTATAACTAGTAAAGCTATCAAAATGTTAAGACGTGAGTTTTTGTTCGACGATAAATTTATTAATGGAGAAAAATTACAGCACAATACGAGTACACAGCGCAGCCATGCTTTGTCGCTGAAAGTCAGCTGCTATTGTGCTTGCATTGGCTCGGAAATGGTTGCCAGTACCACGGGGTTGCAGCTACACACGGTGTTGCAAAATCAACAGTTTGCAGAACCATCCATAGAGTTGTCGACGTTAGAGTTAGATTTATTGAGTCTTTCAAATATTTATGGTAATTTTATTGTAGTTAAAATTAAATCAGTTTATTTATTTCAGAGTTCATAAAAAGTATTTAATAAGAAAAAGATTTAGAGTAAATAATATTTGATTGAGTATGGACAATTATAAAAAATTAACTGCATAAATCGATTGATAAACGTCTTCCGGCACACGCCTTAACTTCTTCGCGTCGTTGTTAATACTGATTCTCTTTTAGATTTGCATTTGCATCATGCCTCATATGCATTTCCCATTCCCACATATTCAAATATACAATTTTCAAAAGCTACATAGTTTACAGATAACTTAGAACTATAATGTTATATTTTAATTACATTACAATGTTTCGGCCTCTTGCCTGCCCCTATTTGCTGTCACAGTTATATGATTGTTTATATAAAATCCGTTCGTATTTGCTCCCGACACAAAAATAGCTAGGGAGCTTGTCTCCAAGGATTTGCGCTTAATTCTAATATTAAATCTAAAACTTAACCTAATCTAAAAACTACCTTATTCTAAATTATAAATATACAGGGTTTTCCAACAAGATGTGTTATTTTGAATCACCCGGTATTTCGGTAGCTTTTATTCTTTGACATTTGACAAGTTGACATTACTAAAAATGGAACGATACACGATTCAACAACGCGTTGAAATTATTAAAATTCGAAAATCATCTTGACTGATGAGGCCCATTTCCACCTCGTCGGCTACGTCAACAAGCAAAATTGTCGCATCTGGGGATCGGAAAACCCAAGAGTTATTGTTGAGAAGCCTCTCCATCCTCAACCTGTGACTGTTTGGTGCGGTTTATGGTCCGGCGGGGTGAGGTTGGATCAACAGTTACGGTGAATGGATTGCGCAATCGAGAGATGATTAACGATTTTTATGGTCGGAGTTGGATGGTATTGATCTGGACAACGTTTACTTTCAACAAGACGGCGCTACGAGCCACACAAGCAACGAAACCATTGCTCTGTTACGGGAAAAGTTTCCGAACCTTGCTATCCCCGAAGAGGTGATCACAATTGGCCACCGAGATCTTGTGATTTAACACCTTGCGACTTCTTCCTTTGGGGCCACGTGAAAGATAAGGTATGCGTCAACAGCCCAGCGCCGATTCAAGACTTCAAAGATAGAATTCGTGAGGCTATCGAGGACATAGGGCAGCCACGTTGCGATTTGATTATGGAAAATTTCCTGTAAGCGCGGTCGTGGTGGCCATTTGGCTGATGTTGTTTTTCATTATTAACGGCATACCTTCCTCTTTATTATGAAATAAACATCCGATCATTTATCTCAAAAATTGCAGTTTTCTTTGAATACCAAAATAACACCTCTTGTTGCAAAACCCTTTATAATTTCATAATGTTTCTGTAAAAGAAACAGGCTAACCCCTGTGAGTTCCAGGAGAAACATGACTGTAATAATCAGGACACAAAGTGGATATAAGATCCATCGACAAGTCAATGCTTAGTGCCGTAGAGTAGTTCGTCCCTACCCAATCGAAACCTGATTGTTCTCTAATGACGTCCTGCATTAGCGAGTTTTCATGTATTAAGAGTCTGTTCACATATTTTTATTAGTTCCATTACATATACAGGAATAGGGGACACACGGGCAGTTTCATATATATATTTCTTTGAAAAACGCTTGTTAAATGACTTAGAATGTTGTCCTATACAACTACGTAAAACTTTTAGTTCTAAAATCCTAAATTCTTTAATCTCAGTGGGAGAAATAGAAAACCAAATTCAAAAGCATATAGTACCGCCGACCTTACACTCAATTTATACAACAACAATTTAGTACTAACAGAAAGAGTTCAGCCATTGCATAATCTTCCAAAATACCCCTTAATTCGGTATGCCTTACTGAAGGCGGATCGTGCATTGACATTATATTTAACTAATTTATTAAAACTTACACCCAAATATTTGAAGCTGCCTCTAATTGGTATCTCTAAACCGTTTAGAAATAACTTAAGAGATTTACTCTCAGGTACGACCCATCTTTTACACTTTCCAGAAGCGTTTTTCTATTAATCCTTATTCCCCATTTAGAGTAAAATGCATCAACCGACCTTAGATGTCCAGATACAATTGCCAAATCTTCAACCGGCGATTCCGCGAGCATATAACAGCAATCGTCGGCATATAACACACCCAAATAACTGTTGTGCTGATGTGGAAAGTCATACATGCATATATTAAACATATGCGGCAATAAAATCGATCCTTGTGGTACCCCGCATGTTACGTTTTATTTCAAAACACTGTGCGTTGGCCCGATGACGTCAGTGGTATTGCTGAACATTTTTTTATGCTGAGTGTATTCCCTTGTGTGTGTGGTTACGTGGATGGCACAATCATTAAATATGATGCGCCTACATTACACGAGGAAGAATATGTAGATCGGCATGGAAACCACTCATTGAATGTGATGTTGATCTGCGGGCCAGACTACACATTTTGCGGTGTAAATGCAAGTTGGTCGGGTAGCGTTCATGATTCAAGGGTGTTACGAAATTCGGGTGCAAGTCAAAGATTTGACAGTGGATGGTGACCATTTTCGAATGCTGATTGATGCCACCATAACGCCGAAATCCCGATAACCTTGCTGAAGAGGCTTTCAATCGTTGCCACAAAAGAACACAGCGCATAACGAAAAATAGTTTTCGCATTTTTAAAGAAAGATTCCCGTGTCTAAATTATTTGCGTCTGAGGCCTGAGTTTGCAGGAAAGGTAGTTATTGGTTGTGCCACCTTACACAATATTGCCTGCAACACATTGAAGGCACTGACAATGAAATCGAGGAATTTGATCTGGAAAATGCTGAAGAAGAAAATGATGCCCTTAATAATATGGATCATGCGAGTGGATTGGAAAGGCCTACTTCTCTACTGCAATACTTTTCCTAATTCCAACTATTATAGTATTGTTTTGAAATAAAATGGGTTTTTAGTAGGGATGTAACGAAAGTGGCTTTAGCGAAAGCGAATGCGAAAGCGAAAGCGAATATTGAAATATATTTCTTGCGAATGCGAATAGTGAAATATGCATTTTTGCGAAAGCGAATGCGAATGCGAATAATAGTTTGAGCCTTTAGTACCAACAAATTTAAGGAACTGAATTGATACTTTTTCAGGATATTCAAGTATTAAGACTGTTTTCCATAGTTTTACCTCCTGTTACCACAAGCACACACATATCTTCATATTGCGTAAAGGGAATAAGGAGATTTAACACTTTAATAAATGGAAGCGAATACTGAAATATATTTTTGCGAAAGCGAATAATCCAAAGATGGTTTTTGCGAATGAGAATGCGAAAGCGAATTTTAAAATGATGCGAATAATTCGCGTTCGCATATGCGAATATTCGTTACATCCCTAGTTTTTAGCTATGACTTTTTCATCTGCATAATCGTTTATTCTTTTGGGTGCATTTTTGGGGTTTGAGATTAAGATATCAGAGAATAAATAATTTAAGAAGTATAAATATGAAATTCAGATATTATTTATTCATTAAAAAATACATAAAAAATAAAATTAATAAAACTTCTCGACGTTTGTGAAATATTTGCAGTTTCTGCCGCAGCAATTTCGCGAAGTTACTGCAGAGGCTGGATGTTGGAGCTCTCTCTCCAATTTCAGACATTGAAGTTTTCTGTAGTAAACTTCAACCTGCAGGAGCTCCATTCTTCTCTCTATCCAAAGTTTCACTTGGAAACTTGGTAGAGCTCTTCCTTGAGTTTGAAGTTGGGCGGGCTGGTGTTTCCTCTGCAATCACACTCAGCTGATGTAATATTTTCTGAATTTCCATAGCATTCTGCCAAATTCAGTCCATCTATCTGATTCCAGAATATCGAGGATGGCCAAGTCAACTTCATCCACAATGTTGTCCTTCCCACCTGCGGACCCAGATTTTTTTGGGCGTTATCCCTTTTAACCTGAAATTTAACAAAATTAATTAGATAAATCTTCGATTATTTTCAAACTTAATAACACAGTGCGACAGTCCAAAAACCGCGATACTATTTTTTTGTAGGTCTTGGCGAGTAGATCAACGTTTGTTCTACGAAATTTGCCGGACACCCCCAAAATCCGGATTTAAGGGTAAAAACCGATTTTCTTGCCTTGAATTATGGTTATCCCATAATATAATTGGTAAAAACATTCCCTAAACTAGAAAATGACGGACAAAAATGAAAAAAATGTGTTTGTAGGACAAATAAACCTATTTTGCTACAGCTTCAAATAAACATAATATACATCGTTCGAAAGGTCTAATTCTCTTCTTTCCAAATTCTTTTAGAGATTGAAATTTTTTTGTTAATTAACAAAGTTATAGGCGTTCAAGTAAAAAAAGGCAAGAAAATCGGTTTTTACCCGTATATCCGGATTTTGGGGGTGTCCGAGGAATTCCAAAAAAGATTCGTGTTTTAATCGACAAGACCTATAGGAAAACTAGTACCGCGTCATTTGCTTCTCAACTTGAGTTTATTTTGTCGCACTGTGTAATCATAACAATGTTACATAGCGTTCGTATGTATGTATGGAAAAAAGAAAA
Source organism: Eudasyphora cyanicolor (assembly GCA_963930755.1). Lineage (NCBI taxonomy): Eukaryota > Metazoa > Arthropoda > Insecta > Diptera > Muscidae > Eudasyphora > Eudasyphora cyanicolor. The sequence continues at coordinate 94,502,501 of OZ005736.1, read as the reverse complement.
AAATATTTGATATTAAAAATAGTGTTCAGGAAAAAACAGTACGTTAACGAACGGTTCCTTCAGAGAACACTAACGTTGTTTTATTTTTATGCCTCGTTTTCACTAGGCACGATTGAATGTAATAAAAAGTACACGTATTTAAATATCAACATGATCGGTTACAAAATGCGATCTCTAGAGCGTAAATATGTCTTATCGAAAGGTACCTTTATATGGGGGCTATATCAACGTATGGACCGATATCGTCCCTGGGTTAAGACATGCCTCTGTACCAATTTTTATTAAGATTGCTTCATATTTGCGACCTGTGGTGTCGAATATAAAAAAGAACAGAACGCTAAACGTTGTGATACTATTAGCGTTCTGTTCAAAAGAACACTCTCACTACGACGTAGTGATACTGTTCTATGAACCGTACGTTATCGTAGTGGTACCGTTTGTCGTGTCTAAGAAACGTACGTTATCGTATTGGTAGCGTACGCGAACAGTAACACTAAAAAAAGTTCAGTGTATTCTGTTCTCTTGTAAGGGTTGCGTTACTGTTCTGTTCGCGACGAAAGAACGGCACATAACGCTAACGAACCGTTCCTTAGTGTTTTTTCCGAACTCTAATTAAAGATAGCAAAAGCAATGTTAGAATAACCAAAAATAATAAATAATAAGATATGTCATCCTGGAGCGAGTAAGTTGTCAGTTACGAACGAATAGAAATTTCAACGAGTAGGACTTCAAAGAGTGAGTTTTTCCGCGGATTTCGGACCGATTTTCCCGAATTTTTTGTAATTGTCACAATTAAAAAATTAATATTAATCGATTAGTGCAAAAAAAGTTGAAACTATGTTCGCGGAAAACTGTTTTTTTCGCGTGTGACATTTCATTCCTATTCGTTCGTAACTGATAGATTTTGACGTTTCGGGCTGACGGCACATCTGTATAATTTAAGGTCTGCGAGAATAACACAAAATTTAATAATGAAATTGAAAAAAAATTGGCATTTGTTGTTGTAAGCTTGTTCAACTGTTAAAATTAACATACTGTATATTTTTGACTATACATACATATAGCAAATAATTACAGGGTGCGGCAAAAGTAATTCCCTATTGTAAATCGCTATAATTTTTGCTTATGGCGCTAAACGTCAATTCGGTTTTGACATTTGTGAAGTAAACAAACACAGAATACAAATGTCAAAACCGAATTGACATTGGCGCCATTTGTTAAAATTATAGCGTTTTCCAATAGGGTGATTACTTTTGCCTCACTGCACTGTTAACTCACAACAACATTGTCTATGATGATGATATGTGTTGTTGTATACAAGATGCTTGTTAGTTATTAGCACTGCACTTTATTACAATTAATGGAAAAAAAATAAATTGTTTTACTTACCAATGTCCGACTCTTCCAGAACCCAAACAAACTGTCCCTCGCATAGGTTCATGTTTTTTTGGCTATTTTAAAACATTCTCCCAAGCAGCCTGTTTATCTAATCTATTAACCTTCAAATTTATACAACATTCCTGTCTATGCGAAATTTCAGATTTCTAGAACTTACAGGAACTTCAGGGGTCAAGTGGTCGAAAATCACACGGACCATCCGTTTGGGTGTGATGAAGGAACCAACAAACAAACAGACAAACGAACGATTTTATAATATTAGTAGGATTGTTGTATGTTGAATTGTATACAAATTTGCAAAAATACGTTAACGAATTTACAATAAATCTTATTTATGTTTTTGTGCAATAATGGATATCTGCTATGGCTATCTGAACTTTTATAGTGCTCATATTTAAAATGAAAAAGTGGCTATGAACCATAAAATAGGTAATTCTGAAATCTTTTTAATTGGATCAATTAGTAATCATCTTTAGATTACACTGAAGAAGAATAGTTATTAATTTCTCTTAAAACTAAGGAAAAAACTGTTTTTCGCCCTCCTGAAAAATTGTGTTTTTTGTTCATAGCCATTTTTGAATATAAGCCCTCGACACATATCAATGTCTAAATATGAACCGATTATCCTCAACTTTAGCAGTATTTGTTCGTAAATTTCTGCCACTTTTTGTAATGACAGAAAGTAAGGTACAACTTCTATAGCGTTTTTAATACCAAATCAGGAGGAACATATATATAGGGGATATATCTAAATCTGCACCGATTTCCCGCAAATTTGGCAGTGTTCATTCATGTAATAAGAAACCTCATTCTGTCGAATTTCGTACTGATCGGATATAAAATATGGTTTCTACGGCGCTAACATGTGAAATCGGGTGTAACATATATATGGGGGCTATATCTAAATCTGAACCGATTTTCTTTAATTTGGTAGTGTTCACTCATGTGATATGAAACTTCTTTCTGCCGACTTTCGTACTGATCGGATATATAATACAGTTTCTACGGCGCTTATATCTAAATCTGAACCGATTTTCCTTAAATTTAGCTGTGTTCATTCAAGTGATAAGAAAACACTTTCTGCCGAATTTCGTACTGATCGTGTGTAAAATACAATTTCTTCAGCACTCACATGTAGAGAATGAAGCCGAGGCAAAATTGGCGGCGGCGGCTGCCATTGAAAATTATAGATCGGCGCCGGCGGCTTGATGGCTTAGCCGACATAAAATTGACATACGGCGGCTCTGTGATAATTATTTTTACATTTAAAATAATAGTTGTAAAGTTAAGCTCTGGCATATATTCATAAATAATGGATGTTTTTAAGTTAATTGTAAGATATTGTAAAGTGAAACAAGTAACAGCGTTAAGTTCGGCCATGCGGAATCTTATATACCCTCTCGCATGAATTGCATTCAATTCTATTACTGAAAGATTTTTGGATATGGAGCAAGTCATGGAACGATCTTTTTGTTTACGCAATTTATTGAAAAAACGAAAGCTACAGTTTTTAGCCAAATTTTAGGTCTCTTTAGCCAAACTCTTAATCTAAAAAAATGGTATTTATGGCGTAAATTAGCATATTTGTGGGCTACCTCTACACGGAGACTACAGCAAAATATAAACTGATTTGTATAAATTCCATTGACGTGAATTCTTGCCAAAAAATAAGTAGAATACAAACTGAAAAGTTTCAGCAAAATTGCTTTAAATATGTGGTGTTCATGGCTTAAGCAAGCCATTTTTGGAGCGACATCTATAGGTGGACAATAACAAAATATGAACCGATTTAAAAAAATTTACTGTGATGAATTCTTGCCTAAGTAAAATAAAAACTGCAAGGATTCAGTTAAAATGCGTAGAAAATGAGGTATTTATGGCTTTAATACGTATATTTTAGAGCGGCCTCTAAGGATGACTATAACAAAATATGAGATATGAAGGTAACATTTTTGTTGTGATGAATTTTTGTCAAAATATAATACAAACTGAAAAGTTTCAGCTAAATTGCTTTAAAAATGTGTTATCTATGGCTCAAAAACCATAATTTGGAACGACCTCTATAGGGGAGCTATATCTAAACATTGACCAATATGGCTCATTAGCTATCACAAACGACCTGCGACTATAAGAAGAATTTATACCAAATTTGATTAACCTAGCTCTATTATTAAAGACTGTGGCGTAATTTCAACAGATAGACAGACAGACGGACATGGCTAAATCGTCTTAGAATTTCACGACGATCAAGAATATATATAGGGTCGCAGATCATATTTCAAGGTATTGCAAACAGAATGACAAAGTTAGTATACCCCCTCCTAAGGTGGTGGGTATAGAAATCATCGATTTCCATACAATGATAAGTCATAAAAGAATTACCTTGTAATTTGTTTTGAGCTCAACTTCATTGAATTGATGGATTTGACTATTTGGAATATTTAGAAATGCAATCCAGTATAACGTACCAAGTCGACTTAGCATTCTTTACAATGGAGGTATTAGTTTATATGCAGTATTAAAATTCTGTAATACTCCATTGTTTTTTTTTTCCTAAAATATTGGTTTCTCTATGTGTACGTAATCTAATAATAAATAAAAAATCTTATTATTTCCTTTAAAAATAATTTTTATAATTATGTTTCTATTACTATCAATATTCTCATTTTTAATACATGTTAAGCTCCTTCTTGTGACAATAAACGAATCAAAACGAAAAAATGAATAGGGTATAATTTGTTTGTTTGAAGTTTTTGTGATATTGAAACCCTATATCGGCACGTAGGCTTTTATTAATGAACAATCGATTTCAAACACCCAATAACCCAATTTGTGGAAGTAGAATTTCCCCAAAATTTTACTAGATATACAACCAATTGTGTAGATTATTAAATTCATTAAATGTTTATATATATACACAATTATTCTATCGAGGGGACGATATATCTGTTATATGGTTATTTGCTTATCAAAAATGTAAATTGTATATATCCATATTTTAAAGTTTTTCTATGGGACGGCGGCTGTGTTTCAGCCGATTTTAGCCGCAAAGATCGGCGGCGGCTTCGGCTGGTGAAAAAAGTTCGGCGGCGGCTAAAATCGGCGGCTCGGCTCGGCGGCTTCATACTCTGCTCACATGTCAAATCTGGAGTAACATATATATCTAAAACTGAAGCGATTTTCCCCAAATTTGACAGTGTTCATTCGTGTAATAAGAAACATCTTTCTGCTAAATTTCATAATGATCGGATATAAAATACAACTTCTATAGCGCTTTGATGTCACATCGGGAGGAACATATATGTAAATGGGGGCTATATCTAAATCTGAACCGATTTTCACCAATAGGTTTATTCCTTAGGCAAAAAAGTTATATGTGCCAAATTTCATCGCGATAAGACAATAATTGCGACCTGTACTTTGATTACAAGAATGCATGCACAGACGGGCGGACGCATATATTAACAAATTACAACAAAATATATTTGTGAACTGACTTTCAAAAATAAAATATGTGTTTACCAAAAAAAAATTATTGTTTATGAAGTTTTCTAAATATATTTTATGCTGACTTCTTTGAATTTTATTTTAAATTTTTTCTAGATTTCGTGTTATACTTTACTACTACTTTTAGAAATGTCATAAGTAGCATTTGCGTTTGTAACAGCACTAATTTTTAATTTAAAAATATTTCAATTCATCACTTTTAGTCAATCCATCAATGCAATTTATACTTACGAAAGATTATACGATTTAAATTTTAATCGAATTGTACAAACAAATAAAGAGTTAAAAATATTACACGTTGAACTTCTGAAAAACGGGAAACTTGCCTTTAAATTGAGGAATTGTTGATATATTGCCATAATACTTCAATACAAAATTTATCTTTGTTTCGGAAAAAAATATTATGATGGAAACATAGTTTTGTTTAGAACAACATCCTCCCAAACATATAATATTTCTGTATGTCAAATATAATATTTTTGGAGTGCACCCTAAACATATTTATCTTTCAAGCAGAATATGTTTGGGACAATATACTACAGAAGCAATTTTTTCAGCGTGCAAATATTCCAATTCATTATTTCAATCTATCAATGCAATTTATAGTTAAGAAAGATTATACCATTTAAATTTTAATTGAATTTTACAAAGATATAAAATTTATAAAAATTGCACTTTGAACTTCTGAAAAACAGAATACATTGTCAAAATACTTAAATATAAATTAATATTTTCGGAAATATTAGTTCCAAATAAAAAATATTAGAATGGAAACACATTTTTGGTTAAAACAATATCCTCCCAAGCATATACTATTTGTGTGTGTCAAATATTATATATTTGGAGTGTGCCCTAAACATGTGTATTTTTCAATCTGAATATGTATGTCACAATTTACTACAGGATCGATTTTTTCAGCGTGCATATATGCACTGTATTTTTCGATATGTTTGAATCGAAAGAAAATATATTTGGAACATAAATTTTTAAATATTGTATATTTCTGAGCAAATTAATTTTAGTTGAAAATCAATAAAATATATTTGGAACGCATTTATTAATATATTACAACAAAATATATTCGCAAACTAAATTTCTCAATTAAAGTATGTGTTTAAGTACAAATAAAATTATTGATTAGGAATTTCTCCAAATATATTTTATTTAAAAAAGATTTTCAATTTTTTTACTGACTTTTTCAAATTTCATTTTTAATTTTTTCTTGATTCCAAATTGTACCTCCCAGTTATGATACCATATGCAGCATTGACTTCTGTTTCAAATCAATCATTTCAAATTTCTGAGTATTCCAATCCATCATTAGTTGTCAATCCACCAAATAATTTATTTTGATCCAAGATCCAAGTCATTTCTCACCTGAAATCCAAAATTACGTAACCAACATGTTCATGATTTTTCATGAGGCAAAATACAAAGTAAAGTAATTTTAAGCTTTTGACCAAATTTAAGGATTTTAGACTATCAAATATCAAATCTAGCGCAATTAGTTGTGGCGTACATTCTGAATAAAATACAATTTTATTAATCTTTCCGCTTTTTTAACGACCTTGTTTGCTGTAACGTCATTTTGGGTATCACTCATAATATGGTAAATTTTTGATGTTGAACTCAAAAATTTTGTAGGAATGTGTAGTTTAGTCTAATAGATCATAATCAATCATAAAATTAATTTGGATTTTTTTGATGTTACGTGATTTTGGATTTCAGATGACGATATGTAAATACAAAAATAAAATACAATTTCGAAAAAAATAACTATACAATTTCAATAAAATTCTTGTAGAAAATTCACGTATGGCTACATTTTCTATAAAAATTAAATTTTTCGGAAATATCTAAAGAAAATAAAATTTTAAAGAACATTTTCTAGAAAACCAACATTTAAAAGAAATTTCGTAGAAAAAATTGTTTGCCTAATTTTCCATAAAATGGAATTTTAACATTTTCTAGAAAAATATATTTTCAGTGCAAAATTTGATTATAAATGCTATTTCGACGAAATTTTCTATATATAATTGTATATAGTATAAATTTAAAATCGATGAAATCTAAATTAAATTTAATTAATTGAGTCTTTTCTAGAGATTATAAAATGTGTGCTGAACAATGATGATGTGACTTCTTAAAACTATATCGTATTATTTTAATTACAATTAATAAACCCAGCTTCTAGCTTCAACGTAATTTTTTTTTTCACATATAAAAATATTTAAGGTAATTGTAAAATTCGTGCTTGCTCCCGGCACTCGATGAAATCTATAAATATAAAAAATGTGTAAAAAATGTATAGAATTCATAATTGGGCCGATTTGGCTCAATTTTTTTCAGTTGTCATTACGATCAATTAGAGTTCTATGCGATATTTATCAATTCGATCATTTTTTCAGAAAATAAGTTTGAGTATAAAAAGTGTGGTTATCTTATTGGATTGCTGGCATTTATTGGGATACATTCACTCCGTAATTTATTTTTAATAATCATTTACTTATTAATAGGATTAGTCAAAAACTACTTTATTGCATATTAGGGAGAGTTATTTGCTTGACTAATGCATCCTATTAGACGGCCAATAGAAACGTGCAGATGAAAATGAATGGAGACGTGCCCATACTGCACAATCAACACCTCTAATTGGGCAAAATGTTATTAGAAGAATACCAGTCATAAATGTAGGCTTGAATCGCGCTGCTTTTGAGTACGATTTCACAATCGCCTACAAAGATCTTCACTGCGTTGATATAGGTTCATTGTCTGTCGTATGCCAGCACTGCAATGCATTGAAGTTTCAATCAGAAACCCCCGGCTTATGCTGCGCTGGTGGCAAGGTGAAATTGCCCGTTTTGACTCACCCGCCAGAACCATTGTATTCGTTTCTCTATACCATCAAATCAAAAAATTTTCTGGCGAATACACAAAAATATAACGGATGCTTTCAAATGACGTCATTTGGAGCCGAAGTTGTTGATGAACCCGGCTACAATCCGGGTTATAAAACAATTAACACAACAGAATAAAATTTACGGTGGAAGAAGAAATAGAACAAAGACTTCCATACCTTGACATGATGGTAATACGAGACAAAGAAAAATTACTTACAGACTGGTACACGAAACAAACATCATCAGGACGCATATTAAACTATCACTCAACGCAACCAAACAACATGAAAATAAATACAGCTACAAATCTACTCAAAAAAGTAATAATCATAAGTCACCAACAATTTAAAAACAAGAACATAAAGAAAATCATTGCAATATTGACAAAAAACAGTTACCCACCACAAATCATAAATCAAATTATAAAAACTTCACTAAACAAAGATTCGAAAAGGAATGAAATAGATAAACAAACCGATAACATAAATTTTTTCAGTGTACCATATGTGCCAAAATTAACAGAAAAGAAAAACATAAAAAGCATCATAAATGACGAACAAGCAATGATAGCATACAGATCGAATGAAACACTACAAACAATATTCAGACGAAAGAAAGCAACAACAGACAAACAAAAACAAAACGATGTTGTATACGAAATTACTTGTATTGGAAACGAGAGCGAAGTGTGCGGGAAAGTGTATGTGGGCACAACAAAGAGAATGCTCATTATTCTTTTTTTTCGAAATTGCTTCCAAACATTCAGATTCAAGGGCAAATTCACCATCGAGCGGGCGCTTTGTTACCACTACCGAACGAAGATTATATGTTACTTCAGATCTATTTCGTTGGTGATTAGGCAATTGAAATAGATCACCGTTGTGCAATTTTTACTGCGTCTAAACGTTAAATTACACTATGCAACAAAAACATTTTTTTGAGTCCCAGACCTAGAAGTTATTATATTTTTTTTATAAATTCAAAACCAAAAATTTTTTTATGGATACATTTTTTTTAAAAAAAAATTTATTAAAAATACTATTTATTATCGTCGAAGGTACCCATAGTATTTGCACTATAATTTTTGGAGTATATGCCCGATAAGGTCGACTTATACGTTAAATTGAAGCTATTAATGTGGGCTACCAATGTTGGAAATATCTCTTTCACTTTGAAACAATGAATTAGTAACAGTCATTAAACAAATTGGAAAAAGTAGATTTTTTTCCAAAAAAAAACTCCTGGGACGAAAAAACACATAAAAAATACAAAAAAAAATATTTTATCTTATTTTTTAATAGTTTGCATCCTAGCGAAGAAAATAATGCCTATTTGAAAAAATCTATGGATAAATGTAGAAAATTATAGCCCTTTTGGTAGAGGTAAGAGAATTTCAAAAATCTTTTTTTTAATTTCTGTTTAAATAGCGATTTTATTTGTTACTTTTATTTATATTATGTAGATTTGAGTTTATTTACATGTACAAGTTTCATTACAAGTAATTGCGAGTTCTTTGTTGACGATTGTAGATTTGGGAATCGGTTTCTCTAATGAGGAACCAAATATAATCACCTATCATTCTTTCATTCCAGTGCCCTTGGCAACGCCGCCCGATGGACTTTTTTCTTTTTCTTGGTGAAACCTTTCGCCATGTTCGTCACTTACGTCGCCAAGATTCTCGGGGAAAAAGTTTAAATGAGAATGCAAGAAATGAATTTTGAGGGACATATTTACACCTGTTGGAATACATAAAATGAAAAATAAGTTAGAAGAATACATGTATATGTGTTATATACATAAATATAGGAAAATATATTTCTTACCTATTTTTTCATAGAAATCATTAATCATTTTTTCATATTGCGGGCTTTTATTGGATCCAAGGAAATTTGAAACATGCTGCAATTTCATCCGACGTCAAAAATGATTCAAAATTTACATCTTTTATCAGTTTCATTGTTTTAGGCCCATCAAAGAAAGACTGAAAAGAAAGACTTTTAAATAAATGAATTGCCACCTTTATTTAAGGCTTTTACCAAATTTTTAAAGAGCAGATTTGGCAAAATAATGTTTTCTTTTTGGACGAGAGGTGTGTATTTTATGTTGTTTTCGCCCAATGTAATGTGTTTTCTTGTTGGCCATTTCTTTCTTCTGTAATGATCTTCGCGAGCACGGCATAAAAAACAGCTATATTTTGTATATATATTTAATTATTTTACATATAAAAACTAACATATAACTATTTCTACAAAATTTCTCTATTACAATCAATTAAGAAGAGAAAAATGCAATGAGACCAAAAAAAGTTCGATTGACGTTTAATTTAACAGTTAAAACAGATGGAAAAATCGTACGTTCGCGACCGGCACCTATGCCAATTAGAAAACCAATGGAGATAATTTATTGTGTAAATAGAATATTTTCGAATATTTCTCGGGGAATAGAAAGCTACATTAATCCTCTTTTAAAATAAATTAATAGCGTTAGAATATTCCGTTCCTTTTCGCAGATTTTTACATGTTACTAGATTCAGCCAAAGTTGACTTCTATTTCGCGTACGTTCGTGACCACATGTTTATTGCTATCATTATGAAAACTAAAACTCGATGAAACCCATCTTTTGCACCTAACATAAGGCTACTAATATGCTATCAAATCACCAAAAAACATGCGGGGAAAATTTTTGTTTTCTATATTTTTTGTACATCAAAAGCGTACGAACGTAAGTTCGAATAAGTTAGAATATTCCGTTCCTTTTCGCAGATTTTTACATGTTACTAGATTCAGCCAAAGTTGACTTATATTTCGCGTACGTTCGTGACCACATGTTTATTGCTATCATTATGAAAACTAAAACTCGATGAAACCCATCTTTTGCACCTAACATAAGGCTACTAATATGCTATCAAATCACCAAAAAACATGCGGGGAAAATTTTTGTTTTCTATATTTTTTGTACATCAAAAGCGTACGAACGTAAGTTCGCGACCCGCGGAAATGCCCATATGTTATCTACAGTTGTATAAAATTGTTTGTAAGGTATATCACGGACTCTGTAATATAATATGTTAACATCTGGGGCCGAAATATTGTACTGTTTCATCCGAGATGCTAGTAGTTCTACCTTATCTTTGGTCAGTTCCAAATCTCTCACTAGATCATTGAGTTGAAACTGAGTTAAAATCTATGACTTCTTACTCAAACTTGAATCGCTCAGAAATGAGTACTCAGTTGAACTTGATGATGTTTCCGTAATTAGGCTGTTAGCTATACTTTGATACTTGGGAATTGGTATTGTTTCCAAATGTGCAACTGGCAAAGTGACAGATTTTACTTCAGCGCAATTCCAGCGAATACTCCTTCCTACTCCAATCTGTTTACTTAGACAAAAATAGCAGTCCGTATCAGTCCGTGATCATTGGCATTCCAAATTGCACGTGATGTACGTAATACATTAATTGTAAAGTACTTACCGCTTGCTCCCACTACTCCATCGAGTAAGATCTACATGGCACGAATTACACAAAATACTAGGTGTCTACGGTTCGTTCATATTTTTAACTCGTATACCAAAATATTGCACATATATTTCTTCTATTATTTTACTAAACGCACGTCGATTTTTTTGAATTACATATTTTCCGCAGATGTAGCAGAAATTGTTGGGATATTATCATATACACATTGAAAAGTTCTTTGCCTTTTAATCATACTTCGAAATATAACTTTATAATATTTTTCAGAAAATCGACTTATCTCGAATTACACTAATTTTTTAATAAGAAATTTCATTCATACCGGTAGCTGACATATAGTTTGCTTCAAACGTAGAAATCCAATATTTTCAAGACTGCCGCGTACTACTTTGTATTGCGTACATATAATTTTACTACCTATATATACGACTGGGATGCCCATGCCCCCAAAAGACGTAACTGAATGGAAACTTCATAAATAAAAAAACATAAATATTGTTGAATGACCCTCTGCCTGAGCGGATCTCATCCAATATAGCTCCCACATTGCATATAATGTTTTATGGAGGGATACGAATGGACATAAAACTTCGTCCTCTCTATAATTTTATAATGTCTGACAACAATCCTCATAAAATAAAATGCAAGTGCAATGTCTCTTATATGACTCTCTCACATATGGCGAATTCAATATAAGCAAAAACATTGTTTAAAAACGGAAAAATAGGAAGCAAGATTTTTTGGAATTTCCCTAACATTTACAAAATGGCTCATAACTTTTACATCTATCCATAGTGACAGTGTTTGCTTCGTTAGCATGTTTGCTTTTTAAAAATGTGATAAAATAAGATAATGATAAGATAAAATAATGTTTTTTCAAAAAAAATCATTTTTTCTCATATTTTTAACGACTATTACTAAACCAAAGATTCTATGTGAAAGCGATATTTGCAGCATATGTAGCCCTCATAATTCCCTTTAATTTAACGGATAACAAGGCTCAATCAGACTTATACTTGAAAAATAATGGTCAAAATACTAAATGTACTTTCCATGAAAGTTGGAATTAAAAAAAAAATAAAAAAAATTTACCATAAAAATTTTTTTAATATATTTTTCGTGTTTGTGACACCAAAATACACCAGAAACTGTTATCCACATCCCTTGAACAAAATTTTTGTTACATAGTGTAATTATTATTTGCCAACTCTGTCTATATGTCCTGGAGAAAGCTATTTCTGCCTGCCTCTCTCTCCTCCAAACTTTGACACTTGCTTGGAAAAATTTCCTCGAGTGATTCAGGACTATCTTACTGAAAAATATCAACATAACGCGGTCGGCCATATATTTCATCGTACCGTTAGTTAGTTCGTGTAGTCGTTTTTTTGTGAGCATATTCGAAGAGTTATTTTGTTCTACACATTTATCATTTATCTATGTTTTTCAATTATATATTATAAGTACTGATACAAATAATACTTTTAATCGGTAAGTAAATATATGTACCGGGTTTTCCAATAGGGACATGAGAATTTCGTATCTTTATGTCAACGCCCCGCACCATCAAACATTTTTGAACTTTCAGTGTCAAAACTTTAGAGGAAGTCAACATTTTCATCATGGTAAAGTTCACTTACGTGCAACCTTTGGAAATCATTAAAAATTATTACCCAAATTCTGAGTCAGTGATCGCAACTTTAAGAGAGCTTATTCCAATTTTCGGGCATAATAATCGTCCCACCCGACAGGCTGTGCGTGTTATCTATCTATATAAAAGAAAGTGATGTTAGTTACTACGCTTATAACTCGAGAACGCCTGGACCGATTTCGGTGATTAGCACCAATTCGGACAGGTCTCCGGCCAAATAAGAAGAATACACAAGAAAATTTTGGAAAAACCCTCCGGAAAAGTCGGAAAATTGGGAAAATCGAAAATAGCTATTTCTTGCGAGATTCCTACTGTTCCTATCTACTGTTCTTTTTTTCAATCCAATTTTTTTTATTAATTTTCTATTAAACAAAAAAGTTTTCTATTAAACATATGTACGAGTATGTGCTATTTTTCTTGCTGCAATTCATTCGAGTTTTGCGTATTGTTACACTGATTTCGCGTATCACATCGACAAACGGTACAAGCATTACGATCAATTAAAATTCAACGCGATATTTATCAGTTCGAAAATTTTTTCAGATAATAAGTTTGAGTATAAGAGGTAAGGTTATCTTATTGGATTGCGGGCACTGCAAAATCATAATTTCGGATGAATGCACGATGGCGCATAAACGAGCTCTGGAGGCAGTTGACCGAACGATGAAGGATTTACGACGTGATTTGAGACAATTTGGTGAGTCTATGATATTGCTCTCCGGAGATTTTCGTCAAACGCTTCCCGTCATCCCGAAATCTACTGCCGATGAAATTAATGCATGCCTGAAATCGTGGTCTTTGTGGCGGCATGTCAAGAAGTTGAAATTGACCACGAACATGAGAGTCGCGTTGCAGAACGACTCATCGGCTCTTGAATTCTCGAAACAACTGTTGGCGCTTGGCAATGGCCAAATTACTGTTGATGTTTCCACTGCATTGATATTGTTCCCGGCAAATTTTTGCGAGTTCACATCGTCGAACGAGGAACTCATCACCAAAGTGTTTCCAAATCTCGATTAGATTAGTGAACGGGCAATATTAGCAGCGAAGAATAAGGACGTCGATAGCATGAATTTTATTATTCAAAGTAAAATCGAACTCGCTTGATGTGCCAGGAGCTCCGCCGCATAATTTACAGCTGAAGGTGGAATCGATCATAATCATGTTGCGGAATCTGAATCATCCGAAATTGTGCATAGTTCGCGGTTGTCCATTATGAAACTGATGGACAATGTGATTCAGGCGACGATCATCAAGGGAAAATTCAAAGGAGAGGAAGTCCTTATCCCACGAATTCCGATTATTCCAACTGATCTTTCATTCCAATTCAAGCGGATTCAGTTCCCTGTACGATTGGCTTTTACGATGACAATCAATAAATCTCAAGACAAATCGTAGGAAGTCTGTGGAATTAATCTCGAATTTCCCTGTTTTTCGCACGGTCATCTGTACGTTGCCTGTCTTCTGTCTTCGTTGTTTGTTGTTTATCACATCGCTCTCTACTGATTTCGATTCCTTTTAAACAAATCGCATTAAAATTTTAACTATCTGTGTTTTATTATCACTCTGGAGTTTATCTGAAGGCGTTAAATTGGGGCGAGGCGAAGTTCGCCGGGTCCGCTAGTAGTGGATAAATTTGAATCCAATGCCAACAAGCCAATAACTTTAGACGAGCTCAGAGACAACATCCAACGCGAAATTGCCAACGTTCCGGTCGAAATGTGTGCAAGAGTGGTGGAAAATTGAGTCCAAAAAATAGATCGCTGTAGACGGGCTCGTGGTGGTCATATGATCGAAATCGAGTTTCATTCTTAAATGTAACACCTGGAATAAATCTATATATATAAAAATGGAAAAATGTTTGTATGTATGTATGTATGTGTTTTATAGACGCTTAAACCACTGGACCGATTTAAAAATTTTTTCTTTTGTTTGAAAGCTATTTTGTCTGAGATGGTTTTGGAAAAAAAAAATTTGCAAAAAGTGGGCGGCGCAAATGTGGGCGTGACAAATCGTTTGTTTTCAAAAATGGACGGGATCGGAAATCTAAATCTGGGACAACGAAGTGGACCCGGTCCATCTAGTTAATATATAAAAGTGTTATGTCCTTTATGGAAAACCCTTCATTTACTACGTTTTATTTTGTCATTCCGTTTGCAACACCTTAAAATACTGATCTGCGACTCCATACAGTATATACTACATATATTCTTGATCGTCCTGAAATTCTAATACGATTAAAGTATGTACACACGATTGTCAGATCGAACAGCATTATCAACCATGTTAAAGTGCTGCAAATGTACAGACAATGGCAGATTTTTAGGCAAAGGTTAATTCACAGTTGAGACGATTGCAAAAAACCTTACAATTATATATTTACAATATATTTTGTAAATATTTATATGCAGAATTGTCTATAAAAATATTTTATAGACAATTCTGCAAACAAAATGTTTTTCTGACAATGACGCCGTTGTCACATGCATAAACTTCGCACAACTAACAATCTGCAAATTATATCACAATGACTTTTCTACCAACGTTGCAAGAAAAACATTTAATGTTCACACGGTTGTACGTTCGCAGGGTCTGGCAATATTGTCCGATCTGGCAATCGTCTGTACATAGCTTAACTTAATCTATAGACTCAAACCAAACAAAAGCCACTAAGGTATATATTAATTTAATTTATTTTATTTACTCAATTTTATGTCAAGAAGGTACTCTTTTGTTTTGAATAAATGAACTCAAAAGTAACAAGTAAAAGCGTTAAGTTCGGCCATGCCGAATCCTAAAGAACATAACACCGAAAAACACAATATAGTAGATATGAACAGAATGAATAACAACAAGTTAGATGCTATATATGGGAGCTATATATAAATATTGACCGATATCGCCCATTTTCAATCCCAAGTTACCTGCAGCTATTAGAAGTATCTATACCAAATGTCAGCCACCTAGCTCAAGTATTATAGATTGTAGCGTGATTACAACAGACGGACGGACATGGCTAAATCGTCTTAGATTTTTACGACGATTAAGAATATATATACTTTATGGGGTCTCAGATCAATATTTAGAGGTGTTACAAACGGAGTGACAAAATTAATATACCCCCATGGGTATAAACATGTATAACATATTTATACTTTACTCAACGTGTGTTTTAGCACGTTAGGAGAATATAGTATAGTATTCCACATTGCCCACCTAGGGTGTTTCACATTGCCCTCAGATTTTGCATATATAACATTTTTTATTATTAAGAAAATATACTTTCCTAATTACAATCACTTTTGAAATCGATCAACAAACACATTGGAACCAATTCGGTGAAAAGTTTCTATAAATGTGAAATGTTCATCAGCTGTTTTTATAAAAATTTGAGAATTTTTTTATAATTGCGATGAAATACAAAAATACAATTTTGACAAAATTTTTTAGAAAATGCAATTTCGGCCAAATTGTCTATGAGAACAAAATTCCGAGGAAATTAAAAAAAAAACGGAATGCAATTTCGAAGACATTTTCTAGAAAAATTCGACTTTGACGATATTACATACAAATGTGTAATTTTACAAAAATTAAATACATTTCTAGGAAATGTGCTCACATCGGATGAAATTGATTAATGTAATTTTATTAATCTATATAATTTGAAAATTCTTTTTCAAAAATATTCTTTTAACCCTGCTGTTAGATTTGGCGCATTTGGTCCAATTTTTGCATTGTTTTCTTTATAACTTCTGTATATTGCCTTGTTATATCCAAAGACAATATAATTTAAGAAGACCTTCCTTCCTGTAACGAATAGGAATTTGATTCCAACGAGTGAGGTTTTTCGCGGATTTTCAGACCGTTTTTCCCGAATTTTTTGTAATTGTCACAATTAAAAAATTAATATTAATCGATAAGTGCAAAAAAAGTTCAATCAATGTTAGCGGAATACTGTTTTTTCGCGTGTTACAATTCATTCCTATTCGTTCGTAACTGATAGATTTTGACGTTTCGGCCTGAAGGAATGTCTTCTTATATTCTGTTTGTCTTTGGTTATTTCTGCTTAAGTTTTTTTACAAGACAGTGCTATTTTTAAAAATATAATTGTGACTGAGAAAAAATTAAAACTTACAAATTTTGGATTAGGGACCATTTGCACCAGGGGAAATTTTTTGTTTTATAGAAATCAAAATAATAAGCCTTTTGTTTAAAAATAATTTGTAAATAAGCTGCTTACTTTCACGAAGTATTGAATAATAATAAATGTAAAATATTGGGTTACATATTTATTTTGTATGAACAATTTGGTATGGACCAAATGGCCTCTTAATCTAGGATTCGTACATATTTTCAAATCTAACAGCAGGGCTAAAGGTATTGTACATATAATAACAAAATATTTTTTTCGGGTTCGGATTAAAAAAAAAACAAAAAATTATTTCGATTCGCTTGCAAACCTGCCTAAGGTGAACGAAGTTGCCACAGAACCTGGCTGGTACCAGGGTTGGAAGTCCTCAATAATTATGTAATATGTACATACTCGTACATACATATAGTATATTTATTATACAGTTCTAAAAAAATATTGAGTACATTCCCTTCTATATTTTAGCACTACATACATATGGGCTGCTTTTAACGATTTAGTACTTATTTTGTCGCAATCAATATGTAAACAATATGTACTGCTAACAACCCTTATTTCCTGTTCTAATTGTGTAAATGTAACGGTAGGGTAGCCATATTTTATTTACTATTTTCAAACAATTTTAACTGTAATTTATGCTTCTAAAATGCCATTAATTTATTGGAAAAATAAATTGAAATGCAAATTAAACTATTTCAAATGTCTAAAATTCCCAAAAATGTTAGATATCAACATAAATAAAATCATCTTTAGCCCCGAGTGGGTAACACCGACGTTAGTGGTGATGCCACATTCATGGAAATTGTACATAGCGGTCATGCGCGTTTAAATTTGTTTAAATATATATTAGATTTTCTTCAAAATATAGAGTTTTTATAGGCATACATTATAGAAAACTTTATTGGCTTTATAAATCTACAAAAATTATTACAAATCCTTGAGAATTTCTATACAATATTACTAAATGCCTAGGCAATACGCATGTGATCTGGCCACATTGCTTGTCGTTCATCCACTTTTTGTGTATTTGACACGGCCAGATTGTATGCATGCGTGTTAGCGTGTGTGTGTGTGCGAGAGTGAGTGCTAGTGCGGAAAGAAGGAATAAAAACGAAGAAGAAGCTCAGAAGTATTTCTCTAGTTTTTCGTTGGAGTACTAATAAAATATCGATTGTTTCTGTGGGGATTGTGAGTGGAAAAAACTATTTGAAACTTTTCGGAAACCTTTTCGCAAGGACTAATTGCAATATATACCAAATAGAAAGCGGCGTTTGTTGTGGAAACAAACACCTTGCGTCATCTTAATACAATTAATAAAAGGGGCAGCCGAGAATATCGCATATTACGAACAAGCAAATACACAATGTCAATGTAATAGAGAAGAAAATAAAAATATCCGTCGTTGTCGTCCGCCGCTGCCACAGAAGCTGAAGTGAAGGTGCAGTCGAGCAGGTAAAGGAGAAAAAAAGAACACAGTATAATGAGTTCCCGTCATAACTTCTATACCGTGGAGGTGGGTGATACCAATTTTACCATACTGAATCGGTATCAGAATCTGAGGCCCATCGGTTCTGGAGCCCAAGGTATAGTCTGTGCTGCCTACGATACTATAAGCGAACAAAATGTTGCCATAAAAAAGTTGTCTCGTCCATTCCAAAATGTAACACATACCAAACGAGCTTATCGGGAGTTTAAGCTTATGAAATTAGTAAATCATAAGAATATCATTGGATTACTTAATGCATTTACGCCCCAACGCAGCTTGGAGGAGTTCCAAGATGTCTATCTGGTCATGGAGCTCATGGATGCCAATCTATGTCAGGTCATTCAGATGGATTTGGATCACGACCGAATGTCGTATCTGCTCTATCAAATGCTGTGCGGCATAAAGCACTTGCACTCGGCCGGTATAATACACAGAGATCTAAAGCCATCTAATATTGTTGTAAAGGCAGATTGCACATTGAAAATATTGGATTTCGGTTTGGCAAGAACTGCTGGCACAACATTTATGATGACACCGTATGTTGTCACGCGATACTATCGTGCACCAGAAGTTATTTTGGGTATGGGTTACAAAGAAAATGTCGATATATGGTCGGTGGGCTGTATAATGGGTGAGATGATACGCGGCGGTGTCCTCTTCCCCGGTACGGATCATATTGATCAATGGAATAAAATCATAGAGCAGCTGGGAACACCCTCCACCAATTTTATGCAGCGCTTGCAGCCAACTGTCCGAAACTATGTTGAGAATAGGCCCCGATATTCGGGATATTCGTTTGATCGTCTATTCCCCGACGTCCTATTTCCTAGCGACAACAATGAGCAGAGTCGACGAAAGGCGTCCGAGGCCCGTGATTTGTTGAGCAAGATGTTGGTCATTGACCCAGAGCAGCGTATATCGGTCGAGAAAGCATTATTACATAGTTACATTCATGTCTGGTACGATAACGAGGAGGTAAACGCTCCGGCACCAGAACCCTACGACCACAGTGTCGACGAGAGGGAACACAACGTAGAGCAATGGAAGGAACTGATTTACGAGGAAGTCATGGATTACGAGGCCCATACAAGTAATAATACCAATGCTGGTTCCAATAACACCCGGTAGAAATATTAATAATAAAAAATTACAATATCTCATTCAATTTAATTCAAAAAGCTTTTAATATACGATAATGTATATAAAATATTAAATAACTAATAAACAAAAATATCATCGTAACCCGAAGTAAAGAAGGTACGTGATTTAGTAAAACCCCCCCAAAAAAAAAACAAACAAAAAATACACGCATTTTTATTTCGGCTCTCTTGTTTTGTTGTGTTCGGTCGACGAAGAATGGATGGTGGTGGGGTCAAGTGAATAAGGTCGTCTTCGTTGCCGCATGAAAGTAATGTAAATGTTACCGATTGTTTCAAACCGTCGTATACAGAACTAACGATAAAAAAATAGAAAAATGGACAAATAGCATTATAAACAATAGATTGTAAAGCTAAACAAAAACCTATTTTGTTTTCTTTTATTAATTTTAACACTACTCTGATACAGAACAGTTTTATTATCTTAAGAAATTCAAGTAGATTGCATGAAAATCTATAACTAACTTGCATGTTTGTATGTACATTTTGTATATCGTACTGCGATTAAAGAGGGTAGGGATGTTCACTCCCCGTTACATACATATGACTGCCAAAAATAGTCGGTTAATTTCAAGGTTTCAATAACAACACCTACACCTCGCTCTACGGCGTTTTTCGCATGAATTCGTGTAAAAAGAATTGTGTATATATTTACATGGTCGCACAATTGTTTTGTAATGGGCTTTTTCAAAACAACATATGTATGTATATATATATGTACATTTCTTACCCCCACATTAATTTCTCATCCCCCTATGTAGTGGTTGTTATGTGACCGTTTGGAAAAAAACTCAGTGTTACTTTAAAAATAGTCTGAAATAAACTGTATATCGTCATCGGAAACGAAAAACGTTTTTTTTCTCCTGAAAAAGCTTCAAACGTGATTATTGTCCCTTTTTCATTCATTATATAAAATAACGTATCCAAACACAAAATAGCATTTATTGTCACATATGTACATGGTTTTTATCTTGGCTTTATAAGATTCTGAATGACACATTTTTAAACAATGGGAACAAAGGAAATAATTTGCTTAAATAAAGTCGGTTTTGTGAGGATATATTCATCACACCTAGTTAGAAATAACATCTTCAGAAAAAATTCCATTCAATACGTATTAATGGGGTTTAAAGGTTCTGCATTTATGGTAGCACTAGTTTATAGCATTTTTATTGAAGGGATGTATATAAGATTTTATGGTGCAATTTGGTATCCTAAATACCTATTAACAAAAAATTTTATTGTATTTGTATAAGCGGGGATACGCATTTATTTAAGAAAATTATGAGGGCTACTAATGTTACATATTTCACAAAATTTCAATTGTTTGTACGTTATAAGCCTTGTATACAAATTGGTCCATTTGTATGGGAGATATCGGGTCCGTCAATAAGAGCGCTACAAAAGTTTTTTTAAATAAAACAAAAACGGTTTTGGATATCAATGAAATTCTTTATTCTTGTGAAAGTACTTTCGATGCCATTATGTATGGAACCCGATTTCTTTTGCATGGCCACCACGGGCACGCTTGCAGAAGTCCAGACGCTGAACCCAATTTTCGACGGTTTTCAAGCATAAATCGGCCGATACTGCTGCAATTTCACGTTCGATATTCGTACGAAATTCATCAATCGTCGCTGGCTTGTTGGCATAGACCATAGACTTGATGTAGCCCCACAGGAAATAGTCTATAGGCGTCAAATCGCACGACCGAGGCGACCAATCGACTGGACCATTTCGTGAGATAACACGTTCTCCAAACTTGGTTTCCAATAAATTGATGTTGTTGTTGTTGTAGCAGCATGGAGACGCTGAGTTGATAATCCTTAAGTCTATTTCTATTACAGACTTCGTTCCGGCATATATCCGATTATCGCGGGAACCTTATGTTGTTTTCATCCACTCAATGTTGTCCGGTTGTAAATTAACATTCGTCTGTTAATATCAGGGAATGGATGTCATTTGAGTGTTGCCGTTTCTATTCTCCACTAGAAGCACTGCATTATTGTTAATAGTCGTCATGGTGTTATGTCTATTTTTAGCTTCCCTGTTGACTTATGTGATCATCTATTTTTAGCTTCCCTGTTTACTTGTGTGATCAGATGTTATTGTAGTGGTAGAGCGACCGGTAAGTTTATTTTTAGCTGCAGAAACTCGAATTATGATGAAAACATGAAATGCTGATGTTAAATTTTTCCGGTGCCATGGCTGGGAGTTGAACCCAGCACCTTCGGGATCCAAGTCTAACGCACTAACCACTAAGCTACCGAAGGCCACTCCAATAAATTGATTGTGGCATTCGCTGTGTGGCTTGTGGCGCCGTCCTGTTGGAACCACATGTCCTCCAAGTCCATATCATCCAATTGGGGCCAAAAATATTCGGTTATCATTGAACGGTAGGGATTCCCATTCACAGTAACGTGCCGGTAAAACCGCACCAAACCGTCATTTTTTCGGGATGTAATGATGACTCATGGAGTACGTGTGGATTGCTGTCTGACCAATAACGCATATTTGGTTTATTGACGAAGCCATTCAGCCAGAAATGAGCCTCATCGCAGAAGATGATTTTTCGCGCTCTTAACGTTGAGGCCACTGACTCCGAATTTCGGTAGTAAATTTTAATAATTTCGACTCGTTGTTGGCTCGTATATCTTTCCATCATGAAATGGCAAACCTTACTGAAGAGAAATGTCAAAAGAGCGGCAAAAAAATATGGCGTCGTTTGCTGTCCCTGTCGGTCTACTTTTGTAGCGTCAGTGTTGAAAAACCCTTTACTAAAAGGGGCGTGGCAATAAGGTCAATTTTTTCGGACTGGAATCCAGGTTATAACTTTTTGTGCAAAATGATCATTTGTGGAAATAACGCCAACTTTTCACGGAAACATAGGTATTGTAAAAGCATTTAGGTAGGGACTAGCGCTAGTCATTTTTTTTAACTTTTTTGGAATATCAAATTGCTCCTGATATTACCGTGTGTGGTATGTAAAATATGAAGAATTGCGCTTTATTTTTTTTAAATTGCACCGAATGTAATTACTGATGCTCATAACCTAATTTTTTTTTTTTTTTTAATTTTTTTAATGATTTTCAAATTTGAGAAAAAAAATATAATAAGACTCGCGGATCTTAATTCACTTTGACATCGTGACCACGAATCTGCTTTTTGATCTAAATTTGGTTTTAAAATTTGCAAATTTATATACAGGGGTTTCCAACAAGAGGTGTTATTTTGAATCACCCGGTATTTCGGTAGCTGTCACTTTTGAAGCTTTTATTCTTTGCCATTGAACAAGTAGAAACTACGCCATTACTAAAAATGGAACGATACACGATTCAACAACGCATTGAAGTCATTAAAATTCGAAAAATCGATGATCATCGAAAAATCATCTTGACTGATGAGGCCCATTTCCACCTCGGTGGCTACGTCAACAAGCAAAATTGTTACATCTGGGGCTCTGAAAACCCAGCATCTCCATACTCAACGTGTGACTGTTTGGTGCGGTTTATAGTCCGGCGGGGTCATTGGACCTTACTTTTTCGAAAATGAGGTTGAATCAACAGTTACGGTGAATGGATTGAGCTATCGAGAAATGATTAATGATTTTTTATGGTCGGAGTTTGATGGTATTGATCTGGACAACGTTTACTTTCAACAAGACGGCGCAACGTCCCACACAAGCAACGAAACCATTGCTCTATTACGGGAAAAGTTTCCGGACCGTGTTATCTCTCGAAGAAGTGATCACAATTGGCCACCGAGATCTTGTGATTCAACACCTTGCGACTTCTTCCTTTGGGGCCACGTGAAAGATAAGGTCTACGCCAAACGCCCAGCGTTGATTCAAGACCTCAAAGATAGAATTCGTGGGGCTATCGAGGACATAGGGCAGCCACTTCGCGATTTGGTTATGGAAAATTTCATGAAAAGGATATGGTCCCGTAAGCGTGGTCGTGGTGGCGATTTGGCTGATGTTTTTCATTATTAACGGCATACCTTCCTCTTTATTATGAAATAAACATCCGATCATTTATCTAAAAAAATTTAATTTTTCTTTGAATACCAAAATAACACCTCTTGTTGGAAAACTCGTTATTTATTTTTTAAATGAGTAAAACCCCTATATCTCTAAAACTATATAATACTTAATTACTTTGGTTTGTAAAGAAAAACACAGAATTTAGAACTGTAACAATATTTCCTTCAAATATTTTTTTAATTATATGAATTACAATACAAAGTAAATTTATATTCTAATTTTAAGGTCCAGGGAAAGGTTACAAAGACCATATGGCTAAATGTTTGCAGCGACAGACCAGGTCCTATGGTGGGAATCGAACCCACGACTCCCAAACTAATAGGCGAGTACACTACCAACTCGCCTACTGGGGCGCTCTTCCTTTAAATATGTTTTGTTGTGTTCGCGATATTCGCAATATTATTACATTCCATGCTTCTTTGACGACTTTTTCCTAGGGCTGACCGTACGCGTGAAAATTGCATTATATAGTAAAATTATTCTGAATATAAAAATAATTTGTTGTGTGTGGTGATCACGAATTTGATGTTTTATCTAGAATATATCATATAGTTTTGGAGATATAGGGGTTTTGCACATTTAAACAAAATTATATATGTATTTTGCAAATTTTAAAACCATTGTACGAGTATCTCAAAAACTATACGACCAATTTTAGATCAAAAAGAAGATTCGTGATCATGACATCAGAGTGAACTAATATCCGTGACTTAGCATTATTATTAATTTTTTTTTTCTCAAATTTGAAAATCAGAAAAAAAAATCAAAACCAAAAATTCGTTTTCGAGCATCAGTAATTGCATTCGGTGCGGAAGGTATTTATGGCTTAAATTAGCATATTTGAGAGCTACCTCTACATGGAGACTACAACCAAATATAAACTGATTTGTATGCAATTTTTGAGATGAATTCTTGACAAAATAGGATACAAACTGCAAAGTTTCAGCAAAATTGCTTAGAAAATGGTGTTTATGGCTTAAACAACACTTTCTGGGATCGACATCTGGGTGGACTATGAAAAAATATGAACTGATCGTTAAAAGAATACACACCGCATTGTTGCTTTAGTGCAGTACCCTACATTACATTCAAATCTACCACTAAAACAGTGGAATAGATCGAAAGCTGTTGTTCGTGTAAACAAATCATTTACCAACAACAAAAACAACTCTGAATGGTCGAGGGAAAAAGTAATACGGAGGCAGGCGATTGACTTCAGATTGCTCTTACTTGAAAGTAATTCCTATATGTAAATTTGGAATAACTTTCGTATCAGTAGAAGTAATGACAAGTGGACCGCAGGCCAAAAACAACATTTCTGCATCCGAAGAATTGACTAACACCCAACGAAACGCGTCATGCATTGGACGTTGGATTTCAAGGTCGTTTTCCTTTTTACTTAACTATTCAAAATACCTTCCTTCACTTTGAAGGAACTCTTTGATCTTCAGCTCAACTCCACAGTGAGAAAACCATAAAATAACATCAATAACAGATCAACCCCGCATAGGGAAACATCAAACAAACAAAAAAATATTTTGACTGCGATGAACTCTAGCCTAACTAATATACAAATTGCAAAGATTCAGTTAAAATGCTTAGAAAATGTGGTACTTATGGCTTAAATAAGCGTATTTTGAAGCGACCTCTATAGGGTGACTATAACAAAATAGGAACCGATTCGGAAAATTTTTGCTATGATGCATTCATGTCAAAAGAGAATACCAACTGCAAAGTTTCAGCTAAATTTCTTTAAAAATGTGGTATCTATGGCTCAAACTCCCTATCTTTGAGCGAACTCTATGGGGAAGCTATTTCAAAACATTGACCGATATGGTCCATTTGACAGACGGACATGGCTAAATCGTCTTAGAATTTCACGGCAATCAAGAATATATGTAACCTAACCTAACCTAAGAATATATGTACTTTATGAGATCGCAGACAAATATTTCAAGGTGTTGCAAACGGAATGACAAAGTTAGTTAGTAGTACCCCCCTCCTATGGTGGATGGTATAAAAACGGTATGGCAAATACAATTGCTTGATAGCTTAACCCCTGAGATATACACAAGTAAAGATGGATTAAGTTCGTCCATGCCGAATTTTATATACCCTCCACCATGGATCGCGTTGTTTGGTCATTTTGCGTCGAGTAGATGACACTCTTAATATGTGTATAAAAGTTCGTACAAAAAGTAGCTTGACTCGCAGTTTATCCGTAGCTATTACCTTGATATTTTGGTACCTCCCACACACAAAATTTAAAAGAAATGAAATGAAATAGTTAATATCATTAAAACCAAAGACAAATAGAATATAAGAAGACATTCCTTCAGGCCGAAACGTCAAAATCTATCAGTTACGAACGAATAGGAATGAATTGTAACACGCGAAAAAACAGTATTCCGCGAACATAGCTTGAACTTTTTTTGCACTTATTGATTAATATTAATGTTTTAATTGTGACTGTTACAAAAAATTCAGGAAAATTCGTCTGGAAATCCGTGAAAAACCTCACTCGTTGAAATCAATTTCCTATTCGTTCGTAACTGACTATTACCCGCTACAGGAAGAATGTCTTCTTAAATTATGTTGTTTTTGGTTAAAACGGTACACATAAACACTTATAATTTCTATTTGAGATATTTACTGTTCTGCGTAAAATAGTCATATTTGCCAAGCCGAATTTGGTACAAACCACCTGAGCATTTTTCATAATTATGTTTACATAGTAGTAACATTTGTACTATACTGGGTTAAATTTTTTGAAAAAAGCCTAGAATTATTTGTTACTCAAACTCAATTTGTGTAGTTTTTAAAATTTTAATTTCGCGGAAGATACAAATTACCCGTTAAAATGGCATTAGTTATTTTTTGCACTGAAAAAATAAAAATTTAGTATCTCTTTATATTAGATATATCTATATCAAAATAGCAGAAACGTCAAGTAATTTGACAATTCAGATTCGAATTCAGCGTGTCGAAGTCTTCTGAAATCGAGTCTAAGATATCCTATCTGCGATTCTTTGAAATATTGCCCGATTGTTTTAAATCTTGTTTTTTTTTATAATTCGCTTATATTTTCTAAATACAGCCAATCCAAAGTAATTTTGTTAAAAATAAATGTCCGCATTAAGAAAATAAAAATATATTTTTATCGCGTGATTGATAACTGTTGTGGACTTATTTTAGGACAATAACTTTCTAAAATGCCGTTAGAGAAAACAGTTGAATATGCAATCTGTGTGCAAAATTCCGATAATCGCGACAAATGAATCCATTTTGCAATTGTGCTTCACAAGTTGCATACAATTCTTACTCTCGAAGTACATGCCAAATATTAGCAGACTCTGTTGAATAGATCGGAGAGAAAATATAGACAACAAAAAAGTGTCACAAGCAGAATAATGAGGCCATATCTTCCGCGAAAATTTAAATTTTGCAAAACTACACGAAATTGTGTTTTTTTTTGGCGTCACGAATCTACATTCCGATTTTCTTCAAAAAATTCGACAATAAATAATTTAAATCTGTTCTACCCTATTAATTTTTAATTATATTATTTTTTATATCAATTACACTTTGCGAGTCCAAAAATGTAACAGAAAGGAGACCCTTTGGATAGAGCTATTTCGGCCATAGATAGATTTATTTGCATTGGCCGTTTTTCAATGTTATCTCCCGATATTCGGCCACAAAGCTTGATGGGAACTCAAAGTGATTAGTTATCTCGGATGCGATTTTGATGTGGTGGATTCAGTTCAAGAAACGAACTAAAGGGAACCCTTTGGTAATTATTTTTCTCAAAACAGTCGCCCCGCTTCTTACCCCTAAAAAATTGCATTGAAATCTTATCATACATATGTATATGAAAAATAGTACATATCATCGACATTTTAAGTTGGTGTCTTTAAGAAAATTGGAAAAATGCATCCCAAACATTTTTTTCGATATCTCGTTTTTTACATATTCTGATCATGATTCAATAATTGAATCATGATTATGATAGAAAACTATCAGTTTCGAAAATTATGTCAGTTACGCCTTTTCTGAATTTGAGTAAACAACAAAATAATCATGTGCTATTTATCTAAGGATTTCTTAATTCTAATTTACCATAAGATCAAATGATTTATTAAATTATATATATGTATGTATATATATATGGCAAAAGTGTGAATATTCCACTTACGTACTTCGATGTTGGTACACATACATATTTTTTTCTTGCTATATATGTTTGTCTTTCCAAAGCCGATGTTTCAATATATGAGCTTCAATTTACTTCTATGTATGAAATAAGTTTTAGTCATTATGTCGATATCCCTTCCAGCGGTTTACGGATTATCTTCCCTATCGCGTTGGCATTAAAGGCGGATTTGAATGATCACTGACAGTCAGTTTCCAAATGTTTTTGCAATTCATCCATACCGTGCAGCAAATTTGTTTTATAAAAGTATAAATTCTCAAGCAATTGCAAATGAGAACTACCGAAATGATCATATCCCGCCTTCACAATAAATATACCATTGATAATTGGGATCCCATTTCCATTTTCAAAACGTTTTTCCATATGCATTGATATTGCATTTAAGTAATCCAAAAAGGAAGCTGCACAGAGGCTATAGCTTTTCATAATCAATGCAGATGACATCATGTTCGACACATCAACCACTACCAAGGAGGGCAGCAAAGACCACTCATGTAAGTCCATCAACTTAGTGGAAACCTCATCAATTGTTGAATAGTTTCTATGTAAGTAGCGAGGGAATGTTACATTCAGTTTTTACTGCTTTATTATTTTACTTACATCACAATCAAACGTTTCATTTGTTCCTTGGTTATTCTCAACTTCTTTATTGGAGATAATCGGGAGAAATCAAATTTTGTAGAAGTCATTATTAATACCAACGATCCCTTTTGAACTTCTTTAAAGCATATCTGGAATGAAATGAAATTATTGTTATTATTGTAAGATAAATACGTATATTCACAATCGTATTTTGCTTACGTTGTACAAGTCTTTTAAGTAGCTATTTGAATCTTCTACAGCGACAGCGACCAACAAATTGTTTATATTTTTCTGTACCGAATTCATTTTCACATTTTTGTTTTTTGCGGGCCTTTTTCCACTGTGAAGTTAGTGAGAAACGTATCGTAAATATTAATCAGCTGTGATTTGGCAGCCAACACGTATAACGACCTAGTCAAACAGCGATTTTATGACATGTGTGAATCCGTGATTAGTGGCAAACACATATCGTAAAGGTAGTCTAAATTCACACTTGCAATTTTTTTATGCAATTCTCTTTTGAAGTTGCATTTGCGTTCAGACAACGTATTATGTTTCGACAATTTTATTTCCGTCGTTCATTAAAATTTATTAAATTTCATTAAAATGTATGTCAATTAGAATAAAATTTACATATGTTGAACCGAGCACAAAACTACGAATATTAAATAAAAAGGAATGCGGAAATGTTAAAAAAAAATCACCACTTCACAGCGAAAGAAAACACAAAACGCATTGCAAAAAAATTGCAAGTACGGAAGACTTTTTTCTCCCCCTTACCGACTGCGTCCCTCTCCCACAAGCACTGCAATTCAGCGGGGAAAAATTGCAAGTGTGAATACGGACTTAGTTTAGATTCACACTTGCAATTCTGCGGGGGGGAAATTGCAAGTGTTAATATAAACTTAAACATAATAGGATGTTTACATTTTAAGATTGGTTATGAGACTAATTTGGCACATTTTGGCAATGACAATTTTTTTATAATTTTCAATTTGGATTTATTTAGTTGCCACGAGGGAAAATTGTAACAAGTTCAATCATAAAGCATGGTAATATATTCCCACAGGATGAGCAATACTACCGAAATATTTGCAGTGAAGGGGACCCACTTTAAACGATGAACAACCCATAAATCGGTCTTATGATCGCTCTCGATAGAACAAAATGCTATCAATTTCTTTTGCTAATTAATGTTATTTTATCGGTCGAACAGCATTTGTACAGCAAACATGTTTAATTTCAGACCATTTTTTAATTATTTCTCTTTTGTTCGATTTAATTTTTAAGGGAAAAATCTATTTTTATACTGTGCTTCCAACTAACTTGTACTATAAATGTGTATCTGTTATGTTGCACAATAAATCGTAAGTCAAATCAAGCCGAAAAGCCGCCGACCCATTTTTGGACAAACCGCCGCCGCCGACAATTTTGCCTCGGCTTCGTTCTCTGGAACAGCCTACCAGTGTTACCGTTGTGCGACTAAAGGGGCAGTTTTGCCCCTTTTTTTCAGCCGTGATACTTTTGCGCCCCTTTTCTTTTGGGATACTAAATGTGCCACTTTTCACATTTTTGGTGCCACTTTTGTAAAAAATTATATTTTTGCACTATTTAAACAGCATTTTACGTACTAATTTACGTAAATAACGTATGAAGAAAATAAATTGCCAAAAAGTAATGATAAATAAAAAAATAAATGTAAAATACATACATATATGATATTTCATATATTTACTTAGATAGTAGGCGTGTTTTCGTTACACCATAAGTGCTTAATTTGTATGGGGAGCTAAGCACTTTTAAGCACTATTAGTTCCCGATGAAGTTTGGTGCTTGTGTTCATGTCTTAATCGAGTATGATGTTGCCAGATTGGGCACCCTATATTTAGCAATATGGCATCCCATTTTTGGAGAGATTTTATCAATTATTGTGAATTAACGGGAAGAAGAAGAACAAAAATGGGAAATTATTTTAATATTTGCAAAAGAGTGTAAACAATTGAACATAGAATAGTAAATATATGTTTTATAAATACTTTTCACGAATTTTTTGTCTGTTTCGCACAGTTCTTTCTTCGCAACTCATGACACCATTGCTACCAGATAGTGAAAATCCGCCACTTATTGCTTATGTGCCAGTTAGTGGAAGTCAGTTGTTTTCGTTGCAAAGTGCTAAACTAAAAGTGCTAGCTTGTAACGAAAACATGCCTAGTATACATCACAAAAAAGTTTTGGGTAGCTTTTTTAAATTTGTTTTAGAGTACAGGTACTATTATCGAAATATTTTGCATAACCCGATCACGTCCATTCCGATATATAGATATAACAGATGCCGTTCGGAAATTCGTAGTTAAAAGCAGAAAATTATATATATCAGGTCCACATGAAAATTGCAGCAATTCAGCAATAAAAATAATTTAGCGCTTTGGATTTCATTATAATAAGCTCTGTGACAAGGCCCATAAAATTTAATGTCATGTACACATATAGTTTTTTTTTTATAAATTTCTTTAAAAACTTGTAGAAAATGTGTACAAGTTTTAATTTTATTGTATATTGCCTTATATAAGAACCTTAAAAAGCGTGCCACTTTATTTTATGAACGTGTGCCCCGTTTTTCGGAAAAATCCCCTTTTTGTGCCCCTTTCTGAAATTTTCCAACGGTAACACTGCAGCCTACAAAATTCTGATAAAAAAATTCAACACACTGTTCAGGTGTGTAAAGCTATGTACAGACGGCATTATCACGATGTCCAAATGAACATGATCGAACCGATTGTCTGGGACATCTATCTTGTCTGGAGTAAGGCGGTTGTGTCTGGTGATTTTTGCTCTTTGGCACGATATGCAATTCCGAGACCAATTTAGAATTTGTTTCTTCATTCCAGCACGGCCGCCAGGATGTGAAAGATTATGAATTTAATTGAAGATTTGTTGACGTAGTGACTCAGGAACATACATGCGAACATATCCTGTGGATACTTCACAGTATACTGATGTCGTATCAAAATGTACTATTTGAAGTTTTAAAGAATTTGCGCCATCCAAAATAGTTTTCAACTCTTGTCCATCTCTTGAGCTGATTGGAGTTCCATTAGAGTGACTGCTGTTGGCATTGAAATTGCGTTAAGGCGGGGCAGTGCATCCGTCACTGCGTTTTGAGAACCCGACAAGTACAAAATTTCTGTCGTGAATTGCGAAATGAAATCAAGGTGCCTCAATTGTCGAGGCGAGGCTTTTTCCGGTTTTTGCGAAAATGCATAGACGAGCGGTTTGTGATCGGTCCGAATTATGAAATGTCTTGCCTCCAGCAAATGGCGAAAATATCTTATGGCCTCGTAGATAGCAAGCAACTCTCTGTCATATGTGCCATAATTTCTCTCTGCCGCAGATAATTTTCGGGAGAAAAAACCGAGTGGTTGCCAAATTCCATTTGCTTTTTGTTCCAACACAGTTCCAATGACGATGTCTGATGCGTCGGTTGTAAGGGCCAAATATGAATTGGGTGCTGGATGAGCTAGCATAGTTGCTTCACGAAGGCTGCGTTTACAAGATGCAAAGGCATTTTCAGCTTCAAGTGTCCAAGGAACCTTCCTCTTATCATTTTTCTTGGAGTCCTTAAGGAATTCATTGAGTGGTGCCTGTAGCTGAACGGCATGTGGAATGCAACGACGATAAAAATTGACGACACCGAGGAATCTGCGAAGCTCGCAAATAGTTTCAGGTTTGGTGTAATTTTCAATAGCGGCAACACGATCTGTTGGAGGTGTACAACCATTGCCGTTGATGATGTAACCAAGAAACTGTACTTCAGATTATCCAAATTTACATTTATTGATGTTGATTGTTAGACCGTATTGTCGAAGGCGGTCAAAAATCTGCCGTAAATGTATTTGGTGTTCTTCAATAGACTCAGACATAACAATCATATCGTCAATATAACAATAAACAAAATCAAGACCTCTTAAAACGGAGTCCATAAACCTCTGAAAGGTTTGTGTGGCGTTTCTCAACCCGAATGGCATATATAAAAATTCCACAAGTCCAAAAGGGGTGCACACAGCTGTCTTTTCGATGTCTTCCGCAGCCATTGGTATTTGGTAATAAGCCTTAAAAAGGTCAAGTGTAGAAAAAACTAACTTACCATATAATTTCTCACAAAAATCGTTGATGTTGGCAAGTGGGTATCTGTCAGGCACAGTTTTCGAATTCAGCTTTCGGTAATGTGCACACGCTCGCCAACCGCCATCTTTTTTCGATACCATATGGAGCGGACTAGCCCAAGGACTTTTGGAGGGACGACATATACCATTGTCCAATAGGAAGTCAATTTCCGCTTTAGCAGCTGCAAGTTTCTCTCCAGAAAGTCTTCGTGGGCGGTCTGAACAGGGTTTCCGATTGTTTCGATGTTGTGAACAATAATTGCATCACTCGTCGATTTACGCGTCAAAGTAGTAGTTGTGATGTTAATAAACTCTTTCAGTAATTCATGGAATGGTCCTGTCGATGGCTATAATGTTGAAATACTAAAATCTTTGGTTTTACGAATTTCCCCACGACTTGTCAAATGTGTTGTATTATCGATGAGGCATTTCCGTTGTAAATCAATCATCAAATTGTAATGAATTAGAAAGTTTGCCCCCAAAATGGGCGACAAAATAGTCTCAATTCAATTTTTTCGCTGCTCTGAGCTCTTTCGGTCTGCCTCCCTCGACGATATCTCATGATGTAAAGAGGCCCTATCGAAGGCCAGATTCACACAAGACAATTTTTTCCAAGCAAGTGTCAAAGCTTTTAGGAGAGAGAGGCAGAGAGCTCTTTCGGTCAAATGTCATTTTATTTGTGATCAAATAAAATAGTACTGAAACTTTCATGAGGATACGTTGGTACTTTTGAAAGTGAAAAGGTACTGAAAAAAAGTAATAAAGTACTAACTTTTTCCATCCCTGCTTGTTGTTCGACATTGTTGCGAAAAGGATTTTACGTACGATTTAGAAACAAGTAAGAAAGTTTCAGTCGGGTAAACCGACTAAGGTATACCCTCACTTTGTGAGTAATGTAATATTGAATATTACTCGAATTATTCTGTCAATTTGTGTGGGAGGTACCAGAAGGGGTTTATCAAATACACCTTTTTTTTTGCTGAACATTAGATACTTTAAATGCATTGCACTGTGCCGACTTATAAGCATTTATGTGCACTGGTATAAACGTTATGAGACATTAAATTGTGGTATGATGTGGGCATTTTGTGTGGGAGGTACAAAGAGGGGCGTGGCAATAACGCCCATTTTTCACAGGGCTATAGACACTATAAAAACATTACACTGTACAAAATGTCAAGTATTTTTATACACTGGTTTTAATGTTATAAGCTGTTAACTTTTGGTGCAAAAAGGTACCTTTGTGTGGGAGGTACCAAAAGGGGCGTGACAACAACACCCATTTTTCCCTGGACTGTAGGCAATATAAAAGCATAATACTCTACAAAATTTCAAGTATTTTTATACACTGTTATTATTGTTATAAGCTGTTAACTTTTGGTGCAAAATGGTGCATTTGTGTGGGAGGTACCAAAAGGGACGTGGCGACTTCGCCCATTTTTCTCGAGTTGATAACGACTAATAAGCTAATACTATGTGTGGAATTTCAAAAGATTCGAATAAGTAGTATAGCAGTTATTAAAGAATCAATATTTCACAACATTTTAACCATTTGTGGGGGAGGTACTAGAAGGAGTGGACCAATATGGCCCATCTTCGAACTTAGCCGGAGATAGAAAAAAATATTACCACATACCAAATTTGAGGTCAATCGGTTACTCCTTTCGAGAGTTATCGACAAACAGACGGACGGACATTGCTCATTCGACTTAAAATGACCCAAAACGGATTTCCTCCGAACATACTTAGGGTCTTAGATCACTCCTTCGATGTGTTACACTTTTTTCCGTAGCAAATGATATATACCCTCGTCACACTAAAGTGAGGGTATAAAAATTGGGATAGGATCAAATGCAAATTCTCACTGGAAAGTCACGTGACAGTTCGTATAAATGTAAACCGGCCTTAAAGCACGGTACTATGTTCCCGTTTCACGGTGAAATCCCATACAAAAACCAAAGTTGTGAAAAAATTAGTGAAATTTTTTCATTTGTGGTACTGTGTTTATTTCAACGTGAGAAATTGACATTTTGCGCCGCTGCAAATTAATTTAACGCCGCAACAAATTGAAGCCGCCAGCATTGTACTCCTATTTATTTATATTTATATTTGTCCGCGAGAACTTCAACTGTTGTAAATATTATCAATAAAATTTCCTAATAAAGAATACTAAATTAAATTATTTGAAACAATGAAGACTAATGAAAAGCTTTGGAACGGATAATAATTATGTGTATATGGAATAAACGAGAAGAGCGACATTCCGATTGGATAGCAAAGCAAAAAATGTGCAAAACACTGGACGGACATGTAACTATATGTAATAATGTGAAATTTGTCTTGTAATTATGTACA
Source organism: Eudasyphora cyanicolor (assembly GCA_963930755.1). NCBI lineage: Eukaryota > Metazoa > Arthropoda > Insecta > Diptera > Muscidae > Eudasyphora > Eudasyphora cyanicolor. The sequence continues at coordinate 94,467,424 of OZ005736.1, read as the reverse complement.
TTTACGTTTGTATGTTTAGAACAATCGTGACGAAAAGCCTGGAAAAATATTGTGGACGTCTATCGCTGCCGAACCAGTAAGACAATGGAATTGGGTAGTGCCTGTGATCATGTTTTTAAATGGTTATAAAGAACATACTGAGTTCTTGCCAACCATAGAAGTTGGAAGAAGAAATTCCGTTTATGGATGGAAGTATAATTTGTATAAGTCAACAAATATAATGCAAATCCTTAAAAATAATAATAAAACATATTTTTCGGTTCATCAAAACATCATTTAATTTATTTATATTCGTACAACAGTAGGAAATTATTTTGTTATTAGCAACATTGTATTACGCTGGCTTCTGATGCCTCACAAGCATCGCCATCATATGTATAACATTAGCACAATTATCTTCAAAAATATTTCCTTTCTGCAATTTAAATGAAATATTTTCTAAGTCGGCATTATTTCATTTAATTATTTGTTGATTGTTTATAATTTAAACTCGTGTTTGTTTTCAAGAAAAGCAAAAAGGAAAAAAATGCACATGCTTACACACACACATTCATATAAAAGTGACATTTCGACACACACACTTCAAAAATGTAATGCGACCTTAGAAAAAAAGCGTTCCATTTTTCAACTTGAAATAACATTTTGTGGAATTTTTTCAAGCTGAAAAAACATAGTACCCACCTTAAGAATAAAAAAATTTTATTGTTTGTTTTCAAAATGTCACATACAAAAAGTGCAGCCTAGTTAAAATTTTTATGCGTACAAAATTTGTATTTTTTATCCCCGTTACCGGGGATAAAAGGTTGTTTAAACGTATATACGTTTATTTTGTATGGTTAAAGTATATACGGGAGGAAAAGAAAGCAGCTAATATTATGTTTTCTTATTTAGAGATTGTTCTACACTTGTGATAGAATTTATAAGACAAACAAGTTGACAACAGGAAAAATCGTATAATTGACCAATTACTATTTTGCAACATTTGTTATGTTGAAATTAAATGTTGACATTTATGTTTCATTGAAAATAATCAGCCAATCAAACGCAAAATGTATACCAACCATTTGAAACACAGAACAAAATCTAATTGGACGATATATCACTCTTTACAATGTCTTCCAATTGGAATGAGTTAATTGGCCAGTTACATTCTTCTATTGACTTTACGATGATTTTCACGAAAAATAAAAGTTGCAAACAGGATGTCGTTAGTCGTACTAGACACGAGACAATTTTTTCCAAGCAAGTGTCAAAGTTTAAAGGAGAGAGAGGCAGGGAGCTCTTTCCGCCTGCCTCTCAAATTACAAATTTGACACTTTTTTGGAAAAAATTGCCTTGTGTGAATATCGACGTACATGGTCTAACAATCTTACAAGGTATACTAATGTGTAAACTGTCAATTATCAAATGGCAAAAAATACACGAAATGCTCCAACTTGTTTTAAGATGCAGTTTGGTAATATGAATGTTAGGATTATTTCCCTTATTTTCTTATAAAAATTGTGTTTGTGTCATTATTACATTGGAAAAAAGCGTCAACATAGAAAAATCGCAAATGAAAAACGCGTTGTACACATTGACATCCGTGCAACCTTGTTTTGCAGAGTTGCATTTACGTCTCAAAATGGCGTCACGTAGCTAAATATTCACCACATCTCATGAAAGACATGACAAAAGAAAAACAGAAAAAAACCAAGAAAATTTTTTTTCGTGTGTAGAGGAACCAAAAAATAAGATCTATTTTAATTCTTACAATTTTTTACTCGAATTTTTCACCATAATTTGTACAAATAACGCATAAATTTCAGCGCAAATTCGTTCTCAACGAACGGGTAATAAAATTGCGTTTATTATTTGATTATTCTAAACAATAAATTTGGGTTAAAGAAGAAATGGCCAGCAGCTAGAAAGATAGACGTTGTCGTCTTCTCTACGTACTAAAAAAATCTCAAATCTCTCAATTGACGTGAAAAATCAGTACAGCGCTTTGAAAGTAGAGAAAACACGTTCCAGTAATCGGGGGCCAATAATATTCCCATAGCCATACACCATAACAGACGGACGTCTGTGCTTCTGCTAAAGACGGGCTCGGTCTTTATTTATTAAATTTTGTAAATTGGAATTGTTTCAAATTTCATTTGCTTATTATTGCGGCGGCGGGGTAATGAGAAATAAGGTGTAACCTCTTTTTTACGCTACAAAGAAGAAGAAAACCTACAAATATTATAACATTTGCAAAATTTCCGGGGCCTGCGAGAGGAAACTCGAAACGGAAAACGGCGGCATTTGGGCCAGCCTAATTTGACAAGAAACGCATCGTCGTCTACAAGGCCTTACGAGAAATTTTGCAATTTTCAAAAAGAAACAAATCTGATCGAAAAATCAGCCAAGGAAATAGACGGCCCAGCAACAAATTTTCAGTCATTGTACACTGAAGAAACCCCAACCAACCAACCAGAGCATTGATCGTGGGACGTCGTCGTTAATCGGAAAAAGGAAACTGGCGTAAACTTTGCATTGATGGTAATGCATGCTAGAAAACCGCAACGCATGAACGATGGGTAAATATCTATTTAGTTTTATAAATTTTCTTTATTTTCATCATCGGCTGCAGGCAACATAATCGGCATTTTCCCCATTTAAATAAGGCATTTTTTTATCACAATTTTGCTTTGTTTTTCTTATTTCACCTCAAACTAGTGCTGCTGTCAATTCTTTCCATTTTTTCCCGTATACACCACCACCTTGGGCAGCTCTGTAGCAGAGCTGTCAACTAAGTGGAAAATACAAAAAAAGAAGAGACAAATAGCAGCAGCAACAGAGCAAGTATTAATATTTGAGGAGGAAAAAATTACAAGAACTTTGTCTAAACATTGCTTGTCGTTTTTCCTGGTGTAAACAAAATTTATCTTCAAGTTTTCCTTGAGAAAGGGAAAGTTTTCGGTCTCTGGGTGTTTTGTGCTGATAGGGGGGAGTTCTGAATTCTTTTGACTTTTGTGCAGTCCTAAACTTCCTCCGCCGCCGTTGCGGTTTGTGTGAGGTTTCCTTTGCTTTGCTTAGCCATCAACGGTAGCAGCAGCAGTACATCTATTTTATATCTTTGTTGGTTGAGAGTATCCCCATTCGTTCGTCGTTTTTTTCTTAAATTCTCCGTTCATCACACAACATTCAGAGCCATAAGTATGTGTGGAGTCTGTGTATATCTATAATAATTTTGATTACTTCTGCCTTTGTGCCGCACCGCAATTTCAGTTTTCTTTCTGCTGCTTTGTGGTGAGTGTGTATGTGTGTGCAGTTTTTTAATACAAAATTCTGCTGCCACCTTCGTGGCAGCAGGTACTTCTACAAATGTGGACACCTCTATCTGGTACCTCTACAAATGTGGACACCTCTATCTGGTACCTCTACAAATGTGGACACCTCTACATTACATTCACTCTCACCATTGTCATTGCTTTCAAACAACAATTGCTCGCTAAAAACAAACCAGCTGATTTTTAACTTGCATGTTTATTTGCGAATATTAAAATTGCTATAATTAAACAGTTAATTCGGGCAAATACATTTGTTGGTGCTGTGGTAAGAAATCAGCAGCTGGTCTTCTTTATTACAGGAGCAGTGAAAGTAATTCTTTATTCGATTTTATAATTAAGGACCGCATAAGAAGATACTTACTGCATATTATTGCTAATTTTTTTAAAGTCAAGTGTTTAGTGTGAGATGTTCAGTCAAGAATTGCAACATGCCGCCACAAACGTCCGGGTCCCCCAATACATGTCCCTTTTTCGTTCCGAACAATTATTCTTCTTACGGAGGTTGCATCAGGATTCAATGCACGAACGAAGTGGTGGTGCATCCACAAGACACGTCTTATTTGCCTTTCTTGTTAAATTAACTTTTTTATGCAGCCTCTCTATGTGCTCTCTGCTCTGTTTCCCTTTCGTTGCAAATGTTGTAAATCTTTCTTGCTTTTTTTTTATCAATTAAATTTTGTTCTATTCGTGTTATTATTTCGTCAAAAATGTGTGGGCATCGCCGCTTGCTTTGGGGTCATTGCAGTGCGAAACAAACGATTGCATTTATGTTGGCGTATTTCCATATGATGATAGAAGAACAACTGTGTATTTCCATTTATGTGCTCAAACAAGTGTGATATCAAGTGATTTTAATTACAATGATAGTGACTTTCTTCCCATTCGTCTGCGTCTTCTTATCTGCTATTATTTTGATATTGTGACAATGAATCCAATAACTAAACATGAGTTCCAAAACTATTCATATATGATATGAATTGCTATAGATAAAGAAATAGTTGTTGCTTGATATTGGATGGTATCCAATTGGATAATTATTGATACATAGTCGTTCTTCAGAACTATTCCATCCATCTTGGAAATTTGTCAATGTGTGAAAGAAAAGAAAAGCGTGTCCTTGTTTCCAGTTGAAATCTTTATGGGAAACATCCACACGGAGCTGGCATCTAAGACGGCTACCGAGATGAGAACTCTTCGTGGCAAAACACACTCTATGAACCATAAAAACCGTTTCTGACATGTCTGGAACGGGGAGTCTATCTGCTTATCTCTCGACCTAATAATTAACAAAACTTATGTAGTTAGAAGCTTGTTGTTGTAAGGTCGCCATCTATCCATTGCGATTTGACCGCATACCGCGGTATCACCTCAGCAGGTTTTGCTTCGACAACTGCGAATCTTGTGTCTACTTCCCCTTAGTTTGTCACACTTGCTGTTTGGGGGAGCTTCTGGCTTCTGAGGTCTTGATTGCCTCTACGTAGTTCATATCCCTTCAATCTTCATTTCCTCCTCGCTATTTCCCTTTCCAGTTTCATAACAAAGGCGTTTGTTGCTTATTCTTCGCGGCCAAAATATTCTCAGTATTATGCAGAGGCACATGAATACCTGTTGAAGGTTGATTTCGCATGATGTTTTAATTTTGTAAGTTCTGACATGTAGTTTTATCTTCAGACATTTTTTCAATTGTTCGACGGACTGCCTAGCGATATTAAAGCGATGTTTCACATCTTTTGATGCTACCGAGGTAGCAAAATGTTTCGACATCACAATTATGTTGATGTAGTCTAAGGGGTTCTATATTCGTCATGTTTGCTCTCATAGATTTAGTTTTGGTTTCATAGATTCGGATCTCATAGATTTGGTTTCTCATGGAAGTATGAACACTTAAGTCAGTCGATAGGCCTGTTGTGCGCTTCTTATTAATAATCTTATTCAACCCTCAAAATTTATAGAAAATCGGTACTAGACAACTGTTTCGCTATTTTTTTTGAGCCATCACTGCCTATTGACTTCACTCACTCTTCGTGACAACGAACAAACACATAACTTAAAGTTATCTGCGCTTTGTGGCCAAGCTGTTTTCCATTCACTCCGCTGTGTCCTGACACCCAGAACATATGCAGTTGCCCATAGGCTGAGATTTGAAGCTTTCGGGCTTTATTGATTGCCATTTGGCGATTTGTGAAGATGTTAGCATCTTTAGGCTTTGTGATGTTACTGAATTTTGGAATTTCGGTTGAAATACCGAGTTATGATGTTCAACCTCTGTTTTGAGGTTGAACATCCTACTTTCTAATTTCCTCGCTTTTTCGTAGACACCACATGCGTTGAAATTTTTGCAAGTTCTTAGGTTGCACTTTTTTGTCAACCACACAACTGAGGCGTATGTTATTATTGGTTTAATCACGCTCGTGTGAAGCCTGTGTGTCATACTCAGACTTAGTCCCCATTTTGAAGCTATAAGTCTGCACAACGACCAACATATGTGACCCTTGGTGGCTCTTTCTTCTATGTAATCCTCTCAACCCAACTCAATTTGCGGTCCAAGATTACTCCCTAAGTATTTCACTTTGTTAGATATTGTTATTATCTTATTCAGGATACGACGCTCTGCGATCTCCTTTTTCCTCGTAAATATACATATGTATATCCTACTTTAATCCTCTTGGCTGTGCCCATTTATATGTTATCTTAAGTTCTTCCAGCTCTTCTACATAATAGGCTCCATAAATTTGTGACCAATACGAATTAAAACTCTCTGGGAATGTGGCAACCTCAATGGAATGTCTTCTAAAGGGAGTTATAAACTGGGTAGGCTTGGCACGACAATTAAACAGTCGTATGGTGCTGTGTAATACCTGTTTACATATAGAGCAAGTGTTCCAAGAATTGCCATCACAAGTCTGTGTCGTCGAACGGGCAAACTCTGTTTTTTTTCTCCTACTTTTATTTGCAATCTATCATTATAAGATAATAAGCAATTCGTATATTAGATAAATACATTAGTAAATAATTACATGTTACTTGAATTCTTAACATGTAGAGGAGAAGTCAAACTCTTTGTCTTCGTGTAAATGGTCCTCTGGAGGAATTAAGGGACACATTGCCACAGTTCTCAGGATGCTATTCCGACAGGTCTGTTTGTTAATCTCTCTCGAATGTGAGATGATTTGGAGGCTGTCAATTTCAAGTTCTGTCAAGTGCACATCCTTTCATATGTCTGTGGTTTCCTGGAAAAACAGCACATCTCAAAAAATCTAAATGTTCAGGAGAGCCAAAATTTGTTTTCTCTCGCAGTACATTTTATTTATTTTATTTATTTATTTTATTTATTTTTATTCAATATTTAACCGAGCCATAGGCCATATATGGTTATAAATACTACAGAAACAAGAAATAATAATAATGGATAAACATTTAAAAACTTAAAATAAACTTTAAATAAAAATGAATGTAAATAGTAATATAGTAATGAATGTAAATAGTATATAGTAATGTTATAGTAAATGTGCATAGTTGAGTGTTGGAAACAGATACCAATACCAACATCAGACATATGGGTCGATAGATAGTGATTAGCTGAATACATTTATCCCGATTTTGAATATTTCTGGCATAGTCGGACGGGATGCCAACGCCGCCGGAGATATCTCCCCACCTTGTGGAACTCCCTCTTTTAGTCTACGGATTTCCGACCTCCTACTTCTGCATTCCACATAGCACTGGCTCCCAGACATATAGTGTGTCATCTAGTCACACGACCTATTATGTTTAAGACCAGGTTGTTATTGTTGTAGCAGCTTGAAGACCGCTGTTAATGTGTGTGTTTATGTCATACACAGCAGTTGTACATAGTTCTATGCTCGACAATTGGAAATGTTCTGGTAATAGACAATTGGAAAATGTCTAGTCAGGCTCAGGAAGGGAAGCGGGATCTTTGTTATTGGCTGGAAAAAGGACATCAGTCTGTATAGAATCCTTCACTTGTATTTTTACCTGGTTTCAGTAACGCCACCACCCGACCCTTTTTATCCCCTCATTTGAGCAATGTCCGTCCGTCTGTGTGTCGGTATGTCTGTCTGCTGCCTGGTGCGCACGATAACTCGCGAAAGGATTGACCGATTGACTTCAAATTTGGTACGTCGAAATATTTTTCTCTATCTCCGGCTAAGTTCAAAGATGGGCCATATTGGTCCACTCCTAGTACCTCCGCACAAAGGGTTAACATTTAGAGAAATATTGATTTTTTAATAACGTCTATACTACTTACTCGAATCTTCTGAAATTCCACACATAGTATTAGTTTATTAGTCGCTAAAACTTGGCGAAGTTACCACGCCCCTTTTGGTATCTCCCACACAAATGGTCCTTTTTGCACCAAAAGGTAACAGCTTATGGCTTAAATACCAGTGTATTCAAATAGTTGAAATTGTGTACAGTGTAATGTTTTTATAGTACCTAGAGTCCAGAGAAAAGTGGGCGTTATTGGGCTGACATTTCTTAGTTATTCATTCCTTTATACCTATGTATGTCGTTAGATTTTACAGGGAATTCGCATTCAATTAGAATAACACCTAAATTAATCTGTTGTATTTCCTCTCCGCATTTTCAGTTGCTCCTCAGTAGTATCCATAACATATTGATCAGTGTTAATACATTTCTGTGTTCCCATTTTCGATATTCATAAACTCGAACTTCAGGCTTATATTATGTTCTTTAGTGAGAATCTTATTTTAACCACAGCAGAAATTATTACTCCAAGCTGCTGCTTGATATCAAGGAAGCGATATCCATGTAGTGCGGTATATATCGTTTGATGTGACCCATGGTGATTAAGTTTTGTATTTTGTCCTGAAACGGTCTCATTTTATTCTATGCATGATGCATGAGCTATTTTAATAAAATGTATATCATGAATAATTTTTTACACGGCATATTTGACGACGTACACAAGGACTTCAGTAGGTCGAATGTAGCCTGCCTTTTTCCTTTCCGATTTGCTAATTGGATTAACATAATTATGATAAAACTATCTCCATTTGTCAGGTTTCTTAAAACCAGTTGCGAGCACATGAAGCCTATACCTTTGTCTATCCTTTTGGAGAGGGATATCGATACCTCCATTTTAAAACATGCTAAGTCGACTTGCCATGTTTTTTGGAAGATTCCATTTTTATTTTCTAAATATTCCAAATTATATTCATCTTTGTTGGATGTGAGAACACCTCCTCTGCTGGTTGACTGGATTGACACAGTGCTGAAAGGCAGGTTCATCAACTCAACTCTAGCAGAGGGTTCCATTAGGAAGACAGTGACTAGAGGTACACCGCAGGGAGGGGTTCTATCTCCTCTCCTGTGGCTTCTTATCATAAACGGGGTACTCAAATCGTTCGAGGAAGATAGAGTGAAAGTTGTCGCATATGCCGACGATGAGTTTATCATGGTGGGACAATTCCTCTCAACCATTACTGATCTTATTCAATGTGCTCTTAGGATGCTGTCTAGATGGGCAACGGCGAACGGGCTAGGAATTAATCCAACTAAGACAGAGCTAGTACTATTCACTAGGAAAAATAAGATAGAATTTGTCCATAAACCCATTATCGACAGGCGGAGTTGAAAATGTCCCCTAAGGCTAAGTTCCTTGGCGTCATACTTGATCAGAAATTAAACTGGAAAAGAAACACTGAAGAAAGAGTCAAAAAGGGACTGAATGCAATCTACTCCTGCAGAGGTTCCATAGGTAAAAGTTGGAGGCTCCGCCTAAGTGCAATCTACTGGATTTACACCGCGATTGTGCGTCCCATCCTGGAAGGCAACTGGATGTAGAAACCAGCTAAAATATTTAGAGAAAATTCAATGAATCGCTACTCTATTCATAACCTGCGCGATAAGGAGTACACCGCAGGCGGCGATGAACTCTTTACGAAACCTTCAACCGTTAGGTCAATATATTAAGAGTAGCGCCACCAAGTTTGCTATTAGACTCCGCGAATCACTTATGTGGCGCAACTCAGACTGCGTTAGAGAACTTACATCAAAGTGGCAACGGAACACCGAGGAGTACTGTCGTCTCTGTACAGACGAAGAGGAACTCGTAACGTTCGAGCACCTTCTTTGCCAATGTCCTTTTCTTTCTAGGAGAAGAAAAGGAAAGGAAAAGGAAGTAAAGTCACCTAGGTAGCGGTCTACCTATGTGACTTTACGATCGAAGAGCTCGAAGCTCTGTCATCGCATAAAATCGTCAGTATCCTCAATAATTATATCAGTTGCCTGAAGTGGCTGGGAATGACAACCGCTGATCCATCTGCCTAAACGGCATTGACTGTTGCAAAAACTTTTCTGCCCTCTCCTCTTTTAATTCAACATATCTTTTTTCCGATCTTCTCACTTCTTATTGGGGCCCCCCTCCAGCCCCTCTAATTTTTCAATCTATTATTTTTTCTACTGCTTCTCCAAATCTTTAATTCATTTTAGGATTAACACAATGGACCTTTCGGTCTCCAAGTGGAGTAGTGCACTCCAAATTGGTAGTGCACTACGCTTTTTTAACCTAACCTATCCGTCAACCCAATCAAAAGTTATTTATAAAACAGTACAGGCCATTCGATTTGCGATATAAAGGAATTCCATGGAGGTGTCGATATGTCTATCTGCTTTGTTTGAACTGATTGCAGTCTTTAGCAGCATATTTTAATTTTCCCCTTGTGATACTCTTGTTCTAGATCCCATTTTAATCTTATTGTGATTTCGATTCTGAAAAAATGTTGCCCCGTCGACTCGAAATTTTGAAAAATATTTGCCCATTTTGGATGGAACATATGCAGTCCCTCGAAATAAACTTATCTCCTATATCAAAATTCCAAAATGTGGTACATAACTCCAGATTTCGGGAAAAGGGCAACGGAAATGTTGCACTTTATTGCAGAAAAGATATCGCCATTATATTATCTTCTTTATAACTATTTCATTTCATTGTTTGATTTACTCTGCATCTCAGTGCGGTCCATATCATTGTCTGGTTTATAGTATCAAATGCCCTATCGAAATCGATAAATGTTTAATATAAGGTAGTTTTGGGCTTTGGTGTGTTCTGACACATATAGTAAAATTTTATGGCCAACATTTTTGTAGAACATTTAATCCCCGCCTTTCCTATTGTTTTTTACAATTTCTTAAAATCGGTCCAAAAATTACAGTTCTGTGGGGGTGCTAGAGGGTTAATATGTTCCACAAAAATATTGATCTTAATATTTTCTATAAAGTCGCTGAACATACCCTATACCAAAAACCATGTGATACTTGTTTTAAAGAAAAATTACAAAAATATATCACCATATTTACATTTAAACAAAACAAACGACTTGTTGCTAACGCCACAGACCTTAAATTATACAGATGTGCCATCAGCCAGAAACGTCAAAATCTATCAGTTACGTACGAATAGGAATGAAATGTCACACGCGAAAAAACACTTTTCCGCGAACATAGTTTGAACTTTCTTTGCACTAATCAATTAATATTAATTTTTTAATTGTGACAATTACAAAAAATTCGGGAAAATCGGTCCGAAATCCGCGGAAAAACTCGCTCTTTGAACACCTACTCGTTGAAATTTCTATTCGTTCGTACCTGATAACTAACTCGCTCCGGGATGACATATCTTATTATTCATTATTTTTGGCTAACGCAGCATTGTTTGAACTAACGATTTAATTTTTCGGTTTGTATTTTTCTACTAAGTTACGATAAATTTGTGCACAGTGGTCAGTGTCAGTCCTATAGTTAATTCTTACGTCAGTAGGTACATTAATTATGTGCAGCATTTCCAGAGTATATCTTTTCTTGTAATTGTTCTCCTGTGTCAATATGTCAACGCCATTGAAATGTGGCTCATGTCCCGTCAGAGTACAATGTGCTGCTAGAGCTGTTTTTTGCTCCAAAGGTTTACAACTTGCTTTATGGTCAGATTTATGTTCTAAATTTTTTGTTTTTAATTTACTTTTTGTTGTGCCAACGTATACCTTTTGGTATATGTTGGTCTTGTCCCCATTATATTTTATCTTATATACTAAGTTCGATTTGTCCTCTTTTTTAATTTTCGATTTTGTCCTACTGAAAAAGTTATTTACTGTATTGTTTGTTTTAAGCGCTAGTTGATACTTGTCGTTATTGTTAATATTGGATTTGGAGAATCTTTCTGAAAAACCTGCGATGTATGTTGAGGTTTTGTATATTTTCGCCATTTCTTCTTTGGTTTCCATTACTTTTGTTGATTTCTCCTTCACGTGTCTTATTAAATCGTCAATAGTGTTTTTGGCCTATTCTTAATATGTGGCGTATCTTGTCTTCATTATCTTTTTGATATGCTTCGTCACTGATATTTAGGACTCTGCTGATGAAATTTGTAGCCGTGTTCATTTCTATTCGTCGGGGATGTTTCGAGTAGTCATTTATTAATCGTCCAGAAGCTGTCGTTTTTTGGTACCCATTATATTTCAGCATGCCGCTTTCTCTATGGATTATTGAGCCAAGATATGGCAACATTCCATTGTAAACTGTAGTTGTCTATCGAAAGTGTTTCGAGTCTGTAATGTATGTATCAATTGTTTTAATGTGAATTTTTAGTTAAATCTCTTTCTGGCTGGGGCCTTCAATTGCATTAGTGTTTTATATGATTTTTTTAATGTAAATGTTATTAAAATTAAATTAAATAGTTTTAAGTTAAATCTTCTTATGTATTTTTTAATGTTATTGTTTTAATCTCTAACTTATATTTTTATATTGTAAAACTTATTAAACGCAGTTGCCTTCAGTAATGCTGCCAAATTGGCCTTATTGGCTTGTGCATTGCAACGTATGAATAAAATGAAAATGAAATGAAATGAAATGAAAGTGTTTCGAGTCTGTAATGTTGTGTCCACCTGAGTTCTCTTAACAATACAGAATTTGTCATCTACATATTTGGTCAAAATTCTGGGTTTGTTTTTTATTTAAAAACATTGCTTTTGGTTTGTTTATTTCTAAAAGTACATATCGCTCATTCACTTCGAGTGACATAACTCAAAATTTAAAAATTTTCAGGTTGTCTTACAGAAATGCGAATTTTGCAAATGTCCATAAATTAATCTCAGCGAAATTTAGTTTATATGTAAACAAACATATCTCGGATTATTTCAGCGTTTTTAAACAACTTATTTCATGTTACCTAACTTTTTATACGCACTTCATGTTACACATCTTGACAAGAGTTATATAACTCTTGAAGTAAGTGAGCGATATATCCTCTTTCATTTGTGCATATGGATGTTATTCTTATTCACCAAACATTGCGTAATACGTAAAAATGCAAATGTATTTAAATTACTTGCAATGGTACCCTTTCCATTCTCTGATGTCAATGCTCAACTTAACTACATTAAAAAATAATATTTAATAACATTTTATTCTATCTAATTTCAGCTACTTTGAGAAGCACCAATCTCATTCGTATCAGGTGAGTTTAAAATTGTAATTGTATTCAATGCTTGCATAGCTTTGTTTTTTTTTTACTAAAAACGCTTTTATTATTTTGTAATTCGATATCATTTACATTAATTGGATCATACATAAATAGCCAAATTAAATTATTCACATTATTATAACAAAAGACAAAGAAACATTTTGTTAGGACATCCAAAATGTAATGTCGTAGATGAGATCTCTCGTTAGTCCCCTTTTTCTAAAGAAAATTTCCTATTTGCTCTTAATATCGTAAATGCATTTTAAATAAAGTAGAGCTAATCTACAGTTCAAAATTTCAAATTCAATACTATTTGGCAGCTAAAACTGCAGTTGAAACGTAGTAAAAGAGTAAAACAAGAGTGTGCGCAGCATTCTAAATATAGAGTAGAGTATATATGTACATTTAAAGCCTTTTAATTGCTATACGAATGTGTTATAGAAAATATGTTGATAAATTTATATCTGATATATACATAAATATCAAAGACGCTAAGAAGTCCAAAATAAGTATTCGGAAGAATTCAGTTTTAGTCACAATATTTCTGATCCCAAAGTATATAGCCTGATGTGAGATAAAGGAAAATATTAATCACATTTCTCTTAAATGAAATACGTTAAATCCTGTATAGAAAAATATTGTATAAATTACAAAATTAACTCAACAACGCCTGCAGCGTTGTTCCCTCGCATCAGAAGTAGAGGTGGGAATTAGTTTACCTATTGCACCACTCCGTTCAATACAGACCTATCTCGCCTGAACTAGACTAGTGACTCATACATTGAATTTAGGGAGGTATTAATAGGTGTGCCCTTCGTTATTTGCCCAACATTAGCATACTACTGGAAGGCAATAACTGTCTGGTACTATGGGATTCTACGAAATTTACCGGACACCCAAAAAACGGATTTACGGGTAAAAACCCGATTTCCTTGCCTTTTTCACTTAAACGCCTATAACTTTGTTACTTATTAACCCATTTTCACCCGTGCAACAGGACACTGTTAGTGGCACTTGATCTATCGAAGGCATGAGGTTAGACAAGCCACGCTGTTCAAGGAAGTAGAGAAAACTTCCTTCCGGCCAAGTTTGAAACGTTGGCTAACATGCTACATGTTTGGACGCCAATTGACCATATATCCTTCAACCATATCTACTAGGAATATGAAAATATCCGCCACTGCAGCTCCTTTTTTATTATGCATATTGTAATTTGTTTATAAATGGGCCAAAAATCCCTTTAATTACATGTTTGAAGAAATAAATGAAATGAAAATGAAATCTTCAGGCACATTGTTCACCAAATGCGGCTACCATTGAATGTGCTAATGTGAGTATCTGACAATACATGTATAAGTGGCCTTTTTGGCTTTCTTTGTATTGATATTGAATAAATAAATAAAAATAATTGTTGAGGTCACATTCAATAGTCTTGGTGTCACATTCCTACGCTCAAGCCACAATTATCAGCTATAAGATCAGAAGTAGGAATATGGCCTCCTCAAGTCTCCAGCCGACAGCAGTTCGAGCGCAGATAAGGAAACCTTATTGACCTCTTACACCGCAATAGACCGGTCTGTGGTTATCTTTGCGGCGCCAGTATGTGCTACCCAGTGTATACAGTCTTGCCAAAATGCCGCCCTTAGAACTGCAACGGGGTGCCTCCTCATGTCCCCAGTGGACCATTTGCATGAGGAGTAAAATATCATGCCGGTGCGTCAAGCCAACAAAATGTTGTCGGTGCAGTACATGTGCCACCGCCGAAGCCATACATACCACAACCTAGTGGATAGGCTTCCACCACCTAGGCACGTCAAGAAGGGTCTTCATGATGTAGAGAGAGAGAGAGAGGTCCAAAGGTACAAAAGAGAGCCTCCTGTATAGTATTCACGCTGATGCAGTTGCTGTTGATCATTTTTATCAAACCTGGATCGTAACTAAGCAAAGAAAAGTATCTGTGCTTTGTGTTTAATTACAAAAATATATATGGACAGACGGACATGGGCGAATGGACTCAAAAATTGATTTTTCCGGTGCGGCTATTTTATTATATTTTTAGCTGCAGAAACTCGAATTATGATGAAAACATGCAATTTTGATGTTAAATTTTACAGTGCTCTGGCAGGGAATCGAACCCAGCACCTTCGGAATACAACTCATCACCGAGCTACCAAAGGCCACCACCTCCATTGGTCGACCACTACGGTGTTCGTCTTGGCAGCTCGTACGGCCCCTTTTAAACTCCGCCACTCAATATTTTATAGTTGTAAACGCTGCTCCAGTAAACGCTGTAAAAGTTGGGGGCTCCGCCCAAGTACTATCCACTGGATTTACACCTCTATTGTGCGTCCCATCCTTCCCTATTCAGTAGTGTGGTGGAAAGCAACTGGATAGACACCAGCTAAAATCTGATTAGCTCGCACGGAATGGGTCGGCGATGGAAACCACTAGTGCCGTGTGTGGTAGCTTAGTGGTTAGTGCGTTAGACTTGGATCCCGAAGGTGCTGGGTTCAACTCCCAGCCATGGCACCGGAAAAATTTAACATCAACATTTCATGTTTTCATCATAATTCGAGTTTCTGCAGCTAACTCACCGGTCGCACTACCACTACAACAACATCTGATCTCACAAGCCAACAGGGAAGCTATAAATAGACATAACACCATGACGACTATTAACAGAAATGCAGCGCTTCTAGTGGAGAATAGAAACGGCAACACCCTACAACAACAACAACTAGTGCCGTGTCATCACTGTATCCATCAATGTGTGAGTCTTCGGCATGATAGATCGCTTATGCAGGGATCAAGTTAACCAGAATTCCCTCTGGCCTCTTATGTCACAATCCAGAACAAAGGACTTGCTGAACCTCACTAAGAGGGATTTACGCCTGTTAGTGGGCGTTTTCACAGGCCACGTTAGATCACTGACATCAAAGTGGCAACGGGACACCGAGGAATACTGTCGTCTCTGTACAGACGAAGACACCGCTACCTAGGTGACTTTACGATCGAAGATCTCGAACCTCTATCATTGCCTAAAATCCTCAGTATCCTCAATTATTTTAGTTGCCGGAAGTGGCTGGGGATGACAACCGCTCATCCATCTGCCTAAACGGCATTGTGTATTGCAAGAACTTTTCTGCCCTCTCCTCTTTTAATTCAACATTTTTTCCCCGCTCTTCTTACTCCTTATTGGGGCCCCCTCCACCCCTCTCATTTTTCAATCTAATATTTATACCCTCACTTTAGTGTGACGAGGGTATATATCATTTGCTACGGAAAAAAGTGTAACACATCGAAGGAGTGACCTAAGACCCCAAGTTTGTTCGGCGGAAATCCGTTTTGGGTCATTTTAAGTCGAATGAGCAATGTCCGTCCGTCTGTCTGTCTGTCTGTCTGTGTGTCTGTCTGTCTGCTGGCTGGTGCGCACGATAACTCTTGAAAGGAGTAACCGATTGACTTCAAATTTCGTATGTGGTAATATTTTTTTCTATCTCCGGCTAAGTTCGAAGATGGGCCATATTGGTCCACTCCTTCTGGTACCTCCCCCACAAAGGGTTAAAATGTTGTGAAATATTGATTCTTTAATAACTGCTATTATACGTATTCGAATCTTCTGAAATTCTACACATAGTATTAGTTTGTTAGTCGCTATCAACTCGAGGAAAATGGGCGAAATTGCCACGCCCGTTTTGGTATCTCCCACACAAATGCACCATTTTGCACTAAAAGTTAAAAGCTTATAACATTAATACCAGTGTATAAAAATACTTGAAATTTTGTACAGCGTAATGTTTTTGTAATAGCTATAGTACAGTGAAAAATGAGGGTTATCGCCACGCCGCTTTTTGTACCTCCCACACAAAATGGCCAAAGTGTACCGCACTTTAATATCTCAACGTTAATATACCAGTCCATATAAACGGTTACAATTCGGCACAGTGCAATGTATTTAAAGTATCTACTGTTCAGCGAAATATAGGTGTATTTCTTAAACCCCTTCTGGAACCTCCCACAAAAATTTACAGAATAATTTGTGTAATATTCAATATTACATTACTCACAAATTGAGGGTATACCTTAGTCGGTTTACCCGACTGAAACTTTCTTACTTGTTTTTGTACTTTTTCTCCAAATCTTTAATTCTTTATAGGACTAACACAATGGACCTTTCGGTCTCCGAGTGGAGTAGTGCACGCCAAATTGGTAGTGCACTACGCGTCCTTTAACTTAACCTAACCTAGATGCTGCTCCTTCGTTTACAGCTTCTCCAAAGTAGAATCTAGCTCGATTTTAATATTGATTGGACTGAGAGATGTAAATGAAAGTATTGTATTACATATCGGTGACAATTTTTTTTTCCAAATTTACAAATTCACTGAGATCGGTTACTTTTGATCGTTTACATTGAAACTTAAAAGATATGTTTTAGTAAAATATATGCCCTCGTTTTTATGTAGCTACCTTTTGTTGGCCCATTATAGAACTGGTAATGCAAAAAAAAAAAAAACGATTTGCTCCAAATGGACACTTTAAAAATGTAACAGAAAGGATACAGTATGGATAAACCTATCTCGACCATGCTGAATTCAGTGGTAGTAGGCCGTTTTCTAGATTAGCTCTCATTTTCGCTATATTCGACCACAAAGTTTGAATTAGTTCTTATTATGACTACTCTGTCTCGGAGAAAGTCGATTCCTGCCAATCTATTCTACATCTACAATGGAACGGAGTCGGATAAGATTTAGATTGCGGTTGTTGATTGACTGAAGTGAAAAGTAGTAGTGTATACATTCTATAGAAAAAAATTGCACCGATTGAAAAATCGCCCGATCGATATTTTAATTGACCTAATGTTACTTTGTTATCAATTATGTTTTTTATTTCAGATTAGGAAACTTCAGTTTGATACCAACTAATATAACACATACCTACATACTCGTACACAATTCTTGTTCTCACAAACATTGGATATACAAAATGTTTCTTTGCAGCTATCCCCCCATGATTATAGTTTCATTTCATCAAATTGTTTAGAAAAGTTCGCTATCTTTTTTGTTTTGTTTTTGTATGTAAATAACATTTGTTTTTCTCTTTTTTGGTTTGTTTTGTGTAACGAACTTTTTCCTGTACAGTTAATTTCTAATTTGTTCTAATCATAACGTTTTTTTATTGATTGTAACATTTCTCTGATATGTCGTCTAAAAGGTTATTTTCCATATAAGAAACGAATCCAAATCCCAAGACAAACAAATTGAACAGGCTGAATGAATGAATATATGAATAAATGAAAAAAATAGGATAAAATACCTAGAAACAAATCCAAAATATCACTTCACTCAATTGATTGTTAATACATATAATGTTAGTCATCAAACATTTTAATTTGTGTTGTATGTGATAAGAAAACAATAACAATAATAATAATAAAACGCAAAAACAAAGAGAAAAGAAATCTTTTGTAAAAAATCATCATTCAGACAGAAAACAAAAAACTATTCACCACCACTGATCAATCAACTGAAAACGCAAAACCATAACCAAAATCAAAATAATTGGGGGGACTTGAACCTCCTCCTCTCCTCTAACACACACAGTTGTTTATGTCTGCCACAAATAGTATTGCACTCGATATCACAACAACACTGGCAGCTGAATGTAATAAAAATGCTGCTGCTGTCGGACTGTGTCGCATCGTAGATGTAAGTAGTAGTGGTCATTCTCGCAGGATAACAGATTGAACCTTACACTGCTTACAAAATGTTTGATTTCTTCTTTATACTTTTTATTTCTAGATTGTTTTTATCTTTTTTTAGTTTGCTGTCCTTTCTCACACACTCTCTCTGTATGTATTTTCGTAGCCTTTGATCGAAATTGTTTTTTAGTTATAATTTTAAAAACAAAATTAGAAAACAAATCAAGAGAAAAATGTTTGAATATCACGATTTCTGGTCATTTTCCATTTTAAGTTTGTTGTCCCCCCTCCCACCATTTCGTTACTTTCATTAGTTTTAAATTTAACCACTCCTATCACATACACACACATACATATATATATAAATATTTATGAAAATCATTTGACAACATTGGCGCTTTTTTCAATATTTTCATTTCTTTGTGTCACTCAAAACTGAAACCATTACGAGTAGTATGTTATCTCATAATAATGTATCTTCGCTCTATAGCGAAAGTCTTTCACTAATCTGACGCCATTTCGTTTCCTTTTATCTTTTTGCGTATTTGTTTTCAGAGTTCCAAGTACAGTTCAAAACGAGATTATGAACGTGATCGCTCATCGAACTATCGCGACCGCGACATTTCTCCGGCTGGCGGTGGGCCATTAAATAATGGTAATAGCTCATCGTATCGATCACAATCTCCTGAAATAGATTCGCCATCATCCAGGGGACACGGTGGCTCCCACGATATACGTGATCGTGGCGACCACCGAGGTGGTGATCGTTTCAGTTATATACAAAAAATGAGAGATCGTGATCGCGATATTTATAAAAAGGACAAATATTCAGGTGGGAATACAGTTTAATTTTTTTGTTTCTATGTTTGTTATTGTACTTCATTATGAATTTTAGATAAACGCGACCGTCGTGGTGACCGTGATTCTGAATCGCATCGCACGAACCATGACAGGCTTGATCGACGTGGCGGAGGCGGCGGAAGTGTTAGTGGAGCCAAGCTTTGTTCTTCCGCCAGTGGCGATAAACGTTCTGGTTCAGATGATCGCGATCGTGAACGCGGTGGTGATCGAGACCGCGATCGTGACAGAGATCGAGATCTGAGAGACAGTAAGCGAGAAAGAGATTCTCTGCGGGAACGAGACCGAGATCGTGATCGCGACAGAGAGCGTGACAGAGATCGCAGTGCTCGAGGTGATGATCGTGAACGTGATCGAGGAGGCGGTGGCGGAGGCGGCGGTGGTGGGGGTGGTAGTGGTGATCGTAATGATCGTGGTGAACGCATTGCCAGATGTGGTGATTGGAGCGAACATGTTAGTTCTTCGGGTATGTTATTTATGCACAAATTGTATTCTTTGATTTTAAGGCAAATGTTTTTTTTTTTATTTTCTTTAGGAAAAATGTATTATTATAATTGTAAAACAGAAGTCTCACAGTGGGAAAAACCAAAGGAATGGATTGAACGTGAGCGGTAAGTTTGTCATATTCTGAATTGATTTCAATTGAAGTTAACTCGATCACCAACAGTTAGGAAATGGAAAAATATTTCATATTTTAATGCATACGACAAAAGAACAGTTGACTACTCCAAAGTATAAACGTAAAGCATTTTACACAATGGCTAAGAACGTTGTTCTTGCGTATATCTCTCCATGATGATGATGTAAACACTACTCAATACAATGAAAAACAAATGACAGATTATGTATGATATACAAGGTGGCGCAAAAGTAATCCTCCTATCAGAAAATGCTATAAATTTTGCAATTGGCCCCTAATGCCTAATGTTGACATTTGTGTAGTAAACACATGCGAAATACACGTTAATAAACAATGTTACGCTACACTGCTCCAGAACGCGTAATATTGCTGACTATTTATTTGACCAATAATCGGTCGGTGACTTTGGCACAAAAAACATCGAAAGGTTACTTTTGCGCCACCTTGTATATCAAAGGGCTGAAACGTCACTTCAAAATCATATCATCCCTATTGGAAAACCCATGCACTGGTATTCAAGTTATAAGCTGTCTACTTCTACGTCTTGGTGCAAAATAGTCGATTTGTGTGGGAGGTACCAAAAGGGGCGGGCCAATAACGCCCACCCTAGATTCTATAATAGCATTACACTGTACACAGTTTCAAGTATTTGTGTACACTATTATTAAAGTTATAACCTATTAATTTTGGTGCAAAATGGTCAATTTTTGTGAGAGGTACCAAAAGGGGCGTGGAAATCTTAACCCATTTTTCTCGGGGTGATAGCTAGTACTAAAATAATACTATGTGCGAAATTTTAGAAGATTGTAGTAAGTAATATAGAATTTATAATATAATTAATTTTTCACTAAAAGTTATCCCTTTGTGAGGGAGAAACTAGAAGTAGTGGACCAATATGGCCCATCTTCGAACTTAGCCGGAGATAGAGAAAAATATTACCGCACACCAAATTTGAAGTCAATCCGTTACTCCTTTCGAGAGTTATCGTTCGCATCAGCCAGCAGACAGACGGACGGACAGCTCAAATGACTTCAAATGCCCCAAAACGAATTTCCGTCGAACATACTTAGGGTCTTAGGTTACTCCTTCGATGTGTTACACTTTTGGCTCGTAGCAAATTATATATACTCTCATCTCTAAATGAGGGGTACAAAATAATCATTTTTCAAATAAAGCTGTCCTTTACTTTATTTTTAAAAGATGAAAATCGTTACATTCTTTCCAATAAAGCAAAGACAATATAATTTAAGAAGACATTCCTTCCTGTAGCGAGTAATTGTCAGTTACGAACGAATAGGAATTTGATTCCAACGAGTGAGGGTTTTTGCGGATTTTCAGGCCGTTTTTCCCGAATGTTTTGTAATTGTCACAATTAAAAAATTTATGTTAATCGATAAGTGCAAAAAAAGTTCAATCAATGTTCGCGGAATACTGTTTACGCGTGTTACAATTCAATCCTATCTTTCGTAACTGATAGATTTTGACGTTTCGGCCTGAAGGAATGTCTTTTTATATTCTATTTGTCTTTGCAATAAAGAATATCATAAACAAACAAAAATTTTCTAATTTCCAATCCCCACAATACTTTTAAAATCGAAATGTAAAAAACTGTCTAATAAGGAACAATTCAGAAATGTTTTATATTTTTGTTCAAAAAGTTCTTAGCTCGATATAAGTATATCGATATATTTTGGATTGACGTTTCGAAAAATAATTGAGATATTCTCTGTATGGTTTAATTGATTGGTGGAGTCAACCCGAATAGGTAATAATATACCCTCGCCGAATTCGAAGACATAAGTATGATTTCTTCAGAAGTTACGGAGAAATGATTTTCGTAATATTTTGTTAATTTGTGGGTTTGATATACATATATGTTCATTTCCTATGTTCATTGAAACTTCCTAAACATAATTCCCTTTACATTTTTCAACTTTCAACGCTTCAACTGGAGTAATGAAAAGGAGGATCTTATGTCAGTCTTTAGGTTCTTTCTTTCAACTATTTGGACCGTAAAGCGGGGGTACAAACATGTTGATATGTTTTGAGAACTATACATTGATGTGTTCTGAGAAAAAATAGATATAGGAACGGTCGATTAAAATTAATTTGATACAAAGTGCCAATTTATTCGGGCTTGTTTGGACATCGCTAGATTTTGGAATTATTGGTTTAGGTTAGGTTAGGAAGGGTGATGAATTTCTGAACCTCCACTCGGAGACCCTTTTAAATTTATTGTGACTCCCTTCTGTTCGGAACGGTCGATTAAAATTAATTTGATACAAAGTGCCAATTCATTCGGGCTTGTTTAGATATCTCTAGATTTTGGAATTATTGGTTTACGTTAGGTTAGGAAGGGTGATGCATTTCTGCACCTCCACTCGGAGACCCTTTTGGAGCCATTGTAACTCCCTTCTGTTCGGTCTATTATTGTTATGTGGTCTATGGATGGGGGAAATGAAAAAAGGATGATAAAAGTCAAATAGGAAATGTGAAGTAGGAGAGGTTAAAAAAGAAGAGAATAGGAAAGAGGTCGTAACACAGAAAGGAGCATCGAATGCTCTCACACACAGACTGACTACGATCCTGACTATCGTTACTCGATGGTCACGTTCACTCTGTGTGTGTGCACCGATGGTAGTCACGCTGATCCCGTTTGCACATACGCCGATGACAAGTTTTTTCTTTTCGATAGACTAGCTGTTTACTTGCTAGCCACAACATGCTAATACATTAAAGTACATTCCAAGGACCATTCTCCATGGTCTTGGAAATGTGCTTATCTTATTCTTGAGAATATCTATGTTCTTTGATATCCACAATATGTTTCATTTCGCCAGCCAATTTTCTTTACAAAGCTTATGATGTTGTCGATGGTTGCATTCGAAACATCCTCTAGCTCGTCCAGAAAATGGTCGCCAAGCCACTTTTTCTGCTGGCTTTGTAAACATGGCAGAGGAAGTGCTCTATAGTCTCGAGTTCGTCTTCCTCGTCGCATATACGACAATAGTCTGGCGTATTTGTCCCAGCGACTGGTTTGGTTTAAATCTATCGCTGGTTATTTTAAACAACAAATCGGGCGAATAGCGAACACCAACAGTGATTTTGAAATCGATGGTTTTAAACCCAAACACTCACGACGAAACGGTTGTTGCAATGTTTTATTTTTAAAACGAGAATTAATCTGATTTAGAGTAGATTGTCATCTCCTACTGTCTCCTCCATTTTCCATTGTTATCATTAATTGTTCTACAAAAATATATAATTTAATATTCTTTTTTAACTTCTAGTAACCTGGCGCGAGATCAACATCGCGAAAAAGACTATCGTGACAAAGAGCGCGATAGAGATCGCGAAGAACGTTTTTCCAGATCAAGTACGTATAAAAGCACCAAAAATTAAATTCTCAAATTAAATTTACTAATCTTCAAAACCATTTCATACAGCATATAAACATTCCAGTTCTCGTGGCAATTCCCGACTGAGGTGGAACTATGATAACGATAGTGGACCACCAAATCACCGAAGGCGCATAGATGGTACGAGATTATTAGAAGCTAAGACAAACGTTTTATTGTACTATTCCGACCTATTTGTTTTTGTTTTCAGGGCGTTTAGCTGAAAATCCTGACATGGATATTAGTCCCGGCGATTCGACGCCCACTTCTGAGGCCAGTTATTCATTAACCGGCACTCCGACCACTTATGTCGGTGGCAACCAACACAACGACCAAGCATTGCCATCAGCGACTGTGGTCTTACCCAATGCATTGCCTCGATTAGCTTCACATCCCAATGCCTCTAGTAATATGACCTCTTCCTCTGTCAATGCCAGCAGTCAATCATCTGCAGCAGCCGCCGCCTCGATGCATTATCCGGCAACGTGTCCGAATACAGTAACCGCTGTCTCTGCATCCGCCGGCATGAGTGGTTCGGGGGTTGTGGTGGGTGGAGCTACTATGTTACCCGCAACAGGACTAGCTACATCAAATTTAACAGCAACGATACCATCGACAGCCACCACACTGTCAAATAGTGGCAGTAACAGCAATCATAGGAAATTGGATGCGGTAACGGCGTTACAGCATCAATCTCACATAGGCGCTATTGGTTCACCTAATGTAAGTTGTAACTGTTTCTCTTTTTTTCTCGATTGTAGTCATTTTCATACGTAAAACTGTTGTTTTAATTGTTTAGACCACTGTTCCGTCATCTTCGAGTCAAGTGGATCATCATTTAAATTCAAATGCTCCGGGTCCACCAAAATTAGGCTCTAAGGATCCCGCTTTATTAATGCGCCAACAGCAGATTCATCATCATTTAAATACACCAGATGGTCATCTCATTTCGTCTAGCACAGGGGATAATAATCATGCTTCAGCTCAGCAGGTTATGAATTTAAGGTAAACTACTATCATGAAATAGAGTATTTGTAAATAGAGTAAAATTTTTTCCGCAAATGGATTGGATATGATTATCGCTCATATCACACATTTTGTGCAACTGTATCACATCACAAGATAGGACATTTCATTCCAGAGTGATCTGAATGCTCTAGATATATATAACCATAGCTATTACACATAATCGGATGAAAAAACTTCGGGAGTAACCGAAATACTGTCAGCTTCCATCAGTCCAAACCAAAAAAATTAAATAAATAAAATGTTAAATTTTCAAATGTGACGCTCTTGCAATAAATGAGTAATATGCATAATTTTACTACATATTCTCGGTTTTTATTCATTCTTTTCATAGCTATTAAAGGACGATATCCCCCCATTGTACTTTACATTAAATGCTTCTGTGTGTTTCTATATTTTTCATTATAGGGAGAATGCTCTAAATTCACCTTTATATAGTCTAACACATCCCCATGGCATGTCTCCCATGGGTTATAGTAAGAGTCCTATAACATCATCGGCATCAACGTCGGGCAATGCTGCTTCATCGGTCTCTGGTGGTTCTCTACACACATCATCAGCCCATACAAATAATGTAAATAGCGGCGGTATTGGTGGTGGAGGTATGCCCATAACAAGCCTAGCTTCTGCAGCTTCATATTCCTGCAATAATCCCTATGGACTAAAGACTGTTGATGGTAATGTTTTAAATAGTAACAACATTGTTGGCATGAATTCACTGAATGCCGCTTCAAGTGTGGGCGTTGTTGTGGGTGGCTCTGTTAACGTTGGTGGCAACAACGCTCTATGTTCCGCATCGATGTTATCAGCCAATCCCAATGTCGTCAATATAACCGGTGCAATTGTTGGTGGTAGTGGTGGTGGCGTCGGCGGCGGTAGTAACAGTGTTGTTAATATGAATGTTATACCGGGAGAGGGACCACCGACACCAACACAGGAATTAGATTTAAGTGGTAGTTCATCGATAGATCCACAGCAAAGAAAGTGTAAGTGGTGATTAATCTCTATACAATTAGTAACTTTTAGATTGTTTCGATTTTTGTTCAATTTTAGTGGATGGCACTTCATCAGCTTCTTTAAGTACTTTACAAAGTTGTGTTTCCAATTCGATACAGGCTGGTCGTTCACAAGGACCTGAAATCTCTACAAAATTAAGCAAATATTTCAGAGGCGATCTAATAACACATGTTACCAATTGGGCAGCAGATCAACTAGAAAAACAGGTGAGTTCATGATCGACTGAATAAATTGTTTTATTACAATTTTTGTAATTTGTAACATGCAAATGCAAATAATATTGGTTCATCATTAGTAATGCAAGTTATGGTAGTCTCACAGCCGCAGATCTCTTAACGAGACGACTGAGCAGTTTAACATATACATACCTCATATGGGTACCTGTGCATAGGGATACCCCGGGGAACTGCAAAGCGAACAAATTACTAGGACAGGAACGACATTACAATTTCTCGAAGAATTTGCATATATTGGTCCGCAGCTGTCCACATGCAAGCTTTGGCTGAGGCAAGAGACTCTCAGGCAGTCCAATGAAAGATGGACAGAAATCGGCACCTGTAAGATAGCTACACAAATCTGGCCAAGATACGACCTGAGAAGGTCACTAGAGAGAAAAGACTGTCGCACTAGAGAGGAAAAGACTATCTAGTTAAGTGTCAGTTGATTGGGTTTTGAATTCAATGCTTTCTGCAGAAGCTTTGTAGATGAGGAAAAGTGGAGAGAATTGAGCACCTGTTTTGCTACTGTCCCGCATCGAGTAAACGACGTCTGGATATACTGTGGTTGGCCTTTATAGGAAGTTTAACAGTCCTTACAGGTACCGATATTCGTACTATTGACAACTGTATATATCAAACAGGTTGCCCGTGGTAACTCTAGGGACCTAAATTGGCCTAGGCTGCCACCCTAAACTAAACCTAAAGGTAGTCTCATTTTTTCTCAATGCTTGCCAATAATTTAGCATAACAAAACTTTTCTTTATGATCACTGCTTTTGGGTCATACTTATTTCAATTATAGATTTCGCTACGGCTTACATTCGATTTTTACGTACACAGCGCTACAGTCCAAAAACCGCGATACCATTTTTCTTGTAGGTCGTGGCGAGTAAAACAACGATTGTTCTGTGAAATTTGCCGGAGAAATCCGGATATACGGATAAAAAAAACGATTCCATGCCTTTTTGCACATAAATTTCATTTTTTTCTACATTTTGTTTGTTATTATTATTCCAATTTATAACCAAGCCATAAGGCAATATATGGTTAAAAATACTACAAAATTCATACATTTTCTAGATTAGGCAATGTTTTTAATTATTATATTGTGAGATAACCGCACGATTAACTGATCTACATACGGGTGGGCCATTTAAAATTTTAATCGGCTATAAAATATAGCTTTTAACGAGAGCTAAAATATTGCTCATGGGTGTCAAATCGGTAGTCCGGAAAGTGTTTTTTTTTTGGATTTAAAAAAAAAATAGACGAAGGAGCTCTAGCTCCTTAACGGTACGTCGGATCGGGAATCGGTCAATGGCAAAACGATAGCTCTTAACGAGAGCTAAAATATTGCTCATGGTTGTCAAGGTCGTAGGTCGACAGGAAAGTGTTTATTTGAATTTAAAAAAAAATTGACTGCGCACGAAAAGTTGCAATTGGAAACGATTATTTTGATAATAATCTGAATAATTTGTAACGTTGTTCTTGCGTATATCCTCCATGATGAAATTGTAAAAACTTATGAATACAATGAAAAACATATGACAGATCATGACATATTACAAATGGCCGAAACGTCACTTCAAAATCATATCATCCCTATTGGAAAACCCGTTATATTTACCTCTGATTTGGCATATATGCACTGTATAAGCAACATTTTTTACCCGATCTGCATACAACTTGACAGGGAGAAGTCTCTGGATACACTTAGAGACAATACTAGATTTGAGGAAAATCGGTTCAGATTTAGATGTAGTCCCATATATATATTACCCCCGATTTAACATGTAAGCACTGTAGAAACTGTATTTATATCAGATCAGCACGAACGATGTTACATGAATGAATTATTACATGAATGAACACTGCCAAATTTAGGGAAAATCGCTTAGGATTTAGAAATAGCCTCTCATATGTTACTCCCGATTTGGTATCAAAGCGATCTAGTTTATTATGATCAACATCATCAACACCTTCTTGGAATAAGCCTTGATGAGGAGGTGGAGCTAAGTACATCGTTAACTGAAACGAAGCCAGTTTATAATCGAAAATGCCCCTTTGTACTTAGGAAGTGAGATGAAGGCCCGACTTTCTGTCTTTCCTTACTGGTAATATTATCTAGATTATCGGAAGACCTGTTGTCTGAATCTGATTTGACAATATTCATATGCGCAGCATAAATGTTTGGGTGTTTTAATTGAAAACAAATACATACAATGAAAATCTTTCAAGTTTTGAATCAAATTTTGCTTCTGAAAATCGTAAGATTTCATATAACATTATTCCAAACATCTGCAATGGCCTGAAATAGCTTATATTTATCTCCACCTACACTTTCTCATATTCCACTCAGCATTCTCCAAGATTTCGCTGTACATAAGCCTGTTCATAATTCAGTTTATTGTATAGCGGGGTCCAACACCGCTTACCATTACATTGCCACCTCCATTTTTTACAGACCGTTTAAAGCATAAAGTATTCAATAAAAATAACTAGAAATGATTTAAAAATTGATTTAGAAAGGAAGGGGTCAACGTCGTTGAGTAGCCAGCTCAACCCCAGACTTGAATCCCATTGAAAATCTTTGGGAAATTGTCAACAAAGAGATAAATCGAGAAAGTGTAAGTGGAGATAAAAAAAGCAATTTAAGGCCATTATAGATGTTTGGAACTTGGAAATCTGTTCAGATACATATATATCCCCCATATATAGGTTCTTTCCGATTCGGTATCAGCATGTTGTAAAAGCTTTAATTTACATCCCATAATTATAAAATTTGGCAGAAAGGAGTTTCTTGACCAGTTATTGCCAAGTTTGAAGAAAATCGGTTCAGATTTGTATATTACTCGCATTTTTATTTATTTATTTATTATTATTCAATATAAAACCGAGCCGTTGGCCATATATGGTTATAAATACTACAAAAACGAAGAAATATTAAAGCGTATGTATAAAGTAACTAAAAGGTAAAAAAATAATATGAGGCTACTACCTTAATGTAACTAACAATAAACTTATAAATTAAAAATGTAAACGGAATATAAACAACTAACATCACATGGGATAAACAAACATTCTGGGATAAAAAAAAACGTACTCTAAACATTTAATAATATGGATTTGAAGACTACTCTGTTGTATTAAATAACATGAAATGATGAGAATTTGAATTTTTAATTATGAATTTATGACTACTCTGGTGAATAAAAAATTTACGAAATGAAATAAATTAAACTGATTAATGAATATGTCGCCAGTACATATATAATTATATTATATACATATAATTACATAATATTAATATATGACTAGCTAGTGATGATGAACTAGTTAAAAAATTAACAAAATTAATTATGACTAGTTCTTACAAATGGATTTTTATTTTATTTTTAATATTTACGATTTTTATTTTAAATCTATCAATTACTTTATAAAAAAAATTTAAAAAACAAATAAAACAGCTGCGCAAAGTTTTAGAAGGAATAACTGTCTACTCGAGTAGAGGAACGACATCAGCAAAATATAGCCACTATCAAAGAGAAAAAAATATATATGATAGTGTAGATATAGTCTTTTACGAAAAGTATGAGACGAGAGATTAAAACTTCTTAGATGTAGAGGCAAGGTGTTAAACCCCCGAGATACTCTGACAAGAAATGACCGCTCCAAGTAGCATGTAAGCCTTGGTATGCGAAGCTGAGTGTTTCTAACTGACCTGCAAAACCTAAACAAATTAATAAAATACACAGGAAAATTATTTTTATATGCCTTATAAAAAAGTAGTAAATTACGAATATTGATATAATCAGCAAAACTACATCCAAGGAAATCAACTACATAAGGCGTTATATGCTGACGAACATTTAAGGAGTATATATATCTCACCACTCTGTTAAAAGCAAGCTGAATTTTCTTGAAAATAAAGCCGAGGGTACCGGAATAAGTTTCAATGCAGTACAAAAATAAAGGCATTACCAAAGCATGTACAACTTTCTTTCTCATTGCTAGAGACAGACATAATTCGGAATTATAAAGTTTACGCAAAGTAAAATTTACTTTAGAGACAACAGAATTAATATGCAACTTAAAGTTTAGTTGCCGATCCAGTGTTACCCCAAGACACCTAACACTATCAACAAATTCAATATCATTACTATTGAACTTGACAGACACAGAACTAAGACCATTGTCAAACCTTATTGCCTTAGTCTTGCTTACGTTAACGGACAATTTATTCAGACGCATCCATCTAATCACACGTTCAACAGAGAAACTTATAACACTTTGCAAAACATCAGGAAAATCGGAATTGCACTTAAATAAAAGTTGAACATCATCCGCAAAAGCAAAGGGTAAGCAATTCGTGGTTGAAATTAAATCAAACAGATCATTCATATACATGATAAATAATAACGGGCCAAGTACAGAACCCTGCGGAACTCCACTTACAACAGGCAACATGCTAGAACAACGACCACCACTACAAACAAATTGTTTTCTATCAGAGAAATAAGACATTAACAAAGAACAAGAAGACCTAGAAAACCCAAAACGGAAGCTCAGTTTTTCAATGAGAATAACATGATCCAACGTATCAAATGCCTTCTCAACATCTAACGACAAAAGTACACAACATCCACGATCACTGAGCACTTTACGAACATTATCAGTTAGCCCAATGAGCAACGAAGACGCGCTTCGACCAGGTCTAAAGCCAGATTGACAATCATGAAGCATTGAAGACGAAGAAATATGTTCCATAATTTGCCCTTTTATAAGATGCTCCATCATTTTGGATAGAATAGGCATAATGGAAATGGGTCTAAAGCTGTCAGTAGAGTCGTTTTTACGAATTGGAATAATTTTGCCTATTTTCCACATAGAAGGAAAGAAAGAAGTAGTCAAAACAGTATTAACAAAATGTAGTATGTGACTGCCAATGTGAGGAAGAATTACAGTTAAAAATTTTAAGCTCAAACCATCAGAACCTACTGCCTTCGATTTAATCTTGCCAAAAGCATTAAAAACTTCACCAAGAGTAACCGTCCGAAACGAAAAACCTTCATCAATATTAGGTATATGCGGAGTCCTACCGCTACTAGTAGTTTGATACGATGAAAACATTTGGTTTAAATCATCAACATCAACATCAATAACGTCTTTGTTCTTTCCTACGCCAAACTCACTTAAAATAGACCACATCTCCTTACCAGTTTTGTTACAGAATAAGCTATGGTGTGCAGCTGCTTTAATTCTTCTAATAACACGCTTTGCCTTATTTCGCAATCTACAATAAATTGCCCAATTTGCATCACAAGGCCCACGCTGATAAGCCTCCCAGGCAAGGTCTCTAAGCGACAATGAGTATTTAATCTCTGCAGCACTAAACCACGCATCTTTGCGAACATAAGTACACCTTCGTCTCCGAACCGGAAAACTATTTTGCAACTCATATAAATTGGAATACAATGTACGCAACTGCTCATCAACGTTTGATGTGCAATACAAGCCCGAAAAGTCACACGATAATACGGCTTCCTCTAGAGTAGAGGGGTTCATGGCATCATAATCAATGTACTCATAAAATTTTGGGATAGCAGGACATGCAACATTTAAAGACACAAATATAAATGAATGGTGAGATATTCCAGGACATTGAAATTGGTTAGAAAAGTGAATAGAGTCAGGTACGGATAACAAAAAATAATCAATCGCCCATGTTCTGGAATTCACTTGTGGTGGTGAAGGGAGAAGTATACACCGAGAGGTGTTCTGCAACTCACTTTCACCCCATTTCATGCAATTTTTTCTCGCCATGTTTTCCATTGTGAGAGCGCTGTGAGTTCTCATTTTTTGGAAAGAATAATTATTGTAATCATAAATTAACTGTGCCGTGACAAAATTTGTAATGTTTACTTCTTAATTACAAGTTTCTGTACGATAAAATAATCAAATTAATTAATAAATTAGGTTTTATAAAATAAGTCCAAAATTGCAACCAACTTTTTTTCTTTTGTGATGTGAGTAAGTGAGTTCTTGGCAAATCAGCTGATTTGGTTTGACTTCGAAAAATCAGAGATGCAAGATGTTTGTTAGTTTGAAATACAACCATTTTAATGGAGTAACCTCAAGGTTATTTGCATCGGATAATTTAATTTTGGTACAGAAATGTTATTCCATTTTAAAAATTTACTAAATTTAACAAAAATATAAGTAAAATAATTAAAATGATCGTCAATTTGCCTGTTATGAACCGTGTGGCAACGCTACTTCTGCAAAGTGTCAAATGTTTGACGTCTATTAAAACGTAACAAAAACAACAAACATAAAACAATTAACACCAACTTGACAAAGCAAAAAAACATAAAACAAAAATTGGACGGAAAATAACCAAAGGATTTAGATTTTACAAGATGTAAGTATGCTGAGCTTTTTGCTGAAGCTAATTGTTCAAATTCATTGCATTACTATCCTACAGGTCCCCACGAATAAATAGTTCTCACAATGAGATTTTCGTCCAGTTCATGGAGTTACACCCAGACTTGGCCATGCATGGGCTACTCAAAGATGGATAAAGCAGAGCAGGATAAACTGTGGTCAGACCTGGCAACAAACCTTAATTCATGCGGACCTCAAACAAGAACGGAACATTAAATCCAAGCTTACACATAACAAAAGGGAATGTCGGGCAACAGGTGGTGGTCAATATAATAAATATGTAATGACACCTTTGAAGGAACGTGTTGCTGTTTTGTGCGACCTTTATATGTGCGCGGATGGGATAAATAACACCCAGAAATTAGGTGGCCCCAATAAAGAAAATATTGACGCAGATGCACCATCTACATCGCATGCAAGTCGTATTAGGCCCAAAGAAACGTCAAGTGCAAAACCAGGAGAAAAACTTGCCACATCATCAGCTGCAAATACAGTGACTGCATCAAAGCGTGTACGCAGCCACTCTCCTGATTTCGGCGATATACCCGATTCGCCAATTGCCTCTCCCAACGTTGAGCCACCCGCACCAAAGAGAAAGAAACCATCGGACGTGGAGTACTTAATGGAGGAGGAAACGAAAAATTTTAAGTGTGTTTCAGGTGGTATTAGTGCAATAAAGGAAGTGATGGTTGCCAATAGTCATACATTAATAAGCATTGAAAATAAGCTAGATGAACTAGTCTCATTAAAAAAGGAGGAAATAAAAGAAAAGGCACCACATACAAATGGAGAAGCATTTGCTCACCCGAAATGAGCTGAAATTGAAGTCCATCGAGCTGGAACAATTGAAGATGGGACTTTAAATTGACAATATAGTTAATAAATACATATATATCTAATTGATCTCATAAAAAACTGCAGCAAATAAAATTTGTTTTGTATTTTTAGTTTATTCATTCTAAAGACTGTTTTATTGAACTATTGAACGTGCAATTTCGTCTCTTACTCGTGTGCCATCGGTACCACTACTTAATTGTTCCACATCTTCAATGTTGTCATCGTCAGGTATCGGAACTTCCGCATCCATAGGTAAATTAAAATGCTTGCAAATATTGTGCAGTACGCAGCACGCATTAATAATACTGCTTACTTTTGCTGGTTCGTAGTGGAGGGTCGCTTGTAGGCATCGGAAACGAGATTTTATGTTGCCTATAGTCCTCTCAACAATGTTCCGTGCTGAGCAGTGTACTTTGTTGAATTTGTGTTCACTGTGTACAATTGGCGGCAGCATTTTTGAAGCACTGACTTCCGCCTGACTCATTTCCATATTAATCCATTGTGGACATATTTTGTCCTCAATAGCGTTTACCACTTTCCACATTATTTTGCACAATGTAGTCCTTCCCATGCTTATATTTATGTCGTTTGCTATAACACCTTGAAAAGCGCCTACCGCAAGAAATCTCAAAGCTGCCGCCAATTGTATTTTTTGTGGTATTGAGCCTGTGCTAATGTAGGGTGCAATTTGATCAAGGATCATTGAAAATCCGTCTTTATTAAGCCGGTAAAAAGCTATAAAACATTTAAAGGCATAAATTATTATGTTAAACAGATTAACGACACTTAACTTACCTCGAATTTGGAATATCCATTGGATTTGAGTAGTCACGCAAGTGCCGCCTTTTGATACGTTCCTCAAGAACTGCATAAATCCCTAATGGCTAAGAGAAAAGCTATTGGCACATTTTTTATTGTGTTTTTGTATAAAATATGATTAATAAATCTTTAGATTTTCTTTTTTTAATTTCTTGTCGCATTCTTCGCGAGAATAAATTGTTTTGTTTACGTTTTTGTCTGCAAATTATGGCTTTGCAGACAAAAACATATGTTTCGATTTTTTTGAGCAGAAGTTCGAAAAAGAGAATTCACGTGAGAACCAGAACACCTCTCCATTTGTTGGGTGAAGTGAATTTGTGAAGTGAATTGAATATTTGGTGAGAGCCAGAACAGGGCTGAATAAGTGATGTGGAGTTGTGAGCGACATCGTAATGAGTGGGAATAGAATTATGAACAATTGTAAGATTCATATTGCTGCAACTATTCCTTACAAGCGCAGCCTTACGCAGATCAAACAAATTATTATTAAAATCACCCATTATAACTACGTTATCATACCTCACAAGCAGATCAGATAAGGATTCCTCAAACTTCGAAAAATCACCATGCGGAAGATAAACAGTTCCAACCAAATACTTATTACTACCAACAAAAATTTCAACAAAAATACACTCAACTTCTCCATACATGTTGCCAACAAAAACTACTTTATGGGCAACACTTTTGGATACATAAATGGCCACACCACCACCCCTACCACTAGGACGATCACTTCTATGACAGTCATAACCCGGGATGTCAGCTACATTACATGACATGTATGGCTTCAGCCATGACTCACTAACACCAACTACATCCAAAAAATTCCCCTCCAACACGCTTCTAACTTCGCTAAGCTTTGCAGAAGTTCTACAAACTTTGAAACTTTGGCAGTTGAAATGTCCTATATTTAATTTATCCACACTATTGCGCAACTGGGAAGACAAAAAACTGTTGTCATTAACAATATTTGAAGCAAAATTACTCATGATCGAATTAATAATTGCAGCGGAAAAAAATGTTTAAATGTCACAAAAATACAACAGAACTTACATACGTACAGATAATAGGCGTGCTTTATTTGGCAAGCTATCGTTTTCGCTTATTTTGTTTTTCGCTTTAAAATATGCATTTATATATATATTCCTTCCGATTTGGTATCAAAGTGCTTTTCTTTAAGTCCGGTTGTTATAAAATTTGGCAAAGAGGAGTTTATTTGTCTCAGAAAGAACAATGCAAAATTTGTAGAAAATTCGTCCACATTTAAATATCGACCCGGTATGCAAAACATATCTCTCAATATTGTGAATTGTTAATACTCGTAGTTGGGACGCAGCCTATTTAAAGGCATGTGTTTCACATTTAGAATACTTATTCCGCTCTAACAAAGTGCTGTAAGGTATCATATTGTCGGCTCGCCAGACTTGAGCCTTTCCTTACTGGGTTTCTTCACATGTTTATATAGCCCACATACTCGTACAAAAATCCCTTCCGATTAGACTTCTCAATGCTTTACATGACTTATTCGAATCTACCTGGAATTTAGATATTTATAGAGTATTAACCTATAACAATTTTTAGTTACAATTGTTTGTTTATAGCCCCTATATATTCTTACGTGATTTGCTTTTTTGGGGACGTTGTGCGCTACCAAGTAGAAAAAGACATTTGGCGCCGTTTAGGGTTGTATCGACTAAATCACGATGATTGATTGGGTCAGTAGGATCGGCACAAAAATTAACTAAACAGCTTACTCCGTCTTACTGCTTTATGTGACTCTTTGTTTCATGAATTTAATTTTGGGTCAAACAGGACTAACCTGACACCAAAAGTTAAGTACCCCTGGTTTGAAGAAAACTCCTTGGTTGTGTGGATTGCTCTTTATTGGAGTCGTATATCGCATAAGTTACGTATTTTTCCCAGTCCAATAATGTACTTCGTCTTAAACTTATGGATCATTATGAATTCGGATAGCTGAATAAACGATCGCAGAATGTTGACCAACAGAACACCCAATTTTGATAAAAACAATTTTATCATTTGCACGTGTTGTTAAACGCTATATCCGTTCTTTGGTGATTTGCCAAAACAGACTTGTTGCAAATAAAAGGTGAACATTAATTCACGGGAAAAACAAATACCGGACAAAACTGTATTCACTATAAGGGAGATGAAAATGCTTTTGTGGTTAACAAATTTATCCTATGAACGAAGAACAGGTCATTTTTATTTATTTTTTGTATTCAAATTATACTATACTGTTCATTTATTAATTTTAAAAACTATTTTCTTACAGACGCAAAAATGTTCAGAGGAAGCGCATCTATATGGAGATTTGCAGTGTACAAAAGTATCGGCCGAGTTGAAATGTGCGAGGAGTTTAGTTAGAATAACTGAAATTACAGCAACACTACAAGAACAAAAGTAAGTTAATTCTACGAAGGCCAAATTGTATAAATAAAAATTTCCTCTTTCCAATTAACCTTTCAGGATTATGTATTTACGCCAGCAAATACGTCGAATAGAAGAATCAAAATCACAAAATTCATTTATGTCCGATGATCTATAGCCAATTTACAACACTACAATAACTGGAGCAAAAGAAAGAAAAAATAAATGAAGCAGGAGAATAGCAACTATTCTCCACAAGACTTCCAAATCCAAACACAACAACCAACAACAACAGCAAACAATACAATACAACACATCCCACTGTTCAATAATGAATGAATGTGAGAGGTTATCTAACAAATATAAAGTAAAGAAAAATAGTTAAAAAACTCCGCATATGGAATGATCAATGCATAAAACAAAAGTATAAAAGAAACAAAATTAAAAAAAATAAGAGAAAATAACAACCAACCAACTGCAAGAAAAAGGAAAATAAATATTCAAAAAACACACACACAAACAAAGCGAAAAAATAAATAAAATTGATGAATAATTATAGTACTATTATTATAATTCGTAATTATAAAAGAAAGTATAAAACAACAAATAAAAGAAACAAAACGAAAATACTAAACAAAAACAAACAAAAAAGGCAAAACAATTATTTCATTAGAAAACCGCCGTCGGTTTCTACGAAAATTGAAACTTTATTCCCTCACCTTCTCTTCCTATATATCCTTCTCTTCCTATATTATATAGAAATAGACATTGTCAAAAGCTGATTTTTTTTACCAAATTTAGGCTCATGTTGACGAAGCTTTAGCTTTCGTTCTGTTCTGTTAACTATTTTAAGATAATGACTTTCTCAAATAGAATTTTTTCTAGTGAAACTTGAAAATGCCTGGCATTCATTTCATATTAGAAAATATTTTGAATAAAATTAAATAAGTCTTTTTCTTTTTGGAAAATTTTACAATTATTTTCTAGTTTTCTATTTTGTATGTTGAAATCAAAACGGAAAAGCAGCTCATAAAACAAACAATCCTTAAGCAAAAAATTGTGGAAACATAAATAATTAAATTTTATTAAATGAGATATGCACTCTCCATTTATTTTCCTTTTTAATTTTAGCAGTTTTTTATTTTCCTTTTAGTTTTCTTTTTTATTTTTATCAAAAATAAATTATGTTTTCTTTTATTCTAATTATTTTTCACTTATATAGTTAGTGTTCTTCTTTTTTTTAATAAAATATTATAATATTAGTTTTTTACACTTTTTGTAGATACAAAACACAAGAACCACATACAGAACATAATTTAAAATAAATAGACTCACACACATACGAGAAAAACGAAAAATTCAAAATAGCATTGTAAGTAAAGCACATTAATTACATTATATACTAATTTTATTATTATTATATAATAAGTGAGTGTTACTACTACTATACTATATACTATAACTACTCGTATTCTATATATATATATATATATACTTACACACACATATATATATAATATAAATAACTGCAAATTGATTCATAAACAAAAAGAAAATCAAAAATTATAAATCCCATAATTTTCTTTTATTTTGTATCCTTTTTTGTAGGACCACCGTTTTTTTTATTCCGTTACATTTACGGATTTTAATTGCAATTGGAGTTTGTACCTTTTTTGTTTTTATATATATACTATATATTGTTTTTTATTACCTGCACCGATATTTCCTAGAAAAAAAACGGGAATGTTCAAGTGTGTGCATAGGATTTTTTGTTGCTGTTTTGAAAGACGTTATTGCTGGAATTTTCCTAATTATGTGCTGTTTTAAAGCATAATAAATGTTAAATTCTATAAATATAACACAAATCAATTTTTGTTTTCAATAAATGCATTTACCCACAATAAAAGCCAACGCCAACAATAATGTATCAAGGAAATGTAAAAAGGCACGTAATGTGCTGTATAAGCCGACGAATAGGAAAAAACATTTGATTGAAATGCAGCTTTGATTCATATTTAAAATGGTTATCGTAATGTATCATCCGTTTTAGGACATTTTACGTCATTTGAGCAATGTCCGTCCGTCTGTCTGTCTGGTGCGCACAAAAGAGTAATATTTGACTTACAATTTGGTATGTGTTCTGCACTATTCGTTTAGTCAACTTGGTTCAATTAATCGCCCATGTTCTGGAATTCACTTGTGGTGGTGAAGGGAGAAGTATTCACCGAGAGGTGTTCTGCAACTCACTTTCACCCCATTTCATGCAATTTTTTCTCGCCATGTTTTCCATTGTGAGAGCGCTGTGAGTTCTCATTTTTTGGAAAGAATAATTATTGTAATCACAAATTAACTGTGCCGTGACAAAATTTGTAATGTTTACTTCTTAATTACAAGTTTCTGTACGATAAAATAATCAAATTAATTAATAAATTAGGTTCTTTAAAATAAGTCCAAAATTGCAACCAACTTTTTTTCTTTTGTGATGTGAGTAAGTGAGTCCTTGGCAAATCAGCTGATTTGGTTTGACTTCGAAAAATCAGTGATGCAAGATGTTTGTTAGTTTGAAATACAACCATTTTAATGGAGTAACCTCAAGGTTATTTGCATCGGATAATTTAATTTTGGTACAGAAATGTTATTCCATTTTAAAAATTTACTAAATTTAACAAAAATATAAGTAAAATAATTAAAATGATCGTCAATTTGCCTATTATGAACCGTGTGGCAACGCTACTTCTGCAAAGTGTCAAATGTTTGACGTATATTAAAACGTAACAAAAACAACAAACATAAAACAATTAACACCAACTTGACAAAACAAAAAAACATAAAACAAAAATTGGACGGAAAATAACCAAAGGATTTAGATTTTACAAGATGTAAGTATGCTGAGCTTTTTGCTGAAGCTAATTGTTCAAATTCATTGCATTACTATCCTACAGGTCCCCACGAATAAATCGCCCATGTTCTGGAATTCACTTGTGGTGGTGAAGGGAGAAGTATTCACCGAGAGGTGTTCTGCAACTCACATTCACCCCATTTCATGCAATTTTTTCTCGCCATGTTTTCCATTGTGAGAGCGCTGTGAGTTCTCATTATTTGGAAAGAATAATTATTGTAATCACAAATTAACTGTGCCGTGACAAAATTTGTAATGTTTACTTCTTAATTACAAGTTTCTGTACGATAAAATAATCAAATTAATTAATAAATTAGGTTTTATAAAATAAGTCCAAAATTGCAACCAACTTTTTTTCTTTTGTGATGTGAGTAAGTGAGTTCTTGGCAAATCAGCTGATTTGGTTTGACTTCGAAAAATCAGAGATGCAAGATGTTTGTTAGTTTGAAATACAACCATTTTAATAGAGTAACCTCGAGGTTATTTGCATCGGATAATTTAATTTTGGTACAGAAATGTTATTCCATTTTAAAAATTTACTAAATTTAACAAAAATATAAGTAAAATAATTAAAATGATCGTCAATTTGCCTATTATGAACCGTGTGGCAACGCTACTTCTGCAAAGTGTCAAATGTTTGACGTCTATTAAAACGTAACAAAAACAACAAACATAAAACAATTAACACCAACTTGACAAAACAAAAAAACATAAAACAAAAATTGGACGGAAAATAACCAAAGGATTTAGATTTTACAAGATGTAAGTATGCTGAGCTTTTTGCTGAAGCTAATTGTTCAAATTCATTGCATTACTATCCTACAGGTCCCCACGAATAAATAGTTCTCACAATGAGATTTTCGTCCAGTTCATGGAGTTACACCCAGACTTGGCCATGGGCTACTCAAAGATGGATAAAGCAGAGCAGGATAAACTGTGGTCAGACCTGGCAACAAACCTTAATTCATGCGGACCTCAAACAAGAACGGAACATTAAATCCAAGCTTACACATAACAAAAGGGAATGTCGGGCAACAGGTGGTGGCCAATATAATAAATATGTAATGACACCTTTGGAGGAACGTGTTGCTGTTTTGTGCGACCTTTATATGTGCGCGGATGGGATAAATAACACCCAGAAATTAGGTGGCCCCAATAAAGAAAATATTGACGCAGATGCACCATCTACATCGCATGCAAGTCGTATTAGGCCCAAAGAAACGTCAAGTGCAAAACCAGCAGAAAAACTTACCACATCATCAGCTGCAAATACAGTGACTGCATCAAAGCGTGTACGCAGCCACTCTCCTGATTTCGGCGATATACCCGATTCGCCAATTGCCTCTCCCAACGTTGAGCCACCCGCACCAAAGAGAAAGAAACCATCGGACGTGGAGTACTTAATGGAGGAGGAAACGAAAAATTTTAAGTGTGTTTCGGGTGGTATTAGTGCAATAAAGGAAGTGATGGTTGCCAATAGTCATACATTAATAAGCATTGAAAATAAGCTAGATGAACTAGTCTCATTAAAAAAGGAGGAAATAAAAGAAAACAAAAGGCACCACATACAAATGGAGAAGCATTTGCTCACCCGAAATGAGCTGAAATTGAAGTCCATCGAGTTGGAACAATTGAAGATGGGACTTTAAATTGACAATATAGTTAATAAATACATATATATCTAATTGATCTCATAAAAGACTGCAGCAAATAAAATTTGTTTTGTATTTTTAGTTTATTCATTCTAAAGACTGTGTTTTATTGAACTATTGAACGTGCAATTTAATCTCTTACTCGTGTGCCATCGGTACCACTACTTAATTGTTCCACATCTTCAATGTTGTCATCGTCAGGTATCGGAACTTCCGCATCCATAGGTAAATTAAAATGCTTGCAAATATTGTGCAGTGCGCAGCACGCATTAATAATACTGCTTACTTTTGCTGGTTCGTAGTGGAGGGTCGCTTGTAGGCATCGGATACGATATTTTATGTTGCCTATAGTCCTCTCAATAATGTTCCGTGCTGAGCAGTGTACTTTGTTGAATTTGTGTTCACTGTGTACAATTGGCGGCAGCATTTTTGAAGCACTGACTTCCGCCTGACTCATTTCCATATTAATCCATTGTGGACATATTTTGTCCTCAATAGCGTTTACCACTTTCCACATTGCACAATGTAGTCCTTCCCATGCTTATATTTATGTCGTTTGCTATAACACCTTGAAAAGCGCCTACCGCAAGAAATCTCAAAGCTGCCGCCAATTGTATTTTTTGTGGTATTGAGCCTGTGCTAATGTAGGGTGCAATTTGATCAAGGATCATTGAAAATCCGTCTTTATTAAGCCGGTAAAAAGCTATAAAACATTTAAAGGCATAAATTATTATGTTAAACAGATTAACGACACTTAACTTACCTCGAATTTGGAATATCCATTGGATTTGAGTAGTCACGCAAGTGCCGCCTTTTGATACGTTCCTCAAGAACTGCATAAATCCCTAATGGCTAAGAGAAAAGCTATTGGCACATTTTTTATTGTGTTTTTGTATAAAATATGATTAATAAATCTTTAGATTTTCTTTTTTTAATTTCTTGTCGGATTTTCGCGAGAATAAATTGTTTTGTTTACGTTTTTGTCTGCAAATTATGGCTTTGCATAAAACATATGTTTCGATTTTTTTGAGCAGAAGTTCGAAAAAGAGAATTCACGTGAGAACCAGAACAACTCTCCATTTGTTGGGTGAAGTGAATTGAATATTTGGTGAGAGCCAGAACAGGGCTGAATAACTTAATGGCCATACGTGTGTTTGCTCAAGGTGGATATTTTGCACTTTTTCTATATTTTTTTCTTGGTACCAGGATTGCTATATATATTTCTGGCCTAGGCAACACTAAGTGTTGCCTGGCGCCATCTGAAATTTCCATTGGAAAGTTCGACATTTTTTAGCATAAACGTACTCAGAACGTTTTGACGTACGACCATCATTTGTGTTGTTTACAGTGACTTGAAAAAATCAATTTGGCAAAAAAATGGAATTAACTTGTGAACATTTTCGTGCGATAATTTTTCACAACTT
Source organism: Eudasyphora cyanicolor (assembly GCA_963930755.1). Lineage (NCBI taxonomy): Eukaryota > Metazoa > Arthropoda > Insecta > Diptera > Muscidae > Eudasyphora > Eudasyphora cyanicolor. Next base: position 94,425,288 of record OZ005736.1, on the reverse strand, counting down.
TCGACGTGGATTATCACGACAAGAGTGCATCGATGAACTTAAATCTTTGTATGGGGATGAAGCACCATCCCATTGCACTGTGAAAAACTGGTTTAATGAATTCGATCGTGGCCGACGCTCGCTCAAAGACGAAGGTCGTCCAAAAACGGCCGTTGTGCCAGAGATCATTGATGCCGAGAGTGATCTGATAATGCAAGATCGTCATGTGACATACTGGAGATACAGGCATCCTTGGAAATTTCTTCCACCAGCATACATTCGATATTGCATAACACCTGGCCGTAAAAAAGGTTTGTTCTCGTTGGATCCCGCACAATTTTACGATCGCGGTGCTTCAAAAGATGTTTATAAGATAAGATCGTCACAGGTGACGAATCTTGGATCTATGCGTATGAGCCCGAAACAAAACAGCAATCGACAGTGTGGGTCTTCGAAGACGAGCCAAATCCAACGAAAGTTGTTCGTGGAAGAAGCACTTCGAAGCAAATGGTCGCCTGTTTCTTTGGCAAAACTGGTCATGTGGCGACTGTTCCGCTTGAGCAACGTTGGACGGTCAATTCTTAGTGGTACACCACAATTTGTTTGCCTGTCTTCGGAGAAATTCGAAAAACGAACAAGAGAAGACGAATCATTGTGCACCATGAAAATGCGAGCTCTCACACATCGGCTCAAACCAGCGCCTTTTTGACCGGCTAAAACGCCGTACATCCCTGACTTGGTTCCCAATGACTTCTTTTTAATCCCGCACATCAAGAAAAAACTGCGTGGTCAACGATTTTCGTCGCCAGAAGATGCTGTTGAAGCGTTCAAAAACCATGTTTTGGAGGTGTCTCAATCGGAGTGGAAAAAGTGCTTCGACAATTGGTTGAGCGCATGCAAAAGTGAAAAATTCATTCTTGAAAAACAAAAAACCATTTTTGATGATAAATATTCGCATTTTCATTATTATGCCAGAAATATATGTATATAGCAGCCCTCGTAAAGGAAATGTATGAAACATTGGCCGAAATATGAAACATTCGCCGAGATTTGTTGTGATCTAAAGGTTGTCAACATAATACAAGGGCAGTTTTCCGAAACACTTCTGTAATTGGGGTTCGCGATAAACACGGAATCAAGTGAGTAAAGATTGGAAAGTAAGAACTTCCGAGCTCGAGAAACAACTAAAATTACGTAATGAACCTTTGATGAAGGATCTAGATGGTATTTTGTTGTCATCGTTCCACATAAAATTAGGAATTGGTGAAGCCTTTGACTGCCTGAAATCCATCTTTCCAATACTCAGTGAAGCTAAAATTAGAAACGGTACGTATCGTTGGCTGTATTTAAATATTGTCATAAAGGGGTTTCGAAGAAGAGGTGTTATTTTGGTATTTAATGCCATTTTTAGAGATAAATGATCGGATGTTTATTTCATAATAAAGAGGAAGGTAATAATGAAAAACAACATCAGCCAAATGGCCACCACGACCACGCATACAGGACCATATCCTTTTCATGAAATTTTCCATAACCAAATCGCAAAGTGGCTGCCCTATGTCCTCGATAGCTTCACGAATTCTATCTTTGAGGTCTTGAATCGACGCTGGGCTGTTGGCGTAGATATTATCTTTCACGTGGCCCCAAAGGAAGAAGTCGCAAGGTGTTAAATCACAAGATCTCTGTGGCCAATTGTGATCACCTCTTCGAGAGATAACACGGTCCGGAAACTTTCCCGTAACAGAGCAATGGTTTCGTAGCTTGTGTAGCACGTAGCGCCGTCTTGTTGTAAGTAAACGTTGTCCAGATTAACACCATCCAACCCCGAACATAAAAAAATCATTAATCACCTCTCAATAGCGCAATCCATTCACCGTAACTGTTGATCCAACCTCATTTTCGAAAAAGTTAGGTGCAATGACCTGTCGGACCATAAACCGCACCAAACAGTCACACGTTGAGGATGGAGAGGATTGACGTAGCCACCGAGGTGGAAATGGGCCTCATCAGTCAAGATGATTTTTCGATGATTTTCGAATTTTAAGAATTTCAATGCGTTGTTGAATCGTATATCGTTCCATTTTTAGTAATGGCGTAGTTTCTACTTGTCCAATGTCGAAGAATAAAGGCTTCAAAAGTGACAGCTACCGAAATACCGGGTGATTCAAATAACACCTCTTGTACTTAAAAAAAATATTGTCCAAAAGCTAAAGGCACCTTCCACGAAAATGAGAATTCTAAAGAAAACTTTGTGTAAAAAAAGTATCATAAACACTTTTAAAAAAATTTTTTTTTCTTGTTAGGGCACCATATTGATGATGGCCGTGAAACGCTGCTACCGCAATTGGACCTGTCTCAAAGTATTCTTCCATCTACTTCTGTCGTTAACTTGAGATCTCCATTCTTGTGAACATATTTCTCTGGCATGTTGCTCTGCGCCATCGAAGGTTAGGGCGTCCTCTTTTCCTAAATTCATAGGGTGAGGTTTCGAAGACTCGTTTTTGCAATCTCATTGTCTTCCATTCGGTGTATGTGCCCAAGCCAATCTAACCGGCGCAGTTTAGCCTTTTTTACCGCATCTGCTTCACCATAAAGATTATATAGTTCGTCTTTATAGCGTCTCCTCCATGTATTATCTTCAATTCTACCTAGGCCAAAGAGTATTCTTAGGACTTTTCATTCGAAAATGTCTACAGCATTCTCCGTGCTTTAAGATAGTGTCCACGTCTCTGCCCCGTATAGTTCGGATTTACACTGGCTGAATATTCAGCAGATTATCGGCGTTTTGTTGGAGAGAGGGGCAGTTGGCAAGAGGGAGGAAAAAACTCTGCCTGAACGTTTCGAGTTCTTCGTGCAAGTTCAAAAGAGAATTTGATGATATGTCTCGAGAACAGTTGGGGCTTGTACAGGGTTTTCCAACAAGAGGTGTTATTTTGAATCACCCGGTATTTCGGTAGCTGTCACTTTTGAAGCTTTTATTCTTTGACATTTGACAAGTAGAAACTACGCCATTACTAAAAATGGAACGATACACGATTCAAAAACGCATTGAAATTCTTAAAATTCGAAAATCATTGAAAAATCATCTTGACTGATGAGGCCCACTTCCACCTCGGTGGCTACGTCAACAATCAAAATTGTCGCATCTGGGGCTCGGAAAACTCAAGAGTTATTGTTGAGATGCCTCTCCATCCTCAACGTGTGACTGTTTGGTGCGGTTTATGGTCCGGCGGGGTCATTTGACCTTACGTTTTCGAAAATGAGGTTGGATCAACAGTTACGGTGAATGGATTGCGCTATCGAGAGATGATTAATGATTTTTTATGGTCGGTGTTGGATGGTATTGATCTGGACAAAGTTTACTTTCAACAAGACGGCGCTACGTGCCACACAAGCAACGAAACCATTGCTCTGTTACGGGAGAAGTTTCCGGACGGTGTTATCTCTCGAAGAGGTGATCACAATTGGCCACCGAGATCTTGTGATTTAACACCTTGCGACTTCTTCCTTTGGGGGCCACGTGAAATATAAGGTCTACGCCAACAGCCCAGCGTTGATTAAAGACCTCAAAGATACAATTCGTGAGACTATCAAGGACATGGGGCAGCCACTTTGCGATTTGGTTATGGAAAATTTCATGAAAAGGTTATGGTCCTGTAAGCGTCGTCGTGGTGGCCATTTGGCTGATGTTTTTTTCATTATTAACGGCATACGTTCCTCTTTATTATGAAATAGACATCCGTTCATTTATCTCAAAAAATTACATTTTTCTTTGAATACCAAACTAAAACCTATTGTTGGAAAACCCTTTATAAGCTTTAACTTTCTTTTACTAAATTATATCTGTCATCATATGCTACACTTTACTACATTTTAGATATAAACCATTAAAGAAAACAACGGTTCACTTTGTACACCCAAAAAATATTGTTTGCTGTTAATAACAAACAACGTCTGCCAATTTTTAGCAGACATTTTTTCTACCATTGAAAATCAAAAAGGTTAAGGTCATTCGTGTGATGAGAAAAGTATATTTAAAAAAAATTAAATAATTATTCGGCGATATCTATTTTCCGAGTTACGGTTCTCAATATTTTTATTTTTTCATTGGATTTTAAAAATATTGGAAATAGGAGTCGATTAAAACTGCAAAAAGTAAAACACAAATCGATAACGAATTTGATTTGACGATTTCAAAATCTTAGTTCCGGACATACAATTAAAATTAATCTATTGTGTTTAGATTTTAGTTTCTAATTTTTTATATTTTAATGAAACCAAAGCTAAACATTAATATTTTATGTGCGATTTGTAAAAATGTTTATAAAGTCTGATTCACACATGGCAATTTTATTTCAAGCAAGTGTCAAAGTTTGTAGGAGAGATACAGAGAGCACTTTCCGCTTAGAAGAAATTGCATCGTGTGATCTAGGACTAAGTATTGTGTATGCAAAAAAAGTTAAAAAAACGATATAATTCCTAAAGGCTTAGGGTGAGTATTAAGAGAAAATTTCGCAAGATTGTACCATCCTGTGCAAAGACGATTTGTATACGGTTTCCACGGCTATTCCTGACAAACAAAACGTTCAATCGAGTGCAAGAGTTTTTTCATATTTGTGCAGATGACAAAATCTCATATAAAATGTTTATTTCGCATATCAAAAAATATTGACAGACGTAATATGCTTTCACTTGCATTCAAGAGTTGCCCTCTTTGACAGACATATTGCGCCGACGCCGGCTATTTAAGTAACACCCTTTGAAGAGCAAAATATTTTACGCCGAACAAATTGAATTGAAATTTTCGTTCTGTTTGTTAATTCGCATTACAAAAGCATTCCGCGGGCGGAGTAAAGTAAACTTTTTGGCAATGAAAAACGAAGATAATGCAAATGATTTTAATAAGTAAAACGGTTCCGGGACAGCTTCGACAACACTTACAAATGGCTAAAGAAAAAAAAAGGCGAAATTGCGTATGCTTTGGAGGATCAATTAATCAAGTTGCAACAGGTAAGCGTACACAAATTGCAAATTTCACTATGATTGTGTAAGTCTTATTTCTGGTTGTTTTCATGATTCTCAGCAAGCAGTGTCCTATTAAAACCCTCTACTTTAATAAGGCTACAAAAGTAAACTAAATGTATGCTGTCCATACAAAGAACTTGTTATAGCAATGGACTGGCAATTTCTTTCCGTGTCTACTTTTCCAAATCTCATAGACCTCTTAGAAATGTGGTCCTAACGAAAATATCTGCAACAACGTAAGTAATTGTTTTGTGATTTGTTTACTTATTTCATTAATTAAACCTGTATCACCAGGAATGGCAACATTAATTTTTTACACCATATGCTTCAACGATGGTTGCTAATATCAGCATAGCGAAGTAACCGTTTGGCTCCAAAAAACTCGGTATAATTTTGTCTAATTGGGATGAAATCCATCGATAAGATAATTTTGCCCAATGCTATGACTCTGGACATGTACAATTACCGTATATATAGGGTGAACCCAATTGGCTAACGCGTAGGAGTCACTGATCATCATACGGTCTTGGAGAACATCAAATATAACCAAAGGTCGTACGATGTATGTTCTTTATTGTTATCATTCGGACAAAAAGAAGGTAGTTATTAATGCAAGTGACCGGTAAGTATTGTGTGTAGATGCTCCTATTGCTATTTAATTTTCTAAATGATTTATATTTTTTGATCAAGCGCACATAAAGGACCATGTTATCCATTAATCGAGACGCAACAGGTAAGCGTACGCAAATTGAAAATTAAATGTACTATGATTATAAGACTTATTTCTGTTTTTTTTCAAGATTCTCACCAAGCAGTGTCCTATTAAAATACGGGTATAAAAGATGATCTGAAATTTCGTAGCAACTACTATGTATAAATTCAGATAACTTGTGTCATGGATGGACTAGACATTTATTTCCTTGTCTACTTTTCAAAATCGCATACACCTCTTGGAAGTGTGACCCTACCCTGCAGCGAAGCGGACCAGTTCATATATAGTTCTACACTGGTCCATGAGAATGTATGAACTAGTTCTACATAATACCCTTTGCCCAGCAAGCAACTGTTTCTTTTTACATGGGCTTGTCCTAGGAAGAATCAATTGTCTCCAGCTGCATTCGTTTGGAACAGATCTGATATAGTTCAGAATGGAATAGTTTAGAATTAATTCTAGGGAACAGGAATATATCTAAACTACTCCAGAACTGTTCCAAACGAATGCATCCGGAGAAAAATTGATTCTTCCTAGGACAAGCCCATGAAAAGAGAAACAGTAGCTGGAAAAAATATATTATGTAGAATTAGTTCCTGCTCTCTTGGTTATGGGCCAGTCTAGAACCACTTTTCAGCTTGCCTTTATTATAAAATAAAATTTAAGAAATAAAATTTATTGAATGGTTTTTATTTTTATATTTATAAAAATTAAATTCAAATATATTTATTCTTTGAAAAGCGTAAACAAATTATTTTAATTCCTAGAAAAGGGAAACTTGAAATAGTTATATTTATCATTATCATTATAACGTCTTACTTGTTAAAATTTCCACTTAACAATGAACACAAGTCTGAAATGCCAAGCACCACCATAAATTCCTAACGGTAAACACTTAGAATTATTTCAATGCAGACGAAAAAACACAAACAAATATTCACGCTGTACAAAATCAAACAAAAGCAGCGCTGCCCAGGCAGATTTCTTTGAAATCTCTTGTTTTTTTGCGCTCAACTGTTTCTGGCTGCATTACTTTTGCTCTAGTCTGGATCTAGTTCACTTTGGACCAGCTCAGATCCGGTCCTTTTCATAGACTGTTTCCAATTTCTCTGCAGGGTAATGATAATACCTGCAACAACTCGTAAGTATTTGTTTCCTTTTTGTGATTTGTTTACCGAAATGGCAACATTGATTATTTACTCTATATGTTCCAACGATGGTCGCTAATATCCGAATCACGAAGCAACCTTTTGGCTCCAAAAAACTCAGGATAATTTAGTCTAATTTGGATGTAATCCATGGATAAGATCATTTTGCCCAATGATATGGCTCTGGACATGTACAATTAGATACCGTGTCTATAGGGTAAACCCAACACATTGGCCAATATTGACAGAGTTCGCGTCGATGTCGTACGATTTATGTTCTTTATATTTATCCTTCGGGCAAAAAGAAGATAATTGTTAATGCCAGTGACCGGTAAGTATTGTTTGTAGATACTCCTATTGCTATTCAATTTTATTAAATGACTAGCTGAGCCCGGTGCGCTTCGCTGCCCATGTCAAAATTCGCGCTGTAGAAACTGTATTTTATATCCGATCAGTACGAAATTCGGCAGAAAGAGGTTTGTTATTACATGAAGGAATACTGCCAAATTCGGAGAAAATCGGTTCAGATTTAGATATAGTCCCCATATATATGTTACCCCCGATTTGAAATTCAAGCGCTGTAGAAACTGTATTTTATATCCGATCAGTAAGAAATTCGGCAGAAAGAGGTTTCTTATTACATGAAGGAATGCCGCAAAATTCGGAGAAAATCAGTTCAGATTTAGATATAGCCCCCATATATATAGGTTACCCCCAATTTGACATGTAAGCGCTGTAGAGACTGTGTTTTATATCCGATCAGTACGAAATTCGACAGAAACAGGTTTCTATTTTACATGAATGAGTATTCTAGGAAAATCGATTCAGATTTATATATAACCTCCATATATATGTTCCTCCAGATTTGGTTACAAAGCGCTATAGAAGTTGTTCTTTACTTCCGATCATTACAAAGTTCTCCAGAAAGATTTTTCTCAATTTTGGAACGAATATTGCTTAATTTTGCGATTATCGGTTCAAAATACATTTACCAATTATTCCAAATTATTATAGCAATGACCCTTATCGCATTGTTAGGGAGGTGTAGGGTATTATATAGTCGGCCCCGCCCGACTTTCTGCCTTTCCTTACTGGTATTAGTAATAAATTCACTGAATGAAAAAATACCGAATTCAGTGGAAAGTCCAGAAAATAGAAATGTATACTTATAAAATTTCCAAATTCTTGTTTCATTGATATTGCATCACATTATCATATTGCGATTGTATTGGAGTGAGCAGCTGTAATTATCGCATACCGAGCATTTTTGTTCATGTATTTCCTATATAATACTTGCAAGATATATCAAAATATGGGCTGGGCCACGCCCACTGGTCCTATTCCGCCCATTTGAAAGCCAATCATGTAGACTGCTACCAGATACATATACGCAAAATTTCAACACTCTCGCTAACAAAATGAGCAAGATAATTCAATTTCAAAATTTGGCTTATATTGGCGGTGGCCCGCCCATTGGTCAGATCCCGCCAATTTTTGGACCAATCACGTGGACTGTCACCAGATACATATCTACAACATGACAGCACTCTAGATAAAAAATTGTGCAAGTTATATCAATTTCAAAATTTGGCTTATAAGGGCGGGGCCACGCCCATTGGTCCGATCCCGCCCATTTTCTGACCAATTACGTAGAATGCCACCAGATACATATACACAACATTGCAGCACTCCCGATAGCAAATTGTGCAAGATATAAAAATTTCAAAATTTGGTCATTGTGGGCGGGGCCACGCCTATTGGTCCGAACCCGCCCATTTTTGGACCAATCACGTAGATCGCCAACGGATATATATACACAAAACTCCAGGTCTCTCGCTAACAAATTGTGCAAGATATCACATTTTTTAAATTTGGCTTATATGGGCGGTGCCACGCCCATTGGTTCGATCCCGCCCGTTTTTGGATCAATCACGTAGACTGCCACCGTTTACATATACACAAAATTCCAGCACTCTCGTTAACAAATTGTGCAAAATATCTCAATTTCAAAATTTGGCTTATATGGGCGGGGCCACGCCCATTGGTCCGGTCCCGCCCATTTTTTCACCAATTACGTAGAATGCCACCAGATACATATACGCAACATTGCAGCACTCCCGCTAGCAAATTGTGCAAGATATCAAAATTTTGTCTATGTGGGCGGGGCGACGCCCATTGGTCCGATCCCGCCCATTTTTGGACCAATCACGTAGACTGCCACCGTTTACATATACACAAAATTCCAGCACTCTCGCTAACAAATTGTGCAAAATATCTCAATTTCAAAATTTGGCTTATATGGGCGGGGCCACGCCCATTGGTCCGATTCCGCCCATTTTTGGAAAATTCACATAATCTGCCATTAAATGCATACAAACAAAATTTCAGCACTATACCTATAATAGGAGCAGAAATATCGGATTTTTAACCTGCGATTTGTATGGGAGGTACCACGCCCCTTTGTCCAATTAATTTTTTTTTCTATATAAACCATCTCGTGAAAATTTAGAATCGAATAAAAAAAAATCATCAAAATCGCTCCAGCCGTTCTGACGTGATGCCATTACACAGATGGACCGTTTCATTTTTATATATATAGATTTATTTTTCATTTATATTTTTAGATCAAGCATACATACAGATTTCACAGTTCGAAACACTTATCAATACATGGGCTGAATAACTTCAGGTTGGAGTCCTGGTTGATATACTCTACTCAAATATCAGGAAAATATAAAATTTGTATTTCTTTTATTAAAATAAAAAAGAAACGTATGCTAGAATAACAAAAATAGTTTGTTCTCCCAGCCGCTTTTTTCTGTTAAATAATAGCAAAATTGTTTGCTAAAACGACTGTTCTAGTTTGCTACAGTAGCAGGCAAATTTATGTGCTAAAATAACAACCATAGGATTGCTAAAATAACAGACGAAGTCTGCTTTCCCTTTTTCAGCAGACACAGACTGTTGAAACAACAAACATTTTTGCTAATGATACTCACAAAATTCTTTGAGTGTAGTCTTTGATTTACTTTTTGGAACAAGAAACACATTATTTTAACCTTTAAAACTAGTAGCAAATATGTTTAATTCCATAAAATTTTGGGTGGGGTTTCAACCCCTAAAGTAGTATCAAAGTCTTGTAGAAGGTTATTTCAGTTTTCCATGTTATATGTCTCGAGAAAAGTTGGGGCTTGTTCACGAACAGACAGCGGTTCGCATTTGTAATCTTTCTACGTACTTCCGCTTGCACATCATTTGAAGAGTTTACGTTAGCACCGAAATAACTAAATTTATCGACTCTTTTTTACTTTAAATATACCGACTGGCACGTGTTGTCCAATCCTTTCCAACCGTGTTTGGTTACAGCTTGAGGGCATGTATTTGGCCTTTTCTTGATTCAGTATTTGTCCAACATCTTTTACTTTAGCGTCGATCTTAAGGAATAGGTCGGCTACGCTGCTTTTATTTCCGTCAATTATGTAAATACCATCTGCATATTCCAGAATTTGTGTGGTCTTTTAGAAAATTGTGCCTCTGGTGTTCACTTCAGCTAGTCTTATAACCTGTTCCGGTACAAAAATAAAAAAATTTAAAAAATACACATGATAGTGCGTTGGAGTATCTTCTGTTCAGAGAAAAATAGGAATATTTATTAAACCCTCTGGTACTGCCTACACAAATTTACAGATTCTTTCGAACTCAACACCCCATAACATCTGTAACAATCATATAAATGTTTTCATATTCTGTATTTTAGAGAACATTTCCAATGACTTACAAAGAATTAAAATATTTGCTCAAACTCTGGCATCTCCCAACGTAATAACACTATGCAAAAATATTTTTGTCGAAGGGCTGTGCATAACATTTTCTCGTGTAATATGGTGTCATAAACACGAAAGAAATATTAAAAAACGTTATTGTAAATTTTTTAAATAAAAAAAATTTCTCTAAAATTCCCATTTTCTTGGAAGGTTTCTTTAGTATTTGGACCATATATTTTGAAGTATATGATCGATAAAGCCCGAAAATTAAAAGAAATTATGAGGACTACAAATGTTACAAATGATGGAAATTAGAAATGACGCTTTCACGTGGAACAGAAGTTAAGTAACTGTCGTGAAAGTAATTAGAACTTTTTTTTTTTTAAAAAAAATCGTTTTTTTGCGGGCACGAAAAAAACCATAGAAAATAGAAAAAAATGTTTGTTTGGAAGCTAGCATTGTAATGAAGAAAACAATGTATTTTTGAAGTATACGAGTATGTATGGATAAATGCAGAAATTATAGCACTTTTGTTAAAAAGAAGAGAATTTCAACCTAATCCCGTTTTTATACGCCCACTATATTGAACAAGGGTATATATCAACTCTCACAGCAGTCGGTTCTTTGTACCGGAGTTGACGCAGGGCCAACCCTGCCCAAGGACTGCTACCTCCACAAAACAGGAAAACAAGTATGTATTCTATCACCTTTATTCCTTCCCTTTTCCCCTACACCTATCCATTTGTGTTCTCCTAACTGAGCAGGCAACACCGACCTGCCTGCTCAGCCTCCTCCTCCTCTGCGCCGGACAGGACCAGTGATCTATGTGTGTCCGGTCTGTTCGAGGCAGGCCACACGAGGATACTCGGTGCTGTGCGGAGGGTGCCAAAATTGGGTCCATTTCCGCTGCTCTGGATTGAAGAAACTAAAGGATCACTCCTCGAATTTCCGATGTCCAGTCTGTGCCGCACTTACGCCAATGCCACTGCCACAGATAACTACTACTACGAGTTTGCTATCACCCCCTGCCAACGTCAGCGCCCGCCGGAGAGAGAACTTTCCAAATATTAACACGGGCGTGCAAAAGGTGCATACCAGCGGGTCGAACATTCGACCAAATTCCCTATGGATGCATCAAAGTTGGCAGAACAAAGGGATGAAATTAGGAGAAATGACCTGGGAGATTCCAGAATCCTCAGTCTCAATAAATAGATCGACCGATTAGTGACCGCCCACAAGAGAGACAGGTGGCGGAAACACCTTGAAGAGTCCGATCTCGGATCCAGGAAACTGTGGTTCACCATTAAAAACCTCTCCAATCCCAGGCGAAACGTTAGCATACGCATATCGTTTGGGGACCAAACTCCCAAGGATGAAACCCGTGTAGCAGCAGCCTTCTGCAGGCAATTTGTCGAGCACCCAATGTCACCGAACCGTGCAAGCAGAAGGCTCAGACGAGCCTCCCTTACCCTCAGGCCAGACAACCCCATAACCATTACCCTGGATAATGTGCTTAATGTCATAAAAGCCGCCAAGAGCTCCACAGCTATTGGTCCACACGGTCTGGCAACAAAGATGCTGAAGCACATCGGAAGGGATGGAGCAACATTCCTTGCCCATACTTTCATTTTGAAATCCCAAACATGTGGAAACTGGGGAAGATTGTCTCAGTTCCGAAACCAGGAAAACCGGTACAACAAGGAAGCTCGTATCGACCAATTACTCTTCTATCCCCTGTAGTAAAAATTCTGGAAGCAATTTTACTGCCCAGCTTTGCAGAGCATGTCCCCCTGGCTGAGCATCAGCATGGTTTTCGCTCGGGCAAGAGCACAACCACCGCTCTTTGCGAAATATCAGCCAGGATTGCAGAGGGACTGAATAGTAAAATGCCACATAAACGCTCCGTCCTCGTGACATTGGATCTGTCTAAGGCGTTTGATACGGTTAGTCATACCACCCTCTTGAGTGATGTTATGGAGACCACACTCCCTAATCAACTCAAGAGGTGGCTGATTAACTACATGGCCGGCAGACAGTCCTTTGTAGAATTCAGAGGTAAGAGGTCGCCACTAAGGAAGAACAAGCAAGGCGTACCCCAAGGTGGAGTTCTCTCTCCCCTACTTTTTAACTACTACGTGGCCAAAGCTCCCCTACCCCCACCAGATATCACCCTGGTGTCATATGCGGACGATTGTTCCATCCTGTCCGTGGGTAGAAATATTAAGGAGCTAGAAGATAAAATTAACCAATATCTTTCCGCACTGAGAGATTTCTTTGCTGACAGGAATCTTGATTGATTATGCAGTCCCGGTATGGGCTCCCTGTTTAAGTGACACGCAATGGAGGAAACTCCAAACGGCACAGAATGCGTCACTGAGAGTAGCCACAGTTTGTCATTCCAAGACACTTGAAGTGCACCTGCAGCAGGAGAGCCAACTTCTATCGGCAAGACACCACTGCACCCTCCTTACCCGCCAGCATCTTCTCAAATGCGGAAACCCAGAACAACCAAACCACGCCAGCAGTAGGAGAGAGCTTTCCGGAAGAACCGTTCCCATACGGTTTGACTTTAGGAAAGAAATCCGGTATCTATCGGAGAGACAATTAACAACGGACAGCTCAGATGAAGGCATAGCAACGGCATTGAGGCAAGTGCACACAGAAATGGTTCAAGAAGCCATCGAGTCATACCCAAGCAGCATCGTGCAGACCAGATATGTGCTCTCCCAGCTCAGATCTGGTATCTCTAGGTACCTGAACAGTTATATCTCCGTCTTGAACCCGGCGGTACGGGATGAATGTCCCAAGTGTGGTCACTCGCCGCACATCACCAGACCCCTCTTCGAGTGTCCCGCAAACCCGACCCACCTGACACCAATGTCAATGTCTCTGGACACATCCACTAGAGGCAGCTCGCTTCCTCGAACTGGATGTGGAAGCTTAATGTCTATCTTTAATTTTAACCACTTTTCTTTCCTCTTTCTTTTTCTTCCCAATCTCAATACATACAAATTTCTTGAAGGGGCTACAACAACAACAGGGTACATATCAGATGCTGCAGGTCAAAAATGTAACATATTGATGGAGTGACCTAAGAGACCCCAAGAATATTTGGCGGAAATCCATTTTGGGCCATTTTAAGTCATTTAAGTAATGTCCGTCAGTCTGTCTGTCTGGTTGGTGCGCACGATGACTTTCGACAGGATTAACTAATTCACTTCTATGCTACTATTCAGAATCTTTGACCATTCCACACTTAGTATTAGATTCTTGGTCGCTATTATCTTGAGAAAAATGGGCGAAGTTGCCACGCCCCTTTTGGTACCTCCCATACAAATGGACCATTTTTCACAAAAAGTTAACGCCTTATAACTTTGATTCCAGTCCATAGAAATACTTGAAATTTAGTGGAGAGTAATGCCTTTACAGTACATATAGTCCCATGTAAAATCGGCGATATTACCACGCCCCTTTTGGCACCTCCCATACAAATGGACCATTTCGCACAAAATGTTAATGGATAGCTTTCAAGAAATGGAACAAACATTTTAGTTTGCGAATTTTTTATGGATTTTTTCGTGCCAGCAAAAAATTATTTTTTTAAAAAAAAGAGTCAAATTTTTGTCAATTGTTCTAACGACAGTTGCTAAACTTCGTTTCTACGTGAAGTTGATGTTTTTAGCATTTCTAGCCCAGGTAATTTCCGGCTTCACCGAGCTTATACTTCAAAAAATATGGCCCAAATGCTAAAGGTAACTTCCATTAAAATTGGAATTTTAGAAAAAGAAATTTACCATAAAAAAAATTTTGTTTTGGCTTCATAAAATAGTATGCCTTAATCTATCAAAAAAGTTTTTAGGTCTCGGACACAAAAACAATTTTTTGTTGCATAGTGTAACCATAGTACATTACTCACAAAGTGAAGGTATACCAGACTGAAATTTTCTTACTTTTTTCATACCAATCGGTTGTCTGCTTAATCAACGGTCGATTTTTATCGAAATTTCCCCACTGTACAAAGTGTGATCTAGGGCCACATACTACCATATTCCTGTTTCACTGCCCATTTTAAATTTATTCACTCCAAAGTTTTTTAAGAAAAAAATAAAATTCAAATTCTAAAAAGATTTTAAATAAAAATCCTATGCAATTGTCAGTTTAAAATATAATTTAATTAAATTTTAAGTCGATTCAATAAAAAAAACGTATATTGATAAATTTAAATCTAAATTCTTAAAATATGACGAAAGTATTTTGTATAAATTTAAAAGTAGATATAAATAATATTAAAATATTTCTAAGTATATTTTCTTAAGTTTACTTTTCGGAAGTATGGGAAAATAATGAAGGCGAGGTCTTTTTAAGGCAATTCTTGCCACTAAGATCGTCGAGAATTATTCGCCCATTCCAGTTGTTGTTGTCGTCGTCGCCGTTGACACTAAACTATAACGTCTTTTGTCGTCCTTGTAAATTAACCAGACACAAAGCAAGACTACATTGTTTTGAATTGACTACGGCGATAACAACCGGAATTTAGGGGAATTATGCAAATGTTTAGATTACTACTCAATTCTCATTTAATATACATACACATTAACTTATTTTTCTAATTAGGAAATAATAATAAATTAAGACAAACCGCCCGACCCACAATGTCGAACGTTAGCTTTCGCATGACTTCTATGCGAAAAACAGCTGATTTGCGACTTACTGACAGGCATCTGGCAGTATGTTTTCATTCGCTTTGTCGTTCTGTTGAGTTTTTGTAGGTCACTCATCAGCTGTTGGTTTTCGCATAGAAGTCATGCGAACGTTAATGTGCGAAATCGTGGGTCAGGCGGTAAATAAATAAATAAATACCTAATACTATGATAGATACGAGTACTATTATGATTAATTCTAATTTCAAATATAATCCAACATAGCCAATATGATTTCAAACGCATCTCTAGATGTTGGTTCTATAGCAGCACTGGGCAATAGATAACCATGTACACCATTATCGGCCAGTTGCATGGTGTAACTGAATGGTATACCCACATCATAGGCCACAAACGCATCAGAGCATCCTATGAAAGGAAATGATAACTTTGTCATATTCAAATATACTAGAGATGATATCTGCAGCAGTCTTGTTTGTACATACCCGATCGATTTTCTACCAAGTCGTTGGTAGAATCTATTTTATAACGCGTTTTACTACCCTTCTTCCTCAAACCATCAGTGCCCACCATAGCCACATCTAAAAAGTCATCTAAACGTTCGGTGTCGTACGTAGTATTAGCCTTGTAGGGATAGCTAATAATTTGTCCATATGCCTGCATGGAAATGAAGAGCTGGAAAAAAGAAATTTCGAAAATAGATTATTAGTTAGCTTTTTTGGCAGTGAGAGAACTGTATTTAGGACTATTTCGTCGCGATTTATTGTCCTAGAGAGTATGAATTTAAAAAAATACGTTGGATCCACTCTTGAAATAAAGTATCAATACAAAATGTTAAAATAATACAAAATTTTGAAAAGAATAAAAATTCTTAAATCCCTTTATTTTTTGGGTTCAACATGCCACCACCCCATTTAATACTAAAAATTGGGAATTTCTGCAATTCATTATTATTTGATCTGTTGGAGAGAGGCCCAAATGTGATTGCTGGTTAGCCCTGAAAACGCTTTAAAATAGAATCTCTAGGAGAGGTACGTTTTTGGGCCCATTTTGTTCTTCCCCCCTCTAATACTATAAATGTAGAATTTCCACAGTTCATTATTATTAACCTCAAAAGTACAAAATAAACTATAATTTAATCTCTAGAATAGAATAAAATATTTGAGCCCTTTTGGTCAATTTTTATTTAATAGCGTATTATGTAACCACATCCACACCAATTTCACGATTCAATACTTAAATTTTGTGCCGGTGTAACATTTATCCCCTTTTTGCCTCAATTAAGCCTTAGAAGTATGTATTTTGTAAATTCGCTTCTAATCCTGAGTCTACGTCCGACGGGCTATCCTAACTCCAAATACTGGGCTTTATGCAGCCAAAAGGTACGAATTTCGAAAATAGATTATTAGTTCATATCGGTGAGAGGGGATCTATATTTAAGCCAATTACAGAAAGCACGAATTTCGACTTAGAAGAGGGTAATATATTATATATATAAATATTTGGGGCAATTTTGTCCTCTGAAAACACTTCATAGTATTATCTCTACCGGAGTGTACCAAAGTTGAGCCAATTTTTTCACCTTCTTATCCAAACAAGTGAAAATTTCCATAATAATAAAATATATGGTGATCCATTTCGGGGTTCCCTACTTTTTTAAAGAAAAAAAAAAAACTGGAAATTCCAATTTATTGGGGAATGTTTATTATCATTTGAAAGAACTTTCTTTGGCATTTATATTTTGAAGATTATGTCTATCAAATGTTGGCCGCGGCTACGTCTCAGATGGTCCATCCGTAGAGTCCAATTTTCGATGACTCGATTATGTTGACCATAAGTTGAGCGAAGTGCACGAAACACATTCCTCACAGAACGTGAATTTTCGTAATAAAGTTGAACGATTTGTAAACGTTGTTCAGGCGTAAGTCTTTCCATGATGAAATGCCAAACAATACTTAACAAAAATAACATGACAGCATGACACGACTCACACGTGATCTGTCAAAAAAGGCTATTGCAAAAAGTATCTCTACTTGTATCACCCCTTATTATCTCTACCGGAGTGTACCAAATTTGGGCCAATTTTTTCAACTTCTTACCCAAACAAGTGAAAATTTCGATAATAAAATATTATTAAATTTTTTTGAGAGAGGGTACTATAATTGAGCCCCGCTAGAGTCATTTTACGAGAAAAAGTACGAAAAACACTTTATTTGAGAGTACCATATTTATGACTTTTTGTCCCTTTTTTACTTAAATTTATAGTGTAAAGTGTAATGGAACCACACCTCACACCTTAACTGCATTTAACACATATGGGCATTTCCGCGGATCACGAACGTACGTTCGTACGCTTTTGATGTACAGAAAGTATAGAAAACAAACATTTTCCCCGCATGTTTTTTGGTGATTTGATAGCATATTGGTAGCATATTGATAGAGTTTGTAGTTTTCATAATGATAGCAATAAACATGCGGTAGCGAACGTACGCGAAATATAACAGGTGGCGCAAAAGTAACCTTTCGATGTTATGTTAGACGCGATTGGCGGTCAGCAGCTAACAGCTGTGTATTTCGCCTGTGTTTACTACACAAATGTCATTTAAAAGAACGAATTTCCGAATATTGTCTATTCTAAGAAGCCAACGTTTCAAGGACAGCCCATTCCCCGGAAATTCGCTTTTAGTCTCGAGTCTACGCCCTGGCGTCGGGATATATGACGGGCAACCCTCGCTTTAATTTTAACGATTTAACTCTAACCATTTTTACCACCATTTTATTCATTCACACCAAATGTCGTGAGTCGATCTTATCTACCCATTTAAATTTGGCGCCGGTACTATATTTATCCCTTTAAGTCCTATTTAACCCGCGAATAGTACGAATATCAGAAGGTCGCATATTGACTAAATCCTAAGTCTCAAGGAGAGACTTCAACCAAAACATTTCGATTCTAGTATTGCCCATTGTCCCATTGTCCCATTTAGCCCTCTAAAAGTACGAACATGGCTTCTTAATACAAATCTACGGCACAATTCTGCCTCCAGGCTTTTGGATTTTGCGCAGATACCATGTTTATCCATTTTCCCTATGCATTCGCCTAGTCCCAACTCTACATCTTAAGAAATGCCGCCACATCAAACTTCAAGATTCTTTCTTGCCTTTTTGACCCATTTAACTTCTTAAGAGTAGGAATTTAGTAAAATCATTTCTATTTCCGAGTCTACGTCTCAAGGGCTACTCCCATACTGAATTTCACGATCCTAGCTTTAACCGTTAGGATTTGAAGGTGATGCCACATGTATGCCTCTTTACTCTGTTTAAAACCCTAAAATTCTCTTCTAGTCTCGAGTCTACGGCTAAAGTAAGAACTTTGGAATATCGTGTTCGAGCCATTTGGATTTGCCGGTTCTATCATATTTATCCCTTTATGGAAATTTGTTTCTTGTCTCCACAATGCGTTCTAGGGGTCTATCCTCAGACCAAATCTTGCGATACCAGCTCGGGCAATTTGATTTGAAGGCGGTGGTATAATTTGTATCCCATTTGTCCTATTTATCGTTCCCATTTTGCCCTTTTTAACTACATAAGAGTACGAATTTTGGAAAATAGTTTATTGTCCTTAGAATACGTTCTAGGGGTGTAACCTCACAACAAATCTAACGATATTAGCTCGAGCCATTTGGATTTGCCGGTTCTGTTATATTTATCCCTTTTTTCCCTGCTGGGAGAACTGTTTCTTGTCTCCACAATACGTTCTAAGGGTCTATCCTCAGACCAAATCTTACGATACTAGCTCGAGCAAGCGTTGGTATTTCGAGGATTTGGCGTTGGTATATTTCTAACTTTTTGCCCTGTTTAACCCCCTAAACGTACGGAAATTAGTTTCTAGTCTCGAGTTTACATCCCAGGGTCTAACCTCGCTGTAAACTTAATGATTTCATTGTAGCCACCTTGGGAAAAATGGGATTTGGCAGTTTAACTTCAGACATTTTGTTTAAAAGTACGAATTTGTTTGTTGTTTGTTCCGAACCTACGTTTCAGGATATAAAGTCACACCATTTAGAAAAAGAACGTCACATTTTGAGTTATGACATTTCACTTAAGTGTGATTTAAATGATCTATACAAAAATAAATATTTGACAGAATGGGATGACATTACTTCTGAAGTGCGCAAAATATTATTGTCTTCCTCAGGAATTAGCCCAATCATGAATCAGATTGTAACGGGTGATCCAAGTAGAGATACTTTTTTCAATAGCCTTTTTTGACAGATCACGTGTGAGTCGTGTCATGCTGTCATGTTATTTTTGTTACGTATTGTTTGGCATTTCATCATGCAAAGACTTACGCCTGAACAACGTTTACAAATCGTTCGTATTTCTTTCGAAAATTCACGTTCTGTGAGGAATATGTTTCGTGCACTTCGCTCAACTTATGGTCAACATAATCAGCCTACTGATCGTACTACCACTGATCGCAACACCATCACCCATCTTGAGACCCAGCATTCATTATTGGATAATATTCGACCGAATAGACCACGTCCAGCACGCAGTGAAGAAAATGAAGCGGTCGTAGCAGAGAGTGTACACGAAGACCGTGGAGAGTCGATTCGCAGCCACTCGGACTGACGTATGGAACGACTTGGCGCATTTTACGTCGAGATCTTAAACTGAGAGCATACAAAATACAGGTTGTGCAAGAACTGAAGCCGCCCGACCTTCCCAAGCGACATCGCTTCGCTCTATGGGCTCATGAAAAGTTCCAAGAAGATCCGACGTTTTTGAGCCAAATTTTGTTCAGCGATGAGGCCCATTTCAGGTTTAATGGGTATGTAAACAAGCAAAATTGCCGCATTTGGGACGATGAGCCGTCAATGATGAACGTAACCGTCAATGACGACCGTTATCGTGCCATGATAACCGACTTATTGATTCCTGAAATTAAGCTCGTGATCTCGGCGACATTTGGTTTCAACAAGACGGAACCACTTCCTACATATCGCATCAATCAATGGATTTATTGAGAGAACTCTTCGGTGAGCAGATAATTTCACGTTTTGGGCTGGTTGATTGGCCACCAAGATCGTGTGATATCACACCGTTAGACTTTTTCCTGTGGGAATATGTAAAGTCTAAAGTTTATGCGGACAAACCCGTTTCGATTCAGGCCTTGGAGCAAAACATCACTCGTGTCATTCGCCAGTTACCAGTCGAAATGCTCGAACGAGTCATCGAAAATTGGACTCAACGGATGGATCATCTGAGACGTAGCCGCGGCCAACATTTGATAGACATAATCTTCAAAAAATAAATGCCAAAGAATGTTCTTTCAAATGATACGAAACTTTCCCCATTCAATATGAATTTTCTGTGTTTTTTCTTTAAAAAAGTAGGAAACCTCGAAATGTATCACGCTATAGATATTGAAATGTAGGACAATTTAGTATGACCACTCCAAAAAAATTCGTTCTATATCTAAATGAGCGATATCTAACGTTACTAGGTCCAGCCATTAGGATTTTGCGGTAGTGGCGTTTTCCATGTTTTATCCTCTTAAAGTATGGAAATTCGCTTCTAGTCTCTAGTCTACGACCCAAAGAGGGCTTTCCTTCGCTCCAACTAGCTATTTGTGCCCTATTTTCCCCCAAAAGTACGAATTTCTGACAATATTTTCTTGCCCCAAGTATACCCTTCATCTTATGGAAAACCAAATTCTATGTAAAAATTATAAAGTAAAAAAATTGGATGAGTGGACTAGTTTTCGAGTTATGAGTCCCTGAATATTTTAATGTTTTTACTTTCTTTGACCTATTTTAGGTAATTTTTCGTCAGATTTCCCATACATTTTCAAGCTATGAATAGTCCCGTCCATTTTTATACCCTACACCACACTGTGGTACAGGGTATTATGACTTTGTGCATTTGTTTGTAACACCTAAAAGGAGAAGAGATAGACCCATTGTTTATTATACCGATCGACTCGGAATCACTTTCTGAGTCGATTTAGCCATGTCCGTCTGTCTGTCCGTCTGTCTGTCCGTCTGTCCATGTATTCTTGTAATCAAAGTGCAGGTCGTATTTTTTGGCCCAAGGACGATCCCTCTTGAAATTGGTAAAAATCGGTTCAGATTTAGATATAGCCACCATATATATGTTACCCCCGATTTTACATGTTAGCGCTGTAGAAACTGTATTTTATATTAGATCAGTGCGAAATTTGGCAGAGAGAGTTATCTTATTACATGAATTAACACTGCCAAATTCGGGGAAAATCGGTTCAGATTTAGATATAGTCCCCATATATATGTTTCACCCGATTTGACATGTAAGCGATGTAGAAACCGCATTTTACATCCGATCTTTATGAAAATCGGCAGAGAGAGTTTTCTTATTACGTGAATAAACACTACCAAATTCGGAGAAAATCTGTTCAGATTTAGATATAGCCCCAATATATATGTTTTACCCGATTTGACATGTAAGCGCTGTAGAAATTGTATTTTATATCAGATCAGTACGATATTTGGCAGAGAGAGTTCTCTTATTACATGAATGAACACTGCCAAATTCGGAGAAAATCTGTTCAGATTTAGATATAGCCCCAATATATATGTTTTAGCCGATTTGACATGTAAGCGCTGTAGAAATTGTATTTTATATCAGATCAGTACGATATTTGGCAGAGAGAGTTCTCTTATTACATGAATAAACACTGCCAAATTCGGGGAAAATCGGTTCAGATTTAGATATAGTTCCCATATATATGTTTCACCCGATTTGACGTGTAAGCGCTGTAGACACCATATTTTATATCCGATAAGTACGAAAATCGGCAGAGAGAGTTTTCTTATTACATGTATGAACACTGCCAAATTCTTACCGCAATTCCCATTTTCGCATTGATAGGTAGGTGTAGGGTATTATATAGTCGCCTCCGCCCGACTTTCTGTCTTTCCTTACTGGTTTTATTTTGTTCATGTATTTCCTTCAGTTTTTCTTCGGGTTTCCGAAAAGTTTTCGAATTACTGATCCCTAAAGTTTTGATTTGTGTTCCTTTTTTGACATACATATCAAGTTTCATCGAAATTTTAAACGTTTCGTGCACTTGGAAAGCCTTTAATAATGGCTTAAATTTTAATGAACTCCCAACAATTTTATTGACTTCCCATTTTTCGAGTTACATATGTATATACACGCCATAATTGCTGTTTATAATCGTCTTACCTTTATATGTGTCCTGTAGTCCATTAAAAATTCCGACAGCGCCTTGGTTTCCGGTTCGGAAAATGGTACCGGACCCGCAAAAACTTCATTACATGGTGACTTTGAGCTGCCCCTTTTGCCCCACTGATAATTCCAATTACGATCCAAATCGACGCCATAGCAAATGCGATCCTTGATCTTCTTCTTTTGCAACCAAGTCATGGCCGAATTAATAATACCCGATGGTCGGTATATGTGACGAGAACGAGATTTTTTCCAAAATCGATCGTACTCATGACTGTAAACATAGCCGTCGGGATTTAAAACGGGCATAATATACCAGGTTGTATTACGTATGAGACTCTGTTCATCGCTTATGGTTTCTGTGGGGAAAGAAAAGAAGAAAAGAAAAGATAAAGGGTTAGAACATTTCTGAGAGACTTAAACGGCCGTACCTAATTAAAAAGCCGATGTAAGACGTACTGTCAAAAGTTCTCATTTAAACATAGATTGTGACAGTAAGTTGAACGTCAATGTATGCATTAGGTATGAGCCTGAAGTTTATTTTCAATTCCATCTTTATTCGAATGGAAGAAGACAATTCACAAAATTCGAATATTTCAATGGCACTTTTTTAAAGTCTTTCGTTCAAGTTCTCTTTTAACAGTTATCAAAATTAAAATAAAAAAAATCTTAAAATCTTATTATTTAACAAAATATTTCTTAATAATGCCAAATTCCTGTGGAAGCTGTTCGTTGGATCAACTTTGTAGACCTCTCCCATGCTCATTTCCTCCATGCAACTGTGAAAAATGTCAAGAAGTTAGAGCTACAACTGCTGCTATTATCTGTGATGAAGATAGTCTAAATTGTGGTACCCTGGTCGAATCTGAAAATGGTGCCCTAAATGTGATCTTGCAAAAATTATTTTCTCGATTTAGTATCAACTTTTATCCCTCGAATATTTATGCAGCTCTTTTTGATGTTTTCGGAATTATAGCGTAAGAAAGCTAAATAAATTATTGAGTTTAAGAAAATCTTTTGAAATTATAAGAAGATTATGTTATTTTTGCTTGCAGGTTCATCATACTGACTTCGCTTACTTTTTGGACAATGGTTGGCTACTATCTGTGGCACTTCTTCGTACACATTTATCATTCTGGAAGGTAATTGCATTGAGTGAATATATGTTTAGATTAATATTCGTATCGACGGAATATTGTAAACATGTACGTGCTACAAAAAAGTGTAACATATCGAAGGTGAGACCTAAGATAAAGGCTCTTCCAATATGAGGTCTCATTTGATATTTAAACAAGTAAGAAAGTTTCAGTCAGAATTATAAGCGTTTATGTGCACTGGTATATTAACATTATGAGCTATTCATTTTTGGTATAATTTGACCATTTTGTGTGGGAGCTACAAAAAGGGGCGAGCCCATTTTTCACAGGGCTATAGGAACTTTAAAAGCGTGCATTGGTACTCACGCGATAAGCTGTTAACTTTTTATACAAAATGGTACCTTTGTGTGGGAGGTACAAAAAGGTGCTTGACAATAACGTCGATTTTGCACAGAACTGTAGGCACTATAGAAGCATTACACTGTACAAAATTTCAAGAATTTTTATACATTGGTATTAATGTTATAAGCTTTTAACTTTTGTTGCAAAAAAGTACCTTTGTGTGGGAGGTACCGAAAGGGGTGTGGCAATAACGCCCATTTTTCACTGGACTGTTGGCACTGTAAAAGCACTGTACAAAATTTTAAGTACTTTATTTACTGGTATAAATGTTATAAGCTGTAAACTTTTACAATTCTTTAGCCAAACTCTTCACCTGAAAAATGTGGTATTTATGACATAAAATAGCATTTTTGAGAGAAACTTTATTTGTATACATTTTATTGCGATGAATTCTTGCCCAATAGAATATAAACTGGAAAGTTTCAGCTAAATTTCTTAGAAAATGTTGTATTTATGGTTTAAATAAGATTTTTGGAGCATCATCCATAGGTTGACTATAACAAAATATGAATTGATTTAAAAATTTTTACTGCGATGAATTCCTGTTTTTATACCCTACACCACACTGTGGTACAGGGTATACCGATCGTTTATTATACCGATCGACTTAGAATTACTTTCTGAGTTGATTTAGCTATGTCCGTCTGTCTGTGCATGTATTCGAAACTTTACACATATGTTTTATTTGGCCCAAGGACGATCCCTATTGAATTTGGTTAAAATCGGTTCAGATTTAGATATAGCCCCCATATATATGTATGTTACCCCAGATTTGACATGTAAGCGCTTTAAAAACTTTATTTTATATCCGATCAGTCTGAAATTCGGCAGAAAGAGGTTTCTTATCATATGAATGAACACTGTTAAATTTGGAATAAATCGGTTCAGATTTAGATATAGCCCCCATATATACGTTACCCCCGATTTGAAGTGTAAGCACTGTAAAAATGTTATTTTATATCCGATCAGTATGAAATTCGGCAGAAAGAGGTTTCTTATTATATGAATGAACACTGTTAAATTTGGAAGAAATCGGTTCAGATTTAGATATAGCCCCCATATATACGTTACCCCCGATTTGAAGTGTAAGCGCTGTAAAAATGTTATTTTATATCCGATCAGTATGAAATTCGGCAGAAAGAGGTTTCCTATTATTTGAATGAACACTTTTAATTTGGAAGAAATCGGTTCAGATTTAGATATAGCCCCCATATATACGTTACCCCCGATTTGAAGTGTAAGCGCTGTAAAAATGTTATTTTATATCCGATCAGTATGAAATTCGGCAGAAAGAGGTTTCCTATTATTTGAATGAACACTGTTAAATTTGGAAGAAATCGGTTCAGATTTAGATATAGCCCCCATATAAACGTTTCCCCCGATTTCACATGTAAGCGCTGTAAAAATGTTATTTTATATCCGATCCGTGCGAATTTCGGCAAAAAGAGGTTTCCTTCTACATGAAGAAATACTGCCAAATTCGGAGAAAATCGGTTCAGATTTAGATATAGCCCCATATATATGTTACCCCCGATTCGACATGTAAGCGCTGTAGAGATTGTATTTTATATCCGATCAGTACGAAATTCGACAGAAAGATGTCTTTTTACATGAATGAGTATTCAGGGAAAATTTGTTCAGATTTATATATAACATCCGTACATATGTTCCTCCTGATTTGGTATCAAAGCGCTATAGAAGTTGTACTTTACTTCCGATCATTAAAATTTTCCAGAAATATGTTTCTCAATTTAGGAACGAATATTACTTAATTTAGCGATTATCGGTTCAGAATTAGATAATATGTTCCTACCCATTTACCAATTATTCCAAATTATTATCGCATTGACCCTTATCGCATTATTAGGGAGGTGTAGGGTATTATATAGTCGGCCCCGCCCTACTTTCTGCCTTTCCTTACTGGTTATTTAATACAAACGGTAAAGATTCAGTTAAAATGGTTCGAAAATGTGGTATTTACGGCTTAAATACGTATATTTTGGAGCGACCTCTATAGGGTGACTATAACAAAATATGAAACGATTTGTAAAATTTTTGCTGTGATGTATTCTTGTCAAAATATAATACAAACTGCTAAGTTTCTGCCAAATAGCTTTAAAATGTGGTATTTATGGCTCAAAAATGGTATTTTGAAGCGACCTCTGTAGGGGAGCTATATCAAAACATTGATCGATATGACCCATTTACAATCCCAAACAAACTGCAACTATAAGAAATATTTCTACAAAATTTGATCAACCTAGCTCTATTATTACGGACTGTAGCGCGATTACAACAGAAGGACGGACGGACATGGCTAAATCGTCTTAGAAGTTTACGACGATTAAGAATATATATACTTTATGGGGTCTCGGATCTATATTAAGAGGTGTTACAAACGGAGTGAAAATGAATATACCCCCCATCCTATGGTCCACTTTGTTATACTGTGTCACAACCATTCCTTCCAACGGAGTGGTTAAGTACGAATATTTTGAATGTCTAGCTTCTCCCCTATTAAACCTCTGCAATGAATGTCTTGAAAGGCCTTTCAAGACATTCAGTTGTTTATCAAATACTTACTGCCACACACTCTATTTAGACAAAACAAATGAATGAGTGAAGATAACAGTAACCGCCAAACAGGTTTCAAAACAAATAAGTAACAAGACAATGGAGAAGTACACTCATTCAAGTACTGTGCACAAAAACTGAAATACTCTATTTCAGTGTACACTGCACTACTGTACTCATTGTCATTGCAAAGAGAGACGCAACAACAAAGAGCGACGGACCACCTTAGAAATTTTTTGATTTTGAGGGGTAAATACACTAGTGTACATACTGGAGAAACAGAAAACAGCACTGTACTCGCTTCATTATACTCATCGTTTGACGAATTGAAACGAGTATAAAGAATACAACAACCGAACGAGCAGAGTACATGACTAGATTGTAAACATCAAACAGTGTGAAGTGTTTGTTGTTTTTTTTTCGATCATTCTATGGTGGTGTCAATCGAGTAAAATATACAATGTTTCAGTGTGCAGTGAAGTAGTGTACACTACTGTAGACGATGAAATGAATGTCTTGATGCAGAGGTTTATCCCCTATACATGTTTAGAAAACTGTGAGGCGACAACAGTCTAGATCTTCTAAATTTACATATTACCACCTGTTTTGCAATCGGCCCACTCAGAATCTTTGCATGAACATGTTGGTCCAGCCTTTATAATTTTGAGGAACCTAAAGAGCAAATGGACTTGTTGTTGCGTGTGATTAATTTTCGGTTGTTTATAATATTCAGTACGTATTCGACATGAGGAACAACTTTTATTTGAGTAACCCTCTATGCGTATGGTACAATATTCAGTACGTATTCGACATGAGGAACAACTTTTACTTGAGAATCCCCTATGCGTATGTTTAACAGCAGTGTCGATAACACTCGATACTCATTCGACATGGTGGACAAAGTTTTGTTTGCATGATTACAATCCGAGTGTCCAAGTGCTGACCCTATTCAAGATGTAGAATAAATTTTTATTTTTTTAGACAGAAAGAAGGAAAGCAAGTAAAAGCGTTAAGTTCGGCAATGCCGAATCTTATATACCCTCCACCATGGATAGCATGTGACCTCACAAAATAACTCAAACCTAAAGAAAATAACACCGAAAAATACCAAAAATATATAGCAGATGAACAGTAGGAATCACAACAAGTTAGATGCTATATATGGGACCTATATCTAAATATGGACCGATATCGCCCATTTTCAATCCCAAGTTACCTGCAGCTATACGAAGTATCTATACCAAATTTCAGCCACCTAGCTCAAGTATTATAGATTGTAGCGTGATTACAACAAACGGACGGACGGACGAACAGACGGACATGGCTAAATGGTCTTAGAATTTTACGACGATTAAGAATACATACATTTATGGGGTCTCAGATCAATATTTAGAGGTGTTACAAACGGAGTGACAAAATTAATTAACCCCCAATCCCATGGTGGAGGGTATAAAAATACAATTAAAAAAGGCAGACAAATTAGAATAGTCATCAACTTTAAAACTCTGGACAGGGTCAACATTTTAAAATTCGACTTTAAAAAAATAAAAATGTATAAAAGGACAATCTACATAGCTCAAACTCCTATAAACAACTTTTTTTTTTACAAAATTAAACATTAACATTATTCTTTCATCTCTCTTATTTGTACCACATTTTCATAGAAAGGCCCAAATATTTGCTTTGATTCTTTTGTCCTTGCTCTTCGTGTGCATAGTATTTCATGCAATAAGTGGACACAAAATGAAACATATTCGAAAAGAAAAATCCAGCGAAGAAGGAAATCCAGCAAAGTCATGCCCAAAGGGTCATTGCCAAGTTCCTTTGTATACGCACAAGGCAAGTTTTGTAACTAACCAACTTGCACAACGAGAAAAGGGTGGAGCGGAAATGGCAACCAAACCTTGTAAAGGATGTGGCAAATTACTTTCAAAATACTCATTTTGCAGAAGCAAAGATAACTCGAAGTCAATTCGTCACAGCAGTTGCAAGAACAAAGCCAGCGAGTCCCTGTGTAATTTGTGCGCTAAATTTCACAAAAAATCCTATTCCGATTACGAAGTTCGTCGAATTTTCGATAAATTCAAATTGTTCAGTATTCCCAGTGAGTGGAAATCTCCGCCATCTGTTATAGTTGTTCTCATGGAGTATTTGATGAATTTCTTTGGCGATTCAATGGTTGCAACTCCTGGGAACTAAGAGCCTTAAATTTTCATTTAAAATAAAAAAATCTGTAATTGTGTAAATAACTTATTTTTAAAATTCTATGAATCCTTTTGTATTTATAATGAATATCAAAAAAATAAAGACCGCTGACCAAATATTAAATAAGCAGCTCCGATAAATCAGTAAATAAGCCTTAGTTTATTCACTAAAATGGGATTATTTAGATACAATTTCAAAAAAAAAAATTATAAAAAATTGTGATTTCGTGTCTATTCCAAAAAAGGTTTTCAGAGTAATGAAAAAATTATATTAAATATTGACAAACAAATCCTAGATACCAATATCGAATATAAAAGGTTTTCCAACAAGAGGTGTTATTTTGAATCACCCGGTATTTCGGTAGCTGTCACTTTTGAAGCTTTTATTCTTTGACATTTGACATGTAGAAACTACACCATTACTAAAAATGGAACGATACACGATTCAACAATGCATTGAAATTATTAAAATTCACCACAAAAATGGTGAAAATCTTGCAGTCACAGTTCGCAAAACTAAAGCATTTTTGGGTCGTCGTGAAGCACCTTGTCGGACCGCAATACAGAAATTGGTCGAAAAATTCGAGCTGTTGCGACAAGTTAGTGATGTAAAGAATAAAACCCGTGCACGTTGCTCAAGAACAACTGAGATTATTGCTGCTGTAGCCCAGAGTGTTGAAGAAAACCCAGGATTGTCCATTCCTCGTAGTTCTTTGGAATTGGGCATTCCACAAACGTCATTACACCATATCATGCATAAAGACTTGGGTCTTAAGGCTTATAAAGTTCAGTTAACACAAGAACTCAAGCCGGCCGATCATCAACCACGTCGTGTCTTTGCTGATTGGGTCCTTGAAATGCATGAAAATGATCCGGAATTCTATCGAAAAATCATCTTGACTGATGAGGCCACCGAGGTGGAGGTGGCTACGTCAACAATCAAAATTGTCGCATCTGGGGCTCGGAAAACTCAAGAGTTATTGTTGAGATGCCTCTCCATCCTCAACGTGTGACTGTTTGGTGCGGTTTATGGTCGGCGGGGTCATTGGACCTTACGTTTCCGAAAATGAGGTTGGATCAACAGTTACGGTGAATGGATGGCGCTATCGAGAGATGATTAATGATTTTGTATGGTCGGAGTTGGATGGTATTGACCTGGACAACTTTTACTTTCAACAAGACGGCGCTACGTGCCACACAAGCAACGAAACCATTGCTCTGTTACGGGAAAAGTTTCCGGACAGTGTTATCTCTCGAAGAGGTGATCACAATTGGTCAACGAGATCTTTTGATTTAACACCTTCCGACTTCTTCCTTTGGCGCCACGTGAAAGATAAGGTATACGTCAACAGCCCAGCGTCGATTCAAGACCTCAAAGATAGAATTCGTGTGGTTATCGAGGACATAGGGCAGCCAATTTGCCATTTGTTTATGGAAAATTTCATGAAAAGGATATGGTCCTGTAAGCGTAGTGGCTGATGTTGTTTTTCATTATTAACGGCATACCTTCCTCTTTATTATGGAATAAACATCCGATAATTTATCTCAAAAAATGTCATTTTTCTTTGAATGCCAAAATAACACCTCTTGTTGGAAAACCCTGTACACATGCAAATTTAAAACGTTTTTCCATAAACAATTGAACGAATAATATATAAGCAATAAATAGCAATTCTGCCCCCCTTGAATTGACCAGGGAAATTCACTCGTCCGACAGGTCTAACACGGCCAACTTAGACAGAGGCCTTTTTTAAAACACCTTCGCTTGTTTTGACATTTGCTGTTCTTGAGGTGCCATCCTTTCCATTATATAGACCTTTTATTCGACCTCTTCGCCATTTCGATCTTGGAGCGCTTTCGTCACAAATAAATACTATTAAACTTCCAACCTGTAAAGGAATGGTTGGTAGACACCATTTTATTCTCCTTGTTAGTTCAGGGAGGTATTCCCTAACACATCGAACCCAAAATTCAATTTTATAAAATTTGTAGTATTCGCCACAGTTTTCTTAAACATCTTTATCTTTGCTTATAATTTTCAGATGGTGTGGCAGGTCTTGAATTAACTATAGGGTTTCCAATAAGATTGATATGATTTCTTTGAAAAAACACACTTATTGTTAGGAAATTCAAAAGTTTTTTATTTAATGTGAAGTACAATCGATATAATTAAGTTCTAAATAAAACGTCATACGAATGCCCTCCACGACTTCTTCCGCAGGAAAGTATTCGATGAACCCAATTTTCGAGCACTTTTTCCTCTAAGTGAAGTCGTATGTCGTAAATGGCACGTTCAATATTGACTTGTAAAGCTTGAAGAGAGTCTGGTTTATTTCGAAAGACCAATGACTTCAAATAACCCCACAAGAAATAGTCTAATGGTGTTAAATCACAACTTCTTGGAGGCCATTCAATATCACAATTTCTTCAAATAATCGAATCTCCAAACTTTTCTCGCAACAATTCAATTGTTCATATTCTATGTGGCACGTAGCCACAATCGGTAAGTGGCAAAAAGATAGCTCCTAACGAGAGCTAAAATTTTGCTCATCGGTGTCACGGTCGTAGGCCGACTGGAAAGTGTTTTTTTGGATTTAAAAAAAATGGACTTAGCATCATTTTCAAATGTGAACGGAAAGTTTATTTTTGCTCTAGCTCCTCAACGGTACGTCGGATCTGGAATCGGTCAATGGCAAAAAAAGAGCTCTTAACGAGGGCTAAAATGGATGTCAAGGTCGTAGGTTGACTGGAAAGTGTTTTTTTGGATTTAAAAATGGATAAAAAATGGATTTAGCGGAAGAAAAGTTGCAATTGGAGAACAATTATTTTGATAATAAAACTGAATAATTTGTAAACGTTGTTCTTGCGTTTATCTCTCCATGATGAAATTGTAAACACTACAATGAAAAGCAAATGACAGATCATGACATATTACAAATGGCCGAAACGTCACTTCAAAATCATATCATTCCTATTGGAAAACTCGTTATATACCATATTAGGAACAGTCCTTTTTTAGGTACTCTAAAAGCATTACACTGTACAAACTTTCAAGTATTTTTATTCACTAGTATTAATGTTAAAATCTGTTAACTTTTGATGTAAAATGGTCCATTTGTGTGGGAGGTACCTAAAGGGGCGTGTCAATAACGTCCACTTTTCTCTAGATTCTAGGTACTACAAAAGCATTACACTGTACGAAATTTCAAGTATTTGCATGTACTGTTATTAAAGTTAAAAGCTGTTATGTTTTGGTACAAAAAGGTCCATTTGTGTGAGAGGTACCAAAAGGGGCCTGCCAATAACGCTAATTTTTCTCTGGACTCTAGATACTATAAAAGCATTGCACTGTACAAAATTTCATGTATTTGTATGAGCTGGTATTAAAGTTATAGGCTGGTAACTTTTTGTGCAAAATGGTCCATTCGTGTGTGAGGTACCAAAAAGGGAGTGACCACTTCGCCCATTTTGCTTGACGTGTTAGTGACTAGCAAACTAATACTATGTGCGAAATTTCAGGAGATTCGAGTAAGTATTATAGAAGGTATTAAAGAATCAATGTTTCGGTGAAAGTTAACCCTTTGTGGGGGAGGTAATAGAAGCAGTGGACCAATATGGCCAATCTTCGAACTTAACCGGAGATAGAGAAAAATATTACCGCTCACCAAATTTGAAGTCAATCGGTTGCTCTTTTTGAGAGTTGTCGTGCGCACTAGCTAGCAGGCAGACACACAGACAGACGGACGGACGGATTGCTCAAATGACTTAAAATAACCCAAAACGGATTTCCACCGAACATACCTAGGGTATTAGGTCACTCCTTCGATGTGTTACACTTTTGGCTCGTAGCAAATGATATACAGGGTGGCTGATATGTATTGCAACCAACTTCAGGTTGCTATCATTTCTAAACCGCTAGTCTGATAGCTGACAGATTTATTTCAGTGACAGTTCATTTTATTGTTTACAAGCTTACAAAAGCATTTTGATCTTCAGATTCAGATTGTGATTGCTTTATATTTGGGTGGAAAAACACAAGTGGCTATCGTTAGAGCCCTCCAGCATTTAAATGTGAATAAATCTTTTGTTTCTCGTACCATTGCTCGTGTAATGTTTTTGACTTTCAGAACAAGACTGAATAATATTTTATTGAAATAATTATGACAAAGAAAGAAAATAATAAAATACAATTTACAAAGGTTGCTTAGATAAGAATATATAAAATTCATATTACAACACCTCCCCCTTTTAATGAATACATACATGAATATTCTATTGAATTGAAAGTGACATAAAAAGCAAATATTAAAGGTACAATTTACAAAGGTTCTCCCTCTTTTTTTATGAATAGTAAATTAAATTTTTATATGTTAGTAAATTACAGTTAAGATTAATGTGTACTAAAAATTAATAATAAAAAAAATTAAAACTACAATTATATTGAATAATAAATAATGATAAAACTAAATCAACGGTTCTTTAAACGAGGTGATGTTCGCGGTCTTACAGCATTAAATATTGCAGGTGTGGATTTCATATCCAAATCAATATCCCCTGTGCCGGATACCCTTTGTTTTAGGTGAAATGAATTTCTTCTATACTCCACGCCGTCAGATAAACTCTTTACAATATACGATCGCGGAGTTCCATGGTATGCAACTACAATCCCAGAATTCCATTTGCGTGATTTCCCATTTTTAAAAAATACAGCGTCGCCAATTTTAAAACTATCTCTTGTCCGTGTGTTCCGATTGTAATATCTCTCATAATTCCTCCTCTTCATACTCATCTCACCAGCTATACGCTCATTCATAATATACTTGCTGTTGGGCCTTAATAAATTATCCGCTATCGGAATTTTCGTTCTCAAACGTCTGAGTAGCAGTAACTGTGCTGGCGAGTAGCTCAAATCTTTAACAGGGGTGTTCCGGTATTCCAATAATGCATTAAATACCTCTTCCTTATTATCAGATTTTCTCAAAATGTCCTTAACAATTCCAACAGCTCTTTTGGCCATGTCATTACTTCTCGGATAATTCGGATTACTAGTTATGATCCTAAAGTTCCATCTTCTAGAAAATTCCAAACATTCATATGACCCAAACGGCATGTTATCGGCTATCACAACTCTAGGTATACCTAATCTGGAAAACACCTCTATCCAGTATTCGATTACTCCCGAAGCTGTCTTCGATCTCAAGTATAAAAGTTCTATCCACTTACTGTAATAATCTACTAAAACTAAGAAATTCTTGCCAGCATATTCTAAAATATCGCAGCCTATTTTCATGAAGGGCAGATCTGGAATCTCATGTAAAATCAAAGGCTCTTTCGCATTGGAAGACCTGTTTTCCTGACATTTCCTACACTTCTGTATTTTCCTCTCAATATCCTCATTCATGTGCATCCAGTAGAATAATTCAGAAGCCCTCTTTCTCGTTTTCGATATGTCCATATGACTCTCATGCAATCTTTCCAAAATATTATCCTTCAATTTCCTCGGCACCATTATCCTCTCATTATAGAAAACAAGATCATCATCTACCGTAATGTCATGCCTTTTATTATAGTATCCTTTAACAAAATCATGTATCTTATAAAAGGGGGAGGTGTTTTCCATTTCGATATCTTCCATCTTTAATAGTTTTTCTTGAAGATTTAGGTCAGCCACTCCAAATACAACACGGTCCCTTAACATCTCAGATGCATTTTCGAAATTACAACTGGACACTAATTCTTGTAGTTCCTTAACAAATTCATCAATAGGTTCGTTTTCTTTTTGGTTTCTGTTATAAAATACAAATCTTTCGTTATAATATGTTAGTCTTTGGAGCGAAAAATTCGTCCAAGGCTTTGATAACTTTGTCGTATTTGGACCGATCTTCATCTGAAATTGTCAAAGCTTTTATGATATCTTTGCCTTCTTGTCCAATTTGGTTCCGCAAAAGAGCTAACTTCACAGCATCATTCATTTTAGCATTTCTTGCTGTAACAAAATCTTCGAAATCGTCAGCCAGTTTCTTGCTCTATTGCCCGTTAATTTCAAATCAGCTACAGATATTAAGTTATCCATATTGGGCTTTCTTTTTCCCTTTGTTCGTTTCTTTTTTAATATATTTGAATATATAGGTATACATATATATAGACACGTGGGAATTTTTTATTTCCTTTTTACGACTGCGCCATGTAATGTTTTTGACTTTCAGAACAAGACTGAATAATATTTTATTGAAATAATTATGACAAAGAAAGAAAATAATAAAATACAATTTACAAAGGTTGCTTAGATAAGAATATATAAAATTCATATTACAACAGCTTGTTACCGTGATACTGGCAGTGTTGCATCGCGTCCAAAAAGTGGACGAAAAAAAACGGTAACAACACCAGAAATTATCCGAAAAGTGAAGGCCAGATTTGATCGAAATCCACGCCGCAGTGCTAGAAAAATTGCTCGTGAGCTGAACATATCGCGAGAACGGATACAACACATTAAAAAATGAGCTTGGACTAAAGCTATTGAAGTTCCAAAAAGTGCAAGAGCTCACCGATGTACAAAAAAAAGTTAGACTGGAAAGAGCCAAGGAGTTGCTTCTCTTGCACGAAAGTGGCCAGTTACCGAATTTGGTTTTCTTCGATGAGAAGCCATTCCAAATTGAGCAGTTTGTGAACAAACAAAATGATCGGGTTTACTTGCCAAAGAGGTCAGCTGAAAATGTACACCTTCGATTGGCCACCAGAACTCAAGCGCCGCCGATGGTAATGGTGTGGGCCGCCGTAACGGCCGATGGTCGCTCCCCGCTCGTATTCATAGACCATGGGGTCAAAATAAATGCCGAATATTATCGGGAAAATGTCCTAAAGACAGTATTGAAGACCTGGGCAGACAAACATTTCGGCCGCAGACCATGGTCATTCCAACAGGACTCAGCACTATCGCACTCAGCACGCGTCAACCAAGAATGGCTTAAAAAGGAGGTTCCTCGCTTCATTTCTACCGCACAATGGCCACCAAGATTTCCGGATCTCAAACCTTTGGAATTTTGCGCCTGGGGCATTTTAGAGAGTAAGGTTCGCACTAAAAAATACCAAAGTATCGATCATATCAAGACGGCGCTTCGCCGGGAATGGGCCAAAATACCGCAGAGCCACTTTCGTGCAGCGTGTGATGGCTTTGTCGGCCGTGCCAAAGGTGGCCAATTCGAACAAATCTAAACTGTTTCTAAAATTTTATGTTATTTCCGACATTTTTTGCTTTTGAACAATAAAATTTAAAAAAAAAATTAAAAAATATGCCGCTTTACTTTGTTGCATTACATATCAGCCACCCTGTATACCCTCCTCTCTAAGGTGAGGGGATAAAAATCGAAATATCCAAAATTAAGTATATGTTGGACCTCTTTGTGGTCATTTAACTCAAAATGTTTTTATTTCGAATATCGTTATATTATATCTCTAGGAAATGGGATCACTTTTCGAGCTATATTGTCCCCTTCGACCTAAAAATTAAGAATTTCGAAATATCAACTTATGCCAAAAGGTACTAATTTTGGTAATCTGTTATAATTTATCTCTAGCATATGGTAACATGTTTTGCCCTATTTTTCCGCTTTTGGATCTTAAAATAAACGAATTTAGAAAATACGTAGTATATGTACTTAGGCTCTTATCGTACATTTCGGAAATCTTTTTTTTGATCGCCTCGAGAACAAGGTACCATATTCGGCCTTAACACTTTTGTACACTTTTGTTACAAACAACGTACAAAGGATGCTGTATATTAAGATTAAATACATTTTCTTAATTGTAAGTGTGCAATTTAAATGTCTTAAGGATTCGAACATATTTGGAGATAAATCTTTACAATTATGAAGTTTGTTTCAGTAAACGCAGATTCCGGATGAAAAACAATTTTTATTATTATTTTTTTAATACATATTTATAAACCGCCATGTATAAAATACTTGTTGCTATAATAATATAGAAACAAAATGGTTTTGAAGCCGGGAGAGTATCCTAGTTAGAATCAAATTTTTATAAATCCATAAAGAACATAACATTTTACAAAAAGGATAAGGTACAATAAATAGTACCATTTATTTCCATTTAAATGACTGGACATTGGGTATATTTATAGAGTAAAAAAATTACAAACAATAATACTCACTATTCATTTTCATTGTTTTCAACAGCTCATTGATAATCCATGTTGCCGTCGCCGGTGCTATCCACTCGGCTCCATGTGTTCCGGCCTCTATGAATACAGCATTTGCCAGACCAATTTTCTTTTTATTTCTCAATTTTGATTTTTCATGCATTTGAAGATTAGCCGAATTCGCCGCAGCCGCCTCTTTACTCTCGATCTTCATGACAATCAGTGGTCTTCCTTCGTATGAACGTCCTATGTGTATAAGTTCGACCAGTTGCGGATAACGCATTCGCATATTTTCCAAATATGTGACAATATCATCGAATTCATAATAGCGCATCCAGTTCATCGATTGTGGCGGTTTATTTGCATAACGATTTGGATTTTGACGTTTCTTTGGATTTGTAGTCGTTGTTAATAAGTGGTCTTCTTTGGACTTTTCATAAGCGATTGCTTTGCCAACATCAAAGATGAGAACTTCATGATCGATTGACTCAAAGCTGAGGGAGGCCTGGAAATCCGTTAACATTCGTGGGGGAACTAGCACGTCAGTGAGACCTCTGGATTGGCAAGAAATAGAAATTTAAAATTGAAATTGGGCAAATTTTAAACATATTTGTTATTTTTTTAGTATCTATCAGGCATGTCACAGAGTACAAAATCGTACAAGAATTTACGTTTTTGAAATCGAAAACGTTTTTAGCTTCTACAGAAAACGTAAACGAAAAAAAATCGGTTTAAAACGTTCACAAAATCTGAAGTGAAATTTATGTTTTTAGTAATTTAAACTCCAGAAAAGTTGACAAATCTACTAAGGATTAAGTATGAATAATACTTGTATTAATTTCAATCAAAAAATAAACTTTTCGTACGAAAATTTTAATACTTTTGGTCTTCGATGTGCTATACACTCTAAAGCAACCATAAAACAAACAAAAAATAAAAAATAAGAGAAAATGCAACCCTGAAACTAAAAAAAAGAAACAAAAATCAAAAAAGAAGATTCGACCAATGAAATGTAAGTTTTTATTTTAATGTTAAAGTTAATTAATAATAATAATTGTTATATATTTAAAGGGGCAAACACAGAAACAGTAATCAAGCCATGTTTTTGGTCAATTTTATGGAATGCCACCAAGACATGGCCAGGGCGTATGTTAAAGGAGACAAGGTGGTTGTGGAGTCTTTGTGGAAAGAATTGTCAAACCAATTAAATTATGCCGGACCACCAACAAAAAGTCTTTGTGAATGGAAAAAAACTGGGCGGATTGGAAGGCTAATGTAAAGAAAAGGATGTATCACAACAAAAGAGAGAATAAAAAAAACTGGTGGTGGAGAATATAATCAGTATGTTTTGTCTGATCAGGAGGAAACAATCGCCAGAATTTGTGCCTTTTACACTCCTGTAGACGGAATCGATGGTGGAAGAAGCTTTGGCGAGCTGGATTTCAAACAAAGTATGAATATGCTTTGTTATTCGAATGATGGAGAATCAGATAGTGATAAAGAGAATGAAGAAATTGATTTTTCTGCGTGGGTTTCGACATTTTTATGTGACTACCGTCTATGCATCCAATTATGCCGGGTATCTGGTAATTTGAAAAGAAGTGCAATTTTGAGTTCGTCTTCTCTTCAGGCGTCATTCTTAGTTTTATGAAATGTGGACATATCTTACTCTCGAGAGCATTCATAACTCTCAATAGAATAACTGAAACGGTGCTTCTTCCCCTACTTAGCTCAATGTCCTTGGCTATAACACCTTGGAACGATCCTGTAGCAAGAAAACGAAGAGTTGTTGCAAATTGAATAATTCCCGGTATTGTGGAGCTCTTCAGGAACAGTTCAATTTGTTCCAGTACCATTAAAAATGCCTCTTTATTCAAACGATAAAAGCTTATAAAACTAAACAAAAAAAATGAAGCGTATATACAATTAGATGGATATACTTATTTACTTACACTCCACTTGTTTGAGACAATGGATCTGATGCATCTCGCAAACTTCTGCGGTGTAATTTTGTTTCAGAATGTATATTTCTCTCTTCTTCCATCAATGCAGCAATTGAAATTCCAGGCATTATTTTCTTTTGTTTATTTTTGGCTTTAACGTTTTATTTATTTTCAGTACCGCCAATCAGAATCTGGAGTCGAAACGATATTGTTGACGGCGGTGGCTGAAACAGCTGTTTCTGATTTCTATTCTGCCATATTTTTGATAGTGTTTTTTGGTTTTCATTTTCTTTCGATTTCATGAAAACTTACAAGAGCTGTAGACGCAAAACTAAAACGATACGATTTTGAAAAACGAAAACGAACCAATTTCGTACAAAACCTGTGACATGCCTGTATAATATATTGTATGGTGTAAGATTGACTTTATAGAAAAATCTAGTGCAGGTTTTCAGCGTCGAAAGTGCTCTCGGTGAGCTATGTGTGGCGGGTCGGGCTCGAGTTATGTGACAGGAAAGTTCAGATATGTAGTATGTCCTATAACCGGTTGTGGTATTTGTAAAAACATTGTTCAGTTTTCAACCCGAATCAAAAATGGTAATGTTTAAGTCTGTTTTTTGTATATTTTTCGGATCGTGTGCAAAAACGGTTTTATGCCGTAATAAGTTTTGATCTTTCTCTATGGTCGATTCCACTAAACTGACCCAAAAAATTTTAAAAAGTATATATAGACAACTATAGTCTGTAATGAAATTTTTGTCCTATAACCGGTTTTGGTATTTGTAAAAACATTGTTCCGTTTCAACCCGAATCAAAAATAGTAATTTTCAAGTCTGTTTTTTGTTTTCTGTTTTTGAGATCGTGTCCAAAAACATATTCATGCCAAAACGAATGATTAATATCAATCAACTAGAACATTTGTCCAAATGTGATCTTCAACGAATATTTATGGGCGGCCACAAAACAGGATCCTTTGCGTGTGGAAATATAGAGGCACAAGTGGAAATGGCTTGGTCACCAGACTACGAAGCCGAACTGGCGCGAGCCGAAGCCGCTGCCGGCATGAGCGGCTCAAGTCGGCTAAAAATCAGCCGCCGACATGATCGGCTCTCTTCGACTGGAACTCAGCATCCGAAAAATGTTTTGCGTCACGCGAAGCGAAGGTGAGATTTCAATCCTACCATGAATCTGAAGAAGCCAAATTTAGCATCTTTGGATATGGCGTCTAAAGGTAAGTGCACAAGATTGTCAGATCGGACAACGTTATCAACCCTGTTAAAGTGCTGCAAATGTACGGACAATGACAGACTGTTAGGCAGAGGTGAATTTACAGCACAGACGATTGAAAGAAAACCTAACAATTCCATATATATACAATATATTTTGTAAATATTTATATGCAGGCGTGTTACGTGCATAAACTTCGCACATCTAACAATCTGCAAAATATCTCACAATGACTTTTCTGCTAACGTTGCAAGACAAAAATTGTATGTTCACACGGTTGTAAATTCACAGGTTTGCATTATTCCGCCTTTTTCTGGCAATATTGTCCGATCTGCAAATGGCGTGTACTTAGCTTAACAAGTGGTACCCTTATTTTTCACACGTTTTCGTTGTAATTGCAAACAGTTTAATAAAGTCGAAAAAATTACTCAAAAATCTATTAAATGTTGTTTTTTAAATGCGGATTCTGATGAAGAGCTACAGTCACAAGGAGTTCATTCAAGGAGCCGCCGATTTGTCAAAATTGGATCGGCTCAGCCGACGAGTCGCCGCCGCCGACCAATAATTTCATCCACTAGCCGCCGCCGACAATTTTGGGTCGGCTTCGTAGATCGGCTTGGATCACCCGTTATAACATTACACTAATTAATCTGTCAATTTGTTGTCAAAACGTTGTAAACGTAGTTCAGGCGTAAGTCTTTCCATGATGAAATGCCAAACAATACTTAACAAAAATAACATGACAGCATGACTCGACTCACACGTGATCGTAAGACCCGATTATGTTGACCATAAGTTGAGCGAAGTGCACGAAACACATTCCTCACAGAACGTGAATTTTCGTAATAAAGTTGAACGATTTGTAAACGTTGTTCAGGTGTAAGTCTTTCCATGATGAAATGCCAAACAATACTTAACAAAAATAACATGACAGCATGACAAGACTCACACGTGATCTGTCAAAAAAAAGGCTATTGAAAAAAGTGTC
Source organism: Eudasyphora cyanicolor (assembly GCA_963930755.1). Lineage (NCBI taxonomy): Eukaryota > Metazoa > Arthropoda > Insecta > Diptera > Muscidae > Eudasyphora > Eudasyphora cyanicolor. Next base: position 94,384,176 of record OZ005736.1, on the reverse strand, counting down.
TCAACTTGGATCACCCTATATTTTTGTCATTATCGCCAAATCAATGACATCATTGTCTTTAATATTAGTACTCTTTTTTTCAGTGTACACACATTTTATAATTAAACCTAGTTTTAACATTTTTCTGCATTACCTTAAACATGGTCCCTTCAGCCACTGCAGTTTTATGCCATCATCACCGTTCTTGTACTCTTCCAAAGCTTGAACCTGCGAGTCATCTTGTGGTTTCAAACGCCATATCTGATATTTGTTGTAGGTCATTTTTCTTGGTATATCGGGATTTTCGGTGGTCGTTGTTGTAGCCGGTGATGTTACTCTCGACCAGATTTCCTTCAATGGATTTTGGGTAGTGGTCGATGTCTGATTGATGATGTGATGTGCCAAGATACCAATCCAATTTTGGGGATTCCTCATTGGATCCACTATTGTGAGTATGGGCACTTGAGGTACCTGCGGCAATTGGGTTGTTGTCGTAGTTGTGGTTGTTGTTCGTTTTCTGGCTTTTGGTTTGATGTCACCAAACCAACTGGAAAACCATTCTAATTTTTAGTTTTAGGTGGTGGTGACGGTTGTGATGTTGGAGTAGGGGACGGGAAGACAAAAGAGGGAAATAAATTAATATGATGTTTAACAAGCGTCTAGGTAGAACATATCGTACTTAGATGTCGGCGAAAGCGTAACCTTCGTAACCAAAAACCTTAGAAAAAAACGGTGGTGCATAATTGTTCGTTTAAGTCTGTAGTCTGTGACCAAGTTCTTATTGTCTCCTCTATTAACTGGTTTGGGGTTACTTTATGGTTGAGATATTGCGGTAGCTTGCGACTTTGTGGAGAGGGGTTCACTTGGAACCTGTTAACATGTTCACGTACAATTACAGTACGAGTACGAGTACGAGTAGATGCGACATACATACATGACTATTTTAAGTGAGTGGTTCTTTCCCAAAAAGGGGGTAATGGCTTTAAGCATGACCATATACTAGGTTTTGCAGAAAATATGTTTTAACACTTGTAATTATATAAGTTCAGTGATGTTATATGCGCTTAAATTATGTCAAAAATAATTTGTGGAAAGTGAACAGAAAGTGGTGAGGTGCTAAACGTTTCGGAGTTAAGTATGCAGAATTTTTTGATTTAAAACAGTGAGTCGCATTGGTTATTTCCCAAGTTCCCGAACTTATTTCATGATGTCTTCATGTTCCCGAGATACTATAAGCAAAAAATTACAGAGAAATAATAAAACTAAGACGGAGCCGATATTATCCGATATAAAATATACTCGGCTCGAACGAAGCTAACATCGCTTCAGCTCCGAATTCTTGGTTTACAATTTTCCCATCTTCTGTTACACCTATATAACTAGAGGTGAATGATATATCGATACCTCCATTCTAAACGGCGCTAAGTGCAAAAAGATAGTTTTTCAGGAGAGGAGATCAAAGTTTGATGCATTTTTTAAATTTGTGTGAAATTCCTTTATGATGGAAATCGAATGAAATTTTCAAATTTTGACTAAATATAGTTTGGAATATTTAGAAAATAAAAATACAATCTCCCTAAAAACATGCTAAGTCGACTTACGAATCCCCTCACCTTGAGTCCCAAAAAAATATTAATACATTTATTAATTTTTTTGTTTTAATTAAATTATTATCAATTTAAATTGCATTTAATAACCTTAAAGTATGTACTGATATTAAAGTTAAAAGCTGTTAACTTTTGGTACAAAAAGGTCCATTTGTGTGGGGGGTACCAAAAAAGGCGTGTCAATAACGCCAATTTATTTCTGGACTCTAGGTACTATAAAAGCATTACATGGTACAACATTTCAAGTATTTGTATGCACTGGTGTTAATGTTATAAGCTGGTAACTTTTGGTACAAAATGGTCCATATGTGTGTGAGGTACCAAAAGGAGCGTGGCAACAATGCCCATTCCCCTGTATTGTAGGTACTATTAGACCATTACACTGTACACAATTTCAGGTCTTTGTATGCACTGGTAATAAAGTTATAACCTATTAACATTTGGTTTAAAATTGTCCACTTGTGTGGGAGGTACCAAAAGTGACGTGTCAATTACGGCCACTTTTCTCAAGACTCTAGGTACTATAAAAGCATTGCACTGTACGAAATTTCAAGAATTTTGAAGCACTGGTATTAAAGTTAAAAGCTGTTAACTTTTGGTACAAAAGGGTCCATTTGTATGGGAGGTACCAAAAGGAGTGTTCCAATGAAGCCCATTTTTCTCTGGACTCTGGGTACTATACTATAAGCATTTGTATGCACTTGTATTAAAGATATAAACTGGTAACTTTTGGTACAAAATGGTCCATTTGTTTGGGAGGTACCAAAAGGTGCGTGACAATAATGCCCATTATTCACTGTATTGTAGATACTATTATACCATTACACTGTACAAAATTGCATGTCTTTGTATGTACTGGTAATAAAGTTATAAGCTATGAACTTTACTTCAAAATTGTCCATTTGTGTGGGAGGTAGCAAAAGGGGCGTTGGAACTTCACCCATTTTTCTCGATGTAATAGTGAAGAATAAACTAATGCTATTTGTAGAATTTCAGAAGATTTAAAATATGTAGCATTGAAGTTATTAAATAACGAATATTTCACTAAATGTTAACCCTTTGTGGGGGAGGTATAAACGTTATGAGACATTAAATTGTGGTATGATTTGGGCATTTTGTGTGGGAGGTACAAAGAGGGGCGTGGCAATAACGCCCATTTTTCACAGGGCTATAGACACTATAAAAACATTACACTGTACAAAATTTCAAGTATTTTTATACACTGGTTTTAATGTTATAAGCTGTTAACTTTTGGTGCAAAAAAGTTCCTTTGTGTGGGAGGTACCAAAAGGGGCGTGACAACAACACCCATTTTTCCCTGGACTGTAGGCAATATAAAAGCATAATACTGTACAAAATTTCAAGTATGTTTATACACTGTTATTAATGTTATAAGCTATTAACTTTTGGTGCAAAATGGTGCATTTGTGTGGGAGGTACCAAAAGGGACGTGGCGACTTCGCCCATTTTTCTCGAGTTGATAACGACTAATAAGCTAATACTATGTGTGGAATTTCAAAAGATTCGAATAAGTAATATAGCAGTTCTATTCAATCAATAATCAATATTTCACAACATTTTAACCCTTTGTGGGGGAGGTACTAGAAGGAGTGGACCAATATGGCCCATCTTCGAACTTAGCCGGAGATAAAAAAATATATTACCACATACCAAATTTGAGGTCAATCGGTTACTCCTTTCGAGAGTTATCGTGCGCACCAGCCAGCAGACAGACAGACACACAGACAGACAGACAGACAGACGGACGGACATTGCTCATTCGACTTAAAACGTGTTACACTTTTTTCCGTAGCAAATGATATATACCCTCGTCACACTAAAGTGAGGGTATAAAGAGGCGGTTCGAACGCGACTTCAATAGAAGTAGTTTTCGTGAACATCTTTAAAAACATGAGATTCAGCGAAATGACAAAGAATATGTTAAAGATAAAAATTGTTTTTTGTTTTTGTTATTCGATCTGTTATGATTTTTCATAGTTTTGTTTTTGACTATTGAGTTTGAGATCGTTGTTTTTCGTTGTGTTTTCTGTAAAATAGAAAAACCAAAAATAATGAATAATAAGATATGTCATCCCGGAGAGAGTAAGTTATCAGGTACGAACGAATAGAAATTTCAACGAGTAGGTGTTCAAAGAGTGAGTTTTTCCTCGGATTTCGGTCCGATTTTCCCGAATTTTTTGTAATTGTCACAATTAAAAAATTAATATCAATCGATTAGTGCAAAAAAGTTGAAATTACCTTCGCGGAAAACTGTTTTTTCGCGTGTGACATTTCATTCCTATTCGTCCGTAACTGATAGATTTTGACGTTTCTGGCTGATGGTACATCTGTAAAATTTAAGGTATGTGAGAAAAACGAACCTTCTTTGAAAAAGAAGAATATGAAATGTATTAAGGGTGGTCACTGGTTGGTGGACGATATCTACCAAGCAACCTCATCGGCACCTGGGACAAAATACTCTATCAATAAAATTTTTAAATGTTAATAAATAATAACGTTTTGAATCCTCTTTGTTTGATAGATATATTTTGGTTAGTTTTTTTTTAAATTAATTTTTAAGTTGGTTCGAACGTGACATGTCGAACGTGACATATTTTCCCTGACTATTTTTAAATAAAACCAAAAAATAAAAACAGAAAGTCGGGCGGAGCCGACTTTATAATACCCTACACCTCCCTAACATCGCGAAAATGGGCATTGCCATAAGAATTTAGCAGTGTTCATACATGTAATAAGAAAACTCTCTCTGCCGAATTTCGAACTGATCGGATATAAAACACGGTTTCCACAGCGTTTACATGTCAAATCGGGGGTAACATATACATTAGGCCGGGTCGATTTGTGGGGAGGCAAAAAAAGTCGCCATTGCTCAGTGAAAATCGTATTCTAGGGATCAAAATAAGAAACTTTGCCGAAGGAACCATACCTCTAAAACGAATTCTGATGTCCCGGAATTTGGATCGAACTTTTGGGTAGGGGCAAATTTTGAAAAATCCCACTTTGACCCATTTAGAGTGCTCCAATCGAGTCCAAATGTATGACCGACCCCCACTAACTTTGGAGGCCCGACCCACCCATGCCAGTGGCACACCCCCTGGAACCCCCTGGGGGTTCCATACATTTGGACTCGATTGGAGCACTCTAAATGGGTCAAAGTGGGATTTTTTCCGGGACATCAGAATTCGTTTTAGAGGTATGGTTCCTTCGGCAAAGTTTCTTATTTTGATCCCTAGAATACGATTTTCACTGAGCACTTCACTGAGTAGGGGTCGGTCATACATTTGGACTCGATTGGAGCACTCTAAATGGGTCAAAGTGGGATTTTTTCCGGGACATCAGAATTCGTTTTAGAGGTATGGTTCCTTCGGCAAAGTTTCTTATTTTGATCCCTAGAATACGATTTTCACTGAGCAATGGGCGATTTTTAAATCACCCGCGCTAATATACATATATAGGGGCTATATCTAAATCTGAACCCATTTTGACCAATTTCAATATGGATCGTCCTTGGGCCAAAGAGTGCTGTGCTAAATTTCAACATAATCGGACTATAAATACAACCTGCACTTTGGTCACAAGAATACATGCACAGATAATACAGTTTGGTTGCCTCAACCGAATTTTGGTAGTTCTGTCTACTATCATGATATTCCATCAGGAAAACCAACATTTTGGTTGTGATATACTTTTGCTTCCATGTTGACAACAATCATATTTGGTTGCGCCAACTACGAAAATAATGGCTAAAATTATTTGTTGTATGTTGCCACAACTAACTTTTTTAAAAAATTGGTTGTTCTGATAATTTGTCAGTCATATCGTCGGCTTAATGCTATTTTGGTCCATACGCCATTTTTGTGTTTTTTGAGTTAGGAGTTGATAATATGGGTTTCAAGCATGCTCTTTCAGAATCTGCAATCATTTTTTTCCTATCTCGCCTAGTTTTCGAGATATTGGTAGGGTAAATTTGTTTTACTCTGAATAACGGGAAATAATTTCGATTTTTTGTTCTATGTCTCAATTTTTCTATCGCCCTATATTTTTCACTCAGAATTTTACGTTCTTTCGATCACAATATGTAAATTAGTGTCCATCCATACCGACCCATTTTGTGGTCCATGTAATACAAATACGAAAAAATAGTAAAAAAAAGTGGATATGGACCAAAATGCCAAGTACAACAATTGTTATAACTTGCTTATTTTTGGATGTAATGGCATAGAAATGCACGAGAATCATACAAACACTGTTGGGAACCCTATGAAATACAAAGTGTGTAACTCTTCAGTCCCGTTTTTACTCAAACAATAAATTGCGTTTTTCTCCGTTCATAAAAAATGGCGTATGGAACAAAATAGCATTAAGCCGACGATATACTACCGATAATTAATTAAAAACAGTTTTCATTAATTTTTATTTTATTTATTGAACAAAAAACAAAACAATTCATAACAAAATTAAAAATCCCATATTATAATATCACACGAAAAAAAAAAACACAAAACTTTTATGCAAATATCGCTTAACCCTGTGCTTTCAATTTCATGATTGTTGCTTTTATTTTTTATTTACGTAAAACATTTTGCACAACATATTCTGCATTCCACACATTATTATCCGAGAGATTATTTTTGACTACATATAACGTTCTTGAACAAAATGTTGAAGATTTATTTATGTCGAGTATTTTTTTTGTTTGTCATGTATCAGCAAAAGAACAGCAACCAAACTTTCGGTTGTATTTCCCAAAATACATTTAATTATTCTAAATTTGGGAAATTATTGGGATAATTAAACAAGTAAGAAAGTTTCAGTCGGGTAAACCGACTAAGGTATACCCTCACTTTGTGAGTAATGTAATATTGAATATTACTCGAATTATTCTGTCAATTTGTGTGGGAGGTACCAGAAGGGGTTTATCAAATACACCTTTTTTTCGCTGAACATTAGATACTTTAAATTCATTGCACTGTGCCGACTTATAAGCATTTATGTGCACTGGTATAAACGTTATGAGACATTAAATTGTGGTATGATTTGGGCATTTTGTGTGGGAGATAAAAAAAGGGGCGTGGCAATAACGCCCATTTTTCACAGGGCTATAGACACTATAAAAACATTACACAGTTCAAAATTTAAAATATTTTTATACACTGGTATTAATGTTAAAGCTGTTAACTTTTGGTGCAAAATTGTTCCATTGTGTGGGAGGTACCAAAAGGGGCGTGGCAATAACACCCATTTTTCACTGGACTGTAGGCGCTATAAAAGCATTACACTGTACAAAATTTCAAGTATTTTTATACACTGGTATTAATGTTATAAGCTGTTAAGTTTTGGTGCAAAATGGTGCATTTGTGTGGGAGGTACCAAAAGGGGCGTAGCAACTTGGCCCATTTTTCTCCAGTTGATAGCGACTAACAAACTAATACTACGTGTGGAATTTCAGAAGATTCGAATAAGCAGTATAGCAGTTATTAAAGATTCAATATTTCACAATATTTTAACCCTTTGTGGGGGAGGTACTAGGAGGAGTGGACCAATATGGCCCATCTTCGAACTTAGCCGGAGATAGAAAATATAATTACCACGTACCAAATTTGAAGTCAACCGGTTACTCCTTTCGAGAGTTATCGTGCGCACCAGCCAGCAGACAGACGGACATTGCCCATTCGACCTAAAAAGGCCCAAAACGAATATCCGCCGAACATACTTAGGGTCTTAGATCACTCCTTCGATGTGTTACACTTTTTTCGTAGCAAATGATATATACCCTCGTCACACTAAAGTGAGGGTATAAAAACGGGTATAAATAAACACCAGTTACCAATTTTCAGCCCGATCAGTTGACATTTGTAGTCTCTATCGGGTTAAGAAGTCAAATCGGGGAGATGATCTATATGGGAGCTATATACAAGTATATGAAAAAATGGAAGGATATTGTCCATTTTCAATTTCAAGTTATCTGTAGCTATAAGAAGTATCTATACCAAATTTCAGTCATCTAGCTCAAATATTAGATGAAATATAATTGGCTGTCGTGAAGTTTACACTTACAGTGTCGAACTTGACAAACTTCAAATGTATACAGAAAAAATTCTATATAATTTTTTTAACTGATTTTTTTGAGTGTTGGTATTGTATACATATTCTATGTGTACCAATAGTTTGATGCACCTTCTTTGAATATTTCTGGTCTACACAGGGGAAAATCGAAATTTTTAATATGTTCGACTGGAAAGAAAATTTATTTGAAAACAATTTTTTTACATATTATATACGAGGTATGTTCACAAAATTTTGCGAATTTTTAATTTCCGCGGGCTACGTGTATTTGATTTTTGATATTTTTATAGCGTTGTGTTGGTAATCATGTGCCTTACTTATGCTGACAAGGTCGGCCATTTTGAATGTTTAGTTAACTTTTGACAGTTGTTGTGCTTGGATGTTTTTTAACTTGCCTTCGATTTTTATCTATGTTTTGATTGCAGGTTTTCTTTGATTGCAGGGGCGTGGTGCATTATGAGTTCTTGCCACAGGGTAGTACGGTCAATAAAGAATATTACCTGCAAGTTATGCGCAAATTGCGCGATGCAATCAGCCAAAAACGCCCGGATTTGTGGAAGAACAACAACTGGCTTTTGCACCATGATAACGCCCCTGCACACACATCGTTGCTTGTGCGCGAATATTTGGCCAAAAACAACACAGTAATGGTACCGCAGCCACCGTATTCCCCTGACCTAGCCCCCAGTGACTATTTTTGGTTCCCAAAACTTAAAAGGGCCCATGAAAGGACGACGCTACGCCACGATTGAGGAGATAAAGACGGCATCGAAGGAGGAGCTGAACAAGATCACAAAAAATGATTATTTGAAGTGCTTCGAGGATTGGAAAAAACTTTTGGCAGAAGTGTATTATATCCGAGGGGAATTACTTTGAAGGGGACAAAATAGATATTCATGAATAAATAAATACTTTTTGAAAAAATAAAAATTAAATGAAAAATTATTACGAGTACACATATTTTGATACACGAGGCAAAATCGGCTTTTTTGATATGTTTGAATCGAAAGAAAATATATTTGGAACGCAAAGTTTTAAATATTATATATTTCTGAACAAATAAATTTTATTTGAAAATCAATAAAATATATTTGGAACGCATATATTAATATATTACAATAAAATTTATTTGCAAGTTAAATTTCTCAAATAAAATATGTGTTAAAATACCAATACAATTATTGTTTAGGAATTTTTCCAAATATATTTTGTTTAAAAAAATTTTCAAAACATTTACTGACTTTTTTGAATTTCAGTTTTAATTTTTCCTTGTTTTCGAATTGCACCTCCCATACCGTATTAACTTCAGTTTTAAATCAATCATTTAAATTTTCTGAGTATTCCAAGCCATCATTAGTTGTCAATCCTCCAAGTAATTTATTTTGATACAAGATTATACGATTTCAATTACACTGTGCTAGTCCAAAAATGTAACAGAAAGGAGACCCTATGGATAGACCTATTTCGGCCATGCTGAATACAGTGGCATTAGCCGTTTTTCTATGTTAGCTCTTGTTTTCGCGATATTCTACCACAAAGTTTGTTGGGAAATCAGAGAGGTTGCATATCTCTTTGGTAATTTTGAAGTAGAGGACTTCGGAATATATGCTTCAGTCCAAAGAACAAAATAAAGGGAACATTTGGAGAATTATTTCTCTCAAAACAGTCGTCCACGCTTCTCACACCCTTACCCCTGAAAAAGCGCAATAAAATCTTATATGTTAAAAATCATATATATCGTCAACATTTTTAGTAGGCACCGTTGAGAAAAATATTCCTCGCGAAAAAATACTATAAGTCCTTTCTCAACTTTTTTATGAGAATTAAGCAGATTTCGTGTTATTACATAATTTCTGTATTTTTCTGCTCATAGCAGAAAATATTTGTAATAATTTTTTTTTACTTAAATTTTTGTAAATTATTTTTTGGTTAGTGTCAATGGAAATTTCAAAGGTAAGTAACAAAACCTGCCAAATTATACAACCTGTTCATTTGTCATAAATATGTTGAAAGGAGACACATAGTAATTTTACGCGAGGAATATTTTTCTCAAAGACACAAACTAAAAATGTCGACGATTTGTATGACGTTTGACATATGGTGAGATTTGATTGCACTTTTTCAGAGGTAAAGGGGTGAGAAGTGTGGTTGACTATTTTTAGAGAAATAATTCTCGAAGGGTTCCCTTTATTTCGTTCTTGGTAATGAAGCGTGTTTTCCGAAGCCTTACACTTTAAAACCACCTTCAAGATAACTTACATCTATGATTTTCTTGCAAACTTTGAGGTCCACTATCGCTGAAACAAGAGCTAACTTAGAAAAACGGCTGGCACTACTGGATTCAGCAATGTCGAAATAGGTATATCCATAGGGTCTCATTTCTGTTACATTTTGAAAGTGTCCATTTCAAGCACAGTGTTATTATTATATTACGAACATTTCTAAAAAAATAACTTTGAATTACTGAACAATTTAACACAATTTATGTATTTTTCGAATACTTAAATGCAAATAAATATTTGTTTCGGAAATAATAGTCCCAAATAATAATATATTGGGATGTAAACAAAGCTTTTTTTGGTTAAGGGTTTCCAATAAGAGTGATATGATTTCTTTGAAAAAAACACACCTATTGTTAAGGAAATTCAAAAGTTTTTTATTTAATGTGAAGTACTATCGATTCAATTAAGTTCTAATTAAAACGTCATTCAAATGGCCTCCACGACATCTTCTGCAGGAACGAATTCGATGAACCCAATTTGCGAGAACTTTTTCCACTAAATCAAGTCGTATGTCATGAATGGCACGTTCAATATTGACTTGTAAAGCTTGAAGAGAGTCTGGTTTATTTCGAAAGACCTATGACTTCAAATAACCCCACAAGAAATAGTCTAATGGTGTTAAATCACAACTTCTTGGAGGCCATTCAATATCACAATTTCTTGAAATAATCGAATCTCCAAACTTTTCTCGCAACAATTCATTTGCTGTGTGGCACGTAGCCACAATCGGCCAATGGCAAAAATATAGCTCTTAACGAGAGCTAAAATATTGCTCTTTGGTGTCAAGGTCGTAGGTCGACTGAAAAGTGTTTTTTTGGATTTAAAAAAAATGGACTTAGCATCATTTTGAAATGTGAACGGAAAGTTTATTTTTGCTTTAGCTCCTTAACGGTACGTCAGAACGGGGGCCAGTGGCAAAAAGATAGCTCTTAACGAGAGCTAAAATATTGCTCGTTGGTGTCAAGGTCGTAGGTCGACTGAAAATCGTTTTTTTTTGGATTTAAAAAAAATGGACATAGAATTTGACCGTTTTTTTTGGTGTTTGTGTTAAGTTTTGCTCTGTGGTGTGTTCTGACACATATAATAAAATTGTATGGCCAACATTTTTGTAGAACATTTCATCCCCGCCCTCCCCATTTTAAGGGGTGCTTTTTACGATTTGTTAAAATAGGGCCAAAAATATAGTTATAATAGGGTAATTCCAAAGGAAATCGACCCACTCTGAAAATTTATGAATTTCGATATTGCTGAAATTTTGCATGCGCATACTGCAAGATGATACGAAATAATGACAGTTTACCGTGTGTCAAAATTTGTAGCGGTTTAGATTTTATAGGGTGACAAAGTAGGACATCTACATTGTTTTGTAAAAAATTAAGCTATGTTCAAGTCGCCATAACTTTTGAACGGAATGTCAGATTTAATTGAAATAAGTTCCATCTTATAGATATTAACGATATTTCTAAGTATTACACACATAAGGATAACTATATGTGTATTAAGGATATCAAAAGGACGAAAATGTCCTTAATCCTTAATTATCCTGAAAAATGTATTTTCAATTTTTTTAATTTTATTTCTGAATATTATCCCCATATTGCTCCATAAAATATAAAATTTTCAGAATGGGTGCTCAATGGGTTCAAAAGATATGACTTATTTAATGTCCGTCTGTCTGTCCGTTTGACTGGTTTATGCCAGTGATATCTCTGAAAAGGAGTGACCGAATGACTTACAAATTAGTATGTGGTAATATTTTCCTCAAACCTACTTAATGTTTTGAAGTGGCCCATTTCGGACCCCTCCTTGCGGTACCTCCCTCACAAACGGTTAAAATTTTGTGACATGTTAAAACTGTTATAACTTCTGTACTACTCATGGGAATCCAATGAAATTCCATACATAGTAATTATTTCACCGTATTTATAAGCTGAACAAAAATGGGCGAAAATGTCACGCCCCTTTTGGTACCTCCCACACAAAGGGACCAATTTTTACAATAAGTTCCCAGCTTATGACATTAATACCAGTGCATAAAAATTCTTGAAATTTTGTGCAGTGTAATATTTTTATAGTACCTACAGGCCAGTACAAAGTGGGCGTTATTGTCCTTCCCCTTCTAGTACCTCCCACACAAATTCAAACAATTTTGTGAAATGTTAGAACTTTTTATTTATGTGTTTTCTTTAACGAGTTTATAATTTTTCAACATTTCACAAAATTGTTAGAATTTGTGTGAGAGGTACTAGAAGGGGAAGGACAATAACGCCCACTTTGTACTGGCCTGTAGGTACTATAAAAATATTACACTTCACAAAATTTCAAGAATTTTTATGCACTGGTATTAATGTTATAAGCTGGGAGCTTATTGTAAAAATTGGTCCCTTTGTGTGGGAGGTACCAAAAGGGGCGTGACATTTTCGCCCATTTTTGTTCAGCTTATAAATACGGTGAAATAATTACTATGTATGGAATTTCATTGGATTCCCATGAGTAGTACAGAAGTTATAACAGTTTTAACATGTCACAAAATTTTAACCGTTTGTGAGGGAGGTACCGCAAGGAGGGGTCCGAAATGGGCCACTTCAAAACATTAAGTAGGTTTGAGGAAAATATTACCACATACTAATTTGTAAGTCATTCGGTCACTCCTTTTCAGAGATATCACTGGCATAAACCAGTCAAACGGACAGACAGACGGACATTAAATAAGTCATATCTTTTGAACCCATTGAGCACCCATTCTGAAAATTTTATATTTTATGGAGCAATATGGGGGTAATATTCAGAAATAAAATTAAAAAAATTGAAAATACATTTTTCAGGATAATTAAGGACATTTTCGTCCTTTTGATATCCTTAATACACATATAGTTATCCTTATGTGTGTAATACTTAGAAATATCGTTAATATCTTTAAGATGGAACTTATTTCAATTAAATCTGACATTCCGTTCAAAAGTTATGGCGACTTGAACATAGCTTAATTTTTTACAAAACAATGTAGATGTCCTACTTTGTCACCCTATAAAATCTAAACCGCTTCAAATTTTGACACACGGTAAACTGTCATTAATTCGTATCATCTTGCAGTATGCGCATGCAAAATTTCAGCAAAATCAAAAATGTAAAATTTTCAAATCGTCATTTTTGGGTCGATTTCCTTTGGAATTACCCAATAGTGAAATACTAACATTTTGAGGTACAATTTGGCCTTTTTGAGCTTTTTAGGGTGCCTAGACTCGTTCAGTTTGTATTGATATGTTCACAAAAGTTGTTCAGATTTACCTTGGCTACAATTTTGCAAAATTGCTGAAAAAATGACTAGAAAATATTTTTTTATTTCACTTTTTCAAAACAACTTTTTTTTTTGCATAAAATGTTAAGTTACTTTTTTCACCAAGCGGTATCACCAAGTCTGAATTAGTTGTTGGACATAAGCTGATGACACCTTTTTCGAGGGCCCCACTGCTACTCAGAAACTTTGGAGGCCCAGTAGTACAATCGAACCTATACTATCAAGTTCGTGTATTTTTTCCACTGCTGCTCAGTGTAATTAAACCAAAAAAATTAATTAATTTACGAATACTTTTTTTTGAACTCATGTTGAGGGGATTTTTGGAACTCATGTTGAGGGGATTCATAAGATTCATACCTGACTGAACTTTCTTACTTGTTTCGTGATAATTTTAGTATGATATCAATTAAGAATTCGAAGGTATACGAGTATATTATATATACGTTCGTATACATAATTCATATCATATAAAAATTGGTTTCATAAGGCGGATAATAAGAGTTTCTATTCAGAATTGAATTAAATAAATTTGAATTTTCCCACCAAGTTACTCGTTTTTAAGAGAAAGTATTTGTTTGCTCCTATTAAGAGCTACAACAATAGTTTCCTGGCAACCAGTGAACGGGAACAAGCATTCCAGAACTTTCTAAGCGACAACCATAAAGACTTCCCATTCAGTAACAATAATAATAGTTATACGAGTAATAATAATAAAAATGAAAACAAACACTTAAGCGAAGCATAAGCCATTGAAAGATATGCGCAATGAAATGTATTTAATGATCTCAGAAACCGGTCAATAACTACAATTCACAACAGAAATAGTGTGTCAATCTAATATAAAATAATGTGCAGCGCCGTATAATCAATAATCTGTGCACATGCGCAACACAGTTGATACATTTGACAACATTGTTTTTAAATTGTTCACAAGACAAATAGACTGTTAAGGAGACAAACCGATAGATGGACAGACAGATGGACGCACTAATGGCTGTGGCTTAGAAGTCTGACTGGTTGTGGCTCTGGGAGCCTGGGAGTTTTGGTATTTGGTATTTTGCTTAAACCGAGGAAGTATCGACGAACACTCAATAAATCACTTACTGTCATATTCACTCTCATCTTCGTACACGATTGAGTCCGTTTTATCCATGGCATCGTTGTCTGCGCCACCGCCAAAACCAAGCCACGATTGAAACCAGTTGGAAGATTTGCCGGGTTTTTGCCCCGATGCTGTGGCCATCGCTGGAGACATGGTTGTGCTGCTTATTTTCTTGTTGCGTCGATTCAAGCCGAATAAAGATGTAAACCAGCCGGTCAGCGAGGATTCTCCGGAATCGCCGTCATCATAGTCTTCATCGATGTCATCATCATAGTTATAATCATCACTGGACTTTTGCTTTAGTGTATTATGATATGAGGTATATTGTGTATAGGGATAGGAAGAGTGAGAGGGTGAGTCATCATCTTTTCCAGCGAATGTGTCCATAATGCCAGAGAGCATCATTTGTACGGGATAGAAAATCATACGAAAGAAACCTCCTAAATTTGAACCCATGGCAGAATCATCCCCTTCATCATCTTCCTCATCATCATAATCGTCTTTGGAGGGTTGTTTGGGTTTAGGACGTCGTTTTAGGCGTTTCTTGGAATTCTCAAAATTCTGAGATATATCTTTAGTTGTTGGTGAGTAGTCTGCATAGGATGGGGTAGCATCACCTGCCGCTGGGTCCTCCTTTTGCTCTTCCTCTAGGGCTCCAAAATCGGCACCCTCTTCTGCGGAACTGCTATTCTCACGTATGGGAGTCTCCTCTAAATCATCTTCATAGGACTCATCGCCATCATCTTCGTAATCGTCATCGTCTTCATCTTCTGCACTATCGTCATCCTCTTCATCATCCACATCAAAGAAATCATATTCTCCTTCATTATCCTGCTCATTGTTTTTGCCTCTTTTGCGGTCGGTTTTCACGGCCCTGGAAGTGGTTGTTTCAGTATTGGAAGAGTTTGTGGAGTTATTGGGATTTTGTAGAGTTATCGGGATTCGTTTGCGTTTCTTTAGAGTTTTGGTACGATTTTGAGATTTTCGCATTTTATTGCGATTTCTTTTTCTCTTCTTAAGTCGGTGGGAATTGGAGGCGGAAGGATTTTTGAAATTAGTACTTTTTGAATTGACCGCAGAACGATTATTGTTTGAGTTTAAGAATTTTTGATCAATTGAGCTTTGTTTGGGATTTGTTGAATTTTCAGATTTTGTTAGAGAATTTGAACCATTCGTTTCCGCAAAATTCACTTTCGTAGAATTATTAGATTTCTTCACAAACTTTGGCAGGATTGCATTGGGTTTTGGGTTGTTAACCGATCTTTTGCGCATTATGTGATGATTTTCATTTTCGGTAATCGACGTTGACAAATCCTTTGCATTTTTATGTTTAAAATTTGCCTTTTTTGTGGAACGATTTTCAAAATTTTGTAAATTTTTATTGCGTTTTGTTTCAGTTGCCACTTTTAAATTTGCTAATAATTTCTTGGTAATATTTCCTTGTATATGTTTCTTGAAAATTTCCTCGAACTTCTCTTTGTTTTCATTTAAATTTTGCAAAATTTGTTTTAATTGATACTCATCTTTAGTTGATTCAACTAACTGGGTTGTTGAACTCAGTAATTTGTTATTGTTCTTTGAGAACTGCCTTTTTTGTTCATTCGCATAAAAATCATTATTAGTCGATTCTTTCTTATTACTTATTGATTTTTCTTTATTCTTCTCACTTTTGGTTGATTTGATTAACTGATTTGTTGTATTATTTACAAACTCATTATTGCTTGAGAATAATTGATTTAATTGACTCTGATCATAGTTGATTGGATCTTTCCCATAAAAATAAATATTAGTAGAGATTTTCGATTTCTCTTTATTATTCTCATTTTTTGTTGATTTGATTAACTGTTTTATTGTATTAACAAAATTAATTGTATTTGGAGATAATTGATTTATTTGATCATAATTGTATGGACGTTCCACATTCAAATCTTTTTGAGTCAATCCATTTTTATTATTCTTAGATTTTTTCGAATTTTTAGTTTTCTCATTTGTAGTTGATTTGATTAACTGATTTGTTGTAGTTAAAAATTCAATATCATTTTTTAATAGTTGTCTTAATTGATCATAGTTGGTCGTAGTCGAACCTTTGACATACAAATATCTTTTCGGCGTTTCTTGTTTATCATTGCTCATTCTTTTAGAGTTTTCATTATTATTCTCGTTTTTAGTGGATTCAAGTAACTGGTTTGTTGTATCTACAAATGCACTATTACTTTGAAGTAATTGATTTGTGTGAGATTTTTCAGATTTTACTTTATTTCTATAAATTGTATTACCTGCAGATCTTTTGTTTTTCACTATTTTCCTTTCACGATTTTCTAGGAATTTTTGTTTGAACTCTGGCTCTGTGGTTATATGATTTTTCTTTTGATTAAAATTTTTACTATTCACATTTACCATTTTTTTATTTGTTGGATTTTCAACTTTCACTAAAATTTCTTTTAGTTTTATTAAGTTTTTCACTTTTTGGTCATTTTCAATTTTATTAGAATTCTGAAGATTTAGAATTTTTGATTTTTTTATTAAATTTTCAATTAATTTTAAAAGTCTTTTACGCGTTTTAGTTTTTAAAATATTTTTATTTAACTTATTACCGGATTTCTTTAAAATCCCTTTAAGAATTTCTTTGTTTAAAATATTTTTTGGTTGTAACTGATTTTTTAAGTCTTCGAAGTTATTTTCCATTCCCAAATGTTGTCTTAATTTCTTTCGATTTTCAATTTTATTTGGGGTTTTTATATCATTCAAAATATTTACGTTATTTGATTTTAGTTTATCATTCAATCCACTTCTTAATAGATTTTCCATATAATTTAAAATTATTTTTAATATTTTTTTTTCTTTATTTGTGTGATTTGCACTTTTTTCATATTTTAATAAATTTTCTTTTAATTTTAGAACCATTTTTCTGAGTGTATAGTCTCCATTTAAATCACTTTCAATTTTATTCAGATTTTCTTCAAAATCATTGGAATTTGCTGTGAAATTTATTTCTCTTTTTAAACGTTTTTCCATTAATTTTAAAATTATTTCAATTAATTTGAGTTCTTTATTCAATGTGGTTCCATTATTAATAGAATTTTGCAATTTCTGTTTTATATTTTGAACTTTTAACTGGTGATTTCCAATTCCTTCAGATTTTATTAAATTATTCTTTAAGTTTTTAAATTCTTTCGACGATTTTAAGTATTTCCAATTATTATTTTGCAATTCAATAGTTGTATTTTTCATAGTTTTATTTAAAAGTTCCCATAAATATTTGAAAATTTTGCCCGCATTTATTTCGTTATTATTCACTGAATTATCCATTTCATAGGGGTTTTCAATATTAGTCTCGATATTTTTAAATTTTATAGATTTTAATAACTGTTCTGCTAATCGTATTAAATCATAAAAATTGTCTTCAGATATATTTTTCATTTTAAAATCCGTTACCGGTTTATTTCCGGGTTTTAAAAAATTCTTTAAATCATTTTCAAAATTTTGAGAATTTATTGAAGGATATTCAGAATAGTTTTCACTTTCATTTGGCTGTTGATGTCCGTCTTCAAATAGTTTATTAATTTTTAAACTCACTTCTTCCTTAAACGGAAATTTCCAATTGTTTTCCCCCGATTTAATTTCATTTTTGTTGGTTTTTGTTTGTTTTAGATAATCCTCATGTACTAAATGTCCATTATTGTACACGTTTTTCGTATTCTTTTCATGTACTAAATTTTTATTATGATCAACTTTTATATTTCCGTTTAAATTAAATTTTGTTTTAGTACCGGAATTTGGTTTTACATTGTGTTGTACTAAATTTTTATTGTGATAATCATTTTTATTTTTGTTCGTTTTATTTAAATTAGGTTTTGTTATAGTACTTGTTTTTAAATCATGTTCTTGTACTAAATCTGCATCTATGTAACTGCTTTTATCATTTTCTTCATGTACTAAATTTTTATTTCGATAAAGATTTTCATCATCATCGATATGTGTCTTTGATTTTTTTAAATTATTCTCTGTTTTTTTAGTACCTAAAAAGGTTTTATTTGGTTTCACATAATCTTCTGGTACTAAATTTGCATTTTTGTAAACGTTTTTATTATTATCTTTTTCATGTACTAAATTTCCATTTTTGTAAATATTTTCTTCATTTATATTTGTGTTCGGTTTATTTAAACTAATTATTGTTTGAATAACCGAATTGTGTTCATTTCTTTTATCATTGTGTTCATTTCTTTTATCATTACCATGTTCGTTTAATAAATTTCCTTTTTTGTTTTTTGTATTTTCATAGTTAGACTTGTGTACTAAATTTTCATTTTTGTCCGGGAGAGCACTATAATGTTTCAAATTGTTTAATTTGTGCTCATTTTTCGATGTCGGATAGTTATTTTGCTGTACTAAATTTGTATTTTGATTGGAATTTACAAAATTTAGTACATTTTTAGAACTTGCATATTTAGTAGGTGATTTGGGAAATTCCTTTTGCTCTAATTTTCCCTGTGCGACCGTTTTGCTGTTGTTAATTTTCGATTTATTTAAATTATATCGAGGATAGTTTTCTTCGTGTGCTAAATTTTCCATTTCTAGTTTAGAACTCGGTAAGTTTTCTTTGAGTTTATTATTATGCTGTCCCGCTTCATTTTCATTGTGATTATCATTGTTCTTGGCTAATCTTTTTCCCCTTTTTACGTTTTTTGAATTATTTTCGATTTCCGATTTTTTTAGAACACTTTTTCCAATTTTGACATCCTTTATTAAATTCTCCAAATCTTGAAAGAGTTTAGTAATTAAGTTATTATTGGAGAAATTGTTTTCATTTAATTGCATTTTATTGTAGTTTTGAGTAATTTCGGATTTTGTTTTTAAATTTTCGGAATTCAAAATTTGTTTCTTCAATTTTTGAGGATTGTTTATTAAAGCCCTAATTCGTTCGTTGTTGAAATCCAATTGTTGCATTTCAATTTGTGGTGATTTTAAAAAATGTTTTTCATTTTCTCTGTTTTGTGAATTTATTTTTAATTTTTCACTTTTTGCATAGTTTTCAGTATTAACTTTATTTGCATTTGATTTATTTGGAATTTTGTGTTTTTCATTTTCAATATTAAAATTTCTTGATTTATTATTTTTACCCATTACGTTATTGTTGTTATCACTAATTTTAGAAATATCTTGTGCTGAATTAAAAAGTAAGTCATTTGTTATTGATATTTGAGCATCGATTTTTTTAGGTTTCTGAAGCCATGCTTTATTTTCCCCCAATTCGTTGTCGTTGCCCGATGTTTCTTCAGTTTTTGATAATAAGTCCTTTGTTATCGATAATTGTTCATCGATTTTCAGTTTACTTAATTTATTGTCTGTGTTCTCAAGTAATAATCGAATATTTTCCATTTCGTTGCTATTGCTGTTATAAACGATTTTCTTGTTTGCGGGATTTTCCTTTTTTGTTTGCGAAAATAAATCTTCTGTTTGATGATCGATTTTGTGATTATTTAATTTCTCATCGGGTATTTCAAATAATGATCGTTTTTTATTCATTTTCTTGCTGCTGTTGTTATCATCGATTTTTTTGTTTGAGTAATTTTCATCATTCGAGTGTGAAAATAAATCCTTCGTTATCGATATTTGGTGATCGATTAATTTCACATCGGGTGTCTTGAGCGCTGATAGTTTTTTCCCGATTTTGTTATTGTTGTGTGAAAATAAATCCGATATTTGTTGATCTATTTTTTGATTACTGAACTTTTCATTGGGATTCTCAAGCTTTATTATCGATATTTGGTGATCGATTAATTTCACATCGGGTGTCTTAAGCGCTGACAGTTTTTTCTCGATTTTGTTATTGTTGTGTGAAAATAAATCCGATATTTGTTGATCGATTTTTTGATTACTGAACTTTTCATTGGGATTCTCAAGCAATGCAAGATTTTTCTCGATTTCGTTTTGATCGTTGTTATAAACGATTTTAAGGTTTATGGTTTTTTCCTTTTTTTGATTTGAAAATGAGGGCTTCGTTATCGTTCTTTGATTTTCGATAATTTTGTCAATTAATTTGTCATCGGATTTATCAAGCGACAATTGAGTTGATTGTAATTCACGATTGTTGTTATTAAGTATGTTTTTATTTTCTAGCACTTTAACATCAGTTAGTGGTGTAGGATCTTCATTAGCGTGTACAGCGTGCAAATCCATTGATATCGTTAGTTGATTACCGTTTTTCGGAATACTGAAATTGTCATTGGTTTTTTGCATAAATCTTCGATTTGTGCCAAATTCTTTGTTGATATTATATCTGATTTCCTCTGCTTCAATATCCTTTTCCAGAGATCGTTTAAATCGTTTGATTTTATCTTTGACTCTTCCAATGATTTCCTCATTCTCTTTTATCGATAACTCATCCTTTTCCACTTTTCTCTCATCTTTTGCGTTTTCTTCCATTGGCGAATTTTCTCCATTTTCCTCTATAGTTTTCAACGATCTTCGATTTCTTTCCAATTTATTAAACTCCAAATGCTGTTTCAAGCCACCCACATTACTCGCGGTAGCCGCAAAGGGAGCCGAAGAGAATATGGTCGTGCCAAAATTAGGTTTCTCCAGCTGCGTTGAGACTTTATAGCCATCACTATAGGGTCTTCGCGTTGTGATTCGTGTACCCAAAACTATACGAGGACCTCCTCCGGGGGCAGCAGCAGCAGCTGTAGGTGTAGCTCCAGCAACAGGTTTGGGTGTTGTCTGCGCCCCCACTTTATGACCCGGAGGCTTGTTTTTCTTGAGTTTTCTTTTAGGTTTACGTTTTCGCGTTAAAGGTCTGGAGGTTGTGGTCAGTATTTTATCCTTTACCGTCAATTGAGTTCTCACCACAACTGGTGAGGGTCTCTTCAGAGGTGTTATTAGCTTTGACACCGAAGTTGTGGGCGATATTTGTGGTTTATTTAACCGGATGATTTGGGGTCTCATAGTCGTTGATGTAGTCGTGGTCGTAGTTGAGTGTCTTGAGAACGATGAAGGTGCATTGAATTTATGCTTTTCGGCTAGAGGTGCGCATTGATTCTCATATTCCTGTTTTAGCATTAGTATATCCCTTTCGTATTGTTCTTTTGTTATGAATATGGGTATGGAACCATTACCTCGGGTGGTATTGGCCGAGGATTTCCCCATCTCCGTTATGGCATAGACAATTCCAGTGGCAGGATTGGTGAAATATATGGGAAAATGGGCCTGGGTGTTATTTTTGTAGAGATTGTTGAGAGAGTACTTCTCCAATTCTGCATTACTTATGGGTTTTAGATTAATTTCCGGCAGAGTCTGTCCCGTAGTGGTCAATTGCACCTTGGTCTCTTTGTTGGGCTTGTGGGTGGCCAAGGGTGGATGCAAGGGGAAATTATCAAATACTTGTACTTCTCCTTCATGATAGGGATTATCCTCATGATCGCTGATCTCATTGATATAATGAAAATCCAAAGTAGAGCCCAAATTTTGCAACGTCACCCGATCGTGATTGGATGATGGGGCAGCTTGTAAATCGTGTCGATTTGAATTAATAGATCCGAAATTTTGTAAGGTGACCAGATTGTGACTGGACGAAGGCTCTGCTGGCCTCAAATCATGGCGATTTGAGTTGAATTTTTGAGGAATATTTTGATTATGTTTATCTAAATGACTTTCATAGTGAAATTTTGGCACAAAAGATCTGACTTCGTTGGTGGTGGTGGCAGCAGCCGCAGCGGCATGAGAAGGTTTCGTATACAATTGTCTTTCGGGTTGTTGCTTTAGAATATCATGAGTCCAGGTGCGATGGGTTTCCCTTAGCAGGTTATCAAACTCTTCGGCACTCGGATGATAACCGTATTCATAGTTGGCATTAGCGGAAACTGCACTTAGACCGGATATGCTGGCCAACAAGAGCCGTAACATCAACACTTTGATTACTATGAAAAACCAACACATTTTTTTTCTTACGTTTTACAGCTTTTTCTCGTTCTTTATTTGTTTTTCTCAAAATCTATTCTTTATACTTTCTTGTAATCTGCACTACACTTTTTTTCTATGTTTTTTTTTTCTTTAATCCTTTGGCTGATGAAGAAAGTTAAGCGACCGGCGGTACATTTCAAAACGTTTCACTACCGTTGCGTTAAATAGCTTTGCCACAAATGATTTAATAGATTTAAATGAACATTTTCTTTTTCATAGTTTCATATCTGCTCATGGAGCGTTTTACTGTTTGGCATTTCTTTTTAGCTTTTGCTGTGGGTTTACCTTTAGGTTTGAACCTCATTCTTTTGGGTCACATATGGGAAAGCTTAAAACGACAACAACGACGACGACGACGAAAACAACCCTATCCATATACTCGTACGTTATAAACGGTCGACGGGTTCTTTCTTTGCTACCTTCAATGGTTCAGTGAGAATATGTCACCATTTCCGAGCACGGAGCGGGAGGTGCAATTCAACTCAACTGAACCCAACATCATCAGCCTCATTGTCATATCCACAAAAGTAGCCAATTTAAAGTACTCGTACTTCATCACAAACTCGATACTTATCGAAGCGTACATAGCCATTAGTGTTATTTATCTAACTAATGATAGACTACTACTACTCCCCATTATCGATGGAGGAACTAACATTTAACTTAGCTAGAGATAGCTAGAGACTGAAGCGAAACCCTTTTCTTGTCTTTCGGAAAAAATCTAAGTAAAACTTTTACTTTTTCTTTCGGTTTTGAAATTTTCATTTAATTTTCTTTCGCGCTCTAAATCTCTAAAATCGTTGGATTTCTTTGTTATTTCGAAAATTGGCACTTATGTCTGTTGTGTTTTTCTTTTTGTTCAGCTTTTCTTATTCCACACTTTTGGCTTTAAATACTTATTCCGGTTGCAGATTTCTTAGGCGTTATTTGCGTTTTAGGCGTTGTGTTCACTTCCAGCTCCGTTGTCTTACTGACTTTTGTCTTACTAACTTACTGACCATATTTCCATGCAGCTCCAGCAACTGACTCCATTCTTAAGCGCTCGTCAGGCTGGCTCTCAATTATCGCGGCCTCACGGCTTTGTGATGTGCAACATGTAACATGTGCTAGATTGCTTGCATGCTGCATCCAACCATCAACGCATTCATCCTCTCTTGCATTTCCAGTTTGTTTATTTTATTGGAAAGCCGTCTCACTTTAGAACTGGAATTAGATCTTTTTAATTGGCCGCGATTACTGGTATTCTTGTTGATTATAAAATCCATGATTTCCATGGATTACCCTACTCGAGGCAAAATAGGACTAGTCACACAGTTTACAAAAAATGGTTGATCGTGAACAACTATGTCCGTCCGTAAATGGGTAAATCCTGTGTTGCGGACGTTACATTTGTACGTATCTTGTTGTACTAATTTTAATCCCGTTGGCGTTCTGAATGCAATGTTTTCATATATTTTTTTTCATTTTAAAAATTAGCTATTTATTTTTTCCAAAACACTTAACCTAATACAAAAAGATAGCTTACTTCTAATCTTACTTACTGTTTTCATATAACCTTCAACAAAGAATAATACTATCCAACAAAATTCCTGTTGAAAGGCTGTGAAAAACATTTTCTGGTGTAATGCTCGTATAGTGTACTAAACAAGAAAAAAGTATTAAAATTTTGTTTTTAAAAATTTTTGGAAATTCTTGGGAGGCGCCTTTGGTATTTGGTTAATATTTTTTGAACTATGTATGTGCTCGATAACTACGGAATGTAATTTGAATTAAATGAAATTATGAGGACTACAAATGTTTACAATGACAATTTCACAGGGACTCGGGGCCGACTATGTAATACCCTACACCTCCCTCACAATGCGAAAAAGGGCATTGCGATAATAATTTGCAATAATTGGTTTCAGTTAAAAAGTACATAGCTCCACTTCCTCATCAAGGCTTATTCCCAGGAATAGTTGATGATGTTGATCATAATAAACTAGATCTAAAACGATAATCTTCAAATGCGCAGTATTCTTTCATAGATCAAGAATCGGAAGGAACAAATAGATGGGGCTATACATAATCTAAACAGATTTTCAATCAACTCTAGATCAAAAACCTCAGTTCTGCCAAATAATATAAAGATCGGACGTAAAATACAGTTTCAATAGCGTTAAATACTGCATAGGCAGAAACGTAGTATATGTGTGGCTATATTTAAATCTGAACCGATTAACCCCAATAAGAAGTATTAGATCCTCCCTCTGTCGAATTTTGTACTTATCGGATATAAAATAAGGTTTCTACAGCGATTACACGTCAAATCGGATGTAACATATATAGCGTGATCCATTTCGAGGTTCCCTACTTTTTTAAAGAAAAAAACGCAGAAAATTCAAATTGAATGGGGAATGTTTATTGTGGTTTGAAAGAACATTCTTTGGCATTTATTTTTTGAAGATTTTGTTTATCAAATGTTGGCCGCGGCTACGTCTCAGATGGTCCATCCGTTGAGTCCAATTTTCGATGACTCGTTCGAGCATTTCGACTGGTAACTGGCGAATGACACGCGTGATGTTTTGCTCCAAGGCCTGAATCGAAGCGGGTTTGTTCGCATAGACTTTACATATCCCCAACGGTGTGATATCACACGATCTTGTTGGCCAATCGACTGGCCCAAAACGTGAAATGATCTGCTCACCGAAGTGTTCTCTCAATAAATCCATTGATGGATGCGATGTGTTGGAAGTGGCGCTGTCTTGTTGAAACCAAATGTCACCGAGATCACGAGCTTCAATTTCAGGCATCAAATAGTCTGTTATCATGGCACGATAACGGTCGCCATTGACGGTTACGTTCTCACCGGCATCATTTTTGAAGAAATATGGACTGATGATTCCGGCACTTCGGATCGGGAATCGGTCAATGGCAAAAATATAGCTCTTAACGAGGGCTAAGATATTGCTCATGGGTGTCAAGGTCGTGGGTCGACTGGCGAACTATTATTTTGATAATAAAACTGAATAATTTGTAAACGTTGTTCAGGCATAAGTCTTTCGTGTAGTATGTAGCTCTCAAAAATGCTATTCTAAGTCATAAATACCACATTTTTCAGGTGAAGAGTTTAGCTAAAGAATTTGCGGCCTAAAATTTGGTTAAAAACTGCAGCGTTCGTTTTTTTTAATAATTTATTTAAACAAAAAGGATCGTTTCATGATGTGCTCCATATCCAAAATTTTTCCAGTAATTAAATTGAATGCAATGACCGAACTTAACGTTTTTACTTGTTTTTATTTCCCCTTACTTTTACAATATGGATCATAACATGTACATTTATCCATAGATTCAAGTATATATTTTTTTATTAGCTTTTAAAATATGTTTTAAACAATTTTTTTTTAAATTTTTTTATGGATTATTTAATTCCATCAAAAAACGTTTTTTGCTAAAAAAAATTTTTATTTCATATTTTTGACGACTGTTGCTGAACCAAATTAAATGTAATATTTTAAATTTAATGCGTATCCAGATTTATAGGTTTAAGACTTCATATAATGTAAATAAATGTAGTATATGTTTAGGTGTTTATGTGTATGTTATATAAAAGACTTACCAAAGCTGTTAGATTGCGATTAAGATTGGTAATCAATTAGATTACGTTTTAAAAATAATTGTAATAACTATATGATTCTCTATCAAACAAATTCTGATTACTAATTGACAAGGACAAATTCTGATTACTAACTGACAAGGAATTGTTTAATAGAGAATTATATAGTTATTACAATTATTTTTAAAACGTAATCTGATTGATTACCAATCTTAATCGCAATCTAACAGCTTATTAATAAAAGATAGTTTGTAATCGTTTATACTTACCTATGCTATAAATAAATGCGTAAAAATTGAATTTGTTCCGCCTTATTATTTAATGCTAAATTATGCAGGATCAAAAATCGTTTCGGCAACGGATCAGAATTCATTTCGTTTTCGGATACGAAATCATTTGGAGATCGGATACGAACTCATATCTAAATCGGATCCGAACTCACTTCGATGTTGGATCCGACATCGTTTTGAGTTCGGGTCCGAACTCATATCTACATCTGATCCGAACTCACTTCGATGTTGGTTCCGACATCGTTTTGAGTTCGGGTCCGATATCATTTCGAAATCAGACTCAATTCTCGGTCCGATATCGAAGAGGGAATTGCTCCCGTTCTCGTGTTCGATCTCGGACCGGAATCGGACCCGTTCTCGAAACCAAATCAGAGAAGTCGGATCCGATTCGGATCCGATTCGGATCCGATGTGCTTATTGGGATTCCATGAAATTTGAATTAAAAAAAATGTATGTACAGGGTGGCTGATATGTATTGCAACCAACTTCAGGTTGCTATCTTTTCTACATCGCTAGTCTGATAGCTGACAGATTTATTTCAGTGACAGTTCATTTTATTGTTTACAAGCTTACAAAAGCATTTTGATCTATTGCATTCAGAAAAAAGTTATTCGTGATGGAATTCAAGCGTGATAGTGTGATTGCTTTATATTTGGCTGGAAAAACACAAGTGGCTATCGTTAGAGCCCTCCAGCATTTAAATGTGAATAAATCTTTTGTTTCTCGTACCATTGCTCGTTACCGTGATACTGGCAGCGTTGTTGCATCGCGTCCAAAAAGTGGACGAAAAAAAACGGTAACAACGCCAGAAATGATCCGAAAAGTGAAGGCCAGATTTGATCGAAATCCACGCCGCAGTGGTAGAAAAATTGCTCGTGATCTGAACATATCGCGAGAACGGATACAACACATATTAAAAAATGAGCTTGGACTAATGCCATTGAAGTTCCAAAAAGTGCAAGAGCTTACCGATGCACAAAAAAAAGTTAGACTGGAAAGAGCCAAGGAGTTACTTCCTTGCACGAAAGTGGCCAGTTACCGAATTTGTTTTTCTCCGATGAGAAGCCATTACAAATTGAGAAGTTTGTGAACAAATAAAATGATCGGGTTTACTTGCCAAAGAGGTCAGCTGAAAATTTACACATTCGGTTGGCCACCAGAAATCAAGCGCCGCCAATGGTAATGGTGTGGGCCGCCGTAACGGCCGATGGCCGCTCCCCGATCGTATTCATCGACCATTGGGTCAAAATAAATGCCGAATATTATCGGGAAAATGTCCTAAAGACAATATTGAAGCCCTGGGCAGACAAACATTTCGGCCGCAGACCATGGACATTCCAACAGGACTCAGTACCATCGCACTCAGCACGCGTCAACCAAGAATGGTTTAAAAAGGAGGTTCCTCGCTTCATTTCTACGCACAATGGCCACCAAGATCTCCGGATCTCAATCCGTTGGACTTTTGCGCCTGGGGCATTTTAGAGAGTAAGGTTCACACTAAAAAATACCAAAGTATCGATCATCTCAAGACGGCGCTTCGCCGGGAATGGGCCAAAATACCGCAGAGCCACCTTCGTGCAGCGTGTAATGGCTTTGTCGGCCGTTTGAAGGCCATAATTCGTGCCAAAGGTGGCCAATTCGAACAAATCTAAACTGTTTCTAAAATTTTATGTTATTTCCGACATTTTTTGCTTTTGAACAATAAAATTTAAAAAAAAAAATAAAAAAATATAGCGCTTTACTTTGTTGCATTACATATCAGCCACCCTGTACATCCATTTGACAAAAAATATGTAATCTACTGTATATACTGATTCTAGTAAATCCTTAGATAGAGGTTATTTTTGGTTCCACCGTCATATCGGTCCCATGCTGCTATTTATTAATGATTCCGTTTTGGACCATTTTAGCAATGTCCGTCATTTTAGCAATGTCGACAGGATTAACCGATTGACTTCAAATTTGGAATGAGTAAATATTTTTTTCTATCTCAGACTAGGGTCAAAGATGGACTATGCTGGTTCACTCCTCAAATATCTCTCCCACAAACGGTTAAAATTTAGTAAAATAATAATGATTATCTCATAGCTTATATACTACTATTCAGAATCTTTGACCATTCCACACATGGCTATAGGCACTATAAGAGCATTACATACACTGTACATTGTTATGTTTTGTTAATGTTTGGCCGTAGCAAATGATATATACCCTCGTATCACTAAAGTGTGAGTATAAAAATGACCGAAGTAACCACGTGCCTTTTGGTACCTCACACACAAAGGTACCATTTTGCACAAAATGTTAACGGCTTATAACTTTGATTCCGGTTAGAGATGTCAAACGGGATTGGTTTCCATAAATCCCGGGATTCGGGATTTTTAAATTGCAAATCCCGGGATTTTTTCGGGATCCCGAAATTGTTCGATATCCCGGGATTTTCGGGATAAATCGGGATTTTCAAAATCCCGAAATTGTTCCAAATGGAATACAAACATTTTAGTTCAGTTTTAATTTAATTTCAATTAATTAAAATAAGTATAAAAACAGCTAAAGCATACATTAATAATTGTTAAAAACTACTAACTTTTACTAAAACATTTCACATCTTAGCTATGAAATAATTTTGGTCCAATTTCAGTTCGTTGTCTGAATTATTATTGGTGTTATAATTTTCTATCATTAAAGCACGAAAAATATTTTTTTCAACTTGAGAAATCAGTTTGACTAATTCCGTTTTTATGGGACCAAATCGATTTGTCGATCCATATCAGATCTTATATAAGGATTTTTTCATAAATTTGAAAGAAAAGAATACAATCAAACTCTATCTTCTTGTTTTAAGTTTACTTATTTATAATTACATTTATGATATATTTTGCAATTCTTCTCCAAATTTCTAATTTTTTCACCGGATCATGTCAATGTTTTTTGCTGTTAACAATTTGCTTCGTTAGTTTACATTTTCGACAGAGATTATCCATCTTTCACTTAATATTTTATACGAAACAGCTTCATATATTATTATTAAAATATCCCGGGATTCATTTTAAAAAATCCCGGTATTCGGGATTTTTCGGGATCGGTATTTCCCGGGATTTTCGGAATCGGGATTTCCCGTTTCCAGTCCCTACAAATACTTAAAATTTTGTACAGTGTAATGTTTTTATAGTACCCATTGTATATTAAAAAGTGGCCTTTATTGCCACACCCTTTTTGGTACCTCCTAAACTAAATTTCCAAAATAAAAATATGAAAAATTATTTTTTGGAATTTCCCTATTTTTACGATATGGATCATAATTAATACATTTATAAATGTTTTTTCAAGGTTTTTTCAATAACGTCGTTTTTTGCTGGTATGAAAAAAAACCTTAAAAAATAGAAAAAAATGTAAAAAAAATTGTTTGCTAGCATACTAAAGAAGAACAGTGCCTATTTGAAAAAAATCTATTGATAATTATCAAACAAACTAGCAAACAAATTTTTTGCATGTTTTTTCTATTTTTTAAGGTTTTTTTTCATACCAGCAAAAAACGATGTTATTGAAAAAATCTACTTTTTTCTAATTGTTCTAACGACAGTTACTAAACTTTTGTTTCTACTTTATAGCATTTATAGCCCTTATAATTTCCTTTAATTTAAATGTTATCCCGGTTTTATCGGGCTAATACTTCAAAAAATATGGCCCAAATACTAAAGGTAACGTCAATGAAAATTGGAATTTTAGAAAAAAAAAATTAAAAAAAACTACGATAAAAAATGTTGTTTTGGCTTCATAATTGTTCCAATTGTTCATTGTGTTATCAAGGCTTATGGTGTTCTTTCATTAACGTTTTACAAAATGTGATCACTTTGTCTCAGTGAACGATGGTATGACGCTTCGCTGTTGGTTAAGCAGCTTTTCGAATAAAGTAGTGCTGTTTTGTTGACTCAAATTTTTACGATATAAAAAAGATATTTGGCATATTTGAAGCACAATTAATGAACCACGAATACACTAGGCGCATATTTAACATTTTTATCCCCTCACCTTAGAGAGGAGGGTATATATCATTTGCTATAGGCCAAAAGTGTAACACATCGAAGGAGTGACCTAAGACCCCAAGTATGTTCGGCGGATATCCGTTTTAAGACATTTTAAGCCATTTAAGCAATGTCCGTCCGTTTGTCTGTCTGCCTGGCTGGAGCGCACGATAACTCTCGAAAGAAGTAACGGATTGACTTCAAATTTGGTATGTGATAATATCTTTTTCTATCTCAGGCTAAGTTCGAATGTGGCCAATATTTGTTCACTCCTTCTAGTACCTCCCTCACAAAGTGTTAACATTTGGTGAACTATTGATTCTCTAATATCTTATCTTATTTATACTTATCAGAATCTTCTGTAATTCAACATATTGTAATGGTTTATCTGTCGCTATCAGCCTGAGAAAAATGGGCGAATTGGCCCTGCCCCTTTTCGTACCTCCCACACAAAAGTTAACAGCTAATAACTTTAACACAAGAGCATACAAAAACTTGAAATTTTGTATAGTGTAAGGTTTTTATAGTACCTACAGTCAAGTGAAAAGTGGGCGTTATTGGCACACCCCTTTTGGTGTAGAACATTTTCCACTAAAAGTTAACTGCTTATAGCTTTAATATCAGACGATACAAATACCTGCAATTTTTTACAGTGTAATGTTTTTATTGTACCTACAGTCCAGTGATAAGTGGGTGTCATTGGCTCTCCCTTTTTGGTACCATCCACACAAATATACTATTTTTATGCAACAGTTAACGTCTTATAACTTTAATACAAGTGTATGCTTTAAAGTTATTAAATGCATTCTAATTTTAAATAATTTAATGAAAGCAAAAGAAAATAAATAAATTTACGATTTTTTTTGGGACTGGTGGTGAGGGTTTTCGTAAGTCGGTTTTCACGACTGAACTTTCTTACTCCCTTTTATTTATTTTTACTACCCAACCTAAAGAACATATTTCAATAATATTCGTTAGTGCTATTAAATCAAATTTCATCGTAGCTATAAGCCCAATTTACAGTGTTGTCTAGCACATTTTCACTGTAGGAAGATAAGTCACATGCAAATCCTATCGAAATTGGCAAGTGCCCGGTCCTCGCAACTTAATCATACTTCACGTGCAATGAAATAATAATTACTGATGCAAATCTCAGTAACGAATCGTGCATATAATTTCCATATGGAGTGCTTGGCACGAGTAAAATGTTGGTAGTTATCATGGATAAATCTTCAGGCCACATGAGATTATTATTCTGCTTGTGGTCTAAGTCTACCAATGAGAAATAAGTCAATTACCTCCCAAAACAAAGAAGACTAATGAAAATGAAAAAAACTATTCATATGTAGTAAGCAACTTCACACTGATAGAAAAAGCTTCGTCATCACGACGAATTTGTACATCATCACGATTATTTTTTCGTCAAAAGTCAGCTAACGTACGGAATAATCCTGTTGATGAATTTGTTCGTCACCATGACGAATCTCTGTTTCCAACAACTTTCGTCCTCAGAATGATCACATTTCATTCCTACGATGAATCGAGTTCATTACCACCACGAATCCCATTCATCACCACGATGAACAACATTCATTCCTTCGATAAATTGAGTTCATCACCACAATGAATACCATTCATCATCACGACGAATCCCATTCATCACCACGACGAATCCCATTCATCACCACGACGAATCCCATTCATCATCACGACGAATCCCATTCATCACCACGAAGAAATCATGCCCTCGACTATTTAAATTTTAAAAATGTTAATAGATATTCTTTTGGAAGTATTCATTACTTTGTCAACAGACGAATGCCATTCATCACCACGACGAATATCATTTATCACCACGACGAATTCCATTCATCACCACGACGAATCCCATTCATCACCACGACGAACTCCATTCATCACCATTATTTGATTTTTATACCCTACATCACACTGTGGTACAGGGTATTATAACTTTGTGCATTTGTTTGTAACACCCAAAAGGAGAAGAAATAGACCCATCGATTATTATACCGATCGACTTAGAATCACTTTCTGAGTCGATTTAGCTATGTCCGTCTGTCTGTCCGTCTGTGCATGTATTCTTGTAATCAAAGTACAGGTCGCAATTATGGTCCGATCTCGACGAAACTTTACACATATCTTTTTTTGGCCCAAGGACGATCCCTATTGAATTTGGTTAACATCGGTTCAGATTTAAATATAGCCCCCATATATATGTTAGCCCCGATTTG
This sequence comes from Eudasyphora cyanicolor, assembly GCA_963930755.1. Classification (NCBI taxonomy): domain Eukaryota; kingdom Metazoa; phylum Arthropoda; class Insecta; order Diptera; family Muscidae; genus Eudasyphora; species Eudasyphora cyanicolor. The sequence continues at coordinate 94,351,700 of OZ005736.1, read as the reverse complement.
ACATGTAAGCGCTGTAAGAACTTTATTTTATATCCGATCAGTATGAAATTCGGCAGGAAAAGGTTTCTTATTACATGAATGAACTCTGTTAAATTTGGAAGAAATCGGTTCAGATTTAGATATAGCCCCCATATATACATTACCCCCGATTTGACATATAAGCGCTGTAAAAATTTTATTTTATATCCGATCAGTGCGAAATTCGGCAAAGTGAGGTTTCTTATTACATGAAGGAATACTGCTAAATTCGGAGAAAATCGGTTCAGATTCAGATATAGCCCCCATATATATGTTACCCCCGATTTGACATGTAGGCGCTGTAGAGACTGTATTTTATATGCGATCAGTACGAAATTCGACAGAAGGAATTCTTTTTACATGAATGAGTATTCAGGGAAGATCGGTTCAGATTTATATTTATTGTTCCTCCTGATTTATATCAAACCGCTATAGAAGTTGTATTTTACTTCCGATCATTAACATTTTCCAGAAAGATGTTTCTCAATTTAGGAACGAATATTGCTTAATTTAGCGATTATCGTTTCAGAATTAGATAATATGTTTCTACCCATTTACCAATTATTCCAAATTATTATGGCAATGAACCTTATCGCATTGTTAGGGAGGTGTAGGGTATTATATAGTCGGCCCCGCCCGACTTTCTGCCTTTCCTTACTGGTTTAAATTAAACTTTTACAACAAATTATTTAACTAAGGTAATCAGAACGCATATAGAACAGTACAATTAAGAACAAAATATAAATTGATTGCTTCGTTTTATCGTATTTTCATCAAAATGTTCAAATAAATCTTTTCCTCGTGGTAATGAAACCTTATCGTTCCCTCGACGAATTTTGAAATCACCAAATACATGGGTTGATGATCGTGTTCGTTCTATTGACATACAAAAACATCGTATGTACGAAACTTTTCGTCACGAAACTGATTCGTCATGGTGACGAACGGTTTTTCTATGAGTGCAGTGGTTCCAAAATTAAAGCTGAACACTGCAGAACATAAAATGCTAATAACACTGTGCAACAGTAAAAAAATCGATTGTACTATATAGGTTCGATTATACTACCAATGGGAAGTATAACTCTATACTCAGTTTGGCGAAATTGGTGAAATATGGGCCTCAAATGTTTCTGAAAATCAGTGGGTCCCCCGAAAAAGGTGTCATCAGCTTTTGCCCAACAACTAATTCAGACTTGGTGATACCGCTTAAATATATTTGGCAATAATGTAGCCAAGAATGCTGAACAACGTTTGTCAACATTTTTCCCGCACTTTTATTTTATTGGTGTAGGCTATATTCAGCAACTTTATAGAAAATATTAAGGCAAATATTTTTGTGGAACATATTAACCATCTAGCTTCTCCACATAACTGTAACTTTTGGCCCTATTTTAACAAATCGTAAAAAAACACCCCTAAAATGGTGAGGGCGGGGAAGAAATGTTCTACACAAATATTGGCCATAAAATTTTACTATATGTGTCAGAACATCCAAAGCCCAAAACTTAACACAAACACCAAAAATGGTCAAATTCCAGTCAAAACCTCCTTGGCCTGTTCGTGCAGCAATGTTAGTCATACGACTTAGTGGTCGAAGCAATAACGATACCAGTAAAGACCGTTTTTGAATGGAATTTTACAATGTTTTGTTTTTTTAGTTAAGTTTTGGGCTCGACTCGGGCAAGACAATCACATATCAGTCTATGTTGATAGTCAGGCTGCTCTGAAGTCAACCACTGTTAAGTCAAAGGTGTTTAATGAGTGGCTTTTGGAACGACAGCTGTGATATCGCGGGGAACAAGAAGGCTGCCGAAGTTGCGCGAAACGGATCAGCGATGGACGCTGCAAGGGTTGAGCCATCCCTATATCCCCCCTTATGCGAATTTTTCAGTAACATAGAGTGTTTCTACAAAACCCTGGCATATCAGAAATGGTCGAGCAGATCTGACTGTAAAATCACTAAATCTCTATGGCCATCCATATCGAAATCTAGGAACAAAGATCTTCTTAACCTCACAAAGAGGAACATTCGTTCAATGATAGGCACGCTGACTGGCCACTGTAAAGTTAGATCTTTAACATCAAAGTGGCAGAGTGATTCTGCCGACTACTGCCGGCTCTGTGGGGATGAGGAGGAACTGGAAACAATCGAACACCTTCTCTGTCAATGTCCTACTCTATCAAGACGAAGACTTCGCTACCTAGGTGATTACACGATACAAAGTCTGGAATCTCTATCATCCCATGATATTGATAGAATCATGGGCTTCATAGGTTGCTTGAGATGGGTGGTTTCACATCAACTTATCTAAACCACTCCTAAAAAGTCATCTCTCCTCTCTCTTATCTATACTCATCACCTCCTTCATTTTTTTCGACCTCTCCCTCTTCTTTTACTCATCTTCTCAGGACGAACACAATCGACCAAATGGTCTCCGAGTGAAGTGGTGCACGCTAGCAATGGTTGTGTTCCGCGCGTCCTTAACCTAACCTAACCTATATTCCTTTGTAAAATATCCACACTTTTGTCTTTATACATATCCTTCAAAGGGGTCACATTAACGGGTCCATATTTCACGTAGGAAAGGTGTATTAGAGCGCATGCGCAAAATTCCAAAAAAACATTTGTCTTATGCCCAACAATCACTGTTAATGCGTGTGGCATGGCATATATGTATTCATTTCCATGGAAAATTCTGGTCCATTGAAAGAAAAAAAAAATAGATTTGTTATTTACCGCATTTTGATATCATCATATGCGTCAGGATTGACAGACGTTTGTCAAATCTTCAATTTACGAGTATGCTCGCAGAAGTTGCTTAGATATTGTCCAGTTTTCTGTTCATCAGCATATTGCTAGCATTGATTGCAATGGCTATTATAACTATGAGTGATGTGAAAACTGGTAAATGTTTACACTGCCATTCGACGAATAAATATGGGTATTTCCACGCTAACGATATAAATATTATTCTTCTTTACTCAACGATTTATATGCAATCTATATATATACAATTGTTGCGTGACTGACTGACTGATCATCGTCCAGCCCAAATGGCTGAAGCTAGAATTTTGAAATTTTGTGGGAGGGTAGTCCTTGGGACGTAGACGTGCAATAAGACGGGATTTTTTCGAAATTCGTACAATTAGCTGCACAATGGGGCAAAAAGGGATAAATATGGTACCACCGCCATCTAAAGGGAATGAGCTAGAATCGTGAAATTTGGTATGAGGGTAGCCCTTATGAGGTTGACTCAGAAATTAACAGGATTTCTCGAAATTCGAACATTTACGCACACAGTGGTGTAAAAAAATACAACTGCCACATCTGGCAAGAGATAGAAAAAAAGGTTAGATAAGGTACAATGTGGCAAAAAATGGTTACATTGGGGTGCAAACAGTTTAATATGGTAACGTAGGAGAAAATGAGTTAAATATGGTACAGTGGGTCAAAAAGCGTTGACTATGGAACAGTGGGGTAAAAATGTATTAACTATGGTACAGTGCGTCAAAAATGGTTAAATATATCATACAGTAGGACAAAAAGGTGTTACATATGAATCAGTGGGTCAAAAAGCGTACATTTAGTACAGTGGGGCAAAAATATGGATGGAGAGAGGGTAACTCCTGGAAAATTAATATGAGATAAGAAATGTTTTTTTTTTTTTAAAATTTCTGCTTTGGTAGCACTGTGGTGCAAAAAATTAAAATTATGGTGCAGTTGGGTACGCAGAGGTGTTATATATGGTTGAGTTTAGCAAAAAGGGCTAAATATGGTACGGTGAAGCAAATAGAGTTATATATGGTACTAAAATGGTGGGTAAAGTGTGGCAAAATAGTTAAATAAGGGGAAAAGGGAAAACAGTGGAATAAAAGTGCTAAATATGGTACAGTAGTGCCTTAAGGGTTGAATGTGGTCCCAGAGTGCGAATATAATCCAAATATAAACCAAAGCCAAGATTTTTATTTAAAATGCTTCTATTTACACGGTGTGGAAAAATAAGTTGAATAAGGTACGGTATGGTAAAAAGTTAAACATGGCACAGATAGGGGGCACTGTGGGGCAAAAACGATTAAATATTGTACAGTGTTGCAAAATTGGTATATTATGGTCAGAAGGGTTAAATATGGTACAATGGAGCGCTTCATTTTAGATTTGTAAATTCGTAACTTTATAGACATGGTGAAACAAACATGGTTTATATTGTATTAGGAAGTGAATGTTGCTATTGGAACAAATACTAGGGGCAAGAAGCTAACCTATGATCCAAAAAAAAGTTTTTCAACATTCAGAGGAACAGTGGAGAAAGGAATAATTATTGTATTATGATGTCGGGGTAACTCTTGGAACATAAACAAGAAATGAAACGGGGTTCGTATGAAAGTAATCAAGTCTACTTAATTTTGCACCATATTTAATAACCACGTTATTTTGAAATAAAGAGGTATTACTATTTTATAGCACCCTAAACAGAAAATAAATAAAGGATGGGGACTGTGAAGCTCACCGGGTTAAAGCTAGTGATGCACATATAAATTCCAACAAACATGATTTATATCTTGTTTGTTAAAATAGCATGAAATAGGAATTTTAAACTATGTAAAAAATAAATATAGCGTGATTCATTTCGAGGTTACCTACTTTTTTAAAGAAAAAAACACAGAAAATTCCAATTGAATGGGGAATGTTTATTATCATTTGAAAGAACATTCTTTGACATTTATTTTTTGAAGATTATGTCTATCAAATGTTGGCCGCGGCTACGTCTCAGATGGTCCATCCGTTGAGCCCAATTTTCGATGACTCGTTCGAGCATTTCGACTGGTAACTGGCGAATGACACGCGTGATGTTTTGCTCCAAGGCCTGAATCGAAGCGGGTTTGTCCGCATAAACTTTCGACTTTACATATCCCCACAGGAAAAAGTCTAACGGTGTGATAACACACGATCTTGGTGGCCAATCGACCGGCCCAAAACGTGAAATGATCTGCTCACCGAAGTGTTCTCTCAATAAATACATTGATTGATTCGATGTGTGGGAAGTGGCGGCGTCTTGTTGAAACCAAATGTCGCCGAGATCACGAGCTTCAATTACAGGCATCAAATAGCGCTCGCCATTGACGGTTACGTTCTCATCGGCATCATTTTTGAAGAAATATGTTTTTTTTTTGGATTAAAAAAATGGACTTAGCGCAATTGGCGAACGATTATTTTGATAATAAAACTGAATAATTTGTAAACGTTGTTCAGTCGTAAGTCTTTCCATGATAAAATGCCAAACAGTACTTAACAAAAATAACATGACAGCATGACACGACTCACACGTGACCTGTCAAAAAAAGGCTATTGAAAAAAGTATCTCTACTTAGATCACTCTATATTTTGTTGTTAGTCCCGTTTGAGTTTCGTTAATAAATTCGCCATTTTTATTATATGTATTTTGATGCAGTGTACCGTAATCCATCAAAACAGTTTTCATTTTTCTTGTAGTTACGCCCTTTTTCGTTTCTGATGACGACATATTTTTATCATTGTAAAATTCTAAGACCCTTAGCAATGTCCGACTATCCGTCCGTCCGTATGTTGTAATCACGCTACAGTCTACAATACTTGAGCTAGATGACTGAATTTTGATATAGATTGGGATTGAAAATGAGCAACATCGGTCCATTTTTTGATATAGCCTCCATATATAGCATCTTCCCGATATAACTTGTTAACGTCATAGAGACCACAAATGTCAACTGATCGGGCTGAAAATTGGTAGCTGGGGTTTATTTATACCCGGAATCATTCACACAACAACAATGGTAGTAATAGGTCCATGTTTTGATATAGTCCACATACAAAAGTCCCTCTAGATTTGACTTCGAAACGCGACAAAAAGACCAAATTTCAACGAATTTGCTGAAAATTGGTATAATGAGTTTATTAGTGTCCGTAACCATTTATAGGCCCATGCTTTGATATAGCCCCCATACAAAGCTCTCTATATTTGACTTCGTAACGCGAAAAAAAGTTTCAACGAATTTGGCTGAAATTTGCTATAATGAGTTTATTTGTATCCGAAGTGTACATAGGATGCGGCATGGCCGAACTTAATCCGTCTTTACTTGTTTTGGTATGTCTTGGCTTTGTTTGTATGGGAGGTACCAAACACGGTCTGGTGATAACTCCAATTTTTAACAGAACTGTAGAAAATTAAAAAACTTTACACTGTGCAAACATTTTCAGTATTTATACTCATTGGTATTCACGAACACAGTGTGCCTCAAGGGTTCAAAAAATCGAAACTGCATCGCTTCGCGAGATATGTGAAAAACACTACTTTATTGATATTGATATGTGCTTTTCCGCAAAGAAGACACAACCAACCAACGCCACAACTCATTTTGGAGTCGTTCGTGTATTCCGCTATCCCATTATGTTCTGCTAGGGAATTTGACTTAAAATGGCTGTTCGAAGGTCATTGCGGGAGTGCAGTAGTATTGTTCCTCTGCGGAGTTTATGAAGGATACGAGCATGTTCGTATGTTCTATCCAGTGTTCCCAACTCTTCCGAGGCAAAAATCACTACGGAACAACTGTGCAGAAACCACCACAAAACCACTACCAACCAAGTATAAAAACGCCAAAAATCGCTGTGAGAAAATAACACAATCTCCCAAAAACGCTACAACTGACAAAAATGTTAACCATAAAATATTTTTAAAAACCACCAACAAAATATTTTTGAATTCAATTAATTTTTTAAACATTTAGATAATGTTTGTAACATTTTTCTTTGAAAACATAAATAAAAACTTATATTTATAACATAAACGTAACAGTCTTTTTTGTTTTCCACTCTTAGGATTAAATTATTAATAAATGACTTGTTCTTGGTGAAATAAAATAGTATAATTTTCCTCTATCTCTTCTGGCCATAATATTGATTGTGTATAAAATTTTGATTTCTAAATGTTTCATTGGCATACATATATTTTTAAAAATAAATTATTGGGTATTTTATACTTCGAGCAGCAAACATTTTGAAACTTTAACACATATTTTATTTGTATTATAGAATTTACTGTATTTAAAGACATTCGGTTCCTAAGACCTGAATCACACGAGGCAATTTTTTCCAAGCAAGTGTCAAAGTCTCTCTACAAACTTAGACACTTGCTTGGATTCAGGACTAACTTTGTTCTTACAGAAATTCATAACGCTCAGTTGTGAATTGCGGGTACATAAGAACATATGGAGAAACATAAATGAAAGTGACATCGTTTTTACAATCCATATGATATAAAAGAGTGCGACGATACGTTGCGTAAAATACATGAATTGTTGTAATGTCGGCTTCATTTTGTATTCTTCGCCGATGTATGTAAAAAATCACTAAAAGCGCTACAAACAATTTTTAAAAACGCTACCGTAGTGGTTTTTCTGAAAAATCACTACTCTTGCAAAACAGTGGTATTTGGAGATCAAAAATCACCACAAGTAGCGGAAAAATCACCAAGTTGGCATCGCTGGTTCTATCTTTCAAAATTTCAAGAGCGTGTAATCTTGAGGACGTGCATGCCACACTAGCTTTAATGAGTAGATTTATTGGCAATATGGGCATCATCGTGTTAATGGCTTCGGCAGGACAAGTACGCATTTCAGATCTTTGTATGCTATATAGTTACTTTTGTGCGGTTTAATTTTACGTTACCGCTTAACGCGAAACATCTTGCGAAAGGCGCAATATGCAACAGTTGATTTCTGAATCCGGTGTTCCATATTATGTTTCAATGATAGTTTTGAGTCCAGGAATGACATGATCCGATAGTGTTCTTTCTTGAACGCGTAACCGTGGCTTAAAGGATCCATATTTGGTTCTTGTGGTAAACACCACCATATTAGTTTTTCCTGGATTCACTTCTAGACCGCTACTTATGGCCCAGTTATCAAGTGACTCCAGGGCTCCGTTCATGATGTCACTCAACACGGACGGAAATAAACCAGAGACAAGTATCACCACATCGTCCGCATATGCTATAACCTTAATACCCATGTGGTCGAATTTGAATAGCATTTCATTGGTGACAAGAAGCCATAGCAAAGGCTCCCCACCCGGTGGAGTGCCCCGATTGACGCGCTTTGACAACATGCTGTTACCCATTGTAGCTTTTATGATTCTATTCTGCAGCATGTTGACTATCTAGTTCTTGAAGAATCGTTCCACGCCAATGTTAGTAGAGCATGTCATATTGCCGAGGTATGTACTTTATTGAAGGCGCCTTCTATATCTAAGAAGGCAGCTGTTGTAATATGAATTTTATATAGTCTTATCTAAGCAACCTTTGTAAATTGTATTTTATTATTTTCTTTCTTTGTCATAATTATTTCAATAAAATATTATTCAGACTTGTTCTGAAAGTCAAAGACATTACATGGCGCAGTCGTAAAAAGGAAATAAAAAATTCCCCCGTGTCTATATATATGTATACATAGATATTCAAATATATTAAAAAAGAAACGAACAAAGGGAAAAGAAAGCCCAATATGGATAACTTAAAATCTGCAGCTGATTTGAAATTAACGGGCAATAGAGCAAGAAACTGGCAAATTTTCAAGGACGATTTCGAAGATTTTGTTACAGCAAGAAATGCTAAAATGAATGATGCTGTGAAGTTAGCTCTTTTGCGGAACCAAATTGGAGAAGAAGGCAAAGATATCATAAAAGCTTTGGCAATTTCAGATGAAGATCGGTCCAAATACGACAAAGTTATCAAAGCCTTGGACGAATTTTTCGCTCCAAAGACTAACATATTATACGAAAGATTTGTATTTTATGACAGAAACCAAAAAAGAAAACGAACCTATTTATGAATTTGTTAAGGAACTACAAGAATTAGTGTCCAGTTGTAATTTCGAAAATGCATCTGAGTTGTTAAGGGACCGTGTTGTATTTGGAGTGGCTGAAGAAAAGAAAAACTATTAAAGATGGAAGATATCGAAATGGAAAAAGCAATAACTGAATGCAGAATATACGAAAAACAGAAACAACAAGTCCGTATAGTTCAAGAAGCAAAAAGGACAGTGGATACAATTCAAGGGAATACTGATGAACTGTTTGAGAAGGACGATGTAAACGAAGTACGAGTAAACAGAAGGAAAACTAAAAATGCACTGTCTAATCAATGGAATCAGGAAATAAGTGTAAGAAATTTAATCATTTTGCTATAGCATGTAAGTCTAGAGGGGTTCATGTTAATGCTTTATCTCAGGGTAACGGTGAGAATTCTGATTCCAATAGTGAATTTGCGTTAACTTACAGTATTGGGTTCATGATATTAAAATATGTCGATTTTCCGTGAATTTCAAATTGGTTACGGGTTCTGATGCAAATATAATTCCACTTTCGACATTGCGGAAGATAATTAAGAAACTAATTTTAAAACCCAGTAAGACTACATTGCAGACATATAGCGGACACAGGATTAATGCGATCGGGCAGATAATTCTTCGTTGTGTAGTGAATGATAGTATGACTGACGAAATTTTCCTTGTATTAAATGATGGTTATAAACCAATTCTTAGTAGGGATTCTTGCGTGAAGTTGGGATAGATCAAGAGAATTTATAATGTTAAGAATGGAACAGATTGACTAGATAATATATGCAGGGAGTACAACGATGTCTTTGAGGGTGTAGGCAGGTTTCAGAACCTTTACAAATGCTGTTCCCGTTGCTCATCCTCCAAGGAGAGTTCCTTTGAAAATAAGGGATAGATTGAAGAAGAAATTGGATGAAATGGTTGTGATGAACATCATAGAGAAGACTAATGAACCGCAGGCTTGGGTGAACAATTTGGTAATTAGGGAGAAGTTAGATGGGGGTTTGCGTCTGGATCCGAGGAAGTTAAATAGATATGTGATACCGAATCATTATTTGATACCGAAATTTGAGGAGATAACTGCCAATTTGGTGGAATATGCTTATTTTCAGTTTTTGACTTAAAGGATGGATTTTGGCATGTCCCGTTGACAAGGGGAGAGGCTGTGACTTTACAAGAGCTAATTATCTTATCAACTTCGACACTATTTTCTTGTTGAGTGATTGGCTTTTGCTCTTTATAAGCTGTATCCGTACAGCCTGGGAAGTGCGTTTTCAGAAGAATGTCAAGTGATTCGGCTGAGTTATTTGATCATGTACCGTCGTTCGTCTTAATATAAGAAGGATTCGAGTGACCTTTTGCCATTATTTTGCTCTGTCTGGCTGTTTCATTGGTATTTTCTAGCGATGCACATAAGTCTATCCAGGATTGCTTCTTTGCTCTGGCTGTGGCTTTCTTGTATTCCTTTAGCTTATCCTTAAATGACTGTCAGGATCTGTTGCATTGAAAGCTTTCCGTGATTCTCTTCGTAGCTGTGATAGCTCAGACGTCCACCATGGCGGGTAGATTTACTTTGAGCGTGTCTGCGGGCACGATACTTTGAAGGCTATGTCCATGGATTTTTCCAAGGCGGATACAGCTCTTTCCATATCCGCCGTGTTGTTATATTGATGTAGTTTGTAGCAAAGTTTGCTATTCAGAACGCTATTGAACTTGTCCCAATCAGTCCTTTTTGGGTTTCGAAAGCGTTTGACTGGAGTTGCCCTTTCTGAGATATTGAACAGTATCCAATTGTGGTCCGAGAAGGACTTCTTATCAGATACCGTCGTGTTATCCATATGTACATCGTCTTCACCATCTGGACCGGGTGGGCGAAGTATTTTGATGTTGGCTTCCCTCATGCCAAAATAGAGCTTATTTCCCAATTACTCCAGAGCATCTACTCCGGATTCCGAAATTGCAAGTACCAAGCTCATCTTGTTGTTGTTTGGCGGCTTTGTGGCTATTACGGACCAATCGTTGTACATTTCTGCGAGACCCTCCAGGAGTTTAAGGCCATCGCACTGCATCTTGGGTAGCCAAACTCTGGCTCCAGGTCTCATCGGGATATCCTGGGCCGTGATCAGCCTCAGGCCGATGTCTTCCCATGCATTACTGACCTCAGCGATGCACTTTTCCAGGAAAACCAACTTAGATTCAACTTTGCCCCAATGCGATGTTGTTACAAAGGCTAGACGCAGGTTGTCCTTCACGACTTCGTTGAAGGGCCGTTTCGTGGTTGATGAGACTGGCATTGTGGTATCTTTGACCTTCTTGCGCTTAGCGGGCTTAGCATTCTCCGTCTGCGACCGTTCTCGCTTTGAGGTTGAAGGTTGACTACCCTGTTGGCAGTTTTTACACCATAGGATGCTGGGTATATTCATTTTGTAACTCCGTTTGTAACACCTCTAAATATTGATCTGAGACCCCATAAAGTATATGTATTCTTAATCGCAGTAAAATTCTAGGACGATATAGCCATGTCCGTCTGTTGTAATCACGCTACAATCTACAATACTTGAGCTAGGTGGCTGCAATTTGGTACATATACTTGTTATATCTGAGGGTATGTTGGGATTGGGAAAATGGGCAATATCGGTCCATTTTTTGATATAGCCCCCCCAATATATATTATTTCTCCGATTTTATATATATGGGGGCTATAGAGAGACCACAAATTTCAACTAATAGGGCTGAGAATTGGTAACTGGGGTTTATTTACACCTTAGGTGCATGTTTTGATGGGCAATATCGGTCCATTTTTTGATATAGCCCCCATATATATAATTTCTCCGATTTTATATATATGGGGGCTATAGAGAGACCACTAATTTCTACTAATAGGGCTGAGAATTGGTAACTGGGGTTTATTTACACCATAGGTGCATGTTTTGATATAGCCCCCATACAAAGGTCTCTCTAGATTTTACGAATTTGGCTGAAATTTGGTATAATGAGTTTATTTGTAACAGAAACCATTCACATGTGATCCATAGTGGAGTGTATATCGATACCTCCAAAACATACTAAGTCGACTAAGCATGTTTTTAGGGACATTGCATTTTTAATTTCTAAATATTCCAAATTATATTCAGTCAAAATTGGGTTTTTATCCGTCAACCAAATCAAAAGTTAATCCCAAAAAAGTACATGTCATTCGATTTGCAACATAAAGGAATTCTACACAAATTAAAAAAACATCAAACTTTGATTGCCTCTCCTGAAAAACTACATTTTTGCACATAGCATAGTTTACAATGGAGGTATCGATATAAGATTCGGCATGACCGAACTTAATCCGTCTTTTATAGTTCTTTTTCTCATTCTCCTCTACAATTTGCGTGTATGTTTTCTTGTCCTCCTCACTGTGTGTTCGTGCACTGTGTCATTTGCTACATTCTTGGCAATCTTTTCGAGCATGAACTTAGCCTTCTGGTACAGTGACTTCCGCACGTCGGGCGGACACTTTCGCTTGCTATTTTTGTTGCCAGTCTGTCTATTGTAAGGGACGGACAGAACCGGAGTTGTTTTAGATTTTGTCTGTTGTAGTGTAGTGACACTGTTTCCAGTGCCGACTACACTTGTTTGGCTTACATACAATTCCTGACTGGAGGCTAAGAGATCATCCTCTGATCAGTTGCCAGACTGCATCCGAGGTGTTATGTTTTATGTGTTTTTTATTGTTTGTTTAAATTTGTATACATATTTGTTCCCACGAGTGTTCCGTAAGGAGATGGACCATCGAACGCAGTGACGGCTTGCGCAGACTAGGTTACGTAGAATATACAACTGACGCGTGCCCTGGCGTCAGAGGGGAACCAGTTTCTTTATACACTTGCTGGCCATTCAGATCCACAGCACAACTCCTTCACCACCTTGATCTTAAAGTGTTTTTTACGTAGCTTGTCCCAGAGATGACATTTGAGAATTCAGTCACCTCATAGGCTCACGACGATGGGTTGTACCGCCCTAGTCGGTCGTTAGAGCCTCATTAGTACATGCAGGATTCGTCAAGAGCAGCCTGAGGTTGGCATTTTCCTTTGAGAGGCTATGTACATCGCATCAAAAGCGATACGTATTATAGATGTTATTAAAATTTGTCAACAAATGTTAACCCTTTGTGGGGGAGGTACTACAAGGAGTGAACCAATATGGCCCATCTTCGAACATGGCCTGATATAGAGACGGTTACTCGTTTTGGGAGTTTTCGTGCGTTTCAGCAGACAGACAGAAAGACATTGCTCATTCGATTTAAAATTACACAAAACGGATATCTGCTGAACGTATTTGGGGTCTTAGTTAACTCCTTCCGATGTGTTACACTTTTGGCACGTAGCAAATTATATATACCCTCGTTTCACTAAAGTGAGAGTATACAAATGCTTATATTTAAACATAACTATTAAAACAAATAGGAAATTACAGTCAAGTGAACTGACTTTATGAGAAATATAAAATGCCATTTGGTACTTTGTTGGGCCAGAACCGTGGAAAATTTTTTCTACTTCTAAGTCAGACTACACGCAAAGAGAAAAAACGTTTGGAGGCCGTTTACGCAAACATAGTTCTTTGTCTCAATTGCTTTACTTTTCCCGTAACAGTTGAAATATTCCCAGGGAATGAAAACGTTTATCCCAAACGTAGTTTCTGTTGCTGTACACGAACATTCTTTCATTCCAAAATTTTCATAATTTACGTTTACGGTAAAAGAGATACGTTTAAGGAAACTCATGGTATTTAAACATGATTGAACATTTTAAAGTGAGTTGCGAGAACAAAGAGCGTAACTTGTTCTCATTTAGTGAGAGTGTTGAAATAATATGTTATAAGTTTTTTGTGCGTATTGTTTTATTAACAGTTCTTCCGATAGTGGTTGATATTTTTTATGCATCCCTCCCTCCCAACGTTTGCAGCACTTCACGAAACTTGCAATCGTACTCAGCAAGCGTGGAGTCGTACGCAGTTGGGTATTTATTTTTGTACTCGCAGGTTGTGGTGTACGGTAGCGCGCGTGTGTGGTAAAATTAAAAATGTTTTTCAAAAGAATTAATTAAACCAAAGAATTTTAAGTATCGGAGGTGCGATATTTCTCAAGTAACGAAATTAAAATTTTGCGCAGCGATGCAATTAAGTATATTTTGCAATATACTCGTACTGCGGGCTCCAATTTAAAAATTATACGTAAATGGTAAATGAAGTGAAGTGAAGTCGTGTGGGATAATAACCAGTTAGTCAATAACAAAACGAATATATGATTCGTCACAGTTTCTGTTAAAATCTATTATTTTTGGAATCCAGGCACAAAAATGTGCAATATTCTCATACAGTGCTCGATGTTTTCAGTCAATTTCATTTGGTGTTTCATTGATCAAAAACAATAAATTAAATAAAAATTAATTTGGTTTTTTATATTAGTGGTTGTTGTTATGGCATCGGCCAGCGCTACTACGTCGGAGGCAATGCAAAAAGCCAGCAACAGTATTGTTGGGATGAAATCTTCCACACTGTAAAGCATGTGCAGAAGAACCAAAACATACGTTCAGTCGATGGCTGAAACCTCCATCAAACCCTTCCCCCTATCAATTAGGCAAAATACAACTGGATACTTCTGACTATAACTCTTTGGAAAGAGCTGAAATATTCAACACTAAAGAGGTAAATTTGTTTTTTAATAACAGCACCATTTTTCACCCGAACTTTTTCATGTTATTTTCTGATGTAGTTTGGTCTTCTATTCACGGAGGTGGAAACTTTTTTATTATTGAGCTACGAAGTTCACTTTTGAATAAAATGTTTGCTATATGGTACGATAACATCTCACATTAATCCATACAATGACCTCTTACATTTTAAAAATTTTCTAAAATACGTTCTTTCTTATTAAGAGCTTGTCTACAACTCAATTAGGAGATATCAGCCAATTAATAGCAGAGGTGTTTGTCGTTGAACTCCTGGTCACATTTTACCAAAAATTTTGATATTTTGGTTTATAAAACATTTAAAAAATTGCATAATACAGGGTTTTCCAACAAGAGGTGTTATTTTGAATCAGCCGGTATTTCGGTAGCTGTCACTTTTGAAGCTTTTGTCCTTTGACATTTGACAAGTAGAAACTACGCCATTACTAAAAATGGAACGATACACGATTCAACAACGCATTGAAATTATTAAAATTCGAAAAATCTAAAATCATTGAAAAATCATCTTGACTTATGAGACCTAATTCCACCTCGGTGGCTACGCCAACAAGCAAAATTGTCGCATCTGGGGCTCGGAAAAACCAAGAGTTATTGTTGAGAAGCCTCTCCATCCTCAACCTGTGACTGTTTGGTGCGGTTTATGGTCCGGCGGGGTCATTGGACCTTACTTTTTCGAAAATGAGGTTGGATCAACAGTTACGGTGAATGGATTGCGCTATCGAGAGGTGATTAATGATTTTTTATGGTCGGAGTTGGATGGTATTGATCTGGACAACGTTTACTTTCAACAAGACGGCGCTACGTGCCACAAAAGCACCGAAACCATTGCTCTGTTACGGGAAAAGTTTCCGGACCGTGTTATCTCTCGAAGAGGTGATCACAATTGGCCACCGAGATCTTCTGCTTTAACACCTTGCGACTTCTTCCTTTGGGGCCACGTCGAAGATAAGGTCTACGCCAACAGCCCAGCGTCGATTCAAGACCTCGAAGATAGAATTCGCGAGGCTATCGAGGACATAGGGCAGCCACTTTGCGATTTGGTTATTGTAAATTTCATGAAAAGGATATGGTCCTGTAAGCGTGGTCGTGGTGCCATTTGGCTGATGCTGTTTTTCATTATTAACAGCACACCTTCCTCTTTATTATGATATAAACATCCGATCATTTATCTCAAAAAATGGCATTTTTCTTAGAATACCAAAATAAAACCTCTTGTAGGAAAACCCTTTATAAACTATTGTTTTGCGACAAATGTTTTCTCAGTTATCGATAAACAGGTATTGCTTGTGACAAACACAATAACCGTTTGCCTCAAACGTTTCAAAGAGTTTGGGATAAACAGATATTGCTTGCGACAAACGCAATAACCGTTTGCAACAAACGTTTCACAGGATTTGTAATAAATATAATTCATTTATGATAAGTGCACTTACCGTTTGCTATAAACGTTTCTTTGGGTTTTTGATTCCCGAAAACTCCATTACTGTTTAGGATTTGTGAGAGTTTGGTTCATATTGTATGTAAATGTTAAATTAAAGAATTCTACAAAACAGTAAACAAAAATTAAAAACAAATCCTTTTAGCAGGCAGAAATTTCTTCCGTTATCCGTAAGAAATCTTTGATGTATATTTATGATCAAAATGCAAAGTAATTCTTGAAGAAAATGCAAAGTAATTCTTGAAGAAAATACAAACTGTCTATATTACATCAGCAATACGTCTTCAATCATTCACATTAACAAGCAAAATGATATTACCCTAAAAAAACAATAGGTATTTACTTTGTGAGAAATAATAATATTTTTATTATCTAGTCTGAATGTGGTGTCACTTCGATTGTTTTGCGTCTCTGCAAATGATTTCATTATGGAACTCTCCATACATTGGTGCCAATGTATGGATGTGTACTCGTACATATGTCATTGTTGTAACAATTTTAAAGAAAATTTGATGGAATAGAGTGATGCATGTTTTGCAGCATTTGAGCAACTGCTGTAACAGGTTGCAATACGAGTAAGATCAGGCGACCGATACTCGTGCGGCATTCATTCGGTCTCTTGGTTATTCTTAGGCTAAATGAAAATAAAAGTGGTTTAAACTTGATTTTGGATTAGGCGAATTTTTCCACAGAGATGCTCACCTCACGTCGCGCACATCGGCCATGTAACGGTTTGTTGGACATAACCAGACAATTAATCAACGAAAATTACACTAAACGAATGCATAGTTGTTGCTTCTTCTTGTTGGCACTTTTATGTGCTTCATAATGAATGTTATTAAAAGATCATTAAATTCGTCGTTAACAAGTGCGGCTACTACTACATAGGTGACTAGGGTTGTCCATTCTGTCTGAATTTGTATATTCCACACAAATATAGACAGAAACAACATTTTGGGGGAAAGAAAATTACCATTGATAAATATACTATAATAATACAACATTTGTTGACATGGACCAGTACCTTCCAGGGGTCAGAGTAGTTCTAATTCTGGCAATATTAGCATTTCCAGTAGACATCACTAAGTACAGTGGAGTATGTTTATAAGGAACAGTGCCTATCAAGCATATTCATTTGTAGATTTTCATATAAATCGTAACTATTATAATATATATATGTATATTATTTATATAGTGAACTTTTTCTATAACGAACAATATATCTTACCCCATATTTCAGTTTCTTAAATTTTTCTGTGGTTATAAACAATTTCATACTAATATTAATTTTGGGAAGGTCTCTCAAATTAAAATTGTATAGAGAAATATTTTCGTCAAACTTCTCAGAATTAAATTGTTCTAGAATTGGCATTTTCGACAATTTAAATTTTTTTTTTATTTTAGTTAACCTTTTTTTTTTATTTTATATAAAAAAAAAGATCGTTACTCCATATTTGCTTCCAGCAAACACAAAGGATGCTTTTTAGAATTTACTAAATTTTTCCAACTGTTTCGATATCGAGCCAGGTGTCTTGCTTGTGACCAGGCCATGCCTTTGGAGTGCAATTCCGCCTCTGTTGATCTTCGCCATGTTACCTTAGGACGACCTCTATTTCTCGAACCCTGCGGGTTCCATTGGAGAGCAACTTTAGCGATGTCTGAGGTTTCTTTCCGCAAAGTTTGTCCAATCCATCGCCATTTTCTTCTGCCTACTTCAACTTCGATTGGTTCCATGTTACACGTTGGAAGTAGGCTAGTATTGCTTATACGCAGCGGCCAGAAAATCTTCGCTATGCGTCTCAAGCATTTATTTACGAAGACCTGAAGTTTTTTTGATATAGTGTTGCTAACTTTCCATCTTTCACTCCCGTACAGTAGGACTGATTTCACACTGGTGTTAAAAATTCATAGTTTGTGTTTCTTTGATATGTGTGACGACTGCCATATCCTGCCGAGTGAAGCGTAGGCATGACGGGCTTTGTTTATTCTACTGCGCACGTCCGCATCCGCTCCGCCATCTTTGCTTAGTATACTTCCGAGGTAGCAAAACTCGTCTACGTCGTCAATTATGTTATTATTTAGCAATACCGGTGTGGTTACATTGGTTGCTAGGCGCCTGATCTTTGTTTTCTTGATGTTGATTTTTAATCCAACCGCAGCTCCATTTCTTTCCAGACTGTTGATTTGTTCTTGTATCCCGAATAAAGTGTGAGACATGAGCCATAATTCATCGGCGTAGTCAAGATCGTGAAGTCGACTGTTAAGTTGCCATTGGATTCCATCTCTAGCATCTGTATTTGTTTTGGCCATGACTGCGTCTAATACCAGGAGAAATAATATTGGTGATAACACGCAGCCTTGCTTTACTCCACTGTTTATTTGGAACGATTCACTATCCAGGCCTTTGAACCGAACACGACAGTTGGACTCGCGATATAAAGACCGTATTATATTATCCACTCGACAGATTGTTCTATGATAATGCGAATACTATTTATATGGTCCACGCATGATCGGTTTGCTCTGAACCCTGCTTGTTCTCGGCGGAGACATGTCTCTATTATTGGTGAGATGCGCTCCAAAATTATGAAAGCCACGACTTTTTGGATGGTGTTTAGCAACGTTATGCCTCTCCAATTTCGGCATTCGCTCAGGTCACCTTTCTTGGGTATAGTGACTATGATACCCTCCTTTCACTCCTGTGGGAAACTTGAAGTATTCCAGCATTCCTGTATAAGCGGCAAGATGTATGTCGTTAGATCAGGAGCATATTTTAGAAGTTCGGCTGGAAGGTTGTCAGACCCAGCCGATTTGTTATTTTTAAGCTTTTTAATCGCATTTTTAACATCTTCAAACGTCGGTGCTGTTGTGCGTATATCTCGTCTCTGGTTCCTGCGTACGTCAGAAAGTACATTGTTGTCAGCCTCGGTGTCGGCCGGTGATTGGAAAAATTCCTTCCACCTTGCTAGCTGTTCTTCTTTCGTGCATAACACGTTACCTTGTACGTCCTTTATGTTTGGTATTACGCTCATTTGCTCACCACTTAGTTTTCTGACAGCACTATAAACGTCACGAGTATTGCCACGTAGAGATGCAGATTCTGCCTGTTGTGCAATTTGGTTGATATGTTCTCGTTTGTCGTGCGGCACTGATCTTTTTACTCTTTTTTGCGCGTGCTTGTATTGATCTCGCACTGCTTGTTCTTCTGGCCGTCCCTTTGCCATTTCCATACGAGATTTTAGCGTTCTTCTTTCCTGTATGATTTTCCACGAGTAGTCGCTTATCCATGGTTTGAATTGATGTTTGTTGTAACCAAGGACTATACGTGCACTCTCATGACATTCATGCAGCACATTTTCCCAAGACTTGTTTTGGTGTTGTTCAATTTTAGAGCAAGCTAGGTTTGAAATGTTCGTCGCAGTTTCTAGGTTTTGTAGGCGATGGACGTTTATTAGTCTTCCACTTGGTTTACTCTGGTGGTAGTATGCTTTTGGTCGGAGCTTTACTATACCTACTAGGAGTTGATGGTCACTATATATATCTGTCCCTCGTATAGTTTTGACGTCCATTAAACAACCAAGCAATTTTCTGCTAATCAGGAAGTGGTCGATTTGGTTCCGTGTTATACCGTCTGGAGACTCCCATGTGTATTTGTGGATATCACGGTGCGGGAATTTTGTTCCTCCAATAAACAATTGGTGTTGAGCACAGATGTCTATAAGACGATCACCGTTGTTATTGCGGTTACTTCCTAAACCTTGATTGCCCATAATAGATAGTAAATTTGTGTTGTCCGTGCCAACTTTCGCGTTCATATCACCAAGGATAATTTTTATATCGCTTTTTTTGTCATAGCAATCTCTGCATCCAATTGTTCGTAGAAGGCATTTTTCAGGTCATCTTCGTCGACTTCTGTTGGTGCATAACATTATAATACAGTAATATTGCGGTATTTAGTGAGGAATCGTGCGCTGATTAATCTTTCGGAGATGGCCTTAAACCCGATTAAAGATTTCTTCGTTTTTGACGAAAGTAGTATTCCTATTGTTGTTGCCGCAGTAGATAAAGTGTTGTCCGGTAGCTGTGCGGAATTCTCCCTGTCCTTTCCATCTCACTTCGCTAAGACCTAGAATATCCAGTCGGTAATTTTCCATTTCTCTGCATGCGTGTGCCAGACGTGATGGCTCCGCTAGTGTTCTGACATTCCATGTTCCAATTCTTGGCCTTGTTCGATATGCAATAGGTTGTGCCAATAAATCCTGTCCGTATTCTCTTTGTGTAGTTTCGTTGATATATATATTTTTACACTCCGGCTTATCGGGCCAGCAAGTAACCCCCATTTGAGTTGGAGGACCACTTAAAGCGAGTATTTCTTTTACGCAGGTTTTGGGGTTATACCGCCCATGGTCGGTCTCCATTTCCTCTTCAGTTTTCTGGCAGGGTGTACCACGTGCAGGCGAGGTTGGCAGTTTAGTAGGAGAGGCTATTTATGCAGTATATATCAAAAATACAGATGATTACATACTAGACTTCGCAACACACCAAATTTACAATACGAGATGGAATTTTATTGTTAATGTTGTCGAAATTTCATTCTAGAAGAACTTTTCATCGAATGTGAATGTTTCCAAAAAAGTTTATCCATCAAAAATTAAACTGTCCTACAAATAAAGACTATTTGATTGAAACAGAATAGCGACCCTATAATTTTAAAAGGGCATGTTGAGTAGATCATTTTTGTAGAATAAACTTATGGTCCAGCTGGTCTGAGTTTTTTTTACAGTTTTAATTTTTTGGTCGGAGGGAGCATTATACTAAATGAAAAAAATGATGTAAGTCAATATCTGAGAGATTTCTCATTGTCATTTTTGTGAAAGATCTTAACCCTCTAACTTCCTTCTTAATGGTCAGACTTTGTGATTGGAACAGAATAGCGACGCTATGATTTTGAAAGGGCAAGTTGATTAAATAATTTTTACAATATTTAGGTGACTGCACTGGTGTTTTTCTATGACAAAATATTATTTTTTGCGAAAACAAATTATAGATTTTTCTTATTGAAACACTTCTCTATAGAACTGCATCATTCGATTTTTTTAAAGTTATTGTCGAAAAATTGCTTGTTGCACCCAAAATACCTCGGTGCGATGTGAGTTCTTCAATTTGCCGCCGCGATCATACGACTTGGCTCCTCTGCTATTTTCTCTGGTACTACGTCAAGTCTTTAGTCTACGCTAACAAACCAACCACTTTGTACGAGCTGAGTCATGAAATATTGCACAGACTACTTGAAGCCTTTCCCGTGAAGCCGAGGTGGCCATTTGATGAGATATGAGATATTCTAAACATAAATGTAGCTTCGTAAAAAGGCCGTCATCTGTTTGGTATTTCCCACCGTTTATTAATTTAAATTCATTTCCCTATGGTTCCTAACTGTCCCCTATTGTATTTCAAACAATAATATTAAATGTATGTGAGCATATCTACTAAATGCATTTGCGTCACTTCACGCTACGTTAAGAATGTCGTGACGCCTCTGCTTTGCTAGACGACAATATTTCCTACTGGGCCTTCACCGGCATTGGTACATTATCTTTCCGCACTCTGGCAATCTCTTAGACAACGATCAAAATGTGCACTCTTCTCTTTAGAGGTTCTCTGCAAAAAATATATAAACATTGGCAAACCAATTGGAAATTTTACTTCAACCGAAGATAGGCGATGGAGACTAGACGACGACTACGACTCCGATGGTGATAGCGACAGATACGTCGACGTTGACGTTGACTTTGACTGTGACAGCGACACATGATTCAATTTGTTAAAGAAACGTGAATGAATGAATTATACTTGATTTATTGAACAATTAAAAGAACTTTTTTTAAATAAAATTGTATAGTTTTCGATGTATGTATGTATATAGCATGTGTACGTACATACATATGTATAAACCGGATCGTAGGCTGACAATTTCCCACAAATGTTAGTTAAATAAAATATCAGTGAACGTTGTAGAAAAACTCACTACGATTTGTATTTTAATCAAACGTGAATATTATTAAAAAGACACAAAAATATGAAATACAAATTGAGATATGAGTAGATTCGTTTTATGGCAATAGAACTGTGACTACTCTCGTATATGAATCAGTCCATACAATCTTTAACTACACTGTAAAAAGTTGACTAACGGGAAAATTTATATTGGGTAAAAAAAAGATATACGTGTACCGACATATCGCTGGGTCGAGATTAATGATGTCAAACAGGAAATCACGATCCCGAAAATCCCGGGAAATCATGATCCCGAAAAATCTCGAACACTGGGATTTTTTAAAATGAATCCCGGGATATTTTAATAATTGTATATAAAGCTGTCTCGTATAAAATATTGAGTGAAAGATAGATACACTCTTTTGAAAATGAAAGCTAATAAAGCAAATTGTTAATATCAAAAAAAATTAAAATAATCCGGTAAAAAATTAGAAATTTGGAGAAGAATTACAAAATATATCACAGATTTAATTATAAACAAGTAAACTTAAAACAAGAACACAAATGGAGTTTGTGTCCCACAAAACGAAGAACATTGTATTCTATTCTTTAAAATTTATGAAAAAATCCAAATATAAAATCTGATTTGAATCGACACATCGATTTGGTTTTCATAAGAACGGAATGAGTCAAACTGACTTCTCCAAATTGAAAAAAATATTTTTCGTGGTTTTATGATAGAAAATTATAACGTCAACAAGTAAGAAAGTTCAGTCGGGAAAACCGACTTATGAATCCCCTCCCAAAAAATATTCGTAATATTTTTTATTTTGTTTTAATTAAATTATATAAATTTATACTTTAAAGTTATTAAATAAATTTAATAATTAAATTTAATAATTTAAAATTAAAAGATGTTAACTTTTGGTGTAAAATAGTCCATTTCTGTGGGAGGTACAAAAAGGGGCGTGGCAATAACGGCCGTTTTTCTCTAGACTGTAGGTACACTGAAAAAAAATTTGATATGAAATTAAAAACAAGTTTGCCCTTAAATCATAGATTTAATCTGTCTTTGTTTGAATAACAATTTTCTTTAAATTTGAGAAAATTTACTTGATTTCAAAGAAATTTTTATTCGTTTAAAGTAAAATTCCTTACTTCTATGATAAGATGTCCATAACACTATGTCATGTTGACTTTAACGGTACGTCATAAAATTAAGGAAATAATAATTGATTGTAGTACAACTGCCATTAACTCAAGTATAAATTTTAATAGTTTGTAAGATTTTTTCCTTAAAATTGTAGAAATTCTCTTGTTATGCTTTTAAAGACAATATACCCTTAATTTTCAGACCAGTTTTTTGGTATTTTTGAATTAACGATTAGTTATCTTTCAAATTGAGAGATCGTTTTTATCTGCAGGAGGACAATTTAGACCCTCTTTTGTCGCAAATTGAGAATAATAGTGAGAGTTACAATGGAGTTTGTTTGAAATACTTTGGAATCAGTTCATGTTGAGCTGTGGTAGATAAAGGTTTTGTGCGCTTGCGCGTGTTGACATTTTTAATTCTACATTAATAGCAACAGTTTTGGCGGCTGTTTGTTGACAGCTACCGCAGCTCATACAAAGAGAACTATTCGTTTAAGAAAAATTTTGCAAAATATTTAATTATCCATTAGAAAAAATTCTCATATTCCCTCTAATATGAAGAAAACTAGACTAAACACAATGGCTACAGAATAAAGTGTTTATCGAAATCAAATGTTTTAAAAAATAATAATTTAATAAAGAACATAATAAAAATGATATATAGCCTCGTCACACTAAAGTGAGGGTATCATTAGCATGAATGTTTAACAAAAAGTTAAATAAAAAATTTTACGAAACTTATTTTACACTTGTGGAAAGTACAGAATGTGTTTGGTATAATTAAAGAATGTACTTAATCTAAAGTCATTTTATGTATTTAATGTAAGCACTAGCCGTAATAGATTTAAAAATGTGAAGTCTTTCATCGAAGTATACGGCGTCATTCTTTCAAAGATGTTTGATGTCCAGATTTAAAGATGATTAATGACTTTAATTGTCGTACAAGATGTACTTATTTTAAAAGTCTTTGTCTTTGGAGCCAAATCAAAGAAAAATTCTTAAAAGTTAAGAAATTTTCAATGATTTTCAGTACACTTTTCTTTCAGTGTACGAAAGCATTTCACTGTACGAAATTTCATGTATTTGTATGAACTGATATTAAAGTTATAAGCATTATAAGTTAACATTTGGTGCAAAATAGTCCATTTGTGTGGGAGGTACCAAAAATGGAGTGGCCACTTCACCCATTTTTTTGACGTGTTAGCGACTAACAAAGTAATACTATGTGTGAAATTTCAGAAGATTCGAGTAAGTAGTATAGAAGGTATTAAAAAATCAATATTTCACTAAAATTTAACCCTTTGTGAGGGAGGTACTAGAAGGAGTGTATCAATATGACCCATCATCGAACTTAGCCGGAGATAGCGAAAAATATTACCGCATACCAAATTTGAAGTCAATCCGTTACTCCTTTCGAGAGTTATCGTGCGCACCAGCCAGCAGACAGACACACAGACAGACGGACGGACGGACATTGCTCAAATGACCCAAAACGGATTTCCGCCAAACATACTTAGGGTCTTAGGCCACTCCTTCGATGTGTTACACTTTTGGCACGTAGCAAATGATATATACCCTCCTCCCTAAGGTGAGGGGATAATAATAATTCAGACGCCGAACTGAATTTAAACTAAGATATTGTGATATTTTTTAATAAAAGTTACTATTGTTTAAAAAAAGTTAATTTATGCTCGCCACGTGTGACTCACAATTAACATCGTGCATTATGGTTGGGCCACCCATTATAACCGGAAATAACACTGGAGTAGAAAAATAGTAAATCGTAGAAGGGTATGGTAATTTTAGTAGCGAATACTTTTAAAAATTAAACAAATTCTGCAAAGTTTCAGCCAAAATGTTTAGAAAATGCTATCGCATAACTGAAGATATTTCAGAGGGACCTCTACATGGGGACTATATCAAAACTTGGACCGATATTGATAAATAAAATAAATATAAAACTCAAACTACAAAACTTCAAGAAAATGTGGTATTTATGGCTTAACTAAGCTTATGTTGAAGCGACCTCTATAGGGTGACTATTGCAAAAAATGAACCGATTTGTAAAAGTTTTGCTATGAAGAATTCTTATCAAAATAGAATACAAACTGCAAAGTTTCAGCTAAATTGCTTTAAAAATGTGGTATCTATGGCTCAAAAACCCTATTTTGGAGCGACCTCTAAAGGGTGAGCTACATATGTCAAAACATTGACCGATGTGGCCCATTTGCAATCCCAAACGACCTGCAACTATAAGAAGTGTTTCCACCAAATCACCCTATTTTTACGGACTTTAGCGTGATTCAACAGACAGACAGACGGATAAGGCTAAATCGTCTTAGAATTCTACTACCTATACCCCTATCCTATGATGGTGGGTATAACAAGAATGCCAAAAAAATAGTTTATTCCATTTTTTAAGCTAGCATCTTATCGAATAAAACAATGCCCATTTGAAGAAAATCTATGAAAAAATGCAGAAATTATAGCACTTTTGGTAGAAATAAGAGAATTTTAAAATAATCCGGTTTTGATTCATCCACTATTGTGAACAAGGGTATATATTAGATGCTGAACAAGGGTATATTAAGTCATTTGTCCAATGTCAGTCAACCTGACCGTCTGTCTGTCTGGTTGGTGCGCACGATAACTTTGGACAGCATTAACCGATTGACTTCAAATTTGGTATGTGTAGACATTTTGTTTTCTATCTCAGGCTAAGGCCATAGGTGGAATATGTGGGTCCACTCCTTCGAGTACGTCCCCCGCGAAGTATCAACATTTTGTGAAATATTGATTATCTCGTAACTTCTATACTACTACTCGGAATCTTTCGCAATTCAACATATAGTATTAGTTTCTTAGTCGCTATCATGTTGAGAAAAATGAGCGAAGTTGCTACGCCCATTTTGTTATCTCCCATACAAATGGACAATTTTTCACAAAAATCAACGGCTTATAACATCGATTCCAGTCCATAGAAATACTTGAAATTTTGTTAAGTGTGTTTTTATTGTATATACCTAGACAGAAAGGAAAAAAATGATTAACTCGTACTTGAATCATAGCGTAGCGGTGTCAAAAGTACGGTAAGTACGGATTTATAAGCCCTGAATTCTTAATCTTAGCACTCACTGAACTTTATTTTGCTTAATTTTATACCGAAATAATCTTATTTCAAGCATAAAGCGATTGATTTAACAATTTTATGGGATTGAGTGCGAAACGGGCTTAAACGAAGAAAATTTTGATTAAATAAAGCCTGCGCAATAGTTGATTTAATCCTGATAATACTTGATTTAAGCCCGATAATACGTGATTTAAGTCTTACCAATACTTGATTTAAAACTGATCGTTGTTAATTTTTCGTGCTTTCGTTCGTTTTATACCTATATACCATTTATTTTAATTATACCATTTTTGCTTTGCCTCTGTATTGGCAAGAATGCAATTATTTTTGAAATGGTATGTCCAAATACAATTACTTGACAGTAAAAGTTTAGCTGTAATTATTCGACTTAAATATCAAACATATAAGGAATAGCATTAACGAAACGAACAAGAATTATTAAGCACTTCAAAAAACTTAAATCAAAAAAATCACGCCAAGTAATGTATTTACAAGCACTGCTTGAACGAGAAACCAATTGGATATGGCTGGTTTGATGTTGCGACTGCCAAAATTAACCACATAAATGAGAGTGTTTCAGAGGGTAATTTGATTGCGCTATAGATTAATGTACGTCTTTTCTTCTTACCGTAAACCATATTAGGCTTAACTTAAATATAGGCGTACATAAATTTTTAAGTACGATTTCGGCTTAAATTAAGAATTTTTACTTGTATGGCATTTTTCTTTCTGTATACAGTCCCGTAAAAAATACGCGTTATTGCACACTCCCCTTTCGGTGCCACCAGTTGAAATTAAGTTGACAATCCTTAAGTCTATTTCTATTGCAGACATCGTTCCGGCATATATCCGATTATCGCGGGAACACATAGTATATTGAACAAGTAAGAAAGTTTCATTCGGGTAAACCGACTAAGCTATACCCTCACTTAGTGAGTACTGTAATATGGAATACACGAATTAATCTGTCAATTTGTATGGACAGAGGAGGTTTAACAAATACTCCTATTTGTCGCTAAGCAGTAGATACTTCAAATATATTTCACCGAAAAGATCTGTTAGACTGCCTAGAGAGGCCGACATCAGTATGTCCAGTCGTCGTATACTCAAAGCGGTGCAGTAGCATAGCAAGTGCTCAATACTCTCCACTTCTTCCGCATCTCCACAGCTTCTGCAGAAGTCATTGGAGTCAAAACCCAATTTCTTGGCGTGTTCGCCGATCAAGCAGTGTCCCGTCTGAACTGATACTAACTGAGACAATATTTTCCTCTCGAGTGCGAGGAGATATTTTGACCTCTTCAGGTTATAAATTGGGAACAATTTTTTTAAACAATTTTTTAAAATAACTTTCGTAAATTTTGTTGTACATTTTTTCGAAAAAAGTTATTTTACAACGTCTTTAAAACAACGTAAACTGTGCAAAAATCGGTTCAGCCGTTCGAAAGCAATTACAAATTTCGTGAAACCTACAACGCATTTTTTCAAAACTCAAACATTTTTTTCAAAACAAAAATGATAGCGAGATCTTATTTTAGCTAAAGGGTTTTCCAACAAAAGGTGTTATTTTGAATCACCCGGTATTTCGGTAGCTGTCACCTTTGAAGCTTTTATTCTTTGACATTTGACAAGTAGAAGCTACGCCAAGTAGAAGCTATGGAACGATACACGATTCAAAAACGCATTGAAATTATTAAAATTCACTACAACAAGTAAGAAAGTTTCAGTCGGGTAAACCGACTAAGGTATACCCTCACTTTGTGAGTAATGTAATATTGAATATTACTCGAATTATTCTGTCAATTTGTGTGGGAGTTACCAGAAGGGGTTTATATAATACACCTTTTTTTCGCTGAACATTAGATACTTTAAATTCATTGCACTGTGCCGACTTATAAGCATTTATGTGCACTGGTATAAACGTTATGAGACATTAAATTGTGGTATGATTTGGGAATTTTGTGTGGAAGGTACAAAAAGGGGCGTGGCAATAACGCCCATTTTTCACAGGGCTATAGGCACTATAAAAACATTACACTGTAAAAAATTTCAAGTATTTTTATACACTGGTTTTTATGTTATAAGCTGTTAACTTTTGGTGCAAAAAGGTACCTTTGTGTGGGAGGTACCAAAAGGGGCGTGGCAACAACACCCATTTTTCCCTGGACTGTAGGCAATATAAAAGCATAATACTGTACAAAATTTCAAGTATTTTTATACACTGTTATTAATGTTATAAGCTGTTAATTTTTGGTGCAAAATGGAGCATTTGTGTGGGAGGTACCAAAAGGGACGTGGCGACTTCGCCCATTTTTCTCGAGTTGATAGCGACTAATAAGCTAATACTGTGTGTGAAATTTCAAAAGATTCGAATAATTAGTATAGCAGTTATTAAAGAATCAATATTTCACAACATTTTAACACTTTGTGGGGGAGGTACTAGAAGGAGTGGACCAATATGGCCCATCTTCGAACTTAGCCGGAGATAGAAAAAAATATTACCACATACCAAATTTGAGGTCAATCGGTTACTCCTTTCGAGAGTTATCGTGCGCACCAGCCAGCAGACAGACAGACGGACGGACATTGCTCATTCGACGTAAAATGACCCAAAACGGATTTCCTCCAAACATACTTGGGGTCTTAGGTCACTCCTTCGACGTGTTACACTTTTTTCCGTAGCAAATGATATATACCCTCGTCACACTAAAGTGAGGGTATAAAAATGGTGAAAATCTTGCAGTCACAAAACTAAAGCATTTTTGGGTCGTCGTGAAGCACCTTGTCGGACCGCAATACAGAAATTGGTGGAAAAATTCGAGCTGTTGGAACAAGTTAGTGATGTGAAGAATAAAACCCGTGCACGTCGCTCAAGAACAACTGAGCATATTGCTGCTGTAGCCCAGAGTATTGAAGAAATCCCAGGATTGTCCATTCCTCGTCGTTCTTTGGAATTGGGCATTCCACAAAACGTCATTACACTGACTTGGGTCTTAAGGCTTATAAATACGGTGACCATCTGTACACTATTATAGTGAACAGTACACTATTTTAGACTCCTGTACACTATTTTTTTAATGTACACTATTTGTACATCTTTTACCACAATGTCCCCTTTTGTAATTTTTTTTTTCAAATATGTACACTTTTGTTTACATTTTTCTTATTCATCAAACAATTTAAAATTCAATAATTAATATTTATGAAATAATTAAATTTTATAAAATATAATCTGGCAACTAACTATGTTTAGTATGAGAAAAGATTACGAAGGAGAAAAGTTTTTTAACACTATTTCAGATCTAGAGTCAGAAGGATTTGTTGTCAATATTTTTAAAGAAGAAATAAAGGATATGTGGGACTATTAAACATCGTGGCAGTCGGTCGAAAAATCGTTGGCTAAAGTAACATAAACTTGGAATGACTTAAATATAAAAAAAGACATATTCGATGAATTTTCTTATGTTAAAAGTTACGCACGAAAAGGGGTTTTCAATATCAAACAATAGTTGGACTTCGTCGAACAGTATTTTGGACAAAATCTCAAAATTTAAAATCACTATTAATTATAACTAAAATAAAATTTGTAAATGGACTGTACTGAATTTAAAACATTTTTTGCAAATAGAACTTCTATTCTACACACAGAATACAGTTTGGTTGCCTCAACCCCACTATTTGCCATCCGAATTTTGGTAGTTATGTCTACTATAATGCGATTCCATCAGGACAACCAATATTTTGGTTGTTATATACTTCTGCTTCCATGATGACAACAATCATATTTGGTTGCGCCAACTACGAAAATGGTGGCTTAAATTATCTATTGTAGTTGCCACAACCAACTGTTTTAAAAAATTGGTTGTTCTGACAATTTGTCAGTCATATACTACCGACAAATAATTAAAAACAGTTTTCATTATTTTTTTTATTTTATTTATTGAACAAAAAACAAAACAATTCATAACAAATTTAAAAATCCCATATTACAAATTCATCATTATTATGAGATGTGGAAATATTTGACACACATTTTAGCACGAAAAAAGAACACAAATCTTTTATGCAAATATCGCTTAACCCTGTGCTTTCAATTTCATGATTGTTGCTTCGTTGCAATAATAATCTTTGGTCTATTGATACAATTTCTGTTGTCAAGAATAAAACATTGGTTGTCACAACCAAAAATCGATCATATGGTACTATAATGAAAGTTTAAAATTGGTTACCACAACTAACCGAGTGTCAATGAAATAAACAGTCTTAATTCGATTGATACAACCATCGATTTAGTTGCAAGCATTTTCATTTGATCGTATCCATGTTATTATTGTTGTTTCAACTAATTAAATATAAAAACAACCGACAGACGGTGTAGGCAATATACTTGATGTTGCTAGTACTATTTTTTTATTGTTACAATCGAAATCCAACCAATTATTTTCCTGGGTGTACAAAAAATGCATTCTGTAGAGAAATTTCAGAAGTAATATATCAATATGCAGTTTGTAAATTATTTATATGAATGTATATATTTTATGTAATTAAAATATTTTTATTTTGTTTATTTTTTGTTTTAAATAAAATTGAAGCAAATCACAAAAATGTGTACACTATTTCTTCGTGGATTTAATGGTCACCGTACTTATGAAGTTCAGTTAACAGAAGAACTCAAGCCGGCCGATCATCAACAACGTCGTGTCTTTACTGATTGGGTCCTTGAAATGCATGAAAATGATCCGGAATTCCATCGAAAAATCATGTTGACTGATGAGGCCCATTTCCAACTCGGTGGCTACGTCAACAAGCAAAATTGTCGCATCTGGGGCTCGGAAAAACCAAGAGTTATTGTTGAGAAGATGGAGAGCCATCCTCAACGTGTGACTGTTTGGTACGGTTTATGCGGCGGGGTCATTGGAACTTACTTTTTCGAAAATCAGGTTGGATCAACAGTTACGGTGAATGGATTGCGCTATCGAGAGATGATTAATGCTTTTTTTATGGTCGGAGTTGGATGGTATTGATCTGGACAACGTTTACTTACAACAAGACGGCGCTACGTGCCACACAAGCAACGAAACCATTGCTCTGTTACGGGGAAAGTTTCCGGACCGTGTGATCACAATTGGTCACCGAGATCTTGTGATTTAACACCTTGCGACTTCTTCCTTTGGGGCCACGTGAGGCTATCGAGGACATAGGGCAGCCACTTTGCGATTTGGTTATGGAAAATTTCATGAAAAGGATATGGTCCTGTAAGCGTGGTCGTGGTGGCCATTTGGCTGATGTTGTTTTTCATTATTAACGGCATACCTTCCTCTTTATTATGAAATAAACATCCGATCATTTATCTCAAAAAATGGAATTTTTACTACGTTCCTGCCTATGCAGTATTTAACGTCCAGTCTTTATATTATTGGGCAGAATTGAGGTTTTTGATCCAAGTTGATGAAAATCTGTTCAGATTATGAATAGACCCATATATTTGTTCCTTCCGATTCTTAATCTATGAAAGAATACTGTTTTATCCTTGGGATGAGCCTTGATGAGGAGATGGAGCTAAGCAATTTGTTAACTGAAAAGAAACCAATTATTCCAAATTGTTATCGCAATGCCCATTTCCGCATTGTGAGGAAGGCCAAATGCTCGCCACGGTTTGCCACGTGTGACTCCCAAATAACATCGTATTATGGTTGAAAATTGCCAAGGTGATCCATATTAAATGCACGATGTTAATTGTAAATATCGGGTCCGTCAATAAGAGCGCTACAAGAGTTTTTTTTAAATTTTTAAAGTTTTGTCTGGCTTGAGGTCATATATAAAATTAAAAACTGAAAACTGATGGTGTTGTTTCTATTATGTTTTATTTTTATTTTTTAAATAAAACAAAAACGGTTTTGGATATCAATGAAATTCTTTATTCCTGTGAAAGTACGTTCGATGCCATTATGTATGGAACTCGATTTCTTTTGCATGACCACCACGGGCACGCTTGCAGAAGTCCAGACGCTGAACCCAATCGGCCGACACTGCTGCAATTCCACGTTCGGTATTCGTACGAAGTTCATCAATCGTCGCTGGCTTGTTGGCATAGACCATAGACTTGACGTAGCCCAACAGGAAATAGTCTAACGGCGTCGAATCGCACGACCGAGGCGGCCAATCGACTGGACCATTTCGTGAGATAACACGTTCTCCAAACTTGGTTTCCAATAAATTGATTGTGGCATTCCCTGTGTGGCTTGTGGCGCCGCACAGTGGAATATTTTCACACAAGACGCGGCAAAAATTAGAAGGAGTTGAGCTAGGGCTTTGAAATTTCGTACATATCATTTATTTCGCCAAATTAGCTGAAAACCAATTTTTTGTTGATATCCACCCATAACCAGTATTAGTATTTTTCACAATTTCACATTTATATTAATACAAATCGCTGGAAGAGATTGTATTTGAGTCCTCAATTATATTAAAATTACAAGTGCCACGCCCAACGCCCATTTATCCATTTAAAATTTTATACGATGTTCGAAATTACAGGAAAATTTTGCATAAAATGCTTTGTATCTTCTGATCGGTGTAAAGCAGTACATACAACTAAGTACATAACTAAAGCGTAAAATATTAGCTCAACATTTTCAAAATCATCATGTTGCAATAGCTTACAGTTTCGTGTCAATTAATCAATCATTCCAACTATCCAGAAAAAACAACATGGATTTAGCAATGTGTTCATTAATAATACGTCATTTTAAAACATACTTTTAGCAATATGAGGAAAGGACACACAAATAAATTGTAGTCACAATCATCAATTTTTGTTTAACCTTTAAATAGATTAAAGGTTAACCAAAAGATTCCCCATTTTTACGGGAAGTGTCAAAAGGGTTTTGCCAACGACAATCTTTAGTTTGCCTCTTAAGGAATGATTTTAGAAATATGTTCAACACACAGTAACATTGAGTAAAGAAAGTGAATTTTGGGTAGTTTTTGCCGAGTAAGTTTTACCATTTCTATAATTAAATCAACATAGGCAAATATAGGCAGAATTTTCTTTTTGCAATGGTTAACTGAGAACCTAGTTTATCAATTTTTGTTAATGCCAAGACCTCGGTCGGCCTCGCGAGTTTAGTTTTATTCCGAAGAAAATGAAACACCCTGCATTTTGGCAACTTGCAGGTAAACCGCTGCATAAAAAGGAAAATGACAACATAATAATAGTTTTTTTTTAATGCAAAATGATACTTCAAAAGGTTCTGTATTATATGAATTAAACTAAGTTCCAATGCGTTTCATTGTTTCGGAGATATGGGCTTACAAAATACTCTCTAAAATGATAAACTTTAAAACCATTTTAACATTTATGAATTTTAAATGCTTGTACAGCAAGATTTCGCCAAAACCTTTTAAAATATAGTTAATTGGAATGTTCTTTATAGATTGGAATCAAATATACAGAAATTGGAGCTCATGGAAATTGGGAGTTTTTGCCGCTCATACACTGTGCGCCGTCCTGTTGGAACCACATGTCCTCCAAGTCCATATCATCCAATTGGGGCCAAAAATATTCGGTTATCATTGAACGGTAGCGATTCCCATTCACAGTAACGTGCCGGTCTTGATCATCACGGAAGAAGTACGGCCCAATGACGCCGCCGGCCCATAAACCGCACCAAACCGTAATTTTTTCGGGATGCAATTATGACTCATGGAGTACGTGTGGATTGCTGTCTGACCAATAACGCATATTTTGTTTATTGACGAAGCCATTCAGCCAGAAATGAGCCTCATCGCTGAAGATGATTTTTTCGATTTTTCGCGCTCTTAACGTTGAGGCCACTGACTCCGAATTTCGGTAGTAAATTTTAATAATTTCGACTCGTTGTTGGCTCGTATATCTTTCCATCATGAAATGGCAAACCTTACTGAAGAGAAATGTCAAAAGAGCTGCAAAAAATATGGCGTCGTTTTCTGTCCCTGTCGGTCTACTTTTGTAGCGTCCCTGTTGAAAAACCCTGTAGAACAAAAAGTTTTCAGGGAATTATCTTAATATTTTTTATTATCATAGAAGGATCTAATACAATAAAAAAAAATAAAATATCGGCAAATGGTCGCCACGTGTGACTCACAATTAACATCGTGCATTATGGTTGGACCACCCTTTATAACCGGAAATAACTCTGAAGTAGAAAAATAGTAAATCGTAGACGGGTATGGTTCTTTTTGTAGCTAATACTTTTAAAAATTAATCAAATTCTGCAAAGTTTCAGCCAAATTGGTTAAAAAATGCTATCACGTAAGATATTTCAGAGGGACCTCTACTTAGGAAAAATATAATACAAACTTTATTTTTTTTTTAATTAAATAAATATTTTCTTAAAAATCATTAATGCACATTTCATATATAAATAATTTTGCACTAAACAACATCATTTGATTTTTGAAATTAAGTGTTGAGTGGAAAATAGGTTTATTGACACTAAAATTCCACTGTACGTCCCTTTGTCCAATCATAACCGAATGTAGCTACACGGAGGAAAATCGTCATTTTTGATATGTTTGAAGCAAAAGAAAATATACTTGGAAACGGTTTTTTTAAATATTATATATTTGTTAACAAATAAATTTTATTTGAAAATCAAGAAATTTTGTTTGGAACGCATATATTAATATATTAGAACATAATTTATTTGCAAACTGAATTTCACAAATAAAATATGTGTTTACACACAAACAAAGTTATTGTTTAAGAAGATTTCCAAATATGTTTTATTTAAAAAGATTTTTAAAACATTACTGACTTATTCGAATTTTAGTTAGCTTTTCCTAGTTTTCGTGTTAAACTTTATAGCTAAAAATGTCCTTATTTATAAATATTCCTATTCATCACTTTTTGTCAATCCATCAATGTCGTTTATATTTACGAAAGATTGTTCGATTTAATTTTTATAAAAAAATTGATCTTTGAAAATCTGAAAAACAGAAAACTTGTCGTTAAGTTAAGGCCAAATAAATAATTACAAATCAATCCTTGTTTCGGAAATACTAGTTCCAAATAAAAAATATTTGAATGGGAGCATATTTTTGTTTAGAACAATATCCTCACAAACATATAATATTTGTGTGTGTAAAATATTATCTATTTGGAGTGTACCCTAAACATATGTTTATTTCAAGCCGAATATGTTTGGGACAATATACTACAGAAGCGATTTTTTTTCAGCGTTTACGGACCTTCCGCACACCAATAAATATACACGGGGAAAAACGATTTAAAATTCAATCATATTTTACAAACTTTTTGTAAAATATGAATGAACTTCTGAAAAGCAGAAAACTAGATACACTGCCAAAATACTTAAGTAAATTTAATCTTTGTTTTAGGGATAAGGATGGAACATAGTTTTGTTTAGAGCAATATCCTCCCAAACATATAATGTTTATGTGAGTCAAATATTATATATTTGGAGTGTACCCTAAACATTTGTATATTTCAAGCAGAATATGTTTGGGACAATATACTACAGAAGCGATTTTTTTCAGTGTGTACTCACTCATGCTAAAATTCAGCAAAATCCGTTCAGCCGTTTGGGGTCTGTCGAAAACAAATGAACTCCGTTTGATTTTTATGTATTTAACGGGTGGTTAAATTGTAAGGGCCGATGTTGAATGTGAACCACACCTAAACGTCAAGTTTTTGACATTTCATTTGACATTTCTCAATTTCAGACTAACTCAATTTGAACCATGGAAAGATACACAATTGAGCGACGCGTTAAAATTTTTTAAGCCTTTTATGAAAATTCGCGTTCAAATCAAAATGCATTTCGTGATGTCTTTTTGTTCAGCATAATCGACCAAATGTGTCCACAATCGGGAGAATTGTGCGCAAATTTCAGCAAACCGGGTCTGTAGGAGATGTGAAAACGCCTGTGCATGCTCGCCCATTTCGTTTCATGCGGCTTATGGGCTGGCGACGTCATCGGGCCATACTTCTTCGAAATGAGGCCGGTCAGGCAGTTACTGTGAATGGTATTCACTATCATGAGATGATAACGAACTTTTTATGGCCCGAATTGGAAGATATGGATGTGGACAATATGTGGTTTCAACAGGACGGTGCCACTTGCCACACAGCTAACGAAACAATGGCTCTTTTGCGCAACAAATTCAATGGCCGTGTTATCTCACGTCGTGGCGATGTCAATTGGCTGCCAAGATCATGTGATTTGACACCATTGGACTTCCATCTTTGGGATTATTTGAAAGAAAATGTGTACGTCGATAAGCCAGGAACAATTCAAGAGCTGAAGGATGAGATAATTCTGCACATTAACGGCATAGAACCTCAATTACGCCTCAGCGTCATCGAAAATTTGGACCATCGGATGGAGGTGTGCCGCCGAGGTCGCGTAGGCCATTTGGCCGATATTTTGTTCCATACATAATTGAACCATACCAATATCTTTATATATAAATTCCGTTGTACGTTTCTTAGTAACGCATGATCTCCGAAACCATAAAAGCGAATGCACTGAAAATTTAACAATATATTCAGTTTGGGGTCATTTGTGTTTTAGAATTGTTTTCACCGCGATAAATTGCGGATTGGTCAAGTTATTTGCAAAATTTGCATTTCCAGAGCGTTTTGACTGCAATTTAAAATGTATGTGTGGTTTGTCTTGATAATAGTTTGTATGTATGACCCTAACCGGCAGATGACGTTGTAGTGGACATATGGTCAATATACATTTTTTTGACGATTTTTTCCTGAAACTCTGGATGTCTACATTTTTTAATGACATATCAATGAATAACAATCCAATACATCCCAAACGGGACGGGCAGGACAACGTCTGCTGGGGTCAACTAGTTATCATATAAAAATAAATGACAATAATTTCCTAAATAATTTGTTTTATTCAAAATCAACATCGGCCCTTAAAATGTAACCACCCTTTACATATCTGTTTCTAAAACATCTCCTTCGTCCGAAAAAAACTCCAAAATCTTGTTGACGATTTCGAAAATTTATTTTGACGATTTGACGATTTTTGAGGCCCCATTTTTACGATTTAAGAGCTAGGTAACTTGGGATTGAAAATGAACAGTATCAGTCCATTTTTGATATAGCTCCTATACACAGCATCTCCCCGATTTGACATCTTAACGTCATAGAGACAACAGATGTCAACTGATCGGGCTGAAAATTGGTAACAGGGGTTTATTTATACCCGGAATTCTTCACACAAACAACGATAGTCATGTTTTGATATAGCCCCCATACAAAGGTCCCTCTAGATTTGAATTCGTAACGCCACAAAACTTGAAATTTCAACGAATTAGGCTGGAATGTGGTACAATCCATGGGGGATGGTATATAGATTCGGCATGGCCGAACTTAAAGTAAAGACGTGTTTTTTATTTGGGCAGATGAAGTCGATTTTGGGCAGTTTCTGGGAAAATTTTGGGTCGAAATTTCAGCGGCAACACTGTTTTCTATAGACTACACATTTTATCCATAGGCGGAATTTCCAATTTTGAGTTGTGATGTTTTGCACTAAATGAGCGATATATAAATTAAAAATTGTACACGCTGAAAAAAATCGCTTCTGTAGTATATTGACATATTCTGCTTGAAATGTACATATCGTCATCAGAAACGAAAAAGGGCATTTCATAATATTTGAAAATGTTACAGGAGAAGCAAAAAAATAAATAAAATGAAAAGTGCTGTCGTTAGAAAAACGGGGTTTTCAGGATAATATCTAAACATAATGATGCATATATAAAATCACACAAACATGATTTATAACTTGTTTGTGAAAATTGCGTGAAATATAATTTTTTTAACTATGAAAAAAGAAATAATTTGTTGTTAGGCCCTTTTGACTTTCGTAAATAAATTCGCCATTTTTAACATTACGCCGCTAAAAATTATTCAGGATGTGTATTTTGATGCAGTGTACCGAAATCCATCAAAAACTGAATTTCCATTTTTCTTGTTGTTACGCCCTTTTTCGTTTCTGATGACGATATGTTTAATATTTGACACACACAAATTGTATATGTTTGGGAGGGTATTGTTCTAAACAAAAATATGTTCCCATGCTAATATTTATACCCTACACCACACTGTGGTACAGGGTATTATAACTTTGTGCATTTGTTTGTAACACCCAAAAGGAGAAGAAATAGACCCATCGTTTATTATACCGATCGACTTAGAATCACTTTCTGAGTTGATTTAGCTATGTCCGTCAGTCTGTCCGTCTGTCTGTGCCTGTATTCTTGTAATCAAAGTACAGGTCGCAATTATGGTCCGATCTCGACGAAACTTTACACATATCTTTTTTTTGGCCCAAGGACGATCCCTATTTGGTTAAAACCGGTTCAGATTTAGATATATATATTTTATATCCGATCAGTATGAAATTCGGCAGAAAGAGGTTTCTTATTATTTGGATGAATACTGTTAAATTTGGAAGAAATCGGTTCAGATTTAGATATATCCCCCATATATACGTTACCCCCGATTTGACATGTAAGCGCTGTAAAAATGTTATTTTATATCCGATCAGTGTGAAATTCGGCAAAGAGAGGTTTCTTATTACATGAAAGAATACTGCTAGATTCGGAGAAAATCGGTTCAGATTTAGATATAGCCCCCATATATATGTTACCCCCGATTTGACATGTAAGCACTGTAAAAACTGTATTTTATATCCGATCAGTGCGAAATTCGGCAGAAAGAGGTTTTGGTTTCTATTTTATATCGGATCAGTATGAAATTCCTCAGAAAGAGGTTTCCTATTATATGAATGAACACTTTTAAATTTTGAAGAAATCGGTTCAGATTTATATATAGCCCCCATATATACGTTACCCCCGATTTGACATGTGAGCGCTGTAAAAATGTTATTTTATATCCGATCAGTGCGAAAGTCGGCAAAAAGAGGTTTCTTTCTACATGAAGGAATACTGCCAAATTCGGAGAAACTCGGTTTAGATTTAGATATAGCTCCCATATATATGTTACCCCCGATTTGACATGTAAGCGCTGTAGAGACTGTATTTTATATCCGATCAGTACGAAATTCGACAGAAGGAGGTCTTTTTACATGAATTAGTATTCAGGGAAGATCGGCTCGGATTTATATTAAAGCTCCATATATATGTTTCCCCTGATTTGGTATCAAACCGCTATAGAAGTTGTATTTTACTTCCGATCATTAAAATTTTCCAGAAAGATGTTTCTCAATTTAGGAACGAATATTGCTTAATTTAGCTATTATCGTTTCAGAATAAGATAATATGTTTCTACCCATTTACCAATTATTCCAAATTATTATGTCAATGACCCTTAGCGCATTGTTAGGGAGGTGTAGGGTATTATATAGTCGGCCCCGCCCGACTTTCTGCCTTTCCTTACTGGTTTTCTTATTTGGAAATAAAGATTATTTGGTATTTAAGTATTTTGGCAATGTATCAATTCCTTAATTTAAAGACAAGTGTTCTATTTTTCAGAAGTTCAAAGCAAAATTTTTTTATAAATTGTATGTTTGTAAAATTCAGTTAACACTTAAATCGCATAATCTTTCATAACTATAAATTGCATTGATGGATTGACAAAAAGTGATGAATTGGAATATTTATAAAATAAAATTTATTGGTGTAAAACAAAACATATTGCTGCTAACGACATTTTTAACTACAAAGTTCAACACGAAATCTAGAAAAACTAAAAAAAATCGAAAAATTCAGCAAAGTTTAAAAAAAAAATTTTAATTAAAATATATTTGGAAAACATCTTAAACAATAACTTTGTTTGTGGGTAAATACATATTTTATTTGTGAAAGTCAGTGCGCAAATATATTTTGTTCTAATATATTAATATATACGTTCCAAACAAAATTTCATGATTTTCAAATAAAAATTATTTGCTAACAAATATATAATATTCAAAAAATTCGTTTCCAAATATATTTTAGTTCACTTCAAACATATCAAAAATGGAGATTTTCCTCCGTGTAATTATAATTATATCCCAGCAAAATATTGGTAAGTACCTGTCATTATTCCCTGCATTATGAAATAATGACATCTCGTTATTCGCTACATTACTTTCGGCTTATTAATAATGACTTACCAATAACAACAGAAATAAGTGATTTTTTTGCTATCAAAATCATTTTGGCAATTTTTGATATAATGCAATTTTGGCTATACAAAAGATTTATTTATTTTTCAACATGTTTTCAATTAATACGTGCAGATTTGAATGAAAATACCATAAATATTTACGTATATCGTATAATGTTAGACCGTTGAAGAATTTTTCACAGGGGGGTTTAGGTTCAGAAATTCGAATCTGGCATGATGAAATTGTTTGTTTCGAGAAAAATGCGCGACAATATGCAAAAAAAATCACTTTAAATGGCCATACATATCTAATACTTATTTTATAACTTATTGGTAATGCATTATCCAAGAACTGAAAAAGCGGGACTGACGTAAATTTAGGCGGGACCCGAATGCAGAACGCGGTATGGTCCCGCCAAAAGCTGGATGGATGGTCACTTTATTCTTGCATCCAAAAAACTTTATTACAGTTTCAACCATTTCTTTTAAGCTTTATTTGAATGCGCCACTTGCAAAAATGTTATTAAAAATGTAAACAAATCAAAACAGCTGATTCGAACATCTGTTTTGAAGCAAGCCAAAAACAAGACATCAATTCATATCGGAATCGGTTTTGAATTCTGATAAATGAGCAATTCCGACTTGGGCCTAGAATATTTCATTGCTGATTCCGTGAAGTAGAGAGTATTTCAAAAGTGTCAAAGTAAAAAATTTTGCCAATGTTTACTAAATGCTGTATAGCTCCGACCCTTCCGGTAGCCGCTACCTGCTATACTAACTAATCGGATTAGATAAACATATTTGAGTGCATGCACAATCGCTAACACACGACAGTTAATTGTGGAACCGCTCATACGGGTATGGGTATATCTTGCAGTTAAGGAACAGTCGACGTCGCTGTTGCGATCTCACGGTGACGGTGACGGAGACGATTGCGGTGCCGCTGATGGGACAGGCTAAACGCCAGAAATGTGTTCACACTTTAACTTCGACGTCCGTCTACAATTCGTGAGACAATCAGTCTTAAAGATTTCGTTAAACGATTAACACTAAAAAACAGCATTCAAAATATTTAAGAAAAAGCGCACATACAAACCAATAAAACAAAAGTGACAACAACAAAAAAAACCAAATCACGATAAAACGACAACAATTAAAAAAAAAACAAAATAAAATATATGTAAATGCATAATTGCTGTTTTTTTTGGCAATTAAAAGTAAACGCGGCTTTAGAAAGTGACAAATTAAAATATTTTAAACAAAATTGGAAGCTAAGTTTAAAAGAAAAATAAACAAGAATCTTGGTTGAAAAATATAATATAATAATAAAAACGATAAAAAATTATTTAAAAATTATATATTTTATATAAGTGCAGCAAAATTAAAATCTCAATCAAAATGTCGTCAAATGCAGAGGTGGGTTTTCTAAAAAGAAAAAACAAATAAAAATAAAAAAATTTACATATATTGATTTCATGCAATTTTTTGTTGGCCCCCTCATTTAAATATTTATGTTTGGGCAGAAGTGTTCATTGACCTACTAATATAGGCGTCGAATTAATAATATTTATAAACAACAATGAGTTTCTTTTATTTTTCAAAATGTTTTCTTTTGTCAAAAATCAACCAAACCGATAAAAAAACCCGACCAAAAAAGAAACATCATCCAACAAATCTTCTGCTCACAGCACAGCAGCAAGAGAATATAATTCGTGCTACCAAAAAAAAGTCAAAGAATATTACAAAAAAATAAGAAGAAAAAAAAAAACGCATGGGTATCGAGTGGAAAATTCCCATAGCTATAAATACGGCAAATGCATACGCATAAAACACTTGTTAACCAACCGTCCTCCCTGAGCAGCAGTGAACTAACTCCGTGTGTTGGATAAAACAAATGCAAGATGCATCCAAGTAGCGGTCATTAAAATGTTTGTTGTCATTTCATATCGCGAGTTTTGTTGACAAACATTGCCATGCACACACACACAATTTTTCTCACATGTGGACTTAATCTGTTTTTGGTTTGTAACATGGGAATTTTATGTAATTTGGTTTGGGTAAAAATCATGATCATGCGTGTATTGCTGGCTGTGTGTATGTGTTTCTCTGCTTGTGCATATTTCAAAAGTTTGTAAATACAATGTTTCTATAAAAGAAAGAGTGACGAGAGAGAGATACACGAAAAAGAGAGTTCGATATATTGATGCCAAACATGTCAATCATTTCGAAATTTTGATCGAATTCGTTTTGTTTACTCTGGAGAATATGATAATAAATTTGTCTGGGATAAATGTTTTCGTTTGACAGTGTTTAGCGCAAAGTTCGGAAAAAATACACTAAGGAATGGTTCGTTAGCGTTTTGTACCGTTCTTTCGTCGCGAACAGAACAGTAACGCAACCCTTACAAGAGAACAGAATACACTAAAATTTTTTTTAGTGTTAGTGTTCGCCAACGCTACCACTACGATAACGTACGGTTCTTAGAACACGACGAACCACCACTACGTTAATGTTTAATATTGTTTCATATTTGCGACCTGTGGTGTCGTATATAAAAAA
The DNA here is from genome assembly GCA_963930755.1 of Eudasyphora cyanicolor. Classification (NCBI taxonomy): domain Eukaryota; kingdom Metazoa; phylum Arthropoda; class Insecta; order Diptera; family Muscidae; genus Eudasyphora; species Eudasyphora cyanicolor. Next base: position 94,308,666 of record OZ005736.1, on the reverse strand, counting down.
GAACAGAACGCTAAACGTAGTGATACTGTTAGTGTTCTGTTCAAAAGAACACTATCAGTACGATGTAGTGATACCGTACTATGAACCGTACGTTATCGTAGTGGTACCGTTCGTCGTGTTCTGACTACCACTACGTACGTACGTTATCGTAGTGGTAGCGTTCGCGTTCTATACTACTTATTTGAATCCTCTGAAATTCTACACATAGTATAAGTTTATTAGTCACTATTACCTCGAGAAAAATAGGCGGAGTTGCCACGCCCCTTTGGTACCTCCCACACAAATGGACAATTTTGAATCAAAAGTTAATAGCTTATAACTTTATTACCAGTGCATACAAAGACTTAAAATTTTGTACAATGTAATGGTTTAATAACGGGTTTTCTAACAAGAGGTGTTATTTTGAATCTCCCGGTATTTCGGTAGCTGTCACATTTGAAGCTTTTATTCTTTGACATTTGACAAGTAGAAACTACGCCATTACTAAAAATGGAACGATACACGATCATCGCACGATACAAAACGATCGATCAAAAAACCATACGAACGATACAAAATCATCTTGACTGATGAGGCCCATTTTCACATTGGTGGCTATGTCAAGAAGCAAAATTGTCGCATCTGGGGCTCGGAAAACCCAAGAGTTATTTTTGAGAAGCCTCTCCATCCTCAACGTGTGACTGTTTGGTGCGATTTATGGTCCGGCGGTGTCATTAGACCTTACTTTTTCGAAAATTAGTTTGGATCAACAGTTACGGTGAATGGATTGCGCTATCGAGAGATGATTAATGATTTTTTATGGTCGGAGTTGGATGGTATTGATCTGGACAACGTTTACTTTCAACAAGACGGCGCTACGTGCCACACAAGCAACGAAACCATTGCTTTGTTACGGGAAAAGTTTCCGGACCGTGTTATCTCTCGAAGAGGTGATCACAATTGACCACCGAGATCTTGTGATTAAACACCTTGCGACCTCTTCCTTTGGGGCCACGTGAAAGATAAGGTCTACGCCAACAGCCCAGCGTCGATTCAAGACCTCAAAAATAGAATTCGTGAGGCTATCGAGGACATAGGGAAGTCACTTTGCGATTTGGTTATGGAAAATTTCATGAAAAGGATATGGTCCTGTAAGCGTGGTCGTGGTGGCCATTTGGCTGATGTTGTTTTTCATTATTAACGGCATACCTTCCACTTTATTATGACATAAACATCCGATCATTTATCTCAAAAAATGGCATTTTTCTTTGAATACCAAAATTACACCTCTTGTTGGAAAACTCTTTAGTATATAAAATTTTGTGTTCCAAATATATTAACAAGTAAGAAAGTTCAGTCGGGTAAACCGACTTATGAATCCCCTCACTTTGTTTGAGTCCCAAAAAAATATTCGTAAATTTATTTATTTTTTTGTTTTAATTAAATTATTATCAATTTAAATTGAATTGAATAACTTTAATGTACTGTTATTAAAGTTGTAAGCTTTTAACTGTTGGTGAGAAATGGTCCATTTGTGTGGGAGGTACCAAAAGGGGCAAGCCAATAACGCCCACTTTTCTATGGACTCAAAAATACTATAAAAGCATTACGCTGAACAAAATTTGAAGCATTTGTATGCACTGGTATTCGAGTTATAAGCTGTTAACTTTTTGTGCAGAATGGTTCAGTTGTGTGGGAGGTACCAAAAGGGGCGGGGCAATAACGCCAATTTTTCACTGAATTGTAGACACTATAACAGAATTACACTGTATACAATTTCACGTATTTGTATGCAAATGGTATTAACGTTACAAGCTGTTAATTTTTGGTGCAAAACGGTCCATTTGTGTGGGAGGTACCAAATGGGGCCTCACAATGATGCCCATTTTTTACCGGAATGTAGACACTGTTAAGACATTACACTGTACAAAATATCAAGTATTTTAAGGGGTATGTCAACTTCGCCCATTTTTCTTGAGGTGTAAGCGAATAATAAACTAACACTATGTGGAATTTCAGAAGATTCGAGTAAGTAGTATAGCAATTATTAAGGAATCAATATTTCACTAAATGTTAACCCTTTGTGGGGGAGGTACTAGAAGAATGGACCAATATGGCCCATCTTCGAACTTAGCCGGAGATAGAGCAAAATATTACCGCATACCGCAATTTGAAGTCAATCGGTTAATCCTTTCGAGAGTTACCGTGCGCACCAGCCAGCAGACAGACGGACGCACATTGCTCAAATGACTTAAAACTGCCCAAAACGAATATGCGCAGAACATACTTGGAGTCTTAGGTCACTCCTTCGATGTGTTATACTTTTGGCTCGTAGCAAATGATATATGCCCTCCTCTCTAAGGTGAGGGGATAAAAAAGGCGATTTTGCGATAGTCTAGGTAAATTTCATAATTTCCGCTTATCTAGCCAGAGCTAACCAATTTAATTTAAACAATTAATTTCATTTAATGTGGTAGTTTCAGTTTTTCACATTTATTACTTTCTAATCGTTTAACAGGTTGTTATTTTGTCTCTTCTAATTAAAAACAAATAAACAAATTCTATATACAAGTAGATACGAGTATATACATTTCATTCATACTAACTATTCACAAAATTTTCAGGAAAAACGTCATATTTTATTAGCGTTGGGGTATACAAATTAATCGCAATCGTATGAATCAAAAGTAGATGTTCTCGTATAAATGTGTATATAGTATATACACATTTATACGAGAACTATATACATATGTACATTAGGGGGGTAAATTTTTTCCGCACAAAGCGTCTGTCAGTAACTTATTGTATGGAAAATTCTAAAAAGATTTCTTCCAAAAACCATGGGTTTAAAATGATTTCCTAGCTGGCGGAAATCGACATCAAATTAAGGTCACATTAAATATTAAATTGTACCCCAAACCCTTGTAGGTTCCTACAAAAGCAATACCATAAAATGTAAAAAGACCTATGTACACCACCACAAAGACAAAAACGATTACTCCGTTTTATTTGAACGCTTAGTATCATTTGTTTAAAGTGATTTCCTTTTTCTTGTGTGCAACTGTTAAAAACAAAAATTTTTTGAAAAACAACGTTTTTACCCGTCCTTCCTTTAGTCCTTGTATGGAGAAAATCTTTAATCCTTGAAGGATTTTGTACAATTGCAATACAATAACACATGTTTCTGCAAAATTTCAGCGACCTGACCTGTTGTCTGCTTTCCACAGACAGACGGACATGACTAGATCGTTTCAAAATACGAAGTAGATTTCCGCCAGCTAGGAATTCAATGGTTTCTTGGAGAAATATTCTTAAAATTTTCCGTAGATTTCATGTTTGCTTGACGCTTTGCTCATTTTTTTCTTCCATACAAGTTGACCCCCCTACTGTACATATATATTTCCTTTATAATAACATATTTTAAATTATGCCAACATCTAATGTTTTTTATAGTATCATAAATATTCGTTATATACACATTCCTACAAGACTAATTTATGTATCATCATGACTGTGTCAGTATTTTCAAAATATGTACATATATACATATGAGTATTATATTTATATACCCTCACTTTAGTGTCACTTGCTACGAGCTAAAAGTGTAACACGTCGAAGGAGAGACCTAAGATTCCAATTATGTTTGGCGGTCATTTTATGTCATTTGAGCAATGTCCGTCCTTCTATCTGTCTTCTGGTGCGATTGACTTGAATTTCGGTACGTGGTAATATTTTTTTCTATCTCAGGCTAAGTTCGAAGATGGGCCATATTGGTGTACACCTTCTAGTAACTCCCTTACAAACGGTTAATATTTAGTGCAATATTGATTATCTAATAAGTTCTATACCACTTATGCGTATCTTCTCAAATTCCACACCGCCTTGAGAAAAATGCAATTGTTCGGCCAGGGGCTACCACCTCAGTACTAGGTATTTTCGCCTTGGGAGAGGCATATCCCGAAGTGTCTACTCCGAATTCTTTTGGTCCGTGCCGGGACCGAACAAAATCCCGGACCGCAACATCAACAATATTTCTCTTCTGTCTGCAAGAACCTTATATGTACATGGCAACTCAACATCAGTAAGGTGTACCCGATGTAGAATCGCAGTCGTATACAATATAACGGGTGATCCAAGTAGAATTACTTTTTTCAATAGCCTTTTTTGACAGATCACGTGTGAGTCGTGTCATGCTGTCATGTTATTTTTGTTAAGTATTGTTTGGCATTTCTTCATGGAAAGACTTACACCTGAACAACGTTTACAAATCGTTCAACTTTATTACGAAAATTCACGTTCTGTGAGGAATGTATTTCATGCACTTCGCTCAACTTATGGTCAACATAATCGGCCTACTGAGCGTACTATTCGCAACACCATCACCCATCTTGAGACCCAGCATTCATTATTGGATAATATTCGACCGAATAGACCACGTCCAGCACGCACTGAAGAAAATGTAGCGGCCGTAGCTGAGAGTGTACACGAAGACCGAGGAGAGTCGATTCGGCGCCGTTCGCATCAACTCGGACTGACGTATGGAACGACTTGGCGCATTTTACGTCGGGGTCTTAAATTGAAAGCATACAAAATACAGCTTGTGCAAGAACTGAAGCCGTCCGACCTTCCCAAGCGACATCGCTTCGCTCTATGGGCTCTTGAAAAGTTCCAAGAAGATCCGACGTTTTCGAGCCAAATTTTGTTTAGCGATGAGGCCCATTTCTGGCTCAATGGGTATGTAAACAAGCAAAATTGCCGCATTTGGGACGAAGAGCAACCTGAAGAGATTCAAGAACTGTCACTTCATCCAGAAAAAACAACGGTTTGGTGTGGTTTGTGGGCCGGTGGAATCATCGGTCCATATTTCTTCAAAAATGATGCCGGTGAGAACGTAACCGTCAATGGCGACCGTTATCGTGCCATGATAACCGACTATTTGATGCCTGAGATTGAAGCTAGTGATCCGGCGACATTTGGTTTCAACAAGACTGCGCCACTTCCCACACATCGCATCAATCAATGGATTTGTTGAGAGAACACTTCGGTGAGTAGATAATTTCACGTTTTGGGCCGGTCGATTGGCCACCAAGATCGTGTGATATCACACCGTTAGACTTTTTCCTGTGGGGATATGTAAAGTCTAAAGTTTATGCGGACAAACCCGCTTCGATTCAGGCCTTGGAGCAAAACATCACTCGTGTCATTCGCCAGTTACCAGTCGAAATGCTCGAACGAGTCATCGAAAATTGGACTCAACGGATGGACCATCTGAGACGTAGCCGCGGCCAACATTTGATGGATATAATCTTAAAAAATAAATGCCAAAGAATGTTCTTTCAAATGATAATAAACATTCCCCATTCAATTTGAATTTTCTGTGTTTTTTTCTTAAAAAAGATCACGCTATATATACTGCCGATTGCTAGCTGTTCTCCGTGTTATTTACGGACATCAGTTCATTGCTGCAAGGCAATAACCGCGTGGTCCTAGGAGACTTTAATGCCCATTACGAGCTTTGGCATTCTCTCCTAGCTAATGACTTGACAGCGGAATATATGCAATCGCATATTTTTATTGTTGTACGGCAAAACCGATAAAACACAATTTTTTTTCGTCAAAATAAAATCATATATTTATTATCGCATATTTTATGCAAACTGCATATTTGCATATATGGTGCATCTGCAAACACATTTATGTTTAAAATTATTATTTTTATGCAATATTTTCGATATTTTTCTTTAATTTGAATATGTAGCCTAAAATCTGTACATGGTTACCTTAATTCTGAAAGGGCGTAACAGACCAACGGCTGAAGCTTTAATCTTGAAATTTGGTGCGAGGTTAGTTCTTGTCGTTATACAAAATTATGTTTCGAAAATTAGTTATTTTTTTTCTAAAACTATTTCTGATTTGGCTATATATTCATACGTAAGTTTGTGAATGTAAAAGTGGATATGAGCATAAAACATAAAATGAAATGAAAAATATTTAAAAAAGGAGCAGCTGTTTAATTCCGTGCCAGAGAGGCGGGAGTTAAAAAAAGTAAAACACAAATCTTAAATTAATTTTATTTAATTTCTTTATTATTTTGCGGTTGGCAGTGTGCCATAAGCGGTGCGGGTGAGTTTAGCAACTAAAAATGCAACACTGACGACGTAGCCATCACGTAGTGAGTTCTGCAGCGTTGGGGGTAAGCGAACGGCTACAAATCTGAGTTAAGACCGGGTTAGGCAAACTTAACAGTAATTTAACTTTAGCGCCGCCGTAACGTTGACCGCTGGAGCAATTACCCAAAACTTGAAAAACGTGCGTATCACTCAGACATTCACAACAAAATTATAGCATCTTTATTTTATTTTATATTTTCTTGCTCATATTTAAAAGTGTTATCACTTATTTATCATTACACTCCAAAAGATTCGCATAAATTTCTTCTTTTTTTGGTTGTTTTGCTGATTTTGTTTGCATATCCCCGTAAACGTACCGCCCAAATCAAATTTCAGCAGATGTAGTCGTCCGTTTACGTTTTGTTTTCGTTGGCTAATCGTTTACACTGATTTCCATATGTCATATCGAATCAGCTGATTCGTTACGCTACAGGTGCGTTACGGTTACGTTTGCCTAACCCAGCCTTTATGTGGCGATAAAGTCGACTGTCAGCTGTTGTGACTTCAACAGCAGCATTTTTATTTCCTAGAACGTATTGCAATTTATTATGGGGAATCTACGATGTGGACTGGACAGTGATCTTAGACTGGTCACCAGTCCTAGATTTTCTGGAGTCTAACTGGTAGTATCTTCGGCTACGCAGTCTGGCTAGAGCACTTAATCTGGTACCACGGGAGTCAGGAATGCCCTCGGAACGCAGGTTCCGGCCTAACTATTGGTGCGGACCCTATTGGGTGCAACATAGTGGCTGTAGTTGAAACCAAAATCGCTGGGAGAGAATATTATCAGATGTGGAGTTGCAAAGATGGAGTTTTAGATGGGCTCCGCTCCTAACCAAGGTGTGTGTCCAGAAACACGGAATTGATTGGTACTCATGCACATTGTGCGTGGGGGCGTTGGTCAACGCATGTATTCACCTAGGTGTATAGATCACGGTAGGGTTAGGCCTAACGGCAGGAACTCACCTAAATCCAGAATACCTACAGCAAATTATTATGTTTTACGATCGTTCATTAACGACTATCGTGATGGAAAGCCTATTCGTTTTGCAACCAATAGAACTGGTCGAGGAAAAATGGCCCAACAATATCGCAATAAAAATCCCTCTCTATCCATGTGGTAATAAAAAGTGAATTTTGATGAAGAAAACATTAACCTTCTGGTCACTGCTACACTGACCACTGTCAGTCATTATTTTGCGCGCATATATTTACCCGTTTATATTCGTATTTACATTCTTTCGTATAAAGGTTTCCCAAAGGACAAAAATAATATAAAATATTTTGGTAGCGCGAGAACTGACCACGGGCCAAAAAACCGTATGTTTTAAAAGTCCGTGGTTTATATAGGGGTTTCCAATAAGAGTGATATGATTTCTTTGAAAAAAAACACACTTATTGTTAAGGAAAAACGTCATTCAAATGGCCTCCACGACTTCTTTTGCAGGAACGAATTCGATGAACCCAATTTTCGAGCACTTTTCCACTAAATCAAGTCGTATGTCATGAATGGCACGTTCAATATTGACTTGTAAAGCTTGAAGAGAGTCTGGTTTCCCACAGACTCTCTTCAAGAAATAGTCTAATGGAGTTAAATCACAACTTCTTGGAGGCCATTCAATATCACAATTTCTTGAAATTATCGAATCTCCAAACTTTTCTCGCAGCAATTCAATTGTTTCATTTGCTGTGTGGCACGTAGCCACCATCAGTCGATGGCAAAAAGATAGCTCTTAACGAGAGCTAAAATATTGCTCATGGGTGCCAAGGACGTAGGTCGACTGGAAAGTGTTTTTTACGGATTTTTAAAAAAATGGACTGCTCTAGCTCCTTAACGGTACGTCGGATCGGGAATCGGTCAATGGCAAATCGTACCATTGCCATTGACCGATTCCCAGAGCTATCTTTTTGCCATCGTCCGAAAAAAATATTGCTCATGGGTGTCAAGGTCGTAGGTCGACAGGAACGTGTTTTTTTTTTGGATTTTAAAAAAATTGACTTAGCGCACGAAAAGTTGCAATTGGAGAACGATTATAATAAAATTCAATAATAATTTGTAAACGTTGTTCTTGCGTATATCTCTCTATGATGAAATTGTAAACACTACTGAATACAATGAAAAACAAATGACAGATCATGACATATTACAAATGGCCCAAACCTCACTTCAAAATCATATCATCCCTATTGGAAACCCCGTTATTAGTAGGATTGTTGTATGTTGAACTGTATAAAAAATTGCAGAATTTCATTAAAAAACTCGTTAAAAGTTCACAATAAATCTTTTGTACGTTTTTGTGCAATAATGCCTATCTGATAATTTGAACTGTCATAGTGCTCATATTTAAAATGTAAACGTGGCTATGAACCATAAAAGCGAAAATAATAGTAGGGAATTTGGAAAACTTTTTAATTGTATCAATTAGTAAACATCTTTGGACTACACTGTAGAAGAATAATTAATAATTACTCTTAAAACTAAGGATAAAAACAGTTTTTTCGCTCTCCTGAAAAATTGTGATTTTGTTCATAGCCGTATTAGAATATAAGCCCTCGATAAGCTTCATAGCTACCAACCTTCACAAGCTGAGAAGAACTAAGGTTGTAGTGATCATGATGACGATGATGATGATGATTATGATTACAGTAACAATGTAATTGCAGATTACAATTAGATTATAGAAATGCGGAAGATTCGTACATTAAAACAAAAAATTTTACAATATTTTTATGATATTAACGAAAAACGCAGGACAAATATAATGCGATGCACTTCTACGTTAAAGATATTTGAAGAAAAGTTTCATATCACAAAAACTACACTTTTTATGTGAGACTGCCGTTCTTTTTTGAGAATTTATTTACTTTTGAAAATTCAACATTAGTAAACTTGTTGGCAAATAAAACTAAGCATATTTTCACAAGAAAACAATCAACAAATCAAACAAAATTTAATCTTTATTTGACAAACAATTAACGTGTGTGTGGTGACATACAAATCGCAACCGATCAGAGAATATCTATATCTATATTTGTCCGTCTGTTTATATGACTGTCTATCACATTAGAACGAGACGTTATTTATTATTAACAGTTTAACTGCAATTAATTACAAATAGTTGTGTTTTTTTTCTTCTATTTTTTATACTACAGATAACTTTAGCATTCGTTTTATGGTAGTGTAGAAAAGAAAACAAATAACAAAAGAACAATTAAGATAAAATATTCACACATATCTATGTACTACCCCTTCTTTGTGGCATGTCATGTGGGTCTGTCACGATGTCAACCGGCGTAACTAACAAAAACAAATAAATAATAGTATTTTTACATTTCATTTATATAAAACTATTTCGATAGTTTTTTGTAAACAAAAAAAATTGTTGGTTATATCAGTTTGCATTTTGGCTCGATGTGTGTACATTAAGGTGGTGTTCGGTAGTGGAAAAAATAATTAGTTCATAAAATATTTTTCAAAATTTTTTGAAAAGATTTTTCTTTATACGTATTTTGATGAGCTCCTGAGAGTTTCATTACACCTAAAAATTATTGTGAAGAAAAAAAAACACATTCGAATAAATGCGAAAACGCTTGTTGACTGTGTAACTGGATTTTTTTCATATCAAAATATGTTCTGTTTTTGCTGATAATTTCTAAATTGTTGCGGGTTTCAATCTCTCAGAGTATATTTAATAATTTGTATTTATTATACCATAACTTTAGTGAGGGTATAATAAAGGGGTTTCCAATAGGGATGATATGATTTTGAAGTGAGGTTCGGCCATTTGTAATATGTCATGATCTGTCATTTGTTTTTCATTGTATTCAGTAGTGTTTACAATTTCATCATGGAGACATATACGCAAGAACAAGTTTTATTATCAAAATAATCTTTCTCCAACTGCAACTTTTCGTGCGCTAAGTCAATTTTTGTTCAAATAAAAAAAAACACTTTCCAGTTGACCTACGGCTTTGACACCCATGAGTAATATTTTACCTCTCGTTAAGAGCTATCTTTTTGACATTGACCGATTCCCGATCCGACGTGCCGTTAAGGGGCTCGAGCAAAAATAATTTTTCCGGTCACATTTGAATCTAAAAAAACTCTTTCCAGTCGACCTACGATCTTGACATCCATGAGCAATATTTTAGCTCTCATTGGTCTTTCGAAATAAACCAGACTCTCTTCCAGCTTTACAAGTCAATATTGAACGTGCCATTCATGACATAAGACTTGATTTTGTGGAAAAAGTGCTCGAAAATTGCGTTCATCGAATTCGTTCCTACAGAAGAAGTCGTGGAGGCCATTTGAATGACTTTTTATTTAGAACTTAATTGTACCGATTGTACTTCACATTAAATAAAGAACTTTTGAATTTCCTTAACAATAAGTATGTTTTTTTTCAAAGAAATCATATAATTTTTGAATTTTAAATTATAATTTAGAGTGAAAAACATTCTAAAATGCAGGAAAGCATTTAAAATTTTAATATGGAAAATAACAAGTGCCCAAAATTGGATGATTTTTGCTACGTTTGAGGTCATATCGTCCCAAAATAGGCAATCGGGATCGAAAAACGTGTTTACTGATGAATTCAAAACAGTGTATTGTCATTATTTTGATGAAACAGATGAAAGTGGTGCAAATTTTACGCCGAACACAGTGTGCAAAATTTTGTTATAATACCCTTATAATGTGGATACATGGAAGAGGTATACAGTTTTCTTTTATGAATGTCACACTTCCAGTACAACACGCTGCTGATACCAATCCACCTAAACTTCCGAGTCTGGATACAGTGTCCCTCTACAAGCCGAAACCGAAATTGGATGCATTGCTTGCGGATGTTTGTTGGTGGTGTTTACATTTCAGGCATTTCCACCTTAATACTTTTTTGGCTCAATTACCTCAGGAATCGGACAAACAAGGAGAGAGGTTCCACCAGGTGACCATGTCAATGGAAAAGCGATTCAAAGGCAAACAATTAGATGCATTGCTTGCGAAGGTTTGTTGGTGGAGTTCTAAAATTATGCAGTTTGAAGATGAAAGCACTGAAATTGAAACACTGAAATTGGAGGACACACTGATCAAAATACGAAAAAATTGGGCGACACACTGAGTATTATGTCTAACTCGGATGATGAAGCAGATTCAGAACATGAATATTGCATTTTTGCGATTTTTAAGGCACTGAATGCAATTTTTTTTGGTGTGGTTTGTTCCTCATTTTTTTCTCCTATTCAATATCTAAAATTTTACTTCAGACACAAGAGAGATACCTAGATATAACCGTGTAAAATATAGAAAAAGTGCTAAAAATCCACCTTGAGCAAAACAAATTCATATGGCCATTAAATTATTAATTGAGCCATCTTGACTAAACGAATGATGCAGAAGTTCTTATTTTTGGGACTACTCTCACGTCCAATTCTCAGAATTGAGTCCCGAGTCGACTTTTTTTCGTTACAAATGTATGGAATTTCGTTTTCGTCGACGATTACGGTGTATGCGGAAATGAGCCTTAAGCGAGCTCGGTACCAACTCAACTCCTCGTGCGTTCCTTTTTTATCTTCTTCAGAAATAAGAAAAAACATTTTGTATGTACTTGGGGGACTTCCTATAAAGTGAGTGAACTTTTGAAACCGATGTCTTCTGATCGGGATGGAACATGCACCAAGTTGAGTCCTATTGGGTAGTAGTTCTGACAAAATTTCAACGTGATCAATTAAGGAATCTCCGAGTTGATCGAACAGCCCTTTTCCCATCCAATATAACAAAAAAAATATTTTTTTGCCCGAGACCTAAAAGCTTTTTTTGTGTAGGTTGAGGCATACTGTTTTAAGAAACTACAACGACAACAATTTTATGATAAAGTTTTTTTTGGACCATATTTTTTGAAGTATATGCCCGTGGGCTACTAACTTAACACAAACACCAAAAAAGTTCAAAATCCAGTCAAATACCCTCTTTGGCCTGTTCGTGCAGCAATGTTAGTCATACGACCTTGTGTTCGAAGCAATAACGATACCAGTAAAGAGCGTTTTTGACTGGAATTTTACCGTTTTTTGGGGGCTTTGTGTTTATTTTTGGGCTTTGGTGTGTTCTAACACATATAGTAAAATTTTATGGCCAACATTTTTGTAGACCATTTCATCCCCGCCCTCCCCATTTTTAGGGATGTTTTTTAAGATTTGTTAAAATAGGTCCAAAAATTCCAGTTAGCTAGAGTGTAAATATGTTCCACAAAAATATTGTACTTAATATTTTCTATAAAGTTGCAGAACATACCCAACACCAAAAAAATATTTTTGGTTTATTGTACAAAATAGGGAAATATCAAAATATTGAAATGCAATGTGGTCTTTTTGAGCTATTTTGGGGTACCTAGACACGTTCAGATTGTACGAGTATTGATAAGTTCACAAGTTGTTCAGATTTGCCGTGGCTAAAATTTTCCCAAATATTGCTAGTAAAAAATTACGAGTCCCTCTAAGTTATTCTGAAAAAGTGCAAAAAATATTTTTTCCTTCACTTTTTCAAAAAAGGGCAGAACAATTTTTTTTTGCTTATAATGTTCAGCATATTCATAGCTGCATTATTGCCAAATATAGTTGACTGGTGTAAAATATTAGACTGAATTAGTTGTTGAACATAAGCTGGTGATAATTACTTTCCGAAACTTTTGAGGCCCATAAAAAAAATGGGCACCAATTTCCCCAAACCGAGTATAGGGTTATACTACCCTTTTGTAGTAGAATCGAAGCTATAGTTTCAAGTCTGTGTATTTTTCAAAAAGTGTTCATCTGTTGCATAGTGTTATGGCTCATATTGTAAAAGTGAACCATAGAAGCGGAGCCGCGGTCAAGATTTCATACATTTCCCTTAAGATTTCAGTCTAAAACACTAAGATCTATTATCAACGCCCATTGGTTCGTGTCCAACAAAACCATACACAACGATTTAAAAATTCCTACAGTTAAAGACGAAATTCAACGATTTTCTGAAAACTACCTACAAAGACTAAGTAACCACTGCAATCCTCTGGCTATTTCGTTGCTGGATGATTCCTATGAAACAAGAAGACTGAAACGCCACCATATCCTAGATCTCCCATTTCGTACATAATTTAATAACTAAATATTGTCACACTTATATTTACTTATAGTTAAAAATTCTATATAATATATACTTAAATAATAACTTTTCCATATAATCTTAAGATATTTTTATATTGTTGATCTCAGTGGAGGTCAATAATCTCTGTTATTTCTAAAACTGTTATTGCATTGCTTATTGTCCTTAAATGGAGAGATTATAAACAAAGATTTTCAAAAAAAAAAAATAAAAAAAAATACATTTCCCTAAATTGTATGTGTTTCTTTTAAATTAAATCCGAAAGCTCTAAAAAAATCACTTTTTATATGTTACACCTTTAATACGCACAACTGATATACTTATATACTATCGTTCGCAATAGTGGGGGTATTCTTTTACTTCTACCAAAAGGGGATATAATTTCTACATTTATCCATTGTTTCGTTGGAAACAAATTGAATAAACATTTTTTTTGCGATTTTTTTTTTCGTAACAGCAAAAAAGTGTTGCTGTGAAAAAAATGAAAAAAATGTCCAATTGTTTCAACGACAGTTACCAGACTTCAGTTGGTACGTGAAAGATATATTTTAAGCTTTAGCAGCTCTCATAATTTCCTTTAATTTAGAAGGTATGCCGGCTTTATTGAGCTTATACTTAAACAAATATTGTCCAAATACTAGAGTCATCATCCAAGAAAAACGCTTGAGCGTGTAATCGTGTAAAGTCTCAATGGATTATTCGCATTGGAGTCATTCCATGCCAAACGGGACGATTTATTATCGTTTGATTGTGTATAGCACATTAAAATCGGTCACGTATTTCAGGAGATACAAGCTGAAGAATAAACACACCTTTTAGAAAAAAACTTAATTTCGTCAACTTTAAATTGCTCATAACTCTCAAAGAAATTTTTTCTTGAGCTACGTATAAGATATTTTTAGGTAAATAATGCATACACAAACTTTCGAAGCAATCAAAACTAGTGATGTCAAAAATCGTCCCGTTTGGCATGGAATGACTCATTGGTAAATAACCCAGAGAATATTGCACTAGGTTAAGATTTGTTGTTATTTTCATTGTTTAATAATGAAAGATTCAATAATAAAATGTCATGAATTGGAAAAAAGAAATTATTGAAACATGCTATCTTTTTAAATATACCAAAGTCAAATGGTATTTTAAAGAAAATTATTCATATATAGACCACTGAATTGCATGAAAATATATGTCATATTTCATCAAAATCCGGAAATTGACTTGCGTTGTTCTGCACTCTTCGGTACGTAGAACAATGTCTCCCGTCTTCCTACAAACACTGCAGATAAATTCTGATTTTTTGCCTATAAATATAACATTTGGAAATTCCTCTACTGCAGCGCCACCAATCGGATCCTACTTTTTATTATTTTACTTCTTTCCTTCCAGAAACGAAAACGCCATAAGAGTATGAATAAATTTTGGGTCCATATTAAGAATTTGATCTTAACTTGACACCCCTGTCATTTCCATTTCCTACTGGACGCGAATATCCGTATGAAACGTTGACTAACAAATACACAAACAAGAATTTCATTCTCTATAAATCAATTCATGTTCCACCCTAATGTTGTGTTTTCCCATTCACTAAACGAACGGAACTAAAGTAAATAACAATCTGAAATAAATTTCAAAATGAGACCTGACAATTTGACGGTCAATGTAGGTCGGTGATAAGAAAGGGGTGTATTTTTATTCTTATTCCGATTTTGGTTAGATTCCAAAGCATTGTTGATCTTATTCCAAGGAATTTCTGCAGACGCCGTTTTGCTTTTAAATCATACGCGGTGGGAGTGATAGATGTTTTCATCAAATAGCCCAATCTATGGTCATTAGCGTAAGGCAGACAACAGATTGTCGTCACAGTGAGACGTAAGGGGACACGCTGAACATTTAGGTGACGCAGGGATTTAACAATGAAACAATTTCATAAAATTCTACAATGTTGGCCTTTAAACCAGGGGACATTGAAAATTATTTTGAAATTATATGAGATAGAAATATATTTTTGTATTTTAAACAAGTAAGAAAGTTCAGTCGGATAAACCGACTTACGAATCCGTTCACATTCAGTTCCAAAAAATATTAGTAAATTTATTTATATTCTTGTTAAAGTTAGAAGCAGTTAAATTTTGCTGTAATATGGTCCATTTGAGTGGGAGGTACCAAAAGGGCGTGGAAATAATGTCATTTCTTATCGGACTGCTGGTACTATAAAAGTACTACACTGTTCAAAACTTCATGTATTTTTATGCACTTTTTATAAGCATACAATTTTGTACAAAATGATCCCTTTGTGTGGGAGGCACCAAAATCGGTGACGACATTTTAAAGGTGATAGCGACGGATAAAGCTATACTTACAGATGATTCGGATAAGTAGTATAGAAGTTATTAGAGAATCAATATATCACTAAACTGTATCCCTTTGTAAAGGAGGTGCTAGAAAGAGTGGACCAATATGGCCCATCTGTGAACTTGGCCTGAGATAGAAAAAATATTATATCATAACAAATTTGAAGTCAATTCGTTACCCCGGCCGCTCCAGCCAAAGACAGACATTGCTCAAATGATTCAAAATGGATTTCTGCCGGACATACTTAGGGTCTTGGGTCATCACTCCTGCAATGTGTTACACTTTTGGTACATAGCAAATTATATATATACCCTCCTCACTGTTAGACGAGGGGATAAAAATGAGTTTTATAACTACAGTTTATGTACCCGCAAAAAAACTTTGAAGAGGAATGCAAATTTAGGCAAAATAAGTTTGTTTGCTAAATTGTTAGGTTAGGTTTGGAGTGGTAGCTTGTAAAAAATACTTAGACTATCCAGTCCATTGTGTTACCACAGGGACGTAAAGGATAACATAAGCTTTCCCGAGCCCCTCCCGTTGAACCAATTTGATTGCCCTAAAAAGCTCAGAAGTTGGCGGATTCCAAGATCAGCCAAGTCAGCTAACTTATCAAAGAAATAAGTGGATCCAAGTTGATGAAAATCAGTTTAGATTATGTATAGCCCTATCAATTTGTTCCTTCCGATTCCTGATCTATGTAATAATACTGCGCATTTTAAGATTGTCGTTTCAGATCTAGTTTATTACGATCAACGTCTTCAACTCCTCCTTGGAATAATCTTGATGAGCAGGTGAAACGAAGTACTTTGTTAACTGAAACGAAACAAATTATTCCATATTACTATCGCAATGCCCATTTTCGCATTGTTAGGGAGGTGTAGGCCCCGCCCTAGTGTAGAAACAAAAAGTTGTCTATTTAGTCCAAGAGATCAAAGCCTTATTCTGTAGAATTATTTATTACATTTTTATCCCCACACCTTAGAGAGTAGGGTATATATCATTTGTTACGAACCAAAAGTGTAACACATCGAAGGAGTGAACTAAGATCCTAAGTATGTTCGGCGGATATCTGCTTTGGGTCATTTTAAGTCGAATGAGCAATGTCCGCCCGTCTGTCTGTCTGCTGGCTGGCTCGAAAGGAGTAACCGATTAACTTCAAATTTGGTATGTGGTAATATTTTGTTCTATCTCCGGCTAAGTACCTCCCCCACAAAGGGCTAATATTTAGTGAAATATTGATTATTTAATAACTTCTATACTACTTATTTGAATTCTCCGAAATTAAACATATAGTATTAGTTTATTAGTCACTATTACCTCGAAAAAAAATGGGCGAAGTTGCAACGCCTCTTTTGGTACCTCCCACACAAATGGACAATTTTGAACCAAAAGTTAATAGCTTATAACATTATTACCAGTGCGTACAAAAACTTGAAATTTTGTACAGTGTAATGATTTAATAGTACCTACAATACAGTGAAAAGTGGGCGTTATTGGCATGCTCCTTTTGGTACCTCCCACACAAATAGACCATTTTGTACCAAAAGTTACCAGCTTATAACTTTAATACCAGTGCATACAAATACTTGAAATTTTGTACAATGTAATGCTTTTATAGTACCTAGAGTCCAGAGAAAAATGGGCGTTATTGGCCCGCCCCTTTTGGTACCTCACACACAAATGGACCTTTTTGTACAAAAGATAACAGCTTTTAACTTTAGTACCAGTGCATATAAATACTTGGAATTTTGTACAGTGCAATGCTATTATAGTACCTAGAGTCCAGAGAAAAGTAACCGTTATCGGAACGCCCATTTTGTACCAAAAGTAAACAGCTTATAACTTTAATACCAGTACATACTTTAAAGTTATTAAATGCAATTTATATTGATAATAATTTAAATAAAACAAGCAAAAAATAAATAAATTTACTAATATTTGTCGAGACTCAAGGTGAGGGGATTCATTAATCGGTTTACCTTACTTACTTGTTTTATTACACATTTTAATGTTTTTATTAATGGCATTTCATAATTTTGCCGGTTATAACTGATATTTCTTTTAAACGATCGCTTTAAAATTTATTAACAAAACGTGTATTTGCTTAACATAATTAAGACTTCAAACACTCGTTAATACCTCTTTTGTGGGCGTACGGAATACAATTTTTAAAGAAAATATTCATTATCTCTGAGTCAACAATTACACAGTGCACATCATTTGCCTAAGTACACTGTTTATGAAATGTGGCAGCCTTGCAAAGTATGATCAAATATATAAAAAACAATTTTAATGGAACTGTTATGTTGAATTGAGAGGTAAGTAAAGACACAGAACAAACACCGGGTCAAAATTGTTGGCGCCACCTAGATGTGAGATAAAAACCTGTGCAGTTACATTAAATTTAGAGAAAATCATTCAATTTTTGGCATAAATAAGCTTCTAAAATCGTCTAAAAAAGTTTTATAACAATAGTAATTATAGATAAAGATGGCACGATTTTGTTAAGGCCCCATGCTCCTTATAGGAACGACGGGAACACATATATAATTTTGTGTAGTGCTAAAATTATATTTAAATTATGTGAAATGGAGAAAGTTAGGTCTAACTAATAATAATAGCTAAACTAGTAAGTTCCAGAAAATCAACTGAAGCCCGGTATTTTACGTTTTACGAAAATTGAACCGAGTGTTGCAAAGAGAAAATTGTCAACATGTTCGGTCTATCAAATTTTTTGCAAAACAAGATTTCAGTGCGTTCTATCCGAATCTAGTAGCCTGCATTTTCAGAAAATTTTCTGAGGCCCGGTAATATTAATTTTATAGAAAATTGTACTAAGTGTAGCTGGCTAAACTAAGTCTGTGGCTAAACCGAAAATGTTGCAGGTTGCTCTATCCGAATATGGAAGATTCAATTTCCAGAGAATATGGACAGCAGACAGAAATCTAGCTTTGTTAAAAAATTGGTAGGTCCAACTTCTGCCTTCAACCAAAATTCATGCATTTCTCTCTATACACGCATTTTTATTACCTGTATATTTACTTTACACGTAGATGGCGCCAAATTATGCCTCGGACTGTCTGTTTGGTTTGTGTCTTTGTTAATTATATTAAATTTTTTTCACGTACGTTATTTATTAAGGGTGGTTCAACCATAATGCACGATGTTAATTGTGAGTCACACCTTAACGTCAAATTTTTTACCCAACTTTATTAGACATTTCCTTGTTTCAGTGTTTGACAAATTCAACCATGGAGAGGTACACAATTGAGCAGCGCTTTAAGATTGTTGAAGGGCTGAGGGCATCATCGGGCCGTACTTCTTCGAAAATGAGGTCGACCAAGCAGTTACCATGAATGGTGTTCGCTATCGCGAGATGTTAACGTACTTCTTGTGGCCAGAAATTGTGGATATGGACCTGGAAGATATGTGGTTCCAACAGGATGGTGCCCCTTGCCACTTGCCATACAGCCAACGAAACAATGACTCTTTTGCGCGAGAAATTCAATGTCCGTGTTATCTCACGTCGTGGCACTGTTATTCGGCCGCCACGATCATTTTATTTGAAACCTTCGGACTCCTTTCTTTGGGGTTATTTAAAAGAATAAGTGTACGTCAATAGGCCAAGAACAATTCAAGATCTAAAGGATGAGATAATTTGGCAAATTAACCTCCATCCGATGATCTATTGAAAATATGGACGCAAAGTTTTTTTTTAAAAATAATTTTATAAAATACATTGGAATTTTTTTGTAGCATAAGCTGGATAAAGCCGGGATACCATTTATATCACAGGAAATTATGACGGTAGGAGAGAGGATAGAAATGCTAAGAAAACATCACTTTCATGAAAAAAAGGAAGTTTAGTAACTGTCGATAAAACAATTAGAAAAAAATTGACTTTTTTAAAAAAAAATCGTTTTTTGCTGACACGAAAAAAACCATAAAGAACCATACCACTGAGGACCATAACCTCGACCACTGAGGACTTCATCTAAAATAAAGTCGATCACTGAGGGGTTCCTCTATACTAGACTCGACCACTGAAGTCTTCTTCTCAACAAGAGTCGACCACTGAAGTTTTCTTCCAAACTAGACTCGACCACTGCGGTCTTTATCTAACTAGAGTTTACCACTGAGGTCTTTATCTAACTAGAGTTTACCACTGAGGTCTTCATCTAAACTAGAGTCGACCACTGAGGTCTTCTTCTAAACTAGAGTCGACCACTGGGGTCTTTTTCTACACTAGAGTCGACCACTGAGGTCTTCCTCTATTTATATGCTAGAGTCGACCACTGAGTTCTTCTTCTGTACTAGAGTCAACCACGGAGGTATTCATTTATACTAGAGTAGACCACTGAAATGTTCTTCTAAACTAGAGTCGACCACTGACGTCTTCCTCTATACTAGAGTCGACCTCTGAAGTCTTCCTCTAAATTAGAGTCGACCACTAAAGTCTTCTTCTAATATAGGGTCGACCACCGACGTCTTCCTCTCTACTAGAGTCGACCACTGAAGTCTTCCTCTATACTAGAGTCGACCACTGAAGTCTTCCTCTATACTAGAGTCGACCTCTGAAGTCTTCCTCTATACTAGAGATGACAACTGAGGTTTTCTTCTTTACTAGAGTCGACAACTGAGGTTTTCTTCTAAACTAAACTCGACCACTGAGGACTTCATCTAAAATAAAGTCGACCACTGAGGTCTTCCTCTAAACTAGAGCCGACCACTGAGGTCTTCCTCTAAACTAGAGCCGACCACTGAGGTCTTCCTCTAAACCACTGAGGTTTTTTATCTAAACTAGAGTTTACCACTGAGGTCTTTATCTAAACTAGAGTCGACCACTGGGGTCTTCTTCTAAACTAGAGTCGACCACTGGGGTCTTTTTCTATACTAGAGTCGACCACTGAGGTCTTCCTCTACTTATATACTAGAGTCGACCACTGAGTTCTTCTTCTGTACTAGAGTCGACCACTGAGGTCTTCCTCTGTACTAGAGTCGACCACAGAAGTCTTCTTCTAGACTAGAGTCGACCACTGAGGTCTTCCTCTATACTAGAGTCGACCACTGAGGTCTTTATCTAAACTAGAGTCGACCACTGGGGTCTTCTTCTAAACTAGAGTCGACCACTGGGGTCTTTTTCTATACTAGAGTCGACAACTGAAGTCTTCCTCTACTTATATACTAGAGTCGACCACTGAGTTCTTCTTCTGTACTAGAGTCGACCACTGAGGTCTTCCTCTATACTAGAGTCGACCACTGAAGTCTTCTTCTAGACTAGAGTCGACCACTGAGGTCTTCCTCTATACTAGAGCCGACCACTGAGGTCTTCCTCTAAACTAGAGCCGACCACTGAGGTCTTCCTCTAAACTAGAGCCGGCCACTGAAACCTTCTTCTAAACTATACTCGACCACTGAGATTTTTATCTAAACTATACTCGACCACTGAGATTTTTATCTAAACTAGAGTTTACCACTGAGGTCTTTATCTAAACTAGAGTGGACCACTGGGGTCTTCTTCTAAACTAGAGTCGACCACTGGGGTCTTTTTCTATACTAGAGTCGACCACTGAGGTCTTCCTCTATACTAGAGTCGACCACTGAGGTCTTTATCTAAACTAGAGTCGACCACTGGGGTCTTTTTCTATACTAGAGTCGACAACTGAGGTCTTCCTCTACTTATATACTAGAGTCGACCACTGAGTTCTTCTTCTGTACTAGAGTCGACCACTGAGGTCTTCCTCTATACTAGAGTCGACCACTGAAGTCTTCTTCTAGACTAGAGTCGACCACTGAGGTCTTCCTCTATACTAGAGCCGACCACTGAGGTCTTCCTCTAAACTAGAGCCGGCCACTGAAACCTTCTTCTAAACAAGATACGACCACTGTGGTTTTCTTCTAAACTATACTCGACCACTGAGATTTTTATCTAAACTAGAGTTTACCACTGAGGTCTTTATCTAAACTAGAGTGGACCACTGGGGTCTTCTTCTAAACTAGAGTCGACCACTGGGGTCTTTTTCTATACTAGAGTCGACCACTGAGGTCTTCCTCTACTTATATACTAGAGTCGACCACTGAGTTCTTCTTCTGTACTAGAGTCGACCACTGAGGTCTTCCACTATACTAGAGTCGACCACTGAGGTCTTCCTCTATACTAGAGTCGACCATGGAGGCCTTAATCTGTACTAGATTCGACCACGGAGGCCTTAATCTGTACTATATTCGACCACGGAGGCCTTAATCTGTACTATATTCGACCACTGAGGTCTGCTTCTGTATTGGGGTCTACAACTGAGGCCTTCATCTATTGCGGTCTTCATATCTAGTAGAGGAGAGTTCTCCTTTCGAAATAGATTTCATATCTACAAGGGTATACCATTGAATTATCTGCATTTTAGACAAATACTATGATCTTCCTTTATAACGTGTGCTTTTTTTAGAGCTTTCGGATTTGATTAAAAAAACACATAAAATTTAGAGAAATGTATGAAATCTTATAATTAAATGTTTAAATGATTTCATGTAAATGTTGACCGCGGCTGCGCCTCCAATGGTTCATATTCTGGGTTCAATTTTGGCATACTCTCTCGAACATATCGGCCGGTATCTCTCGAATAAATTCTTCAATACTGACATTCAGTCCCGTTAGACATGAGCCTTAACGTAGCCCCACAAAAAATATTCTGAAGGAGTTAGCACGATCTAGGCGGTCAATTGACCGTCCCCAAACGTGAAATATAGTGTTCGCCGAACTCCAAATGCAATAAGAATAAATAAAATTCAACAATCTGCAAGCGTTGTTCGTTTGTAAGTCGATTACTGGGTTAATTATAGACAAAACTGAACATGTTTGACAGTATAACAGCTGAGCTGCCAAATACAGTGTTGCCAAAACATCATCCATTAGTCCTGGATCACACAAGGCAATTTTTTCCAAGCAAGTGTCAAAGTTTGTAGGCTACAGAGCTCTTTCCGCCTGTCTCTCTCTGCTACAAATTAAAAAAAGTGGAACAAATTTCCTCATGTGATTCGTAAACCACTGAGGTGCTTCTTTATAAATATTAAAAGAATATAGAACAGAATAGTTTTTTACTGAAATCGTTTTTTATGCCAGTCAAGAAACCCATATATATTAAATCATTTTGCAATGTCATATCAATTTCATCTATAAATCTTATCATATGTAGTGTTATCTTGAATACAGCCATGACTATTGTGGCACTTCCCGTTAACCTATTCAAGTGACGCCTAGTGTACGCGTCACACAGTACAGTGCAATAAACAATTTATATGGTTTTATTATTTGCTTAAGACGATTAATACTAAAAACATTTACTCTTAGGTAATTGGTCTTTAATTTGTTCAATTGAATTAAAATTAGCGCACTTTGCTTTAGTAAATATTTATGGTTGGTTTAATTTTAACAACACAAAAAAGAAAACAATATATAAACGACATATAAAAATCAACAACATTTGCAGTTACTATTTGGGTACCCAAAAAAGAATTATTTGTTGGTCTTTAAAAAAATTCAGATTACTTTTGTGAAATTTAAGTTTGTACAAATAAAAACGTATCGAGGGCTTATATTCAAAAATGGCTATGAACAAAAACACATTTTTTCAGAAGAGCGTAGAAACTGTTTTTTTTTTCTCAGTTTTAAGAGTAATTATTAATTATTCTTCTACAGTGTAATCTAAATATGATTACTAATTGATCCAATTAAAAAATTTTCAAAATTCCCTACTATTATTTGCGTTTTTATGGTTCATTCCCACATTTACATTTTAAATATGAGCAGTATGAAAGTTCAAATTAGCAGATAGCCATTATTGCACAAAAACATTAATAAGAGTTATTGTGAAATCGTTAACGTTTTTAATGAAATTTAGCAAATTTTTATACAATTCAACATACAACAATCCTACTAATACAGAGTTTTCCAATAAGAGTGATATGATTTCTTTGAAAAAAACACACTTATTGTTAAGAAAATTCAAAAGTTTTTTATTTAATGTAAAGTACAATCGATACAATTAAGTTCTAAATAAAACGTCATTCAAATGGCCTCCACGACTTCTTCTGCAGGAACGAATTCGATGAACCCAATTTTCGATTTTTTCCACTAAATCAAGTCGTATGTCATGAATGGCACGTTCAATATTAACTTTTAAAGCTTGAAGAGAGTCTGGTTTATTTCGAAAGACCAATGACTTCAAATAACACCATAAGAAATAGTCTAATGGTGTTAAATCACAACTTCTTGGAGGCCATTCAATATCACAATTTCTTGAAATAATCGAATCTCCAAACTTTTCTCGCAACAATTCAATTGTTTCATTTACTGTGTGGCACGTAGCCTCAATAGGTCAATGGCAAAAAGATAGCTCTTAACGAGAGCTAAAATATTGTTCATGAGTGTCAAGGTCGTAGGACGACTGGAAAATGTTTTTTTTGGATTAAAAAAAAATGGACTTAGCATAATTTTCAAATGTGAACGGAAAGTTTATTTTTGCTCTAGCTCCTTAACGGTACGTCGGATCGGGTATCAGTCAATGGCAAAAAGATAGCTGTTAACGAGGGGTAAAATATTGCTCATGGGTGTCAAGGTCGTAGGTCGACTGGAAAGTGTTTTTTTCGGATTTAAAACTATGGACTTAGCGCACGAAAAGTTGCAATTGGAGAACGATTATTTTGATAATAAAACTGAATAATTTGTAAACGTGGTTCTTGCGTATATCTCTCCAGGATGAAATTGTAAATTTGGCCCGTGTCAGTTTTTGCGCTACCAAAATATGTTTTATTATTTGTGTCCTTAGGGAAACCTTTTATACGACACAAAGTTACAACTTTGTAAATATGAAGTACTATAAACGGTAAATATATATGCGCGAAATGTAATGACTGACAGTGGTCAGTATAGCAGTGACCGGAAGGTTTATGTTTTCTTTATCAAAATTCACTTTATATTTTATATTACCACATGGATAGTGAGGGATTTTAATTGCAATATTGTCGGGTTATTTTTTCCTCGACCATTTCTAATGGTTGTAAAAGGAATAAGCTATCTATTGCGATAGTCTTTAAGGAAAGAAAATAAAAAATTACAACCCCCGGCTTTGTGCTGCTCCTTTTTAAAATATTTTTCATTTTGTTTTATTTTTTATGTTCATATCCACTTTTACATTCACAAACTAATGT
This sequence comes from Eudasyphora cyanicolor, assembly GCA_963930755.1. NCBI lineage: Eukaryota > Metazoa > Arthropoda > Insecta > Diptera > Muscidae > Eudasyphora > Eudasyphora cyanicolor. The sequence continues at coordinate 94,283,826 of OZ005736.1, read as the reverse complement.
ATAGCCAAATCAGAAATATTTAAAAAAAATTGGTTTAGAAAAAAAATTTCGTTTCCAAATTTATGTATATGTCAGAGAATAATTTGCCCTCAAAAACTCTTTTTCTAGAAAATGGCTCATATCCACTTTTGAATATAAGCCCTCGATATGTGTATATTTATTTATATACTTAATACACATGTAGTATGTATGTGTTTTTTTTAAATGACCTACAAGTATTGAAAGTTGTCAGTTTCATACAATATTCTTCAAAACATTTTCATTTTTATAAGGTTTTTTGTTTCAGTTTTATTTTCTTTAGTTTTTCACATTTCTCTGTGTAGCTAGCTAGCTGGTGGGTGAAAGTATTCCTCCTAGAGCTTTGTGTGATTTTTGCTCCGTCTGGCATTGTCAATGCCAAATTCAGATAATGCGTACTTTTTATTTTCAAATTAGCATTGAACTTGGTCGCTGCTAAATTTTGTTTCGCATCACATGCGAGTACCATTTTTAATAGTTTTGTTGTTAGTCAATCAGATGGGTCGTCCTGTGTATATCAGCTTTGAAAATTTGTAAAAGATTACAAGCAAAGATTTTTTTGCTTAAACTGAATTTATTTATTTACGAATTTTCAATTACCAAGGAAAATAATCGTTTCTTGGCGCGTAATAACTGCAACGCATGCCCCGCTTTTCGGCTTTAAACAGATGAAATAAAAATGTTAAACGACCCAATCTAGTGTCCAGCACACTTTTCATTAATGAGGTCAAAACTGAAATCAAACAAAAACAATTAAGAAATGTGGAACGAGGAATGAGGAAATAACATTGTTCTTAACTTTACGAGGGATTGTTTTCCATAACTAACATAGACTAATTTTTCACTGAGAATAGTTTTTTGGTCAATTTGAATTTTAAATGCACTTTTAAATTTGGACTCATTTTAAATAAAACAAGTAAAGAAAGCTTAAAGTCGGACAGGGCATATTTTATGATACCCTACACCACAATGTTACACGGAGGAAAATCGCCGTTTCTTAAATTGTTTGAATTGAAAAAAATATATTTGGAAACGATTTTTTTTAAATATTATGCATTTGTTAACAAATACATTTTATTTATTTAAAAGTCAAGAAATTTTGTTTGAAATACATATATTAATATAATAGAACAAAATATATTTGCGAACTGACTTTCACAAATAAAATATGTATTTGCACACAAACAAAATAATTGATTACGAAGTCTTTCAAATATATTTTATTTAAAAACTTTTTGATTTTTTTGAATATTAGTTATATTTCCCAGATTTAGTGTTGTACTTTTTAGTTAAAAATATCATAAGCAGCTTTGGTTATTATTATACGATTTAAATGTTAATCTAATTTTACAAATATATAAAAATTCTAAAGATTAGCACTTTGCACTTATGAAAAACAGAAAATTTTTCTTTAAATTAAGGCATTGATACATTTTCAAAATAAATGGGAACATATTTTTGTTTAGAACAGTGTTCAGAAAAAAAAGTACGTTATACACGCTGAAAAAAATTGCTTCTGTAATATATATTGTTCCAAACATATTCAACTTGAAGCATATATATGTTTAGGATACACTCGAAACATATAATATTTGGTACACACAAAAATTATATGTATATTTGGGAAGATGTTGTTCTAAAAATCTTTGTTTACATGCCAATATTATTGTATTGGCATGTAATTTCCAAAACAAATATTTACTTAAATTTAAGTATTCAGAAAATACCTAAACTCGGATCAAATTATTTGGAGAAATGACAACTAATGATGGCTTGGATTACTCAGAAATTCGAAATGATTGATTTAAAACAGAAGTTAATGCTTCATATGGTATCATAACTGAGAGGTACAATTCGAAACCAAAGAAAACTTAAACGGAAATTTGAAAAAGTCAGCAAAAGTATTGAAAATCTTAAATCTTAATCTTAAAATATATTTGGAAAAATTCCTAAACAATTATTTTATTTGTATTTAAACACATATTTTATTTGGGAAATTATGTTTGCAAGAATATTTTGTTGTAATATATTAATATATGTCTTCCAAATATATCTTATTAATTTTCAAATAAAATTTATTTGCTCAGAAATATGTATATATTACTAGCTGAACCCAGCAGACGTTGTCCTGCCCATTCTGTTTGGGATGTGATGTATTGGTTTGGTATTCATTGATATTTCATTCAAAAATGCATACATACATGCCGAGTTTCAGGAAAAAATCATCAAAAACGAATATTGACCATATGTCCACTAAAACCCCATCTTAGAATAATACATACAAAAGAAAAACCACACATACATTTTAAATTTCAGCCAAATAGCTATGGAAATGCGAATTTTGCTAATATCTTGACCACTCCGCAACTTATCGCTGTGAAAATAATTCTAAAACACAAATGACCCCAAACTGAATATATAGTTCAATTTTCAGCCCATTCGATTTTATGGTTTCGGAGATCATGCGTTACTAAAGCTGAGTATAGACGATTGCCAGAACGGCAAACGTTATCAACCCTGTTAAAGTGCTGCAAATATACGGGCAATGTCAGATTGTTAGGCAAAGGTGAATTGACAGTTCAGACGATTGCAAGAAAACATTACAATTTCATATATTTACAATATATTTTGTAAATATTTATATGCAGGATTGCCAATAAAAATACATTATAGACAGTGTTGCAAATAAAATGATTTTCTGGCAATGGCGCCGTTGTCACATGCATAAACATCGCACATATAACAATCAGCAAATTATCTCGCAATGACTTTTCTGCTAACGTTGCAAAACAAAAATTGTATGTATGTTCACACGGTTGTAAAATCACAAGGTTGCATTTTTCTGGCAATGTTGTCCGATCTGCAAATCGTCTGTACTTACCTTAACAAACGTACAAAGGATTTTATATATAAAGATTTAAAAAGTTTTGTTCCAAATATATTTTCTTTCGATTCAAACATATCAAAAAAGGGGATTTTGCCCCGTGTACGAACGGTTTCTTCAGAGAACACTAATATTATTTATTTTTTTAGTGTTACTGTTCGCGAACGCTAATACTAGGATAACGTACGGTTTTTAGAACACGACGCATCTGGGGCTCGGAAAACCTAGGAGTTATTATTGAGAAGCTTCTCCATCCTCAAAGTGTGACTGTTTGGTGCGGCTTATGGTCCGGCAGGGTCATTGGACCTTACCTTTTCGAAAATGAGGTTGGATCAACAGTTACGGTGAATGGATTGCGCTATCGAGAGATGATTAATGATTTTTTATGGTCGGAGTTGGATGGTATTGATCTGGACAACGTTTACTTTCAACAAGACGGCGCTACGTGCCACACAAGCAACGAAACCATTGCTCTGTTACGGGAAAAGTTTGCGGACCGTGTTATCTCTCGAAGAGGTGATCACAATTGGCCACCGAGATCTTGTGATTTAACACCTTGCGACTTCTTCCTTTGGAGCCACGTGAAAGATAAGTCTACGCCAACAGCCCAGCGTCGATTCAAGACCTCAAAGATAGAATTCGTGAGGCTATCGAGGACATATGGCAGCCACTTTGCGATTTGGATATGAAAAATTTCATGAAAAGGATATGGTCCTGTAAGCGTGGTCGTGGTGGCTATTTGGCTGATGTTGTTTTTCATTATTAACGGCATAACTTCCTCTTTATTATGAAATAATCATCCGATCATTTATCTCAAAAAATGTCATTTTTCTTTGAATACCAAAATTACACCTCTTGTTGGAAACCCCTTTACAAGAGAAGCGATTTTTTCAGCGTGTAGATTACAATACGGGAGTACTGGAAAATGTTAGGTTGTTCAGTTTTGTAATTTATTCAAAAACGGTATGGCGATGACTTATACATTTATTTAATTTAACAAATAAAGATCGTGTCATTTATCCTCATTGGATTACTTGACGTGATTTTTTCATGTTGAAATAACAGAAGTGAGGTAATAATTCTTATTCGTTTGGAAGAAACTATGCATCTTAGAGCTGGATTTTTTGACAGAATAATCACAGCTAAACCTCGCGAATGATCGGAGTAGCATCCGTGAAATAGCTATACGAGAAGCTGAGATGTCAAGTAATTAAATTTTTTAAAAAACGCGTTGCATTCCATAATTTATAATAGAGGCAAAGATGGTCTAGAGCCAGAAGAATATTCTAGTGACAAATCATTGGGTCATGTAAAGCCACTCGTCTACGCCGATAAACAAGAGACAATTGAACACCTGGAAATCAACTTTTGACGAGTAATTGGCGAAATACGGCCGCAAATACCTCGAAAAGTGTGTGAAAATTGAAGTTCCAGATTACGCCATGTCCCACGTGACCCAAATGATGGTTCCATCAGCAATAAATATTTGGTTGGTGAAAATATTGTTTGTAACAACCAAATTCTCTCTGTGTGATTAAATTCTAAAGGTTTATATTATAATTTTCCTGAAAATTGATGGTAAAAATAATATACACAAATCCATAACTAGTGACTATACTAGAGTCGACCACTGAGACCTTCCTCTATACTATAGTCGAACACTAAAGTTTTTCTCTATACTAGAATCGACCACTGAAGTCTTCCTCTATACTAGAGTCGACCACTGAGATCTTCCTCTATAATAGTGTCGACAACTGATGTCTTCCTCTGTACTAGAGTTGACCACTGAGGTCTTCCTCCATACTAGAAACGACCACTGAGGTCTTCCCCTAAACCAGAGTCGATCACTAAAATCTTCCTCTGTACTAGAGTCGACCACTGAGGACTTTCTCTAAACGAGAGTCGACCACTGGGGTCTTCATTTGTACTTGAGTCGATCACTGAGGCCTTCCTCTACACTAGAGTCAACCACTGAGGTCTTACTCTGTACTAGAGTCGACCACTAAAGTCTTCCTCTATACTAGAATCGAACACTAAGGTCTTCCTTAAACTAGAGTCGACCACTGAGATCTTCCTCTATACTGTCGACCACTGAAATCTTCCTCTATACTAGAGTCAACCACTGAGGTCTTACTCTGTAATAGAGTCGACCACTGAGGTGTTCCTCTATACTAGACTGGACCACTAAAGTCTTCCTCTATACTAGAATCGAACACTATGGTCTTCCTCTATACTAGAGTCGACCACTGAGATCTTCCTCTGTACTAGAGTAGACCACTGAGGTCTTCCTCTATACAATTGTTGACCACTGAGGTCTTTCTCTATACTAGAGTCGACCACTAAGGTCTTCCGCTATTTTAGAGTCGACCACTGAGGGCTTCATCTATACTAGAGTCGACCACTGAGGTCTTCCTCTATAGTAGAGTCGACCACTGAGGTCTTCATCTATACTAGAGTCGACCACTGAGGTCTTCCTCTATACTAGAGTCGACCACTGAGGTCTTCCTCTATACTAGAGTCGACCACTAAGGTCTTCTTCTATAACAGCGCTTTATTTGATAACCGATTTAATAGCTGGTTGTTGTTTGCTTGGTCATATATAGAATTTCGCGAGAGCAACGCTTGAATGTTGTTGACATTTCACGAATAATAATGTTGCATTTTTTCATTTATTTCAACAAATAAAGATCGTGTCATTTAATCTCATTGGAGACAATTTTACACATGGAAATCAACTTTTGACGAGTTATTGGCGAAAAACGGCCGCAAATATTGCAAAAGGTGTGTGTAAAGTGCAAAAATAAATTAACTGCGACTGTATTCCTTCAGGTCGAAATGTCAAAATCTGTCATTTACGAACGAATAGGAAAGAATTGTCACACGTGAAAAAACAGTTTTCCGCAAACATAGCTTGAACTTTTTTTGCACTTATCGATTAATTTTAATTTTATAATTGTGACAATTACAAAAATTCGGAAAAAAACTTGTATGCAAATTTCGCTTAAACCTGTGCTTTCAATTTCACGATTGTTGCTTTTATTTTTTATTTATGTAAAACATTTTGCACAACATATTCTGCATTCCACACATTATTATCCACACGAGATTATTTTTTCTGTTGTGGTAACCAATTATTCGTTGCAATAATAATCTTTGGTTTATTGATACAAATTCTGTTGTCAAGAATAAAACATTGGTTGTCACAACTAAAAATCGATCATATGGTACTATAATGAAAATTTAAATCGGTTACCACAACTAAACGAGTGTCAATGAAAAAAACAATCTTAATTCGATTGATACAACCATCGATTTAGTTGCAATCATTTTCATTTGATCGTATCCATGTTATTATTGTTGTTTCAACTAATTATTTATAAATACAACCGACAGACGGTGTAGGCAATATACTTTTTGTTGCTAGTACTATTTTTTTATTGTTACAATCGAATTCCAACCAATTATTTTCCTGGATGTTGTTTTTGGTAAATTGGACTTCCAGATTACGCCATGTTCATCCTGACCCAAATGTTGGTTCCAACAACAATAAATCTTTACTTGGTGAAAAAATTGATTGTTACCACCAAATTATTCTCCCTGTGTGATTAAATAGATTAATATCATAATTTTCCAAAATAAATTATATACAAAATACCATGGCTACTGATGCCATAGTCTATTGAGATTTTTTGCGAAAAGTGTAAATTCTGAAATCTTGGAACAGATGTTTGGTGCCCATTCTGCGGTAAATCATTTCCGTTGACAAATGTTGTATTGAAAATAAAAGAACCAAAATTTTTTATTTTTTTAATGTTTTTTCAGACAATACATACATATGTATGTACATGTTTGTTTTGTTTTTTTTTGTTTTTTTAACCAAAAATAATGAATAATAAGATATGTCATCCCGGAGCGAGTAAGTTGTCAGTTACGAACGAATAAAAATTTCAACGAGATGGTGTTCAAAGAGTGAGTTTTTCCGCGGATTTCGGACCGATTTTCCCGAATTTTTTGTAATTGTCACAATTAAAAAATTAATATCAATCGTTTAGTGCAAAAAAAGTTCAAACTATGTTCGCGGAAACCTGTTTTTCGCGTGTGACATTTCATTCCTATTCGTTCGTAACTGATAGATTTTGACAGTTCTCGGGATGACTTATCTTCATAATTTATAATTTTTGTTTTTAACAATCATTGTTTGTGTTATGGGAATAATGGATATATTTAGAAAATTCGCGAGCTCCGCACACATACGCATTCCATAGACGTACGATGAACAATAATTATTCAATTATTTCGAACATTTAAAAAATAATTTTTCATGTCAAAAAAAGTTTACGAAACAAGTCACTAAAGATTGTGGAAATTTTCCATTATTGTTGTTTTTTGTGGTTCGGAATGTTTTAGTTTGACGTCTATTGTTAAAAAAAAATTGGGAAAATAAAAGATATCAAAAAATAATAATAAAAAGAATATGCAAATTGTTGGTTTTTAAAGCAATTTTCGTCATTTAGTGGGATACGGAAAATTATATTAAAATAAAAAAAATGCAATGATAATTTTGATAATTTTTCATTTTATTAAATAAACTTATTCATATTATATATCCTAAGTTGTAAACTGGTGCATTGTGTCTTCTTTAAAACAAAATAAACTTTGCAAAAATCAGTTCAGCCGTTCGAGAGAAATTACAAATTTCGATTAACACGAAAAACTCATTTTTGCAATTTTTTCAAAAATTAAAGTTCTCACACAATTTTTTGAAAATTTTTTTTAAAAAAAAATTATAGCGAGATCTTATTTTATCTATTTGTAATTGCTTATAAACATATTAGCCAAAAATAAACTACATAGGTCGATATTAAATATTCAGACCCAGACCAATATTCAGGCCGCAGTTCTTCTTTCCTCGACTATTTCAAGTTGTTGTTTCTATATCCGCAAAACAGGACTGTAGTTGTCAAAATTATTGTTCCTTTGGAAAGATTTTTTTGGCGTTTATAAAGAAAAAATCTCTACTTCTTATTCGCGTGACGGAAATTTATTTAATTTGTGAAATGGAAAGTCGCTTCGTGTCTTCAAAAACCGCTCATAATTCTCTGTTTACACAAAAAACGAAATAATAATAAAAAAATTTTAAACATGTGCTTCCAAACCATATTTTCAATAAACATTTTTTTTTGTCGTTTTTATAAAATTGGCATTTACAATGACGTTGTTTTTTATATGAATGGGTATTGTAAATGAATTAAGTCTCATTTAAATGAATGGGCAAAAAAAGGCGCAAAAAAAGAATGGAAATCACTGCCAGTGTCGCAAGCTGCAAGAATTGGCGTTCACACGCTTAGCACAGCCTCAGGTCGTGTGGTGGTGGTTTTAGTGCACACTTGTCTGTAAGTATTTCGTTGTCCATTGAGCGGTAAAACGGATTAAGTGTAATTGTGAACAAATGCATTTTATTTTTGCCTAAAATGTTTGTAAAAAGTTCCTAAATGGTTTAACGCTATCATGTATTTTTTGAAATCATTTTTTTTGCTAATTTTGTTGGGGATCTGAAATTTTAAAAAATAAAAAAATTCTAGGAAAGTTTTAATTAATCTCTTGAACGGCTGAATAGATTTTTATAAAGTTTACTTCAGTTGAAAGAGAATATTGCGGACAAAATGGGCGTTATTTCCACACCCCTTTCGATACCACCCAAACAAAATTGCCACAAATAAATAATATGAAAAATGATTTTTTTTTAATTTCCCTTAGTTTTACATAATGGGTCATAATTTATACATTTATCCATAGATTTTTTGCAAATAAGCCTTGTTTTCTTCGTTAGGATGCTAGCTTTCAAAAAAGGAATAAATATTTGTTTGGAAATTTGTTGTATTTTTTAAGGGTTTTTTCGTGCCGGCTAAAAATGATTTTTATTATAAAAATGATTTTTATAAAAAAAAATCGACAGGTAACTTCCATGAAAATTTAAATTTTAGAAAAGAATTTTACCATAAATTTTTTTTTGTTTCATAAAATAGTATGTATACCTTAGTCTATATAGTTTTTAGCTCTCGGACACAAAAAATTGCATAGAGCTATTTGATTAAGAAACGACCGAATTATTTCCTTTTATTGTTAATTCCTAGCACAGTGCGTCCGTGGGAGCGTCAACAAAAGAATGGAAGAAGCCAAAAAACGCATTCAAAATGTACAAATCACCATTCATCAGAATAATAATGTCAGCGTCATTCGAATCTAATAAAAAATACATTTCACAAGAAATTCAAAATATACGCAAACAAAGTTATTAATAACAAATGGACTTAAGATATTTTATAAATAATATATGCCACCGATTCTGCAGAGGTGGACTAACAGCCAAGCGGGTGTGAAGAAATAGTCTGAGTGTTTGTTTCTTTTGTTGTTCAATAAAGTGTGTCGGTCAATGCGTGTGACAATCACTTATGGAGAAAGAAATGTTTATTGCATTTATTCACTCTTCTTAGGCGGATATTTTTAAATGTTATTAAGAAACGTTGACACCGTAAACGGCCGATAAACTCGATGTCACACATACAGAAATTATGACAATAGCGCCAGTTTCAAACATTCAACCTTCAGCGCTATGTTTCCTCAATATTCATTGGCATACAAAGTGATCATCACACTTTATTTACTAAATTTCGGGGGAAAAAACAAGAAACAAAAAAAATATTTTATTTAAACTCAGATTATATAATAAATTCACATGCAATTATAAAAAAAATTGAAATTCCTCAAAATCATTATTCATTAACAACAAATGCGGCATTGTTCGTGTTTTCAACTCAAAAACTACCTATAGACACAGATGTGGCCGTCCGCCCGCTCAGCAATACATAAATATGTACATATGTATATCTGTCCCAATGTTTAAGAAATATCTCTTCGCATGTGACAACCGACAGAATCATTTGTGACAACTGGAAATTGTCACTACTATTACAGCTGTCGGGGCATGTGATTGGATATATGTACACTTTTGCTCGCTGATCCGATCTGATGCCAATCATAATTGTAATGGAATTTTTCGCGTTTTCTTTTTGCTTCCATTTTTTCTCCACATCATTTATCAAGTATTTAATTGTGTTTATACATTTGCATTCAAAGTAATATTTCCATTTGTAAACAAAAAATAATTGAAAATTTCGTTAAAAAAAATCGCTGTATTCCCTTGTCACCAGTTATTGCTGGTGATAAAAAGAATTTTAGTGATTTATTATTTAATTTTTTTTAATAATGTCACAATGTGTGTTATTCGGTGTGTGTATGTGTTGAAAGTAAATGCTTTCCTATCATACGGAATGAGTTGGATGTACAGTTGAACTTCGATTAAACGTGATGCTCGGGACCGGGCTAATCACGGATAACCGAAAATCACGGTTAAAAGAGGTAAAATTTTACATGTATAAATTTTATTATTTTTATTTATTTTTGACAAAAACATGTAAATCTGCGTCTATAAACAACTTATCTTATCTCTAGGAATACATAAATTTATATAAAAAAATCTTTTATGGAAGTCTGTCTTATGTTTTTAGCTTTTGATTGTTCTTCCAGCAAATGAGTTTGTATGCGATATATTTGCATTTTATCTGGTTCTGAAATACTACTTGGACAATTAAAGTTTTCTAAAAAACGTAACAAAATACTACTAGCCTCTATTGCCTGAGCCAATGTAGGCGTTTCGTCCGCATTTCCTCCATCTGATTCCTGGGAATTTGCATCAAGCTCATCTTCTTGGCTTTGGGTAACCATGTCTATTATCATCAATTTACACTTGTGAGTTCCTGCAGCATTTGAACAAACTAGCACTGTGATTCAGACTATGAAGCCGACGCGGCGCGCCACAGCCGGCCATTTATTTCCAGCCGGCGCCGCCGCCAATTTCAGCGGCTCACATCGGCTGAAACTCAGCCGCCGAACATTATTTAGTGAGTCAAAAAGATTTATTTTATGCAACCATGAAAATTAAGGAAGTGACTACTAAGTAATACAATAGGGTCAGAAATTTTAACGAAGTTCATTTTTGCATAGAAATTTATAAAAAGTTTCTAACTTGATCTCGCTATCATTTATTTAAAGAAATCGGTAATATATCGGATTTAGAATTTAAAAATGCGTTTCTAGGTTTTTACGGATTTACAATAGCTCTTGAGAGGCCGAACCAATTTTTACAAAGTCTACGTCGTTTTAGAGAGAAAACAACAGTCACTATGTCATTCACAATAAATTCTCTTTCCCAACAAAGACTAATAAGTAGAGACTTATTGAATCGATTTTCGACATTACATCAAAACTTCCTTAACTTTTCTTACATTTTTGTGTTAATTTTAGGTTTTTTCATCTAATTGTAAATATCTGAAAGAGCCATTTTTGCCTGAGATTGACATTCGTGCGCCATCGTTTGTTGGAACTTTATCGGCTCAGCCGATTGTTGAAATTTGATCGGCTAAGTCGATCAGCCGCCGCCGCCATTCGGGATTTTTCCAAGCGCCGCCGCCGCCGAAAATTTTGGTCGGCTTCATTGCCTGCTGTGATTCTCTCCTTGGATTCCTTGTACCCTTCAATAGAATATTCATTACCACTAGCCAAAGAACTCTGAGGCAAACACCTCCAAAATAGACTGGTTTCGTCTGCATTGTAGATCTGTTCAGTTGTAAGTTGTTCGTTTTTAATGATTTCATCCAAGTCGTCCATAAACATCGTAGCAGACTCATAATCAGCACACTCCTTTTCTCCCGTAGATTTCAGTCGACGGATTCTATGAAGTTTTTTTAATTAATCCAACCAACCAAATGAATAAGTGCACTCTGAATTCATGTTTAACTTCAAATGGAACATTTTTGCCTTTTCGACAATCATTTCGCCTGAAGTTCAGAAGCAAATTTCAGTTTATGTTCATACAATATCTCGATTTCAGTTAACTTACCTGAAATTGGAGTTCCCTTAAATCTTTCTTGCCGAAACCATTCATATGTTGCGAAATCAACTTTTTTGATTTTCGAATGTTTTTAGTGTATATCTGTGTTTAAGGCCAAGCATTGAATCAGTATCGGAGCAAAATTTTAAAATCCGATCTTTGTTTTTTATTAAATCGGATACAGTTTGAATGCCAACTCCATATTTTTCAGACAACATTTTAAAAGGTACTTTACGTTTTGAGTATTCATTAATCAGCTCCATTTTTTCTTTAATTGAAAGAACCTTTCTTGCTCTTTTCGCGGATTTAGTTTTTGACGGTGGCATGATGTAAGGAAAACACGTCTTGACAGATCAAATTTCACACTGATAAATGAATACATATGAAATTTGATATGAAAATTACACTTTCATGAAAAAGGGGAATCACCGAATTTTAATATGAGAGATGTGTGAGTATTATACGAAAAAAAAACAAACAAGCAGTCATATGGGCATGTGCATCACGGATAATAGAGGTAAATCACGGTTAATAGAGGTAAAAAATCAACCACTCAGCATCACGGATAATAGAGGTAAATCACGGTTTATAGAGGTAAAAAATCAACCACTCAGCATCACGGTTAATAGAGTCACGGTTAATCGAAGTTCAACTGTATTTATTTTAACATAGAAAGAACCACCGGAACAGTACTCTGAAAATAAACAAATGCGGATTAATGGTGAACAAATTACTAAGGAAATAAATAATAAAATAAAAAACGTTTAAAAATTTTACAAAAAATTTATATATTTATACATATTTTCCAAAAAATATTGTTTGTATTTTTGCCTTTGACCCATTTTTTCGAAAGCATTCTGCAGGAAGTTTCCTTAAGGACGAATATAAATATGTTATACTTTCTATTTATCATTTTCTCTATAAAATACTACATACTACCTTTTCGCAAAAAAAAACAAAATGTAAGAAAGTTTCAGTCGGGTAAACCGACAAAGGTATAGTCGTACCCTCACTTTGTGGGTAATGTAAATATTTTAAATAAACTGCACTGTGCCGAATTGTAAGCGTTTATGGGCACTAATATATTAATGTTATGAGCTATTAAATGTTGGTCTAATTTGACCATTTTGTGTGGGAGGTACCAAAAGGAGCGTGTTGGTAACGACCATTTTTCACAGGACTATAGGTACTTCAAAAGCGTTCCACTGATTTTGTAGTATTTGCATGCATTGGTACTCTAGCTATAAGCTTTTAACTTTTTGGACAAAATGGTACCTCTGTGTGGGAGTTACCAAAAGGCACTTGGCAATAACGCCCATTTTTCACTACTAGGCGATATAAAAGCCCTGTGCAAAATTCAAGTATTTTTATGCACTGGTATTATTGATATAAGCTGTTAACTTTTTGTACAAAATGGTCCCTTTGTGTGGGAGGCACCAAAAGGGGCGGGTCCACTTCGCCTATTTTTCTCAAGTTGATATCGACAGATAAACTATTACTATAAGTTGAATTACAGAGGATTCGGATAAGTTGTATAGAAGTTATTATAGAATCAATATTTCACTAAATGTTAACCCTTTGTGAGGGAGGTACTAGAAGGAGTGCACCAATACGACCCATATTCAAACTTAGCCTGAGATAGAAAAAAATATTATCGCATACCAAATTCCGTTACTCCTTTCGTGCGCTCCAGCCAGACAGACGGACGGACATTGCTCAAATGACGGCTCAAAACTAATTTCCTCCGACCATACTTGAGGTCTTAGGTCACTCCTTTGATGTGCTACACTTTTGTTCGTAGCAAATGATATATATCCTCGTCACACTAAATTGAGGGTATAAAAATATATATTTTGAAAAAATAAAAAAATATATAGCCATAACATTTCTCTCAGTGGACACATTTGACCGACATTTTTCACATCGCGTAGCATGTAGATGTCAGAGAAATCGGTGTATATTATACAATGATATTAACAAAATACTAAGATAGGGTCGATAAAAAAAGGAAAAAATCTATTTTCAAATGCAGACGGAAAGGAAACAAAGCCTTAATATACACACAGAATACAGTTTGGTTGCCTCAACCGAATTATTTGCCAACCGAATTTTGGTAGTTCTGTCTACAATCATGCGATTCCATCAGGACAACCAATATTTTGGTTGTGGTATACTTCTGCTTCCATGTTGACAACAATCATATTTGGTTGCGCCAACTACGAAAATGGTGCCTAAAATTATCTGTTGTAGTTGCCACAACCAACTGTTTTAAAAAATTGATGGTTCTGACAATTTGTCAGTCATCTACTACCGACAATTAATTAAAAAAAGTTTTCATTAATTTTTATTTTATTTATTGAACAAAAAACAAAACAATTCATAACAAAATTAAAAATCCCATATTACAAATTCATCACCATTATGAGATGTGGAAATATTTGACACACATTTTAGTACACGAAAAAAAAACACAAATCTTTTATGCAAATATCGCTTAACCCTGTGCTTTCAATTTCATAATTGTTGCTTTTATTTTTTATTTATGTAAAACATTTTGCACACATATTCTGCATTCCACACATTATTATCCACACGAGATTATTTTTGATTACCTTTGATTATTTCGAGTAATTTTATTTTTTGTTTGTCATGTATCAGCAAAAGAACAGCAACCAATCTTTCGGTTGTATTTCCCAAAATACATTTAATTATTCTTAATTTGGGAAATGATTTGGATAACCAATAAACGATTAGTTATTAATATTTTTTCTGTTGTTGTAACCAATTATTCGTTTCAATAATAATCTTTGGTCTATTGATACAATTTCTGTTGTCAAGAATAAAACATTGGTTGTCACAACCAAATATCGATCATATGGTACTATAATGAAAGTTTAAAAGTAGTTACCACAACTAACCGAGTGTCAATGAACAAAACAATCTTAATTCGATTAATACAACCATCGATATAGTTGCAAGCATTTTCATTTGATCGTATCCCTGTTATTATTGTTGTTTCAACCATTTATTTATAAATACAACCAACAGACGGTGTAGATAATATACTTTTTGTTGCTAGTACTATTTTTTTATTGTTACAATCGAATTCCAACCAATTATTTTCCTGGGTGTAGGATAGGGTCGATAAAAAAAAAGGAAAAAATCAATTTTCAAATGCAGACGGAAAGGAAACAACGCCTTAATTTATTAAAAAATGGAAAAAACAGAACGTTATACGAACGGTTCGTTCAGAGAACACAAACGTTATGTGTTTTTTTAAGGACGGGTTAGGCAAATTTAACCGTAATTTAACATTAGCGCCGCCGTGACGTTGCCCGCTGGAGCAATTACCCAAAACTTAAAAAACGTGCTGTATCACTCAGACATACACAACAAAATTAGCAACAAATTAATTTTATTTTATATTTATTTACTGCTAATTTATCATTTTATTACTTATTTATTATTACTTATCAAAAGTTTCGCATAAATTTATTATTTTTTCATTATTTTACTAATTTAATCAAATTTCAGGAGATTCAACCGTCCGTTTACGTTTCGTTTCCGTTGGCTAATCGTTTACACTGATTTCCATATGTCTGGTTGAATCAGCTGATTCGGTAGGCTATGGGGGCGTTACGGTTACGTTTGCCAAACCCAGCCTTTAGTGCTTGTGTTCGCGAACGCTACCACTACGATAACATACGGTTCTTCAAACACTACGATAACGTACGGTTCTTCGAACCCTATCACTACGTCGCACAGTGTCGTGATTTCTCTGTACGGTTGGCCAAAAATGGAAGGAGTAGATGTAGGTCATTGAAATTTTGCATAAGTAGTTTTTATAAGGTAAATAAGGTAAAAACAAATTTTCCCACCGAATTCAAGCAAATTTAGCTCAACATACTTCTAGGGCGTTTTAAATTATTGCATGTAATCACTGAAATTGCAGCAAGCATTAAATTATCCTTAAAATATCGGTGCGGTAGTTATTGAGGAATTCAAGGTCAAAGTCGAACTCTTGGATTTTTTTATTATTTTTATACCCTCATTTTAATGATTCGAGGGTATATATCATTTGCTACGGGCCAAAAGTGTAACACATCAAAGGAGTGATCTAAGACCCTAAGTATGTTCGGCGGATATTCGTTTTGGGTCATTTTAAGTCGAATGAGAAGTGTCCGTCCGTCTGTCTGCTGGCTGGTGCGCACTATAAGTCTCGAAAGGAGTAACCGATTTACTTTAAATTTGGTATACGGTAATATTTTTCTATCTCAGGCTAAGATCGAAGATGGACCATATTGGTGCACTCCTTCTGGTACCTCCCACACAAAGGGTCAACTTATAGTGAAATATTGATTCTTTAATAACATCTATACTACTTATTATAATCTTCTGAAATTTCACACATTATTTTGTTAGTTGTTATCACCTCGAGAAAAATGGGCAAAGTTGTCACGCCCCTTTTGGTACCCCACACACAAATGGACCATTTTGCGTCAAAATTTAACTGCATATAACTTGAAATTTTGTACAGTATAATATTTTTGTAGCGCATATAGTCCGGTAAAAAATGGGCATTATTGCACAGCCTCTTTTGGTACCTCCCACACAAATGGACCGTTTTATACCAAAATTTAACGGCTTATAACTTCGATACCAGTGCATACAAATACCTGAAATTGTGTACGGTGTAATGCTGTTATAGTGCCTACAGTCCTGTGAAAAGTGGGCGTTATCACCACGCACCTTTTTGTACCTCCCACACAAAATGACCAAATCATACCAAAATTAAATAAAATACCATTGCACATAAACGCGTGTAATTCGGCACAGTGCAATGTATTTTAATTATCTACTGTTCAGTGAAAAATAAGTTTATTTGTTAAGCCCCTTCTGGTACCTCCCACACAAATTGACCGATTAATTCATATAATATTCCATGTTACATTACTCACAAAGTGGGGTATACCTTAGTCGGTTTACCCGACTGAACATTCTTACTTGTTCAATGACGTATTTTTAAACTTAAAATCTCTAATCTAAGTTGTGTTGCAATTGACTGGTTAAGAAACTGCCGAATTATTTCCTTTTTTAATTCTCCCACTGTAAGTTTGCCACTTTTCACCAAAACATTTTTTTTTCAAACTGCTGCCGGCCTCTGTACGTCGTTTCGACTAATTTTGGTATCGCTCTCATATGTTACATTAACAGCCTGTTTCTGTAACTTAAAAATTTGCATTCGTCCGCCTGTCAGACTACAAGCAGCTGATTTGGGTTTCACTAACTACCATCACAACGAAAAGTCGCACGATAATAAACTCGTACGAAAAGCATTTCAGTGTAAGTTTTGGTTTCTCTATCTCTGGGCGAACACAAATGTCAGATCTAGTCACTTTATTTTATTTGTCCACTTATAGCAACAATGACAAAAAACCTTATTAAAAGCAAAAAATAAGTAGATATCAGTATAATTATTGTAAAAATAATTAAATAATAATATAATTGTATACATATATAAGCATAAAGAAGTCAACAAAAATCGTCAGTGCACAATGAGAGAGATGTGTGAGAGAGAGAGAAAGATATGAGTCTTGGTTAAGTTCAGCTGACCCACCCAGGGTTGATTTTTTGGACATCGCTAGTGTAAAGAGTAGAGGTGTATTTGCTAAGGTCGACCATACAAAAATGTGTGCTCTTTTAAACCGGAAGTTGTGAACTTATTGATCTGGGAATTACATTATTTTCCAATTGGTAAATTGCTAATGTCATTGACGTAAGGCCAGGCAAACGAACGAACGAACCTTAAAGAAACCAAATTCCTGACGAAAGTGAGTGACTGGTTATCGTTCGCAGAGACTTTCGTTAGAAATACAGAAACAGGCCGTAAGTATACGTATTGGACGTTTACCCAAATTGAAAATATTAAGGAATGAAAACTGACACTTAGGTTGATTTTGAAAAGATGTTGTTAGTCGACTCGAAATTCTGAAAAATATGCAGTGATGACAAAAAACGCAAAAGGGCACTAAACTATTTTTCTTTCATTTGAAATAAAGTTTTATTTTACATTAAAAATTTTAATATAAAAATAAATATCAAACTTTAATCAATGTTGTTTCCCTAATTAAAATGATATTTCCAAACTTTTTGTTTTTTTTAAGGCGCTTAGATTCGTACATTTTTTCTCTGCTAAATTGCATAAAGTTTTGCTGAATAATAAGGAATATAGGAATAAATCGAATCTGTTGGTGAGTGTGAGTCAATCTTTGAAGACGATTTTTGAGTTATCGATATCTCCAAAGCCGGCTACGGGCCAAACTGTGTCTGCGTGACCGGCCTTCGGCCAGGGTTAAAAAATTTTTCTTCTGGGGTATGTTCCACAATGGACGCGGACCAAAGTGTCTGAATAAAACATGTAACTTATAAAACCATAATTTTTCGACAAAAACACTTTCGGCAATAATTTTTTATGGTAATAAAAAGCCATATGTTTTTACTTTTTGTAAGTCCAAATTTCAATAAAATTTAAAGTGCAGAAGTGAATTTTTTAAATCATAGAGACAAATGTAAGTGTATAGAAATATGTTGATAACACGGAGTAGCAAAATACAGGGTTTTCCAACAAGATGTGTTATTTTGATTCACCCGGTATTTCGGTAGCTGTCACTTTTGAAGCTTTTATTCTTTGTCATTTGACAAGTAGAAACTACGCCATAACTAAAAATGGAACGATACAAGATTCAACAACGCACTGAATTATTAAAATTCGAAAAATCGTAAATCGTTGAAAAATCATCTTGACTGATGAGGCCCATTTCCACCTCGGTGGCTACGTCAACAAGCAAAATTGTCGCATCTGGGGATCGGAAAACCCAAGAGTTATTGTTGCGGTTTATGGTCCGGCGGGATCATTGGACCTTACCTTTTCGAAAATGAGGTTGGATCAACAGTTACGGTGAATGGATTGCGCTATCAAGAGATGATTAATGATATTTTTATGGTCGGAGGTGGATGGTATTGATCTGGACAACGTTCACTTTCAACAAGACGGCACTACGTGCCACACAAGCAACGAAACCATTGCTATGTTACGGGAAAAGTTTCCGGACCGTGTTATCTCTCGAAGAGGTGATCACAATTGGTCACCGAGATCTTGTGATTTAACACCTTGCGACTTCTTCCTTTGGGGCCACGTGAAAGATAAGGTCTACGCCAACAGCCCAGCGTCGATTCAAGACCTCAAAGATAGAATTCGTGAGGCTATCGAGGACATAGGGCAGCCACTTTTCGATTTGGTTATAGAAAATTTCATGAAAAGGATATGGTCCTGTAAGCGTGGTCGTGGTCGCCATTTGGCTGATGTTGTTTTTCATTATTAACGGGATACCTTCCTCTTTATTATGAAATAAACATCCGATCATTTATCTCAAAAAATGACATTTTGCTTTCAATACCAAAATAACACCTCTTGTTGGAAAACACTTTAGTATATCTTCATTATGTTGCCAGATTTGATCTGACAAATGTACAAAAAGCGTCAAAAGCACCAACAACAAATATGAAACGCGTACATCTAGTGCTTTTTTTCGTTTGGCATTAAGTGAACAGTTTTCGCGTATTGGGGGGTCTGAAAAGCACCTGGAAATATTTGCCCGAGCTTTGTCCATAGTCAGACTTGCAATACCCCCGCAGAATTTCAGTGTTTGTTGTAAAGAGACGTAGTCGGTTACCGGTAACCCCCTTACCGACTGCGTCCCTCTCCGCAAACACTGCAATTTTGCGGGGGGAAAATTTGCAAGTGTGAATATGCACTTTGTCTGGCAACAGTCTTGTTTTAATGCAATTTTTCGTGATAAAAACAATTGTCTACTTTTAGGATGTACGAGTATATTAATTAACAGCTTTTAACATTCAAACAGCGATAAGAAATTATTACATTCAACTCTCCGTCGTACCAAATTAAATACATCAGTTATAAGTAAGTTCCAGTGCAGAGAAACGAAAAGACGCATTATCTGCCAACTCTTAAAAAAAAAACTATAAAACAGTAACAAAACGTGTAACTACATGTTTCATATTTGGAAAAAATGAGCGAAGTGGGCGGGGTCAAAGTTAGCAGGTGAGGACAGCTCTGAAAAAATATTTTTTTTGTAGCAAATGAATGCATACATTTTTTGAAAAAAAAAAAACGTTCGAATGATAGCATATAAGATGCGAGAGATCCCTTAATATGTACATGGACAGTAAAATTTTAGATAAAAATTGTCGATTAATCTTTACCGTTTTAATTTGTACTCTAATCCACTTCGTTGAAAGACAATTTTTAAAAGTACATAGTTATCAAAACTTATAGCCTGTTTCTCTATCTCGAACGAACACTTTCTTTCGCCTTCTAAGCGAATGAAAATTAATTTGGGTTACTCTAACAGCCTGTTCAGCTAATTTTACCAAATTGCAGACGTGCGATAGCTACCCAAGCAATAATTTTCTTCCTCTTATTCTCACCCAAGCGATCATGTTTTTAATTTGGTTCATTGTCACTTATCGTTCGGGTAAGAAAGCTCTTTTCTTCATCGTCTTCCTGTCAAAGACCAATATTACCTTCGTGTTGTTATTGACATTTCTTAAAGCTTTTTACACACGAAAATATCCGATCGGGGGCAACCCTATCCAACAGCTGTAAAAGTAGCACCAGCTGATTCTAGACAATGAGAAATAATCAAGCAACCGAAAACTAATACAATTGTTTGCTTGATTGATCAGATTATGTATATATAGGGGCTATATCTAAATCGGAAACGTTCTGTACACATTCCAGTAAGTCCCTGAGTTAAAAAGAAAGTTCTTGCTAAATTTCATAGTGATCTTAGCATAATTGTGACCTGTACTTGGTTGCTTGGATGCATCTACAAACCGACGGACGGACAAAACCAAAACAATTCAGAAAGAGATTCTAGGTCGATATGTATATTAAACGATTGTTTGGTCATCTAATTTAAGGTATTATGAAAAAAATCAAAAAGCAACAATGTGGTAGTAAGATTAAAAAAAAATTAAAACGAACTAAAAAACAGACATTTTTGAAATTATGCACCATACTTCTACAAAAGATACATGTTTATGCTTTTTGGTTCATTTATCCATTTTTTCATTCATTTACCCAACAACTTTCACTTTATCATTCAAAATTGCTGTAAATATAACCGACACGAATGAATTTTTCTGATTGTCTAATTTGACATTTCATTTCGTTCGTTGCTGTCTTATAAGAACCAAAATGTTGGCGATAATTGAAAGCTTCTTTGTTTACAATCAAATCAAAGTGTGCAAAAACCAAAATTTTCATTCGCTTGCCAATAGACGTGCGAAGTGACAAAAAATAAGTTACAAAAACAGGCCCTAACTGCGAAAGTCAACACACACGACAAATCGAAAGAAAACGTATGCCTTTTCACACAAATTTGGGTTTCTCTATCTCGAACGAACTGCCATCTGTACGACCGAAACATCAAAATCAGTCACTTGGTGCTTTGTGTGTGACTCAAAGAAAAAATACATTTTATTGATTGTCGAATACTTCAAAAAGTGGAAAAAAGTACTGAAAACAAATGCTAAGTATATATGAATGTATGTAAAATCTAATTAGCCAATTAAATAATCAAAAATATGTATATACATTTCATCATACAGAAGTGATAATAGCAGCAGCTCTGCATGTCGCAGATGCATAATGCAACCGCCAGTTGCGCATGTGTAGCGCTTTTCACAAGCAAAACCAGAAATGGTTGTTGTTTTGGCTGAATTCTTGTTTTGGTTGTGGCCATCGCTACGCATACTGAACAGAGTTGGAAATATTTTGTTCGATCCTACAAAAATGTATGCTTTTTTTGGCCGGATGTTGCAAAATTGTTTATCTGGCAATTATGTTATTTTCCAATTCGTAAATTGCTTACGCTATAGACGTAAGGTCAGGCGATCGAACGAACGAAACTTAAGGTAAGTACAGACGATTTGCAGATGGGACAACATTGCCAGAAAAATGGCGGAAAAATGCAACCCTGCGAATTTACAACCGTGTGAACATACAATTTTTGTTTTGCAACGTTAGCAGAAAAGTCATTGCGAGATAATTTGCTGATTGTTATATGTGCGAAGCTTATGCATGTGACAACGGCGCCACTACCAGAAAATCATTTTATTAGCAACACTGTCTATAATGTATTTTTAATGGCAATCCTGCATATAAATATTTACAAAATATATTGTAAATATATGAAATTGTAATGTTTTCTTGCAATCGTCTGAACTGTCAATTCGCCTTTGCCTAACAATCTGACATTGCCCGTATATTTGTATCACTTTAACAGGGTTGATAATGTTTGCCGATCTGGCAATCGTCTAAACTCAGCTTTAGAGAAACCAAATTCCTGACGAAAGTGAGTGACTGGTTTTCTTTCGCTTAGGTTTCGTTCGAGATAGAGAAACAGGCTATTGATGTACGATTTGATTTATACATATCTATTTATTTCTAGATTTCCCTCAGAAACATGACACATCAAAATTATTTTCATCACTTTTTATTTCGAGTATAAATATTTGCTTTTTAGCTACAATATATCAATCATTGTTTTTGCTTAAATTTCTTTCAACTATTAGTATTACAAAGTAAATGTTTTTATCTTTCATATTCCCAAATGAGCTCTCAAATATCGAGTGCCAGTTTGAGCTACGAGTAATACAATTTTATTTAAAATGGGTATCTATAAATGAGTTATGGGTATCAACAAGTGACATTGCAAATATTGATGGACTGCGTGACGTTTATGGCAACATTTTAATGGGAGATAAAGTATTTGGTATTCGTGAAAAGCGCGTCAAGAAACTGAAAAACGGAGGGGAAAATAAATATTACTTAATTTTTTACGAGTGAGAGCAGAAGAAATGTGAAGAAAGCCTTTAGTTCTGAAAAAGTGTACTTTTGGAAAACGAGAAATCGATAAAATGATCAGAAATGTTGCAACTATATTGTACACCCAAAAAATTCTTTCGACGAGAATGAAACTACAATGTTTATTTCTGGAAACAGCAATCTATCTATCTATATATCGTCGGCTTAATGCTATTTTGTTCCATACGCCATTTTGTATGAACGGAGAAAAACGCAATTTATTGTTTGAGTAAAAACGGGACTGAAGAGTTACACACTTTCTATTTCATAGGGTTCCCAACAGTGTTTGTATGATTCTCATGCATTTCTATGCCATTACATCCAAAAATTAGCAAGTTATAACAATTTTTGTACTTGGCATTTTGGTCCATATCCACTTTAATTTTACTATTTTTTCGTATTTGTATTACATGGACCACAACAAGGGTCGGTATGGATGGACACTAATTTACATATTGTGATCGAAAGAACGTAAAATGCTGAGTGAAAAATATAGGGCGATAGAAAAATTGAGACATAGAACAAAAATATCGAAATTATTTTCCCTTATTCAGAGTAAAACAAATTTACCCTACCAATATCTCGAAAACTAGGCGAGATAGGAAAAAAATGATTGCAGATTCTGAAAGAGAATGCTTGGAACCCATATTATCAACTCCTAACTCAAAAAACACAAAAATGGCGTATGGACCAAAATAGCATTAAGCCGACGATATATAAAGAAGAATGTGTGTTTGTTTATTGGTTTGTTTGTACCGTATAGACGTCTAAACGGCTGAACCGATCTTCTTGAAATTTTCACAGAATGTACATGTGTGGGCCGTGGTGAAAATAGGGTACTTGAATTTTCGATATATCAAGTGGGCGTGGCCCCGCCCACATAAGACAAATTTTAAAATTGAGATATATTGCATAATTTGTTAGCGAGAGTGCTGTAATTTTGTACATATGTATCTGGTGGCAGTCTACGTGATTGGTCCAAAAATGGGCGGGATCGGACTAATGGGCGTGGCCCCGCCCCTTTAAGCCAAATTTTGAAATCGAGATATCTTGCACAATTTGTTAGCGATAGAACTGGAATTTTGTATATATATATCTGGAGGCAGTCTACGTGATTGGTCCAAAAATGGGCGGGGTCGGACTGATGGGCGTGGCCTCGCCCCTTTAAGCCAAATTTTGAATTCGAGATATCTTGCACAATTTGTTAGCGAGAGAGCTGTAATTTTGTGCATATGTATCAGGTGGCAGTCTACGTGATTGGTTCAAAAATGGGCGGGATCGGACCAATGGGCGTGGCCCCGTCCATATAAGCAAAATTTTGAATTTGAGATATCTTGCACAATTTGTTAGCGAGAGAACTAGAATTTTGTATATATATCTGGAGGCAGTCTACGTGATTGGTCCAAAAGTGGGTGGGGTCGGAATAATGGGCGTGGCCCCGCCCCTTTAAGCTAAATTTTGAAATCGAGATATCTTGCACAAGTTGTTAGCGAGAGAGCTGTAATTTTGGGTAAATATATATGTTTGCGACTTACGTGATTGGTCCAAAAATGGGCGGATTCAGACGAATGGGCGTGGCCCCGCCCATATAAGCCCAATTTTGAAATTTATATATCTTGCACAATTTGTTAGCTAGAGTGCTGTAATGTTGTACATATGTATCTGGTGGTAGTCTTCGTGATTTGTCCAAAAATGGGCGGGATTGGAGCAATGGGTGTGGCCCCGCCCTTATAAACCAAATTTTTAAATTGACATATATTGCACAATTTTTTAGCGAGAGAACTGTAATTTTGTTTATATATATCTGTTGGTGACCTACGTGATTGGTCCAAAAATAGGCGGGGTCGGCCGCCCCTTTAAGCCAAATTTTGAAATCGAGATATCTTGCACAATTTGTTAGCGAGAGAGCTGTAATTTTGTGCATATGTATCTGGTGCCAGTCTTCGTGATTGGTCCAAAAATGGGCGGGATTGGACCAATGGGCGTGGTCTCGCCCTTATAAACCAAATTTTTAAATTGACTTATATTGTGCTGCGTGTTGTGTTGTGCATATGTATTAGGTGGTAGTCTACTTAATTGGTCCAAAAATGGGCGTGGCCCCGCCCATATAAGCCAAATTTTGAAATTGAGATATCTTACACAATTTGTTAGTGAGAGTGCTGTAATTTTGTGCCATGTATCCGGTGGTAGTCTTCGTGATTTGTCCAAATATAGGCGGGATTGGACGAATGGGCGTGGCTACGCCCATATAAACAAAGATTTTAAATTGACATCTTGCACAATTTGTTAGCGAGAGTGCTCCGCCAATACAAACCCAATTTTGAAATTGACATAACTCGCACAAATTATTAGCGAGATTACTCTAATGTTGTGCGTATATATTAGGTGGCAGCCTACGTGCTTGGTCCAAAAATGGACGGGTCGGACAAATGGGAGTGGCCCCGCCCATATAAGCCAATTAAATTTTGTGTTTGATATATCTTGAGCAATGTTATAGAGATCAATGTAATTATGTGCAAATATATTTGGTGTCAGTCTACGTAATTAGTCCAAAAATTAACGGGATCGGAAATCTGAAGTCTGGGGCAACGAAGTGGACCGGGTCCAGCTAGTGTACTATAAAATCATTACCCTTTCCAAAATTTCAAGTATTTGTATGTACTGGTATTAAAGTTATGAGCTGTTTACTTTTGGTGCAAAATGGTCCATTTGTGTGAGAGGTACCAAAAGAGGCTTGCGAATAACGCCCATTTTTCTCTACCCTTTTGTGGGAGAGGTACCAGAAGTTTGGGTCTTAGGTTACTACTTCAATGTGTTGCACTTTTGGCTCGTAGCAAATGGTACAAAGATGAAATTTTCTTTTAAAATGCAATTTCGACGAAAGATTTTATAAAACAAGTAAGAAAGTTCAGTCGGGTAAACCGGCTTATGAATCCCCTCACCTTGAGTCCCAAAAAATATTAGTAAATTTATTTATTTTTTTGTTTTAATTAAATTATTATCAATTTAAATTGCATTTAATAACTTTAAAGTATGTACGGGTATTAAAGTTGTAAGCTATTAACTTTTGGTGTAAAATGGTCCATATGTGTGGGGGGGTACCAAAAGGAGTGTGCCAATAACGGCCACATTTCTTTAGAGTCTAGGTGCTATAAAATCATTGTACTGTACGAAATCTCAAGTATTTGTATACTCTGATATTAAAGTTAAAAGCTGTTAACTTTTGGTACAAAAAGGTAAATTTGGGTGGGGGGTACCAAAAGGGGCGTGCCAATAACGCCCATTTTTCTCCGGACTCTAGGTACTATAAAAGCATTGCACAGTACAAAATTTAAAGTATTTGTATGCACTGGTATTAAAGTTATAAGCTGGTAACTTTTGGTGCAGAATGGTCTATTTGTGTGGGAGGTACCAAAAGGAGCGTGGCAAAAATGCCCATGTTTCCCTGTGTTGTAGGTACTATTAAACCATTACACTATACAAAATTTCAAGTCTTTGTATGTACTGGTAATAAAGTTATAAGCTGGTAACTTTTGGTACAAAATGGTCCATTTGTGTGGGAGGCACCAAAAGAAGCGAGGAAATAATGCCAATTTTTCACTGTATTGTAGGTAATATTAAACCATTATACTGTACAAAATTCCAGGTCTTTGTATGTACTGGTAATAAAGTTATAAGCTGGTAATTTTTGGTACAAAATGGTCCATTTGTGTGTGAGGTACCAAAAGGAGCGTGGCAATAATGCACATGTTTCACTGCATTGTAGGTACTATTAAATCATTACACTGTAAAGAATTTCAAGTCTTTGTATGTACTGGTAATAAAGTTATAAGCTATTACATTTTGGTTCAAAATTGTCCATTTGTGTGGGTGGTACCAAAAGGGGCGTGGCATCTTCGCCCATTTTTCTCGACGTAATAGTGACTAATAAACTAATACTATGTGTAGAATTTCAGAGGATTCAAATAAGTAGTATAGAAGTTCTTAAATAATAATATGTATTTCACTAAATCTTAATCGTTTGGACCAATATGGTCCATCTTCAAACTTAGCCGGAGATAGAAGAAAATATTACAACATACCAAATTTGAAGTCAATCGGTTACTCCTTTCGATAGTTATCGTCGCACCAGCCAGCAGACAGACAGACGGACGGATGGACATTGCTCATTCGACTTACAATGACCCAAAACGGATATCCGCCGAACAACTTAGGGTCTTAGGTCACTCCTTCGATGTGTTACACTTTTGCTCGTAGCAAATGATATATACCCTCCTCTCTAAGGTGAGGAGATAAATACTATTTCGATGCAATTTTCTATGAAAAATACAATTTCAACGAAATTTTGTATAAAAATACTATTTAAAAGAAATTTTCTGAAAAATAAAATTTAGACGTATTTCTCTATCTAACTCAACTATAAAAATACTATATCAATGAAATTTTCTATAAAATAGTCTATTAAAATATAATTTAGACGATTTTTTTCAATTTATAGTTTCATCTTTATTATATGTCTTTTATATAATTGTTTACAGAGTTTGAGATATTATTCTAAATATTACAACAAGTTAAATCTTTAATGTTATTGTGAATGTTGTATTTAGTATTTATGATTATTTGAAAGGATAATAGGAAAAACCTTTTTTGAGTTTTAAAATTCAAATATCGTTAGAATAACGGTATTGTATAAGGAAAAGTTTACGAAATAAACAATATTATAATATCAGTGGATAAATGGAGTGTGTATTTGAGGTAAAGTAGTTGTGGCCAAGTCTACATATACAATCTTAAATTTTTTCGTATCTCTACCTACTTCTTCTATGTAGAATATCTGTGGGGAACCTCCAGCGCAGGTTATGGATTATCTTAAGGCATTTGTTATGGATTATATAAAGGCATTTGTTCTGGCATATTACAGTTTTAAAGATAAGATTTTTATTAGAGGCCAAAAAGCTTTTAAAGCATTTGAATCTTTCTTGGCTGCTGCATCAATAAAGAAAGTTTTTTTCTAACTGCACAACAAGGTATTTTACATAATTTACAATAGGTTTTTTGTCATTTTCCAGCTTCCAATTTTGATTTGGTAATCGTTTAGGGGACTTTTTAAGCGGAATGATTATAGTTGGGGTCTTTTTTAACCCCTTTTCCATTTTCTTTGTAAGAGTTGAGATGATGCATAGTAAGATATAGAATTTGGACGAAAGTACTTCTCAAAAGCATACAATAAAGTACGAGGTCGTACGAGGTAAAAAATATCGCGAATTTTTAATTTCGGCGGGCTACGTGTATTTGATATTTTTGTAGCGTTATGTTGGTACTCATGTCCCTTACTTATGCTGACAAGATCGGCCATTTTGAATTTTTAGTTAATTTTTGACAGCTTTTGTGCTTGGATGTGTTTTAACTTGTCTTCGATTTTGATCTATTTCAGAAAATGGATCGAAGAACCTGCATCAAATTTTGTGTGAAAAACAAAATAAAGTGCGCTGACGCATTCCGAATGTTGACTGTGGCATATGTTGAAGCTACCTTGAACCAAAGCAACGTTTATCGGTGGTACAAAATGTTCTTAGAAGGCCTAGAAGATGCGAAGGACGAACAGCGTCAAGCTCGCCAAGTTCGGTCGAACGTAAACGTTTTGCTCACAGTTTTCTTTGATTGCAGGGGCGTGGTGCGTTATGAGTTTTTGCCACAGGGTAGTACGGTCAATAAAGAATATTACCAGCAAGTTATGCGCAAATTGCGCAAAGCAATCCGCCAAAAACGCCCGGATTTGTGGAAGAACAAAAACTGGCTTTTGCACCATGGTAACGCCCCTGCACACACATCGTTGCTTGTGCGCGAATATTTGGCCAAAAACAACACAGTAATGGTGCCGCAGCCACCGTATTCCCCTGACCTAGCCCCTGTGACTATTTTTTGTTCCCAAAACTGAAAAGGCCCATGAAATGACGACGCTACGCCACGATTGAGGAGATAAAGACGAAGGAGGAGCTGAACAAGATCACAAAAAATGATTATATGTAGTGCTTCGAGGATTGGAAAAAACTTTTGGCAGAAGTGTATTATATCCGAGGGGAATTACTTTGAAGGGGACAAAATAGATATTCATGAATAAATAAATACTTTTTGAAAAAGTACAAAATTCGCGATATTTTTTTAACATACCTCGTACTTATTTGTACCATAGGCATACCACATAAATATGTGCTTATATTTTCACAATTTTAAGTACTAGAATAATGCATTACCAATAAGTTGTAAAATACGTAGTAGATATATAGATGTAAAAATGGCCATTTAAAGTGATTTTTTGCATATTGTCGAGCATGATTCTCGAAACAAACAAGATCTTGACGAAATTTCGTTAAAAATATTTTCTATGAAGCACAATTTCAAAAAATCGATTAAATATTGCAGTAAATTGCAAGTTTCTAGTTTGAAGGGAAATTTGTAATGTGTTGCAAATGTCATGAGGTGTATCTATACTGAAAAATGTCATAACATTAAAGAAACGAACCAAAGACGTCCTTAGACATTAAAGTAAGTAAATTTTATACTTGAAATATAGATAATATCATTAATATTAAGTAAATTTTTATATTTTTAAGTACAACCCGAACTTATTTCAAAGATTAAGGACGCAAAATCTTTAATAGTAAGAATTTTTTCTGTGTACTCGTATATAAAACGTTATAACAAAATTTACAGACACAGCAGTCGAAGAGATTATCCATTGTCACGACCTGATTTATTATTTCAAAGTTTCTTGATAATAACAATAAAAATGACTTACAACAAAGTGTTTGATATTTTTATTTGAAAAGTTAATAGCTTTATTTTTTACTTCATTTCACGTCAAAACACAATGCTACAATTTCAGTTAAAAAAATTTTGAATCAAATCTTATGGAAAAAATGTCAATCAAAAGTAATTGAAATTTTAAAATACATACATACATTTTGATATCATTCGATTCCAAAGTACGCTATGTCGAAACAGGTAATATTTCCGGAGAGGCTACCAATGTTTTATGAACATTTTAAATTTGTATATGCATATCGATACCTCCATTATAAACTATGCTAAGTGCAAAATGGTAGTTTTTCCGGAGAGGCGATCAAAGTTTGATGAATTTTGAAATTTGTGTGGAATTTCTTTGTAATAGAAATCGAATGACCTGTACAGTTTTGTGAATAACTTTTTATTGGGTTGATAGATAAACACCAAATTTTTGATTGAATATAATTTGGAATATCTAGAAGTTAAAAATGCAATCTCCCTAAAAACATGCTATGTCGACTTAGCATATTTTAGAATGGAGGTATCGATATATATCCTTTGTAAATCGAATTACCTCTACTGTCTTGAGCATTACTTTTGATTGGGTTGACGGATAAATAAAAACCAAATTTTGACTGAATATAATTTGTGATATTCAGAATTTAAAAATGCAGTTCCCGTTAAATCATGCCAAGTCGACTTAGCATATTTTAGAATGAATGTATCGATTTAACGTTGAAAATCAGCAGTTTAATAAACCTTCCACAACTTTTTATGAATTTTTATCATAACAACTCTAATATAAATATAAAATGAATCGTCTGTGTTTCGCATAAGCATAACCAGGCCATCACGATAAAATAAATATTTATGGAAATAGATTAGACCCGCTTTTTTGATATGCGAAAAAGGAGATAACAGGTTTTTCTTTAAAAAAAAATTGGGTCTATGTGTACCTGGTTTTTCTCGAACACACAAAAACCGAAGATTTTCCTCCCTGAATAGATTTTTAATAAAAATATGATAAAATATTAATTGAAACGGGCAACCGACAATATGAAAAATTTTACCAAATTTATCGAAATTGTCTTGATGAGTTTATCGTGCGATATAAAAAGTATTGTACATATTTAATTTTTTTGCCACAAGAATATGTAAGTCACTTCAGTAAATGTTTGAAATTGAATTGATTGAATTTCAGTTCTTTTTTTTTGAATTTTCAACTTATATTTTAGAATTACAGTTGAAAATGGTGTAGAATACTTACAAATTTTAAAATAAATATTTACGACAAAAATGTGTCTACGGTTTTGTTTGTTCTAACACATTTAGCTGTATATTAAGTATAGAAAGATTATCTACTTTCAAGTGCAATGTGATACTGATTTATAGTTTGGCAGTTTCGAAGTTAGCTGATATCAAAGAATGGGGAATGGGGAATTCTAGCAAAAATTACAAAGCGTTTACAATTGCCCAGCAAAAAGTATGGAAGTTATTTCAGAGGAGTAACATTTGATATATTTTGCTAAGTAGCAGTTGGTGCATGTAGTGGACAATCAAATACTTACAAATTGTTTCGTTTTTTTTTCATGAACATTTTTAAAAAATATTGGTAAACAAATACGAGTATGTAGAAGTTATATCATTACTTTAATCAGAAGATTTGGACATTTTGAACTTTTTTGCTGCTCTTTATTTCCTCGGATATTTCAAACACTTATTTGTCTTTAACTCTTCAACATTTCATTGTTTTAAGATCTTGAACAATTGTTGTTTTATAACGCTATGCAACAAATGAACACACAGACTTGACAGTATAGGTTCGATTCTTCAAAGGGTAGTATAACCCTATACTCGGTTTGACGAAATTGGCGACCAATTTTTTTATGGGCCTCAAAAGTTTCTGAAAATCAGTAGGCCCCTCGAAAAAGGTGTCATCAGCTTTTTGTCCAACAACAAATTCAGACTTGGTGATACCGCTTAACTATATACATAGTATGCTGAACCTGCAAGCTGTTCATTACAGATAGTTCCCCCACGGCAACAAATGACCTAAGCGCCAAATGCACCAAAGAGCTTTCGTTAACGGCACTTGACGTCTCACCTATCGTGTCTGCCTAGTTGGACGACGACAAGCAGATAAGCTGAAGGTCTTGCGAAATAAATTTTGTGGAAACTGCTGAGACGAAGATGGTGAGAAATCAATAGAACACCTGCGACGTGCTCTCTCTCGCCGGCGGCAAGATATGTCGACAACATGTCTTTAAAAAAGATATATTTTTATCCCCTCACCTTAGAAAGGATGGTATATATCATTTGCTACGACCCAAAAGTGTAACACATCGAAGGAGTGATCTAAGACCATAAGTATGTTCGCCGGATATCCGTTTTGGGTCATTTAAGTCGAATGAGCAATGTCCGTCTTTCTGTCTGTCTGTCTGCTGGCTGGTGCGCACGATAACTCTCGAAAGGAGTAACGGATTGACTTCAAATTTGGTATGTGGCAATATTTTCTTCTATGTATCTCCGGCTACGTTCGAAGATGGGCCATATTGGCCCACTCCTTCTAGTACCTCCCCACAAAGGGTTAACAGTTAGTGAAATATTGATTATTTAATAACTTCTATACTACTTATTTGAATCCTCTGAAATTATACACATAGTATTAGTCACTATTACCTCGAAAAAAATGGGCAAAGTTGCCACGCCCCTTTTTTTGTATCAAAAGTTAAGAACTTTTATATTTAATACCACTGCATACAAATACTTGAAATTTCGTACAGTGCAATGCTTTTATAGTACCTAGAGTCTGCAGAAAAATTGCCGTTATTGGCACGCCCCTTTTATTACCCCCCACACAAATGGGCCATTTTACACCAAAAGTTAACAACAACGAAATTTTCTATAAAAAATACAGTTCCGACGAAATTTTTCACAAAAATAATACAATTCGACGAATTTTCAATAAAAAAAAAGTTTCGTCCAAATTTTCTATAAAAAATACAGTTTCGACGAAATTTCCTATAGAAATACAAGTTCGACGAAATTTTCTAGAAAAGTTAAATTTCATGAAATTTTCTAGGAAAATACAATTTCAACGAAATTTTCTAGAAAAATACAATTTCGACGACATTTTCTAGAAAAATACAATATAAAATAAAATTTTGACGTAATTTTCTATAGAAATACAATGTCGACGAAATTTTCTATAGAAATACAATTTCGACGAAATTTTCTATAGAAATACAATTTCGACGAAATTTTCTATAGAAATACAATTTCGACGAAATTTTCTATAGAAATACAATATCGACGAAATTTTCTATAGAAATACAATTTCGACAAAATTTTCTATAATAAAATAATAAAAAAAAAATAAAATTTTGACGAAAGTTTCGATAAAAATTAAAATTTGGACGAAATATATAATTTTCGACGAAATATAATTTGGACGAAATTTTCGATAAAAATAAAATTTTGACGAAATTTTCGATAAAAATAAAAAATCGACGAAATGTTCGATAAAAATAAAATTTCGACGAAATTTTCGATAAAAATAAAATTTTGACGAAATTTTCTATAGAAATAAGTATAGACGAAATTTTTTATAGAAATACAATTTCGACGAAATTTTTTATAGAAATACAATTTCGACGAAATTTTTTATAGAAATACAATTTCAAATTACAATTACAAATTTTGACGAAAGTTTCGATAAAAATTAAATCTTGGACAAAATTTTCGACGAAATATAATTTGGACGAAATAAGTACAATTTCGACAAAATTTTTTAGAAAACTACAATTTCGACGACATTTTTTATAGAAATACAAATTCGACGAAATTTTTTATAGAAATACAAATTCGACGAAATTTTTTATAGAAATACAATTTCGACGAAATTTTTTATAGAAATACAATTTCGACGAAGTTTTTTATAGAAATACGATTTCGACGAAATTTTCTATAGAAATACAATTTCAACAATTTTTTTTAGAAAAACATAAATTTCGACGACTTTTTTATAGAAATACAATTTCGATGAAATTTTCTATAGAAATACAAATTCGAAAAAAAATTTTTCTATAAAAATAAAATCTCGACGAAATTTTCCATAAAAATAAACTTTCGATACAAATAAAATTTTGACGAAAGTTTCGATAAAAAGTAAAATTTGGACAAAATTTTCTATATATACCAATGCATTTTTGTTTTTTGCTTAGGTTCGCTTCGCGAGCCACGAAATCAAATGTAGTTTTGACATCATCGAAGCGAACCGAAGCAAAAAACAAAAATGTATTGGTGTGAGAGTTTTAGTATGTTGGCTTAGTTCGGCAAAATACGGGTGTTGTTAGTAGTTCTTGTTAAATTCAATTTACTACTTCCATAAATATTTCAGCTAATTTAAGTTAAAGACATCCATTATTGTTATTGAATTCTGATGACGATAGAGTGGTGCCTATCGAAACTGCAATCAATTCTACCAAGCAATTAAAACTCTCTACCAATTTGTATACCCTCCACCATAGGATGTGGGGTATACTCATTTTGTCACTCCGTTTGTAACACCACTTAATATTGATCTGAGACCCCATAAAGTACATATATTCTCAATCGTATTAAAATCCTAAGACGATTTAGCCATGTCCGTCCGCCCGGTTGTCCGTCCGTCCGTCTGTTGTAATCACGCTACAATCTATAGTACTTGAGCTAGGTGAATTTGGTTTTCTCCGATGAGAAGCCATTCCAAATTGAGCAGTTTGTGAACAAACAAAATGATCGGGTTTACTTGCCAAAGAGTTCAGCTGAAAATTTACACCTTCGATTGGCCACCAGAACTCAAGCGCCGCCGATGGTAATGGTGTGGACCGCCGTAATTTGGTCGTATTCATCGACCATGGGGTCAAAATAAATGCCGAATATTATCGGGAAAATGTCCTAAAGACAGTATTGAAGCCCTGGGCAGACAAACATTTCGGCCGCAGACCATGGACATTCTAACAGGACTCAGCACCATCGCACTCAGCACGCGTCAACCAAGAATGGCTTAAAAAGGAGGTTCCTCGCTTCAGTTCTACCGCACAATGGCCACCAAGATCTCCGGATCTCAATCCGTTGGACTTTTGGGCCTGGGGCATTTTAGAGAGTAGGGTTCGCACTAAAAAATACCAAAGTATATGTAGATCATCTCAAGACGGCGCTTCGCCGGGAATGGGCCAAAATACAGCAGAGCCACTTTCGTCCAGCGTGTGATGGCTTTGTTGGCCGTTTGAAGGCCATAATTCGTGCCAAAGGTGGCCAATTCGAACAAATCTAAACTGTTTCTAAAATTTTATGTTATTTCCGATATTTTTGCTTTTGAACAATAAAATTAAAAAAATATAGCGCTTTACTTTGTTGCATTACATATCAGCCACCCTGTAATGAGTTTATTTGAATCCGAAACCATTCCCATGCGATCCATGGTGGAGGGTATATAAGATTCGGCTTGGCCGAACTTAATCAGTCTTCACTTGTTGTATTTGTTTCTATTACATATTTGCAATAGACAGAAAGTAACTGAAACATATGGTCTTAAGCCGAATAAATTCTAATGAAATAGCAAAAGCACAGACCAACAATAAATAATAACAACAACAAATTTCAATGATTTTCAGGACACTTTTTTTCAGTGTATGTTATGTCCAATACTACACAAGTATCTCGTTACATTTAATGATTGCCGTAACCAAATTCAACTAGAAATTTTCTCTGTGTGTATATTTATTGTTTCGAAATGGATAATTCATTACTGTAACAGCTGATAAAAATAGAATGAAATATATTCGAAACAAACGAATATTACGATATACATATGTACATAACAATAATTTTACAATGTTAACGGAATACGTGATGTATGTATGTAAATAAAAAATGAATACCCTCATTTTTCTTTTCAAATGTCACAGTCTTCCGCGTGCACAAATGCTTGGAAATTTGCTGGCTGAGGTTATTCGCAAATTGTCCCAGTTTCAGAACATGAGTTATTTACAAAACTGTTTCAGTTTCAGAACCGCCGTTTTGTGTGATTTGATATTGACACATGCCAAAAATCAAACGCGAAAATCGAACTCGAAGTTAATATAAAATTAGCAATGAAGAGTACTTACATATATATAAGTATAGTGACCACTGATGCGATGGCACATGTTCTTTATCTAATTCAGCAACAAAAACAACAACAACTACAACAATATCATTGCGGAAAAATCTATTAAAATCAATAACATTTAGATCGAGTCATATCTTGATGAGAAGAAGCCCCTACCAACCTACCGTCAAGAGTCATGAGAATGTAGATACGTTCGTGACTCTCACCCATCCCCTCCCCAAGACCCCATTTCGCATGTCTCTTCGGAAGGGCTGCACATCAAGTGTAGTTGTGAAATTAAATTAATTGTTCCACTTAGTACACATAGTAGAGTACACGATCGATCGATCAATGATGAATTTTCGTTTTGTTGGTTTCGCATTCCCCGACTTATTAGAAAGTTTCTAGTCAACCGTTGCAGTGAATAGACGTGTCCGTCTTAGTTCAATAATTTATTCCGCTGAAATTGTCGTACACACAAAGAAAAGCAATTTACTTATTTTTATTACTTTACTTATAAATCCCAGACACTTTTAATTCGGGCATTATCGCGTCGGAATTAACATTTAACAAATACAACTGTGGAAAACATGTCTAAGCCTTTAGAAATTAAGAACAAAGTCGAAGGACATCTTCCATTCACTAAATGGCCAAATATGAAACACATTAAACGCGATGAAGATGAACTAGGCGATTTTAATAGTAAAACTGGATTACTTTCAAATGAAAGTATTGAGAAAAATGTAAGAGAAGCAAAATTATGGAATAATACATATGGATTTTGTGTAAATTTTGAAAACAAAATTAAATACATAAAAAAAATAATAAATAATAAAGAAAACATATCGAGAAAGGACCTATCATCATATTTGAAAAGTTTACGGGAGAAGCAAAAAACTAAATAAAATTAAAAATGTTTTCGTTAGAAAAACGGAATTTTCAGGATAATACCTAAACATAATGATGCATATATAAATTCACAAAAAAAAATGATTTACAACCTGTTTCTGAAAATTGCGTGAAATAGGAGTTTTTAACTGTAAAAAAATAAATAATTTGTTGTTAGACCCTTTTGAATTTCGTTAATTTTGATATTAGGGCGCTAAAAATTTGTCAGGGTATGTATTTTGATGCAGTGTACAGAAACCCATCAAAAACTGAATTTTAATTTTTCTCGTTGTTACGCCCTTTTTCGCAAAAACAATATAATTTAAGAAGATATTCCTTCCTGCAGCTAGTAATTGCCAGTTACGAACGAATAGGAATTAGATTTCAACGAGTGAGGTTTTTCGCGGATTTTCAGACCGATTTTCCCCAATTTTTTGTAACTGTCACAATTAAAAAAATTAATATTAATCGATAAGTGCAAAACAAAAGTTGAAGCTATGTTCGCGGAAAACTGTTTCTTCGCGTGTGACAATTCATTCCCATTCGTTCGTAACTGACGGATTTTGACATTTCGACCTGAAGGAATATCTGTGTAGTAAATTATTTTTGGTTGAAGTGAAAAATAATATATAATAAGATATGTCATCCCCGAGCGAGTAAATTGTCAGGTACGAACGAATAGAAATTTCAACGAGCTGGACTTCAAAACGTCATGTTTTCCGCGGATTTCAGAGCGATTTTCCCGAATTTTTTGTAATAGTCACAATTAAAAAATTAATATTAATTAAATATAAACTGTTTTTACGCGTGTGACAGTTCATTTCTATTCGTTCGTAACTGATAGATTTTGACGTTTCGTCCGGACGGCACATCTGTCTAATTAAAGGTCTGTGGTTGAAGCGAAATTTTTGAAAAATGTTTATTTTTCTGGAATTTTGTGACAAAGAAATGGGTACCTTTTTTATCAGGACTACTTAGATTTTCCACGGCAATTTTTGAAGTCGGCCTGTGTTGGTCCAGAAAAAAAGGATACAACAAGTAAAAGCGTCAATTTCGGCCATGCCGAATCTTATATACACTCCACCATGGATAGCATTCAATTTTTATTACTCGAAAAATCTTTGGATATGGAGCTAATCATAAAACGATTCTTTTTGTTTAAATAAATTATTAAAAAAAAAACAAGTAAGAAAGTTCAGTAAGAAAATCCCCTCACCTTGAGTCCCAAAAAATATTAGTAAATTTATTTATTTTTTTGTTTTAATTAAATTATTATAAATTTAAATTGCATTTAATACCTTTTAAAGTATGTACGTACTAGTATTAAAGTTGTAAGCTGTTAACTTTTGGTGTAAAATGGTCCATATGTGTGGGGGGTAACAAAAGCGGTATGCCAATAACGGCCACTTTTCTCTAGACTCTAGGTACTATAAAAGCATTACACTGTACGAAATTTCAAGTATATATAAGCACTGGTATTAAAGTTATAAGCTGGTAACTTTTGGTACAAAATGGTCCATTTGTGTGGGAGGTAAAAAAAGGAGCGTGGTTGTAGTTATTGTAGGTACTATTAAACCATTACACTGTACAAAAATTCAAGTCATTGTCTGCTCTGGTAAAAAAGTTATAAGTTATTAACTTTTGGTTCAAATTGTCCATTTGTGTGGGAGGTACCAAAAAGGGCGTGGCAACTTCGCCAATTTTTCTAGAGGTAATAGTGACTAATAAACTAATACTATGTGTAGGATTTCAGAGGTTTGAAATAAGTATTATAGAAGTTATTAAATAATCAATATTCCACTAAATGTTAACACTTTGTGGGGGAGGTACTAGAAGAAGTGGACCAATATGGCCCATCTTCGAACTTAGCCGGAGATAGAAGAAAATATTACCACGTATCAAATTTGAAGTCAATCCGAGAGTTATCGTGCGCACCAGCCAGCAGACAGACAGACAGACGGACGGACGGACAATGCTCATTCGACTTAAAATGACCCAAAACGGATATCCCCCGAACATACTTAGGGTCTTAGGTCACTCCTTCGATGTGTTACACTTTTGGTTCGCAGCAAATGATATATACCCTCCTCTCTAAGGTGAGGGTATAAAAACACTTTCCAGTCGACCTACGACCTTGTCACCCATGAGAAATATTTTAGCTCTCGCTAAGAGCTATCTTTTTGCCATTGACCGATTGTGGCTACGTGCCACACAGCAAATGAAACAATTGCATTGTTGCGAGAAAAGTTTGGAGATTCGATTATTTCAAGAAATTGTGATATTGAATGGCCTCCAAGAAGTTGTGATTTAACACCATTAGACTATTTCTTGTGGGGTTATTTGAAGTCATTGGTCTTTCGAAATAAACCAGACTCTCTTCAAGCTTTACAAGTCAATATTGAAAGTGCCATTCGTGACCTACGACTTGATTTAGTCGAAAAAGTGCTCGAAATTTGGGTTCATCGAAATCGTTCCTGCAGAATAAGTCGTGGAGGCCATATGAATGACGTTTTATTTAGAACTTAATTGTATCGATTGTACTTCACATTATATTAAAACTTTTGAATTTACTTAACGATAAGTGTGTTTTTTTTTTCAAATAAAACATATCACTTTTATTGGAAAACCCTGTATATGCACTGTATGTATAAGCAACATTTTTTAACCGATCTAAATAAAAATGTACAAATAGAAGTCTCATTTGAGGAAAACCGGTACAGATTTAGATAGCCCCCTTATATATATTACCCCCGATTTGACATAAAAACGCTGTATTTTATATGTAAGCGCTGTTTATACCCTACACCACACTGTGGTACAGGGTATTATTTAAGTATAAAATGTCCCAAAAGTAAATTTATGTAAACAATTTATACATGAATTACAAAATTTATATTTCAGAGTTATTCAATATTACGAGAGTGGTGTAGGGTATTATATAGTCGGCCTCGCCCGACTTTAGCCTTTTGTGCATTTGTGTGGGAGGCATCCATTTTTCTCAACGTGATAGCGATTAATAAACTAATACTATGAAATTTGGTATAGATACTTCTTATAGCTGCAGGTAACTTGGGATTGAAAATGGGCGATATCGGTCCATATTTAGATATAGCTCCCACATATATAGCATCTAACTCCTACTGTTCTCATCTATTATTTTGTTTGTGTTTTTCGGTGTTATTTTCTTTAGGTTTGAGTAACTTGGTGAGGTCACATGTTATCCATGGTGGAGGGTATATAAGATTCGGCATGGCCGAACTTAACGCTTTTACTTGTTTTCTTTCAAAAAGTAGGGAACCTCGAAATGGATCACCCATTACTCGTGCTTATCTATGATTTATTTACTCAGAGTCGAGAAATGATAAACGTGTCTTCAAACACACACATACAAATAGGTAAATAATGGGTTAAATTTGTTTTTGCTCTTTTTATGTGAAAATAAATACTGTTGATTTAAAAACATTTTTACAAATTTCATGATGTAAACAAAAGTTCCGTGTGAAAATGATCAATATTAATTTAAAACAAGTAAGAAAGTTCAGTCGGGTAAACCGACTAAGGTATACCCTCACTTTGTGAGTACTGTAGTATGATATATTACAATACTTAATCTGTTTGGGAGGTACCAGAGGGGATTTAACAAATACTCCTATTTTTCGCTACGGCCAAAAAGTGCAACACATCGAAGGAGCGACCTAAGACCCCAAGTATGTTCGGCAGAAATCCGTTTTGGGTAATTTTAAGTAATTTGAGCAATGCCCGTCTGTCCGTTTGCCTGTTCGTCTGTCTGGCTGGAGCGCACGATAACTCTCGAAAGGAGTATATAATTGGCTTTAATGTTGGTATGTGCTAATATTTTTTTCTATCTCAGGCTAAGTTCGAAGATGGGCCATAATGGTACACTCCTCATAACGTAAATACCAGTGGACACAAACGCTTACAATTTCTTTGATTCGTCCAGCCATTTCAGATTCATTCAAACACAACATGCTCATAACTTCTGCAGAATCATCTAATATTTTTCATAGACTAACAAGGAATGAAAATTTTTTTTAGTCTTCTGGCATGTCCCGGCCGATATACCATATTACATTACTCACAATGTGAGGTAAACCGACTAAGGTATACACCTTAGTCGGTTTACCCGACTGAACTTTCTTACTTGTTTCAGTTTCAATTAACAAATTGGCACAGCTGATTATTGACGACACATTGGGGGTAATTACCACTGAAAAAGTAATAATGGGTTTTATATCACTATAAAGCTAACATATAGTAATAAATAATTAAAAAAAAATTATGCCACAATCTTTTTCTAATGGGCTAAATTCCAGAGGTAAGTTAGTAACTATTAGTCTCCATATTGAACGATTTTGGTTCGCTGAATCATTAGCCTCACTTTAGTATAACACGTATAGCCTCACTTTAGTATAACACATCGAAGGGGTGACATAGGATCCTCTGCAAGTTCGACGAAAATCCTTTTTAGGGTATGATTATTTCAAGTTTTTTCATCAATGTCCGTCCGTATGTGCACGATAAATCTCGAAAGGAGTAACGGATTGACTCCAAATTTGGTATGTGCTAATATTTGTGTCTATCGCAGTCTAAATTCTAAGATGGGTCTTATTGGTCAAACCCTCATACAAATTTACAGTTAAATATAACAATCAACTTCCCCAAAACTCCTATAGCAATCATGTAAATGTTTTCATTTTCTGTATTTTAGACAACTTTTGTAGTGACTATGACGTTGCCATCGTATTCGATCGCATACAAAATATGTACCATATTCCATATCACAATACTCACAAAGTGAGGGTATACCCTAGTCGGATTATTCTGCTGAAACTTTTTTACTTGTTGAATTGAATTTATCTGACAAACGAATCGCCCGAAACACTATGCAACAAAATGTTTGTGGAAGGGCTGTGCATAACATTTTCTGGTGTTCCAACTTTTATGGTAAATTAAAAAAAATCTTTAAAATTCCCATTTTCTTGAAAGGTGCCTTTTGGGCCATTTTTTTTCGAGCAAATATTCGGCATATGATTTAAAACAAAGGAAATTATGAGGACTAGATATGTGTCATTGTTAAGACACTATCACAGAAGAAGTTTAGTATCCGCCGTTAAAACATTTAGAAAACATGAAATAATGTTCAGTCGGGTAAACTTACTTACGAATCCCTTCACCTCCAGTCCCAAAAATATTCGTATTTTTATACCCTCCACCAAAGGTATATTCATTTTGTCACTCCCTTTGTAACACCTGTAAATATTGATCTGAGAGCCCATAAAGTATATATATTCTTAATCGTCGTAAAATTCTAAGACGATTTAGTCATGTCCGTCCGTCTGTTGTAATCACGCTACATTCCCTCATAATAGAGCTAGGTTGATTAAATTTGGTAGAAATACTTCATTTATAGGATGATCCAAGTAGATATACTTTTTTCAACAGCCTTTTTTTGACAGATCACGTGTGAGTCGTGTCATGCTGTCATGTTATTTTTGTTAAATATTGTTTGGCATTTCATCATGGAAAGACTGATGTTATTGTTCCGTCAGTTATGTCTTGAAGAAATTCACTATTTTTCGTAGACAAATAAGAAAGCAGCCGAACCCTTTCAAGTGCTATTTTATAGGCTTAGAGAGTAATAATATTTCTAAAAGAATTTAGAAACAGATCTAAAAAACTGCAAAAAGATAAGTGTAAAAGAGTCGATTGTATTTATTATTTATCTTTTTCTTTTTAAGAAACGCATTTCTTAATAAAATATGAAAATATGACCCACTTTCGAGTTTTGTACTGTAGTCCGGACAATTCAGTAATCCGGACAAAGATCGAAACTATATCTGTCCGGATTAGAGAGGTTATACTGTATACAAATATAGTTTAATTTTGTTGTAGTCCCCGTGTAGATGTAGCTCTCAAAAAAGCTATAACACATTTTTCCGGTGAAGAGTTTAGCTAAAGAATTTGCGGCCTAAAAATTGCAGCGTTCGTTTTTATACCCTACACCACACTGTGGTACAGGGTATTATAAGTTTGTTTCACGGCAGATGTTTGTAACACCTGAAAATAACACAGCTAGACCCACCTTAAAGTATACCGATCGACTCAGAATCACTAGCTGAGTCGATTTAACCATGTCTGTCCGTCCGTCCGTCTGTCCATGTAAAGTTGTTCGTCTACTACAGGTCGCAATTTCACTCCGATCGTTCTGAAATTTTGCAGTTTAGAGTATTTCGCAGCTGTAAAGATCCCTATTGATTGAAATCGGTTCAGATTTAGATATAGCTCCCATATATATCTTTCGTCCGATTTGGCCCTTTAGTTCTATAGAAGCTGTATTTTACATCCAATCGTTTTGAAATTTAGAATAAACAATTTATACATGAATTACAAAATTTATGTTTCAGAGTTATTCAATATTACGAGAGTGGTGTAGGGTATTATAGTCGGCCCCGCCCGACTTCAGCCTTTCCTTACTGGTTTATTAATAATTTACTTAAACAAAAAGGATCGTTTCATTATTTGCTCATATCCAAAGATTTTTCCAGTAATAAATATGAATGCAATCCATGTTGGAGGGTATATAAGATTCGCATGGCCGAACTTAACGCTTTTACTTATTTTTGTTTTGTTTTAATTAAATTATTACTATTTTAAACTAAATTAAAAACACGAAAGCGTGAACTTGTATTTAAGTTATAAACTGTTAGTTTGTGCACCAAAACCAGGGTGTCAATGACGCCCATTTTTCGCTGGACTGTAGGTCCTTTAAAAGCATTATGTAAAAAGCATAACTGAACAAAATTTCAAGAATTTGTGTGTTATAAGCTTTTAACTTTTGGGGCAAAATGGTCCATTTGTGTGGGAGATACAAAGAGGGGAGAGTCAATAATGCCCGCTTTGAATTGGACTCTAACTACTATAAAAACATTACACTGTAGGAATTT
The DNA here is from genome assembly GCA_963930755.1 of Eudasyphora cyanicolor. NCBI lineage: Eukaryota > Metazoa > Arthropoda > Insecta > Diptera > Muscidae > Eudasyphora > Eudasyphora cyanicolor. The sequence goes on along the minus strand of OZ005736.1, from coordinate 94,240,251 downwards.
CAAGTATTTGTGCACTGGTATTAAGGATAAAAGCAAAAAGGTCCCTATGTGTGCGAGGTACCAAAATGAGTTGAGACACTTCGCCAATTATTCTCAAGTATAAACTACTACTATGTGAGGAATTACAGAAGATTTTGATAAGTACACGCAGAATACAGTTTGGTTCCCTCAACCGAATTATTTGCCAACAGAAATTCAAGAATAAAACATTGGTTGTCACAACCAAAAATCAATCATATGGTACTATAATGAAAGTTTAAAATTGGTTACCACAACTAACCGCAAGCATGCCAAAACACACAGACAGACCGACACCCCGACAAACAGACAGACAGACACACGGACAGAGAGACGGAGGGACATTGCGCAAATGACTTAATATTTCCTAAAACGGATTTCCGCCGAACATATTTAGGGTCTTATGTCACAGACAGACAAACGGACGGACATTGCTCAAATGACTTTAAATGTCCCAAAAAAAAATAATTTACGCCGAACATAATTCGGGTCTTATGTCACTCCTTCGATGTCTTACACTTTTGGCTCGTAGCAAATGATAACGGGTTTTCCAATAGGGATGATATGATTTTGAAGTGACGTTTCGGGCATTTGTAATACGCCATGATCTGTCATTTGTTTTTTATTGTATTCAGTAGTGTTTACAATTTCATCATGGAGAGATATACGCAAGAACAACGTTTACAAATTATTCAGTTTTATTATCAAAATAATCGTTCTCAAATTGCAACTTTTCGTGCGCTAAGTCCATTTTTTTTTAAATAAAAAAACACTTCCCAGTCCACCTACGACCTTGACACCCATGGGCAATATTTTAGCTCTCCTTAAGAGCTATATTTTTGCCATTGACCGATTCGTGATCCGACGTACCGTTAAGGAGCTGGATCATAAATAAACATTCCGTTTACATTTGAAAATGATGCCAAGTCCATTTTTTCCGAAATCCGAAAAAACACTTTCCAGTCGACTTACGACCTTGACACCCATTAGCAATAGTTTAGCTCTCGTTAAGCCATGCCATTGACCGATTGTGGCTACGTGCCACACAGCAAATGAAACGATTGAATTGTTGCGAGAAAAGTTTGGAGATTGTGATATTGAATGGCCTCCAAGAAGTTGTGATTAAACACCATTAGACTATTTCTTGTGGGGTTATATGAAGTCATTGGTCTTTAGAAATAAACCAGACCCTGTTCAAGCTTTACAAGTCAATATTAAACGTGCCATTCATCACATACGACTTAATTTAGTGGAAAAAGTGCTCGAAAATTGGGTTCATCGAATTCGTTCCTGCAGAAGAAGTCGTGAAGGCCATTTGAATGACGTTTTATTTAGAACTTAATGGAATCGATTGTACTTCACATTAAATAAAAAACTTTTGAATTTCCCTATCATATCATATCACCCTTATTGGAAAACCCTGTATATACTTACTCTCCTCCCTGTAACGTGAGGGGATAAAAATTTATTTTTTCACAAAAAATTGTTTTTTGGCATGAAAAAGATAACATAAAAAATCGCAAAAATTCAAATTTTTGAAAGCATAGCGAAGAAAATAATGCCTATTGATTTGGGACTAAATTCTGAGAATTGGACGTGAATGGAGCCCCAAATTGCTAATACTTTTCCCTGGTGGTCTTGGTTACTGCCCGCTACTGAACAACTTTTAATATTTTTTTTATTTTTATTCTTTTTTTGTGTTTTTCACTATGAAAACACCAACCTAAAAATTCACAAAAATATAGGCACAGTTCTCGATCGGTTCTAAACAAACCCTGAACATTTCAGAGTGGAAAAATATAGGGTTATATTGATAAAAAAAAATATTAAATGTGTCGCCCGCAAACTGTATTTTTTGAACGAATGTTCATATCTTTTGAAACAAATTTCGTTTTTTTTTTCGTCTTCTACAAATTAAATATTTTATAGAGACCAGAGCCTCTGGTGGGAATCGAACCCACGACCCCCAAACTCATAGGCGAGCCCGGTACCAACTCACCTACTGAGTAGTATATTAAAAAATGGGCGTTATTGCCACGCCCCTTTTGGCACCTCCCAAATAAAATGGTCAAAATAAAAAATATGAAAAATGATTTTTTTTTATTTTTCCTTTACTTTTACAGTATGGGTCATAATTTATACATTTATCCATAGATTATTTTCAAAAAGGCACCGTTTTCTTCGATAGGATGCTAGCTTTCAAAAACTGGAACATTTTTTTGTGATTTTTTATATAGATAAACGATTTTTTTGGAAAAAAAATTGTTTTCCATTGCTTTAACGACAATTACTAAACCACTATTTTTACATGAAAATTATATTACCAACATCTGTTGCCCTCAGAATTTTCTTTACTTTAAAAGGGCATCAAGGCCCTATCGGGCTTATAAAGGGTGGTCCAACCAAAACGCACGATGTTAATTGTACTGGTACATAAAACAAAAAGTTTTCATAGAGTTATCTTAATATTTTTTGTTATGATAGAAGGATCTATGACAATTATGTGTGAAACAAAATATCGGCCAAATGCTCGCCACCACTTCGGTGGCATACCTCTATCGGATGGTCCATATTTTCAATGACTCTGAGACATAATTGAGGTTCAATGTGGTTAATGTGCCGAATTATCTTATCCTTTAGCTATTGAATTGTTCTTTGCCTATTGACGTACATCTTTTCTTTTAAATATCCCCAAAGAAAGAAGTCCAACGGTGTCAAATGTCACGTGAGATAACACGGCCATTAAATTTCTCGAGCAAAAGAGTCATTGTTTCGTTGGCTGTGTGGCAAGTGGCACCATCCTGTTGGAACCACATATCGTCCAGGTACATATCCTCAATTTCTGGCCACAAGAAGTTCGTTATCATCTCGCGATAGCGTACACCATTTCGAAGATGTACGGCCCGATGACGCCGCCAGGCCATAAACCGGATGCATCGACTTTTCAACAATCACTTCGATACCTCCATTCTAAACTATGCTAAGTGCAAAAAGTTAGTTTTTCAGGAGAGGCGATCCAAATTTGATGATTATTTTTAAATTTGTGTGAAATTCCCTTATAATGCAAATCGAATGTACTGTAACTGTTTTGTGAAAAACTTTTGATTGGTTTGACGGATAAACACAAAACTTTGACTGAATATAATTTGGAATATTTAGATATTAAAAATGCAATCTCCCTAAAACTATGCCAAGTCGACTTAGCATGTTTTAGTATGGAGGTATCGACTTGTGAATTCTCATTTGCCCAAATGTAAAATTCTGCTTGTTAACGAATCCACTGAGGTGAAAGTGTGCCTCGTCGCTGAAGATGATTTCCTCTATAGGGTCACCAATCAATTCTGTCTGTTCAACCAACCATTCGGCGTATTGACGAAGCTTGAAATGGTCAGTAGGCTTCAGCTCTTGAGTCAATTGAACCTGGTAGTTCGTGAGATGTGCAATTATTGGCGGCACTTCTGTCACACTATGCATGCACAGACGTTTTCGATTATGCTGACCAAAAAAAAAAATTACGAAGTACACGAAATGCATTTTGGTTTGAACGCCCATTTTCGTAAAAGGTTTCAACAATCTTAACGAGCTGCTCAAATGTGTACCTCTCCATGGTTGAATTTGTCAAACACTGAAACAAAGAAATGTCAAAATAAATTCCGCAAAAAAAACTTGACGTTAAGGTGTGACTCACAATTAACATCTTGCATTATGATTAGATCACCCTTTACATACATACATATGTTTCAATTGGAACCCTGAACTACCATCAATTGTGTGACATTAGAAATAATTGAAATTATCAAATTATATTTACAAAAATTTTCTCATAAACAAATAAAACAACAAATTCTCAATAAATGAATTTCTTCTTTCAGATAAAGAAACCACCGGCGGCGCCCATAGCACGGATATCGGAAACGCCCAATACCGATGATCACATCAAAAAGGAGATACCCACAAGGTGAACTTTGAAATTATCCACCCCTCCCCCCAACGCACAGATGTCTCAATTTAAACCAATAGCTAATACAATTCATAAATTTCTAACAATCCCAGTTATTTTCAGTCCATTATCCATTTGTTCAAGGGTAACATTGGTCCGGGGCTCTTTGCCATGGGCTTTGCCTTCAAGCACGGTGGTCTGGTGGTGGCACCCATCCTTACGTTTCTCATAGCGTTGATCTCGATTCATTGCCAGCATATGCTTATCAACTCTTCGGTTAAAATGAAAAATCTGAGAAATTCAGAAAAATATCCCGATTTTGCTGAGACCATTGAGCAGTGTTTCGAAACGGGGCCAACGGCTACACAGAAATTGGCCAAGACCATGAAGACACTGGTGAATCTATTCATTTGCGTAACGCAATTGGGATTCTGTTGTATATACTTTGTCTTTATCAGTACAAATATTGAACAGGTAAGAAGGGTGTCTCGAGATGGGTCTTGAAATATGTACCTACTAGATATATGTAGAATCAGATTTAATTTTATATTGTATTTCAGATTTTATTGGCCTATGACATTCACCTGGATGTCCACTATGTGATGTTAATAACCTTTCTGCCCATTTGGTTGAGTTCCATGATTACAAATCTAAAGTATCTGACTCCGGTTTCGTTTATTGCCAATATTTGTATGATTTGTGGCCTGAGTATTACCATGTATTATGGCTTGAAGGATGGACTGCCGGATGTTGCAGACCGCGAACTCTACACCAGTCCCATGGAGTTGGCTTTGTACTTTGGTACTGCCATTTTTGCTTTTGAGGGTATTGCTTTGGTTTTACCACTGAAGAATGCCATGTCAAATCCTAATAATTTCGATCGTCCTATGGGTGTACTGAACGTTGGCATGTTTTTTGTAAGTATAATGGGAATTTATTAAACCATAGTAATGAAAGATACTAGAGTTAAATATAAAAGATGATCATCTAGATGGCAATGAACAGGGCACAGTGGAAGAAATTGGAAAAATTTTTATATAAATATGAAGTTTCTTAACCACTCAACCTATTGTAATACAAACTGGCAAGATAAGAGCCTCCTTAGATAACCCTATCTCTGTACCGTCCAGTGAGTCTGGCAAAAATAGTACCAGAAGAAGAAAACTAGATGACTTTACTTTGCCCTCACTGGAAGGTACAAAGCTAGACGACTATAGAAATTATTCCGAGAAACTGCATGACGAGAGCGCAGCTTTTACCGACGGATCAAAAATGGATTTAGGCACCGGAGCAGGTGTATACATAAAGGCAACAAACTTCAGAAGATCGTTCAGACTTCCGAATGAATGCAGTGTTATTCAGGCAGAGATTCGAGCCATCCACAAGGCAGCAGAATCGATCAGATACGACATTATTGAAACAGGTGGAAATGTAATGATATATATCGATAGTCAGGCTGCACTAAAGGTAGTCGGTAGTCATCTAGTTAACTCAAGGTTTGTCTTAGATTGCAGGCAATCTCTAAGGAACCTCATGAATTATTGCAGTCTTTCATTGCGTTGGGTACCGGGACACTGTAATATAGCGGGGAACGAAAGGCCAAGCAGGCCTGGAGCAGTAGAGACGACTGTAGGACCTCAAGGGCCCTATGGCCCACGTTGCCACATATTCGGAACTATGGTTAGGACTGGATATACAGTGTCTGAGACTCATCATAGGAGACATAACTGGTCAGTGCTCAATTCGAGCAATGACCAGCTGCTGGAACAACACTACGCCAGACCACTTGCAGAACACGTCCTCTGCAAATGTCCATGTTTACATAGCCAGCGGAAAAATTGGCTTGGCGACCATTTCCATCGATAACATCATAAACTTTGATGCACCATCCTTCCTAATCTAACATAACCCTAATCTTGGGGATCTGTCCTCTACACTAGAGTGGACCACTGTGATAATCCTCTATACTATCCCGAGAACTACGCAACCCACTGATGTAAAAGATTTTTGTAGGCTTAGTAGAATACTCACTGTCCTTAAAACAATTAGAGCAAATTTGTTTTTATACCCTACACCACACTGTGGTACAGGGTATTATAAGTTTGTTTCACGGCAGATGTTTGTAACACCTTAAAGTATACCGATCGACTCAGAATCACTAGCTGAGTCGATTTAACGATGTCTGTCCGTCCGTCCGTCTGTCCATGTAAAGTTGTTCGTCGACTACAGGTCGCAATTTCACTCCGATCGTTCTGAAATTTTGCAGTTTAGAGTATTTCGCGGCTGTTAAGATAGCTATTGAATTTGGTTGAAATCGGTTCAGATTTAGATATAGCTCCCATATATATCTTTCGTCCGATTTGGCCCTTTAGTCCTATAGAAGCTGTATTTTACATCCGATCGTTTTGAAATTTATAATGGTAGAGTTTCTTGATCCATGAACCAACATTGCCGAATTGGAAGAAAATCGGTTAAGATTTAGCTATAGCTCCCATATATATGTTTCGTCCGATTTTGCTCTTTAGTCCTGTAGAAGCTGTATTTTACATCCAATCATTTTGAAATTTGAATGGCAAAGTTTCTTGATCCATGAACCAACCCTACCGAATTTGAAGAAAATCGGTTAAGATTTAGCTATAGCTCCCATACATATGTTCCGTCCGATTTGGCCCTTTAGTCCTATAAAAGCTGTATTTTACATCCAATCGTTTTGAAATTTAGAATGGTAGAGTTTCTTGATCCATGAACCAACATTGCCGAATTTGAAGAAAATCGGTTAAGATTTAGCTATAGCTCCCATATATATGTTTCGTCCGATTTTACTCTTTAGTCCTGTAGAAGCTGTATTTTACATCCAATCATTTTGAAATTTAGAATGGTAGAGTTTCTTGATCCATGAACCAACACTACCGAATTTGAAGAAAATCGGTTAAAATTTAGCTATAGCTCCCATATATATGTTTCGTCCGATTTGGCCATTTAGTCCTATAAAAGCTGTATTTTACATCCAATCGTTTTGAAATTTAGAATGGTAGAGTTTCTTGATCCATGAACCAACATTGAAGAAAATCAGTTAAGATTTAGCTATAGCTCCCATATATATGTTTCGTCCGATTTTGCTCTTTAGTCCTGAAGAAGCTGTATTTTACATCCAATCATTTTGAAATTTAGAATGGTAGAGTTTCTTGATCCATGAACCAACACTACCAAATTTGAAGAAAATCGGTTAAGATTTATCTATAGCTCCCATATATATGTTTCGTCCGATTTGGCCCTTTAGTTCTATAGAAGCTGTATTTTACATCCAATCGTTTTGAAACTTAGAATGGTAGAGTTTATTGTTCCATGAACCAACACTACCGAATTTGAAGAAAATTGGTTAAGATTTAGCTATAGCTCCCATATATATGTTTCATCCGATTTGGCTCTTTAGATCCAATCGTTTTTATACCCTACACCACACTGTGGTACAGGGTATTATTTAAGTATAAAATGTCCCAAAAGTAAATTTATGTAAACAATTTATACATGAATTACAAAATTTTTATATCAGAGTTATTCAATATTACGAGAGTGGTGTAGGGTATTATATAGTCGGTACCGCCCGACTTTAGCCTTTCCTTACTGGTTTAAGTATATGCTCGTTGATGCGGGGATACGCGTTAAAGGGAATTATGAGGACTACAAATGTCAGCAATGACACGCTCATGTGGAAACAGAAGTCTAGTAACTGTCCTTAAAACAATTAGAGCAAATTTTTTTTTTAAGTTTTTGTTGGCTTAAAAAAACATAAAAAATAGAAAAGTGTTTGCTCCAGTCCGAATAATAGAGCTAGGTTGATCAAATTTGGTAGAAATATTTGTTATAGTTGCAGGTTGTTTGGGATTGCAAATGGGCAATATCGGTCAATGTTTTGATATAGCTCCCCTATAGAGGTCGCTCCAAAATATACCACATTTTTAAAGCAATTAAGCAGAAACTTTCCAGTTTGTATTTTATTTTGAGAAGAATTCAACAAAATATATGTAGTTAAGCCATAAATACCACATTTTCTAAGCATTTTAACTGAATCTTTGCATTTTTTTTTAATTGAGACAAGAATTCATCGCAGTAAACATTTTTTAAATCAGTTCATATTTTGTCCACCTATAGATGTGGCTCCCAAAAAGCCTTATTGAAGCCAAAAACACCAAATTTTCTAAGAATTTTTACTGAAACTTTGCAGTCTCTATTCTCTTTTGGCAAGAATTGATCTCAATCAAATTTATACAAATAACATTTTACTTTTTTTGTAGTCCCCGTGTAGCTGTCAAAAAAGCTATTTTAAACCATAAATTTCACATTTTTCAGCTGAAGAGTTTGGCTAAAGAACTTGCGACCTAAAAATTACAGCGTTCGTTTTTTTAATAATTTACTTAAACAAAAAGGATCGTTTCATGATTTGCTAAATATCCAAAGATTTTTCCAGTAATAAAAATTTAATACTTATATACCCATTACCATGGAGGGTATATAAGATTCGGCAAGGCCGAACTTAACGCTTTTACTTGTTTCTATTTCTATGGGTTTTTTGTGCCATCAAAGAACGATTTTTTTTAAATCAAATTTTTTCTAACTGTTTTAACAACAGTTACTAAGCTTCCGTTTCTACGTGAAGTTTCCAGCCCTTATAATTTTCTTTAATTTAAGTGGTATCCCGGCTCTATCGAGCTTGTTCTTCAAAAAATTTGGTGCAAATACTATAGGTAACGTCAATGAAAATTAGAATTTAAAAAAAAAAAAATTAAAAAAACACGTTACCATAAAAAAATTTGATTTTGGTATTATAAAATATACTATACCAATCTATACAAAAAAAAAGTTTTACAAACAATTTTTTTAATACATAGTGTAATTCGATCAATTAAAATTCTTTGTATTACACCGTGCGACACAAATTTTTGGTGATGAAAATGTCTCCTTTAGTCCTTAATGGTATTCATATCCTAAATTTTAGCTTTCTACGTTGATTAGTTTGTTTTTTTAGAAATATTTAAATTCAAATTTTCCTCTTTCAGAAAATAATATAAGCAATTGTGTTGAATATTTATACCACATTTAGATTTCTGTATATAAGAAAATAACAAAATTACCATAAATGTAAAATTAACATAGTTCTATAAAACAAACTAATCAACGTAGAAATCTAAAATAAGGCTATGAATAGCATAACAGTAAGGACTTAATTTGCAAGGCCATTTTTTCAACTTTTTAGTTCCACTTTCAAAAAAACAATAGTATTTTGATAGCCCAAAAAGGTGCCCTTTCATTTGACATCCATATCGCCTTTCTATGACATTCAGAAAAATTAAAAAAAAAAAATTTTGAATAACTATGTATATCCTTAAAAAATTGTATGTCCTTTTAAACGCGAACTCGACCATAAATTGAAAAACTTAGTACACAGTTTTGGGTTGTTTCTATGTAGTCAACTTTCAGAATTATATAGACATCTGCATGACCATTAATTATTGTTCAATTTTTTATACTCTACACCACACTGTGGTACAGGGTATTATGACTTTGTGCATTTGTGTGTAACGCCCAAAAAGAGAAGAAATAGAACCATAGTTTATTATACGAAATTCGGCATAAGATTTGACATGTAAGCGCTGTAGAAACAGTATTTTATAACGGATCAGTGCAAAATTCGGCAGAAAGAGGTTTCTTATTACTCAAAAAAACACTGCCAAATTCGGAGAAAATCGGTTCAGATTTAGATATAGCCCCCATATATATGTTACCTCCGATTTGACATGTAAGCGCTTTACAAACTGTATTTTATATCCGATCAGTGCGAAATTCGGCAGAAAGAGGTTTCTTATTACATGAAGGATAACTGCCAAATTCGCTTCAGATTTAGATATAGCTCCCATATATATATGTATGTTACCCCCGATTTGACATGTACGCGCTGTAGAGACTGTATTTTATGTCCGATCAGTATGAAATTCGACAGAAAGAGGTATTTTTAAATAATTGAGTATTCAGGGAAAATCGGTTCAGATTTATATATAACCTCCATATATTTGGTATCAAAGCGCTATAGAAGTTGTACTTTACTTCCCATCATTAAAATTGTCCAGAAAGATGTTTCTCAATTTAGGAACGAATATTGCTTAATTTAGCGATTATCGGTTCAGAATTAGATAATATGTTCCTGTCCATTTACCAATTATTCCAAATTATTATCGCAATGACCCTTAGGGAGGTGTAGGGTATTATATAGTCGGCCCCGCCCGACTTTCTGCCTTTCCTTACTGGTTTCGCTTTGTGTTTGTTATATTAAACACAGTGGGAATAACCGAAGTTTATAACAATGTTGATGTACATCAGCCGGGGCACTCTCACGTCGTTTAAACTAAAAACTTCAAGACGATTGGTGCACTAGTTTTTATATTTCGTTTTCAGTATTGGATTCATATGCGTTACGCGCTTGCTGATTGGATATACGAGTTATGAGATTGTGTTCACTGACCATTGACCAATCCTAAAGTTTCCTCAATAGTTGGACCATTAAACCAATACGAACCAAAATCATAAAATCAAAAGATTCGTTCTCGAGTTATGAGTTTGTGATGGCCGTATCGCGTCGCTTTGAACCATCCTAAATTTTCCTCAATGGGCCCAATACGAATCCATCGTGCCCAAAATCGCGAAAAAATCTAACGATCAATTCTTGAGCTATGAGGTTTTGACGGCCGTGTCGCGTCGATTTTAACAATCCTTAGTTTTGCTCCATGGTATCCCTCCCTAGGGTCAATAGGAATCCATTTAGATGAAAATCTCGAAAATCGAACGACTCATTCTGGAGCTATGAAGTTGTCTTGGCCGCGGCACGTCCATCTTTTTCCATAGAGAACTTCCTTTGGACAATACAATTACATCAAGTTCAATATTGTAAAATGCATAAGATACGTTCTCGAGCTATGAGAATGTCACTTCTGGGTCCGATACGAATCCACCAATGCCAAAATCGTGAAAATCGAACGATTCGTTCTCGAATTATGAGGTTGTGTTGGCCGCGACACATCCGCACGTCTAATCCTAAATGTTCCTCCATAATATCGGAAGGGTACATTTTAGATGTAAAGGGTGATTAAGGGCCGATGTTGATTTTGAATAAAACACAAATTATTTAGGAAATTTTTGTCATTTCTTTTTATTGTGATAATATTGGTATGGTTCAATTATGTATTGAACAAAATATCGGCCAAATGGCCGCCGTGACCTCAGCGGCCGTGACCTCAGCAGTTGCGCAAAAGAGCCATTGTTTCGTTAGCTGTGTGGCAAGTGACACCGTCCTGTTGAAATCACATATTGTCCACATCCATATCTTCCAATTCGGGCAATAAAAAGTTCGTTATCATCTCACGATAGCGAACAACATTCACAGTAACTGCCTGACCGGCCTCATTTCGAAGAAGTATGGCCCGATGACGTCGCCAGCCGCCGATAAGCTGCACCAAACGAACTGGGCGAGCATGCAAAGGTGTTTTCACATCTCCTACAGACCCGGTTTGCTGAAATTTGCGCACAATTCTCCCGATTGTGGGCTCATTTGGTCGATTATGCTGATCAAAAAAACATCACGAAGTGCAAGCCTTAAAAGCCTTAAAAAACTTGAACGCGTTGCTCGATTGTGTATCTTTCCATGGTTCGAATTGAGTTAGTCTGAAATTGATAAATGTCAAATTAAATGCAGAAAAAACCTTGACGTTTAGGTGTGGTTCACATTCAACATCGGCCCTTACAGTTTAACCACCCTTTACATAAAATTGTTGCGTGACTGGCTGATTGACTGACTGACCATCGCCCAGACCAAACGGCTGAAGCTAGAATTATGAAATTTGGTGGAAGGGTAGCATTTGATTGGGATTTTTCGAAATTCGTACTATTACCCGCACAATGGGGCAAAAAGGGATAAATATGGTACCACCGCCAAATCTAAACGGAATGAGCTAGAATCTTGAAATTTTATGTGAGGGTGGCCCTTATGAGGTCGACACAGGAACATTTACCCGCAATGTGGGGCAAAAAAGGACAAATGTGCTACAACAGCCAAATCCAAATTGCAAGAGCTAGAATCGTGAAATTTGGTATAGTAGGACAAAAAGGATTAAATATGGTACAGTGTGACAAAAATGGTTAACTATGGTACAGTGGGTCAAAAAGGGGCAAAAAGATATTAAATATGTTTCAGGGAGATAAAGGGTTTAATATTGCACAATAGGACAAAAAAGGGTTAACCATAGTACAGCGGCGAAAATATAGTTAAAAATGGTAAAGTGAGACAAAATGAGTTAAATATGGTACAGTGGACCAAAAAGCGTTACCTCGGAAATAGTGAGGCAAAAATGTGTTAACTATGGTACAGAGGGACAAAAATGATTAACTATGGTACAATGTGACAAAAATGGCTGACTATTGTACAGTGGGTCAAAAAGGGTTAAATATGGTACAATGGGGAATAAATGGTTAAAAATGCTACAGTAGGGCAAAAATGGTTAAATATGGTACTGTAATACAAAAAGGTGCTAAATATGGGCAAAATCATGGATCTAGGGAGAAGGGGCAACATCTGGAACATAAATATGAGATAAGTCGTCCTTTTTTCCAATGTTATGATTTTAGTTAAAGTTTAATAATATGGTGCAGAGTGGCTTAAAGGTGTTAAATAGGGTTGAGTATAGCAAAAAGGGTTAAATGTCGTACAGTGAAGCAAGATGGGTTAAATATGGTACAGTGGGGTAAACAATTGTTAAATACGGTAAAGTGTGGCATAATGGTAAATGTGGTAAGTGGGGAAAAAGTGTTATATATAGTCCCAGACTTGTATACAATTTCATACTTTAGAAGAACAGTGGAATAATAAAATATTGAATTAAGTTAAGCAGTTCAGTGATTCATAACCAGAGTGCGATGATTCTATGTACACCGTCGGAAAAAAATTAAATAAGGCACGGTATGGTAAAAAGTTAAACGTGTCACAGATAGGGGACATAAAGGGTAAAATACGGCCTAAGGTTGCGAATATGACTCTTGGAATATAAACTATGATTTCTCTAAATGCACACTTTTCGTGGCACTGTTGGGGACAAAAACGATTAAATGTTGTACAGTGGTGCTGAAAAGGTAAATTATGACACATTGGGTTGAGTGAATGGAGCGAAAATGATTAAATATGATCCCATTGGCAATTGTAAGTCTTGCAACTTAAACTAGGCATTCATTTTACCTTTTTTAATTACAACTTTTAAAGACACGGTGGGGCAAACATTGTTTTATATTGTATCAGGGTGTGAATGTAGCTATTGGAACATAAACTGGGGGAAAGGGTAAAATATGGTCAAAAAAATTGTTTTTGACGTTTAGAGGCACAGAAGGGAAAAGGAATAAATATTGTACCTTGATGCCAGGAACATAAACAAGATAATTTTTCCCCATATGGAATAGTCTTTTGTTAATTAAAGAGGTATAACAATTCTACAGTACTCTAAAAAGAAAATAAATAAATAATGGGGCGAAGTGCAACGGGTTAAAGGTATTAAGAACATACAACAGTTTTTACTTGTTTTTTTTTAAGCTAAACCTTTATTTTTTCACAGCTAAACCTCGCAGAATGATCGGGGTAGCATCCGTGAAATAGCTATGCGATGAGCTGAGCTGTTAAGTTATTCTATTGGCTTCACCGTTTTTAAAAAACATTCCATAATACATAATAGAGGCAAAGATGGTCTAGAGCCAGGAGAATATCCTAGTGACAAATTAATAATGTTTTTTTTTTTAATTTAAAAATTAATTACATTATTATTCATAATTTCAGGTCACCCTAATGTTCATGACAGCCGGTATGGTGGGCTACATTAAATGGGGCGACGATGTCGCTGGAAGTTTGACACTCAATCTAGGAGATACTATGTAAGTTTGTGAAATGAGTGTATATTATAATTCCCATTGGTTATAATTGTATATATATATAATTAAATTCCCATCCACTCTCTCTCTCGTCTTAAATAGTGGTGCACAAATTGTTAAAGCCATGGTCTCAATGGGTGTGCTCTTCGGTTATCCTCTGCAATTCCACATAGCCATACAGATAATGTTACCAACTGTGATAGAGACATTCAAATGTTACAATCATACACTGGCGGCCAATTTGACATTTAGAACCTTTATGGTCGCTGTGACCTGTAAGTTGAACTTAGAAATCAAATTCTAAGATATACATAAATATACAATTGTCTTTTTTTCTTCTATTTGCAGTGGGTATTGCTGAACTGGTACCCAATTTGGGTCTTTTCATTTCCCTCATCGGCTCTTTGTGTTCCACCGCTTTGGCTCTGGTGTTTCCGCCGATTATTGAACTAATTGTTGAACGTGATATTGTGAATGTGTGTCGCAGATATGGCATGTATTTGAAAAATATTGTTATCCTGGTCTTAGCCATGGCTGGTTTCATAGCCGGCACCTATGAAAGTCTATCGGAAATTATTAAAGAATTCAGCTCTAAAGTACAGACCAATTGATTGATGGTGGCCCCATTCGAAATTATACAGCTTAATTTAAACATAATTATTATAATTTTTTTCATTAGTTCATAAGCTTAAACAAATTAGTTGTAAAACATTAAAATTACCTCAAATAATTAGTTATACATTTATGCATATATATATATATATTTGTACGTCACACTACATACATATCATACATATTTAGATAAACACATTAAAAAACATTTAAAAAATTATGAAACAAATAACCGTCGTTTCATCGGCTGTTAATTTAATAAAAATCAATTACTAAATTGAAAAAAAATTCTGTACTTGTGATTTTCTTTCATTACACTGTGCTAATCTAAAAATTCCACGGAAAGGTGACCATATGGATAACCTTACAAGAGTGGTCTCAAAATTAGCCAACCTAGCCAAATTAGCCCAAAAATGTTTATGGTAAATTTTTATTTAAATTTTTTTTTTTCAAAATTCCAACTTTTCTGGAAAGTGCATTTAGTATTTGGACCATAATCAAGTACATAAAAGCCTGATTTAGCCGTGTTATGCGTTAAATTAAAGGGAATTATGAGGGCTACATATGCTGCAAATATCACTTTCATGTAGAATATTTTAAAAAAAAACACTCCTGGTACAAAAAAAAACCATAAAAATAGAAAAAAGTAAAAATTAATTACATTATTATTCATAATTTCAGTCACCCTAATGTTCATTAAATGGGGCGGCGATGTAGCTGGAAGTTTGACACTCAATCTAGGAGATACAATGTATGTTTGTGAAATGAGTATACAGGGTGACTGATATGTATTGCAGCCAACTTCAGGTTGCTATCATTTCTAAACCGCTAGTCTGATAGCTGACAGATTTATTTCAGTGACAGCGTGATAGTGTGCTTGCTTTATATTTGGGTGGAAAAACACAAGTGGAGGGCTCGTTAGAGCCTTCCAACATTTAAAAGTGAATAAATCTTTTGTTTCTCGTTACCGTGATACTGGCAGTGTTGCATCGCGTCCAAAAAGTGGACGAAAAAAAACGGTAACAGAAATGATCCGAAAAGTGAAGGCCAGATTTGATCGAAATCCACGCCGCAGTGGTAGAAAAATTGCTCGTGAGCTGAACATATCGCGAGAACGGATACAACACGGAACGGATACAAAGCCATTGAAGTTCCAAAAAGTTCAAGAGCTCACCGATGCACAAAAAATGTTAGACTGGAAAGAGCCAAGGAGTTGCTTCGCTTGCACGAAAGTGGCCAGTTACCGAATTTGGTTTTCTCCGATGAGAAGCAATTCCAAATTGAGCAGTTTGTGAACAAACAAAAAGATCGGGTTTACTTGCCAAAGTGGTCAGCTGAAAATTTACACCTTCGGTTGGCCACCAGAACTCAAGCGCCGCCGATGGTAATGGTGTGGGCCGCCGTAACGGCCGATGGTCGCTCCCCGCTCGTATTCATCGACCATGGGGTCAAAATAAATGCCGAATATTATCGGGAAAATGTCCTAAAGACAGTATTGAAGCCATGGGCAGACAAACATTTCGGCCGCTGACCATGGACATTCCAACAGGACTCAGCACCATCGCACTCAGCACGCGTCAACCAAGAATGGCTTAAAAAGGAGGTTCCTCGCTTCATTTCTACCGCACAATGGCCACCAAGATCTCCGGATCTCAATCCGTTGGACTTTTGCGCCTGAAGCATTTTAGAGAGTAAGGTTCGCACTAAAAAATAGTAAAAGTATCGATCATCTCAAGACGGCGCTTCGCCGGGAATGGGCCAAAATACCGCAGAGCCACTTTCGTGCACCGTGTGATGGCTTTGTCGGCCGTTTGAAGGCCATAATGTGTGCCTAAGGTGGCCAATTCGAACAAATCTAAACTGTTTCTAAAATTTTATGTTATTTCCGACATTTTTTGCTTTTGAACAATAAAATTAAAAAAAAAAAAATAAAAAATATAGCGCTTTACTTTGTTGCATTACATATCAGCCACCCTGTATATTATAATTCCCATTGGTTATATATGTATATACATGTTATTAAAGTCGAAACAATTATTTTATGACATTTTTAAAATGCCAGCATGCTAACTAAGAAAACACTGTATATTTGAAAAAAATCTATGGATAGATGTAAAAGTTATGAGCCATTTTGTAAATGTTAGGGAAATTCAAAAAAATCTTGTTTTATATTTTTCGTTTTTAAATGATGTTTTTTCTTATATTGAATTCGCCATATGTGAGGGAGTCATATAAGAGACATTGCATTTGCATTTTATTTTATGAGGATTGATGTCAGACATTATAAAATTATAGAGAGGACGAGGTTTTATGGACGTTCGTATCCCTCCATAAAACATTATATGCAATGTGAGAGCTATATTGGATGAGATCCGCTCAGGTAGAGGGTCATTCAACAATATTTGTGGTTTTTATTTTTTATACCTCACGAGTTACAGAAAATCGGTACTAGACACGAATTTTCTCAGTATCTTCCAGTCATATTCTCTGAGATGAGTCAAGTCTGGTAATATGTCGGACCCGAAATGTTGGGATCTTGCATGTGTGAAAGCCGGGCAGTGACACAGAAAATGTTCCATCGTTTCGATGTTTTCTCTGCATGCTCTGCATTCGTCGTTTCCTGCTAGTCCTATGCGATGAAGATGTGCTTGTAAGCTTGAGTGTCCCGTTAGAACACTCATCATCTTACTAATATCGATCTTGTTTAGTTTCAGAAGACTTCTTGTTTTCTTTTCATTTGGGTCACCCCACAGTATCTTTGCAGTTGCTCCTACTGTTGCGCTATTCCACACAGTTTTGTGAGCCATCACAGCCCAGTGCTTCAACTCATTTTTCGTGGCTTCGAAAGGTTTCCAATTTTCCATGATTATTACTCGAAGTTCTCTGCCCGTTGAAGCCAAGCTGTTTGCCCGTTCATTTCCAATCACTCCGTTGTGTCCTGGTACTCAGCAAATACGCAATTGACCATGGGCTGAGTAATCATTTATCGTTCTTTTACAGTCCAACACAGTTCTGGATTTGACCCTTTCCGATATTATTGCTTTAATCGTCATTTAGCTATCTGTGAAGATGTTGGCATATTTAGGCTTGGTCGTGTTACTGAGCCAGTTCACACACTCCGTGATTGCTCGAACTTCTGCTTGAAATACCGTGTTATGGTCAGGGAGGCGGAAGTGAGGTTCGACTTCTGGTTCATCAATAAAAAGTCCCAGACGCGTCCTTCCTCCTCGCTGAGACCCATCCGTGTAGCAGCTGGTTCCCACTGGCACATGGGCCAAAGTTCCATTTTCCCAGAAGCGTCTGTCTGGCACAAACGTATCACAGGTAGCTCTAAGCCAAACTTCAGGAATGCGGTCGGAGATTTCTGGCGATTGAATGTGACCAACTAGAGATTGTAAAATCTTCTGATGGTACGACTTGTGGTCTCGATTTATCCATTCACCCATCACTTGTAGACGTCTTGCTGTGAGGGCTGCCTCATACTTTATACGCATGTCTATTGGTTGGATGTGTAGTATAGTCTCCAACGCTTTTGTTGGTGCAGTTCTAAATGCCCCGCTTATGCCTAGACAGCACATACGTTGAATTTTTTGCAAAGGTATTACGTTGCACTTCTTGTCCATTGATGTCCACCACACTACACAGGCGCAGGTGATTATTGGTCTAATCACGCTCATGTAAAGCCAGTGAGTCATATTTGGACGTGACCCCCATTTTAAACCTACAGCTCTTCTGCACAACGACCAACATCTGTGGGCCTTTGTAACTCTTTCTTCAAGATGATCTTTCCAGTACAGTTTCTGATTACTCCCAAGTATTTTACTTTTTTAGTTATAGCAATTGTCTTATTCAGGAATCGAGGCCGGGTAAAACGTGGGATCTTCGTTTTCCTTGTAAATAGACATATTTCTGTTTTGTCTGGGTTAACCTTTAATCCCCTTGGTTGTGCCCAGTTATATGCTATGTTAAGTGCCTCTTCAGCTCTTCTGCATAATAGATTTGGATGAAAGCCCCTTAGAAGTATTACAACGTCGTCTGCATAACAGACTGGTTTAAGTCCTTCATTGGTGAGGGCTTTTAGGAGACTGTGTATCGTCGTAACCCATAGAAGAGGCGATAAAATGCCCCCCTGAGGTATACCACGATTTACTTTATATCTAATTTTTACGTCATATGACCCACCTATTCCTTAGCATATTGTTGATCCAGTTTTTCAGCGCCCGGTCAACCTGCAACTCGTCTAAGGACTGGATAAGTGTATCGGTCTGTACATTGTTAAATGCGCCCTCAATGTCTATGCAAACAGCAAGTGTATACATTTCTTTACTGAAGGACTCTTCTATGTGGTGCACTACCTTATGCAGAGTTGTTTCCACTGATCTTCCTTTGACATAGGCGTGTTGTTTGAATTTTAGCCTGTCATCCGCTATTTTACTTTTGACCATGTTATAAATTATTAGCTCCATTGTTTTTAACAGGAAAGAAGTTAGGCTAATGGGTCGATAAGCCTTTGGGGTCGTATAACTCGCCTTGTCAGGCTTTGGTATGAAGACCACCCTTGATTCCTGCCAGTTTTTTGGGGTATAAGAATGGGTTAGGCATGCAGTGAACACTCCAGCCAGATGATTAGATACCAGATCCACCTCATTCTACAGAAGTGCTGGAAATATTCCATCCGGTTCCGCAGCCTTTAAGGGAGAGAAACTTTTTATCGCTTCTTTAACCATACCATCTGTTATGTCCGTAATAGGTACTTGATGCAATACATTTTCATTCTGTAACTGTTCCTCTGTTTGTCCAGCATTACCAGTCAGAAAATGAGTTTTCATCAAGAGCCTTCCTCTATAGTTTCCAACCTTTTACCCGTTTCATTCACCAGTGTTTCGTTTTGGACATGAGTTTTTGGGAGGAACTTTTTCATTTTAGACGTGCTGTTAACGCTGTCTACTTGTTCACAGAAAAGCCTCCAGGGGTTACGTTTCGCCGATCTAATGATTTTATTGTATTACCACAGAAGTAGTCGTCCCAATATACTGATTCTTTTTTAAGTCGAGCTCTGTTGTAAAGTCTGCGGACATCTTTGCCAATCGAACGAATTTGTCCTGTCATCCAGGTTTTCTCATAGGCAGATTTCCTTTCTCGAAGTGGGCAACTATCTTCGAATGATTTTACAAGAGCCTCGGTAATCTTCTTCACATTGATATCAATGTCATCTGCACATAGATAATCTCGTGTAGGCTGCCCCAATCGATTTCTCAGTAGCTTTCCGAAATTAGTCCAGTCGGTCTTAGCCTTATTACGGAATGTTATTGGGTTTGGCGGTGGCCGTGCAATTTTAAACCTTATAAAATGGTGGTCCGAATGGGAGTGTTCATCAGAAAACCTCCACTCATTGATCTCATCAATAAGATTTTCTGAACATATCGTTATATCTAATACGTCTTCCCTAATTTTGTTAACAAAGGTTGCAGTATTTCCTATGTTAAGAGCTATGAGGTCATCTGTATTCAAAAATTCGATAAGGGTGTGTCCCCTTTTATTGGTGTTAGTACTACCACAAGCGATATGATGATATGTTGGCGTCACATCCAGCTAATAACTCATTACTTGTGTGTTTGGATTTCCTCACCAGACGTTGTAATTCCGACGTAGGTGGCAATGTCGGCGCATCGAATGGCAGATATTTTGACGCCATTACCTTGCCTCAGCACCTTTGCGTCCGATGTTGACAACTCTGGAGAGAAAATAAAACATAAGTTTTTATGGCACAAAATACAAGTCCTTGGACGAGTACCTGTGTTAGCGTAGAAAAGGTTATAGTTCACATAGTTTAATCCAGTAACCTTTTTGCTAGTTGTCCATGGTTCCTGTATCAATGCAATATGAACCTTGCCTTTATTTATGATGTCCATCAGAGCGTTGGATGCTATCTCGCTCCGGTGGAGGTTTATCTGGATGACCTCAATCATTGTCTTTCCAGTAAAAGTTTCTTTTGGGAGTCTATCCTATCTGGTGGCACTCCCTCATTATTTGGTAGAGGGTCATTCTCCTCCTTTCGTCCTCTACCTATTACACCATCTTCCAGTCGACAATTTTGGGAGGCGGTGTTATTTTTTGTCGCTCCCTCATTGTTTTGAATCGTTTTGTGGCTCTTTTTATACCCTCACTTTAGTGTGACGAGGGTATATATCATTTGCTACGGAAAAAAGTGTAACACGTCGAAGGAGTGACCTAAGACCCCAAGTATGTTCGGAGGAAATCCGTTTTGGGTCATTTTAAGTCGAATGAGCAATGTCCGTCCGTCTGTCTGTCTGTCTGTCTGTCTGTCTGTCTGTCTGTCTGCTGGCTGGTGCGCACGATAACTCTCGAAAGGAGTAACCGATTGACCTCAAATTTGGTATGTGGTAATATTTTTTTCTATCTCCGGCTAAGTTCGAAGATGGGCCATATTGGTCCACTCCTTCTAGTACCTCCCCCACAAAGGGTTAAAATGTTGTGAAATATTGATTCTTTAATAACTGCTATACTACTTATTCGAATATTTTGAAATTCCACACATAGTATTAGCTTATTAGTCGTTATCAACTCGAGAAAAATGGGCGAAGTCGCCACGTCCCTTTTGGTACCTCCCACACAAATGCACCATATTGCACCAAAAGTTAACAGCTTATAACATTAATAACAGCGTATAAAAATACTTGAAATTTTGTACAGTATTATGCTTTTATATTGCCTACAGTCCAGGGAAAAATGGGTGTTGTTGTCACGCCCCTTTTGGTACCTCCCACACAAAGGTACCTTTTTGCACCAAAAGTTAACAGCTTATAACATTAAAACCAGAGTATAAAAATACTTGAAATTTTGTACAGTGTAATGTTTTTATAGTGTCTATAGCCCTGTGAAAAATGGGCGTTATTGCCACGCCCCTCTTTGTACCTCCCACACAAAATGCCCAAATCATACCACAATTTAATGTCTCATAACGTTTATACCACTGCACATAAATGCTTATAAGTCGGCACAGTGCAATGAATTTAAAGTATCTAATGTTCAGCAAAAAAAAGGTGTATTTGATAAACCCCTTCTGGTACCTCCCACACAAATTGACAGAATAATTCGAGTAATATTCAATATTACATTACTCACAAAGTGAGGGTATACCTTAGTCGGTTTACCCGACTGAAACTTTCTTACTTGTTATTTATATCACCACCTTTGCTGGGAACTTCCTGCAAAAGTGGCGGTACTATTGGTGAACTGGTTGTGTTATTGACTACTTCCACATCAGATTTTGGCAGTGTCTCACTTGTCTCCATCCGTTCACTACCAGTGTTCGCCTCTTCAGACAATATATTTGGACTCGATTCATCTGTCCTGCCAATCAGGACCTTTCCAATTTTGAAAAAGACTGCCCAGATCAAGAAGTACGCCATGCCCTTCGCCATGACAAGATTGTTCTTGGATTCTGGTTCTATGCCCAACACGAGGAGAGTACCCTCGGTATCATCCTTCCTATAGAAGACTTCCCACTTTCTCACGGAAAGTTTTGAATTCTGTTTGCCAATGATGTCGAGAACTTACTGGGACATCCCTTAACATATAGGGTCGTTTTTATGAGTTCAGGAATGTCGCTTTTCCTTACCAATTTTAGGTTTGCGCCGTCCCAAGGTGAGGGGAAGCTATCCAAAGTTTTGCGAGGACACCAGCGCAGCGTTGTGATGCCAGCCTTAGCATCAAAACACCCCTCTGAAACTTGCAACTCATTACTTCGATTGGTGGTTCATCCTTAGATTCGAGGACGTACTCCGCTACCCTCGTATAGACCAAATCCTCGAATTTACTATATGTACCCAGTACAAAGTAGTACGCGACAGTCTTGAAAATATTGGGTTTCTACGTTCGAAGCAAACTATATGTCAGCTACAGGTACTGCAACTTATGTACCTTAAACCCAGAATTTATGAATTAAATTTCATATTAATAAATTTGTGTAATTCAGCCTCTTAAAGAGATAAGTCGATTTTCTGAAAAATATTATAAAGTTATATTTCGAATGTGTAAATGATCTCGGCAATTTCAGCTACATCTGCGGAAAATTTTTAATTAAAAAATCGACGTGCGTTTAGTAAAATAATTCGAGTAGAATAAATATATGTGCAATATTTTGGTATACGAGTTAAAAATATGAACGAACCGTGGACACCTAGTATTTTGTATAATTCGTGCCATGTAAATCTTACTCGATGGAGTAGTGGAAGCATGCGGTAAATACTTTATAATTTATGTATTACAATGTTTTGTGGAATAAAACGTTTTAATTTTAGACATCACGTGCAATTTGGAATGCCAATGATTTGGACACAACCATTCATTCACGATACGGACTGCTATTTTTATCTAAGTAAAAATATTGGAATAGGAGGAAGCATTCGCTGGAATTACGCTGAAGTAAAATCTGTCACTTTGCCAGTTGCACATTCGGAAACAATACCAATTCCCAAGTGTCCAAGTATAGCTAACAGCCTAATTACGGAAACATCATTAAGTTCGACTGAGTACTCAACTCTGAGCGATTCAAGTTTGAGTCAGAAGTCATCGCTTTTAACTCAGTTTCAACTCAATGCTCTAGTGAGAGATTTGGAACTGACCAAAGATAAGGCAGAACTACTTGCATCTCGGATGAAACAGTACAATATTTTGGACCCAGATGTTAACATATCATATTATAGAGTCCGTGATATACCTTTTAAACAATTTTATACAACTGTGGATAACATATGCTTTTGCAAGGACATTCCCGGATTGTTCGAGGAACTTAATCAAACATACAATTCAAAAGAATGACGGTTATTTGTTGACAGCAGTAAAGAAAGTTTGAAAGCAGTACTTTTGCACAAAATCAGAAACCGTCGATTCCCATTGCTCATGTTGTCAACACTAAGGAATCATACGAAACAATGGCTCAATTGATAAAATACATAACATGTGAAGAACATGACTGGAAAATTTGTTGCGATTTAAATATAGTTGGGATGTTATGTGGAATGCAAGGCAGATATACAAAATATTGCTTTTTTTATGCCTCTGGGATAGTCGTGCTCGCGAAGATCATTACAGAAGAAAGAAATGGCCAAGTCCGTTACTGTACTGTGTGCAATAACCGCGTGTTTCTAAGAGACTTTAATGCCCATCCCGAGATTTCGCATTCTCTCCTAGCTAATGGCTTTGGGCTAGCTAATAGATGGCTCTACGTTCTGCATATTGAATGAAGACGCCCCCACAGTGATAATGGGTGATTGCAGTAGCTCGCCAGATATCACCATCGTGTCGCCTGGTCTGTTAAATGACGTCACCTGGCAGCTCGTAATTTCAGTGGGATCAGACCACTTCCCCAGAATCCTCTCTATAGATAGACCCGTCAATTTCATCTCTGATCGCCGCACTTTCCTGAATCAAAGGAAAGCGAACTGGAACGAGTTCATAGAATTCACCAACCGCAGCTTCAGTGAACTACAGTGAACCCCTCTGATGTTCGGGTAGCTGAGGTGACATTCCGAGATCGAATACCTGAGATACGACCTAATTTCCCAGCATATGCAGCGGCACTAGCAGACGAGCGTGATTAACCTGCTGATCCTACCCATTTCCAAATGTAGTTCAGATAAAATCAATATAAATTCAGAATTCGCCAATTGAAATTCAGAAATTCAATTTGAAATTCAGAACTCGTCACTTGAAATTCAGAAATTCCATATGAAATTCATAACTCGTCACTTGAGATTCAGATTTTCCATTTGAAATTCAGGACTCGTCAATTGAAACTCAGAAATTCCATTTGTAATTCAGAATTCGTCAGTTGAAATTCATAAATCGACACATGAAATTATGAACTCGACATTTGAAATTCAGAACTCGACATTTGAAATTCAGAATTTTTCATTTGCTATTCAGAACATTTCATTTGAAATTCAGAAACTATTAATTGAAATTCAGAATTTCTCACTGTGGAGTTGAGCTGAGGATGAAATACTTTGAATTAAGAACTATCTCAAGTCAATCGTATGCCGCCGTAGTTATTATGTACACTGAGCCAAAAATTAACCTTATATAAGGTTAACTTAACCATAAATAAACATGATTTGGAGTCTACGTTATATAAGGTTAATTTGAACATTTTCTTGTTGACTGGTATTTAACAATAATAATATTTAATTTAACTATTCCATGGTTGAATTTTTTAACCATGAAAATTGTTAATATTATAATAATAATTGTTACTTTAACAATGCATTTTTGAATTTTTTAACCATGAAAATTGTTAATATTAACATTTCATAGTTAATTTATTGAAACAATGCATGTTCAATTTAACAATGAAATTGTTAATATTATTAACTATGAAGATTGTTATTGAAACCTTTTTTATTGTTAATTTCACTATTTAGTGGTTACTTCATGTAACCAGAAACATAGTTGTTTCAATAATTTTTAATATTTATATCAAATAAAACAAGAAAAATTTAACTTTCGCATTTTTATTTTTTATTTTATTTACAAAATATATGTTAATATATATATATGTATAAGAAACACCTGAAAAGAAAAAAAAAACAAAAAGGTTAGAAAATATAAGTATAAATGTAAAAAAGGGTGCAATTCTAAGAAGATCTTTTGACTTTTTACCTAAATTCTGTAGTTCAAAGAGCATAAGCATTTACCGATGGGCTGATCTGATGGAAAAATCTGCTCTGTGACTATAAGTTAAGTGCCTACGTTTCTGTGCTTGACCAACATGTGATCAGTCCCCGCTCAAAATGTGCCGTCCACGTAAACTCCCTGAATCTTTCGATTATTAAGGGCCCAGGATGGTTAGGCACTTAGTTTGGGGTACTGAGCTTAGTCCGATCTTACGGCAAACTTATAGGAGAGAGGAGATTAATAACAAAGGCAATCTGATAGAAAGCCGATGTCCCACCAAAATCATAATCGGAATAGATATAAAAATCAAGGATTGGGTAAGTCAATGGATGATACTTCTAGGAAGTGCACTGAATTGTATATTAAAAACAAGTAAGAAAGTTTCAGTCGGGTAAACCGACCAAGGTATAGTTGTTATTAAAGAATCAATATTTCACTAAATGTTAACCCTTTGTGTGGGAGGTACCAGAAGGAATGGACCAATATGGCCCATCTTTGAACTTAACCGGAGATAGAAAAAAATATTACCGTAGACCAAATTTGAAGTGAATCGGTTACTCTTTTAGAGAGTTATCGTGCGCACTAGCCAGCAGACAGACGGACGGACATATCTCATTCGACTTAAAATGACCCAAAACTAATATGCGCTGAACATACTTAGGGTCTTAGATCACTCCT
The DNA here is from genome assembly GCA_963930755.1 of Eudasyphora cyanicolor. NCBI lineage: Eukaryota > Metazoa > Arthropoda > Insecta > Diptera > Muscidae > Eudasyphora > Eudasyphora cyanicolor. The sequence goes on along the minus strand of OZ005736.1, from coordinate 94,214,348 downwards.
TCAATGTGTTACACTTTTGGCCCGTTGCAAATGATATATACCCTCGTATTACTAAAGTGAGGGTATAAAAAAACAAATGTATGCATGCATACCACTTTTCCTGTAATTACTTCGCACACTACAACTAGTATTGATACAGCTTATCAACAGTTTCTAGTATTGGCACAACTTACCAACAGATTCAAGGCCGGACTCCCAGCACAAGCAGCCGCAAGCCACAGAAAAAGAAACAACTGAAAAGAAAAAAACAAAAACATCGTTTATATGTATGTATGTAGGTATTACGAAAGCACTTCTAACAACATATGTATGTATGTACATTTAACAGTATCAACATCGCACAACAAAAGAAACTAACGTATGTATGTACGGCGTAGCAGCCACAAGTGTTCAAACGAAAAGACAAGATGAACACATACCCACACGTACACATCACTTCTCTCCGTATGTTTGCTTGCTGCTGCATATACTTACGTACATACATTGTTGTTTTTTCATGCTCAGTTAATGCGACAGCGTGTACATATCTTTTTCCACTCTTAACCACTGAATTTCACAATTGTAATGGCATAATCACAAAAAATAATATTAATATTACATTCGCCTTTACTATAATTAAACAGGCACAAAACACTATTAACATTTTTAACACACATATTTTATTATTTCACTTTTTAAATACACATATGTACATACATACTTATGAATGTAGTTCTTTACAAAATGTTTTACTACTTACCTCTATACCAACAGCTTCCGACAACAGCACTAGTCCCATCGACTATTCAACACCAACTGAACTCCCGCACTCGATCAAGCACCGAAGCTGGCATTTGGTGGTGTTTTCAATGAGCGAGATAAATTCTCTTATGACGACAGTCGCATTCGTTTCAACTTCGTTTAACTTAATACTCAACTTCGTCTAACACAAAGCAGTTGAAGAACGTCGACCACAACAGAGCCGAATTGTTGTTTATCTCGCACATTTTTCTGCCTCTCTTTCAAAAAAACCAACCATATATAATGTTAACTTAACCATTTTTCATGTACATTTGAACTTATATAAGGTTATTTTTGTCTTCGTAATCAAACATTTACCATGAAAAATTTAACCAGACACATGGTTAAAAAAATCATTGTATTTTCGGCTCTGTGTAGGTATAGGAACATTTTGCAATAGCCTTGCTTTTTCTGGCTGAAAATGTATGTACAGGGCGGCTGATGAATATTGCTACATTAAGAAACTCAAATAACTTTTTCTCAGTGTATGGAATTCCGATTTCTTTTATTCATGTTAAAGCTCATTAAATTTAATTAAATATAGCTTAATTAGTTTTAAAAATAATGGAATTTAAAAGCCCCCTGCTCGTTGATGCATGTGCGGCATCTTACCAAAAAGTTGTTCATTACTGCTTGGAGAGTTGAGACGGGAATAGCCGCAATTGTTTCTCGAATGGATTGCTTTAGTTCATTAAAATTTGTACTCATGGAGTATCTGTACGTTGGAAGCACTCCATATTCGACAATTTGTTTTGTTTATGTTGCCGTTTAAATCGAAATGGGCCTAGTCAGACATGAAAAGACAGTTCAACATGTTTCCGTCCACTTCCACCATTTGAAGCATCTTCTGGCAAAATTCCAAGCGAATCGGGAAGTCTGCTGAGTTCACTTTGTTGGCCATTTGAATTTTATATGGGAATAACTCCAAATCTTTGTGCATAATTGACTGCAATGACTGTCTGCTTATACCCATTTGAGCAGATAAGGTTCTTGTCGAAACTCTTGGATTGTTTTGTATGGCATCAGCTACAGCAGCGATTGTTTCCTCCTTCTTCTGTTGACTGTCCCATGCTCGGAAAAATGTTTAACAAGTCTCTTTATGGTCCATCTGCTCGGAGGATTGCCGCCAAACTTGCCCCTATACTCTCTTTGAACCGAAACTACGGACTTCAGTGCGTAATAGCGGCGGACAATCCAAATTCTTGTTTCATTTTTGTTAAATCTAAAAATCAATCTGCAAAATAAAAAAAAAAATTACCAGATTCATTGAATACATTTTTTGGTAGCAGCTTTTATCAGCCACCCTGTATATATGACTTCAAGTCTACGTACTTAATTTTACTTTATAATGTTCTGAAAATATAATTTCTGAATTTCAAATGATGAATTCCGAATTTTAAATGACGAGTTTTGAATTTCAAATGAAAAATTCTGAATTGCAAATGTCGAGTTCTGAATTTCAACTGGAAATTCTTAATTTTAATTGGACAATCTGAATTGCAATTGACGAGTTCTGAATTTCAAATGGAAAATCTGAATTTCAGTTGACAAGTTCTGAATTTCAAATGGAAAATCTGAATTCAATCGACGAGTTCTGAATTTCAAATGGAAACTCTGATTTTAAATTGACGAATTCTGAAAATGAAATGGAAAATCTGAATTTCAATTGACGAGTTCTGAATTTCAAATGGAATTTCTGAATTTCATTCAATGTTTTCATTTGGAAATGGTGTAGAATCAGGAAACTGAATCTAGAAATCAATAGGAAAGTCGACGAATATAAACGGAATAAATGGCTGGATCATTTGAAGCAGTACAACTTAGGATTCGGTATTGGTAAATTGTGGGCAACGGTTAAGTCACTTTCGAATCCAGACAGAAGAGACAACCGGACGGTAGTCACATTTGGTGCCACCACTGTGACTGACCCGAAGAGATGCGCGCGTTATTTTAACCGGCAATTTATAGAGCAAGTGACAGAGTGAAAAGGAGAGTAATGCGTCATATTCATGCTCTCCGATCTAAAGGAGTACCACCACAATTTACAGTTGGAGAAGTTGCAGAGGTCATCCGAAGCGCTAAGTCATCCAAAGCGCTTTCCCCGACGGAATTTCTATGTTGATGTTGAAGCAGTTGGACATACCGGGAGTTGAGTATCTGACTAGGGTCCTCAATCTTTCTTTTACCACTCTGATAATATCCGAAGCCTGGAAAATGGGCAGAGTGGTGCGACTACTGAAACCGGCTAAAGATGCGAGTAGGGGAGAATCGTACAGGCCTATCTTCCTTCTCTCGCCAATAGCAAAGATTGGGCGTAAATCCCCCCGAGCCTGTTTAGACATTTTCCAAATGCGGATCATCAGCACGGATTCTGAAAGCAGCATATTACGACTACTGGTTTACACGCCATATTCACACATGTAAGCCGCGGTCTTAACCACAACAAGCCCGGTGAAAAGACCGTCCTCTTGGCGCTTGACATATCTAAAGCCTTCGATACTGCCAGCCACGCCAAGATCTTTGAGGACATCGGGCGCCAGTCGTATATGGATATCAGAAAAAAGAAGTTCAGACCCCGTAAAGTGAAACAGGGAGTTCCCCAAGGTGGGGTGATATCTCCGGCACTATTTAACTCTCTCTACCTTTCTGCAATTCCACCTCCACCTGACGGGGTAGAAATCGTATCATATACAGATGACTGTACGATGACATTTCTGGAAGGCTGAATGTCCACCTGGTTGAGATTGCCAATTCCTTCGCTGCCACCAAATCATCGGTTACACTGTTTACTGCATGGACAGCGTCAGTGAAGGGGCACCACAATTTTCTCTTCAGGTCGAACGCGCATGCATCTGCAATAAAATGAAAATATGTTAAAAATAGGTCGGTCTGTAGTAAACTATGCAGCACCAGTGTGGTCACCGAATGTGAGCAAGACGCAGTGGAAAACATACAGACCTGCCATGATGCCGCCCTGATAACTGCGACAGGGTGCCTCCTCATATCTTCTGTGGACCACCTACATGACGAGACTAAAATCGTACCCGTGAGACCATTACCATCTTGTGGATAGGCTTGCACCTCCCGAATAACGCGCCATTAACGCCGTGTGAACAAAAATCATGTGTAATTTATTAAATATGTACATACATTTTTTGTTTTTTTTTTTATATAAAATAGAATTTTAATGCAGATAATTCTATAGTGAGTAAAAAAAGAAGAAAATTTTGAAAGCGTCTGCTACTTTTAAAACGTTTTTATGAATTTTTAACAGTTTCAATTGTGTCGTTTACGGCTATGCTTCATTTGTCGGCCAATATGCGATGTATAGTGCACTTTTTAAAATGCCTATAATTTCAGCTAGCTCACTCACCTTTAGCAGAAGATCACAAGATAACATTTTGTGGATTTTTCTTAACAGTTTCTTGTGTGGACTCCTCAATTGATTGTTGCTGTTGTTGTTGTAACAGCATGGATACGTTGAGGTGATAATCCTTAAGACTATTTTTTTGTTACAGACTTCGTTCCGGCATATATTCGATTACCGCGGGAATCTTATATTATTTTCATCTCACTCTATGTTGTCCGGATGTTAATTAAAATTTTTAATTTAACGTTTCTATTCTTCTTCACTGCATTTCTGTTATATTTTTAGCTTCCCTGTTGTCTTGGACAATCAGATGTTGTTCGAGTGTTAGTGCTGCGTTATTTTTAGCACCAACAACTCGAATTATGATGAAAACATGAATTATTGATGTTAAATTTTTACAGTGCCTTGGCTGAGAATCAAACCCAGCACCTCCGGCATCCAAGTCTAACGCACTAAACACTGCGATACGAAGGCCGTCTCAACTGATCGACCGCTACGGTGTTCGTCTTAGTTGTTCGCACGGCATAAGATGAACCGGATCATCCACTAAAAGAGTCAGATCTCTCTCCCGAAGAGCATATCGATGCCAAGTCAATTAAGAAGAAAAAATCTCACCGACACCCAGCACTTCGCAGAAACCTGTTCTATCTACCAAAAAAGGAGTCTCTAGTCCGAATACCTTAATGGCGGGAAGAAAAGTTTACCCTGTTGTGGAGAAGGTGAGGAAGTCCATCAAACCATCCATAAAGGAGGGGGCCTCGAACAGGACGACCCATCCTAAAGGAAAAAGCAAGCAGGCTATAAAAAGGGTAAGGCAGTACCATCTTTTTCTCAAATAGCATATCCAAGACGAACTTCAATATGCCATAATTGATAGCAGTAGTGCGTCTGGGAGGATTCCCGAAGAGTAAAATAGTAACTTCGAAGATTTATTCCATACAATGGTGTTGGACTACATTCTCGAATCTAATGATGGGCCAAAAATCCAAGTAATGCGTTGTAAGTTTGAGAGGTTCGTTATGATGCTGAAACTGGCATCACAGCGCCGGTGTCCTTGAAAAACTAGTTGAGAGCATCCCTTCATCTTGGGCGGCGCAAAGCTGAAACCGGTAAGGAAAAGCGACATCCCTGTACTCATAAAAACATCTTTCTTTGTCACAGGATGGGCCAGTAAGGCACCGTCAGAGCGCATACTTAGCGTCATTTGCAAACAAGATTCGAACCTGGAAGTGTAAAGTCTTCCGCAGGATAAATGGTGTTGGTTGGCATAGACCCGTAGCATCCAAGGATAGCATTGTCAAGACAAATGGTAAGCCATTTTTCGGGATTTGTATGATCTTTTTAAGATTGGAAAACCCCGATTGGCAGGGTCGTTAAATCTAGTCCAAACACGGAGGTACCGCCTGCAGTGGCAAACGAAGGTAGTGAACAGAAAGAATCCGGTAAGACTCTACCAAAAAGTGACGTGGAAGTGGTCGCTAACATCACCAGATCGGACAGGCGACTTCCAAAGTCGCCTATGCGATCTACTGTAAAGACAATGATTGAGGTCATCCAGATAAACCTCCATCGGAGCGAAACCAAGTCCATCGCTCTGATGTACATAATGAGTAAATGCGGGGTTATATTGCTTTGATCCAGGAAACATGGATAACTAGCAACAAGGTTACTGTATTAAACCATGTGAACAACAACCTTTTCTACGCTAACACAGGTACTCGCCCAAGGACCTTTATTTTGTGCTATACGAGTAAAAACTTATGTTATAATTTCTCTCCAGAGATGTCAACATCGGACGCAACTGTGGAGAGGTAATGAGTTATTAACTGGTTGTGATGCTAACTCCCATCATATGCCTTGGGGCAGTACTGACAGCAATAGAAGGGGACAGGCCCTTATAAAATTTTTGAATACAAACGATCTCATAACTCTCAACATAGGGAAAAAGTATTGGGTATAACGATATGCTCCGAAAACCTCATTGATGAGATCCGTGAGTGGGGGTTTCGGATGAACACTCCTATTCGGATCACCGTTATAAAAGTTTTAAAATTGCACGGCCACCGCCTAATCCAATAAGTTTTCGTGATAAGGCTAAAACAGACTGGACTAAATTCGACAATCTACTTAGAAAACGATTGGACCAGCCTAGACACGATTATTCAAGTATAGAAGAAATTGATATCAGTGTGAAGAAGATTAGGGAGGCTCTTGTAAAGTCATTCGAAGATAGTTGTCCGCTTCGAGAAAGGAAATCTGCCTATGAGAAACCCTGCACAGAGCCGAAAATACAATGATTTTTTTAACCATGTGTCTGGTTAAATTTTTCATGGTAAATGTTTGATTACGAAGACAAAAATAACCTTATATAAGTTCAAATGTACATGAAAAATGGTTAAGTTAACATTATATATGGTTGGTTTTTTTGAAAGAGAGGCAGAAAAATGTGCGAGATAAACAACAATTCGGCTCTGTTGTGGTCGACGTTTTTCAACTACTTTGTGTTAGACGAAGTTGAGTATTAAGTTAAACGAAGTTGAAACGAATGCGACTGTCGTCATAAGAGAATTTATCTCGCTCATTGAAAACACCACCAAATGCCAGCTTCGGTGCTTGATCGAGTGCGGGAGTTCAGTTGGTGTTGAATAGTCGATGGGACTAGTGCTGTTGTCGGAAGCTGTTGGTATAGAGGTAAGTAGTAAAACATTTTGTAAAGAACTACATTCATAAGTATGTATGTACATATCGCTCACTCACTTCAAGAGTGTCATAACTCAAAATTTAAAATTTTTGAGGTTGCCTTACAAAAATCCGAATTTTGGAAATGTCCATAAATTAATCTCAGCGAAATTAGGTCTATAAGTAAACAACCATATTTCGGATTATTCAGGTGTATTAAAATATCTTATTTCATGTTACTTATCTTTTTATACGGAGTTAAAGTTACACATCTTTGCAATTTTCAATTTTGAGTTATGCCACTCTTGAAGTGAGTGAGCGATATGTGTATTTAAAAAGTGAAATAATAAAATATGTGTGTTAAAAATGTTAATAGTGTTTTGTGCCTGTTTAATTATAGTAAAGGCGAATGTAATATTAATATTATTATTTGTGATTATGCCATTACAATTGTGAAATTCAGTGGTTAAGAGTGGAAAAAATATGTACACGCTGTCGCATTAACTGAGCACGAAAAAACAACAATGTATGTACGTAAGTATATGCAGCAGCAAGCAAACATACGGAGAGAAGTGATGTGTACGTGTGGGTATGTGTTCATCTTGTCTTTTAGTTTGAACACTTGTGGCTGCTACGCCGTACATACATACGTTAGTTTTTTTTGTTGTGCGATGTTGATACTGTTAAATGTACATACATACATATGTTGTTAGAAGTGCTTTCGTAATACCTACATACATACATATAAACGATGGTTTTGTTTTTTTCTTTTCAGTTGTTTCTTTTTCTGTGGCTTGCGGCTGCTTGTGCTGGGAGTCCGGCCTTGAATCTGTTGGTAAGTTGTGCCAATACTAGAAACTGTTGATAAGCTGTATCAATACTAGTTGTAGTGTGCGAAGTAATTACAGGAAAAGTGGTATGCATGCATACATTTGTTTTTTTATACCCTCACTTTAGTAATACGAGGGTATATATCATTTGCAACGGACCAAAAGTGTAACACATTGAAGGAGTGATCTAAGACCCTAAGTATGTCCAGCGCATATTAGTTTTGGGTCATTTTAAGTCGAATGAGATATGTCCGTCCGTCTGTCTGCTGGCTAGTGCTCACGATAACTCTCGAAAAGAGTAACCGATTCACTTCAAATTTGGTATACGGTAATATTTTTTTCTATCTCCGGTTAAGTTCAAAGATGGGCCATATTGGTCCATTCCTTCTGGTACCTCCCACACAAAGGTTTAACATTTAGTGAAATATTGATTATCTAATAACAACTATACCTTGGTCGGTTTACCCGACTGAAACTTTCTTACTTGTTTTTATACCCTCACTTTAGTGTGACGAGGGTATATATCATTTGCTACGGAAAAAAGTGTAACACGTCGAAGGAGTGACCTAAGACCCCAAGTATGTTCGGAGGAAATCCGTTTTGGGTCATTTTAAGTCGAATGAGCAATGTCCGTCCGTCTGTCTGTCTGTCTGCCTGTCTGTCTGTCTGTCTGCTGGCTGGTGCGCACGATAACTGTCGAAAGGAGTAACCGATTGACCTCAAATTTGGTATGTGGTAATATTTTTTTCTATCTCCAGCTAAGTTCGAAGATGGGCCATATTGGTCCACTCGTTCTAGTACCTCCCCCACAAAGGGTTAACATGTTGTGAAATATTCATTCTTTAATAACTGCTATACTACTTATTCGAATCTTTTGAAATTCCACACATAGTATTAGCTTATTAGTCGCTATCAACTCGAGAAAAATGGGAGAAGTCGACACGTCCCTTTTGGTACCTCCCACACAAATGCACCATTTTGCAACAAAAGTCAACGGCTTATAACATTAATAACAGTGTATAAAAATGCTTGAAATTTTGTACAGTATTATGCTTTTATATTGCCTACAGTCCAGGGAAAAATGGGTGTTGTTGCCACGCCCCTTTTGGTACCTCCCACACAAAGGTACCTTTTTGCACCAAAAGTTAACAGCTTATAACATTAAAACCAGTGTATAAAAATACTTGAAATTTTGTACAGTGTAATGTTTTTATAGTGTCTATAGCTTTTTGTACCTCCCACATAAAATGCCCAAATCATACCACAATTTAATGTCTCATAACGTTTATACCAGTGCACATAAATGCTTATAAGTCGGCACAGTGCAATGAATTTAGAGTATCTAATGTTCAGCGAAAAAAAGGTGTATTTGATAAACCCCTTCTGGTACCTCCCACACAAATTGACAAAATAATTCGAGTAATATGCAATATTACATTACTCACAAAGTGAGGGTATACCTTAGTCGGTTTACCCGACTGAAACTTTCTTACTTGTTAATATACAATTCAATGCACTTCCTTGAAGTATCATCCATTGACTTACCCAATCCTTGATTTTTATATCTATTCCGATTATGATTTTGGTGGGACATCGGCTTTCTATCAGATTGCCTTTGTTATTAATCTCCTCTCTCCTATAAGTTTGCCGTAAGATCGGACTAAGCTCAGTACCCCAAACTAAGTGCCTAACCATCCTGGGCCCTTAATAATCGAAAGATTCAGGGAGTTTACGTGGACGGCACCTTTTGAGCGGGGACTGATCACATGTTGGTCAAGCACAGAAACGTAGGCACTTAACTTATAGTCACAGAGCAGATTTTTCCATCAGATCAGCCCATCGGTAAATGCTTATGCTCTTTGAACTACAGAATTTAGGTAAAAAGTCAAAAGATCTTCTTAGAATTGCACCCTTTTTATACCCTCACTTTAGTGTGACGAGGGTATATATCATTTGCTACGGAAAAAAGTGTAACACGTCGAAGGAGTGACCTAAGACCCCAAGTATGTTCGGACGAAATCCGTTTTGGGTCATTTTAAGTCGAATGAGCAATGTCCGTCCGTCTGTCTGTCTGTCTGTCTGTCTGTGTGTCTGCTGGCTGGTGCGCACGATAACTCTCGAAAGGAGTAACCGATTGACCTCAAATTTGGTATGTGGTAATATTTTTTTCTATCTCCGGCTAAGTTCGAAGATGGGCCTGTTATGGAAGATGGGATGCTATACTACTTATTCGAATGTTTTGAAATTCCACACATAGTATTAGCTTATTAGTCGTTATCAACTCGAGAAAAATGGGCGAAGTCGCCACGTCCCTTTTGGTACCTCCCACACAAATGCACCATTTTGCACCAAAAGTTAACAGCTTATAACATTAATAACAGTGTATAAAAATACTTGAAATTTTGTACAGTATTATGCTTTTATATTGCCTACAGTCCAGGGAAAAATGGGTGTTGTTGTCACGCCCCTTTTGGTACCTCCCACACAAAGGTACCTTTTTCCACCAAAATTTAACAGCTTATAACATTAAAACCAGTGTATAAAAATACTTGAAATTTTGTACAGTGTAATGTTTTTATAGTGTCTATAGCCCTGTGAAAAATGGGCGTTATTGTCACGCCCCTCTTTGTACCTCCCACACAAAATGCCCCAATCATACCACAATTTAATGTCTCATAACGTTTATACCAGTGTACATAAATGCTTATAAGTCGGCACAGTGCAATGAATTTAAAGTATCTAATGTTCAGCGAAAAATAGGTGTATTTGATAAAACCCTTCTGGTACCTCCCACACAAATTGACAGAATAATTCGAATAATATTCAATATTACATTACTCACAAAGTGAGGGTATACCTTAGTCGGTTTACCCGACTGAAACTTTCTTACTTGTTTACATTTATACTTATATTTTCTAACCTTTTTGTTTTTTTTCTTTTCAGGTGTTTCTTATACATATATATATTAACATATATTTTGTAAATAAAATAAAAAATAAAAATGCGAAAGTTAAATTTTTCTTGTTTTATTTGATATAAATATTAAAAATTATTGAAACAACTATGTTTCTGGTTACATGAAGTAACCACTAAATAGTGAAATTAACAATAAAAAAGGTTTCAATAACAATCTTCATAGTTAATAATATTAACAATTTCATTGTTAAATTAAACATGCATTGTTTCAATAAATTAACTATGAAATGTTAATATTAACAATTTTCATGGTTAAACAATTCAAAAATGCATTTTCTTGTTGACTTAGTACATACATTTATTTATTTTTTTTGTTTTAATTAAGTTATTATCAATTTAAATTGCATTTAATAACTTTAAAGTATGTACTGATAGTTAAAGCTGTTAACTTTTGGTACAAAAAGGTCCAGTTGTGTGGGAGGTATCAAAATGGGCGTGCCAATAACGCCCGTTTTTCTGGACTCTTGGTACTATAAAATCACTACACTGTAAAAAATTTCAAGTATTTATATGCACTGGTATTAAAATTATAAGGTGTATTTTGGTGTCAAATGGTCCATTTGTGTGGGAGGTACCAAAAGGGGCGTGCCAATTACGGCCACTTTTCTCTATATTCTAAAAACATTGCACTGTACGAAATTTCAAGTATTCTTTCACATTTAATACTGGCATTAAAGTTAAAAGCTGTTAACTTTTGGTACAAAAAGATCCATTTGTTTGGGAGGTAGAAAAAGGGGCGTGCCAATAACACCCATTTTTCTCTGGACTCTAGGTACTATAAAAGCATTACACTGTACAAAATTTCAAGTATGTGTATGCACTGGTATTAAAGTTATAAGCTAGTAACTTTTGGTACAAAATAGTCCATTTGTGTGGGAGGTACCAAAAGGAGCGTGGCAATGATGCCCATTTTTCCCTGTATTGTAGGTATTTTTAAACCATTACACTGAACAAAATTTTAAGTCTTTGTTATAAGCTATTAACTTTTGGTTCCAAATTTTCTATTTGTGTGGGAGGTACCAAAAGGGGCAAGGCAACTTCGCCCATTTTCTCGAGGTAATAGTGACTAATAATCTAATACTATTTGTAGAGGATTCAAATAAGTAGTATAGAAGTTTTTAAATAATCAATATTTCACTAAATGTTAACCCTTTGTGGAGGAGGTACTAGAAGGAGTGGACCAATATGGCCCATCTTCGAACTTAGCCAGAAATAGCAGGAAATATTACCACATACCAAATTTGAAGTCAATCGGTCTGAAGCCAGACAGACGGACGGACATTGCTCATTCGACTTAAAATGACCCAAAACGGATATCCGCCGAACATACTTAGGGTCTTGGGTCACTCCTTCGATGTGTTACACTTTTGGCTCGTATCAAATGAGCCTCTTTGATGGTGAGGGGATAAAAACGAAGCGTAAAATGAAAAATAACTGCACAGCGGCGGAAATTGCGAGGCCTTCCAAATAGAAGAAATGTGGAAGGCCTTATTTGGCAAGGACTTCCTTATGTAAGGCCTACGAAAAGCATGATTTTTAATCACTTCCAGGCATGCCAATATCAGGCATGATACAGGCCTTCTAAAAGAATGCAGAGAGAATCCCAGCGTGAGTAGTTCGTCGTCGAACGTGTTGAGAGAGCAACAATAAAAAGTAAACAAATTATCCCGTTCTTCAAAGTAATGAAGATGCTTCCTTTTAGATAGCCTGATACTGACCTTCTAAAGGGTGTCCCAAGAAGAACGCAATTTTTAAATCTCGCAACATTCGAAGTGTCATTGTTTGACATTTGAATAATTGTTATTGTTTGTTAGTAGAAGGTACGAGGTTAGTAAAAATGGAGCGCTACACGAATGAACAACGCATTCTCATTGTGAAATTGTTTTACCAAAATGGTGAAAGTTTTGCGGCTACAGTTCGCAAATTGCGATCAATTTGGGGTCACAATAATGCTCCAAAAGAGTCAACTGTAAAGAGATTAATGGATAAATTTGCCGAAACTGGGTCTGTTAGTGATGTAAAGACAACAACGCGCCATCGACCAGGTCGATCGACCGGTTTTTGGGTGGTTTTTGGGCTGGAGGAATCATTGGACCTTTTTTTATGAACATGAGGCAGGTCAAGCGCAAACAGTCAATGGTGTTCGGTATCGTGAAATGATAACCAGTTTTTTCTTGCCTAGAATTGAAGAAATGAATGTGGAGGGCATGTGGTTCCAACAAGACGGCGCCACATGTCATACAGCCAGAGAAACAATTCAATTGCTGCATCAGTCATTTCCCGGTCGTGTTATTTCGCGTTTTGGAGATCAGAATTGGCCGCCTAGATCGTGCGATTTAACACCATTAGATTTTTTTCTTTGGGGTTTTTTGAAGTCGATGGTTTACGCGAATAAGCCGACGACGACTCAAGCCTTAAAAGACGAAATTGGACGCTGCATTAATGAAATACCGCAGCATTCATGCAAAACGGTCATTGAAAATTTCATTAAAAGATCGCGTGCATGCCAGCAAAGCCGCGGCGGCCATCTGCACGATATATTGTTCCATACATAACCTCATTCTGTCTACTTTACGATATAATAAAGTTTCACGATTTTTTCTTAAATATCTGTGTTTTATTTAAAATTAAAAAATTGCGCTCTTCTTGGGACACCCTTTAAAACGAAGGCAGAGGGAATGCAATAGCGAGTATTTAGTCGTCGAACGTCCATAAATGCATAAGATGAGAGAACAACAACAAAAAATAAACGAATTATCGTGTATAAGCTACCTTTTAGATAGCCTGATACAGGCCTTCCCAAACGAAGGCAAAGCTAATGCAATATCGAGTGGTATATCGTCCAACGTGATTTAATAAAGGGTTCTCCAACAAGAGGTGTTATTTTGGTATTTAAAGAAAAATGCCATTTTTGAGATAAATGGTCGGATGTTTATTTCATAATAAAAAGGAAGGTATGCCGTTAATAATGAAAAACAACATCAGGCAAATGGCCACCACGACCACGCTTACAGGACCATATCCTTTTCATGAAATTTTCCATAACCAAATCGCAAAGTGGCGCCCTGGCGTCCTCGAAAGCCTCACGAATTCTATCTTTGAGGCCTTGAATCGACCCTGGGCTGTTGGCGTAGACCTTATCTTTCACGTGGCACCAAAGGAAGAAGTCGCAAGGTGTTAAATCACAAGATCTCGGTGGCCAATTGTGATCACCTCTTCGAGAGATATCACGGTCCGGAAACTTTTCCCGTAACAGAGCGTTGCTTGTGTGGAACGTAGCGCCGTCTTGTTGATAGTAAACGTTGTCCAGATCAATACCATCCAACTCCGCCCATAAAAAATCTTTAATCATCTATCGATAGCGCAATCCATTCACCGTAACTGTTGATCCAAACTCATTTTCGAAAAAGTAAGGTCCAATGACCCCACCGGACCATAAACCGCACCAAACAGTCACACGTTGAGGATGGAGAGGCTTCTCAACAATAACTCTTGGGTTTTCCGTGCTTCAGATGCGAAAATTTTGCTTGTTGACGTAGCCACCGAGGTGGAAATGGGCCTCATCAGTCAAGATCCCAGCAAAAACTTGGTAAGTACATGTCATTACCACTTGCATTACCAGGTAATGACATATCATAACCCTCTGCATTACATCTAGTCAACAAATAATGACTTACATATATTGACATAAATATGTACTTATTTGTAAGTTATTTTAAGTCTGGTATTGTAAAATATGCGACAACGCCAATTTTTATTAAAGAACAACGCTGCGCTGGTGTCCTCGTAAAACTTGTGGATAGCTTCCCCTCACCTTGGGACGGCGCAAAGCTAAAATTGATGAGGAAAAACGACAGTCCTGAACTCATAAAAACGACCCTATATGTTAAGGGATGTCCCTGTAAGTTCTCGACATCAATGGCAAACAGACTTCAAAACATTCCGTGAGAAAGTGGGAGGTCTTCTATAGGAAGGATGATACCGAGGGTACTCTCCTCGTGTTGGGCATAGACCCAGAATCCAAGAAAAATCTTGTCATGGCGAAGGGCATGGCGTACTTCTTGATCTGGAAAGCCTGTTTCAAAATTGGAAAGGTCCAGATTGGCAGGACAGATGAGTCCAAATGTACTGTCTGAAGAGGCAAACACGTGTAGTGAACGGATGGAGACAAGTGAGATGCTGCCAAAAACTGATGTAGAAGTAGTCAATAGTTCACCAATAGTACCGCCACATTTGCAGCAAGTTCCCAGCAAAGATGGTGATCAACATAAAAAGAGCCACAAAACGATTCAAAACAATGAGGGAGCGACAAAAAATAACACCGCCTCCCAAAATTGTCGACTGGAAGATGGTGTAATAGGTAGTGAACGAAAGGAGGAGAATGACCCACTACCAAATAATGAGGGAGTAACACCAGATAGGATAGACTCCCAAAAGAAACTTTTACTGGAAAGACAATGATCCAGATAAACCTCCGTCGGAGCGAGACAGCATCCAAAGCTCTGATGGACATCATAAATAAAGGCAGGGTTCATATTGCTTTGATCCAGGAACCATGGACAACTAGCAACAAGGTTACTGGATTAAACCAT
Organism: Eudasyphora cyanicolor; assembly: GCA_963930755.1. Lineage (NCBI taxonomy): Eukaryota > Metazoa > Arthropoda > Insecta > Diptera > Muscidae > Eudasyphora > Eudasyphora cyanicolor. The sequence goes on along the minus strand of OZ005736.1, from coordinate 94,199,121 downwards.
GTGAACTATAACCTTTTTTACGCTAACACAGGTACTCGTCCAAGAACTTGTATTTTGTGCCATAAAAATTTATGTTTTCTTTTCTCTCCAGAGTTGTCAACATCGGACGCAACGGTATTGAGGCAAGGTAATGGAAATATGTACCTGGCGTCAATATATCTGCCATTCGATGCGCCGACATTGCCACCTACGTCGGAATTGCAACGTCTGGTGAGGGAATCCAAACACACAAGTAATGAGTTATTAGCTGGATGTGACGCCAACTCCCATCATATCGCTTGGGGTAGTACTAACACCAATAAAAGGGGATACGCCCTTATAGAATTTTTGAATACAAATGACCTCATAACTCTTAACATAGGAAACACTGCAACCTTTGTTAACGAAATTAGGGAAGAAGTATGAGATATAACGATATGTTAAGAACATCTTATTGATGATATCCATGAGTGGAGGGTTTTGGATGAACACTCCTATTCAGACCACCGTTATATAAGGTTTAAAATTGCACGGCCACCGCCAAACCCAATAACTTTCCGTAATAAGGCTAAGACCAACTGGACTAATTTCGGAAATCTACTTAGAAATCGATAGGGGCAGCCTACACGCGATTATATATGTGCAGAAGACATTGATATAAATGTGAAGAAGATTACCGAGACTCCTGTAAAATCATTCGAAGATAATTGCCCACTTCGAGAAAGGAAATCTGCCTATGAGAAACCCTGGATGACAGGACAAATTCGCTCGATTGGCAGAGATGTCCGCAGACTTTACAACAGAGCTCGACGTAAAAAACAATCAGTATATTGGGACGACTACCACAGAAGACTCAAAGAATACAATAAATTCATTAGATCGGCGAAACGTAGCTCCTGGAGGCTTTTCTGTGAACAGGTAGACAGCGTTAACAGCATGTCTAAAATGAAAAAGTTCCTCTCAAAAACTCATGTCCAAACCGAAACACTGGTGGATGACACGGGCAAAAGGATGGAAACTATAGAGGATACCGTAAGGCTATTGATAAAAACTCATTTTCCGACTGGTAATGCTGGACCAACAGAGGAACAGTTACAGAATGAAAATGTATTGCATCAAGTACCTATTACGGATATAACAGATGGTATGGTTAAATAAGCGATAAAAAGTTTCTCTCCCTTTAAGGCTGCGGGACCGGATGGAATATTTCCAGCACTTCTGCAGAATGAGGTGGATCTGGTATCAACTCATCTGGCTGGAGTGTTCACTGCATGCCTAACCCATTCTTATACCCCATAAAACTGGCAGGAATCAAGGGTGGTCTTCATACCAAAGCCTGGCAAGGCGAGTTATAAGACCCCAAAGGTTATCGACCCATTAGCCTAACTTCTTTCCTGTTAAAAACAATGGAGCGAATAATTGATAAAATGGTCAAAAGTAAAATAACGGATGACAGGCTAAAATTCAAACAACACGCCTATGTCAAAGGAAACAGCTTTGCATGAGGTAGTGCACCACATAGAAGAGTCCTTCAGTAAAGAAATGTATACACTTGCTGTTTGCATAGACATTGAGGGCGCATTTAACAATGTACAGACCGATACACTTATCCAGTCCTTAGACGAGTTTCAGGTTGACCGGGCGCTGAAAAACTGGATCAACAATATGCTAAGGAATAGGTGGATTATTTGTGTGTCATATGACATAAAAGTTAGAGACAAGGTAAATCGTGGTATACCTCGGAGGGGGGGCATTTTATCGCCTCTTCTATGGGTTACGACGATACACAGTCTCCTAAAAGCCCTCACCAATGAAGGACTTAAACCAGTCTGTTATGCAGACGGCGTTGTAATACTTCTAAGGGGCTTTCATCCAAATCTATTATGCAGAAGAGCTGAAGAGGCACTTAACATAGCATATAACTGGACACAACCAAGGGGATTAAATGTTAACCCAGACAAAACAGAAATATGTCTATTTACAAGGAAAACGAAGATCCCACGTTTTACCCGGCCTCGATTCCTGAATAAGACAATTGCTATAACTAAAAAAGCAAAATACTTGAGAGTAATCTTGGATCAGAAACTGTACTGAAAAGATCCTCTTGAAGAAAGAGTTACAAAGGCCCACAGATGTTGGTCGTTGTGCAGAAGAGCTATAGGTTTAAAATGGGGGCTACGTCCAAATATGACTCACTGGCTTTACATGAGCGTGATTAGACCAATAATCACCTACGCCTGCGTAGTGTGGTGGACATCAATGGACAAGAAGTGCAACGTAATACCTTTGCAAAAATTCAACGTATGTGCTGTCTAGGCATAAGCGGGGCATTTAGAACTGCACCAACAAAAGCGTTGGAGACTATACTACACATTCAACCAATAGACATGCGTATAAAGTATGAGGCAGCCCTCACAGCAAAACGTCTACAAGTGATGGGTGAATGGATAAATCGAGACCACAAGTCGTACCATTAGAAGATTTTAGAATCTCTAGTTGGTCACATTCAATCGCCAGAAATCTCCGACCGCATTCCTGAAGTTTGGCTTACAGCTACCTGTGATACGTTTGTGCCAGACAGACGCTCCTGGGAAAATGGAACTTTGGCCCATGTGCCAGTGGGAACCAGCTGCTACACGGATGGGTCCAAGCGAGGAGGAAGGACGCGTCTGGGACTTTTTATTGATGAACCAGAAGTCGAACTTCACTTCCGCCTCCCTGACCATAACACGGTATTTCAAGCAGAAGTTCGAGCAATCACGCAATGTGTGAACTGGCTCAGTAACTCCACTAAGCCTAAATATGCCCACATCTTCACAGATAGTCAAATGGCGATTAAAGCAATAACATCGGAAAGGGTCAAATCCAGAACTGTGTTGGACTGTAAAAGAACGATAAATGATTACTCAGCCCATGGTCAATTGCGTATTTGCTGGGTACCAGGACACAACGGAGCGATTGAAAATGAACGGGCAAACAGCTTGGCTTCAAAGGGCAGAGAACTTCGAGTAATAAACTTGGCAACCTTTCGAAGCCACGAAAAATTAGTTGAAGCACTGGGCTGTGATGGCTCACAAAACTGTGTGGAATAGCGCAACAGTAGGAGCAACTGCAAAGATACTGTGGGGTGACCCAAATGAAAAGAAAACAAGAAGTCTTCTGAAACTAAACAAGATCGATATTAGTAAGATGATGAGTGTTCAAACGGGACACTCAAGCTTACAAGCACATCTTCATCGCATAGGACTGGCAGGAAACGACGATTGCAGGGCATGCAGGGAAAACATCGAAACGATGGAACATTTTCTGTGTCACTGCCCGGCTTTCACACATGCAAGATCCCAACATTTCGGGTTCGACATATTACCCGACTTGACTCATCTCAGAGAATATGACTGGAAGATACTGAGAAAATTCGTGTCTAGTACTGATTTTCTGTAACTCGTGAGGTATAAAAAAGATCATAAATGAGGAGCGCAGAACAGGCCGAACCAATGGCGTGAGTGTATGTCCATGGACATGAGACGTTTAAACGTCTCCTCTCTTCAACCTAACCTAACCTATTAAAGAAACATTGATGTGATTTAGAAACTTAGTAACATTTCGAGTAAAAAACATCTCGTCATATTTAGTTATATATGATATATATATGTTTATATACATATGAAAATCAGTATTGCTAAGGTGTTATTCAACCCCTTATAAAAATGACAATATTAACTACTTATATGTGGGATATTCGTAAGCGTGGGGGTAAGTAGTTATTTGTTAGCTCTTCGTATGCTTGCATGGAAGTACTTTCCTCCAATATCATGCCCATGTAAAAATAATCTGAAGGTTGGCTAAATGGTAAGTCATTATTTCTTTTGAATTTCACTTACCCGCCAGGTTGCCTGGTAATGAGAGTTTTTGCTGGGATGATTTTCTATCGTTCGTATCGTTTTTTGATCGTTTTGTATCGTTCGATGATCGTGTATCGTTCCATTTTTAGTAATGGCGTAGTTTCTACTTGTCAAATGTCAAAGAATACAAGCTTCAAAAGTGACAGCTACCGAAATACCGGGTGATTCAAAATAACACCTCTTGTTGGAAAACCCGTACAACAAATGAAAGAGCAAGAATAAAAAAAAACAATTGTCGTTAATTCCAACGTAATGCTAAGGGAATACATATTAACAACATGTTTCGTCACTTTTGTTTAATTTTCTTGTGATAAGAACAAAGATACATTAGTGAATTTGCAAACGTGAAAAATTGTTTTTCACACTCTTTTTAACTTTTTTTCACTTTCCAATCAATAATTACGTTATAACTGTGATGCATAATACAAAAAATCGGTCTTAAAACAAGCAATAATACGTAATAATTTTAATAACAATAAAAGCAACGGGACGAAGCCTCTTGTTAAAATCCATTCCTGTAGGTTCGTACATAAAAAAAGAACATGTGCTTATAGAGGGGGGTGATAGGAGCAAGTAGAAACAGGGTTGTCAGAACTGCGGTTTTGACCCCAATACTTATGTCAATGCAAATTGCGATAGAAAAAAATAATTTGGGGATGGGGTTTTTCTTAGGGGATTTTGTAAATATTATTGGGGTTTCTTGGGGTTTTTTATGCAATACAAAGATTTTCGTTAACGTTAAGTTTGTAATAAAAAAACGACTGAATAGTTGCTAAAAATTTATAAGAGGAAACGAATTTGTAATTGATAGATTTGATTCTGTTAAAATCTTTTGGCTATTTAAAGTCCCTAGTACCCGAAACACTTTCTTTACACAATATAATTTCTTAAACCATTTTTAACGAGTATTTTTTTTAAAGAACAGTACGAGGCTTTTCAGGCTCTTACTAAGTTTGAATTGTGATCATATTAAAATATGGTACGAGCATTTGCACCATTAAGTATAATTAGTCATCAAATGAATAGCTGAAATTATTAGAAGTTACACTAGTTCGACAGACGAATCTAAAATTCAATTAAATTGCTATATTTTTAAGGTAAATCAAGGCTCTATTTGGAGTTTTTCATGGACAGTTCGTAATAGTTTGACCCTTTAGTCCAAAATCAAGGAGCTGAATTGATACTCTTCAAGGATAAAGAATGTTTTCTATATTCTAAAAAAATAGTAAGTCCTAGAATTATTGTGTCAAAGTTTATTAAATCAAAAGGGATAATTTTCAAAAAGGTGTTTTTCGATTCATTTGGTGATATTTGTAGTTTTGACTGGTTTATTTGGGGTTAAGTTGGGGATTTTCTTGGGAAATTTTGGGGACATCAGCAATTTTTTTCTGGCAACCCTGAGTAGAGACAAAACCAGTTCTAATAGATCGCTACCAGTTGTTATCAGTTTCTGTTCCAGCGTTGATCCGTTGGGTTGTAAAGTTGCAATAAAATAAGGAGTGAAAAAGTTATATTTTCGTAATTTTTATGTTCTAATATCTGAAGAATGAAGTAAAAGAGCTCCAGAAGGAAGTCCAAAATCATAATCAGATTCTTGCCGGAGAACTAGCAGAAATTTTTACATCTTTAGTTTTAATATTGTTCATGGAATTGATTTATTTCTTTATGTTATAACATTTAAACTAAAATCAAAATAAAAAATATTTTTTTTAAACATTTTTAATACAGGCTGGAGCGCGGGAATTTGCTTTTTTGCACTGCAGTCCGCGGCGGCACTGTTGATCGAAGAGAGTGTAGAGTGTGCGTGGCTTATAGTGGCAGACGGGAGATTTGTATTCGTCTGCCTTTCAGTTGTCGTCATGCATTGGACACGTAAGAAGAGGTCATTTTGCGCACTCGATCATTGCAGTGCAGCGTGCTTTTCGTTTACGATTCGCTGTTCCCACACGCGGAGGTGTTCCTGGACGGCAATCAATTGTAAATTGGGTAACTTCATTGAGTACAGCAGGGAATGTGTCATGTGTACGAAGCGGACCTGAGGCAGATATTGGCCGAATACCTGAAATTGGCAGAATACCAGTCGACATGCTTGTTAGAGTTCATGAAAATTTCAGAAAACGTATCCAACAGTGCGTGGATAGCGATGGTCGACATTTGCCAGATAGACTATTTAAATAATATTTAAATAATTAAATTAAATTAAATAATATAATATAATTTAAATATAAAATAAATTTTTCTAAGGTTCATAACTTTTTTATTTCATTCCCAAACAAGCAAATTACCGCGCTCCACCCTGTACAAGTACAATTTTCTGACATGCAATATGCAATCATTTGGGAATACCTTATAATTTGCCTATGGCTTCATACCATTAACAGACCTTCGCCTTAAGCCCCTGAAGAAGGCCTGTTTTTTTCAGACAGGATTTATGCCTTCTTTAAGCTGGGCTTCAACAGACCTTTTTTATGTCCTTCCTAAAGGCCTCATTTTTTCAGACATGACTTATGCCTAACCCAGCAAAATCGTGGTAAGTACCTGTCATTATTCGCTGCATTACCAAATAATGACATCTCATTATTCGCTGCATTACTTTCGGCTTATTAATAATGACTTACCAATAATAACAGAAATATAAAATATAACGCGACAATATGCAAAAAATCGTTTTAAATGGCCATTTCTACATATCTACTACTTATTTTATAACTTATTGGTAATGCGTTATTCAAGTACATAAAAACGAGCTACAAATAAGTACTTATTATGCTACTTTATTGTATGCTTTTGGGAACTACTTTTCTCCAATGACATCCCCATGTTAAAATAATGAGAAAAGTGGCTAAATAATAAGTACTTACCATTATCGAACTTTGCTTACTCGTCGGATTATTTGGTAATGAGAAATTTTGCTGGGAAGGGATTCTTGCGGGGAAATGGAAAGGAAGGTTGCCTCCCAATCTCACGCAATGTTAAATGGAAAGGAACAGGTAATGTGTAGAGAAGGCCTCCGACATGACTAAGTAGGCCTGATATAAGGCCTTATACCCAGCAAAAACTCTCATTACCAGGTAACCTGGTGGGTAAGTGAAATTCAAAAGAAATAATGACTTACCATTTAGCCACCCTTCAGATTATTTTTACATGGGCATGACATTGGAGGAAAGTACTTCCATGCAAGCATACGAAGAGCTAACTAGTAACTACTTACCCCCACGCTTACGAAGATCCAACATATAAGTAGTTATTATTGTCATTATAATAAGGGGTTAAATTTTCATAACCATTTACTTATCATATATAATTAAATACGACGAGACATATTTTTTACTCGGAATATTCCCATCAAAAACATGGCAACTACATGTCATTGTACATTGCATTAGCATGTAAGACATGTCATTACCCTCTGCATAACATGTAGTCAACAAATAATGACTTACTTATAGTGACATAGATATGTATTTGTAAGTCAATTTAAGATGGGTATTGTAAAATATGCAACAACAACAGTTTTTATTGAAGAAAAGTTCATTTGATAAGAAAATAAAAATTGGCGTTGTCGCATATTTTACAATACCCGACTTAAAATAACTTACAAATAAGTACATATTTATGTCAGTATAAGTAAGTCATTATTTGTTGACTACATGTAATGCAGGGGGTAATGATATGTCATTACCTGGTAATGCAAGTGGTAATGAAATGTACTTACCAAGTTTTTTATAAGTAAATGGTTATGAAAATCATTACTGGTAAGGTGTTATTTAACCCCTTATTAAAATGACAATAATAACTACTTATATGTTGGATCTTCGTAAGCGTGGGGGTAAGTAGTTATTTGTTAGCTCTTCGCATGCTTGCATGGAAGTACTTTCCTCCAATGTCATGCCCATGTAAAAACAATCTGAAGGTTGGCTAAATGGTAAGTCATTATTTCTTTTGAATTTCACTTACCCACCATGTTACCTGGTAATGAGAGTTTTTGCTGGGTTGTTGTCTGTTTTCCACTTCTTCGCCATGGTATTCACAGTTGAATGTATATAAAAATTGTGTTGCAAATATATTTTGTTTCGATTCAAACATATCAAAAACGACAATTTTTCTCCGTGTATACTCAATCTGCCTGAAAAATTTAACCAGTTTTAAATTTTAATTATATTGCGTGCTCTTACCAATGAATACCAATCAATATATTCCGACGCGCTTGCCCCTTAAAGTTTTAATGAACTGGTAATTTTGGTAGATTTTTAATGGATAGTGTGTAATACATCACACACTTGACGTGTGCCAAAATTAAACTCTCATAGAATCAGGAACTAGATATAGTTATACATATGTATTATATCTACTCTCAGCCGGTGTTTCCGGTTTAGTACCAGACAGACGAGATCTCGTTAAAAGTTCGTTGTTTGTCACATACGAGTATATGTACGAGAACAAATTGATTTGTTTTCTTTTTCTAACTTAAAAGTATTGTTTTTATCGCCGGCTACCTCACCATTTTTAGATTGAAAGAACCACAACAAATCAATAAACAAATACGTAGGAAGGCCACAACGTGATAAACATTTCTTATTAAAATATTGACGAGCGATTATTAGCGGTCAAGATCGCGAGTTACGAGTATTAAATGTGAATTATTTATTAAATGTAAATTATTTTTGAGGTTAACGAATTGCAAAACAAGTAAGAAAGTTGAGTGGGGTAAACCAACTTTAGAATCCCCACACCCTCAGTCCCAAAAAATATTCGTAAATTTATTTATTTTTTTTTGTTTTATTTTAATTGTTATCAATTTAAATTGGATTTAATAACATTGAAGTATGTGCTGTTATTAAAGCTATAAGCAGTTAACTTTTGTGGCAAAATGGTCCATTTATATGAGAAGTACCAAAAGGGTCGTGCCAATAACGCCCACTTTTCTCTGGACTCTAGGTACTACTTATATAAAAGCATTACACTGTACAAAATTTCAAGGATTTTATGCTCTGGCTTTTATGTTATAAGTTGTAAACTTTTGGTGCAAAATGATCCATTTGTCTTGGAGGTACCAAAAAGGACGTGGCAATTTCGACCATTTTTCTTGAGATGTTAGCGACTAATAAACTAATACTATGTGTGGAATTTCAGAAGATTCGAGTAAGTCCCAGCAAAATTTCCCATTACCAAATAACCGGACGGGTAAACTAAATTCAAAACTAGTAACTGCTTATAATTTGGCCTCCCTTCGAATTATTTTTACATGTACATGTCATTGGAGGAAAGTGCTTCCACACAAGCATACAAGCTGCTGAAAAATAACCACTTACCCCCACGCTTACAAGTATTCAATAAGTAAGCGTGGACAAAAGACAAAATTTTACGAGTGGGTTTGTGTGGTGTGGATATTTCCTAGTTGCTATTGTTTGTTCACCACCATCAGTGGTGGCTTGTGGTGAGAAAGTAGAAGAGTGTAAAATTGGGAAGAGCGTAACATTGGGTAGAGCGTATAATTGGGAGAGAGTAGTTATCAATTGTTGTCGTCATATGACGAAACATTTCATTTGCCGGGAGGTGGGATTGAACTCGCGACCTCATGGTTTCGTAGTTTTGCATCACAATCACATAGACAAATCGCTTAATAATCAAGTACAAAAATATAACCCATCAAAATCTTTGTAAGTAAATATCGTTACCAGAAGCATTATCAGGTAATGATATCTCACTATCGCCAGCATTACTTTCGGTAAATAAATAACAACTAACTAAATAATGACAAAAATAAGTTAGTATTAGTAATCTAATTTGAATTTTTTAAACTTTTCTTTAAATGATTTAACTGAATACAAACTACAACTTATATACGTAAATCATTTAAGAAAAAATCATAAATCGTAAATCATCTAAAGACGAGTTTATAACTTAAAATAAGATTTTCTAACTTAGATTACTAGCAATAACATATTTTTGTCATTATTTTGTTAGTCGTTATTTATTTACCGTAAGTAATGCTGGCGATAATGAGATATCATTACCTGGTAATGCGAGTGGTAATGACATGTACGTACCAAGATTTTGCTGGGGTAGTATAGAAGTTGCTAAAGAATAAACATTTCACAAAATGTTAACCCTTTGATGGGGAGAACTTAGCCGGAGATAGAGAAAAATAGATAGAGAAAAGTCAATCGTTTAATCCTTTCGAGAGTTATCGTGCGCAGCAGCCAGACACACAGACTGACGGACGGACGGACATTGCATAAATGACTTAAAATGAAGCAAAACGAATTTCCGCTAAACATACTTAGGGTCTTACGTCACTCCTTTTGGCCCATAGCAAATGGTATATACCCTTCTCTCTAAGGTGAGGGGATAATGACCGCCAAACATATTATGATGAATCTATTTTGCTATTTTGCTTGAAGAAGGCAATGTGGGTTATTCATGAAAGTGTTTGTTAGGTTGTACCGAACAGCAAAACGTAGTGGGGGATTTGGACAAAGTAATACACTCACTTTGTGAGTAATGTAATGTGGCACAAGGGTTGGGATATTCCAGAATATTGAAAAAAAATTATTCACACCTTTTCAGTCTATATTCATGATAAATGTTGTCTAAAATAGAAAAGATTTCATGATTACTGCAGAATGATGGGAATGTGGTATCGAATGAATCTGTCAATTTGTTGTAGGGATGTAACGAATATTCGCATTCGCATATGCGAACGCGAATTATTCGCATCATTTTAACATTCGCATTCGCAAAAACAATCTTTGGATTATTCGCTTTCGTAAAAATATATTTCAGTATTGAGCGCCCCAGTAGGCGAGTTGGTAGCGTACTCGCCTATGAGTTTGGGGGTCGTGGGTTCGATTCCCACCAGAGGCTCTGGTCTGTCGCTGCAAACATTTAGCCATATGGTCTTTGTAACCCGGCCTTTCCCTTGACCTTAAAATTAGAATATAAATTAACTTTGTATTGTAATTCATATAAATAAATAAATAAATAAATATTTCAGTATTCGCTTCCATTTGTTAAAAGTGTTACAACTCCTTATTCCCTTCACACAATTTGAAGATATTAATACCAATGAAAACCTCTGCCACTTCTCTTCAAAACAGTTGAAAAATATGTTTGTTATTTTAGTAACAGGAGGTAAAAATATAGAAAACATTCTTAATACTTGAATATCCTGGAAAAGTATCAAGTCAGTTGCTAAAAAACGCTTTCTCAAAAATGCGTATTTTACTATTCGCATTCGCAAGAAATATATTTGAATATTCGATATCGCATTCGCTTTCGCTAAAGTCACTTTCGTTACATCCCTAATTTGTTGGGGGAGGTGGTACTAGAAGTGGTATGACGAATGCCCCTGTTTTGCGCTGAACAGAAAGTAGATACTTCAAAGACATTGCACTAAACATATGTATGTTTCATGCCGAATATGTTTGGGACAATATACGAGTACTACAGAAGAGATTTTTTTCATGTTGTAGACTTCGGAGCCAAATGTATAGCAGCAAATATATGAGGAAAATGGGAAAAATATTAATTTTAACGCATATAACGGGTTTTCCAATAGGGATGATATGATTTTGCAGTACCGTTTCGGCTTTTTGTAATATGTCATGATCTGTCATTTGCCATTTCATTGTATTCAGTAGTGTTTACAATTTCATCATGGAGAGATATACACAAGAAAACGTTTACAAATTATTCAGTTTTATTATCAAAATAATCGTTCTCCAATTGCAACTTTTCGTGCACTAAGTCCATTTTTTTTAAATAAAAAAAAAAACACTTTCCTTGTATACTTTCCTCAATAGCTACACGGAGGAAAATCGTCATTTTTGATATGTTTGAATCGAAATAGAATATACTTGGAAACGATTTTTTTAAATATTATATATTTGTTAACAAATAAATTTTATTTGAAAATCAAGAAATTTTGTTTGGAACACATATATTAATATATTAGAACATAATTTATTTGCAGACTGCATTTCACAAATAAAATATGTGTTTACACACAAACAAAGTTGTTGTTCAAGAAGTTTTCCAAATATATTTTATTTAAAAAGATTTTTAAAACCTTGCTGACTTATTCGAATTTTAGTTAGTTTTTTCCTGGTTTTAGTGGCAAAAATGTCTTAATTTATAAATATTCCAATTCATCACTTTTTGTCAATCCATCAATGCAATTTATATTTACGAAAGATTATCCGATTTAAGTTTTAATTAAATTTTACAAACATATAAAATTTATAAAAAAAATGCTCTTTGAACATCTGAAAAACAGAAATCTTGTCTTTAAGTTAAGGCATTGATACATTGCCAAAATAAATAATTACAAATTAATCTTTGTTTCGGAAATACTAGTACCAAATAAATATTTGAACGGAAGCATATTTTTGTTTAGAGCAATATCCTCCCAAACATATAATATTTGTGTTTGTCAAATATTATATATTTATAGTGTACCCTAAACATATGTATATTTGAAGCCGAATATGTTTGGGACAATATACTACAGAAGCGATTTTTTTTCAGCGTGTATCTTTTTGCTATTGACCGATTGTGGCTACGTGCCACACAGCAAATGAAACATTTGAATTGTTGCGAGAAAAGTTTGGAGTTTCGATTATTTCAAGAAATTGTGATATTGAATGGCCTCCAAGAAGTTGTGATTTAACACCATTAGACTATTTCTTGTGGGGTTATCTGAAGTCATTGGTCCTTCGAAATAAACCAGACTCTCTTCAAGCTTTACAAGTCAATATTGAACGTGCCATGCATGACATACGACTTGATTTAGTGGCAAAAGTGCTCGAAAATTGGGTTCATCGAACTCGTACATGCTGAAGAAGTCGTGGAGGCCATTTGAATGACGTTTTATTTAGAACTTAATTGTATCATTTGTACTTCACATTAAATAAACAACTTTTGAATTTCCTTAACAATACAAAAGTGTGTTTTTTTTCAAAAAATCATATCACTCTTATTGGAAAACCCTTTTACATATGTTTCAAGCTGAATATGTTTGGCACAATATACTACAGAAGCGATTTTTTTTGTCAGCGTGCATATATACATACATATACACATATTATATGTACACGGAGGAAAATCGTAATTTTTGATATGTTTCAATTGAAAGAAAATATACTTGGAAACGATTTTTTTAAATATTATATATTTGTTAACAAATAAATTTTATTTGAAAATCAAGAAATTTTGTTTGGAACGCATGTATTAATATGTTAGAACATAATTTATTTGCAAAAAGAATTTCACAAATAAAATATGTGTTTACACACAAACAAAGTTATTGTCTAAAAAGTTTTCCAAATATATTTTATTTAAAAAGATTTTAAAAACGTCGCTGACTTATTCGAATATTAGTTTGTTTTTCCTAGCTTTCGTGTTAAACTTTATAGCAAAAAATGTCTTTTAACTTATAAATATTCCAATTAATCACTTTTTGTCAATCAATCAATGCAATCTATATTTACGAAAGATTATTCGATTTATGTTTTAATTAAATTTTACAAAAATATAATATTTATAAATAAATGCTCTTTGAACATCTGAAAAACAGAAAACTTGTCTTTAAGTTAAGGCATTGATACATTGCCAAAATAAATAATTCTAAATTAATCTATGTTTCGGAAATAATAGTTCCAAATAAAAAAATACTTGAATGGGAGCATATTTTTGTTTAGAACAATATCCTTCCAAACATATAATATGTGTGTGTGTCAAGTATTATATATTTGGAGTGTACCCTAAACATATGTATATTTCAAGCCGAATATGTTTGGGACAATATACTACAGAAACGATTTTTTTTCAGCGTGTATAAGTATATTTATATAAAAAGGCGCCATTAAGAATACGATGTGTTTGAAATCGGAACATTGATTTCCCTTTAGTCGTTTGCAAAATCAACTTTTTTATGAATACTTAAATCAGAGATCAATATTGTTTCATTCTTTTTTTTTAATTTGTTAAATACAGGTTTCGTAAATATTGTTTTTGTAAAGTTATTTTTTAACTTGAATTTTAAATGTATGCATCGTTGTGATTGTGGTTAATATCAGTAACAATTGGATATTTCCTGCACTAACACATTGGGTCAGAGTTACATTGGGTGTTTTTTTAGAGAAACTATAACAAATATTATATGTTTGGGAGGATGTTCTTCTAAACAAAAGTATTTTTACATACACATTTTTTTTTATTTGGAACTAATATTTCCGAAAAAAAGATTAATTTCTATTAATTACGAGTATTTGGTCAATGTACATATCAAAGTCTTAACTTAAAGGCAAGTTTTCTGTATTTCAATAGCTCACAGTGAACATTTTTTGAAATTTTATATGCTTGTAAATTTCGATTAACATTTTAGTCGTATAATCTTCCGTAACGATATATTGCATTGATGGATTGGCAGCAAGTGATGAATTGGAATATTTATAAATTAAAAATTAGTGCGATACAGCAAAAGTTAATGCTGTATAGAAATTTTCTATAAAAACTTAATTTTGGCATAATTTTCTAGAAAAAAATTGCCCAAAATTCTATCTTGACAACATTTTCTAGAACAAATATTTTTAAAGAAATTTTATAGATACATGCAATTTTCAACGATTTTTTTAAATGCAATTCTGACGAAATTTTAAAGACGCCAGTTTTGACAAATGTTCATCGAAATTTTCAATAAAATTGTATTTTCGACAAATTTTTCAAAAAAGAAAAGTTTACGAATATTTCTAGAAAAGTGCAATTTTGAAGAAATTTTCTGGAAAAATGCAATTTCAACATATTTTAAAAAAACAACATTTGATAAAGTTTCCTATAAAAAATCGATTCCTAATAGATTTTGATGAAATTTGTAAAACCAAAACTCAATTTCAAAGAAATTTACTTCAAAAGCTAAATTTCGAAGAAATTTTTTAGAAATATGCAATTTCATCAAAATTTACTAGAAAAATTAAATTTCGAAGACATTATTTTACTAATAATAATAAATAAATAATTTTGACATAATTTTTTAGACAAAAACGATATATTAAATATTCTTTGCAGTTTCAACGAAATTTTCTAGAAAAATTTTATTTTGACCTAATTCTCCAGATAAAAAATTTTCATTAAAAATTTATTCTCGACAAAATTTTAAAAAATCAATTAAATTTAATTCTCAAGAAAAAAAATTTTCATTAAAAATTTATTCTCGACAAAATTTTAAGAAATCAATTAAATTTAGAAATTTTTAAAAATGCAAATTTTGACTAAATGTTCCAAAAAATTCGATTTCTATAAGTTTTGCTGAAATTGACTAGACAAATTAATTAATATTTGTTTTGCAAATTTTTATCAAAAATGCATATTTATTGTAAATTCAGTGGAAGTTGAATTTTTATACAAAATTTTAGCAAAATCGAATTGCTTTTTGAAAATTTTGACGAATATAAATTTTTATTAAAAATTTTGTTTTTGTCTAGATTCTAGAAAATTATGTCAAAATTATTTATTTATTATTATTTCTATTCTATATTATATATTTTTTCTCGAAAATCTTTCCAAAATTCATATTTGTTTTGCAAATTTTATCAAAAATGCATATTTATTGTACATTCAGTGGAAATTGCATTTGCATTTTTATGGGAAATTTCAGCAAAATCCAATTGCTTTTTGAAAATTTTGACGAAAATAAATTTTTATTGAAAACTTCGAAATCGTTTTCTAGAAAATGATGTACAAATTATTTATTTATTATTATTATTTGCAATTTTTTTTTTTTTAATTTTTTCTAGTAAATTTTGTTGAAATTGCATTTTTGTCTTTAACTTAAGGAATCGTTGTCCTTTAAACACCTCAACGATCTTTAATACATTCAGTGGTCCTTAACCCATTCCTTTACACATCAAAAATTCCCAACTTCCAGTTTAAAAAACTTTTTCTAGAAATTAATTTCAAGAAATTTTTTGGACAAATGCAATTTTAACAAAATTTTCTAAAGAAATGTGATTTCGATGAAATTAAAAAATATGCAAACTCAACTCAAAAACGAAAATCAATTTCCTGAACGTTTTTGCAGAAAAAATTAAATAGGTTGAAATTTTCTATAAAATTGCAATGTTCATTTTCGATAGAATTTTTGCAAATTTTGTCGAAAATAATTGTTTACATGAAATTTCAGGATTTTTTTGAAAATTATGCCAAAATTAAATTTTTATAGAAAATTTCGTTGAAATTGCATATTTATAGATAATTTCTTTAAAATTGAATTTTTCAAGTAAATTTCGTTGAAATTGTATTTTTCTTAAAAATTTATTCGCAATTGAATTTTTGCAGAAAACGGCCATCAACGGCTCTTCATTAGCATATTTTTTTTTTTAAAAATTCCTTCAAATATTGAATTCTGTTGAAATAAAAAATTTATACAAAATTTTAAATTTGCATTTTTAACGAAATTTACTAAAAAAAATTAACTTTGAAGAAAATTACTAAAAATATGCAATTTCAACGAAATTTTCTATAATAATTTAATTTTGACATAATTTTCTAGAAAAAAAAAATTTTATTTAAACAATTATTTTCGAATATATTGTCAAAAATTCTATTTTGACTAAATTTTCTAGAAGAATTATCAGTTTCAGAAATTTTATAGATAAATGCTATATTCAACGATTTTTTTAATGCAATTCTGAGGAAATTTAAAAATGACAGTTTTGACAAAATTCGAAAATTTTGTGAAAATTAATTTTTTTTTGAAAATTTTGTCAAAAATACAATTTTATTAAAAATATTGTCAAACCCTGCATTTTTAAAATTTTGTCTGAATTGCATTAAAAAATCGTTAAGAATTGCATGTATCTATAAAATTTCTGAGAAAAATATATTTTCTACAAAATTTCGTCAAGATAGAATTTTTGGCAATTTTATTGAAAATAATTGTTAACATGAAATTTAATTTTTTGTAGAAAATTATGCCAGAATTAAATTTTAATAGAAAAATGCGTTTAAATTGCATATTTATAGAAAATTTCTTCGAAATTGGATTTTTCTAGTAAATTTCGTTAATTTGCATTTTTCTTCAAAATTTCTATGAAATTGAATTTTTCCAAAAAATGCCCTTCATCAGCCTTTACGACACATAATTTACTTATGGCGATTTCGTTCCTGTCGCCAAAACTACAGTTTTATAGAAAAAATATAGTTGAAATTACATATTTCTAGAAAATTTCTTTGAAATTTCATTATTCTAGCAAATTTCGTTGAAATTTAATTTTTATTTAAAATTTCTTGGAAATTGAATTTTTAAAGAAAATTCCCTTCATCGGCCTTTATTAAAGTCAACGACCCTTAATTTGCATTTTTTTTTAGAAAATTCCTTCAAATTTGTATTTTTCTAAAAAATAATGTTGAAATCAAAAATTCCTACAAAATTTGAAAATTTCAAGGAAATTTACTAAAGAAATTCAAATTCGAAGAACATATGGAATTTCAACGAAATTTTCTATAAAAACTTAATTTTGGCATAATTTTCTAAAAAAAATTGCGAAATTTCGAAATTTAATTCTTGACGAAATTTTAAAGACGCCAGTTTTTACAAAATGTTCATCGAAATTTTCAATAAAATTGTATTTTCGACAAAATTTTCAAAAAAAATGTTCACGAATTTTCTAGAAAAGTGAAATTTTGAAGAAATTTTCTAGAAAAATGCTATTTTAACAAAATTTGTTAGAAAACAGTAATTTGAACCACTTTTTGAAAAATACCAAATTTGACAAAGTTTCCTAAAAAAATCGATTCCTTTTAGATTTTGATGAAATTGGTTATAAAAATTAGCTTTTACTGCCCGGATTGAAAGGTCGTTATTAAAGGACGATGAAGGAAATTTTCTGGAAAAATTAAATTTCTTTGAATTGTTAAAGAATTGCAATATCAACGAAATTTACTTGAAAAATAAAATTTCAAAGAAATTTTCTAGCAAAATTTAATTTTGACATAATTTTTAAGACAAAACAAAATTTCTAAAAAAAATTATTTTTGCAAAATTTTCAAAAGGCATTTAGATTCAGAAATTTTTAAAAATAACTATTTTGACAAAAAGTCTTCTGGGAAAATTTAATTTTTAAGAATTGTATTTGATTTTCGGATAGTTCGGCTTGAGGTCCTTTGTTGGAAATTAAAACTCCTTAATTTTCGATTTTTAATTTATTGATTTTAGTCGAAATATTGGATAGCCGAACTATCCGAAAATCAAATAAAATTCTACAGGTCTAGAATAAATAATACCAACATTTCTAAGAATTATTAAAGAAAAATGCAATTTCAAAGAAATTTACGTCAAAAACTAAATTTCGAAGAATTTTTTTAGAAATAAGGAATTTCAACGAATTTTACCAGAAAAATTAAATTTTGAAGATAATTTTTTACAACTAAATTATAAATGCACTTTTATAATTATGTACTTCAAAATTGTTTTTTCTCGAAAATCTTTCCTAAATTAATATTTTTTTTGCAAATTTTATCAAAATTGCATGTTTATTGTAAATTCAGTGGAAAAATTTTTAAAACATTTTCAGCAAAATCCAATTGCTTTTTGATCATCGATCTTTAATGCGTTCAGTGGCCCCTAACCCATTCCTTTACACATCAAAAAATTCCCAACTTCCTGTTTCAAAAACATTTTCTAGAAACAAATTAATTTCAAGAAATTTGTTGGACAAATGCAATTTTAACAAAATTTTCTAGAGAAATGTAATTTTGATGAAATTAAAAAATATGCAATTTCAAAAAAACCAATCAATTTCCTGAACATTTGCAGAAAAATTTAGATAGGTTGAAATTTTCTGTAAAATTGCAATCATTTTATGAAAAAATTTCAAATTCCTTTAAATTGAATTTTTTCTGGAATATTTTTAAATTTTGTCGAAATTGCATTGAAAAAAAATCGTTGAAAATTACATTACATAAAATTTCTTAAAAAAAATTTCGTCAAAATAGAATTTTTGCAAATTTTGTCGAAAATAATTGTTTACATGAAATTTCGGGGTTTTTTGAAAACTATGCCAAAATTAAATTTTTATAGAAAATTTCGTTGAAATTGCATATTTATAGATAATTTCTTCGAAATTGAATTTTTCAAGTAAATTTCGTTGAAATTGTATTTTTCTTTAAAATTTCTTTGCAATTGGATTTTTGCAGAAAATTTTCTTAATTTGCTTAGTTTTGTCAAAACTGCTTTTATTCGGTCTGCAAATCTTTGTGATTCTAACTAGGATACTCTCCTTTACAAAAATCGTTGAAAATTGCATTTATCTATAAAATTTCTTAAATAATAATATTTCTAGAAAATTTCGTCAGCATAGAATTATTGGAAATTTTGTCGAAAATAATTGTTTACATAAAATTTGGTGCTTTCTAGAAAATTATGCAAAAATTATAGTTATATAGAGCATTTTATGATAGAACATTCTTTGAAATTTTCTTATTCTAGCAAATTTCGTTGAAATTGAATTTTTGTTTAAAATTTCATCGAAATTGAATTTTTCCAAAAAATTTCCTTCATCGGCCTAAAGTCAACTACCCTTAATTTGCTTTTTTTTTAAAAATTCCTTCAAATTTGTATTTTTCTAAAAAATAATGTTGAAATCAAAAATTCCTACAAAATTTGAAACTTTCAAGGAAATTAACTAGAAAGCTTCAATTTTGAAGAAATTTTCTAGAAATATGCAATTTCAACGAAATTTTCTATAAGAACTTAATTTTGGCATAATTTTCTAGAAAAAATTGCCAATAATTCTATCTTGACAACATTTTATAGATATGTACATGCAATTTTCAACGTTTTTTTTAAATGCAATTCTGACGAAATTTTAAAGACGCCAGTTTCTCATCATTCTCATCGAAATTTTCAATAATTGTATTTTCGACAAAATTTCCAAAAAAAAATGTTCACGAATTTTCTATAAAAGTGCAATTTTGAAGAAAACTGTAATTGAACAACATTTTTTAAAAATATCTAATTTGACAAAGTTTCCGATAAAAAAATCGATTCCTTTTAGATTTTGATGAAATTTGCTATACAAATTTAACTTTAACTGTCCGGATTTAAGGACGTTATTAAAGGCCGATGAAGGAAATTTTCTGGAAAAATTAAATTTCGATGAATTGTTAAAGAAAAATGCAATATAAACGAAATTTACTTGAAAAATAAAACTTTGAAGAAATTTTCTAGAAATATGCAATTTCAACGAAATTCTGGCATAATTAAAAAAAAACGAAATTTATGCAAACAATTATTTTTGACAAAATTGCCAAAAATTCTATTTTGAAGAAATTTTCTAGAAAAATTATTTTTTAAAAAATGTTATAGATGAATGAAATTTTCAACGATCTTTTTATACCCTACACCACACTGTGGTACAGGGTATTATAAGTTTGTTTCACGGCTGTTTGTAACACCTGAAAATAACACAGCTAGACCCACCTTAAACTATACCGATCGACTCAGAATCACTAGCTGAGTCCGTCCGTCCGTCCGTCTGTCCATGTAAAGTTGTTCGTCGACTACAGGTCGCAATTTCACTCCGATCGTTCTGAAATTTTGCAGTTTACAGTATTTCGCGGCTGTTAAGATCGCTATTGAATTTGGTTGAAATCGGTTCAGATTTAGATATAGCTTCCATATATATCTTTCGTCCGATTTGGCCCTTTAGTCCTATAGAAGCTGTATTTTACATCCAATCATTTTGAAATTTAGAATGGTAGAGTTTCTTGATCCATGAACCAACACTACCGAATTTGAAGAAAATCGGTTAAGATTTAGCTATAGCTCGCATATATATGTTTCATCCGATTTGGCTCTTTAGATCCAATCGTCTTTATACCCTACGCCACACTGTGGCACAGGGTATTATTTAAGTATAAAATGTCCCAAAAGTAAATTTATGTAAACAATTTATACATGAATTACAAAATGTATATATCAGAGTTATTCAATATTACGAGAGTGGTGTAGGGTATTATATAGTCGGCACCGCCCGACTTTAGCCTTTCCTTATTGGTTTTAAATGCAACTCTGACGAAAAAATTTCAGTTTTGACTTTAACAATATTTTTTTAAAAAATTAAAGTTTGAAGGAATTTTGTAAAAAATTTTGTAGAAAAATTCAAATTTGAAGGAATTTTCTAAAAAGAAAATCAATTTCCTGAACATTTGCAGAAAAATTTAGATACCTTGAAATTTTCTATAAAATTGTAATGTTCATTTTATTGAAATTGTTCATTAAATTTTCTATAAAATCCAAGTCTTCATTAAAATTTCAAGATAAATTCACTTCCAACGTAATTTTTCTATAGAAATACATAAAAAAATATATAAAAATATTTTGCAAAAAAAAATTTAATTGCGCGGAAATTTTCAAAAAAAAAAAAATTTATTAGTGATATTATAAAAGAAATATAATTTATGAAAATTGGTTTGTGGGAACGGGGGCAGGACTATTTTTGTATGGTATGGTTGGAACAGTTGGAAAACACTGCCTTAGTCGGCTTACTCTATTGAAATTTTCTTAGTGGTTCAAGCTGTACTGTGGCAGTAAAATATTCTATTCAGTTTCTCGAATGAAATTTTTCGAAACAATTCGCAAACATTGCTCCCGTGGGAGTCTATTCGTGATGAATGGTCAAACAAATAAAGATCAAAACAATTGAGAATCGGTTAACAATTGAGAATCGGTTAACAATTGAGAATCTGTTATTTTAAAGTATTTTGCCTTCAAAAAATACTCCCGATACACTTTAGAAGTTTTTACACGTCGACGTTAGATTTGATGAAAAAGTGTTATTATTTAAATTGTAAAATAGAATATTTTAATCTGTTTCAACGTTTATTGTACATTTAATTGTTTAACATTTCCCATGCATTCGAGTTACTCACATTGACAAATTTCCATTGAATTTACTAATAAATAGCTAATATGGCAATCAGCAGTTAGACAAATATGCATTTAATAAATGCGCAAAAGCGCTCAATGAAAAATTATTTTAAAAAATAAACCAAACAGATTCACCATATTTCATTATTGCAAAAATTGGGCCATTTGTTCTTTTGGGTAATTTTATCATTTGACAAATTTTTCCACTTTGAGTTTTGGGTTAATTTTAATATTGAATAATATTCCAAAATGACATATGAACAAGTAAGAAAATTTCAGTTTCGTAAACCATCTAAGGTATTCCCTTACTTTGGGAGTAATGTTATATGGTAATTAGGGTAGGAGATGGCAGAATGTAGCAAAAAAATTATTCATTCTATGTCGGTATATAGTCATTGCAAATGTTCTCTAAAATAAAAATATGAATCATTTAGATGATGAATTTTTATTGAAAATTTAGATTTTTCATAGTTTTCTATACACGGGGCAAAATCGCCTCTTTTGATATGTTTGAATAGAAAGAAAATAAATTTGGAACACAAATTTTTAAATATTATATATTTCTTAGCAAATAAATTTTATTTGAAAATCAATAAAATATATTTGGAACGCATATATTAATATATTACAACAAATTACATTTGCAAACTAAATTTCTCAAATAAAATATGTGTTTAAATACAAATAAAATTATTATTTAGGAATTTTTCCAAATATATTTTATTTAAAAAATATTTCCAAAACTTTTGCTGAGTTTTTCATATTTCAGTTTCAATTTTTCTTGGGTTTCGAATTGTACCTCCCAGTTATGATACCATATGCAGCATTACCTTCTGTTTTAAATCAATCATTTAAAATTTCTGAGTATTCCAAGCCATCATTAGTCGTCAATCCTCTAAGTACTTTATATTGATCCAAGATTATATGATTTCAATTATTATTTTTTACGAACATTAAAAATTTCTACAAATTTAACTTTGAATTACTGAAAAATTTGAGACAATTTATGTATTTTATGAATACTTAAATGCAAATAAATATTTGTTTCGGAAATAATGGTCCCAAATAAAAACATATTGGAATGTAAACAAATATTTGTTTAGAACAACATCTTCCCAAATACACAATTTTTGTGTGTACCAAATATTACATGCTTAGAGTCTACCCCAAACATATATATGTTTCAAGCCGAATATGTTTGGGACAATATACTACAGAAACGATTTTTTTTCAGCGTGTATTACTAACGAGTTCGAGATCTTTGAAAAAGTATAAAATGTGTAAAACCGCAACCAGGATTGGAAAAATCGCTGTTGATGGGACAACATTTATATTTATGAATAAAAAGCAAGTGTTTTTCCATAAAATTATATATTTCAATTTTAAACCTCGAATAGAATAAAATTTTTGATTATTAACAAAACTTATAATAAACGCTGGATAAAATAGTGCAATTTATGCAATTCTGATACTTTAGAAAATTTTTCAATTTGTTCATTTGTGTCGAAAAATATTTTTCGAATTCAATTTATTTTTTGATTCGAATTTAAAAAAATGCAATTTCGATTTTTTCAGTCAGAAAACGCTGCGGGCTGCGGACCACCATTTAATAAGCTCCATTCTAGACAAAAATGAAATTTCAATAAAAAATATTTTCGTCAAAATTTTCAAAAAGCATTTAGATTTTGCTGAAATTATGTATAAAAATGCAACTTTAACTAAATTTCCAATAAATGTGAATTTTTGACAAAATTTGCAAAAAAAATATTAATTTATTGAAAATTTTCTAGAAAAATAAAATTTTGAAGAACATAATTATAAAAGTGCAACTAATTGCATACATTTTTTATAGAGAATTTCAGCAAAAATGTAATAAAAATCGAATTTTTATAGAATATTTTATCAAAATTGGCATTTTTTTACGTTAAGAAGTTATATTTTATAGAAAATTTCAGAACATTGTATAGAAAACTTTGTCAAATTTGGTGTTTTTCTAGAAAACTTCGTCAAAATTGATTTTTCTAAAAAATGCTGTCAAAGTTAATTTTTTAAGAAAACGTTGTCAAAATTATTTTTTTTTTTAGAAAATTTCGCCTAAATTGCCTTTTGAAAATTTTGCCGAAACAAAATTTTGTTGAACATTTTGTTTTTTTTCTAGAAAATTATGCCAAAATTAAATTTTTCTAGAAAATTTCGTTGAAATTGCATACTTCTAGAAAATTTCTTCGAAATTTAATTTTTCAAGTAAATTACATTGAATTTGTATTTTGCTTTAAAATTTTTCTTCGAAATTGAATTTTTCATAAAATTTCTTTAATAAAAACAACGACGATCTTTCATCCGTTTAGTCACTTAATCCGGTAAACATTTGAAATTTCAACAAAATATTCAAAAAGATTAATTTCAAGAAATTCTGTAGAAAAGTACGATTTTAGCAAAATTTTCCAAAAAAACGCAATTAATTCAACGATTTTTGTAGAAAAATTGCATTTCAAAAAATTTCCATACAAATTCAATTTCGACAAAATTTTGCAGAAAAATTCAATTTCGACAAAATTTTGCAGAAAACTGGAATTTCAAGGATATTTTGTAGAAAAAATAGATTTCAACAATTGTTTTTTATGGCCGATGAAATAATTTTCTGTAAATAGGCAATTTCAACGAAATTTTCTAGAAATATTTAATTTTAAATAAATTAAATATTTCTAGAAAAAACAACATTTTCAGTACAAATTTATTTTCGCCAAATTTTCAGAATGCAATTAGACCTAGAAATTTAAAAAATACGCCTTTTTTAGAAAATTTTGTCAAAATTGACATTTTTTGAATTTCTAGATATAATTCTTTTTTGGAAATTTTGTCGAAAATTAATTTGTATTGAAAATTTTGTTTTTTTTTTCTAAAAAATTTATCAAAATTAAATATTTCTAGAAAATTTCGTTGAAATTGCATATTTCTCCGAAATTGAAATTTTACAGAAAATTCTTTCATCGGCTTTTAATTTACATTTTTCTAGAAAATGTTTTCATATTTGTATTTTTGTAAAAAAAAAATTGTTGAAATCTAATTTTTCTACAAAATTTCGTTGAAATTCCATTTTTTGGAAAATTTTACGAAATTGATTTTTTTTTGCAAAATTTTGTCGAAATTTAATTTTTCTGCAAAATTTTTTGAATTAATTGCGTTTCTCTGGAAAATTTTGTTAAAATTGCATTTTCTCAAAAAAATTAATTTTGACAAAGTTTTCTAAAAAAAAATCATAACGATTACAGACCGAATAATAACGGGCAACCGGCAACATCAATTTTGACAACATTTTCTAGAAAAATCAATTTTGACGAAATTATCTAGAAAAATCAATTTCTACGAAATTTTGTAGAAAAATATTTTTTTTATAAATCCACAATATTTAAAAAAATTGGAGACATTTTTGAAAGTACCAATTGTGGCAAAGTTTTATATAAAAAAATCGATTTCCATTAGATTTTGCTGAAATTTTCTATAAAAATTGCAAAAATTTGCAAACAGCAAAATATAATATAAATCGAAGTTTTCATTTTGTCAAAAAAGCATTTTGAAAAATTTGATGAAAATAGAAAATTATGTCTAAATTGAATTTTGTTAAAATTTATTTTCTTCGAAATTTAATTTTTCTATTAAATTGTTGAAATCATGTTATCTAAATAATTTCGTTGAAATTGATTGCTTTGAATAATTTCGTCGAAATTGAATTTTTCCGCAAAATTTTTTCAATTTGCATTTTTCTAGGAAAATCGTTGAATTTCATTTCTCTACATAATTTCTTGAAATAAATTTTTTCTAGAAAATGTTGTTGAAGTTTCAATTTAAGGATCATAAGGGCCCACTAAACGGATTTAAAATCGATGAGTCCTTTAAAGGATGATTAGTGGTAGCCATTAGACGGATTAATGAAAGAAATTTTATGGAAAAATTAAATTTCGAAGAATTGTTAAAGCAAAAAGGCAATTTCAACAAAATTTTAAAAATATATTTTAAGAATATATTTTAGAATTATGCAATTTCAACGAAATTTTATAGAAAAATTTAATTTTGACATAATTTTCTAAAAACACAACTTTCAACAAAAAATTTTTTCCGCAAATTTTCAAAAAGCAGTTAGACGATATTTTGTAAAAAAAATCAATTTTGACATCATTTTCTAGAAAACTAAATTTTGACGAAATTTTCTGGAAAAATCAATTCCTACGAAATTTTGTAGAAAAATTATTTTTTAATAAATCAACAAAATGTAAAAAAAAATTTGAAGACATTTTTAAAAATACCAATTGTGACAAAGTTTTCTATAAAAAAAATCGATTTCTATTAGATTTTACTGAAACTCTCTATAAAAATTAGCAAACAAGAAAATCTAATATAAATTGAATTTTAGCATTTAGAAAATTTTGACGAAAATAATTTTATTTGAAAGTTTATTTTTTTCTAGAAAATTACGTCTAAATTGAATTTCGTTGATTTTTTTTCTTCGAAATTTACTTTTTCTAGTAAATTTCGTTGAATTTGCATATTTTTAAAATGTATTCGAAATTTAATTTTTTCAGGAAATTTAATTCATTGGCCTTTGTTAAAGTGAACTATCTTTAATTTGCATTTTTCTACAAATTTCTTTCAAATTGTTGAAATATTGTTGAAATCAGATTTTTCCACAAAATTTCAAATATTTATATTTCTAAAAAAAAATTTTGTTGAAATCATGTTATCTAAATAATTTCGTTGAAATTGATTTTTTGGAAAATTTCTCCGAAATTGAATTTTTCTGCAAAATTTTTTGAAATTGCATTTTTCTAGAAAAATCGTTGCATTTCTCTACAGAATTTCTTGAAATTAATTTTTTCTAGAAAATTTTGTTGAAGTTTAAATTTAAGGGCCATAAGGGCCACTAAACGGATTAAAGATCGATGAGTTCTTTAAAGGATTAGTAGTAGCCGTTAAACGGATTAAAGGTCATTGAGTT
Organism: Eudasyphora cyanicolor; assembly: GCA_963930755.1. NCBI lineage: Eukaryota > Metazoa > Arthropoda > Insecta > Diptera > Muscidae > Eudasyphora > Eudasyphora cyanicolor. The sequence continues at coordinate 94,172,318 of OZ005736.1, read as the reverse complement.
TATTAAAGGCCGATCGATGATGGAAATTTTATGGAAAAATTCAATTTCGAAGAATTGTTAAAGCAAAATGCAATTTCAACGAAATTTTTTAGAAAATAATATATTTTCAATAAATACTATTTTGACAAAATGAAAAATCCGATTTATATTGTATTTTGCTGTTTGCAAATTTTTGCAATTTTATTAGAAAATTTCAGCAAAATCTAATGGAAATCGATTTTTTATATAAAAACTTTGCACAATTGGTACTTTAAAAAATGTCTTCAATTTTTTAAAATATTCTTGATTTATAAAAAAAATATTTTTCTACAAAATTTCGTAGAAATTGATTTTTCTAGATAATTTCTTCAAAATTGATTTTTCTAGAAAATGTTGTCAAAATTGATTTTGTCGGTTGCCCGTTATTATTCGGTCTGTAATCGTTATGTAATCGTAAATTTTGACGAAATTGTATAAATTTAGATAAATGTAATTTTCAACGGAATTTTTAGAAGAATGCAATTTCCAACGGTTTTTTTTGGGAATTGCAATTCGGACAACATTTTTTAAAAAATAACAAATTTGACAAAGTTTTCTATACAAAATCGATTTCTATAAGATTTTGCTGAAATGTTCTATAAAATAGAACTTCTTAACTTAAAATTTTTTTATTAGATTTTACTAAAATTCTCTATAGGAAATGGGCGCAATTGATTGCACTTTTATAATTATATTTTTCTAGAAAATTTTCCCTAAATTAATATTTTTGCATATTTATTGAAAATTAGTTGAACTTGCATTTTTATACATACTTTCTGCAAAATCTAAATTATTTTTGAAAATTGTTACGAAAATAAATTTTTATTGAAATTTCATTTTAGTCTAGAACGGAGCATATCAAATGGTGGTCCGCGGCCCACTAGTGTGCCGTGATGTCTTGGTGGAAATTATGCTCATTCAATTTTCTAACTGAAAAAAATCGACAATGCAATTTTTTAAATTCGAATCAAAGTCTGTAAAAAAATAAATTGAATTCGAAAAATATTTATCGACACAAATGAAATGAAATGAAATTGAAAAATTTTCTACAGTATCCGAATTGCATAAATTGCACTGATATTATCCAGCGTTCATTATAATTTTTGTCAATAATCAAAAATTTTTAAAATAGAACTTACTTTGTCAGTTTTGGAACAAATTTTTGATTAGATGCAAAAACTGCTATACGAGTTTTAACTAGAAATATACAATGTTTGTGGAAAAACTCTTGCTTTTTATTCATAAATATAAATGTTGCCCCATCAACAGCGAATTTTCTAATCCTGGATGAGGTTTCACACATTTTTAATTCTACTTTTTCAAAGATGGTTTGTTTTCTGATAGTAATAAGGAAAACGTTGAAAAAACTAAATTTTCAATTAAAATGCATCATCTAAATGATTCATAATTTTTATTTTAGAAAACATTTGTAATGGCTATATGCTGACATAGAATGACAAGTTTTGTTGCAACGTTCTGTCATCTCTTATCCTATAACATTACTCCCAAAGTAAGGGAATACTTGTACCTTAGACGGTTTACACAACTGAAATTTTCTTATTTGTTCATATGTGGTTTTGGACTATTTTTCAATATTAAAATTAACCCAAAACTTAAAGTGGAAAAATTTGTCAAATGATAAAATGACACAAAAGAACAAATGACCCAATTTTTGGAATAATGAAATATGGTTAATCTGTTTGGTTAATTTTTTTTATAATTTTTTGGACTATATTTCGTAGGCCTCTTTAAAGCCATTTCTCATTTGCCCGATTTTACAGTTTCCATTTGGATCATTTTTCATTGAGCGCTTTTGCGTATATATTAAATGCATATTTGTCTAACTGCTGATTGCCATATTAGTTATTTATTAGTAAATTTAATGGAAATTTGTCAATGGGAGTAACTCGAGTAGTATAATTCCTTTCCGATTACATGGGAAAAGTTAAACAATGAAATTTACAATAAACCTTGAAACAGATTAAAATAATCTATTTTGCAATTTAAAAAATAACACTTTTTCATCAACACACAGTTTTCATCAAATCTAACTTCGACGTATAAAAACTTCTAAAGTGTATCGGGAGTATTTTTTGAAGGCAAAGATCTTTAAAATAACAGCACATATTTTCTGTATTAACCGATTCTCAATTGTTTTGATCTTTATTTGTTTTGACCATTCATCACGAATAGACTCCCACGGGAGCAATGTTTGCGAATTGTTTCGAAAAATGTCATTCGAAAAACTGGATGGAATATTTTATTGCTTGAACAAGTAAGAAAATTTCAATCCCACAAACAAATTTTCGTAAATTATATTTCTTTTATAATATGACTAATAAATATTTTTTTTTGAAAATTTCCGCGCAATTAATTTTTTTCTGCAAAATTTTGTTTTTTTTTTTTAGAAAATTTTATAGATAATTTATTTCTATAGAAAAAGTACGTTGGAAGTGAATTTATCCAGAAATTTGAATGAGAACATTAATTTTATAGAAAATCTAATAGAAATCGATTTTTTATAAAAAACTTGTCACAATTAGTATTTTTAAACATATCTTCAAAATTTTTTTTTAAAACATTGTGGATTTAAAAATATATAATTTTTCTACAAAATTTCGTAGGAATTAATATTTCTAGAAAATTTCATCAAAGTTGATTTTTCTAGAAAATGTTGTCAAAATAGATTTTTTTAAGAAAATGTCAAAAATTTTTTTTTTAAAAATTTGGCCTAAAGTGCCTTTTGAAAATGTTGCAGAAAATTTTTTTTCAAAAATTTTTCAAAAAAAATTTTTTTTAATCATTTTACAAAAAAAATTTTTTACAAAATAATGCCAAAATTTAATTTTTCCAAAAAATTTCTTTGAAATTGCATACTTCTAGAAAATTTCTTTGAAATTTAATTTTTCAAGTAAATTTCATTGAATTTGTATTTTGTTTTAAAATTTTTTTCGAAATTTAATTTTTCCATAACATTTTTTTAAAAACCATAATTAGGTCAAGGACCTTTAATCCGTTTAGTCACTTAATCCGGTAAATAGGAAATTTAAACAAAGTATTCTAGAAAAAAAATAATTTCAAGAAATTCTGAAGAGAAATGCCACTTTAACAAATTTTTCTAGAAAAATGCAAATTAAAGGCCGATGAAAGCATTTTCTATAAAAATTCAATTTCGAAAAAATATGCAATTTCAACCAAATTTTCTAGAAATATTTAATGTTGATACATTTTCTAGAAAAAAAAACAAAATTTCAAAAAGCAATTAGACCTAGAAATTTAAGGAAATGCGATTTTTATAGAAAATTTCGTCAAAATTGGCATTTTTAAATTTCTAGATTAATAGCTATTTGAAAATGTTGTCGAAAATAAATTTGTATTGAAAATTTTGTTTCATAGAAAATTTATCAAAATAAAATATTTCTAGAAAATTTCGTTGAAATTGCATATTTCTTCGAAATTGAATTTTTAAAGAAAATTCTTTCTAGAATTTTCTGTTTAATTTGCATTTTTCTAGAAATTTTTTTCAAATTTGTATTTTTTTAAAAAAACATTTTTGAAATCTAATGTTTTTACAAAATTTCGTTGAAATTGAATTTTTCTGCAAAATTTTTTGAAATGCAATTTTTCTACAAAAATTCTTTCATCGGCCTTTAATTTGCATTTTTCTAGAAAAAATTTTCAAATTTTGTATTTTTCTAAAATAAATTTTTTGAAATCTAATTTTTCTACAAAATTTCTTTGAAATTGAAGTTTTCTGCAAAATTTTCCATAAAATTTTTTTAAAAACAATAATTTCTTTAATTAGGTCAAGGACCTTTAATCCGTTTAGTCACTTAATCCGGTAAATAGGAAATTTCAACAAAGTAATCTAGAAAAAAAATAATTTCAAGAAATTCTGAAGAGAAATGCAACTTTTACAAAATTTTCCAGAGAAACGCAATTAATTTAACGAATTTTTCTAGAAAAATGCAAATTAAAGGCCGATGAAAGCATTTTCTATAAAAATTCAATTTCGAAGAAATATGCAATTTCAACAAAATTTTCTAGAAGTATTTAATGTTGATACATTTTCTAGAAAAAAACAAAATTTTCAGTACAAATTTATTTTCGCCAAATTTTCAAAAAGCAATTAGACCTAGAAATTTAAGGAAATGCGATTTTTATAGAAAATTTCGTCAAAATTGGCATTTTTAAATTTCTAGATTAATAGCTACATATTTGAAAATGTTGTCGAAAATAAATTTGTATTGAAAATTTAGTTTCAATAGAAAATTTATCAAAATAAAATATTTCTAGAAAATTTCGTTGAAATTGCATATTTCTTCGAAATTGAATTTTTAAAGAAAATTCTTTCTAGAATTTTCTGTTTAATTTGCATTTTTCTAGAAAATTTTTTCAAATTTGTATTTTTTTAAAAAAAAATTTTTGAAATGCAATTTTTCTACAAAATTTCGTTGAAATTGAATTTTTCTGCAAAATTTTTTGAAATGCAATTTTTCTACAAAAATTCTTTCACCGGCCTTTAATTTGCATTTTTTTTACAAAAATATTTCAAATTTGTATTTTTCTAAAAAAAATTTTTTGAAATCTAATTTTTCTACAAAATTTCGTTGAAATTGAATTTTTCTGCAAAAATTTGTTGAAATTTAATTGTCTGGGAAATTTTTTGAAATGCAATTTTTCTACAAAAATCGTTGAATTAATTGCGTTTCTCTGGAAACAATTCTCTAAAGAATTTCTTGAAATAAATTTTTTTCTAGAATATTTTGTTGAAATTTCAAATGTTTACCGGATTAAGTGACTGAACGGATTAAAGGTCGTGGACTTTATTAAAGAAATTATTATTATTAAAGAATTTTTATGGAAAAATTAAATTTCGAAGAAAAATTTTAAAGCAAAATTCAAAATTCAATGAAATTTACTTGTAAAATTAAATTTCGAAGAAATTTTCCAGAAGTATGCAATTTCAACGAAATTTTCTAGAAAAATTTAATTTTGGCATAATTTTCTAAAAAAAAAAAACAAAATATTCAACAACAATTTTTTTCGGCAAAACTTTCAAAAAGAAATTTAGGCGAAATTTTCTAAAAAAAAATTTTTGACATTTTCTAAAAAAAATTAATTATGTCGACATTTTCTAGAAAAACCAATTCCTACGAAATATTGTAGAAAAATTATTTATTTATAAATCAACAATATTAAAAAATGATTCTACAAAAATCGTTGAATTAATTGCGTTTCTCTGGAAAATTTTGTTAAAATTGCATTTCTCTACAGAATTTCTTGACATTAATTTTTTTCTAGAATATTTTGTTGAAATTTCAAATGTTTACCGGATACAGTGACTAAACGGATTAAAGGTCGTTGACTTTATGAAAGAAATTATTATTATTAAAGAAATTTTATGGAAAAATTTAATTTCGAAGAAAAATTTTAAAGTAAAATAAAAATTCAATGAAATTTACTTGAAAAATTAAATTTCCAAGAAATTTTCCAGAAGTATGCAATTTCAACGAAATTTTCTAGAAAAATTTAATTTTGGCATAATTTTCTAAAAAAAAAAAACAAAATATTCAACAACAATTTTTTTCGGCAAAACTTTCAAAAAGAAATTTAGGCGAAATTTTCTAAAAAAAATCAATTTTGACAACATTTTTTAAAAAATCAGTTTTGACAACATTTTCTACAAAACTCAATTTTGACGAAATTGTTTAGAAAAATCAATTTATACGAAATTTTGTAGAAAAATTATTTTTTATAAATCAACAATAATAAAAATAAAATTTTTGAAGACATTTTTAAAAATACCAATTGTGACAAAGTTTTCTATAAAAAATCGATTTCTATTAGATTTTGCTGAAATTCCCCATAAAAATTGCAAAAAAAAAAAATAATATAAATCGAATTTTTCATTTTGTCAAAATAGCATTTTGATAAATATAATTTTGATAAATATAAATTTTTATTGAAAATTAATTTTTTTTCTAGAAAATTATGTCTAAATTGAATTTTGATTTGTTAGTAAATTTCGTCGAGTTTGCATTTTTATTTAAAATATATTCGATATTTAATTTTTCCAGGAAATTTCCTTCATTGGCCTCTGTTAAAGTGCAGTTCACTTTAATTTACATTTTTAATTTTAATTTGAAGAATTCAGAATTCTTTCAAATTTGTCTAGAAAATATTGTTGAAATCAGATTTTTTCACAAAATATCCAATTTGTATTTTTTTATTATCTAAAAAAATTTGGTTGAAATTAAATTTTTGGGAAAATTTTGTCAAAATTTAATTTTTCTGCAAAATTTTTTATTTTTATTTTTCTAGGAAAATCGTTGAATTGAAAACACCTCGCCACAGAAGTTATACCAAAAGCGTTCTTGCGTCTTTCTAAGCCCCTTCTTATAGATCTTGAGTTGCTCTTTATAGACATCATTCGAACCATTAGCGAACCCACTAGATTTCGCCCTGTTGAATAGCTAGTTGCAGGTCTTTTTCCTAGCCGTTAGCTCTGAAGTCCACCATTGAGGTTTAGTTTTACCCTCACCCAGGAAAATAATTGGTTGGAATTCGATTGTAACAATAAAAAAATAGTACTAGCAACAAAAAGTATATTGCCTACACCGTCTGTCGGTTGTATTTATAAATAAATATTTGAAACAACAATAATAAGATGGATACGATCAAATGAAAATGCTTGCAACTGAATCGATGGTTGTATCAATCGAATTAAGATTGTTTTTTTCATTGACACTCGGTTAGTTGTGGTAACCAATTTTAAATTTCCATTATAGTACAATATGATCGATTTTTGGTTGTGACAACCAATGTTTTATTCTTGACAACAGAAATTGTATCAATAGACCAAAGATTATTATTGCAACTAATAATTGGTTACTACAACAGAAAAAATATTAATTAATAATCGTTTATTGGTTATCCCAATCATTTCCCAAATGTATTTTGGGAAATACAACCGAATGATTGGTTGCTGTTCTTTTGCTGATACATGACAAACAAAAAATAAAATTACTCGACATAAACAAATCTTCAACATTTTGTTCAAGAGCGGTATATGTAGTCAAAAATAATCTCGTGTGGATAATAATGTGTGGAATGCAGAATATGTTGTGCAAAATGTTTTACATAAATAAAAAATGAGAGCAACAATCATGAAATTGAAAGCAGAGGGTTAAGCGATATTTGCATAAATGTTTTGTGTTTTTTTCGTGTACTAAAATTTGTGTCAAATATTTCCACATCTCATAATAGTGATGAATTTGTAATATGGGATTTTTAATTTTATTATGAATTGTTTGGCTTTTTATTCAATAAATAAAATAAAAATTAAAGAAAACTGTTTTTAATTAATTGTCGGTAGTATATGACTGACAAATTGTCAGAACAACCAATTTTTTAAAACAGTTGGTTGTGGCAACTACAACGGATAATTTAAGCCATAATTTTCGTAGTTGGCGCAACCAAATATGATTGTTGTCAACATGGAAGCAGAAGTATTCCACAGCCAAAATATTGGTTGTCCTGATGGAATCGCATGATAGTCGACAGAACCACAAAATTCGGTTGGCAAATAATTCGGTTGAGGCAACCAAACTGTATTCTGTGTGCTTGTACCTTGTTTTTGGACAGTCTTTTTCAAGGAAACTATTGAATGATGAGTTGATATGTTCGACCAGATTATCTAGACCGGCTTTGTCATTCGGTTCGTACAGATAGATGTTTAGAGTTGAGGACTTTTTATACCCTCCACCATAGGATGGGGGGTATATTAATTTTGTCACTCCGTTTGTAGGACCACTAAATACCGATCTGAGACCCCGTCTGTTAGAATCACGCTACAATACTATAATACTTCAGCTAGGTGGCTGAAATTTGGTACATATACTTTTTATATCTGCAGGTATGTTGGGATTGAAAATGGGCAATATTGATCCAATTTTGGATATAGCCCCCATAACGCCACAAAAACCTCAAATTTAAACGAAATTTGCCTGAAATTTGGTATAATGAGTTTATTTGAATCCGAAACCATTACCATGCGATCAATGGTGGAGGGTATATAAGAATCGGCATGGCCGAACTTAACGGTTTAACTTTTTTGAAATTCTTTTCATACAAGTGTCAGTTGGTCTTCCTCACATTTCTGTGGACGGCAGGTTTCGGCGCTTTTTCAGCGAGTTTGAACTCTATATAATGGTGATCTGAGAATGAGTGGTCGTCCAGTACATTCCACCCAATAATTTTTGTCTGACAGCCGGTCAGTAGCAAAGGTTACGTCGAGTAGATCTATACGATTAAAGACAGACAAGAAGTCTTTAATCGTATAGATCGGTTTTTTTGGCTATGTTCCAAATAGTTATGGCGGATCGTATAATGAGAAATACGTTATCATATTTACCAACAATAAAATGTAATCGTTATAAGTTCAGTAATAGGCGTATTTCATTGTGAGAACGGTTCTTAATTTCATGTCCTGAAATCATAAATGGCTCAAAATTCGTATGTAAATAGTCGATTCTATGGAATGACGATTTTTTGAAGATTTCTTAATGGGAAATTGACGATTTGAAGATTTTGGTAAATTGTCGATTCTATGGAACGACGATTTTTTTGAAGTTTTCGGAATGCGATTTTGATATTTGACGATTTTGGCTCAAATTGTTCTGCCAACACCACATTCATTCTGTAGATTTTGGATATAAAAAGCGAAAAACCCAATTTTGGTTTTTTTTTTGGAAATTGAGGTATATAACAAGAAATGTCTTTGTTTTTATAACATTATCATTAAACGATACGTCCTATGGTCTATTTGTTTTATTTATAATTTTAAATTTGTTGTGACTGTTGTTGTTTTGTTTTTTCTGCGATCAGTTATGTTACTTCACTAACTTGCCATTCGACATTCGACGTCACCGTCATCAACAGCGACCGCAGCAGCAGTTACTGTAATTCATTTACCATTCAAAGTCTTGGCCAAGTTTTATAGCTTTAAGTCAGTCTCGTCTTCTCGATGTGTTCGGTACGTACAAATACTCGGTTCTGTTGCATTTTGTAAAAAAAAACAATTTACGATACGTTCGAATTGAATCACTGTGAGTGAATGAACGGGAAAAACTCGACGGTAATTATTGTAGAACTAATTAAATCTGTGGGGAATTGTTTTTGTTGTGTTTTTTTTTAATTTTAATTAACATTTCAATAACTCGACATTTCATGAGATTTGTTAGAAAATGCGCTACAATTCACTTTGAAAAACGAACAAAAAACAAAGTTAAATTAAGTACAATAAAACAAAAACGAAAATCTAAAATGTGTAGAAGATAGCAAAAATTGACAAAATAAAAATATGTGGATGTGAACCTAATATTGCAAATTCAACATAATAAATTTTGACATTGTTAAAGGGGTTTCCAATCAGGGCGGGTCAATGTTTAAATGCAATAAAACAATATATTAATAGCGATTTCGTTTCTGGAAAAAATTGTATACCGTCGACGTGATATTCTACGAAATATTTGCACATTTTAAGTCGAATAATGTAACTCAAATTTTAAATTTCCCAAAATGTGCTAGAAAAGTGCAATGCTGCAAAGAAAATGCTGCTCTTTTCCATAAGCATATGATATTTTCAATGACTTTATGGATCTGAATGAATTTGAGCGAACTCCTGGATCTCATGATCGCACTTCACTCCACCGACAGAGAAAGTAATACCCTTAAATCGTTCAGGCAGAATGTATACCTGCAGAGAAAAATTATAGTCACCGCAATCAAATAGCAATATATCATTAAAAAAATTGTTTGTGTCCAAGACCTAAAAACAGTTTTAGTGAAAATAAAATAAAGCTTGACTATTACTTAAAACAATTTGGATACGAATATTAAAAAGGTCGATTAAAAACAAACTTATGAAAAACATAACAAAACTATTTTTTATGGTAAAGTTTTTCTAAAACTCCAATTTTCATGGAAGTTTCCTTTAGAATTTGGACCATATTTTTTGAAGTGTAAGCTCGGCAATGGCAGCCGGAAGTTGGACCCCAAGAAAATGCACCCCAAATTGAAAATGAAAGTGAGCCCCAAATTTGGAGTCCATTTTCGTTACAAAAACTAATTTAGGAAATTGCCCCAATCAAAAAACCAGCATGAAATTAAAATAAACCCCAAAAAAAGCTAAGAAATTTTCTCTTCGTAAATCTGTGGAGTACGTAATAATACACGTATACGAACGTATTTTCTAATTATAAATCGCAGGCTGCCTGCGGCCTTCGTCCTCGATTTAAGACTTTCTCCTATGTACAGGATTAAAAATTGGCAACGTGGAGCAAATCTTTTATGCGTAGCATCTCCTGTTTCTAAATTTATAAATGAAAACAAGTAAGAAAGTTTCAGTCGGGTAAACCGACTTAGGTACACGGGGCAAAATCGCCTTTTTTGATATGTTTGAATCGAAAGAAAATATATTTGGAACACAAATTTTTAAATATTATATATTTCTTAGCAAATAAATTTTATTTGAAAATCAATAAAATATATTTGGACCGCATATATTAATATATTACAACAAATTATATTTGCAAACTAAATTTCTCAAATAAAATATGTGTTTAAATACAAATAAAATTATTATTTAGGAATGTTTCCAAATATATTTTATTTAAAAAATATTACCAAAACTTTTGCTGAGTTTTTCATATTTCAGTTTCAATTTTTCTTGGGTTTCGAATTGTACCTCCCAGTTATGATACCATATGCAGCATTACCTTCTGTTTTAAATCAATCATTTCAAATTTCAGAGTATTCCAAGCCATCATTAGTTGTCAATCCTCTAAGTACTTTATATTGATCCAAGATTATATGATTTCAATTATTATTTTTTACGAACATTAAAAATTTCTAAAAATTTAATTTTGAATTACTGAAAAATTTGACATAATTTATGTATTTTATGAATACTTAAATGCAAATAAATATTTGTTTCGGAAATAATGGTCCCAAATAAAAACATATTGGAATGTAAACAAATATTTGTTTAGAACAACATCTTCCCAAATACACAATTTTTGTGTGTACCAAATATTACACGCTTAGAGTCTACCCCAAACATATATATGTTTCAAGCCGAATATGTTTGGGACAATATACTACAGAAGCGATTTTTTTTCAGCGTGTATACCCTCACTTTGTGAGTAATGTAATATAGAATATTAAACGAATTATTCTGTCCATTTGTGTGGGAGGTACCAGAAGGTTTTTAAATAATACACCTATTTTTCGCTTTTGGTGCTAAATGGTACCTTTGTGTGGGAGGGGGCGTGGAAATAACGCCCATTTTTCACTGGACTGTAGGCACTATAAAAGCATTACACTGTACAAAATTCCAAGTATTTTTATACACTGGTTTTAATGTTATAAGCTGTTAACTTTTGGTGCAAAATGGTGCATTTGTGTGGGAGGTACCAAAATGGGCGTGGCAACATCGCCCATTTTTCTCGAGTTGATAGCGACTAATAAACTAATACTATGTGTGGAATTTCAGAAGATTCGAATAAGTAGTATAGCAGTTACTAAAGATTCAATATTTCACAACATTTTAAGCCTTTGTGGGGGAGGTACTAGAAGGAGTGGACCAATATGGCCCATCATCGAACTTAGCCGGAGATAGAAAAAAATATTACCATGTACCAAATTTGAAGTCAATCGGTTACTCCTTTCGAGAGATATCGTGCGCACCAGCCAGCAGACAGACAGACGGACGGACATTGCTCATTCGACTTAAAATGTCCCAAAATGGATTTCCGGCGAACATACTTGGGGTCTTAGGTCACTCCTTCGATGTGTTACAATTTTTTTCGTAGCAAATGATATATACCCTCGTCACACTAAAGTGAGGGTATAATAAGGCACAATATTCAGAAAATAAATGAAATTAAACCTCCAAAAAGTAGACAAAAATTTAAATTTGCCCCAAAATAAATTGTTGTTGTTTGACATGTTTCTTTTCGGGCCCCATATTCATAAAAATATTGGGGTGTATTTTTCTGAGGCCCAATTTCATTCCGCCCTCGGCAATACCGTGATATCATTTAAATTATAGGAAACTATGAGAACTACAAATGCTGATTTTCACGTGGAGATAGAAATCTAGTAATGGTCATTAAAAAATGGGGGGGAAAAGGGGATATTTTTTTAAAAAAATGGTTTTTTGCTGGTAAGGAAAGCCATAAAAAACGAAAAAAATACTCAATTTTTTTAAGCTAATATCCTAAAGAAGAAAACAATGCCTTTCTGAATGTATATATGGTGGGTAGGTCTTTCTTAAGTGTCACAGGCCAAAAATTAGATCTTTCTCAAATTCTCAGAAAATGTCGCCCTAGTATATGGGAGTAATGCCCCGCAATATTAAAAAAATTAAATGAAAATTGGAGGCAGGGGGCGAGGTCAAAGTTCAGAAAAATCTATTTTTTGCCTCTGTAATGGGATTTTCAAGTTAATTTCAATGCTACAAGGCATAAGACATTGAAAACAGAAAATATAGTTTCTTAAAGCATATTCAGCGTAGTTTTCATAAAAAAACTAAATTAAGGAAAAAAAATTGGATCGATTCTGAGATATTGCAATTTATATTTTTGTTTCCACGAAAAGTGACCGAAAAAAAATGTAAAATTAAATTAGTGTTTTTTTGTGAAAAGTACGCGGAAAATGCTTTAAGAAACGATATTTTCCGTTTTCAATTTCTTATGCCTTGTAGCATTAAAATTAACTTGAAAATCCCATTACAGAGGCAAAAAATCTATTTTTCTGAACATTGACCTCGCCCTCTGCCTCCAGCTTTCATTTAATTTTTTTAATATTGTGGGTCATTACTCCCACATACTAGGGCTACATTTTCTGAGAATTTGAGAAAGATCTAATTTTTGGCCTGTGACACTTGAGAAAGACCTACCCATATATAATATTAGCATATATATGGGGAATTCCACGACAAATCAACGGGTTAAAAAAAATTTTACTCTTGATTTTTCCCATTTTTACATACACGCCAGACTGTGGTACAGGGTACTATAATGTTGTGCATTTGTTTGTAACACCGAAAAGGAGAAGAAATAGAACCTTCGTTTTTCATACCGATCGGTTTGATTTTTCCCATTTTTATACCCTCAATTTATTGTGACGAGGGTATATATCATTTGCTACGAGCCAAAAGTGTAACACATCGAACGAGTGACCTAAGACCCTAAGTATGTTAGGCGGATATTCGTTTTGGGTCATTTTAAGTCGAATGAGCAATGTCCGTCCATCTCTATGTCTGCCTGTCTGCTGGCTGGTGCGCATGATAACTTCACACAGAATACAGTTTGGTTGCCTCAACCGAATTATTTGCCAACCGAATTTTGGTAGTTTGGTAGTTCTGTCTACTATCATGCGATTCCATCAGGACAACCAATATTTTGGTTGTGGTATACATCTGCTTCCATGCTGACAACAATCATATTTGGTTGCGCCAACTACGAAAATGGTGGCTTAAATTATCTGCTGTAGTTGCCACAACCCACTGTTTTAAAAAATTGGTTGTTCTGGCAATTTGTCAGTCATATACTACCGACAATTAATTAAAAACAGTTTTCATTAATTTTTATTTTATTTATTGAACAAAAAACAAAGCAATTCATAACAAAATTAAGAATCCCATATTACAAATTCATCACTATTATGAGATGTGAAAATATTTGACACACATTTTAGTATACGAAAAAAAAAAACACAAAACTTTTATGCAAATATCGCTTAACCCTGTGCTTTCAATTTCATGATTGTTGCTTTTATTTTTTATTTATGTAAAACATTTTGCACAACATATTCTGCATTCCACACATTATTATTCACACGAGATTATTTTTGATTACCTATACCGTTCTTGAACAAAATGTTGAAGATTTTTTTATGTCGAGTAATTTTATTTTTTGTTTGTCATGTATCAGCAAAAGAACCGCAACCAATCTTTCGGTTGTATTTCCCAAAATACATTTGAGAAATGATTGGGATAACCAATAAACGATTAGTTATTAATATTTTTTCTGTTGTTGTAACCAATTATTCGTTGCAATAATAATCTTTGGTCTATTGATACAATTTCTGTTGTAAAGAAAACAAATTGGTTGTCACAACCAAAAATCGATCATATGGTACTATAATGAAAATTTTAAATCGGTTACCACAACTAACCGAGTGTCAATGAAAAAAACAATCTTAATTCGATTGATACAACCATCGATTTAGTTGCAAGCATTTTCATTTGATCGTATCCATGTTTTTATTGTTGTTTCAACTAATTATTTATAAATACAACCGACAGACGGTGTAGGCAATATACTTTTTGTTGCTAGTACTATTTTTTTATTGTTACAATCGAATTCCAACCAATTATTTTCCTGGGTGTTTCGAAAGGAGTAACCGATTGAATTAACATTTGGTATGTGGTAATATTTTCTTCTATCTCCGGCTAAGTTCGAATATGGGCCATATATAGGTCCGCTCCTTCTAGTACCTCCCACACAAAGGGTTAATATTTAGTGAAATAATGATTATTTAATAACTTCTATACTACTTATTTGAATCCTCTGAAATTCTACACATAGTATTAGTTTATTAGTCAGTATGACCTCGAGAAAAATTGTCGAAGTTGCCACGCCCCTTATTTTGCTGGGTATGTTTCGGTTACACAGCAAAAATATATAATATTTGACACACACAAATATTATATGTTTGGGAGGATGTTCTTCTAAACAAAAGTACTTTCATTCAAATATTTTTTTTTGGAACTAATATTTCCGAAAAAATGTTAATTATTTTGTCAATGTATCAATGTCAAGACTTAAAGGCAAGTTTTCAGTATTTCAGAAGTTTTAGAGTTATCATGCGCACTAGCCAGACAGACACAGAGACAGACGGACGGACGGACATTGCTCAAATGACTCAAAACGGATTTCCGCCGAATATACTTAGGGTCTTAGGTCACTCCTTCGACGTGTTACAAATGTGATATACCCTATTCTTTAAGGTGATAACAAAACGTTTTCATGAAAATTATCTTACTATTTTTATACCCTCCACCATAGGATGGGGGTATATTCATTTTGTCACTCCGTTTGTAACACCTCTAAATATTGATCTGAGACCCCATAAAGTATATATATTCTTAATCATCGTAAAATTCTAAGGCGATTTGGCCAAGTCCGTCTGTCCGTCCGTCCGTCCTTCCGTCTGTGGTAATCACGCTACAGTCCGCATTAATAGAGCTAGGTTGATCAAATTTGGTATAAATATTTCTTATAGTTGCAGGTTGTTTGGGATTGCAAATGGGCCATATCGGTCAATGTTTTGATATAGCCCCCATTATAGCATCTAACTTGCTGTGATTCCTACTGTTCTCATCTACTATATGTTTCCTACTGTTCTCATCTACTATTTTTTTTGTTTTTCGGTGTTATTATCTTTAGGTTTGAGTTATTTTGTGAGGTCACATGCTATCCATGGTGGAGGGTATATAAGATTCGGCATGGCCGAACTTAACGCGTTTACTTGTTTTTTTATTATGATAGAAGGATCTATGATAATTATGTGTAAAACAAAATATCGGCCAAATGCACGGCTTCGATACCTCTATCAGATGGCCCATATTTTCAATGATTCTGAGACATAATTGAGGTTTAACGTCGTTCCTTTAGCTCTTGAATTGTTCTTGGCTTATTGACGTACACCTGTTCTTTTAAATATCCCAAAGAAAGAAGTCGGAACGGTGTTAAATCACATGATCGTGGTGGCCTATTAACATCGCCACGACGTGAGATAACACAGCCATTGAATTGTTCGCGCAAAAGAGCCATTGTTTCGTTGGCTGTGTGGCAAGTGGCACCATCCTCTTAAAACCACATATCGTCCAGGTCCATATCCTCAATTTCTGACCACAAGAAGTCCGTTATCATCTCGCGATAGCGAACACTATTCACGGTAACTGCTTGGCCCACCTTATTTCGAAGAAGTACGGCCCGATGACGCCGCCAGCCTATAAACCGCTCCAAACAGCCACTCTTTGTGGATGTATCGGCTCGAGGATTCTCATTAGCACAAATGCGGCAGTTCTGCTTGTTACGAATTCACTGTGATGAAAGTTTACCTCGTCGCTGAAGATGATTTTTTTTAAAGTCACCATTCACTTCTGTCAGTTCAACCAACCATTCGGCGTATTGACGACGTTTGAAATGGTCAGTAGGCTTCCGATCTTGAGTCAATTGAACCTTGTAAGCGTGTAAATTCAAACCTTAATTCAAAATTCGCATCAGTGATGTTCGTGAAATGTTCACTTGTTGGGCACTACGACGAGTCGAGGTTTACGGCTCTTCTGCCACACTATCGCGAACAGCATCAATATTTTCCGCAGAACGAACTGGGCGAGCATGCACAGGTGTTTTTACATCTCCTACAGACCCGGTCAGACAACGAAGCCGACCCAAAATGATCGGCGGCGGCTTGTGGATGAAATTATTGGTCGGCGGCGGCGGCTTGTCGGCTTAGCCGACTCAACTTTGACGTATCGGCGGCTCTATACATAATCAGATTTCCCACGAACAAAATTAAGCTGAATCAACAAATTCAAATTAAGTGAATGCTTTAAAAAAACTAATGAAGCCATTTTACGATTAAAAGAAAATATTTTCAATCCGTATTCGAAAAAAAGCTTTTAATAGATTTCTGCGTCATTTTCTTGCTTTGTTAAAAAATTTGCGTTTTCAATGAAAAATGTAAAAATAAGGGTACCACTTGTTGATGGACGCCGTATACATAGCTGCATTTGGAACTTTGTTTTTTTTCGCATTTTTCATTGTTTAATTGAAAAAAAAAATCGCTTTTCGCAAAACATTTTTTCGGCGGCTGGGTTGTAGTCGACGTGAGTCACTCATTTCGGCGGCTGATTTTTAGCCGAGTTGAGCCGCTGAAATCGGCGGCGGCTTCGGAGGAAAGAAAACAAGTCGGCGGCGGCTCTAAGCCGAGCCGCGCCGCCTCGGCTTCGTAGTCTGGACCCGGTTTGCTGAAATTTTCGCATAATTCTCCCTTTTGAAGAAAAATAGATTTTATGAAAAAAATAGATTTTTTATATTTTTTTTTGAAAGAAAAATATTTTTTTTCTAATTGTTTTAAAGACAGTTACTAAACTTCCATTTCTACGTGAAAGCGACGTTTTCGGCATTTCTAGCCCTTATTATTTCCTTTAATTTATGTGGTATTCCGGGTCTATCGAGCTTCCCAGCAAAAACTTGGTAAGTACATGTCATTACCACTTGCATTACCAGGTAATGACATATCATTACCTTCTGCATTACATGTAGTCAACAAATAATGACTTTCTTATATTGACATCAATATGCACTTATTTGTAAGTTATTTTAAGTCGGGTATTGTAAAATATGCGACAACGTCAATTTTTATTTTCCTATCAAATCGACTTTTCTTTAATAAAAACTGTTGTTGCATATTTTACAATACCCATCTTAAATTGACTTACAAATACATATCTATGCCAATATAAGTAAGTCATTATTTGTTGACCACATGTAATGCAGAGGGCAATGACATGTCTTACATGCTAATGCAATGTACAATGACATGTACTTACCATGTTTTTGATGGGAATATTCCGAGTAAAAAATATGTCTCGTCGTATTTAATTATATATGATAAGTAAATGGTTATGCAAATCATTACTGGTAAGGTGTTATTCAACCCCTTATTAAAATGACAATAATAACTACTTACATGTTGGATCTTCGTAAGCGTGGGGGTAAGTAGTTATTTGTTAGCTCTTCGTATGCTTGCATGGAAGTACTTTCCTCCAATGTCATGCCCATGTAAAAATAATCTGAAGGGTGGCTAAATGGTAAGTCATTATTTCTTTGGAATTTCACTTACCCACCAGGTTACCTGGTAATGAGAGTTTTTGCTGGGTTGTACTTTAAAAAATATGTCCACATACTAAAGGTAAAATCCATGAAAATTGGTATTTAAAAAAAATTAAAAAAAAAAAACTTTACCATAAAAATTTTTTTTTGGTTTCATAAAATAGTATGCCTATACAAAAAAAGGTTTTTAGGTCTCGGAAACAAAAAAACAATTTTGTTGAATAGTGTTACGTGGATTCTTAGAGTGATTTTCAATCAATGACACATTAATTATGTTGACTTCAGACGAGACGAGTACGTACAACTTTTCCGCAATATTATTATGTGATAAATTCAACTATCATAAGTATGTACATACATTTATATATAAGTACATATGTATGTTATAATCTACATACATATGTACATACAAACGGGTGCATATGTATAACTCTTGACGAATACGCTCCAAAAGTTTTCTTTATTGTTTTATTTCCGTCATATGGCCGCAACACAAAACGTGAAAAAATGCCCAATATTTTGTTAACGATAAATTCTTGTTTGAGTTTTACATCAACGCAAAATCAATATTTTATTATCAAATTTGGTTTTTATTACTATGGGCAATATGCACAAGTAAATATATACATAATGCTTGTATTGTAAAGGTGACAGTCATTTACTCGTAATTCGTACAAATGAAGCTCACTTAAAATTAACCCATAGATGTGATTAATAATAAATATGACAATTAAATTGTATAAACAAAAAAGTTTATAAATATAAAATTACAATTCAGCCTCAATTAATTGTTGTGGGTTGACTGACATTCATATGTACATATCGTCGGTGCGCCGCCGAAAACTCCTATGTGTTTTTTTACTAGTTCTCAGGAGAGACAAAAGACGTTGCTATTTCGTCAAATCGGGATATTTTTAATATCTCAGATTTTTGAATTTTTCTTTTAATTATTTACCACCTATATATCATAACAAAAATCGTATATGTGAAAATCTCATGACGTGGTAAATTGTTTTCATGAAAATCGACACATAGGAGGTTTTGTTTGGAGCATTTTAAATATTTATAAAACGAAAAAATTACACAATGTTCACAGCGTATCTCAGGCAAACGAAAGTTGGCCTGGATTGTGGCTAAAAACAGCTAATGAGGTTTTGTACAGAATCACCCCCTCTACTCAGATAAGAAGAAATCAAAATCCGATCTGTTTCTTTTCGCGAGTTATCGCGATAAAAACAATTGTTAACCAAAAAACCGAACTTTATTACATTGAATCGCGGAAATTTAAAACTATAACGTAATTTCTTATAGATATGAACATTTGTAAGACGCTTTGTAATGTCCGCGATATTTCCTATATTATTCTATAGCGAAATTTTTGTAATCCAAAAATTCGACGTACACCGCTAAATTTTTACAAAAATATTATTGCAAATTTATTTAAATTAATATATTTACATTCTATGATTTCTGAGGGATAGATTGGCACTAGTATTTCCGCCATAAACATCCCGCGACGAATACATTTCGAACAAACAACATTTAAGTTCAGAATTATTTAACTATATAATGCTATTATTACGCGAACGGTCAGTCCTAGGAAAAAGTAGTCAAAGAAAGTTTGGGAGATACTATAAACGGCTACAAGTCTTTCTTTAACAAAAAAAATTATAATAATTTGATAGGGATTTACAATGTGTCAAATCAAAATATGCCTCATATAAAGGGAAAAGCATACAAAAATTTGAACACACTGTAAATCCTTACCAAATTACTATAAATTTTGTTTGTTAAAGAAAGAGTTGTAGACCTTTCGCTTATCTCCCAAATTTCCTTCGACTACTTTTCCCTAGAACTGTTCATTCCCGAGATAATAGCATTACATAGTAAAATAATTCCGAAATATTTTTTTTGTACAAAATTTATTCGTCGAGGGATATTTTTCGCGAAAATGCTGATATTAATCTAGATTATAGAATCTTAATCTTATTAATATTTTAGGAAAAATTTGGCGGCGTAAGTCGATTTTATGGATTACACAAAATTCGCAATATAAAAACATGGCAAATGTCGCGGACGTTACAAAGCGTCTTGCAAATAATCATATTTAAAGGTAATTGTGTTACAGTTCTAAATTTCCGCGGTTTTCTTTACAAATCAAAACTATTAATTTTGATTTTAGTAAAAGTGCTGCTTTCGCGATAACTCGCGAATGGAAGCAGATCCAATTTTGATCTATTCATTGTCGAATAGAGGGGATGGTTCTGAACAAAACCTCATTAGCCGTTTTTTGGCGTGAATCTAAGCCAACCTTCTATCCCTTGGGACAGGCTGTGCCTACAACACATAGGAACCGGTCAAGATTGCGCAAAATGCTTTGGTGGATAGTCGTTTGACCGCTAGGACGTTCTAATTCGACAATAAAAAACCAGTAAGGAAAGACGGGTGTAACATATATATTGGGACTATGTTAAAATCTGAACCGATTTTTCCCGAATTTGGCATACATGTAATAAGAAAACTCTCTCTATTAAATTTCGTACTGATCGGATATAAAACATGATTTCTACAGCGCTTAAATGTTATATCGGGTGAAACATATATATGGGGGCTATATTTAAATCTGAACCGATTTTCCCCGAATTTGGCAGCGTTCATACATGTAATAAGAAAACTCTCTCTGTTAAATTTCGTACGGATCGGATATAAAACACGATTTCTACAGCGCTTAAATGTTAAATCGGGTGAAACATATATATGGTGGCTATATCTAAATCTGAAACGATTTTCCCCGAATTTTGCAGTGTTTATTCATGTAATAAGAGAACTCTCTCTGTTAAATTTCGTACTGATCGGGTGTTAAATCGGGTGAAACATATATATGGTGGCTATATCTAAATCTGAAACGATTTTCCCCGAATTTGGCAGTGTTTATTCATGTAATAAGAGAACTCTCTCTGTCAAATTTCGTACTGATCTGATTTAAAATACAGTTCCTACAGCGCTTACATGCCAAATCGGGTGAAACATGTATATGGGGGCTATATCTAAATCTGATCGGATTTTCTCCGAATTTGGTAGTGTTCATTCACGTAATAATAAAACTCTCTCTGCCGAATTTCATAAAGATCGGATGTAAAATGTGGTTTCTACGGCGCTTGCATGTCAAATCGGGTGAAACATATATATGGGGACTATATCCAAATCTGAACCGATTTTAACCAATTTCAATAGGGATCGTCCTTGGGCCAAAAAAGAGCACTATGCTAAATTTCATCACAATCGGACCATAAATACGACCTGCACTTTGATTACAAAAATACATGGACAGACGGACAGACAGACGGACAGACAGACAGACGGACATGGCTAAATCGACTAAGAAAGTGATTCTGAGTCGATCGGTATAATAAACAATGGGTCTATCTCTTCTCCTTTTAGGTTTTAGAAACAAATGCACAAAGTCATAATACCCTGTACCACAGTGTGGTGTAGGGTATACAAATTCGAAAAATTACACATAGGAGTTTTTGTCGGCGCACCGACGATATGTATTGATTTAAAAATACATATTCATTATTCATTACATTAGTCTACATAAATTTTGTGCTAAAGCAGTGCCAATTGTGTAAACTTTCAAAATGTTAAAAACCCATTTCAACAAGTTGTACTCAATTTGTACTCAACTATCCGCTTGACAGTCCGTAAATACACGCTGAAACAAAATCGCGTCTATAGTCCCAATTGTCCCAAACATATTCTGCTTGCAATATATAGGGTTTTCCAATAAGAGTGATATGATTTCTTTAAAAAAAAAACTTATTGTTAAGGAAATTCAAAAGTTTTTTATTTAATGTGAAGTACAATCGATACAATTAAGTTCTAAATAAAACGTCATTCAAATGGCCTCCACGACTTCTTCTGCAGGAACGAATTCGACGAACCTAATTTTCGATCACTTTTTCCACTAAATCAAGTCGAATGTCATGAATGGTACGTTAAATATTGACTTGTAAAGCTTGAAGGGAGTCTGGTTTATTTGAAAGACCAATGACTTCAAATAACCCCACAATAAATAGTCTAATAGTGTTAAATCACAACTTCTTGGAGGTCATTCAATATCACATTTCTTGAAATAATCGAAGCTCCAAACTTTTCTCGCAACAATTCAATTGTTTCATTTGCTGTGTGGCACGTACCCACAATCGGTCAATGGCAAAAAGATAGCTCCTAACGAGAGCTAAAATATTGCTCATGGGTGTTAAGGTCGTAGGTCGACTGGAAAGTGTTTTTTTAGGATTAAAAAAAATGGACTAGCATCATTTTCAAATGTGAACGGAAAGTTTATTTGCTCTAGCTCCTTAACGGTACGTCGGATCGGGAATCGGTCAATGGCAAAAAGATAGCTCTTAACGAGAGCTAAAATATCAAGGTCGTAGGTCGACTGGAAAGTGTTTTTTTATTTAAAACAAGTAAGAAAGTTTCAGTCGGGTAAACCGACTAAGGTATACCCTCACTTTATGAGTAATGTAATATTGAATATTACTCGAATTATTCTGTCAATTTGTGTGGGAGGTATCGGAAGGGGTTTATCAAATACACCTTTTTTTTTTGCTGAACATTAGATACTTTAAATTCATTGCACTGTGCCGACTTATAAGCATTTATGTGCACTGGTATAAACGTTTTGAGACATTAAATTGTGGTATGATTTGGGCATTTTGTGTGGGAGGTACAAAGAGGGGCGTGGCAATAACGCCCACTTTTCACAGGGCTATAGACACTATAAAAACATTACACTGTACAAAATTTCAAGTATTTTTATACACTGTTATTAGTGTTATAAGCTGTTAACTTTTGGTGCAAAATAGTGCATTTGTGTGGGAGGTACCAAAAGGGAAATGGCGACTTCGCCCATTTTTCTCGAGTTGATAACGACTAATAAGCTAATACTATGTGTGGAATTTCAAAATATTCGAATAAGTAGTATAGCAGTTATTAAAGAATCAATATTTCACAACATGTTAACCCTTTGTGGGGGAGGTACTAGAAGGAGTGGACCAATATGGCCCATCTTCGAACTTAGCCGGAGATAGAAAAAAATATTACCACATACCAAATTTGAGGTCAATCGGTTACTCCTTTCGAGAGTTATCGTGCGCACCAGCCAGCAGACACACAGACAGACAGACAGACAGACGGACGGACATTGCTCATTCGACTTAAAATGACCCAAAACGGATTTCCTCCGAACATACTTAGGGTCTTAGGTCACTCCTTCGACGTGTTACACTTTTTCCGTAGCAAATGATATATACCCTCGTCACACTAAAGTGAGGGTATAAAAAAATGGACTTAGCGAATAGTTGCAATTGGAGAACGATTATTTTGATAATAAAACTGAATAATATGTAAACGTTGTTCATACGTATATACAATGAAAAACAAATGACATATTACAAATCACTTCAAAATCATATCATCCCTATTGGAAAACCCGTAATATTTGGGAAGATGTTGTCCTAAACAAATCTTTGTTTATATTTGGGCCTATTCTTTATGAAACAAATATTTATTTGCTTTTAAGTATTCAGAAAAAATGTACGAGTATATCAATACCTTAATTTTAAGACAAGCTTTATGTTTTTCAGTAATGCAACATTAACCTTTTCAGAAAATTTAAATGTTCGTAAAATTCCTTTATAATTGAAATCCTAATTGCTTGATAACACTATGCAACAAAAATAATTATTTTTGTGTCCGAGAGCTGAAAACTTTTTTGTATAGATTAAATCATACCATTTTATGAAACCAATACCAATTTTTTCATTGTAAAGTTAAATTTTTTTCTTGAATTCCAATTTTCATGGAAAGTACATAATACAGTTTGGTTGCCTCAACTACGAAAATAGTGCCTAAAATTATCTGTTGTATGTTGCCACAACCGACTGTTTTAAAAATTGGTTGTTCTGACAATTTGTCAGTCATATACGATAATAAATTAATTAATTTATTGAACAAAAAACCAAACAATTTATAACATAATTAAAAATCCCATATTACAAATTCATCACTATCACGAAAAAAAAACACAAAACTTTAATGCAAATATCGCTTAACCCTGTGCTTTCAATTTAATGATTGTTGCTTCTATTTTTATACCCTACACCACACTGTGGTACAGGGTATTATAAGTTTGTTTCACGGCAGATGTTTGTAACACCTGAAAATAACACAGCTAGACCCACCTTAAAGTATCACTAGCTGAGTCGATGTCTGTCCGTCCTTCCGTCCGTCTGTCCATGTAAAGTTGTTCGTCGACTACAGGTCGCAATTTCACTCCAATCGTTCTGAAATTTTGCAGTTTAGAGTATTTCGCAGCTGTTAAGATGGCTATTGAATTTGGTTGAAATCGGTTAAGATTTAGCTATAGCTCCCATATATATGTTTCGTCCGATTTGGCCCTTTAGTCCTATAGAAGTTGTATTTTACATCCAATCGTTTTGAAATTTAGAATGGTAGAGTTTCTTGATCCATTAACCAACATTGCCGAATTTGAAGAAAATCGGTTAAGATTTAGCTATAGCTCCCATATATATGTTTCGTCCGATTTTGCTCTTTAGTCCTGAAGAAGCTGTATTTTACATCCAATCATTTTTAAATTTAGAATGGTAGAGTTTCTTGATCCATGAACCACCACTACCGAATTTGAAGAAAATCGGTTAAGATTTAGCTATAGCTCCCATATATATGTTTCGTCCGATTTGGCCCTTTAGTCCTATAGAAGCTATATTTTACATCCAATCGTTTTGAAATTTAGAATGGTAGAGTTTTGTGATCCATGAACCAACAATGCTGAATTTGAAGAAAATCGGTTAAGATTTATAGCTCCCATGTATATGTTTCATCCGATTTGGCTCTTTAGATCCAATCGTTTTTATACCCTACACCACACTGTGGTACAGGGATTATTTAAGTATAAAATGTCCCAAAAGTAAATTTATGTAAACAATTTATACATGAATTACAAAATTTATATATCAGAGTTATTCAATATTACAAGAGTGGTGTAGGGTATTATATAGTCTGCCCCGCCCGACTTTAGCCTTTCCTTACTTATGTAAAACATTTTGCACAACATATTCTGCATTCCACACATTATTATGGTCTATTGATACACTTTCTGTTGTCAAGAATAAAACATTGGTTGTCACAACCAAAAAAATAGTTACCACAACTAACCGAGTGTCAATAAAAAACCAATATTAGGTTGATTGATACAAGGATCGATTTAGTTGCAAGCATTTTCATTTGATCGTACACGCGGCAAAATCGCCTTTTTTGATATGTTTGAATCGAAAGAAAATATATTTGGAACACGAATTTTTAAATATTATATTTTTCTGAGTAAATAAATTTTATTTGAAAATCAATAAAACTTACTTAGAAAGCATATATTAATATATATCAACAAACTACATTAGCAAACTAATTTTCTCAAATAAAATATGTATTTATATACAAATAAAATTATTGTTAAGAATATCTTCAAATATATTTAATTTAAAAAAGATTTTCAAAACTTTGGTGAATTTTTCTAATTTAATTTTTATTTTTTTCTTCGTTTCGAATTATTTCTCCCAGTTAAAAACACCATTAGCAGCATGATTTAAGTGACTCGTTCTAAATTTCCGAGTACTTCATGTTAGCATTTGTTGTCAATCCTTCAAGTAAATTATTGTTATCCAAAATTATACGATTTCAATTTACGAACTTTAAACATTTCTAAAAAATTATCATTAAATTGCTGTAAAACTTAACACAATTTAGGTTCGATATATTTTTGGAAAACTTAAATTTAAATAAATCTTTGTTTCGGAGTTAATAATCCCAAATAAAAAGCATTAGGGTAGAAACAAGGATTTGTTTAGAACAACATCTTTCCAAATATATAATTTTTGTATGTACCAAATATAATATATTTAGAGTGTACCATAAACATATATATGTTTCAAGCCGAATATGTTTGGGACAATATACTACAGAAGCGACTTTTTTCATCGTGCATCCATGTTATTATTGTAGTTTCAACTATTTATATATAAACACAAGCGACACACGGTGTAGACAATATATTTTTTGTTGTTAGGACTATTTTTTTATTGTTTCAATCGAATTCCAACCAACACCATTTAAATTAAAAGAAAATTATGAGGGCCAAATATGCTGGAAACATTGCTTTAAGAAATAGAAAAAATTCGCAAAAATTTGTTTGTTCCATTTTTTGAAAGCTAGCATCCTAACGAAGAAAGCAGTGCCTACACGGAGCAAAATCGTTTTTTTGGATATGTTTGAATCGAAAGAAAATATGTTTGGAACACAAATTTTTAAATAAATATTATATATTTCTGAGCAAAAACATATTATTTGAAAATTAATAAAATTTATTTGGATAATAATATTTTACAACAAAATATATTTGCAAACTAATTTTCTCAAATAAAATATGTGTTTTTATACAAATAAAATTATTGTCTTGGAATTTCTACAAAAATATTTAGTTTAAAAAGTTTTTCAAAACTTTGCAGATTTTTCGAATTTCATTTTTAATTTTTCATTGATTTCGAGTTATACCTTTTTTATACCCTCCACCATAGGATGGGGGGTATATTCATTTTGTCACTCCGTTTGTAACACCTCTAAATATTGATCTGAGACCCCATAAAGTATATATATTCTTAATCGTCGTAAAATTCTAAGACGATTTAGCCATGTCCGTCCGTCTGTTGTAATCACGCTACAGTCCGTAGTAATAGAGCTAGGTTGATAAAATTTGGTATAAATATTTCTTATAGTTGCAGGTTGTTTGGGATTGCAAATGGGCGATATCGGTCCATATTTAGATATAGCTCCCATATATAGCATCTAACTTGTTGTGATTCCTACTGTTCTCATCTAATTTTTTTATGTGTTTTTCGGTGTTATTATTTTTAGGTTTGAGTCTTTTTGTGAGGTCACATGCTATCCATGGTGGAGGGTATATAAGATTCGGCATGGCCGAACTTAACGCTTTTACTTGTTATTTATTCCGAGTTGTCATTTGTTGTCAATCCATCGAACAATGTATCATTTTAATTATAAAGGAATTTTACGAACATTTAAAATTTCTGAAAAAATGATAGTTGAATTACTGAAAAACAGGAAACTTGTCTTAAAATTAAGATATTGATATATTTTCTGAATACTTAAATGTAAATAAATATTTGTTTCGTAAATAATAGTTCAAATAAAATATATTAGGATGAAAGAGAAGATTTGTTTAGAAGAACATCTTCCCAAATATATATATGTGCCAAATATAACATACTTCGAATGTACCCTAAACATTTATATATTTCAAGCAGAATATGCTTGGGACAATATACTGCAGAAACGATATTTTCCTGCGTGTATTTGAAAAGAAAATCTATGGATATATGATGACACATATTGCAAAAGTATGGGAAATTCAAAAAAATCATTTTTCATATTATATATTTTGGTAAAATTGTTTGGGAGTTACCACAATGGGCGTGGCAATAACGCCCATTTTTTAATATACTATGGCACTATAAAAACATTACACTGTACAAAATTTCAAGCGTTTGTATGTGCAGGAATCGAAGTTATAAGCCGTTAAGTTTCTGTGCAAAATGATCCATTTGTATGGGAGGTACCACAAGGGGGCGTGGTAATAACGTCCGTTTTGCAAGGGACTATACTGTATAGGCATTACACTCCATAAAATTTGACGTATTTGTACGGATTGGAATCATATTTGTCAGACGTAAACTTTTTGTGCAAAAAGGTGCATTTGTATGGGAGGTACCGAAAGGGGCGCGGCAACTTCTTGTGAAAGATTCTGTGTAGCAGTATAGAAGTAATGAGATAACACAGTGCGACAAAATATACTCATGTTGAGAAACAAATGACCCGATACTATTTTTCCAGTAGGTCTTGTCGAGTAAAACACGAATCTTTTTTTGGAATTCCACGGACACCCCCAAAATCCGGATTTACGGCTAAAAAACAATTTTCTTGCCTTTTTTCACTTGAACGCATATAACTTTTCAATTCAGTTCTTTATTTTTATAACATTTCGTGGTTTACATTTGTTTTCTATTCTTATAAAGAGTTTAGGAAAAAAATAGTTCCTTTTCTGCTTAATTTAGATTTGTAATTTTAGGCATTGTGAGTTATGTATTATTACATTACATTTTAATTTTTGATATGCAAGGAAAAAAGTATATAAAAACCTTTGAAACTTTGGACGCATATAACTTTTTTAATTATTAACCGATTTTCAATCTCTAAACAAATTTGGAAAAGAAGAGACTTAGGCCTTTCGAACGATATATATTTTGTTTATTTGAAGCTGTAGGAATATTGGTTTATTTGTCCTACAAACACATTTTTTCAAGTTTTTCCGTCATCGGTTTTCTATCCGTAAATCCGGATTTTGGGAGTGTCCGGAAAATTTCATAGAACAAACGTTGTTCTACTCGCCAAGACCTACAAGAAAAATAGTATTGCTGTTTTTGGACTGTCGTACTGTGTAATCAATATTTCACTACATTTTGACCCTTCGTGGGGGAGGTATTCGAAGTAGAGAACCAACATTGTCCATTGACCTTAGCCTGAGATAGAAGAAAATACTGGCACATACCAAATTTAAAGTCAAACGGTTAAACCCTGTTAAAGTGCTGCAAATGTACGGACAATGACAGATTGTTAGGCAAAGGTGAATTGACAGTTCAGAAGATTGCAAGAAAACTTTTTGTAAATATTTAAAAAGACAATAAAAATATTAAAACAGACACTGTTGCCAATAACAAGTTTTTCTAACAATGGCGCCGTTGTCACATGTATAAACTTCGCACATATAAAACTCTGCAAATTATTTCGCAATGACTTGTCTGCTAACGTTGCAAGCCAAAATTGTATTTTCGCAAGGTTGTAAATTCGCAGGGTTACATTTTCCGCCATTTTTCTGGCAAAATTGTCCGATCTGCAAATCGTGTGTAGTTGGCTTATTACATGAGATATTTAACAGTAAAACCATAAATAGAAACGACAATATTTCACGTACTTTAAAAAAAAAAATCTGCTCGGCTTATTGAAAAGTACTGAAGATGTCGCGTCCCGACAGGCATTTTATTAGAAAGTCATTAGAAGGAAGTACTTTTGCATGTCAAATAGAAATGAAAAAAGTACTAAAGTACTAACTTTTTCATCCCTGCGATAGCATCAAATTATCTCTCTTTACAACACTACTTATCTTCGCCAAAACTTCTCCCAAGAAAAGAAGGCAAAAAACCGTTAACGGTTCTTTATAGAAATGAGACAGACTCATGCCTAGAGTTCTCTATAGAGATATTAATATTTTATAATTTCAATAGAGTTTTTACAAAATTAACTATTCCTATAACATACAAAAAAGGCAGGACCTAAAAAATTAAATAAACTTCAAACAAAATACACAATAAAATAGAATAAAATAAAATACTGTGATAATTGCAAAACAAAAAAACTAAATATAAATATGGGTATACCAATGGAAGCGCCTACAACGTCTAAACAAGAAGATCTCAATGAAACACAAGATGTGGAAACCACCACAACAAAGACCAGACACAAAACCAGGTGAGTCCCTAAATGTTTTGGGCGGAAAATGAAATCTCAAAAATCAAAACCCCCATATGACTTAGCCTTATATTGCCTTTCTCTCCCGCAGCGTCTTTGAAGCCGTTGTCCACTTGTTCAAGGGCAGTGTGGGAGCCGGTCTCTTTGCCATGGGTGATTGTTACAAAAACGGTGGCATTATTGGTTCCACTATTCTACTGCCCATTATAGCTGTCGTTTGTGTCCATTGCGAACAGATGCTAATCAAAGGTTCCATTTTGGCTGTAGAAAGAAATAAATCGGCAACATTTTACGACTATCCCGATACCATAGAGAAGTGCTTTGAGGCGGGTCCCAAACCATTTCGGCGACTCTCTAAAATAATGAAGCTGGTGGTGGAAATGTTTCTGTGTGTCACCCAATTTGGATTTTGTTCGATATATTTTGTTTTCATCACGGAGAATTTACATCAGGTAAGTTTGGGGGAGAGGCAAAAGATTATCTTCACATTAGGATGTAACGCCGAAAAAAATGAACTTGGTTAAATGTGAAATAAGTGTGTTACAAAATTTGTTAAAATCAAAAATTGTTTGATGTAATTTTTTGGTGTGAATTTAAAAAAAACTTCGTCGAATTGTTTTGCAAAATTAATTTTTGTTTTCAAAATATGATGGCGAGAAATTGTTGCATTAAACAAAACTATGAAACTGTTTCCCAGTTTATTTAGTAAATGTACTCATTCTATTGAAGTATATAACGGATTCGTATATGTATAATCGAATTCCGCGAGAGATTTCTCTCATTTCCCTTCCCACATATTATGAATCAAAACTCCGCGTTCCACTAATTTACCGTCTGACCCAAAAAGCGAGTAAGTGTCGGATACGAACTAATAGGAATCTGATTCCAACGAGTGAGTTTTTTCGCGGATTTTCAGAACGATTTTCCCAAATTTAAAGAAATGTTCGCGGAAAACTGTTTTTTCGCGTGTGACGGTATTTTTTAATTTATTTCAATTATTTACAATTGGGTAAAAAAAACCGTTTCATTAAAAATTTTAGTGACAAAATTTAAATATATTGGTGCAGAGCCTGACGTAGAAGGTCTGGTGCCCCGGGTCTATTTTTTTTGCGCCCCCACACAGGAAAATTATATTATTACAAGAATTGTTTTTAGAAAATGTGAAAAATAGACACATCTGTGATAATCCAAATGTAAATAATTGAATATTAAAAAATTTAATAAAAACAAAAATCTGCAAAATCAGTTTATATACTCGTAGTAGAAAATCTGTCCGTAAATGTCTGACGGATAGTTTTGTAGAACGTTTCGATCGCAGAAAAATTCAATTTTCACGAAATTAAAAAAAAAGAAAATTTGATGAAAATGCAATTCGTCAGCGCTGAGAAAAAATGTTTATGCTATTATTTTTAAATAATACCATACTTTATTTTAAGACTAAAAAAAACAAAGAAAAGCAAAAAATTGTAATTATAATAAGATAGAAAAAAAATGTTTACAATAATTCCTTACAAGACAGAGTAGTTTTAACTCATGTTAAAGGTTTTCATTTTTATGCATATTGTAATCTATTTTTAATTGGCCTGATGGCTTTTTATTACATGTTAAGGAGAATAAATGAAATGAAATGAAAATGCAATTTCAGCGCAACATTGATATGATACAGATCTGTCTTGGACGGAGTGATCACTGAAGAATTTGTTCTACTCATAGAAGGCTATTAGGTGGTGGACAAATCGTTCGCCTAGTGAATCTGAAGTTATCTCAAAATTGCATTTTTCTTCAAAATTATGTTTAAATTGTATTCTTTTCTTGAAAATTTCCCCGAAATTGGACTTTTCTTCAAAGTTTCATTGAAATCGCATTTATTTTACAAAATTTCGTTGCAACAGTTTTCTGGAAAATTTAATGAAAATTGCAATTTTACAGAAAATATCATCATTATTAAATTTTTCTACAAAAACTCTAAAATTTTTCTAAAAATTCCCTCAAGTTTATATTTTTCATCAAATTTTTCTAGTTATCTTTTGAATATTTTAAATTGAATTTTTCTAGAATAATTGTTGAATTGCATTTTTCTAGAAAATTTTGTTTAAATTGCAATGGTCGATAAGAGGGGCCAATGAACGGATTAAGTTCACTGAACGGATTAAAAATCGATGTGTCGTTTACTGGGAGAAGTCTTCTGAGTATCAACAAATATTTATTTTCGACAATATTTTCAAAAAATCATCAAATGTATAGAAAAAGCTAATATTCAACGAATTTTTTAAAAAATACTAATTTTGACAACATTTTCAATAAAATGTTGATTCCTATTTGACTAATTTTCTGAAAATTCAAATTCAACATTCTCCAAATTTACAATAAAAAGCAATTTTAATGAAATTTTAAAGAAAATCTCAATAAAATTGTAATTTTTTATGAAATTTTCAATAAAATCATATTTTATCTAAATTTTCTAGATTGGGACTTAGCCTTGCGAAATGCGAGACAAGGTAATCATATTAAATATCATACATGAAGTACATGGAAAACTAAAGATTCTTGGTTTTAAAATAAATATAAAACATCAAAAAAGATTGTAAACGATTTAAAAAAAAATAAAAGCAATTGTCTTTAAATAATCCCTTATGT
This sequence comes from Eudasyphora cyanicolor, assembly GCA_963930755.1. NCBI lineage: Eukaryota > Metazoa > Arthropoda > Insecta > Diptera > Muscidae > Eudasyphora > Eudasyphora cyanicolor. The sequence continues at coordinate 94,140,006 of OZ005736.1, read as the reverse complement.
TACCTACAAATTAAACAATTTCCATTAGAATTAATTTATTATATGTAAATGTTCTTACGAATCACCTGGAAAATACGGATGATTCGTAATAATTTTGCCTTCAAAATCAAAGCATTCAAATATAAAATTATTGATTTTTATGATTTTCTAAACAGGACCCCATGTGCCTTGCGCCCCGGGGTTTCAGCCCATTTAGCCCATATGGCAGATCAGGTACTGTATGGGTGATTTAATGTCAAGTGGGTGAACATGTAAAACCGATGTCTTCTGATCGGGATGAAACTTGCACCAAGTTTAGTCCTATTGGGTAGTAGTGACGAACCAAAATTTCAACGAGATCGGTTAAGGCCTCTCCGAGTTGGAGGCTGTCCAATTTTGACATTTTCGTCAAACGGCCCTTTTTGCTATCCATATTACTAATTAATTTAATTATCAATTTTCATCTAAAACTATATTGCGTACTTTTTTTGCTCAAATGAAACCTTATTATAAACATATAAAAAAAAGAGGTTGAAACACATATTTTATCATAACCATTTAGCTGAATTATGTCAGGAAAGTTTTAGAAGATCTAAAATTAAGTAGACTTAATTTCCTCTTATATAATCTTTTCATCCGTTCAGATATTTCGACGATATCTTCCAAGATATTGTGAAAAATCATTTTTATAAATTAATAATTTTTATCAACAACCAAATGTTTTTTATTTACAATGTATTTCAGATCCTGCACAATTATGACATCGACATTAGTTTGAGTATGACCATGTTAGTGTGTCTTTTACCAGCCATGATACCCTCACTGATGACCAATTTGAAGTATATTTCCCCCGTATCGGCATTTGCCAATTTCGCATTGCTCTTCGGTTTGGTGGCCACTCTAACGTTGGCCTTTTTGGATGGTCCCATACCCTCACCGGCAGAACGTAATATGTTTACCATGGGTCCACAGTTGTCGTTATTCTTTGGCACTGCCTTATTCTCCTACGAGGGTATTGCCCTAATTTTGCCCATACGTAACTCTATGAGAGAACCGGAGAAATTCGATAGACGTTTTGGTGTCTTGAATATATCATTGCTAATTATAACAATCCTATTTACATTTACCGGATTTGTCAGCTATACGAAGTGGGGTGAAGATGTTGCGGGCAGTATTACATTGAATTTGGATGCGAGTGATAAGTGAGTAGAAGAAACGGCAGATGTGGTGTACGAGTGTGATATAGAATTGATTTTATTTGTTTTTCTTTTATTTTATTTTAGGTTATCTCAAGTTGTGAAAATTTCAGCGGCTTTGGGTGTTTTCTTTGGTTATCCCATACAATTCTTTGTCATGATGAAAATCATTTGGCCTCCAATTAAGCAGAATATGGCATGTGCTCAAAAACGTCCCATTACCGCTCAGGTTTTCTTCCGTTTTATAATGGTTTTAATGACATGTAAGTAATATAAATGGAGAGAAATCGAATTTCTGATTAAAAATGTTGATGTTTTCCTATGCGGGGTAAAATAACATCTGTTATTGATGTTATTTTATGGTTTTCTTACTGTAGAGTTGAGCTGAAGATATAATAATTCTCTACTCCAATGAAATTTCCACAAAAAAATATTTTTCAATTTAAAATCATTATTTTCTAATTATTACATTTAAAATTGCAAAAATTTAAATTTTAAGTTCAAATTATTACAAAATCAATTCAAACTTTTCTATTTTTTGAATTCGAAAAAATTGTATTTTAAAGGCCTAAAAACAATGGAATCTTTAAAATAAATGTTAACGTTGAAAATCAATTAAATAAACCTTCAGTAACATATGAATACAGTTTAACAATTTAAATAAACTTAAAATAGAATTAGAATTTCTGAATAATTTGATTCTTTCCAATTTCAAATTCAATAAATTGAACTTTTGCAATAGAATAAACGGAATATCAATAAGAATCAATTTAACAACTGTTTTTTTTTTAATTTTTTTATTTCAAATTATTTTTTTATTACTTTGAATTTTACAACAACATATAACGTGGAAAATCTGGTAGATCTGGAAAACAAACAATATTTATCCCATTAAGAAAGATTTCCTCATCTAATCCATGTTTCTCTCCCCCTCTCTGTTTTAGTTGGTGTCGCTTTGATGGTTCCTAAATTGCATTTATTCATTTCACTGATTGGTGCTCTCTGCTCGACTTCCTTGGCATTTGTATTCCCCGTATTCATCGACTTTGTAGTGCGCGCCCAGACACCCAAAGGTTTGGGCACTTGGGTATATTTGAAAAATATGGCCATTTTGATTATTGCTCTTTTGGGTATTGTCAGCGGAACTTATGAAAGTATTCGTGAAGTTATTAAAGCATTTTATGTTTAAATTGAACCTCTCTAATGATATTGTATAAAAACCAAAACTGAATAGATGTATATGAATGTAATATAGTTCCCATATATGTATGTATGTATAGTAAAAATAATTGTATAGTTAGTTTTAAGTTTAATTATTTTACTTCTTTGCTTCGAACAATTTATGTATCATGTTTTTTTCAACAATTAAGTGTATTTTAAACAACCAGTCTAATCTTAGCTATAACTATATATGTCTAAGATTTGTATCCATTTATTTAAAAAAAACTTGCCATAGAAAATATAATGAGCACATTTGCTCTGCAATTAATAAATGCCGACTTAGCTTAATACGTTCCCTACATATGTAGGTATGGGTATGCTTTATTGAACTATACTCACCAGTGTATAGACCTCAGACAGTCAGACTTGTTTCTTCAGCTTATTTCATTATTTCGAGTGCAAGTTCTAGTTTGAGTTCAATCGAATAGTCATTCTTTTATCTCTAGCCTTGAAGTCTGTGTCATTAAACACAAAGTTGTTCACATATTAGTCCACTGTAATTCATTGAGAGCAAATTGTGATTGGTTTATGTTGCATATCCACAATTTACAGTATCAATCAAAATAAAATGAACACAATAGAAACAGAAATAAAAATACAAACCATTTTTGGGACAATTGGAAAAATTTATTACACTATGTAACAAAATTTTTATCGAAGGGCTGTGAATAAGATTTTCACGAAAAAAATATAGGAATTTTTATGGAAATTTTTTTTTAAACATTTTTCTTTAAAATTCCCTTTTTCTTGGAAGGTGTATTTAGTATTTGGACCATATTTTTTTAAGTATATGCTCGATAAAGCCCGGATATACTTTAAATTAAAGGACATTATTAGGACTACAAATGTAAGTAATGACGTCTGAAAATTTGCAGTTTAGAGTATTTCGCGGCTGTTAAGATCGCTATTGAATTTGGTTGAAATCGGTTCAGACTTAGATATAGCTCCCATATATATCTTTCGTCCGATTTGGCCCTTTAGTCCTATAGAAGCTGTATTTTACATCCAATCGTTTTGAAATTTAGAATGGTACAGTTTCTTGATCCATGAACCAACATTGCCGAATTTGAAGAAAATCGGTTAAGATTTAGCTATAGCTCCCATATATATGTTTCGTCCGATTTGGCCCGTTAGTCCTATAGAAGCTGTATTTTACATCCGATCGTTTTGAAATTTAGAATGGTAGAGTTTCTTGATCCATGAACCAACATCGCCGAATATGAAGAAAATCGGTTAAGATTTAGCTATAGCTCCCATATATATGTTTCGTCCGATTTTGCTCTTTAGTCCTGTAGAAGCTGTATTTTACATCCAATCATTTTGAAATTTAGAATGGTAGAGTTTCTTGATCCATGAACCAACATTGCCGAATTTGAAGAAAATCGGTTAAGATTTAGCTATAGCTCCCATATATATGTTTCATCCGATTTGGCTCTTTAGATCCAATCGTTTTTATACCCTACACCACACTGTGGTACAGGGTATTATTTAAGTATAAAATGTCCCAAAAGTAAATTTATGTAAACAATTTATACATGAATTACAAAATGTATATATCAGAGTTATTCAATATTACGAGAGTGGTGTAGGGTATTATATAGTCGGCCCCGCCCGACTTTAGCCTTTCCTTACTGGTTATTTTTTCATTGGTTTTTGAAAATATTGGAAATGGGAGTCGATTAAAACTGCAAAAAGTAAAACACAAATCGATAACGAATATGATTTGACGATTTCAAAATCTTTGTTCCGGACATACAATTAAAATTAATCTAATGTGTTTAGATTTTAGTTTCTAATTTTTTACATTTTAATGAAACCAAAGCTAAACATTAATATTTAATGTGCGATTTGTAAAAATGTTTATAAAGTCTGATTCACACAAGGCAATTTTATTTCAAGCAAGTGTCCAAGTTTGTAGGAGAGAGAGACAGAGATCACTTTCCGCTTGGAAGAAGTTGCCTCGTGTGATGCAGGACTAAGTATTGTGTATGCAAAAATAGTTAAAAACAAGAGAATTCCTAAAGGTTTAGGTTGAGTATTAAGAGAAAATTTCGTAAAATTGTATCATCCTGTGCAAAGACGATTTTTATACGGTTTCCACGGCTATTCCTGTGTGTATTGTTGTTGTTTCAAAGTGCGAATGAAAAACAAAACGTTCAATCGAGTACGAGAGTTTTTTACCCTCCCTTTCCAACTGCCTCCCCTACAAACACCATAAAATTGCCTCGTGTAAATTTGGACGAACATAGACACCTCAACAGACGCGGCAATTCGGCGCCTCTCTCTCCGTCAAACTTTGACACTTGCTTGGAAAAAGTTGCCGGGTGTGAATCTGGATATAGAGGCATACGGAAGATAATGTCCAGATTCATTCAAGTGTCAAAGATTGATGGAGAGAGAGGCGGGCGGAAAGAGCACTCTCCTACAAACTTTGACACTTGCTTGGAAAAAGTTGCCGAGTGTGAATCTGGACATTATCTTCCGTATGGACTAGCAATTTCTTTCCGTGTCTACTTTTCCAAATCTCGTAGACCGCTTAGAAGTGTGGTCCTAACGAAAATATCTGCAACAACGTAAGTAATTGTTTTGTGATTTGTTTACTAAGTCCCTATTTACATTGGCTGAATGTTCAGCGGATTATCGGCGTTTTGTAGGAGAGAGAGGCAGCCGGCAAGAGGGGGAAAAAACTCTCCCGTACTCAGGCTTATCGGTCTGAACGTTTTGTGTTTTTCACTCGGCCTTTGAAACAACAACAATTCACACAGAAATATCCGAAACAAAATTATGTGTCTAAACGCAGAGGCAAGTTTAAAAGAGAATTAGCGGATAAGCTGCTGAAAAAAATATCCTAGTGTAAATCTGGACTTATTTCATTAATTACACCTGTATCACCAGAAATGGCAACATTAATTTTTTTACACCATATGCTTCAACGATGGTTGCTAATATCAGCATCACGGAGTAACCTTTTGCCTCCAAAAAACTCGGGATAATTTAGTCTAATTGGGATGTAATCCATCGATAAGATAATTTTGCCCAATGTTATGGCTCTGGACATGTAAAATTACCGTGTATATACGGTGAACCCAATTGGCTAACGCGTAGGAGTCACTGATCATCATACGGTCTTGGAGAACATCAAATATAACCAAAGGTCGTACGATTTATGATCTTTATTAACATTCGGACAAAAAGAAGATAGGTATTAATGCCAGTGACCGGTAAGTATTGTGTGTAGATGCTCCTATTGCTATTTAATTTTCTAAATGATTTATATTTTTTGATCAAGCGTACACAAAGGCACATAAAGGACCATGTTATCAATTAATCAAGACGCAACAGGTAAGCGTACACAAATTGACAATTAAATGTACTGTGGTTATAAGATTTATTTCTGTTTGTTTTCAAGATTCTCACCAAGCAGTGTCCTATTAAAATACGGGTATAAAAGATGATCTGAAATTTCGTGGCAAATACTATGTATAAATTCAGATAACTTGTGTCATGGATGGACTAGCCATTTATTTCCTTGTCTACTTTTCCAAATCGCATACACCTCTTGGAATTGTGACCCTAATGAACTCGCAACAACTCGTAAGTATTTTATTCCGTTTTGTGATTTGTTTACCGAAATGGCAACATTGATTATTTACTCTATATGTTCCAACGATGGTCGCTAATATCCGAATCACGAAGCAACCTTTCGGCTCAAAAAAAACTTAAGGATAATTTGGATGTAATCCATGGATAAGATCATTTTGCCCAATGATATGGCTCTGGACATGTACTTGTATAGGATAAACCCAACACATTGGCCAATATTGACAGGGTTCGCGTCGATGTCGTACGATTTATGTTCTTTATATTTATCCTTCGGACAAAACGAAGATAGTTGTTAATGCCAGTGACCGGTAAGTATTGTTTGTAGATACTCCTATTGCTATTCAATTTTATTAAATGATTTATTTTTCATTTATATTTTTAGATCAAGCATACATACAGATTTCACAGTTCGAAACCTTATCAATACATGGGCTGAATAACTTCAGGTTGGAGTCCTGGTTGATATACTCTTCTCAAATATCAGGAAAATATAAAATTTGTATTTCTTTTATTAAAATAAATAAGAAAGAGACGTATGCTAGAATAACAAAAATAGTTTGTTCTCCCAGCCGGTTTTTTCTGTTAAATAATAGCAAATTGTTTGCTAAAACGACTGTTCTAGTTTGCTACAGTAGCAGGCAAATTTATGTGCTAAAATAACAACCATAGGGTTGCTAAAATAACAGACGAAGTCTGCTTTCCCTTTTTCAGCAGACACAGACTGTTGAAACAACAAACATTTTTGCTAATGATACTCACAAAATTCTTTGAGTGTACCCTCTACCACTAAAGCGAGGGTAAACAGTTAAATATAGGTACATACCTTTCTTGTACAGAAATTTAAGAAAATATTTAAAGAATGTATGTTTGTTCCGTCAAAAATGTCATATTTTGCAATTCGAGAACTGGTTCAACGTGGGCCCAATTATATAATCTATATATATAAAATTGTTGCGTGACTGGCTGACTGACTGACTGACTGACTGATTGACTGACTGATCATCGCCCAGGCCAAACGGCTGAAGCTAGAATCATGAAATTTGGTGGGAGGGTAGTCCTTGGGACGTAGACGAGCAATAAGGCGGGATTTTTCGAAATTCGTACTATTAGCCGAACAATGGGGCAAAAAGGGATAAATATGGTACCACCGCCAAATCTAAACGAAATGAGCTAGAATCTTGAAATTTGGTATGAGGGTAGCCCTTAGGAGGTAGACTCAGAAATTGGCAGGATTTTTCGAAATTTGAACATTTACGCACACAGTGGGGTAAAAAGTGATAAATGTGGTACATCGGCCAAGTCCAAATGGCAAGAGCTAGAATCGTGAAATATTGTGTGATGGTAGCCCTTATGAGGTAGACTCTGAAATAGGCAGGATTTTTCGAAATTCGAACATTTACGCACACAGTGGGGTAAAAAGGGAAAAATGGGATAAATGTAGTACAACAGCTAAATTCAAATGACAAGAGCTAGAATCGTGAAATTTGGTGTGAAGGTAGCTCTTATGAGGTAGACTCTGAAATTGACAGGATTTTTCGAAATTCGAACATTTACGTACACAGTGGGGTAAAAAGGGAAAAATGTGGTACAACAGCCAAATCCAAATGGCAAGACCTAGAATCGTAAAATTTGGTGTGAGAGTAGCTCTTGAGACGAAAACAAGAACAAGGAGCGATTTTTTTTTAAAAATTAGAGGCACAGTGGGACAAAAATATACATATATAATATTAGAATGGTGAAAATTGAAGCGAGGGGTGTCTTTAAGACAACTGATCGGGGTATTAAGTTTTTTTTGTATTCGTAGTTTTCGGGGCACAGTGGGGCAAAAAGTGTAAAATGTAGTACAGTGGCTTAAAAATGTCAAACATGGATCAATGGTTCCAGGGTAACTTTTGGAACATAAACTAGAGATTGGAAGTGATTTTTAGTAATTCTAACTTTAAGAGGCACAGTGGGACACGACGGGTTAATTATGGAGCATGGGGAAAAAGGGAACAATCTGCCAAAATTGGAACTTAAAAATGAGATATGAAGAGGTCAAAAACGATTAAATAGTGGAGTGGAGAAAATATGATTAAATATGTTACAGTCGGGGAAAAAGTTAAAGTACGCTAGCGTGGAGACACATTTTAAATACGAGTACGGTACAGTGAGACGAAAATTTGTTAAATATGGTACAGTGGGTAAACATTTTGTACAGTGAGATAAAGAGTTGAATGGGGCACAGTTGTGCAAAATGGGTTAACTATGGTACAGTGGGGTAAAAATAGTTATATGTATATGGTAAATTGGGACAAATGGGTTAAAAATGGTACAGTGGGGAAAAAAGCGTTAAATATTGAACAGTGGGGCAAAAATGTATTTACTATGATACAGTGGGGCAAAAAGGGTTAAATATGTTACAGTGTGACAAAAATGGGTAACTATAAAGTACATTGGGGCATAACTGTGTTAAATATTGTACAGTGGAGCACAGAGAGTTAAATATGGTACAGTGGGGCAAAAACTGTTAATTATGGTACAGTGAGACAAAGCGTTTAATATGACACAGTGGGGCAAAAAGCTTTCACAATGGAACAGTCGGAAAAAATGTGTTAGCTATGGTACAGTGGGACACAAATGGTTAAATATGGTACAGTATGACAAAAATGGTTACAGTGGGCACAAAAAGTAAAATATGGTAACGTGTAACAAAATTGGTTAAAAATGGTACAGTGGGGCAAAAAGCGTTAACTATGGAACAGTGGGCCAAATTTATTTACTATGATACAGTGGGGCAAAAAGGTTTAAATATGGTACAGTGTGACAAAAATGGATATCTATACAGTACAGTGGGGCATAAATGTGTTAAATATTGTACAGTGGAGCAAAGAGGGTTAAATATGGTACGGTGGGGCAAAAACTGTTAAACATGGTACAGTGAAACAAAGGGTTTAATATGACACAGTGGGGCAAAAAGGGTTAATTATAGTACAGTGGGGCACAATTAGTTGAATATGGTAACGTGGGACAAAATGGGTTAAATATGGTACAGTGGGGCAAAAAGCTTTAACTATGGAACAATGGGGGAAAAATGTGTTAGAATGGTACAGTGGGACACAAATGGTTAATTATGGTACAGTATGACAAAAATGGTTACAGTGGGCACAAATAGTAAAATATGGTAACGTGGAACAAAATGGGTTAAGTATGGTACAGTGGGGCAAAAAGCGTTTACTATGGAACAGTGGGGCAAAAATGTGTTAACTATGGTACAGTGGGGCAAAAAGGTTAAATACAGTGGACAAAAAATATACAGTGGGTCAAAAAGCGTACATTTAGTACAGTGGGTAAAAATATGGATGCAGGGAGAGAGGGTAAGTTAAATATGAAATAAGAATGTTTTTTTCTAAATGTATGCTTTTAGTAGCACTGTGGTGCAAAATGGTTAAAATTATGATGCACTGCAATTATGTATCACTGTGGTGCAAAAAGGTTAAAATTATGATGCAGTTGGGGCAAGCAAAAATTGTTCAACATGTTACAGAGGGGAAAAAATGTGTTAAATATGGTTTAGAGGAGCAAAAAGGGTTAAATATTGTACGGTGAAGCAAAAAAGTTAAATACGTTAAAATGGTTAAATGTGGTAAGTGGGGAAAAAGGGAACAAAATAGTCCCAGATATGTATAAAAATTCGTACTTTAGAAGCACAGTGTAATAAAAAGTGTTTAATATGGAACAGTGGTGCAAAAGGTGTTGAATGTGGTCCCTGAGTGCAAAGGTAGCTCTTACAGCATAAACCAAAGCTAAGAAATTGTTTTTTCCAAATAGGTTCTTCTACTTAAACCGTGGGGAAAAAGTTAAATAAATGGCACAGATAGGGGACAACAATGTTGAAATACTGTCTAAGCTTGCGAATTTGGATCTTGAAATATCAATTATCATTTTAAAATATTGTACAATGGTGCAAAGTGGTTAATTATGACACACTAAAGGTTAAATGTGGTACAATGGAGCGATTTACTTTAGATTTTTAAATTCGTACCTTTATAGACACAGTGGGACAAACGTGGTTTTATATTGTACCAGGATGTGAATGTAGGTATTGGAACATAAACAAGGGGAAAGTTGCTAACGTATGAACCAAAAAAATAGTTTTTCAACGTCCAGAGGTACTGTGGGAAAAGGGATAAATATTGTACCATGATGTCAGGGTAACTCTTTGAACATAAACTAGAAATGAAACGAGGGTTCGTATTTTATATATAATCAAATCTTCTTAATTTTGCACCATATGTAATAATCATGTAATTTTGAAAGAAAGAGGTATAGCTATTTTACAGTACCCCAAACAGAAAATAGATAAAAGATGGGGGCTGCGAAGCGCACCGGGTAAGCTAGTCTATATATATAAAAGAGAGTGTCTGTTTGTTTGTTCCGTATAGACGTCTAAACGGCTAGACCGATCATCTTGAAATTTTCACAGAATGTACATGTGTAGGGGGTGCTGAAAATAGGGTACTTGAATTTTCGATATATCAAGCGGGCGTGGACCCGCCCATATGGGTCCAAATTTGATATTGAGACAATTTTTTAGCTAGAGTGCTGAAATTTTGTGTGTATGCATTTAGTGACAGATTATGTGACTTTTCAAAAAATGAGCGGAATCGGACCAATGGGCGTGGCCCCGCCCATATAGGCCTAATTTTGAAATTGAAACATTTTCCACAATTCATTAGCGTGAGTTCTGCAAGTTTGTGTATATGTATCTGGTGACAGTCTACGTGATTGGTCCAAAAATGGGCGGGATCGACTCAATGGGCGTGGCCCCGCCCACATAGACCAAATTTTGAAATTTCGATATCTTGCACAATTTGCTAGCGAGAGTGCTGCAATGTTGTGTATATGTATCTGGTAGCAGTTCACGTGATTTTTACAAAAATGACCGGGAGCGGACCAATGGGCGTGGCACCGACCATATAAGCCAAATTTTAAAAATGTGATATCTTGCACAATTTGTTACCGAGAGACCTGGAATTTTGTATGTATATATCCGTTGGCGACCTACATGATTGGTCCAAAAATGGGCGGGTTCGGACCAATAGGCGTGGCCCCGCCCATATAAGCCAAATTTTGAAATTGAGATATTTTGCACAATTTGATAGCGAAAGTGCTGGAATTTTGTGTATATGTATATGGTGGCAGTCTTCGTAATTGATCAAAAAATTTGCGGAATCGGACCAATGGGCGTGGCCCCGCCCATATAAGCCAACTTTTTTAATTGAGATATCTTGCACAATTTGTTAGCTAGAGTGCTGTAATGTTGTACGTATGTATCTGGTAGCAGTCCACGTGATTTTTCCAAAAAATGGGAGGGATCGGACCAATGGGCGTGGCACCGCCCATATAATCCAAATTTTGAAATTGAGATATTTTGCACAATTTATTAGCGAGAGTTCTGTAGTTTAGTGTATATGTATCTGGTGACAGTATACGTGATTGGTCAAAAAATGGGCGGGATCGGCCCAATGGGCGTGGCCCCGCCCATATAGGCCAAATTTTGAAATTGAGATATCTTGCACAATTTGCTAGCTAGAGTGCTGGAATTTTGTGTATATGTATATGGTGGCAGTCTGCGTGATTGGTCCAAAAATGGGCGGGATCGGCCCAATGGGCGTGGCCCCGCCCACATAGACCAAATTTTGATATCTTGCACAATTTGCTAGCGGGAGTGCTGCAATGTTGTGTATATGTATCTGGTGGCATTCTACGTAATTGGTCAGAAAATGGGCGGGATCGGACCAATGGGCGAGGCCCCGCCCTTATAAGCCAAATTTCGAAATTGATATATCATGCACAATTTTTTATCTAGAGTGCTGTAATGTTGTACATATGTATCTGGTGACAGTCCACGTGATTGGTCCAAAAATTGACGGGATCTGACCAATGGGCGTGCCACCGCCCACATAAGCCAAATTTTGAAATTGAATTATCTTGCTCATTTTGTTAGCGAGAGTGTTGAAATTTTGCGTATATGTATCTGGTAGCAGTCTACGTGATTGGCTTACAAATGGGCGGAATAGGACCAGTGGGCGTGGCCCAGCCCATATTTTGATATATCTTGCAAGTATTATATAGGAAATACATGAACAAAATTGTTCGGTATGCGATAATTACAGCTGCTCACTCTTGTTTCATTGGTGATGCATGACCAATGAAACAAGAATTTGGAAATTTTATAAGTGTACATTTCTATTTTCTGGACTTTCCACTGAATTCGGTATTTTTTCATTCTGTGAATTTATTACTAATACCAGTAAGGAAAGGCAGAAAGTCGGGCGGGGCCGACTATATAATACCCTACACCTCCCTTACAATGCGATAAGGGTCATTGCGATAATAATTTGGAATAATTGGTAAATATGGTGTGTGTGTGTATGTATATCTTATTTTGAACCGATAATCGCTAAATTAAGCAATATTCGTTCCTAAATTGAGAAACATTTTTCTGGAGAACTTTGAAATGATCGGAAGTAAAGTACAACTTCTATAGCGCTTTGTAACCAGATCTGGAGGAACATATATATGGAGGTTATATATAAATCTGAATCGATTTTCCTTAAATACTCATTCATGTAAAATAGAAACCTGTTTCTGTCGAATTTCGTACTGATCGGATATAAAACACAGTCTCTACAGCGCTTACATGTCAAATTGGGGGTAACATATATATGGGGACAATATCTAAATCTGAACCGATTTTCTCCGAATTTGGCAGTATTCCTTCATGTAATAACAAACCTCTTTCTGCCGAATTTCGTACTGATCGGATATAAAATACAGTTTCTACAGCGCTAATTTTGACATGGGCAGCGAAGCGCACCTGGCTCAGCTATCTATACATATAAAGAAGAATGTGTGTTTCTTTGTTGGTTTGTTTGTTCCGTATAGACGTCTGAAGGGCTGAACCGATCTTCTTGAAATTTTCACAGAAAGTACATGTGCGGCGCGTGGCCCCGCCCACATAACGTCGGCTTAATGCTATTTTGTTCCATACGCCATTTTGTATGAACGGAGAAAAACGCAATTTATTGTTTGAGTAAAAACGGGACTGAAGAGTCACACACTTTTTATTTCATAGGGTTCCCAACAGTGTTTGTATGATTCTCATGTATTTCTATGCCATTACATCCAAAAATAAGCAAGTTGTAACAATTTTTGTACTTGGCATTTTGGTCCATATCCACTTTTATTTTAATATTTTTTCGTATTTGTATTACATGGACCACAAAAAGAGTCGGTATGGAAGGACACTAATTTACATATTGTGATCGAAAAAACGTAAAATACTGAGTGAAAAATATAGGGCGATAGAAAAATTGAGACATAGAACAAAAATATCGAAATTATTTCCCGTTATTCAGAGTAAAACAAATTTACCCTACCAATATCTCGAAAACTAGGCGAGATAGGAAAAAAATTATTGCAGATTCTGAAAGAGCATGCTTGGGACCCATATTATCAACTCCTAACTCAAAAAACACGAAAATGGCGTATGGACCAAAATAGCATTAAGCCGACGATAAGACAAATTTTAAAATTGAGATATCATGCACAATTTGTTAGCGAGAGTGCTGTAATTTCGTACATATGCATCTGGTGGCAGTCTACGTGATTGGTCCAGAAATGGGCGGGGTCGGACTAATGGGCGTGGCCCCGCCCATATAAGCCAAATTTTGAAATTGAGATATCTTGCACAATTTGTTAGCGAGAGAGCTGGAATTTTGTGTATATATATATATCTGTTGTCGGCCTACGTGATTGGTCCAAAAATGGGCGGATTCAGACGAATGGGCTTGGCCCCGCCCATATAAGCCAAATTTTGAAATTGATATATCTTGCACAATTTGTTAGCTAGAGTACAAGCCTAATTTTAAAATTGAGATATCTTGTATCTGGTCGTAGTCTTAGTGATTGGTCCAAAAATGGGCGGGATTGGACCAAGGGCGTGGCCCCGCCCTTATAAACTAAATGTTTAAACTGACATATATATTGCACAGTTTGTTAGCGAGAGTGCTGTAATGTTATGCATATTTATTAGGTGGTAGTCTACTAAATTGGTCCTAAAATGTGCGGGATCGCCCAATGGGCGTGGCGCCGCCCATATTACCCAAATTTTGAAATTGAGATATCTTACACAATTTGTTAGCGAGAGTGCTGTAATTTTGTGCATATGTATCTTCGTGATTTGTCCAAATATAGGGGGGATTGGACGAATGGGCGTGGCCCGCCCATATAAACCAAATTTTGAAATTGACATATCTCGCACAATTTGTTAGCGAGATTGCTCTAATTTTGTGCATATGTATTAGGTGGCAGTCTACGTGCTTGGTCCAAAAATGGGGTCGGACAAATGGGAGTGGCCCCACCCATATAAGCCAATTAAATTTTGTGTTTGATATATCTTGAGCAATTTGTTAGAGAAATCAATGTAATTATGTGCATATATATTTGGTGTCAGTCTACGTAATTAGTCCAACAATTAACGGGCTCGGAAATCTGAAGTCTGGGGCAACGAAGTGGACCGGGTCCAGCTAGTATAATAAAAATGTAATAGGCACACATACGTTTAAATATAAATTGGAAAATAAAAACGATTCTGGTTATTACAGAGATATATCAAAAAGTCAGTACAAATTGCAGAAAATTGATTGAACATCATTACAAATATTTTGGTTCAAATTGTTTTCACGGGAAACCTTTGCAGCTGATGCTTCATCTCTAGTAGTACTAGTCGAGGGAACGACTTTTTGCATATCTTCAAGGGATATTTGCTGAGAATTATATGTAGGCATATGCTGTTGGTGCCACAATTGATATTATCAGGTTTTTGTTCCACAATCACATTGATGTTGTTGGACTACATTGGAAGCAATTCTTTCTTCACTGGCGGAAAATTGTTCTTCGGTGTTGACAAAATCCGCATTACTTTTAAATCCATATAAAGCTTTAGTACATTGGGAGTATTCTTTCCAAAGTACTTCCAAGTGACTGAGCTGAGTTGCATTTTGTTCAGATATGATGGTTTCGGGAGGATTTTGAGCAAATGTCATCATACTTAGAGTCACGACAAGATAGCAATGTATTTATATTCTTAGTGACCAGCGAATGATTCTCCATAATTTGCGGTTTGCCGAGTTTCCTTATGCAAATAACATTCGCTAGAATATGGAAAATCGGCGATATCGTGTGATTCAGTAATTATTTTCATTTACTTCGAACTAATATTTTCACACACCGCCGTCTCAAAAGATACGTGTTCGTTCCAGCACCACAAATATCCGGGTGAACTCGAACATGGACCTCTAGCTTTGTTGATGACGAAATGCCTGTTCTAATTACACAGTGCGACAAAATAAACTCAAGTTAAGAAGCAAATGACGCGATACTATTTTTCCTGTAGGTCTTGTCGAGTAAAACACGAATCTTTTTTTGGAATTCCCCGGACACCCCAAAATCCGGATTTACGGGTAAAAAAACCGATGTTCTTGCCTTTTTTCACATGAACGCCTATAACATTGTCAATTATTAACCAATTTTCAATCTCTAAACAAATTTGAAAAGAAGAGAATTAGACCTTTCGAACGTTGTATATATTGTTTATTTGAAGCTGTACGAATATAGGTTTATTTGTCCTAAAAACACATTTCTTTCGGTTTCATGAAAACGTACAAGAGCTTTAGAAGTAAAACTATTCGATTTTGAAAAACGAACCAATTTTGTACAAATCCTGTGACATGCCTGTATAATGTGATGTTTTAGTTGGGCCCTCGTTAACGTAGGTTATTTCACCTGCAAAAGAAATAAATGACTAAAAGATCAACTTTTTTAACATAAATATGGTTAAGAATCTTCTCAAAATTTAGTAAATTACACGCTGAAAAAAAATCGCTTCTGTAGTATATTGTCCCAAACATATTCGGCTTGAAACATATATGTCTTTAGGGTACACTGTAAACATTTAATATTTGGTACACACAAACATTATATATTTGGGAAGATGTTGTTCTAAACAAATCTAAGTTTACATCCTAATATGTGTTTATTTTGGACTATTTTCCGAAAAAAATATTTTTTTGCATTTAAGTATTCGGAAAATACCTAAATTGTGTTAAATTTTTCAGTAATTCAATACTAATTTTTTAAAAAAATTTCTCGTCGTAAATATAATAAACAACAATAATTGAAAACATGTAATCTTGGATCGAAATATATACTTGGAGGACTATATATATATACAAATGATGGCTTGGAATACTCAGAAATTTTAAATGATTGATTTAAAACATAAGTTAATGCTGCATTTGGTATCATAACTGGGGGGTTCAAACCAAAGAAACCAAAAAAAATAATACTGAAATTCGAAAAATTCAACAAAAGTTTCGAAAATTTTATTTAAATAAAATATATTTGGAGAAATTCCTAAACAATAATTTTATTTGTATTGAAATACACGTTTTATTTGAGAAATTTATAGTGAATTCTTTTCTGCAAAAAAGTGCAACACTTGCATTGCCCTTTTTTCGAAAACAGCACTATTATATCGCTTTTTTGAAATTTTAGTTGTGCTAAATTCGAGTAACTTAATTACCAAATTTCAAAAAAGTATCACAAAAGTGCCGTTTTCGGAAAAAGGGCAATGAACATGTTGCACTTTTTTGCAGAAAAGAATTCGCCATTAGTTTGCAAATATTATATGTTGTATTAATATACGAGTTCCAAATATATTTTATTGATTTTCAAATAAAATTTATTTGCTCAGAAATATATAATATTTTAAAATTTGTGTTCCAAATATATTTTCTTTCGATTCAAACATATCAAAAAAGGCGATTTTGACCCGTGCATTCCGACAACAATCGGTTTCCACGACAACCCTGATTATATAAATGAAATAATAGACTTTCAAGAGATATAATAATAAAATAAATAAATAATATAATAATATTCAACACGAGTGAGAGAGTATAAAGTCTGCCAACCTCGAATTTCTTTGTTTTCTCTCAACACAACAACTCTTTGAAAAACATTTTAAGCCATCGGCTATTTAAGTAGTACACTCAAAGAATTTTGTGAGTATCATTAGCAGCTCATTGAAGCAATTTGAAGCAATTGCGAAATATTGGAAATTAAATAAAATGTTTTAATAACAATTAAATTATGACCTCGAGCTTGACTATTTATTGGCTATTAATTCATATCAAAAGGTCGAATAAAAACAAATTCTAATATTAGCAAAAATGTTTGTTGTTTCAACAGTGTGTCTGCTGAAAAAGGGAAAGCAGACTTCGTCTGTTATTTTAGCAACCCTATGGTTGTTATTTTAGCACATAAATTTGCCTGCTACTGTAGCAAACTAGAACAGTCGTTTTAGCAAACAATTTTGATATTATTTAACAGAAAAAACCGGCTGGGAGAACAAACTATTTTTGTTATTCTAGCATACGTATCTTTCTTTTTTATTTTAATAAAAGAAATACAAATTTTATATTTTCCTGATATTTGAGAAGAGTATATCAACCAGGACTCCAACCTGAAGTTATTCAGCCCATGTATTGATAAGGTTTCGAACTGTGAAATCTGTATGTATGCTTGATCTAAAAATATAAATGAAAAATAAATCATTTAATAAAATTGAATAGCAATAGGAGTATCTACAAACAATACTTACCGGTCACTGGCATTAACAACTATCTTCTTTTTGTCCGAAGGATAAATATAAAGAACATAAATCGTACGACATCGACGCGAACTCTGTCAATATTGGCCAATGTGTTGGGTTTACCCTATACAAGTACATGTCCAGAGCCATATCATTGGGCAAAATGATCTTATCCATGGATTACATCCAAATTATCCTGAGGTTTTTTTTGAGCCAAAAGGTTGATTCGTGATTCGGATATTAGCGACCATCGTTGGAACATATAGAGTAAATAATCAATGTTGCCATTTCGGTAAACAAATCACAAAAAGGAAAAAATACTTACGAGTTGTTGCAGGTATTATCATTAGGGTCACAATTCCAAGAGGTGTATGCGATTTGGAAAAGTAGACAAGGAAATAAATGGCTAGTCCATCCATGACACAAGTTATCTGAATTTATACATAGTATTTGCCACGAAATTTCAGATCATCTTTTATACCCGTATTTTAATAGGACACTGCTTGGTGAGAATCTTGAAAACAAACAGAAATAAATCTTATAATCACAGTACATTTAATTTTCAATTTGTGTACGCTTACCTGTTGCGTCTTGATTAATTGATAACATGGTCCTTTATGTGCCTTTGTGTACGCTTGATCAAAAAATATAAATCATTTAGAAAATTAAATAGCAATAGGAGCATCTACACACAATACTTACCGGTCACTGGCATTAATACCTATCTTCTTTTTGTCCGAATGTTAATAAAGATCATAAATCGTACGACCTTTGGTTATATTTGATGTTCTCCAAGACCGTATGATGATCAGTGACTCCTACGCGTTAGCCAATTGGGTTCACCGTATATACACGGTAATTTTACATGTCCAGAGCCATAACATTGGGCAAAATTATCTTATCGATGGATTACATCCCAATTAGACTAAATTATACCGAGTTTTTTGGAGGCAAAAGGTTACTCCGTGATACTGATATTAGCAACCATCGTTGAAGCATATGGTGTAAAAAAATTAATGTTGCCATTTCTGGTGATACAGGTGTAATTAATGAAATAAGTAAACAAATCACAAAACAATTACTTACGTTGTTGCAGATATTTTCGTTAGGACCACACTTCTAAGCGGTCTACGAGATTTGGAAAAGTAGACACGGAAAGAAATTGCTAGTCCATACGGAAGATAATGTCCAGATTCACACTCGGCAACTTTTTCCAAGCAAGTGTCAAAGTTTGTAGGAGAGTGCTCTTTCCGCCCGCCTCTCTCTCCATCAATCTTTGACACTTGCTTGGACAAAGTTGCCGAATGTGAATCTGGACATTATCTTCCGTATGCCTCTATATCCAGATTCACACCCGGCAACTTTTTCCAAGCAAGTGCCAAAGTTTGACGGAGAGAGAGGCGCCGAATTGCCGCGTCTGTTGAGGTGTCTATGTTCGTCCAAATTTACACGAGGCAATTTTATCAGCGGCTTAATAGTGTTTGTAGGGGAGGCAGTTGGAAAGGGAGGGTAAAAAACTCTCGTACTCGATTGAACGTTTTGTTTTTTATTCGCACTTTGAAACAACAACAATACACACAGGAATAGCCGTGGAAACCGTATAAAAATCGTCTTTGCAATTGTATCTGGATGATACAATTTTACGAAATTTTCTCTTAATACTCACCCTAAACCTTTAGGTTTACCTTTGTTTTTTAACTATTTTTGCATACACAATACTTAGTCCTGCATCACACGAGGCAATTTCTTCCAAGCGGAAAGTGCTCTCTGTCTCTGTCCTACAAACTTAGACAGTTGCTTGAAATAAAATTGCCTTGTGTGAATCAGAATTTATAAACATTTTTACAAATTAGCTTTGGTTTCATTAAAATATAAAAAATTAGAAACTAAAATCTAAACACAACAGATTAATTTTAATTGTATGTCCGGAACTAAGATTTTGAAATCGTCAAATCATATTCGTTATCGATTTGTGTTTTACTTTTTGCAATTTTAATCGACTCCTCTTTCCCATATTTTTAAAATCCAATGAAAAAATAAAAATATTGAGAACCGTAACTCGGAAAATAGATATCGCCGAATAATTATTTAATTTTTTTTTAATATACTTTTCTCATTGCACGAATGACCTAAACCTTTTTGATTTTCAATGGTAGTTAAAGTTTATCATGTAAATTATTGCAACTTTTGTCTTATTTTCACATATTTTGATTAACAGCAAACATTTTCAGCAAACTGCAAATTTTTCAGCAGTGCGTTTGCTAATGCAAAACTGCAAACTTTTTGCTATTACAGCAGAAAATTTGCTGTATTAGCAGGAAAAATGTTTGCTAAAAATTAGCAGACGTTGTTTGTTATTAACAGCAAACTATTTTTTTTTGGTGTATATCATTTGCTTCAGCCCAAAAGTGTTACACATCGAAGGAGTGAGCTAATTAGGTATGACACAAAAAAAATTGTCGGAAATCCGTTTTGGGCCATTTTATGTCATTTGAGCAATGTCCATTCGTCATGACAACCCCGATTTTCATGAAAAAATTATATTGAGTGATGAGTCACATTTTCATTTAAATGGATATGTGAATAAACAGAATAGTCGGTTCTGGGCAAAGGAAAACCCAAATTACTCAAATTATTCATCAGTCACCTTTGCATCCATTAAAAGTGACAGTATGGTGTGCAATTTGGTCAGGATCATTGGACCTTACTTCTATGAAAATGAAAACTGCCAATGGGGAGCGATATCGTGATATGATTGAAAACTTTTTAACGCCAGGACTGCATGCTTTGGGCTTGATTAACATGTGGTATCAACAAGACGGTTGTTACAAAACAATTAAATTTATAAATAATAATTTGTGTATTAAGAATCGTGAATACTTTCATTAGAGTACATACTTACATACTCTGAAAGTTCAGCTTGCTTATTTTCTTGAGAGGAAATTGCTTGTTCTTATGTTGGTTCTTGTGGCCTATAATTAGTTGTTGTCTGCTGTTTAATGTATTTTAAAAAACGGTGAATAAATGATGTTTTTTGATGTTTGTGTTCTGTTTTTCTTTTATCTAAATACTAGTCTATTAAATCGATTCTTATAAAGTAATCACATTCACAATTCCAATTAACTTATTTATGTATATTAAGCCACAGCAATTTTATTTGCCTTCTTCTCTTCCAACTTTTTCATTTTCTTTTCTTTTTTCTTAATAAATTCACTTTTATCCAGATTATTTTGGAAGAATGTCATTTCTTTGCGAGCCTGCGACACCTCAGTCATCAGACGTTGTTTGTGCACCGCCTGTTCATAGTTCATACGTTCCGTCAGATGACACCATTTGAAACGTGGCAGATATTTCATGCTCCACAGATAGTCAAAAAATTGAGACTTTTTGCGCGTTGATATTTGCTTATTGTTGAGCAGGGGAACAATTTGTTTGGCCACACGTTTCGACTCAAATTCCACCCAACCTTCGGTGAAATGGCGGGCAAATGGTTTACGTTTCTTCTTCTTCTTTTTGTCATCACCTTAAATGGGAGTGAGAGAAGAAATCAGCTATAAATATCAAACAATTTGAAAATATGTATTTTCCGCAATGCCTAATTAGAAGTGGGAAGATTAGATTTATTAAATTGGCATTTACCACAAGTCATGGATACCTTGGTAGTGGAACACCGTCTTTCCCGACTTTTTTCAACTCACCTCCTGGCAACTTTTCAGGCTGCAGATAAACTCTACCGATATTACCATATTCTCCCAGCAGCTCCCGGATGCGTGTGACATTCATGTGTTTGGGTATATTTGAAACATATATGATGCCCTTCTTGCGCTTCTTCTTTGGCTTACTGTCACCTCCTTCGAAGTTGGCCAAATCCATTTCGTCGTCGTCATCCTCAGCTGGACTTTCATTCGCTAAACCATTGCCATCGTCGTCCACATCTGCAATATTATCATCATCATTCAATCTCTGTTGTTGTTGTGCAGGAATTGGCTCCTCTTCTTCAGACATGCCACCATCTTCTTCGTTAACTTGTGGCACCACTTTCAAAGGTTTTTTGGATTTCTTTTGTTTTTTGGGTTTCACCGACATTGTAAGTTTTATTAAACGTCTCGTTAAATATTTCTACAATCCTTTTCCTTTAAAAAAGCGAATTACATTAATTTCTGCTGCTGATGAAATGAAAACAAATCTTTCTTGACATTTCGCTTCACGTGCATATGAGAGTGTTGCCGTACCGTTTGGCTTAATGTAACCGGGTGTCTCATAGTTGCAGAATATCACGACAAGCGTATGGCGTCTTTCAAACTCGATTTCGAATCTGGAATTATGTATACTTCGGGTAATTTCGAATAATCCAAAGCTGAAAAAACGGGTAAGTGGGAGAGAAAGAAAATTCTCCCTTTCAAGGCAACGCCAAAAAGCAGTAAAAAGGAAAAAACATATTAGTTAAGCTTCTGAATTATAAAAAAACATGTAAGAAAGTTCAGTCGAGCAAACCGACTTGCGAACAGGCTATGAAGCCAACGCGGCGCAAATCGGCGGCGCGCTGCAGCCGGCCATTTTTTTCCAGCCGGCGCCGCCGCCGATTTTAGCGGCTCACATCGGCTGAAACTCAGCCACCGAACTTTATTTAATGAGTCAAAAAGATTTATTTTATGCAACCACTAAAATAAAGAATGTGACTACTAAGTAAGACAACAGGGTCAGAATTGGTAATGAAGTTGATTTTGGCGTAAAAATGTATAAAAAGTTTCTAAATGGATCATGCTACCATTTATATTTAAAAAACTTCAAAAATTTATGGGATTTGAAATTGAAAATGCGTTTTTGGTTTTTACAGAAATTACAATTGCTCTTGAGCGGCCGAACCAATTTTTGCAAAGTCTACGTCGTTTTAAAGAGAACACAACAGGCACTATGTCATTCACAATAACTTCTCTTTCAAAACAAAGACTAATAAGTACAGATTTATTGAACCGATTTTCGACGTTACATCAAAATATACATAACTTTTCATAAAATTTTGGGTTAATTTTAAGTATTTTCATCCAATTGGAAATATCTTAAAGGGCCATCTTTGCCTAAGAATGTCGAATGTCGATTTGTGCGCCATCGTTTGTTGGAACTTTATCGGCTCAGCCGATTGTTGAAATTTTATCGGCTAAGCTGATCAGCCGCCGCCGATCCTTATTTTTCTATGCGCCGCCGCCACCGATAATTTTGGTCGGCTTCATTGCCTGCTTGCGAATCCCCTCACCTTCGTTACCAAAAAAGTATTCGTAAATTTATTTATTTTTTGTTTTAATTAAATTGTTATCAATTCAATTTGCAATCGATTATCGTTTTTATTGTTTTGTTGGCACACTTGTCTTGAACCTATGTTCTTAGTTGAAATTGTTTGTGAGAGACATGACAGTAAAGCTATGTATAGACGATTGCCAGATCGTACGATATTGTTAGGATAACGTTGTCCGATCTGACAACCGTCTATACATAGCTTTACCGTTGGGCTACTAATTGACGATTGTCAGATCCGACAACGTTATCAACCCTGTTAAAGTGCTGCAAATATACGGACAATAACAGATTGTTAGGCAATGGTGAATTGACAGCTCAGACGATTGCAAGAAAACCGTACAATTTCATATACAGTACAACCTCTGTAATCCGGACAGATATAGTTTCGACCTTTGTCCGGATTACTGAATTGTCCGGACTACAGTACAAAACTCGAAAGTGGGTCATATTTTCTTAATTTATTAAGAAACGCGTTTCTTAAAAAGAAAAAGATAAATAATAAATACACATGACTCATTTACACTTATCTTTGTGCAGTTTTTTATATCTGTTTTTAAATTCTTTTAGAAATATTATTACTTTCGCAGCATATAAAATAGCACTTGCAAAGGGTTCGGCTGCTTTCATATTTGTCTAAAAAAATAATGAATTTCCTCAAGACTACAATGGAGTCTATGTTTTTTTTTTCAATATTTTCGTTTGACATAACTGACGAAACTATTACATCATAAGTGGTGAACAAGAAATGAACGATTTTTAGGGCCCCATTTTCATTTTGTGGAATCCTCCGTTTTGATTTCATTTTCTTGTGGTGGAGCCTTACCCAATAACTGAAGTGCTATCAGCGGCTTCTTAGCATTTACACTGAGGGAAAAAAGACGTTGCAAAATAAACACCGTTTGGTACTAATTTATAAACGTAACGTGCATGAAAAATCGCCACCAATTCGTTCATTAATTATCAACGAAACGGGGTGATTTTTTGACCGGCGTTGCGTTATGTATTGTCGCCGTAAGGTTGATGATTATTTGTTCGGCTTTGTGTTGTTCATTGGATTTGTTATTGTCTGTTCTTAGAAGAAGAAACCACGAGGATTTATAAAGCGTGAAAAATGGCAATTAATGACGAAGAAATAGAATTTAATGACCTGTTTGATATTGTGGATGATTCTCTGGGCTATGGAATGAGAAGGATAAGGTGATTGCAAAATCCAGTGACATCTTCCTATTGCAGAAATTTCTAGAATCAATAGAAATGGTGTCGGCCTACGAATATTTAACAACCTAAGCTTATAAAAATTTCAATTTTAACAGTTAATAATGAGTGTGTATGTTTTTTATAGAGCACAGGAATTAAATTTTGCAGTACATAAAGGCGAATGATACGAATGAGACTACCACCATAAGGGTTACGAGCTGAATTCCGAGAAAAAACAGAGGTAATACTGTGTTGCTGCACATTTGTTTAGACGAGATTTGCTTAGTGATAAATATGCAAATTTGCAATTATATGTTTGTTGTGTTCACGTTTTATTTACTTATAACATTAATAAATGTATTGAAACGCCAATGCTGTTTAAATAGTTTTAAATGGGAGGTGGAGGGGGGGATTTAGAATGAAAAGTTATCCCAGCGCGTTCTTTATTCGTCCTCAGCAAGTGCTTTAGTTGTCCCCCGCACGTTCTATAGTTGTCCCCAACACTTGATTTAAATTATCCCCAGTTGGTATTCATTTTGCAACTAAGCGTTGTTGATTTTTGATGCTTTATTCATGCACCGCTTTGCTTGAATTCGTAACATACGGGGTTGGTTCATTATCATAAACGAATTTTCAAAGATTAAGCACGTATGTGCTTCGTTTTTCGCTGGGTGTATTAGAAATTTCTTCAAAAACGGAAGTCGATATCCAGCCTTTTTTGGTAGACTTGTATGCAAAAGGAAGTTAAAATTGTTTAAACGCTCATGGATTTTCATGCTTTCCTATTAAAAGGAGAGGCAACGTATGAGATCCAGGCTCGTTACCATGTTATATAAATTCAAGAATAATTTTAATTACACTACAAAACTAGTAATATATAAGGCGCTAACTGAAAGTAATTTGAAGTATCTAACAATCTTGTATGCTTATAAAAAGAGCACGGAATTTAAATCTCTCCATAGATTGCAAACCAAAGCCTTGACGGTGGTTGCAAATCTCCCCGTGACATTTTCTACAGTTGCTTTGTATAAAGATATATTCCCTAATGCATTACCTCTTTATGGTACAGGGTCTCCCATATTCGACGGACCCATCTGGCAACGCCATAACTTTTGACAGAGATGTCAGATCGCTTAATGACATACCGCGTTTGAAGCGTCAGTCCAAGCAGATTTTTACCATGGAACAGTACACGCCACGCGAGCGCTCTGAAATAGTTGAAATTTACATTCAACAGAAGAAGTCAAGTCAACGTGCTTTTAAAATATTAAAAAATGTGAGAAGTGCGCCTTCTAAGAACACCATTAAGCGTTTATACGAAAAATTTTCGACTGGTGAGGCTCTTTCTAATCCGAAGAGGCCAAATAAAAGTCGACCAAGGCGATCGGCCGAGAATATCGCTGCCGTACGAGCCAGTGTTGAGAGGTCCCCAAGAACATCCCAAAAACGCCGTTCTCAGCAGTTGGGCATGGCTCGGTCCACTTTACAACGGATTATTCGCGTTGATTTGCATTTGTTCCCGTACAAAATTCAATTGACGCAAAGATTGTTGCCTGCGGACAAGCCTCGTCGATTGGAATGGGCCCAACGAGTCCGTGGGTCCGTCGAATATGGGCATATATAAGATGCAATTGTTGTTGTATGTTTACAAATGCGTACATCATATAGGACATCATACCATCAAATTTTCAACAAATCAACACACATTTAATACAAGGAATAATAATAATTTGAGAATATCCAGATGTCGACTTGAAACTACAAAGCAAAGGGTTGAATTCATGGGCAGTCATGAATTTAATAATCTCCCTAATAGTTTAAAAAATGAAAGTAGAATTTCAGTTTTTAAAAGAATGTTGAAAGACTATTTGCTTCAAAATGTACATGAACTTCTGACATGATTATTTATTTTAATTTAAAATTGTATTTAATTACATTATGAAATGCATCTAACATGAATAAATGATTAATAGTTGCCAGCTTGCCCCAATAAGGTCTATATGACGCTGGAACGCACATTTACGTATGATTAATGTAATACAAATTGTTTATAAGAATTATTTTTATTATATGTATTCAAATGAATTAAATAAAATATATTAAAAAAAAAATCTATCTGGTGACATTTTTCTGCCTGGAGCTGAATTAAAAACATGTTGTTGTTGGAAGAGTCCTCAAAAATCATCATCTTCATTGTAAATTTTTGGTACTCATCAAGTCCCATTTCCTCGACGGTTTTCAAAAATAATACTGCAGATTTATCACTTTATAATTTATCGCCTCATATTTCCAAGCACCAATTTCATCACATAGTTTGAACTTTAGCAAAAAAAAAATTATCATTTCCCAGAACCACTACATGTTTATGTTTTTAGGCTGAAGATATAATAACCTACACAAAAACATATTGATGACGAGCGCCCCAGTAGGTGAGTTGGTAGCGTACTCGCCTATGAGTTTGGGGGTTGTGGGTTCGATTCCCACCAGAGGCTCTGGTCTGTCGCTGCAAACATTTAGCCACATGGTCTTTGTAACCCGGCCTTTCCCTGGACCTTATAATTAGAATATAAATTTACTTTGTATTGTAATTCATATAAATAAATAAATAAATAAAATAAAAACATATTGATGTCCGGACTACAGAGGTCAATTTTCGAAATTGTCCGAATCATTGAGCTGTCCGGATTACTGGATAGACCGGACTATCGAGTGTTCGGATTAGAGAGGTTATACTGTACTTACACCATATTTTGTAAATATTTATATGCAGGATTGCGAATAAAAATATTTTATAGGCAGTGTTGTCAATAAAATGTTTTTTTTTAACAATTACGCCGTTGTCACATGCATAAACTTCGCATATCTAACAATCTGCAAATTATATTACAATGATTTTTCTGCCAGCGTTGCAAGACAAAAATTTTATTTTCACACTGTTAAATGTTCACAGGGTTACATTTGTCCGCAATTTTTCTGACAATATTGTCCGATCTGGCAATCGTCTATATATAGCTTAATACTGATTTGTCGCATACGCCCTACATTCCCACTCGTATTTAAGTAGCAGACTGAAGACGCTTATTGAACAAAATACAACACTGCTATGTTGCCATATCATATTATCGAAATGCCAAACCTGTTACCCGGTATTTTTTCAATTACCAGGTAACCTTTTACGAGTATTTATTTATTTATTTAAACGAGTATTTATTGTTGACATGAGCGAACGTGTAAGTGGAGTTGACTCGGGGGCGCGCGTTTTTACCAACAAAAAATATAATGAAAAAAATGTAGTTACAAGCTAGGAAAAGCAGTAACAAAATACGAAAAAAGTTAAATTTAAATAATTATAGTGCGTTACGAATTATTAAAGTAAATAAAATATTTTTTATACTAAAGCCGCGAGTTAAATTAATAAAATCAACAACAACGAATCACCAGCAATAAATCTAAACTTTAGTTAAGTTAAAGAATTTACAACAACAACGACTTCACTACACAAAAAAAACAAAGTGCAAAAAACAAGTTTTGTTTGTTCGATCGTTGCTTGGAATACGAAATATGAAAAAAGCAGTAACGATAATGGCCAACAGCACCACAAACGAAGAAGAAAATATTATTGGATAAACAAGTTAACAAAAAAAAACAAAACACGGCGACGAGTAACCGAAAGGCCATAAAAGTTAAAAAGATTTCTGTGGAATAGAGTTTGAGAAAATTATACCAAATTTGGTGTTGTGAAACGCATAATAATGGCTGAATCTTCAAGTGTTTATCAAAATATCTAAACTGCTATTACTACCACTTCATTTGCCGCAAAAAATAATGATTCATGGCAGTTACTTTTAAAACAAACCGTTTTTTTGTTTGAACAATAACAGCAACAAACGTCAGATCTCGGATAACTAATTTAAATAATACAAGCAATAATCAGAATTACCTTAATTACGAAAAGAAGCAACGGAAATAGCGCTTCAAAGAGGATCATTATTAAAAAGTTGTTATGTTTGTTCTCTCCCCGTCGCGTCGTACATTCTTATCACGCTCATTGCACAATAGTGTGTGCTCTTTCTAACAAGTGTAAGTTTGAATTTAACTAAAACTCTCTTCTTCGCCTGTTCAACTCCTTGCTCTGCGGTGATCAAGTGTCCTTTATTAAAAACAAAAACAACACTCACTTCAGCCACAGACGTCGACGGCGACAACGACGGTTCTGCTTACTTAACATCCCTGTGTTATTATTGTGTCAACCAACAACAAGCACTACAGCAACAACAATAACAACGTCACTAGTGGAAGAACGCAGAACGAATTGTTAACACAATGCAGCTGCTTTTTTTACGTTTGCATTTTTCTTATAACAATAATAATAACAACAACAACACCGGCTCGACAACGACGGTCTCTGAAGTTGTGAGCAGTGAGTGAATTAGAAAAACAAAAACCACACGCAACCAACAAACGATAACAACAGCAAAACAAAAGTTGCGATTACTTCTCTCTCTCACACAGAAGAAAATCGAAAATAACTACAGTAAGAAAAAATTACAACAGCAGATAATAAATAATAATAATAAAAAATAGTGAAAAGAAAATATTAAAAAGGAAATCGGCGTATTTTAGTGGTATACCTTTAAAGAAATTGATAAAGAATAAACAAGTGTTTTTTTTTCTCCGAAAATTTGTGAAAACTATATTTTTTGTGCGCGTTATTCTCAAGTGACATTCGATTGCGACGACGATTCTTCTTCATCATGAAAGTCACGGTGTGTTTTGGCGACACACGTATCCTAGTTCCCTGTGGCGATGGCAATCTCTTGGTTAAAGAATTAATTCACGAGGCAACACGGCGCTACAAAAAAGCAGCAGGAAAGGTAAGTCGGTCGTCCAAGAAATGTTTTTGTTTTTTTTTTTTATCATTTTAGTGAGGGTGAGTGACGTGACGAATTGCTAAAAAGATTTTTTTTCTAAATATTTTTAAAGTGTGGAACACTAATACTATTAAATATATATAATAACGGCCTCCGCTTATTGGTCCTTACGATTAAAACAAGGCTCCCAGGATAGTCATAAAGATACATAAATGTAAAGGAGATTTGTATGATCATTAAACTCAAACTATAAATATTTTTGTGACATTTTTCAGAGAATTTCATTAAGGGAAGTGATAACGCGCAAAGTGCATACATAAATGATTTGAACACCAATGTGGAATATTCTGTGTCTCTTCATAGAACTCCAAACATAGTTCGAGTTTGCAAGCAAATGTGAGCTGATCATTTTCAAGAGCTGATCGATTCAAGTTTTGATAACTACACGGGGCAAAATCGCCTTTTTTGATATGCTTGAATCGGAAGGAAATATATTTGGAAAACAAATTTTTAAATATTATATATTTCTGAGCAAATAAATCTTATTTGAAAATCAATAAAATTTATTTGGAACGGATATATTAGTACATTACAACAAAATATTTTGCAAACTGATTTTCTCAAATAAAATATGTTTTAAAAGGGTGGTCCTACCAAAACGCACGCGGTTAATTGTAAATAAAACAATTATTATATTATCAACGACAATTATGTATGAAAAAAAAAACATAGGACAAATGCTCACAAGGCCTTCGGTGGCATACCTGTATCCGATGGTCCATATTTCCAATGGACCTTTGAGATATAATTGAAGCACTATGTCTTTATTGTACCGAATTATTTCATCCTTTAGCTCTTGAATTATTCTTGGCTTATTGACGTACCCTTTTTCTTTTTGGTCGATTATGCTGATCAAAAAAATCACATTGTGATTTGATTGACCATTTTCGTAAAAGGCTTCAACAATCTTAAGGCGCTGCTCAATTGTGTACCTCTCCATGGTTGAATTTGTCAAAAATTGAAACAAATGTCAAATTAATTTGGGCAAAACACTTGACGTTAAGGTATGACTCACAATTAACATCGTGCATTATGTTTCGTCCACCCTTTATATGTTACACCCGATTTGGTATCAAAGCGCTATAGAAGTTGCACTTTACTTCCCACCATTACAAAATGTGGCAGATAGACGTTTATTAATGTGGGAACAAACCCCATAAGAAAAATTGTCCCCGAACAACTTTTCTATAAGAAAAGATGTCCCCGAACAACTTTTCTATAAGAAAAGATGTCCCCGAGCAACTTTTCTATAAGAAAAGATGTCCCCGAACAACTTTTCTATAAGAAAAGATGTCCCCGAACAACTTTTCTATAAGAAAAGATGTCCCCGAACAACTTTCCTATAAGAAAAGATGTCCCAGAAAAACTTTTCTATAAGAAAAGTTGTCCCGGACCACTTTTATATAAGAAAAGTTGTCTCCGAACAACTTTTCTATAAGAAAAGGTGTCCCTCGTTTCAGAACTAGTATATTATGATCAACATCTTCAAATCGTCCGTCCTTGGAATAAGCCTTAACGAGGAATTGGATCTAAGTACTTCGTTAACTGAAACGAAACCAATTATATCAGATTATTATGTCATTGCCACTTTTCGCTTTGTTAGGGAGTTGTAGGGTACTGTATATTCGGCTCCGCCGACTTTCCTTCACAAACGATTATTCTGTTGTATTTTTCAATAGCCAGGATGACAAAGAAGAAAACAAATTCAACTTGAAAAAAATCTATGACGTTCATTTCGCGTCAAACCGAACGATTTTTCGAAAAAAAATAGGCTCTACATTCACGATTGTCTTTAATATACCTATATATGGGTCAGAATATTTAATATCAACCTAGATGGTTTATTTTTGACTAAAATGTTTATAAACAGTTACAAATAGGTAAATTAAGATCTCTATCTCATTTCTTTAAAAAAAAATTTTAAGTGCATTTTAATTTTTGAAAAAGTTAAAAAAATGAATTCTTGTGTTTTACGAAATTTGTAATTTTGGGAGACTCAATATTTTTAAAAATTAATACCAAGACTAGTCTGGCAATTCTCGTCTGTTTTTGCAAAACACTGCACAGTGGTCCGAATTCAAAAAGGGGGAAATAATTTGACCGTTTCTTAACCAAACAACCGATTGCGACCAAACTTGGCATGGCAGTGAAGAGGTGTTAGAGAAGTTATGTTTTATATTTGGGCCCACTATGTTAGACAGGGGCGGAGCTAGGGGGCCTCAAAATTGGTCACATTGGGTGAAGAAAATGTTCAAGCGCGTGTAACTCGTGTTTCTCTTCCAATTTACAAAATTTATTTTTGTGTGTGTTCTACTAAGTGAGGTCTAATAACCTTTTTATGTCTAAGAATTATCTCGTATATATCTACAATTGAAAAAATTACAAAAATCTGACGTTTTTTTTTTAAATTTTGCATCCTGCACTTCAATGACTCCAACTTAAGATTCTGAGAAAAATATAGTTATGGTCCATATATTCAGCATCTTTATTTTTAAAAAAATATTTATTAAAAAACTTCTTGAGAATTAAAAATTAATTATTTTAAAAACGCGTTTGTGTATTTGTACAAATTATAACTTTTCTTCAAGGTCTTGACTACGATATCCTAGATATATGACAAAATTCGACAATATTTGCATACCCCAAGAATATTTTACAACTTCTATACTACTTAGCATAATCTCCGCAATACCGTATTTTTCTATGTTTATACCCTCACTTTAGTGTGACGAGGGTATATATCATTTGCTACGGAAAAAAGTGTAACACATCGAAGGAGTGATCTAAGACCCTAAGTATGTTCGGAGGAAATCCGTTTTGGGTCATTTTAAGTCGAATGAGCAATGTCCGTCCGTCTGTCTGTCTGTCTGTCTGTCTGTCTGTCCGTCTGTCTGTCTGTCTGTCTGTGTGTCTGCTGGCTGGTGCGCACGATAATTCTCGAAAGGAGTAACCGATTGACTTCAAATTTGGTATGTGGTAATATTTTTTTCTATCTCCGGCTAAGTTCGAAGATGGGCCATATTGGTCCACTCCTTCTAGTACCTCCCCCACAAATGGTTAAAATGTTGTGAAATATTGATTCTTTAATAACTACTATACTACTTATTCGAATCTTCTGAAATTCCACACATAGTATTAGTTTATTAGTCGCTATTAACTCGAGAAAAATGGGCGAAGTTGCCACGTCCCTTTAGGTACCTCCCACACAAATGCACCGTTTTGCACCAAAAATTAACAGCTTATAACACTAATAACGGTGTATAAAAATACTTGAAATTTTGCACAGTGTTATGCTTTTATATTGCCTACAGTCCAGAGAAAAATGGGCGTTGTTGCCACGCCCCTTTTGGTACCTCCCACACAAAGGTACCATTTTGCACCAAAAGTTAACAGCTTATAACATTAATACAAGTGTATAATAATACTTGAAATTTTGTACAGTGTAATGTTTTTATAGTGTCTATAGTCCTGTGAAAAATGGGCGTTATCGCCACGCCCCTTTTTGTACCTCCCACACTAAATTGCCAAATCATACCACAATTTAATATCTCGTAACGTTTATACCAGTGCACATAAACGCTTATAATTCGGCGCAGTGCAATGAATTTAAAGTATCTACTGTTCAGCGAAAAATAGGTGTATTTGTTAAAAACATTCTGGTACCTCCCACACAAATTGACAGAATAATTCGTGTAATATTCAATATTACATTACTCACAAAGTGAGGGTATGCCTTAGTCGGTTTACCCGACTGAAACTTTCTTACTTGTTTTGTGAAGCCTTTATTTAAAATTCTTTGGAATTTTTATCAAAAAATACGATTTTCCCAATATTGAAGCTGCTAAACGGATGAAAAAATGTGATGTTGAAGGCTATTAGATTTTGGATTAGTTTAAACTTTTTCAAAATTGGTTCTCGAGTTATGCTAAAATGTGTGTTTCAACCTCTCTATTTTTTTCATATCACGTTTTATCGCGAGAACTAGATTAAATTGAAAGAAACCAACCACCTTTTAGACTAAGTACTAAATGTTATCCCATTTATCGAAATCGACAAATCAAAATCAAGCGCCGCCAAAAAAATGTTGACCAGTGTTATTGCTATACATAAAATTACTAAATTAATGTTAGCACGACAAGCCACACAACAAGTTCATTAATCATTAATATGTAAATTACACAAAAAAGTTAAAAATTAGTTTTA
This sequence comes from Eudasyphora cyanicolor, assembly GCA_963930755.1. NCBI lineage: Eukaryota > Metazoa > Arthropoda > Insecta > Diptera > Muscidae > Eudasyphora > Eudasyphora cyanicolor. The sequence continues at coordinate 94,106,680 of OZ005736.1, read as the reverse complement.
ATGTTTTCACAGCTAAGCTATTTTACTTATTACGAGATCAGTCCGTAGCGGAGATTATGGCTTATTCAAATTCACAAAGAAAGTTTCGATGAGGATAAATTGAAGAAAATGGCAAAGTCAAGAGAAATGTGAGTTAAGAAAGAAATTTTAAAGCGCTCACATGTGCTATACCTGTTGCATAACATTTTGACGGACGGTTCTCTGTAATTAAATAATTTTTTTTCCAAAAAGATTATTCCTTGTGATTTTTAAATCCAATGTTATTCAGGGTTTTGGATTTAATAAAATAAATGATTTACACATACATATGTATATTTTGGCTAATCTTTAGGGTAATAGATTTCCACTGATATAAATTTTATTGGAATTTATTGAAACTAAAAATGCCAAAAGTGTACCACAAAAACATGTGTGTTTGTACATTATGAACATTTACGTAAAACCAACGTTTTTGAGGGTATAAAATAAATAATAAATATTTTTCGGTACTTCTTGAGTGCAATTGATATACATTTTATTGAAATTTTTTGAAATTAAAGATGCTAAAAGTGTACCACAAAAACTTGTGTATTTGTACTTATGAACATATCAACCTAAAGTTTTAGATTTAAAAAAATAATTTTTAGATATTTTTCGGGATATCTCTAAGTAGGCTGCTACACGATTGCAGTTTGATGACTGTTGTAGGGTTTTTACAATATTTCATAATGAAATTTCCTCAAATATTTATTGATACACTCTGTTGTCTGACTGCACCTTTTAACTTCCCTTCATATACCCTGCCCCAAAATGACTCCTACTTCTTCCCAATACATACCTATTGAGTAATTGATTCTACGAAATATATTCAAGGAAAAAAGAGACCGTCAAACCTTCTACATATCATCTCCATTAAAATGTAATCGTGATGAATAACAATAAAGTAATCAATCCCTAACATGAATCTATACATGTAATTTCCTATGACATCTCAACCACCTCCATCTCCATCTCCCCCACCACATCGAAGCAGAGTGCGGTGGTGGTTTATCATCTTTCAAAAATAAATCACAATTTGATTGATCGTCTTGGTCGCCATCGTCTTCTCGCAGAACTCTCCTTTACCCGTTCGCTGCTATGCTGAACCTGAAGTTATTGAGGGTGTGTCCAAAGAGCATCAGAAATTTGAACCTTTTAAACTGAAGACAAACTTCTTCTGCTCCGGCTTTCGTTTCGGTTATCTCACAAATAAAAAAAAAACCGAAAATAATAACAAAATAATGCTCCAATTTCCAAGACAACAAATAATAATCTCTGTGAGAAATAACAATGATTTTTCATATTTCTTCTGTTTTTGGGTATTGGAATGATCTGAAACTGAAGGTTAGGTGTTGTTCTTTTCAAAAAAGAAAACAAAAAATGGTTATGAATGACTCTTCTTCCCCACCTCTTCTCAATCCTCCTCTTACATATTTTCCTCTTTGCTTGGTACATAGATGAAGGAGTGGAAGCCAAAGCCTCCTCAATTTTTAACTTAGATAAATGTGTGGGTTGCTTTACAGTTTACAAGAGGAACCTTAGGATGATGCTGATGATGATGACGCCGATCAATTCGATGGAAAAATTGCTGACTTGCCGTCTTATCGTTCTTATCTAACATTAATAATAAATAATTCCACCTTTCATTCGGCTCGTTCAATTCTTCTTTGCGACCGTTTGCCAGTACTTCAGAATGGAATGGTTGACTGAATCGAAGGAGGGATGAGTTCTTAAGTGTTTTACAATTACGATGACTCTTTCGACATTTCCTTTTGATACCCGAATGTGTTATTCTCAGAATGTTGGTTATTTTTGAATGAGGGTTTTTTTTCTTCTCTGGGATGATTATTCAATTAATTTGTCGCTTTTTTTTGGATTTCTTAAGCGGGAGGTTGACACAACTTAATTTGAAAAATAACAATTGAATTTTGAAGAATATCAATTTAAATTAGAAAATGTATTTTATTAATTCAGAAAAGACCAATTTTATTTAAAGTAATTCAATAAGATTTTCAAAATGTATCATTTGAAATTCAAAATATCCATTTAAAATTAAACAAATATATTTTACTTTCAATTAGGGTTGCCAGATTCAAATTCCCTCTTAGCTTGACTCATGAAAAAATAGCTGGCTTTTGGACGAAAAATATGAACTAATGAAAAACTTGCAAATTATTGATAAATTCTATTTACAAGTATCTATTACAAAAGACAAAAATAAAGCATAAAAAAACATAACAAAATATTTTATATATATGTATATATATATCAGCCCGATTCTAAATAAAATTCCCCGGGATTTTTTTCCCTTTTCCCGTTGTTGGGAAAGCGGCATTACCTTACAATTATGTTATCATGGAATGAAATATCAACAACACAATAGATAATTTCCCTCTCCCTCATTTGCTTTCACCCAATAATTCAGAATATGAGAATTTTATTCTCGGAAAAAAACAATTCCCCGGGTATTTATTCCCCGGGAGTATTCAGAATCGGCCTGTATATATATTTCTGGCATTTCCATTGGAAAGTTTGACATTTTTTAGCATAAACGTACTCAGAACGTTTTGATGTATGACCATCATTTCTGTTGTTTACAGTGACTTGAAAAAATCAATTTGGCAAAAAAAATGGAATTAACTCGTGAACATTTTCTTGCGATCATTTTTCACAACTTTCGACGTGGATTATCACGACAAGAGTGCATCCCATAACTTTAATCTTTGTATGGCGATAAAGCACCATCCTATAGCACTGTGAAAAACTGGTTTCATGAATTCAATCGCGGCCGACGCTCGCTCGTAGACGAAGGTCGTCCAAAAACGGCCGTTGTGCCAGAGAACATTGATACCGTGCGTGAACTGATAATGCGACATACTGTGAGATAGAGCCATCCTTGGGCATTTCTTCCACCAGCATACATTCGACATTGCATGAACTCCTGGCCGTAAAAAAGGTTTGTTCTCGTTGGATCCCGCACAATTTGGCAATCGCTAAAAAAAGGCTCGTGTCGATTGGTGCAAAGAAATTTTGAAAAAATACGATCGCGGTGCATCAGAAGACGTTTATAAGATCGTCACAGGTGACGAATCTTGGATCTATGCGTATGAGCCCGAAACAAAACAGCAATCGACCGTGTGGGTCTTCGAAGACGAGCTAAATCCAACGAAAGTTGTTCGAAGCAAATGGTCGCCTGTTTCTTCGCCACGCTTGAGCCACGTAGGACGGTCAATTCTGAGTGGTACACCACAATTTGTTTGCCTGAAGTCTTCGGAGAAATTCGAAAAACGAATAAGAGAAGACGAATCATTGCGCACCATGACAATGCGAGCTCTCACACATCGGCTCAAACCAGTGCCTTTTTGACCGGCTAAAAGGTCGAATGACCCATCATCCGCCGTACAGCCCTGATTTGACACCCAATGACTTATTCTTATTCACTCACATCAAGAAAAAACTGCTTGGTCAACGTTTTTCGACGCCTGATGCAGCTGTTGAAGCGTTCAAAAACCAAGTTTTGGAGGTGAATTTTCAACACATTGTAACCAAAACAATTCGCGCTCAAATGACAAAACGGTCTGAGCGAAGTTATGCTAAAAAATGTCAAACTTTCCAATGGAAATGTCAGATGTTGCCAGGCAACACTTATGGTGTTTTCTTTTGTGCCAAAAATGCTACATTTTTTATGCCTTTCGCCCCAAAAATGCCTTTTTGTCTTCGATTGTAAAATAAAAGGGTTTCGTTTTCTTTTGTGAAAAATGTCGCACTTGCACGGGGCAAAAATGCAACATTTCAGCCCTGTATTTAATCGAAGGGGTGGACGCTGCCCTACAAAGCAGATGTTTTTTCTGCGTCGAGCGAATAGCGTAAACAACCGCGTGTGTCCGTGCGTCCTTTTTTACAATGAAGTTTGTTCAGATGCTTTATTTAGGCGGCGCCGTGGGGTATTCTTTGTTTTTAGTTTACTTTTAGTGAGTTAAAAGGCTAGTTTTTTGCATTTTTGTTATCGATTCTGACCATAAAAAATGCAGCAGTACAAAAGGGTGTACGCGACATTATTAAAATGCTGCTCTCTGACAGGGCAACATCTTTTTTTAGAAAAGAAAACACCATTAGTGTTGTCAAGGCCAGAAATATATATAGCAACCCTCGAATATCGACCTATGTAGTTTATTTTTGGCTAAAATGTTTATAAGCAGTTACAAATATGTAAAATAAGATCTCGCTATAATTAAAAAAATTTTTTTTTTTGAAAAAATTTTATAAAATTCATTAGTTTTTGTGTTTTACGAAATTTGTAATTGCTCTCGAACGGCTGAACCGATTTTTGCAAAGTTTACTTTGTTTTCAACAGGACACAATGCGCCATTTTTTTTAAAAAAACTTCAAGTGGTCATAACTTTTGTACTATTGGGTATATCGAGCTAATTTTTTGTCATATAGGAAATTTTATTGCACATCCAGACATGTTGAGACGGCTGAAATCGGTGCATATTGTGCTCCGATATTTACAAAATACTAGCACACGGTAAGGGAAAAAATGAAAAATTCAATTTTCAATTGCAGATATCTCGGTAACTATACAAAATATTTCTTAGGCGTAAAACGTTTTTTTGTTGTCCTCTGTTATTAGAACACAAACAAAAAGAAATTTTTTAAATCGGAAAAGAAACAAGAATTACACGCGCTTGAACATTTTCTTCACGCGATGTGGCCAACTTTGAGGCCCTCTAGCTCCGCCCATGTCTGACATAGTGGGCCCAAATATAAAACTTAACTTCTATGACACATCTTCATCTACTAATATGCCAAATTTGGTCGCAATCGGTTGTTTGGTTAAGAAATGGTCCAATTTTGTTTCCCTTTTTGAATTTGTACCACTGTGCAGTGTTTTGCAAAAACAGAAAAGGATATGGGTCAGATTCTGTTGAGAAGCAAGACATTCTTTTTAGTTCGGCTAATTTTGGACCGCCCTAGCAAATTCCTCCACTAAAGTGAGGGTTTAATAGGATGAGAGTATCAAATTCATACCATTTCAAATTCAAATTTATCCGACCGCCATTTGAAGTTGGTTAATGTCATGCATTGCTTATTGTCTGGTCTTTCTTTATCTTATTTCCATGGCAAATAGAAAATTGCTCTGGTTTAAATAAGATAATGCTCAAGACATTTGTTTGTTTTTATAATCTAAAAGATAGCATAATTTGTTGCTGACTCAATGAATGAATGGATGAAAGAACCGCACATTAATTTTTCAAAGCTTTTATTATTGCAATTTTGATTCATAAACAACAAAAACGTTTTATAGTCTACACGTTCGTGTCTCCAAACATCATCCATAGCTCCAAAGCACTTGGGAACGTGGGAATCAACGACGTCAGCACAATTATGGAAACCAGAACTGACTTGACTTGAATTCGCTGTACTTCACTTCGCTCATTTGCAAAATTATCAACAATCTCAAAGACTAGAGTCCGTCTGCAAAATTATTATTCTAATTACAATTAAAAAGAGATCACATTTAAAACTTTATTAAAATTACAAACTATGCATTCATTCACACAAAAGCAACAAAAAGAGAAAAATGACGAAATGGCAAAAGATTTTTGCTTTATATGTACATATAAACAAACCACAGACAATAAAACTGAAAAAAAAATAATCATTTAATTTATAACTACAAATCCAGACCACACGTGCGTCTTTCTTTGGAACATATAATTGCATTGTCGTCGGAATTTGGCAAAAAACGAAATATTTCAGAATTATTTTAACTGTACAAAAGACAAGTAAAATAACATGTTTTACAAACAGAAATACTAAATCAACAAAAACGTGTTTTATTAAATCTGATAACGTTTTGTTTGAGAAACATTTAAGAAGCATGCAGAAAAGTCGTTAAAATCCATATAAACGACAAAACAAGAACTATATTTTTTGGTAAATAAAAAAACCGACAAACTTTATTTAGTTGACATACATTTTTTGCTGATACATTTTACATGAGCTTTGCGATCGACGAGGGTTGGCTGGAAAGCCGGAGCTGGAGTTTTTTTTATTTTTTTAGAGGACTAGGTATTTTAAAATCTGTTTGAAATCCGTAAAATTTGTTTCAGAAATATGTAAAAATTAGTTTTGTTTTGTCCAAAAAAAAACTTTCAAATTTTAAAAATCCAGATGATGTAGATTCTTTTTATACCCTCACTTTAGTGTGACGAGGGTATATATCATTTGCTACGGAAAAAAGTGTAACACGTCGAAGGAGTGACCTAAGACCCCAAGTATGTTCGGAGGAAATCAGTTTTGGGTCATTTTAAGTCGAATGAGCAATGTCCGTCCGTCTGTCTGTCTGTCTGTCTGTCTGTCTGTCTGTCTGTCTGCTGGCTGGTGCGCACGATAACTCTCGAAAGGAGTAACCGATTGACTTCAAATTTCGTACGTGGTAATATTTTTTTCTATCTCCGGCTAAGTTCGAAGATGGGCCATATTGGTCCACTCCTTCTAGTACCTCCCCCACAAAGGGTTAAAATGTTGTGAAATATTGATTCATTAATAACGGCTATACTACTTATTCGAATCTTTTGAAATTCCACACATAGTATTAGCTTATTAGTCGTTATCAACTCGAGAAAAATGGGCGAAGTCGCCACGTCCCTTTTGGTACCTCCCACACAAATGCACCATTTTGCACCAAAAGTTAACAGCTTATAACATTAATAACAGTGTATAAAAATACTTGAAATTTTGTACAGTATTATGCTTTTATATTGCCTACAGTCAAGGGAAAAATGGGTGTTGTTGTCACGCCCCTTTTGGTACCTCCCACACAAAGGTACCTTTTTGCACCAAAAGTTAACAGCTTATAACATTAAAACCAGTGTATAAAAATACCTGAAATTTTGTACAGTGTAATGTTTTTATAGTGTCTATAGCCCTGTGAAAAATGGGCGTTATTGCCACGCCCCTCTTTGTACCTCCCACACAAAAGCCCCAAATCATACCACAATTTAATGTCTCATAACGTTTATACCAGCGCACATAAATGCTTACAAGTCGGCACAGTGCAATGAATTTAAAGTATATAATGTTCAGCAAAAAAAGGTGTATTTGATAAACCCCTTCTGGTACCTCCCACACAAATTGACAGAATAATTCGAGTAATATTCAATATTACATTACTCACAAAGTGAGGGTATACCTTAGTCGGTTTACCCGACTGAAACTTTCTTACTTGTTTCCAATACTTATACGGGTTTTTCCATTAAGAGTGATATGATTTCGTTGAAAAAAAAAAACACACTTATTGTTAAGGAAATTCAAAATTTTGATGATGATGAACCCAATTTTCGAGCACTTTTTCCACTAAATCAAGTCGTATGTCATGAATGGCACGTTCAATATTGGCTTGTAAAGCTTGAAGAGAGTCTGGTTTATTTCGAAAGCCCAATGACTTCAAATAACCCCACAAGAAATAGTCTAATAGTGTTAAATCACAACTTCTTGGAGGCCATTCAATATCAGAATTTTTTGAAATAATCGAATCTCCAATCATTTCTCGCATCAATTCAATTGTTTAATTTGCTGTGTGGCTCGTAGCCACAATCGGTCAATGGCAAAAATAACTATTAACGAGAGCTAAAATATTGCTCATGGGTGTCAAGGTCGTAGGTCGACTGGAAAGTGTTTTTTTTGAATTTAAAAAAATGGACTTAGCGCACGAAAAGTTGCAATTGGAGAACTATTATTTTGATAATAAAACTGAATAATTTGTAAACGTTGTTCTTGCGTATATCTCTCCATGATGAAATTGTAAACACTACTTAATACAACAAGTAAGAAAGTTCAGTCGGGTAAACCGACTTATGAATCCCCTCACCTAGAGTTCCAAAAAAAATATTAGTAAATTTATTTATTTTTTGTTTTAATCAAATTATCAATTTTAATTGCATTTAATAACTTTAAAATATGCACTGGTATTAAAGTTATAAGCTGTTAACATTTGGTGTAAAATGGTCCATTTGTGTGGAAGGTACCAAAAGGGGCGTGTCAATAACGCCCACTTTTCTGTGGACTCTAGATACTACAAAAGCATTACACCGCACCAAATTTTCAAGTATTTGTATTCAATGGTATTAAAGTTAATTAGTTTACTGTTAATTTTAGGTGTAAAATGGTACCAAAAGGGGGTGTCAATAACACCCAATTTTCTGTGGACTCTAGATATTATAAAAGCATTACACTGTACACAATTTCAAGTATTTGTATGCACTGGTATTCAAGTTTGAAACTTTTGGTACAAAATGGTCCATTTATGTATGGGAGGTACCAAAAGGAACGTGGCAACCCATTTTTCTGGAGATAATAGTGACTAATAAACTAATAAACTAATAAAAAGTAGTATAGAAGTTATTAAATAATTAATATTTCACTAAATGTTAACACTTTGCGGGGGAGGTACTAGAAGGAGTGGACCAATATGGCCCATCTTCGAACTTAGCCGGAGATAGAAGAAAATATTACCACATACCAAATTTGAAGTCAATCGGTTACTCCTCTCGAGAGTTATCGTGCGCACCAGTCAGCAGATAGACAGATAGACGGACGGACATTGCTCATTTGACTTAAAATGACCCCAAACGGATATCCGTCGAACATATTTAGGGTCTTAAGTCACGCCTTCGATGTGTTACACTTTTGGTTCGTAGCAAATGATATATACCCTCCTCTCTAAGATGAGTGGATACAAATTTCATTAACTTTTATAAATATAATATTAATAAAATAATTTTTGTATATTAATGTCAGAAAACATTAATTTCCATATTAAAAATTTCATTCTTATACTCGTATAATGCAAATATAAAATTCTCATTATTCTATGATTGTGAGAATATTTTTCGTCTGTTTATGTTTGCCAAGATTAACTAACTCTCAAATTGCTTGCATTTTTCGGAAGTTCTATTATCACGAATGTTGATTTATAGTTCTAACTACTAAAAAGGAAAAACTAATCAAATTTTCCCCGAAACATACTTTCTTTAGCGTTTGCGTTTCAGTTTCATTCAAGTGCGCGCCTGCACCCACATGTTTTGTATTTCAGTTTTAGTTTTGAGTACAAAAAATATAAATATTTATATAACCTGTCGTCGTTGTCCCACATAAAATTGACTTAAAAAAAAAATTGAGTACAAAAACATAAAATGGATGTAAAATTAGTCACTGTGTTTTTGCCTGTATTTGGATTTTTAATTTAGATTAAAACCCAGGCAATCCACACAGAAATAAAACCAACAAATGACATCAATGAGTGCACAGCGCATGTGCAACTGACACTTGCCACTTGAACATTACACCGTCAATAGTTCATCACTATGTGGCAGCGGAGGCGGAGGCAACAAAATGGTGACTTCTGTTCCTCTCTTCACCTCTCGTGTCATCTGGCATTGGTGATGATTGGCAACTGTGTTATGTCTTTCATGTGGGGATGCATGCAGCCCATATGGCTCCATAATGGAATTTCGAATGTATATTTTTGGGTTACCCCCAGTTCTGCTTGCTACATACAACCTATAATTGTGTGTGAAATTTTCCACCAAAAACAAGATTAAATATAAACCGGAAGTGTATGGAGTAGTATATGGGCTATAATATGTGCCGGTCATATTTAAACCGTTTTGTTTACTTTAATAACGAAAAACATGTAATAAGCAAAAATAAAGTAGAACTGAAACTGTAATTGTTGTAATAATAATATGTCTACTAAAAGTTATAAAAAGTGATTATCAGAACAAAATGAAGTAATGTTTAAAATACTCAGTTACATACGAGGGTTGTTTGTTAATTAAATGAACATATTATTACAAAGCTGATAGAAGTTTAACTGGATTCATAGGTGTCTTGTTCAATTTTAGTTTTACATTAATCGAGGTATTCATCAAAAATTGCAAAAATCCCTAAGAAATATTTTCAGTAATTTTGGTCGATATCTTAAAGTAAATTCAGTTTCAAGGATCGTGAGCACTGTCCACCTGGTAATATTTTGTTCCATTCCCGCCTAAGTTTGAAATGGGACATATTTTCCTATTATGGCTTCGGAGAAAGGTTTGATCAATGTGGGTGAAGTATCGAATCCATTAAAACTTCCATACTACTTACACGAATCTTCTGTAATGTCATGCCCCTAAAGGAAATTAGAACGGTATATAATCTAACGCTTGATAGGTCCACTGAGAACAGGGATCGGTTCACAGATTGTCTCTCTTATTTGCAAACAACTGGTAACATTAGCACGGATTTGTCATTGTAAACAATACCAACTGACCCTTAAATGTCAGACACAGTTTAAGTTACATTTGAAACCAATAAAATTTACTATTTAAGGGTTGAACTTCAAAAAGTGCTACCAAATGGGCTTCTACAAAGGAATAGGTAACCCCACTGGTCGTCTACCAAAGAGTTGATAATCCAACTGCCCGCCTAATAAGGAGTAGATAAAAAAACGGGTCTTCTATGTACTATAGAGTTGATAAACTAACTTGTCGTCTAGCAAGGAGCATGTAACCAAAACTGGAGTGGATAACACAGTAGATCATCAACTAAGGAGTAGATAACCCAACTGACCACATATTAACGAGTAAATAAACCATTTGGTCATATACTAGGGAATAGGTAATCCGAATGGTCCTCTGCTAAGGAATAGATAACCGAACGGGTTGTTTACCAAGGAGTAGATAATCCAATTGGTAATTTACCATTGAGCAGATAACCTAACTGATCGTCTACCAATACGCAGATAATCCAACTGTCCGCCTACTAAGGAGTAGATAATCCAACTGTTCGTCAAATAGGGAATAGGTAACCCACCTGTTATCCGACTATGGAGTGGGTTACCCTGCTGGTCGTCAAATAAGGAATAGGTAACCCAACTTGGTCCTCTACAAAGACGTACATAAATCTGGACGTTAAATAGGGAATATATACCCCAAATTGTCCTCTGCTAAGGAATAGATAACCCAGCTGGTTGTCTACCAGGGAGTAGTTAATCCAATTGGTAATTTACCAATGAGCAGATAACCTAACTGGCCGTCTACCAAGAAGTAGATAATCCAACTGGCCGCCTACTAAGGAGTAGATAACCCAACTGTTTGTCGAATAGGGAATAGATAACCCACCTGGTCATCAAATAAGGAGTAGGTAACCCAAATTAGTCCTCTACAAAGGAGTAGATAAACCTGGACGTTAAATAGGGAATAGATAGCCCAAATGGTCCTCTGCTAAGGTATATAAAACCCAGATGGTTGTATAACAAGGAGTAGATAATCCAATTGGTCATTTGCCAAGGAGTAGATAACCTAACTGGTAGTCTACCAAGGACTAGATACTCCAACTGACCGCCTACTAAGGATTAGATAACGCAACTTTTCGTAAAATAAGGAATACTATGGAGTAGTTAACCCTCCTGATCGTCAACAATGGTGTTGGTAACCCAACTGGTCCTCTACAAAAGGGGTATATAAAACCCTATTTGGGAGTAGATAATCCAATTGATCATTTACCAAGGAGTAGATAATCCAATTGATCATTTACCAAGGAGTAGATAATCCAATTGATCATTTACCAAGGAGTATATAACCTAACTGGTAGTCTACCAAGTACTAGATAATCCAACATTCCGCCTACAAAGAAGAGATAAACTTACTGTTCGTCAAATAGGTAATAGATAACCCACCTAGTTTTCTACTGTGGAGTAGATAACCCACCTGATCGTCAAATAAGGATTAGGTAAACCTACTGATCCTCTACAAAGGAGAAGATAACCCAAAGTTCGTATTCTAAGGAACAATTGGTCATTTATCAAGGACTAGATAATCCAACTGGCCGCCTACTAAATAGTAGATAACCCAACTGATCCTCAAATAGGAAATAGATAATGCAACTGTTCGTCAAAAAGGGAATAGATAACCCAACTGTTCGTTGAATAGGGAATAGATAACGCACCTGATCTGCTACTATGGATTAGGTAACCCACCTAATCCTTAAATAAGAAGTGGGTAACCCAGCTGGTCCTCTAAAAAGGAGACCCAAAATTCGCTTACTAAGGAACAGACTATCCAAATGGTCCTCTACAAAGGAGTAAATATCTTAACTGGTCATCTACTGGGGAATAGATGACCCCAATGGTTCGCTGCTAAGGAATAGATAACACAGCTGGTTGTCTACCAGAGAATAGATAATCCAATTGATAAACCAACCGTTTGTCTTCTGTGGAGTAGATAACCCACCTAGTCTTCATCTATGGAGTAGATGACCCACCTAGTAGTCAAATAAAAGTTAATTGCTTTTAACTTAAATAACAGTGTTAAATACGTAAAGATTTTTAAAATTGTGTTTTAAAAAAGTTTTTATAGTACCTACAGTCCGGTAAATAATGGACATTATAGCCACGCCCCCCTTGGTACCTTCAACACAAAATGGCTAAATTTTTTTACGTTATATAAAATTGTTAACGTTAATATCAGTGTACTTAAACACTTACAATTAGGAACACTGGCTATAGACTGACAAATAATGAATTTTTTTAAGGTTCTGACATCTCTCATCCGATGTACCATATTACATGACTCACAAAGTAAGGGTATACCTTAACCGATTGAAAGTTTCGTTTGGAATTAAATTGGTTTAAGGGTATACGATTGAAATTTTCATTTGGAATTAATTTGTTTTTTGATTGACATTTGAAAAAGTGCTCGAAACCGAATTATAAACCATTTAATGGCTTTCATTTTGACAAATGACCCTCTGTGGAAGAAATGCCATAGACTACAAAAGAACTTTTTTTCCATTAACATACTGCTGACATCTCTACTGCCAAATGCTTTTTAATTTAACAGACATAACTCACTTTTCTCCTTAAATTCTAATACTCCTTATCGTTCTTTGGTCACGTCGCACAATGTCTCTCAAACCGTAAAAGTGTAAAAAGGAAATATGTTTTGTTTGATTTAACACAAACAGAAAAAATGGGTTTCCATTCACGGAGCAGTACTTTTTATTTATTTAAAATTTGTCAAATTCAGTAATATACCATCAAACAACCATCCATCCATCCAACCAACCAACTTTTTTAACATATCAATCAAATCAAACAAACGAAAAACAACAAATACCTGCTATACCTTTTTTTAAGATCTAATCTCCCACACCCCTTCTCTACAGTTTTCCCTAAGAAGTTACATTTAACAAGTTTCCCGGAGTTTTTCTTTCTTCTCTCCCCCCCCTCCCCTTCCCAATATGTCTTTCACAAGGAATGTATGAAGAAAAACAAACGAAACGCAACGTAAAAACTTCTACGTGTGATTAATTACTTATGATCTACGATCTCCTCCAATGTAAATAACTCCATAACCTTTTTTGTGGTGGAATATGTCTGTCCAAAGCATTCCGAGGTTACTATTGCTGGATACACATACATGTTGTTTCGTATAGTTTTTCTTTCAGTTTCTTATCATCCTGCAGCAAGTGTAAATAAGGGGCGTCTTAAAGTAGGGTGAGGGAAAATGTAAGAAATTTTGACTTTACTGATGACCTTTCTTGCATAGTTTTCCTTGCCGTGGTTTCTTGCCTCACTTGTCTTGGATGTAACTTGAATGGTGGTTAAAAAAGGGAATTATGGGTTTTTAATACCCTACCAAAGGTCATGGGAGTTTGGGATATTCTTAAAATTTTCTACGCTGTAATACATATTCAATTTTAGGAGGCTTAATTTAAAATTCTTATGAGAATTTTCTTTATTTTGAACTCTCACCGAAAGGGAGCTATTTTAACCTTTTGAGTTTTGGGGTAGGTTCCTCCAAGTTATTTAATTAATTACAGGTTTAACTTGTTTGTCATCAAATAAATAGTTTGTTGCTTTTAATTTCTTATTTCTTGTTGCGTAAGGAGAATCTTTAATTTTCTTCGTTTGATCTTAATTACTAAGAAGCGGCATAGTCATTTAGTCATTTGAATACGGAAGTTGATATTTATGATAACAATTTTATCAGTACTGGCTTGAGAATTCTAGGATTTTTAGGGAAATTTTGTATTTAAAAGAAATTTTTTTAAAATGTATGTGTTGTTAAATGTAATGTAAAATTTCAAATACAAAACCAGTAAGGAAAGGCTAAAGTCGGGCGGGGCCGACTATATAATACCCTACACCACTCTCGAAATATTGAATAACTCTGATATATAAATTTTGTAATTCATGTATAAATTGTTTACATAAATTTACTTTTGGGACATTTTATACTTAAATAATACCTGTACCACAGAGTGGTGTAGGGTATAAAAACGATTGGATCTAAAGAGCAAATCGGATGAAACATATATATGGGAGCTATAGCTAAATCTTAACCGATTTTCTTCAAATTCGGCAATGTTGGTTCATGGATCAAGACACTCTACCATTCTAAATTTCAAAACGATTGGATGTAAAAAACAGCTTTTATAGGACTAAAGGGCCAAATCGGACGAAACATATGTATGGGAGCTATAGCTAAATCTTAACCGATTTTCTTCAAATTCAACAATGTTGGTTCATGGATCAAGAAACTCTACCATTCTAAATTTCAAAACGATTGGATGTAAAATACAGCTTCTCTAGAACTAAAGGGCCAAATCGGACGAAACATATATATGGGAGTTATAGCTAAATCTTCACCGATTTTCTTCAAATTCGGTAGTGTTGGTTCATGGATCAAGAAACTCTACCATTCTAAATTTCAAAATGATTGGATGTAAAATACAGCTTCTTCAGGACTAAAGAGCAAAATCGGACAAAACATATATATGGGAGCTATAGCTAAATCTTAACCGATTTTCTTCAAATTCGGCAATGTTGGTTCATGGATCAAGAAACTCTACCATTCTAAATTTCAAAAGGATTTGATGTAAAATACAGCTTCTATAGGACTAAAGGGCCAAATCGGACGAAATATATATATGGGAGCTATATCTAAATCTGAACCGATTTCAACCAAATTCAATAGCGATCTTAACAGCTGCGAAATACTCTAAACTGCAAAATTTCAGAACGATCGGAGTGAAATTGCGACCTGTAGTCGACGAACAACTTTACATGGACAGACGGACGGACGGACATGCTTAAATCGACTCAGCTAGTGATTCTGAGTCGATCGGTATACTTTAAGGTGGGTCTAGCTGTGTTATTTTCAGGTGTTACAAACATCTGCCGTGAAACAAACTTATAATACGCTGTACCACAGTGTGGTGTAGGGTATAAAAAAATGAGTAAGAATGTCGTAACAGATATTTTAAGGTCAGATATTTTAAGGTATTTCAATCACTAAAATATTACTGCAAACGTGCAACAGTTTCGTTGCCCTTTTCCCAAAAATTTGTATACCAAATTTTGGAATTTTTAAATATATGCTTGGAATAAATTGAAGTTAAAAATTAGTGATTTAAAACAAAAGCTATTAATAAAGGGGTCGAACAAGAGGTGTTATTTTGGTATTCAAAGAAAAATGCCACTTTTGAGATAAATTATTGGATGTTTATTTCATAATAAAGAATGCCGGTATGCCGTTAATAATGAAAAACAACATCAGCCAAATGGCCACCACGACCACGCTTACAGGACCATATCCTTTTCATGAAATTTTCCATAACCAAATCGCAAAGTGGCTGCCCTATGTCCTCGATAGCCTCACGAATTCTATCTTTGAGGTCTTGAATCGACGCTGGGTTGTTGGCGTAGACCTTATCTTTCACGTAGCCCCAAAGGAAGAAGTCGCAAGGTGTTAAATCACAAGATCTCGGTGGACAATTGTGATCAAAAGATAGTTTTGCAGGAGAGGCGATCAAAGTTTGATGCATTTTTTAAATTTGTGTGGAATTCCGTTGCAGTGGAAATCGAATCACCTGTATTGCTTTGTGAATAACTTTTGATTGGGTTGACGGATAAACATCGAATTTTGACTGAATATATTTTAGAAGATAAATTGCAATCTCCCTAAAAACATGCTAAGTCGAGGTGGAAATGGGCCTCATCAGTCAAGATGATTTTAGATTTTTCGAATTTTAATAATTTCAATGCGTTGTTGAATCGTGCATCGTTCCATTTTTAGTAATGGCGTAGTTTCTACTTGTCAAATGTCAAAGAATAAAAGCTTCAAAAGTGACAGCTACCGAAATACCGGGTGATTCAAAATACACCTCTTGTTGGAAAACCCTGTACATTTTATAATTTAATTTTTTATTGTAAGGAATAAGTCAAAATCAATGAAAAATTAAAAATTAAATGCTAAAAATCGGCATAGTTTGAAAAGCTTTTTTAAACAAAAATGATTTGGGGAAATTTCTAAACAATAATTTTATTTGTAAATATTATAAACACATATTTTATTTGAGAAAATTAGTTTTCAAATATATTTTAATATATGGGGATTTCCACGACAAATTCACGATTTCAAAAAAATGTTCTTTTTGATTTTTCCCATTTTTAAATATTTTTAGTACACCTGAAGAAAAGCTTTGTGGATTTTTATCAGATTTTTCCGATAACTCTTTCAGAAGTTATCTATATTTAAAAAATCGTTAGGATATCACTCTCTGTATCGGATTTTTGGTCATAATTTCTTAAGTTATGGTCCGATTTGACATTTTTTTTTTAAATGTTTGTATTTTTCGGTACTTTTCAGAAAAAAATATTTAAAAAAAAAATTGGGTACGATTTTACAATTTACAATTTAAATGCCATTTTTTAAATTGTTTGTACTCTCCGATTTTTGCGAATTTTTTATATTTTAAACTTCTATTAATTCTCTAACATTATAGCTTTGGATGGAAGTGGGCCTAAAATTATTTATATTTTTTTGTAATTTTTTAAAATTTTTAAAAAAAAATTTGCTGCTAACCACTGTGCTTGTGACTTGAAGGCTACGGACTAGATGTTCCACGCCAAAGAACAAAATAAAGGAGACACTTCAGGAAGAATTTCTTCCACATCACCCGCTACCCTCGCTGATCCCCTTACCCCTGATAATCACCCTACAATATAACTATGTATCAAAAGTAGTAGAAATCAATGGATTTTTTAGGCGAAGTATTTGACAAAAATATTCCTTATAAAAATTTACTAAAGTGCCCACATGTTCCTTTCGAAAACAAACAATAAATACGATATATTAAAAAACCGTTGAATTTCCATGAAAGTGTATCGTGGGCACCTATAGTGATTTTTTACATTGAATCTTTTCGTCGAATACATCACCTAAAAAAGCTATCGATTTCAACTACTTTTGATGCATAGTTATTTTTGGAGGGAGATTATCAGGGGTAATGGGATCAGCGGGGGTGGCGGGTGTTTTGGAAGAAATTCTTCTTGCAATGTCTCCTTTATTTTGTTCATTGGCGTGGAACATCTATTCCGAAGCCTTCAAGTCACAAGTACAGTGGCTAGCAGCGAACATTTTTTTTTTAAATTTTTAAAAAATATAAATAATTTTAGGCCCACTTCCATCCAAAGCTAATATGTTAGAGAATTATTAGAAGTGTGAAATATAAAAAATTCGCACAAATCGGAGAGTATAAATAATTTAAAAAATTACATTTAAATTATAAAATTTAGAAATCTCACACAAAAATGTTTTTAATATTTTTTCTAATTTTTTTTTCTGAAAAGTACTGATAAATACCAACATTTCAAAAAAATGATATTTCAAATCGGACCATAACTTAAGAAGTTATGAGCAAAAACCAGATACACAGAGTGATATCTTCACGATTTTTTAAATATCGATAACTTCTGAACTAGTTTTGGGAAAAATCTCAACAAAATCCACAAAGCGTTTCTGCGGGGTACTAAAAAATATAAAAAATGGGAAAAATCAAAACCGAAATTTTTTTGAAACCGTCGATTTGTCGTGTAGTTCCCCATAGATTACTCACAAAGTGAGGGTATATCTTAGTCGGTTTATATTAACTGAACTTTCTTATTCACTTTTTAAGGTGAGATTCTACTTTAGCCGGTTTTCTTGAAGACACTTTTTCAATTGTTTTATTCTTGGAAAATAGTTTGAGGGAGAAATCTGAAATCAATAGTAAATTTATATTAGATTTATTCCTGAAATATTTTCAGTTTCCTTTTTAAAATGTCAGCATTTTCCCACATACTCGTATGTAGATATGTATATGAAAATTCCACAGGTATTTTCCCATCGTTTACTGTCATCTCAATGCATTTTGTTACATTCCAATATCGGCAGAGTTAACAGTTTTTACCGCGGCAATATAATGCCAACGGTTATATAAGAGATTTTCAATAAGATTAGAAATACATAAAACGTAAATAATTCTGCGAAATAATTATTATTCAATGAATGTAGTTTCAATTGACACCACTCCTTTCAATGGCGTAGACACAACACCTGAGTCACATACGCAAATATGTAATTTTTCTAACGAGCACCACAAAATACGAGGGAGGTTAAACAAGTTGGGTCACAATTTTTAATAGTACCCCGTGAGAATTATCTTTGCGTTAAACTTTATAAAAAGATGCTAAAAGGTAATTTTTTTTCAAGATTTTATGGGTATTTGATATTTAAAAAATTGAGAAAAATCAATTTTTGGTTTTACCAAATATTTATTGATAAACCGATTTTTTTTTACAAAAGGGATATTTTTTAATTTTTTTTCGAATCGGGAGCAATGTTATTTTAATATTTTAAGTACATATTTAAAAAAAATCGAAAAAATTACAATTAAAAAAATCAATTTAAAAAATCCAAAAACGCAAACTTTGTAAAAAATCTATTCTGATGTTCAAGAGCAATTAAAAATTTCGTAAAAAACAAAAATAACTTTTTCTGATTTTTTAAAAAATTTCAAATCCCCATTAAATTAAAAAAAAATGCTTTCAATATTTCTAGAATATTTTTCAATAGTTCTAGTCAGGCTTTCAAGCATTCAAGGTCATTCTTTTTATGCAAATAAAAACACAAAAATAAATTTTAAATTAAAAAAAAAATGTTTTCAATATTTCTAGAATATTTTTCAATAGTTCTAGTCAGGCTTTCAAGGTCATTCTTTTTATGCAAATAATAGGTAATTTTTTAAAAAAAATGTATGGGTATTTGATATTTTAAAAAATTGTGAAAAATTCATTTTTTGGTTTTACGAAATATTTATTGCTTAACAGATTTTTTTACAAAGTTTACGTGGTTTGAAAGAGAACATAAGGGAATATTTTTTAGGATTTTTTTTATGTTTCGTATCGGGAACAATTTTTTTACATTAAATTGTTTATGTTTAGTTGTTCGTTCAGCTGAAGGCCATAAGTAAAACAATTTTATTTTAATATTATAAGTTTAAAAAAAAAATTGAACAAAATTCAATTAAAAAAAACCATAAAAATTCAAAAATGCGAACTTTGTAAAAAATCTATTCAAGAGCAATTAAAAATTTCGTAAAAAAAAACCAAAATACATTTTTCTGTTTTTTTTTTCAATATTTCTAGAATGTTTTTCAATAGTTCTAGTTAGGCTTTCAAGGTCATTTCTTATGCAAATAATAGGATTTTTTCAAAAATTTTTTTTGGTATTTGATATTTTAAAAAATTTAGTAAAATTAATTTTTTCGTTTTACGAAATATTTATTGCTGATCCGGATTTTTTTACAAAGTTTACGTGGTTTGAAGGAGAACATAAGGGAATATTTTTTACGATTTTCTTTTAATTTTCAAATCGGGAGCCGTATTTTTACATTAAAGTTTTTATGTTTAGTTGTTCGTTCAGCTGAAGGCCATAAATAAAACAATTTTATTTTAATATTATAAGTTTTAAAAAAATTGAACAAAATTCAATTAAAAAAAAAATACATAAAAATTCAAAAATGCAAACTTTGTTAAAAATCTATTCTGATGTTCAAGAGCAATTAAAAATTTCGTAAAAAACTAAAATAAATTTTTCAGATTTTTTTTTTAATTTCAAATCCCCATAAAATGTAAAAAACAAAATTTCAATATTTCTAGAAAATTTTTTCAATAGTTCTATTTAGGCTTTCAATGTCATTCTTTTTATGCAAATAACAGGATTTTTTTCAAAATTTTATGGGTATTTGATATATAAATAAATTGAGTAAAATTCATTTTTTGGTTTTACGAAATATTTATTGCTGATCCGGATTTTTTTACAAAGTTTACGTGGTTTGAAGGAGAACATAAGGGAATATTTTTTACGATTTTCTTTTAATTTTCAAATCGGGAGCCGTATTTTTACATTAAAGTTTTTATGTTTAGTTGTTCGTTCAGCTGAAGGCCATAAATAAAAAAACAATCTTATTGTAATATTATAAGTTTTTAAAAAAAATTGAAAAAAATCAATTACAAAAAAAAAACAAATAAAAAAAATCCATAAAAATTCAAAAATGCGAACTTTGTTAAAAATCTATTCTAACGTTCAAAATTAAAAATTTCGTAAAAAAACAAGAATAATTTTTTCTGATTTTTTAAAAAATTTCAAATCCCCATAAAATTAAAAAAAAATGTTTTCAATATTTCTAGAATATTTTTCAATAGTTCTAGTTAGGCTTTCAAGGTCATTCTTTTTATGAAAATAATAGGTTTTTTTCAAAATTTTATGCGTATTTGATATTTTAAAAAATTTAGTAAAATTAATTTTTTGTTTTTACGAAATATTTATTGCTGATCCTATCTTTTTACAAAGTTTATCTTTTTACAAAATTAAAAAATTTTTTTTTTCAATATTTTTAGAATATTTTTCAATAGTTCTACTTAGGCTTTAATAGGATTTTTTTCAAAATTTTATGCGTATTTGATATTTTCAAAAATTGAGTAAAATTAATTTTTTGTTTTTACGAAATATTTATTGCTGATCCTATCTTTTTACAAAGTTTACGTGGTTTGAAAGAGAACATAAGGGAATATTTTTTACGATTTTTTTTTTAATTTGGAATCGGGAACAGTTTTTTACATTAAAGTTTTTATGTTTCAGCTGTTCTTTCAGATGGAGGCAATAAATTAAACAATGACATTTTAATATTATAAGTTTTTAAAATATATTCGAAAAAATTTCAATTAAAAAATCCAATAACGCAAAAATCTGTTCAGCCGTTCAAGAGCAATTAAAAATTTCGTTAAAAACAAAAATAAAATTTTCTGATTTTTTTTAATTTTCAAATCCCCATAAAACTAGATACTTAAGTTTTAAAAAAAAATTCTAAAAAACCATAAAAATCCAAAAACGCAAACTTTGTAAAAATCTGTTCAGCCGTTCAAGAGTAATTAAAAATTTCGTAAAAAACAAAAACACATTTTTTTAAAAGTTTTAAAAAAAAAATTCTAAAAAAACCATAAAAATCCAAAAACGCAAACTTTGTAAAAATCTGTTCAGCCGTTCAAGAGTAATTAAAAATTTCGTAAAAAACAAAAACACATTTTTTTAAAAGTTTAAAAAAAAAATTCCAAAAAAAACCATAAAAATCCAAAAACGCAAACTTTGTAAAAATCTGTTCAGCCGTTCAAGAGTAATTAAAAATTTCGTAAAAAACAAAAACACATTTTTTTAAAATTAAAAAAAAAATTAAAAAAAAAATTGTTTTCTAGAAAATGTTTTCAATAGTTCTAGTTAGGCTTTCAAGGTCATTCTTTTTATGCAAATAAATGTTAAAGTGGGGATTTTTCCAACTTCTGCAGGGATGAATTTTTATTGAAATCTGTTTATAATTCTCTGCGATACACAATTTCCTTGCCGCCCTCGTTTATTAATTGTTATAAAATAAAAACACAACAGCAAAACAAAACTCCCACACGATTCTAAGATTATTAGAAATAAATCAACATTAAATAACACACGTCTAATCAGCCATATATGAATGAATGTGTGCAGAACCAGCACAAATTGAATTAGCATTCCATTGTCATTATTGTTTGATTTTCTCTCAGTGTAATAACAACTACAGATTTCATTCGAATTACCTCATATGTTCTTTGTTTGTCTGGCATTGTTGGGCCAAGAATGCAAATGCGGTGCAAAATCTCCATAAATGTGTAACGCCCCAAGAGACAGGCGACAACCGCAATGACGAACAGACGAACAAGTGTTCTTCAGATCGATGCTGAGACCAAGGCTGTTCTGTCTTTGTTTGATTTCAGTTAATTTTAAAATTTCAGTATTCTCTGCTTCTAATTTAACGCCTTTTGTTAAACGCCAGAAGTTAAAAATTGCTGTTTATGTATTAAATAAAAATTATCTTTTTATTTACATTTAAACGCCTACAAAATACAATTCAATTGTTTTTCTGTCTGGTTTTGTTCAACCGTTTTTTTTTGTAAAATAAAAATGCGAAACGGAAATTTTAAATTCTTTGAAAGCGACCAGAGCTCCAACCATCCAACCATCCAATCAACCAACCAACTGACAACGCCAACAGCGACAATGGAAGGTCAGCAATTTATATGGAACAACAAATTATTGTAATATTGTTGGTTACTTGAAGTTTTGCATTAAACCAACAACGACCACACATTACACAATTTGTTGGAAATGAAGTGCGAAAAATAAAAAAAAAACTATAAATTTGCAATTATTACTTTTAAGAACAGCCTACTTGACATTTAAGTAGGCTGTTCTTAAAAGTAATAATATTTATATTTACCAGGCAGAAGTGTGAAAAAATGTTTGCTTTAAGAAGTCTTTGTTGCTATTCTCTAGGTCCCCATTTGAACTTGCCATAATACACAATGTAATCTAACATAAATGTTATGACACGTGTCATTATGTCTGATGCCATGACATCCGTGATCTTTCTTTCTATACCCTCATGATATATAGGGAGGGTATATGGCATTTGCATCATAGAAGTGACCTAAGACCCTAAGTAATGGGGTTTCCAATAGGGATGATATGATTTTGAAGTGACGTTTCGGCCATTTGTAATATGTCATGATCTGTCATTTGTTTTTCATTGTATTCAGTAGGGTTTACAATTTCATCATGAAGGAGATATACGCAAGAACAACGCTTACAAATTATTCAGATTTATTATCAAAATAATCGTTTTCAAATTGCAACTTTTCGTGCGCTAAGTCCATTTTTTTTAAATCCAAAAAAAAAACACTTTCCAGTCGACCTACGACCATGAGCAATGATTTAGCTCTCGTTAAGAGCTATCTTTTGCCATTGACCGATTCCCGATCCGACGTACCGTTAAGGAGCTAGAGCAAAAATAAACTTTCCGTTCACATTTGAAAATGATGCTGTCAATTTTTTTTTAAATAAAAAAAAAAAACACTTTCCAGTCGACCTACGACCTTGACACCCATGAGCAATATTCTAGCTTTCGTTAAGAGCTATCTTTTTGCCATTGACCGATTGTGACTACGAGCCACACAGAAAATGAAACAATTGACTTGTTGCGAGAAAAGTTTCGAGATTCGATTATTTCAAGAAATTGTGATATTGAATAGCCTCCCAGAAGTTGTGATTTAACACCATTAGACTTTTTCTTGTGGGGTTATTTGAAGTCATTGGTTCATTTCGACTCTCTTCAAGCTTAGCAAGTCAATATTGAACGTGTCATTCATGACATACGACTTGATTTAGTGGAAAAAGTGCTCGAAAATTGGGTTCATCAAATTTGTTCCTGCAGAAGGCCATTTTCTCCACGAGGCCATTTGAATGACGTTTTATTTAGAACTTAATTGTATCGATTGTACTTCGCTTTAAATAAAAAACTTTTGAATATCCTTAACAATATGTGGATGTTTTTTTTTTCAAAGAAATCGCATCACTCTTATTGGATAACCCAGTATATTAACATATACGCTCTAAATAAATTTTATTGATTTTCAAATAATCATTTCATATGATCGACAACGAATGATCCATTTCGAGGTTCCCTACTTGTTTAAAGAAAAAAACGCAGAAAATTCAAATTGAATGGGGAATGTTTATTATCATTTGAAAGAACATACTTTGGCATTTATTTTTTGGAGATTATGTCTATCAAATGTTGGCCGCGGCAACGTCTCAGATGGTCCATCCGTTGAGTCCAATTTTCGATGACTCGTTCGAGCATTTCGACTGGTAACGGGCGAATGACACGAGTGATGTTTTGCTCCAAGGCCTGAATCGAATCGGGTTTGTCCGCATAAACTTTAGACTTCATATATCCCCACAGGAAAAAGTCTAACGGTGTGATATCACACGATCTTGGTGGCCAATCGACCGGCCCAAAACGTGAAATTATCTGCTCACCGAAGTGTTCTCTTAATAAACCCATTGATTGATGCGATGTGTGGGAAGTGGCACCGTCTTGTTGAAACCAAATGTCGCCGAGATCACGAGCTTCAATTTCAGGCATCAAATAGTCGGTTATCATGGTACGATAACGGTCGGTTACGTTCTCACCGCCATTTTTTTTGAAGAAATATGGACCGATGATTCAGGTACGTTGGATCGGGAATCGGTCAATGGCAAGAAGAGAGCTAAAATATTGCTCATGGGTGTCAAGGTCGTGGGTCGACTGGAAAGTGTTTTTTTGGATTTAAAAAATGGACTTAGCGCAATTGGCGAACGATTATTTTGATAATAAAACTTAATAATAAAAAATAATGAATAAACGTTGTTCAGGCGTAAGTCTTTCCATGATGAAATGCCAAACAATACTTAGCAAAAATGACATGACAGCATTACACGACTCACACGTGATCTGTCAAAAAAGGCTATTTACTACCCTTTAGAAGCAGAAGTATACCACAACCAAAATGTTGGTTGTCCTGAGATGGAATCGCGTGATAGTAGACAGAACTATCAAAATTCAGTTGGCAAATAATTCGGTTGAGGCAAACAAACTGTTTTCTGTGTGTGACAGCGGTCAAAAAGACCAACTTCAAAAAAAGTATTGCCAGATTGAAAACCACACGTTAAAAAAACACCCTGTATATATTCTTTGAGAGGATTCATTAGTCGATTCACTCGACCGAAATTTTCTTACTTGTTTTTGTGTTTAATATACTTTCCACACAAAAATGTGTTTTTTTTGCTAAAATTTACATTTTATTAACTTCCCAAACACTGTGCAGTCGATCGACGGTGTTTATAACAATGTGTGAATATCGACGGCTGCAGTTTCTAAATATTGTTTTCAATTTAATTTTGCACTTATTTGTTAAATACTTAATTGTAGTTAATAGTACTCAACAGCAGAGTGGAGTGTCAAATACATACATACATACATATGAACTGTTTATTTTGAAAGTGGCGTAAACGCCATTCTGCTTTACTCGATTTACCATTAGAAAAAGAGGTTTAATAAAATTAGAATGTGAAAATTGTCAGTGAATATAGAAACATTGAAGTCTTGAGATGAACTGAATATAAAAAATATATATCTGTTATTCATACAGCCTTTTAACGATACTTATCTTAGTTCAAAAACAGAATGGTGTTTACGCCACTTTCAAAATAAACAGTTCATATGCATGTATGTACGAATATGTATTTGTAATTATTTCTACTTATTCACGGTAATTTTAATTAAATTTAATGTTTTTTTTTGTCTAAAATCAAGGCAGGCAGAGGTTAAACAATTTAGTTTGACTTTAAAACAATTACAAAAAGTAAAGTAAACATAAGTCAAAACAATAAAGAATTTATAAATAGAAAATGATTTCCAAAAAAAAGGAAAAATTTCAAGTTCTTTAAAGAGAAAAAAAGCTAAAAGCGTTGTTGTTTATTGATGATGACTGATTATAAAAAAATAATGATAAAAAAATTATGCATTCCGAATTTCAGCACAATTTTGAGGTTTTTGTGGCGTTACTAAGTCAAATCCAGAGGAACCTTTGTATGGGAGTTAATATATCAAAACATGGTCATATGACTACCGTTGTTCCAATTACCAATTTTCAGCCCGATCAGTTGTAATTTGAGGTCCCTAAAGCATTAAGAAGTCAAATCGGGGACATGCTATATATGGGGGCTATATCTAAAAATGGACCGATATTACCCATTTTCAATCCAAAGTTAGTTACCTGCAGCTATAATAAGTATCTATACCAAATTTCCCATCCTATGGTGAGGGGTATAAAAATGGAAGCGAGCTTCAATTACTGGCTAGATTCGACAGCAGTTTCGATAGACACCACTCTGTCAACGTCAGAATTGAATAGCAATAATGTATGTCTTTAACTTAAATCGGCTTGAAATACTTAGGGAAGTATTTTTCCGCAGGACTCTAAATGATTTTGCCCTTTGTTTGTGTACAATGTGAAGACATTCCTTCCGGAATGAACTGTACACGCGAAAACCCAATATTCCGCGAACATTGATTGATCTTTTTTTGCACTTATGGATTAATATAAATTTTTTAATTGTGATAATTAAAAAAAATTCGGGAAAATTGGTCAGAAAATCTGCGAAAACCCTCACTCGTTGGAATCAAATTGCTATTCGTTCCTCACTTACACTTACTCGCTACGGGAAGGAATGTCTTCTTATATTCTATTTTTCTTTGAGTTAGGTTACTTGTTAAATTACTTCAAACACCACTAGTATTTGCAATTTTTTTTTCCTCAAATTAAATATAAATTCAAACTAATTATCTTCAAACATGAATTGTTTCTAATGTAAGCAAAGTGGGTACAAGTAGACGCAAATGATTTACCTACAAATCTTAAACAAATTTCTGTAAATGTCAGTGGTGGTGGCGTCAGTCAGTCAACCATAGTTTTGTAGCCAGTCCGTCCAGTCACCTTGACCTTTTATGCTTGCCCCCCAAATAAAAAAAATTACGATGTTTTACCTCCCCCGAACACACACACACACGTAATGTGAATTAAATTTATTTGCATAAATACATAATTATTTAATGGTCTCTGCCTACAAGTGTCTCTTAACGGCATTGTTGTTTTTGTTTTATTTTTTTCTCATTTTGGGGGTATTACTTTTCAAAATCTCTACATGTGAATGAGTGTCTTAAACGAAGTAAACGAAAAAGCGAACTTTATTCAAAGAGTTGGGTTTTGTATTTTGGAGGTTTAGAAGAACCTCACCCTCATCTCACCCAAATTTTAAAAAGAACCGTCATTTTGTTTGGATTTTTTCGGTCATAGACAATGATTCAGAGTTTTGGCGGCTTAACATGTTAAAAAATGCCGAGAAAGAGAAGATAAGGCCTAGAGAAGTTGTTCTTGTTGAAATTGTTAAAGAATACAAAAATTAAACAATTGGCCTTTTTTAGTTTTCACAAAAATCTACATATTTGGGTCTTCCTCACGTTGGGCGCCATTTATGTATGTACATGGTTTTCCAAGAAGAGTAATATGATTACTGTGGAAAAAAAAACACACTTATTGTTGAGGAAATTCAAAAGTTTTTTATTTAATGTGAAGACCAATCGATGCAATTAAGTTCTAAATAAAACTTCATTCAAATGGCCTCCACAACATCTTCTGCAGGAACGAATTCGATGAACCCAATTTTTGAGCACTTTTTCCACTAAATCAAGTCGTATGTCATGAATGGCACGTTCAATATTGACTTGTAAAGCTTGAAGAGAGTCTGGTTTATTTCGAAGTACCAATGACTTCAAATAACCCCGCAAGAAATAGTCTAATGGTGTTAAATCACAACTTCTTGGAGGCCATTCAATATCACAATTTCTTGCAATAATCGAATCTCCAAACTTTGCTCGCAACAATTCAATTGTTTCATTTGCTGTGTGGCGCGTAGCCACAATCGGTCAATGGCAAAAAGATAGCTCTTAATGAGAGCTAAAATATTGCTCATGGGTGTCAAGGTCGTAGGTCGACTGGAAGTGTTTTTTTTTTGGATTTAAAAAAATGGACGTAGCACCATTTTCAAATGTGAACGGATAGTTTATTTTTGCTCTAGCTCCTTAACGGTAACGTAGGATCGGGAATCGGTCAATGGCAAAAAGATAGCTCTTAACGTGTGCTAAAATATTGCTCATGGATGTCAAGGTCGTAGGTCGACTGGAATGGTTTTTTTTGGATTTTTTAAAAAAATGGACTTAGCCCACGAAAAGTTGCAATTGGAGAACGATTATTTTGATAATAAAACTGAATAATATGTAAACGATGTTGCATATATCTATCTCTCCATGATGAAATTGTATACCATCCCTATTGGAAAACCCGTTACGTAGAATACCTCATTACCCCTACCCCTCCCCCTCTATATCACTTAATTATTTAATTTGATATATAGGGTGACATACATATGTACAAACTTCCCCACCAATATACTCGCATTTCAAGGTAAACCTATGAAATGCACCTTCTTTCTTGTAGCTCTCTTTTTCGTATCGGCATTTTACTGGATTTTTTCCAAAACGTTGTAGTTTCAATTACCCAAGTTCAAGTACGTACATATATGCTAATTGCCTCTTTATTAACACCATCTGTATTATTATTAAAACAAACATTTTTGCAAATTCATCAATCAATAAACCAAAAAACCACAGGTATTTCTTCATTTGAAATAATTTTTCAGGAGAGAAGAAAAGAAAAAATGGAATAACAAAAATCTCAATTCGTGTGTATAGAGCTGGTCATAGTGTTTTTTATATCTGTATAAGATTTCAAGCTCTTAGGTTTTTGGACGTCTATCATTGTTATATAAGTATAATAGAACACAAAAAATTAAGAAAAGTTGTGTTCTTCCCTATAAATATTTCAAGTACTGATGATTAATGTCCTCATCATCTACATTGTCGTTTGTCCGTCCGTCCATCCCTTCTTCCATTACGAAATTTTCTTCTCCATTACAACTTTATGACTGACTACCTACTCTAGAATGACTGGTGGTGTAGTGTAGTCATGGTAACCTAAATTATTTATAAACCAAACATAATAGAAATGTTGGTTATTTTATTACAAGTATTTATATATACACTGACAAAAAAATTAAAATTATATTTAAGATATTTTGCATTGACTTCAAGCCAATAAAATTAAAATAACTATATTCCTTACTTAACACAAAAAGGTAATTTATTTAATATTAAGTAATTTATTTTAGGTTTAACTATGAAAGTTTATTGTCTTTGTCACAAAATCGAACCCAAAAGGACAGTGATATTTGACATTGAGTTCAAGCCAACAACAAATTTTAAAATAAATACATTCCTTACTTAAACCTAATATAACTTACATATATTTAATATTAACTAACTTATATTAAGTGTCAGTATGAAAAGTTATTTTCTTTGTAATGATTATTGTCTTTGGCTTGAAATCAATAACAATTTACTGTGAAACTTTTTTTCAGTGTATGTTATACATTCGTACATGTCAATACCTCCATTCTAAAACATGCTAAGTCGACTTAGCATGTTTTTAGGGAGATTGCGTATTTAATTTCTAAATATTCCAAATTATATATTGAGACGAAATTTGGTATTTATCCGTCATCCCAATCAAAAGTTCAGGGAAGGAATTCCACACAAATTTAAAAAAAAAATTATCAAACTTTAATCGTCTCTCCTGAAAAACTATCTTTTTCCACTTAGCACTGTTTAGAATGGAGCTATCGATATGAAGTTATTATTAAATGACTTTTGTTGCAGCTTTTTTGATGACTGAATCACAAAACTAACAACAGCTATGAAAAACATCAATATTTAAATTAGTACACATTGTACTTCGTATAAAGTTTTGGTGTGTCGTAAATTTGCCATGATACTCTATTGTATTGCATAATTAATTATACAGTTGATGGTCATCACAATAAGGACAGTTGATTATATTGATATAAATTTCATAGGTCAACCGCAAAGCCACTAGCAATATTTTTTTATGTACTCGTTTCAATATTAGACAAACAAATTTCAATCTATCTGTATATGTAGTTGCTTCCGGTTGGGCGCCATTCACAACTCTTTCTTTCCTTCTTTCTTAATTGATGGATCGCTGCTGGAAACTATTTCTGGTAGCCATAAAAGTCATATAATAAATATAAATTGCTAAGCAAAATTAATACTGTGCTCACATGTTGGGTGCCATTTTTCAAAATGCATGACATTGATTTCTTTTTTAATTTAAAAGTGTAAATAAACAAAACAAATTATATTGAGAACACATGTTGGGCGCCAGTTATAGTAATTTTTAATAGTAAGAGATACAAGGAATAGCAACATCAAGCACTGCTTTTTTTAATTTTAAGAAACAGAAACAAATAATATTGAGCTCATACTTTGGGCGCTATTTTTTTAACATACATTTTGTTGAAAATTTTATAGAAAATGTATGTATGTATGAAATAGTTTTCTTTAATCGTGTAACAATCTAATATCTTTTTTGCAGAAGTTTTAAATTTTTTTGCAGGAAATGAGGCTAAACAGCACGATTAGCATGTATGATTTTCCCTATTTATTTCTCTATAGGCAATTTTTATTTCATGCGCATCATATCAAATTTTCCGCAAAGTTTGAGTCTTTTTTTCCAAAATTGGTTAGAAAATTTAAAACATGAAGTGAAAATATTTAATGGTGTTAGAATTCCAAAAAATACTTTTAATAATTGGCCACAGGTAGAAAATTAGAATTTCTAATAATAATAGTATGGGAAAGGTTTGCCAATTTATGGCAATAAATGCCTATAAAACCCAAATTTCCTAACCTAATTTCTTAAACAATTGTTCAAGATTTTATTTATTTTAATTTAATTTTTTTATTTACTATCATAGTTTTTTATTTTATATTTATAACTCACTAAATAATTTTTATTTTATTTTTTCGTTTTAGGTAATTATACAGATGACAGTTGTCACAGATGACAATGTATAACAAGGTTTGAAAATATTACTATGTATTTCAAGTACCCAAAAAATATGTGGGTATTTTCATAGAATGTGACACCTGTTCGCACGAACTTAAATATCCGGTTAATTACATAAAAAAGAATAAGAAATATATTGACAAAGAATGAATTTCCAAGAAAAACGATCAACGAACGATTAAGACGAACAATTACGAAAAAAATTAAGGATTATATCAAAGAACCAAAAATATTAAAGTCGGTAACTTATATTCCAGGATTGTCCGAATGATTTAAAAATTCAAACATATATGACAAAAATAAAATTGAACTCGCATTAAGGACACTAAACACTACACTCAGAAAAAAATGAACCCACAGATCAGTTAAAATGAACTAAACTTCAGGATAATTAAACTTCATATGGCGCTAAAGCAATTTTTTCCCAAATCAAGTTCACATTTGATTTATATAAAGATTGTTAAAGTGCTAAAAGTGTTTAATTATAAAGGCTGAGATTAAATAAATTAATGAATTTATAAAAACATTTCTGAAGTCCATAAAAACTTTAACAGCGGCATGAACACCTGATTGTAAAGTACACTTGTAACCACAATTGGCTTACAAATGTGCCATTATCTAGAACAAAGGATTTCTGTAAGTGCATATCAGACCATTGACAACCTTTAATCGTATATAACATATAGTGGGAAGGATTATAATAATCTAAAATCCAGTTTAAATACTTAAGGTTTCAATATAACACCCTAATTGAAAATGTAGATGCATTTGACACAAGTTGTCAATCATTACCTGCAAATTTCCAGACATTTCTTTTCAAATTATAAATCTTTGAATTGTTTAGATAACAATCTCCATTCATCTTTCTTTTTTCCCCATTTAAGTAGTCATTATTCCCGTTGCTAGGAACATTTTAACACGTTAAAGCTGAAAAAACAACATATACTTAATTTTACAAAGAATTTTGAGTTTTTTTGATATCTCACAATTGCCATATGTTAATTACATTTTCAATATTGACTTTTAGTCGCTAACAAATTAAAAGATATCCAGACCCTCGCCCTCATCTTGGAATGAGTTTTCAATAGGACGGCGACTTACATTATACATTCATTGCCTGTAGCATTTCGGTAAATACACATTGTGGTTGGATAAAGTATTTCTGGAAAAAAGACAAATTGTAAAACAATTTGTAAAAAAAAAGGTAATACAATTACACAAAACAATGCGAAGCACGAACCGCAATAAGTGCGTAAGATCTTTAAAAATAGAAAGAATGCCAGAGATGTTGGAGGCAGTCGGGGTGTAGTAGAGGCATGCCGCACGGAGCCGCAGAGCCCGGGCCACAAGTGGCCGCCGTTTTGGTTCGTGGCTTACTTGAGTAGGTAGCTAAGGTTACCATTTAGAGAACAACAATTTTGAACAAAATCCAATGCAAATTGTCGCGTTGTCTTTCTTTGTAATACAAACCTAGAAAAACTACAATAATAGAAAGAACATTCCTACCATTGTCCAGTATAGCCGTAGGTAGGAATGTGGGTATGCCTCGGCTGCTGCTGCTGTTGGTGCTGGAAAATGCATAGCCATCGGTGGGTATGACATGTGCTAGAAATGTTTATAAGGCGATTAGTGCAACACAATGTGTGGCATGGTGCGTGGCACTGATGATGGCGACGCCGTGGCAATGATGATGGCGAAGTTGGCAGCATCGGGACAGGAAATATACGAAATTAAAAACCTTAAACCTTTTTCAGGCCACAAAACAGGCATCCAAATGTGCAGGAAAACGTTTGCAGCTAAATCCCTTAACAAAGATGATAAACACTTGAAAAAGTACCACGAGAATCTAATGCAAAAATAAGTAGCGTTTAACTTGCGATTACGAAGCAGTTTTCCGAAAAAGGGTGAGATTTAAAGATGACGTTTCTCTGATAAAACTCCGAGGATAAGGTGTGTTATTTGATAATAAATATTTATATACCCGCATAACCCCCTTTGAAAAGATAAGGCATATTCACAATATATGTATTCTTTTAATTTGATGTTGTCCACGTTGGGCTCCATTTGAGAAGAAGTACAAAAATGTTATGAGATAAACCTGATTATTGATGAGTGTAATCTTTAATAATAGCCTATCAAACAAAGCTAACAAAAATTAAGAAAAATGTTTCTTCAGATTTCGCTGCGTTGGGCGCCACTTAATAGAGCAGGCCTTGCCAACCGGAATTTAAATTATGTATAATACAATTTAATATACATATTATTATTTTTTGGGAATGTTATATTTAAAATATTTTAATTTTGAAATTGCCAAAAAATTACTTGAGAAGGTCTTACAAAATTGTAATGAATCGTTTCTAATGGAAATTGTCAAATTTTTAGACTATATAAGGATTATTTTAAGATATGGTCAAAGTAGTGGCTTAAAACTGTTCCTTAGCCTCAATTAGCCAGGCTTGTCTTGGATAAACCCATTACAGAATAGCTTTAACTTAAATACCAGATATGGTATTTAATATGAGTATGAGCACATTTAGCTGGGCTAAGTTCCGCTCAAAAAAACTTGAATAAAATAAATTTATTTAAAATTTAATAGAAATTGCAATTTTATATAAAAAAATACATCTAATTGCACTTTTATAATGATGTCCTTCAAAATTGACGAAGTTGTATTTTTCTAAAAAATCTTCCCTAAATTATATTTTCTTACAAACTTCATTAAAATTGCATAATTATTATTTAAATTTAGTGGAAGTTACATTTCTCTATAACATTTCAGGAAAATCTAATAGAAATCGAATTTTAGTAAAAAACTTTGTCAATATAAACATATTTTTAAAAAATTTCGCCAAATGCATTTTTCTAAAACAAAAGCGTTAATAAAATTTGAATTTTTCTATAAAATTTAGTAAATTTATAAAGTTATGTCAAAATTAAATTGTTCTAGAAGTTTCGCTGCAATTCCATATTTCTGGAACATTTCTGGGAAATTAAAATTTTTAGAAAATTTAATTTTTCTTAAAATTTTATTCGAAATTCAGAAAATTTGCTTTGTCGGTCTTTAATCCGACCGGGGCCACGAACGGGGCCACTAGTCAGGAGCCATCGTTCTTTAAACGACTCATCGATCTTTAATCCAACTTTAAAATTTCAACAAATTTGTCAAAAAAAAATTATTATTAAGAAATTTTGTAGAGAAATGCAATTTAAAGAAAATTTTCTAGAGAAATGCATTTCAACGATTTTTCTAAAAAAAATTGAAATTTCAATAAAATTTGTCAGAAAAATGCAATTTCGACAACATTTTCAAAAAATCAGTTTCAAAGAAATCTTTTTATAAAAATTTGATTTCAACGATTTTTTTTATAAAAATTTGTTTTCAAGGATTTTTTTTATTAAAATTTGATTTCAACGATTTTTTTTATAAAAAATTGATTTCAACGATTTTTTTAAAAAAAAAAATGCAAACTTAAAGGAATTTTCTTTAAAAAACGTGATTGCAGTAATTTAAACATGTTTTAGAAAAATGCAAATTTGAAAGAAATTTTTAGGAAAATGAAAATTTGAAGGAATTTTTTAAAATAAATGAGATTTAAACATTTTTTATGGGAAATTTAGTTAGTATCAAAATTTAAAATTTTACAAAGAAAATAATTTTCTTAAAAAAAAGGGAGTTCAAGAATTTTTGAAAAATGTTCAAAAAGGGCAATTTCAACACAATTTGAGGCCATATTTTATTTAACACAATTTTTTACCACAATTTGAGGTCATTAATGTTCCCAAAAGTTTATTTGACATTTTATTTTAGAAAATACATTAAAAATGGGCTTCTGCACAACTCTGGAAAATAATATTTCCCTCAGTTTAATTCTGCCTCAATTTGAGAACAATAAAGTCCCTAAATTTGTACCACAAAAAAGTTATCGACATTTAAAAACTCAAATTTTTTTGCATATGCATTTGGTAAAAAAAACAATGATAAGTTTCGGCGTACATTTGGGAGATGTTATTTCCTTTGATATATATTTTATATCAATTTGAGGTCATTAAAGTCCCTTAAAGTGTACCACAAAAAATTGTGTAGCTAGAAAATAAAGAATTTTTTTTATATTAGTTATTTTATTACTGTAAACTATATCAAAAATATATGTGTGCACATCTTTGGTAAGGAACATTTCGCTTGATATACATTTTATTAAAATTTGAGGTCATTAAAGTTCTTAAATATGTACCACAAAAATACTGTAGTCATTTTAACAATAAAGAATATTAAACATTTATTAAAATTCATTTAAAATATGATTCTGCACATCTGTGGTATAATATACTTGCGTTGATATTCATTTTATAATCATTTGAGGAGACTTAAGGCCCTAAAAGTGTACCACAAAGGTGCCTAAAAGTGCACCACAAAGATGTTATTGATGTTATCTATTAATATTGGTTATTTAAATTTTGTATATTGGAAATATAGTTCTGCATATCTTCAATTTCCGTTAATATATATTTATTTACAATTAAAGCACACTGATGTCTCTAAAAGTCATAACATAATAAGTCCCGCAAGTACATAATAAATCAATTTTTTGATTGATAATTATGAGGTATTTAAATTATTTTGTAAAGTTGCAGATATGCAAATATGGTTCTGCACACCTTTGGAAAAGGACATTCCCTTTGATATACAGTTTATTTAAATTTAATGACATTAAATCCCCCATAAGTGTACCACAATAACTCAAGCAATGAGAGAAAACATTTCATACATATCTTTCGGAATTTCATAAGTAACAAATGTTATTCTTGTTATTTTAGAAAATTTCAATTCTCTCTCAAAGTAGTCTACCGCTTTAACTCTGTTTTCGGATTTTCGTTTTTTGACTAATTAATTTTTCCCGCACTCATCACTCCAGCCTCGTTCATTCGCAATTGTAACACAAATACTGGAAATTAATTTAGAGAGTTTTGTTGCTGCGATATTTGTTACACATTCAAATGACGGTGACGATGACAAAGGCGACAGAGACAGCTGCTGTTGCTGCTGCCGCTATTCCGAAGCGGAGACGGAGAGCCGCCTTTGTGGCAAAATTAAAGCGACCGTTAGAAAATGGTACGATTCAGGCAATAGAAAAAACGCCATCACATCAGCTGAAGTATTTCCTGTAACAAAAGTTATAATAGAAACGCATTCATTAGCCGTAACGATATGTGGTGGAATTATGGCAACAAAAGAAGCCAGCATCAGAAGACTCCTGAAGAAAACAATAGATCTTGGAAAGAGTTCTCGCGTAGCAGCTTATTCAAAAATGCTTGCATTCGAAAATACACAGGTCCATATGATGAATGACTGGCGGACTGACTGAGTGGCTCTTATGGTTAGATAAATATTTATGCATTTTCCATAACAATTGCAAACTGAAGCAGAAAAATCTAAAAATGTCCGTCTTTCCTTAGCAGCCTCTGCTGTACACGTATCTTGGGAAACGAACATACATATATCCAACTCTTTGATGAATCAGTATCTCCTTTGCTTTGGCCAAGTGTGACAATTTAAACCGCAGAACCGAGAATTACTCATGCTGAGCTGCACTCGCTTTGAGTTTCGCGATTCGTTGGCGTTTGTTTTACTTTTGTTTTAATTCAATTGCGAATATACAATAAATGTATATATTTTTCTCATTTTTTTCCATATTTAGGTGTTTCTTTACAGGCGATAAAGTGAACAACGCTATGACAATATTATCCCCCGATTCTTTGTGAATCTAGTCAACAATAAAACATATGGACTAGAGCGGCGGGGGAGAGAGAGGGGGGTTGTTGAGTGGACCGAGATATGCTATGTATGACGCATTTTTGTCAACAAAAAACATATCTTTTTTTCTCTCCCTCGAGAAAAAGAAAACAAATAACAATATACATAAATACATACAGAGGGTGGCTTGGGGATGAGGGACAGAACAATGTACTTCATTGTAAAAAAAATATTTGTCAACGAGAATGTGAAATTTAACTCCCTGACATAAAATATAATTCACTATATTCGTTGAAATTTTGTTCTCTTTCTACAAACCTTTTTTTTTGCTATACTGAACGGGTTTTTACAAAAGTATTAAAAGTGATCATCAACACATATCATCAATTTTGTGGTGCATTTTAGGGTGCTTGGTGCTCTCAAATTCTCTTAATATTTATATTAGTGGTTAGCTCTTATGTCAAATATGTGCAGTATGGTATTTTTACTTTCGTTTTGCCAATAATTTTAATTTACTCATAAGCATTGTTTAATAAAGGCTTTATTATCTTACACACATTTTTGTGGTACACTCTTAGGGACTTTAGTGTGCTCAAATGCCAGTAAAATCTATATCAATGGAAACTATTTTATCAAAGATGTGCAGAATTATGGTAATGATTAAATGTTTTATACCTAATTTAAAATATTGGGTAACTCCAAAGCAGTTTGACCAACTCAAAAAATTACCAAAGCCCAAAACTGATATCAAACACCAAATTCCAATCACAAACACCCTTTTGGAATATTCGTGCAGCAATGTTATTCATACGGCCCCGTGTAATTTGACTATTTTTTTGGTGTTTGTGTTATGATTTGGGCTTTGGTGTGTTCTGACACATATAGTACAATTTTATGGCCAACATTTTTGTAAAAAAATTTCATTCCCATTTTCTTTAAAATGTATTCGGCCTTTAATAATGTCAACGACCTTTGATCCGGGCAGTGGCAACTAATATGTGGTCATTAGGCCGGGTCGATTTGTGGGGAGGCAAAAAAGTCGCCATTGCTCAGTGAAAATTGTATTCTAGGGATCAAAATAAGAAACTTTGCCGAAGGAACCCTACCTCTAAAACGAATTCTGATGTCCCGGAATTTGGGTCGAACTTTTGGGTAGGGGCAAATTTTGAAAAATCCCACTTTGACCCATTTAGAGTGCTCCAATCGAGTCCAAATGTATGACCGAACCCCACTAACTTTGGAGGCCCGACCCACCCATGCCAGTGGCACACCCCCTGGAACCCCCTGGGGGTGCCATACATTTGGACTCGATTGGAGCACTCTAAATGGGTCAAAGTGGGATTTTTTCCGGGACATCAATCAGAATTCGTTTTAGAGGTATGGTTCCTTCGGCAAAGTTTCTTATTTTGATCCCTGGAATACGATTTTCACTGAGCAATGGGCGATTTTTAAATCGACCCGCCCTAGTGGTCATCGTTCTTTAAACGACTCATCGATCATTTTATCGTTCAGGATTCAACTTTGAAATTTCAACAAACTTTTCAAGAAAAATTTTTGTAGGGAAATGCAATTTTAAGAAAATTTTCTGAAGAAATTTGATTCAACGATTTTTCTAGAAAATTTAAATTTCTATAAAATTTGGCAGACAAATTCAATTTTGACGAAATTTTCAAAAAATTAAATTTCAACCAAATTTTTGTAGAAAAATTTGTTTCAACAACATTTTTGAGAAAAAATGTAAATTTGAAGGAATTTTCTTAGAAAAATTAGTGTTTAAAAAATTTTAATGAAAAACAATTTCAAAAAATGTTATTTCGATGAAATGTTGTAGAAAAATGTGATTTCACCATGTTTTAGAAAATTGAAAATTTAAAAGTATTTTTTAGAAAAAAATTTTAAGAAATTTTCCAAACAAAAACCGAATTTAACTTTTCAAGAAAAAATTCCAAAAAATGTTGTTGAGAAATTCAATTTTAAGAACATTTTCTGAAGAAATTTGATTCAATGATTTATATAGAAAATTGATATTTCTATAACATTTGGCAGAAAAATGAAATTTTGACGAAATTTTCAAAAAATTAAATTTCAACCGTAGCTGTTTTCAGCTACATTTTTGAGCAAACTTGAAGGTCATTTCTTAAAAAAATGCGTTTTCAAAAAATTTGAAATGAAAAACAATTTCAAAAACTGCTATTTCAATGAAATTTTGTAGAAAAACGTGATTTCGCCATGTTTTAGAAAGTTAAAAATTTGAAAGATTTTCCTAGAAAAATGAAATTTCGAAGAAATTTTCCAATAAAAAAGCGATTTTAACAATTTTTTTTAGAAAAAATTAGTTATTACGAAAATTTTAAATTTTCATTAAACTTTCTAGAAAGGAATTTTCTTAAAAAATGTGATTTCAAGAATTTTTGATAATGTTTCAAATAAAGATATTTCGCCGAAATTTTGTAGAAAAACCCTTTTGGAATGTAATTTGACTATTTTTTGGTGTTTGTGTTAAGTTTTGGGCTTTGGTGTGTTCTGATACATATAGTAAAATTTTATAGCCAACATTTTTGTAGAACATTTCATCCGCATTTTCTTTAAAATGTATTAGGCCTTTAATCATTTCAAAGACCATTAATACGGGCAGTGGCCAGTAATAAGTAGTCATCGTTCTTTAAACGACTCATCGATGACTACTTATCGTTCAGGATTCAACTTTGAAATTTCAACAAACTTTTCAAGAAAAAATTGAATTCCAAGAAAAATGAAAATTTAAAGAAATTTTCTAAAATAAGCGATTTTTAACAACTTTGTAGAAAAAAATAGTTTTTATGAAAATTTTAAATTTTCTAGAAAGGAATTTTCTTTAAAAAAATGTGATTTCAAGAATTTTTGAAAAAGTTTCAATAAAGCAATTTCGACTAAATTTTGTAGAAACACCCTTTTGGAATATTCGTGCAGTAATGTTATTCATACGGCCCAGTGTAATTTGACTATTTTGTTTTTGGTGTTTGTGTTATGTTTTGGGCTTTGGTGTGTTCTGACACATATAGTACAATTTTATGGCCTACATTTTATGTAAAATATTTTATCCCCATTTTCTTTAAAATGTATGTATTCGGCCTTTAATAAAATCAACGACCTTTAATCCGGGCAGTGGCCACGACTCATCGATCTTTATCCGTTCACGATTCAACTTTGAAATGTCAACAAACTTTTCATGAAATAATTTAATTCCAAGAAATTTTGTAGAGAAATGCAATTTTAAGAAAATTTTCTGAAGAAATTTGATCAACGATTTTTCTACAAAATTGAAATTTTTATAATATTTGGCAGAAAAATTCAATTTTAACGAAATTTTCAACAAAATTAAATTTCAACCAAACATTGTAGAAAAATTTCAACATATTTGAATGTTTTTAAAAATTGTAAATTTGAAAGAATTTTCTACAAAAATGAAAATTTAAAGAAATTTTCTAAAAAAACCGATTTTAAAAATTTTTGTAGAAAATATTAGTTTTTATGAAACCGATTTTAAAAATTTTTGTAGAAAAAATTAGTTTTTATGAAAATTTTAAATTTTCTAGGAAGGAATTTTATTAAAAAACGTGTGATTTCAAGAATTTTTGAAAAATTTTCAAATAAAGCAATTTCGACGAAATTTTGTAGAAACATCCTTTTGGAATATTCGTGCAGCAATGTTATTGATACGGCCCAGGGTAATTTGACTATTTTTTTGGTGTTTGTGTTAAGTTTTGGGCTTTGGTGTCTTCTGACACATATAGTAAAATTTTATGACCAACATTTTTGTAGAACACTTAATTTTCGCTCTCTCCCTTTTTAGGGGTGTTTTGTATGATTTCTTAAAATGGGTCCATTTACCTTTATGTGGGAGAGCTAGAAGGTTAATATGTTCCACAAGAATATTGGCCTTAATATTTCTAGAAAGTTGCTGAACATATCATACAAAAAAAATTTTTTTGTTTTAAAGTTGCAAAATAGTGAAAAACTATAATTTTTCAGGTTCAATGTGGTCTTTGTGAACTATTTGCGGTGCCTAGACACGTTCAGATTGTTTTGATATGTTCACAGAAGTTGTTCAGATTGGTACCGTGGCTACAATTTTGCCAAATATTGTTATTGAAAAATTACGAGTCCCTGTAAGTTATGCTAAAAAAAGTGAAAAAAAAAATATTTTTTTCCATCGTTTTTTTTTTGCCTAAAATGTTAGCAAATTTTGTACATCATATTCTTAGCTACAATATTGTCAAATATAGTTAAGCGGTATCACAAAGTCTGATGCTGATGAAACCTTTTTCGAGGGGCCCACTGATTTTCAGAAATTTTTGAAGCCCATAAAAAAATGTATCACCAATTTCGCCAAATCGAGTATAGGGTTATTCTACCATTTGGTAGCAGAATCGAACCTATACTGTCAAGTCCGTGTATTTTTGTTCTCACTGTTGCACAGTGTTTGGGACCGCCCAATATAAAAATAAAGCTGCATCAATTTCAAAAATGTTTGGTTGATTCACTGTTTTTGCGACTTGCTCATATTCCATATTACAGTACTCACAAAGTGAGTCTATACCTTAATCGGTTTACTCGACTGAAATGGTCGTTTTGTCACTCCGTTTGTAACACCTCTAAATATTGATCTGAGACCCCATAAAGTATATATATTCTTAATCGTCTTAAAATTCTAAGACGATTTAGCCATGGCCGTCTGACCGTCCGTCCGTCTGTTGTAATCACGCTACAATCTATAATACTTGAGCTAGGTGGCTGAAATTTGGTACAGATACTTCTTATAGCTGCAGGTAACTTGGGATTGAAAATGGGCGATATCGGTCCATATTTAGATATAGCTCCCATATATAGCATCTAACTTGTGATTCCTACTTTTCTAATCTACTATATTTTTTGTGTTTTTCGGTGTTATTTTCTTTAGGTTTGAGTTATTTTGTGAGGTCACATGCTATCCATGGTGGAGGGTATATAAGATTCGGCATGACCGAACTTAACGCTTTTACTTGCAGGTGCAGATGATTGTTATCCCACTTCTGCATATGCTAGTTTCTTTCTGGCATAATTTTAAATGTAAGATTTGAATAAAATATTCCAATTTAATTACCGCCATTCTATTTGTAATATCCCCTTTATTAAGGCACATATTTATTTTTTTTTTGCAAAATAAACATAATTGTGGTTTGGAAGTTTTACAATAAGTGTATCATATGATTACCTTGCATTCTGCCATCTGTCCCCCCTCTTCATAGACCCCTTATGGCCTTTTTAACTCGTTCACCTTATCACAAAAATTCACTTGCCTAGAAATGTGAACATAACTGCTGCACTAATTTCGATTTTTGTTGGCGTTTTTTGTTCAGTTGACGAAAGAATCGTGTTTCCATTCACGGTTGCATTATTTTCTCGTTTTCCTTTTTCCCTCCACACATTTTCATAATTTTTTTCCATTGATTTTTTCTTTCTGTTTGTATGTTGAGCTTTTTTTTCATGACCCGACTGTTGGCGGTGCTGGTTGATGGATGGATGGATGGAGGAATATATGAATGGACGGATGAATGCATTTGTTTTGAAAAATTTAATTTTCCAAAGAGAACAGAACTCGAGAGTTTATCGCCAAACAACAAGGCCATAATTACTTCCCGGTGTAAAATGTTTATAGCTGAACTGCAAATCCACCTGAAAGGTTTTCTGGGTTTCAAGTCAGGCATTATTGTCCACGTTTTCATGTTTTTTTGTACGACAATTTTTGTTTTAGTTTCATTTCGAAATTATTATTATTAAACAAAATTGAAGTTAAGCTTGAAACAATGATGAAAGCTGCAATATTAGCTTATAGAGGCATGAGTTTTCCTTGAGATAGGAAGAGAGGGATGAAGTTGTTAATCATGCAAAATACAAAAAACCATTTCAAATTAAAATCCGTTTAA
The DNA here is from genome assembly GCA_963930755.1 of Eudasyphora cyanicolor. Lineage (NCBI taxonomy): Eukaryota > Metazoa > Arthropoda > Insecta > Diptera > Muscidae > Eudasyphora > Eudasyphora cyanicolor. Next base: position 94,064,139 of record OZ005736.1, on the reverse strand, counting down.
AAGCACGTTGACATGGCCATATTGTTACCAATTTATGTTTATGATCGCCGTCGTCGCCATCCTCATCCACATCCTCATAATCATAATCATCATCATAATTTCTTATTAACAAATAACCAACGAAATGAGTTCGTTTTAACAATAAAAAAATACTGAAACATTGGCGCATGCGATTCGCATTCGCGTTGAAGGATGAATGGGCTGGATGTTTGGTTGGATATGAACGATCGTTATTTGTTTTGGCTTTTAATTTAATACGTTTCTTTCGTTACATTCCATAAAAATAAAAGTAAAAACATTTTTTTTTTTAAGTCCAAACAACCGACTTTAGTTGCATGACTCTGCAGCCACTAAAAGAAGCGCAATCAAAACGGATTTAAGTTTTTGTTGAAAACTTTCGCAATTAAATGGAATGTTTTTACAAATGCCATAAAATAAATTGCCAGAAAAAAGAGTAAATGCCTGACATGGATGACGGTATTAGAAAAGACTATGTTATTTTCTGTTTTAATTCACTTTTAAATGAATGATATCAATTCTAAAACCAGTAACAATAGGCTAAAGTTTGGCATTGCCGACTATATGATACCCTATGCCATTCTAGTAAGATTGGATTGGAACAATGAAATATTCAATGTATACTTCAACTAAAATTTGTTTATACAATTTACATTAGCCAAATCGGACGAAACCTATACGAGTATGTATATGGGAGCTGCACCTAAATCTGACTGATTTTTTTCAAACTCAATAATGTTGATCCATGGATCGCGAAACTCATCCATGCTAAATTTGAAAACAATTGGATGTCAAATGCAGCTTCTATAAGGCTAAGGGGTCAAATCAGACGAAACATATATATGGGAGCTGCAACTAAATCTAAACCAAATTTTTTCAAATTCATCAAAGTTGGTCCATGGATCAAGAAACTCATCCATGCTAAATTTGAAAACATTGGAGGTAAAATACAGGCTTTATAGGCCTAAAGAAACAAATCGGACCAAACCTATATATGGGAGCTGCAACAAAATCTGAACCGATTATTTTCAAATTCTGCAATGTTGGTCCATAGGTCAATAAACTCTATCATGCTAAATTTCAAAACAAATTGATTTAAAATACAGCTTTTTTAGCTTCTCTCTTTATGTGTCAATTTTTTTTCCAAGAAAATCAAAAAAGTCCTTTCAAAACGGACATTCAAGGAGAATTAAAATATTCTACGAACATTTCTGCCGCCCTCCCCATTTTAAGGGGTGTTTTTTACGATTTGGTAAAATAGGGCCAAAAATTACGGTTATGTGGGGGAGCTAGAGGGTTAATATGTTCCACAAAAATATTGGCCTTAATATTTTCTATAAAGTTGCTGAACATACCCTACACCACAAACAATTTTTTGTACATAATAGTGAAATACTAACATTTTTGAGGTACAATGTAATGTGGTCTTTTTGAGCTATTTAGGGAGCCTAGACACGTTCAGATTGTATTGATACGTTCACAAAAGTTGTTCAGATTAACCATAGCTACAATTTTGCCAAACATTGTTATTGAAAAGTGAAAAAAAATATTTTTTCCTTTAAATTTTTAAAAAAAAAGTTCGGGAAAAATTGTTTTTTTTTCGCATAACATCTTTCGCAAAGATCTTTGTTTGATGATGACACCTTTTTCGATGAGCCCACTAATTTTCAGAAACTTTCGTCAAACCGAGTATAGGGTTATACTACCCTTTGGTAGTAGAATTGAACCTATACTATCAAGTAGTATCAGGTAGTAGAATCGAACCTATTCTAACACCCAAAAAAAGATTCAAAATTGGGTTTGGGTGAAATTTCATTAACTTTCATTTCATTTTTTCAAGTTTTTTTTAATTTTTGTTACTAAGACCAAAATGAAATAAAACCCAAAATAAAATGAATGTGGTATTTATTTCATTCATTTTGGGTTTTGGGGATTTTTTCATTGTTTGGGATTTATTTCATTTTCATCGAAATCTAATTTTTCTTGGGCCGTATTTCATTTTATTTGGGGATTATTTCATTGACATTCAAAATGAAATTTAGGAAAGTTTTTAATAATAAAATTGTTAGAATCGAAAGAACATATTGAACGGGGTAATTTTAGGGTGGGCCTTGAGAGTAGTAATCAGTTCTTAATAGTGCTTCAGAGAAGAAAATTTACAAATTTTAAATTATAACAAATAGGAAAATTTAAGTTTTAGGGTCATGGATAGCAGATTACAGAAAACGATTGCATTATATCATGAAATTAACGATTGCATTATATCATGAAATTAACAAGCTTTAAATGTTTGGAAATTGTAAGTAAAATAAGATTTGCGACTATTTTGCTAGAGAGCCGATCAGTAGCGGAACTGATTGGGTTTGTTCCCTTTTAACAATTTACGAATGAATACTGCTGTAAGGGAAAAATTGAAGAAAAGATAAAGCAAGTGAAACAGAGAGACAAAATCGCGGCAATTTTTTGGCATATTTGTCGTCTGCTTTACTATTTCTTCATGTCAGAAAATTTTATGGAAATATGTTGGAAGAGAAAACACGAATAGGAATTAATAGAGACGAAAAATAGGTAAAAATTCGTCTCCATTAATTCCTACCTAAAAAATCCATTAATTCCTATGTAAAAAATCGCGGCCATTTTTATCCCATTTTTCATCTGCATTACTATTTCTTCACGTTTGAAAACTGTTGGAAGAGAACTGAAATTCATATGTGAAATAGTTTGGAAGAGAATTCTCTTCCAAAAGTTTTCATGAATTCTCATGTATTATATTCCAGAAGTTTTCAAACGTCAAGAAATACATAGTAATGCATTACAAAAAATAGTTCAGAAACATTTTATTTAATTTTTCGTCAGGATTACTATTTTCTTATGTTTTCTGTTCCAACATTCAGTTGCAAAGCAGTTGAAACGTTGTTTCTGCGTCCATTAATAAATATCAATTTGCGGGTCTATTGGGGATTCCATACAAACGTGTCTGTAAATACTACAAACCGTTTTTGGGACAAATTATGTATATTGCACAAAAAAATATTTGTCTAGACGAATAAATTTAATTTGGAGTTTATTTCATTTGTTTGGGGTTTTTTTCATTAGGGGTTATTTCACTTTTTTTTGGGGTAATTATTTTTTTTAATTTATCTAATATTTTTTGGTGGTTGTTTCATTTATTATTTGGCTATGTTTTCATTTAATTTGGACTTTATTTCACATGTAATCTTTGGGCGTTATTTCATTTCATTTGGGGCATATTTCATTGGGGGTTATTTCATTTTCGGCTTGGGTGTTATTTCACTTGGGGGTTATTTCGTGGCGCCGTGTTATTATTTTTTTTAAGCTTTTCAGTAATTCCAGTTCCATTTTTAAGAAATTGTTAGTGTTCATAAAATTCCTTTATAATTTAAATTGTTTAATCTTGAATAACGATAAATTGCTTTATGGATTGACACACACAGAAAACAGGTTTTGTTGCCTCAACCGAATTATTTTCCAACCGAATTTTGGTAGTTATGTCTACTATCAAGCGATTCCATGAGGACGGCCAATATTTTGGTCGTGGTATACGTCTGCTTCCATGTTGACAACAGTCATATTTGGTTGCGCCAAATACGAAAATGGTAGCTAAAATTATCTTTTGTAGGACACTGACAATTTGTCTGTCATATACCACCTATAATTAATTGAAAACAGTTTTCATTAATTTTTTTTTTTAATTACACTGTCCAACAGCATTTTTGGAACAGAATAGCGACCCTATAATTCTGAAAGGGCATGTTGAGTACATCATTTTTGTAGAAAAAACTTATGTTCAGCTGGTCTGAGTTTTTTTACAGTGGGTCAAAGTTTTCATTTTTTTGTCTAAGGGTGCATTATACTAAATGAAAAAAAAATGATGCAAGTTAATGTCTGAGAGATTTCTCATTGTCAGAGTTACAAAGTGGAATCTTATGAGGATCATTTTTGTGGAATATCTTAACCCTCTAGCTCCCCTCTTAATGGGTCAATTTGGCCCTTTTTTCAAAAAAAATAAAGAAAGTCCTTTCAAAAAGGACACTAAAAGATTAAAGTATTCTACGAAAATGTTTGCCGGAAAATTTCAGTGGGTGTCGCCAAGGACACCAAAGTTGTAATTATAGCTCTTTACATTTAATTAGCAAAATTACATGCCAACTTATGCCAACAACAACAAAAAAAAAACTAAGGTAAATATAAAGCCGTAATATCTGTGGAATTATTGGAGCAGAAGAGCGACTTTATAATTCTGAAAGGGCATGTTGAGTAGATTAATTTTGTAGAATAAACTTATGGTCCAGCTGGTCTGATTTTTTTTACAGTGGGTCAAAGTTTTCATTTTTTGGTCGAAGGGAGCATTAAACTAAATGAAATAAAATCCGGAAAGTTAATGTCTGAGAGATTTCTTATTGTCAGAGTTATATAGTGGAATTTTATGAGGATCATTTTTGTGGAAGAACTTAACCCTATAGCTCCCCTCTGAAGGGGGAAATTTGGCCCTTTTTTCTAAAAAATCAAAAAAAGTAGTTTCAAATAGGACATTTTGTTTCTACAGAAAATTACTGCTTGCTGCGCTTTATGGGACGGCAGAGCCATTGGCCCATGAGTCTTCAAAATCGATGATGAGCAGAGTGTTACTGTCAATGGTGAACGGTATAGAGAATTTGTCTCATTCTCCTGAAAGTGACTGTAAAACGAAACAATTTAATGTACAATTACATTTTATAGTTCGTTAATAAATCATTGTTCGCAAAAAGTATCATGCAACGCTTTTTTCCTCACATTTTTGCCAAATTTTGCCAAGTTATATTCATCATCACAATTGACATCTCAAACATTTCCGGCTGTTGAAAAAACTAAAAACATGGAACAAACCTAAACACTTGGTCATTATTCGACAGCTATACAAAGTGTTTGCACGAAATTTGTTTTGAAAAATAAGTTAAATCAACAACAACAACAAAATAACAACAGCTCACATTTGTTACTCATGCAGCAATGCTCATGATGACGTTTATGGAATTGATGAAAATGGGAATTGGATTTGAGGCAACTGCGTTCCGTAGTTCCCCTAAATTTGGAGTTAAATAATAAATCAATTGAACGAAGTAATTGTTGTAATTAATTAATTGGCTGATAGCCCCCACACTCAACAGACAACAAATTTTGTTAATATGAAAAGTGAAAATGAATTCATGTGTGTTTTTTAAATAAAAACATTGATGAAGAAATATCTAATTTTTCAGAGTGTAGGTGGTACATTGTTTGTGGGTTGTTGCAAAATTAATTGATTTGTTTTAACTTAGCTTTTCTGTGATCATTGGGTTTTGACACAATTCTGCAATAGAATGCTGAAAAAAAACCTCCATTCACGATACCTCCATTCTAAACTAGGCTAAGTGCAAAAATGTAGTTTTATTAGGAGAGGCGATCGATGTTTGATGATTTTTGTACACCACACTGTGGAACCGGGTATTATAAGTTTGTTTCGTGGCAGATGTTGGTAACACCTGAAAATACTATAGCTAGATTCAACTTACAGTATACCGATTGACTCAGAATCACTAGCTGAGTCGTTGTAACCATGTCTGTCCGTCCGTCCGTCCGTCTGTCTGTCTGTCCATTTTGCAGTTTGGAGTCTTTCGCAGCTGTGAAGAACCCTATTGAATTTGGTGGAAATCGTTTCAGATTTAGATATAGCTCCAATATATATATTTCGTCCGATTTGGCCCTTTAGTCCTATAGAAGCTGTATTTTACATCCAATCCTTTCGAAATTTAGAATGGTAGAGTTTCCTGCTCCATTGACCAACATTGGCAAAATTGAAGAAAATCGGTTAAGATTTAGCTATAACTCCCATATATATGTTTCGTCCGATTTGGCCCTTTAGCCCTATAGAAGCTGTAGTTTAAAACCAATCGTTTTGAAATTTAGCATGGAAGAGTTTCTTAATCCATGGACCAACTTTGCCGTGTTTGAAGAAAATCGGTTCAGATTTAGATATAGCTCTAGATATAGCTTTTGCCCTATAGAAGCTGTATTTTACATCCAATTGTTTTGAAATTCAGCATGGTAGAGTTTCTTAATACATGGCCCAACATTGCCGAGTTTGAAGAAAATCGGTTCAGATTTAGATTTAGCTCTCATTTATATATATTTCGTCCGTATTGGCCCTTTAGCCCTATACATAGAAGCTGTAGCGTATAACCAATCGTTTTGAAATTTTGCATGGAACAGTTTCTTGATCCATGGACCAACATAGCCGAATTTGAAAAAAACTGGTTCAGAATTTGTCTCCCATATATACGGGTGGCTGATATGTATTGCAACCAACTTCAGTTTGCTATCATTTCTAAACCGCTAGTCTGATAGCTGACAGATTTATTTCAGTGACAGTTCATTTTATTGTTTACAAGCTTACAAAAGCATTTTGATCTATTGCATTCAGAAAAAAAGTTATTCGTGATGGAATTCAAGCGTGATAGTGTGATTGCTTTATATTTGGGTGGAAAAACACAAGTGGCTATCGTTAGAGCCCTCCAGCATTTAAATGTGAATAAATCTTTTGTTTCTCGTACCATTGCTCGTTACCGTCTGGCAGTGTTGCATCGCGTCCAAAAAGTGGACGAAAAAAAACGGTAACAACACCAGAAATGATCCGAAAAGTGAAGGCCAGATTTGATCGAAATCCACGCCGCAGTGGTAGAAAAATTGCTCGTGAGCTGAACATATCGCGAGAACGGATACAACACATATTAAAAAATGAGCTTGGACTAAAGCCATTGAAGTTCCAAAAAGTGCAAGAGCTCACCGATGCACAAAAAAAGTTAGACTGGAAAGAGCCAAGGAGTTGCTTCGCTTGCTAGAAAGTGGCCAGTTACCGAATTTGGTTTTCTCCGATGAGAAGCCATTCCAAATTGAGCAGTTTGTGAACAAACTAAATGATCAGGTTTACTTGCCAAAGAGGTCAGCTGAAATTGTACACCTTCGATTGGCCACCAGAACTCAAGCGCCGCCGATGGTAATGGTGTGGGCCGCCGTAACGGCCGATGGTCGCTCCCCGCTCGTATTCATCGACCATGGGTCAAAATAAATGCCGAATATTATCGGGAAAATGTCCTAAAGACAGTATTGAAGCCCTGGGCAGACAAACATTTCGGCCGCAGACCATGGACATTCCAACAGGACTCAGCACCATCGCACTCAGCACGCGTCAACCAAGAATGGCTTAAAAAGGAGGTTCCTCGCTTCATTTCTACCGCACAATGGCCACCAAGATCTCCGGATCTCAATCCGTTGGACTTTTGCGCCTGGGGCATTTTAGAGAGTAAAGTTCGCACCAAAAAATACCAAAGTATCGATTATCTCAAGACGGCGCTTCGCCGGGAATGGGCCAAAATACCGCAGAGCCACTTTCGTGCAGCGTGTGATGGCTTTGTCGGCCGTTTGAAGGCCATAATTCGAATTGGCCAAAGGTGGCCAAGACGTATACAAATTATTCAGTTTTATTATCGAAATAATCGTTCTCCAATTATAAATTTTCGTGGTCTAAGTCCATTTTTTTAAAATCCAAAAAAAACCAGTCGACCTACGACCTTGACACCCATTAGCAATATTTTAGCTCTCGTTAAGAGCTATCTTTTTGCCATTGAAAGATTCCCGATCAGACGTACCGTTAAGGAGCTAGAACAAAAATAAACATTCCGTTCACATTTTAAAATGATGTTACGTCCACTTTTTTTAAATAAAAAAAAATCACTTTCCAGTCGACCTACGACCTTGACACCTATGAGCAATATTTTGGCTCTCGTTAAGAGCTATTTTTTGCCACTGACCGATTGTGGCTACGTGCCACACAGCAAATGAAACAATTGAATTGTTGCGAGAAAAGTTTGGAGAAGTTTTGATTTAACACCATTAGACTATTTCTTGTGGGGTTATTTGAAGTCATTGGTCTTTTGAAATAAACCAGACTCTCTTCAAGATTTACAAGTCCATATTGAACGTGCCATTCATGACATACGATTTCACTAAGTAGATGTGACTTGTTTATATGATTCATTAAAGAAACCGTTGAACTGCCATAAAAGTGTATTGTGGGCACCTATTTTATACAAGGAATCTTTTTGTCGAATACATCACCTTAAAAATCCATCGATTTCAACAACTTTTGATGACTGCCGGAAGTTGGACCCCAAGAAAATGCTCGCCAAATTGAAAATGAAAGTGCGCCCCAAATTTGGAGCCTATTTTCGTTACAAAAACTTATTTAGGAAATTACAACCCACTCAAAAAACAGCATGAAAAAAATAAACCCCAAAAAACTAAGAAATTTTCTCTTTGTAAATCTGGGGAGTACTTAATAATACACGTATACGAACCGATTTTCTAATTATAAAACTTTTCTTGCGCGGTCAGCTAACGGCCTGCGGCCTAGGCCTCTATTTAAATGTTTCGCCTATGGACAGGATCCAAAGTTGACTACGCGGAACAAATCGTTTATACATAGCCTCTCCTGTTTCTGAATTAATAGATGAAAATAAACCCCAAAAAGCAGAAAAGAAATGAAATTAAACCCCAAAAAGCAGACAAAAAATTAAATTAAGCCCCACAAAAAATGGTTGTAAGTTTTGGGGCCCATATTCATAAAAATATTGGGGCGTATTTTCCTGGGGTCCAATTTCATTCCGCCACTTTTGAAATATAGTTATTTTTGTAGGGTGATTATCAGAGGTAAGGGACAGGGATGCCAACTTAGTGCTTTCGCACCAGATTAAGTGCTTTTCAGACCCCCCCAATACGCGAAAAGTGTTCACTTAGTGCCAAACGAAAAAAAGCACTAGGTGTACGCTTTTAATGTTTTTTGTTGGCGCTTTTGACGCTTTTCGTACATTTGTTAGATCAAATCTGGCAACATAATGAAATTATACTATTTTGCTACTCCGTGTTATCAACATATTTTTATGCACGTACATTTGTCTCTCTGATTTCAACATTGCTGTTATCACTTCTGCAGTTCAAATTTTATTGAAATTTAGACTTACAAAAAGTAAAAGAAATGGCTTTTTAATATCATACAAAATTATTGCCGACAGGGTTTTTGCCGAAAAATTATGGTTTTATAAGCAACATGTTTCATTATTAATTAGACCCTACACAATTCTGCGGTACAGTGTATAATTCTTTAGTTTTCGACCAGATATTTGTAAGGTCCTAAAATATTAGGTGGCATGTCATAACGTCCATGCATCTTATGACACTTTGGTCCGCGTAGCCTGCTTTGGACATACCCTGCAGGAGAAAATTTGTAATCGCTGCCGAAGGCCGGCAACGCAGAGACCCTATGGTCCCCGTCAAAACCGGTCATGCAGACGCAGTTTGATCCGCGTAGCCGGCTTTGAAGATATCGATAACTGGAAAATCGTCTTCAAAGATAACTTACAGACTAAATGGTCTATTGTCCCTATATTCCTTATCGTTCAGCAAGTCTTTATACAATTTAGCAGAGAAAAAAATTAAGAATTTAAGCGCCAAAAGGTGCCCTTTTACTGGTAAGGGAATCGGCGGGGTTGACAGATGGTTTGAAGGAAATACTTCCTGAGGTGTCTCCTTTATTTGGTTCTTTGACGTGGAACATCTATTCCTAATACTTCAAGCCACAAGCACAGTGGATATCAGCGAAAATTTATTTTAAATTTTAAAAAATTAAGAAAAAAAATATAAATAATTTTAGGCGCCAAAAGTTTATATATTAGAGAATTGATAGAAGTTTAAAATATTAAAAATTCGCATAAATTGGAGAGTACAAACAATTTAAAAACGACGTTTAAATTGTATAACTTAAAAATCACACAGAAAAATATTATAATATTTTTTTAATTTTTTTTTTCAAATCAGAAAATAACTTAAGAAGTTATGTCCAAAACCCCGATACATGGAGTGATATTTTAACAATTTTTTAAATATCGATAACTTCTGAACGAGTCATCCGAAAAATCTCAAACAATTCCACAAAGCGTTTCTTCAGATGTACTCAAAATTATAAAGATATGGGAAAAATAAAAACCGAAATGTCGTGGAATTCCTATATATTCTTAATCGTCGTAAAAGTCTAAGACATTTTTTCTTTGTCCGTCTGTCCGCCCATCTGTTGTATTTACGCTACTGTCTACAATAATGAAGCTAGATGATATTACATTTCATATATATACTTCTTGTAGCTGCAGGCAACATGGGATTGAAAATGGGCATTATCGGTCCATTTTTTGATATAGCCCCCAAATGTAGCATCTCCCCGTTTTGACTTCTTAATGTCATAGATACCACAAATCTCAATTAATCGGGCTGAAAATTGGTAACTGGGGTTTATTTATACTCAGAATTCTTTACGCGAAAAACGGTAGTCATAGGTCCATGATTTGATACCGCCCCTATACAGAGGTTTCTCTAGATTTGATTTTGTGACGCCATAAAACTTTAAATTTCAACTAATCGGGCTGAAATTTGGTATAATCATGTACCAAATTTGTAAAAATTATTTATTTCAAATCGGACCATAACTTAAGAAGTTATGACCAAAAACCATATACATAGAGTGATATCTCAACGATATTTATACCCTCACTTTAGTGTGACGAGGGTATACATCATTTGCTACGAAAAAAGGTGTAACACATCGAAGGAGTGACCTAAGACCCCAAGTATGTTCGGCGGAAATCCGTTTTGGGCCATTTTAAGTCGAATGAGCAATGTCCGTCCGTCCGTCTGTCTGTCTGTCTGCTGGCTGGTGCGAACGATAACTCTCGAAAGGAGTAACAGATTGACTTCAAATTTCGTATGTGGTAATATTTTTTTCTATCTCCGGCTAAGTTCGAAGATGGGCCATATTGGTCCACTCCTTCTGGTACCTCCCCCACAAAGGGTTAAAATGTTGTGAAATATTGATTTTTTAATAACTGCTATACTACGTATTCGAATCTTCTGAAATTCCACACATAGTATTAGTTTGTTAGTCGCTATCAACTCGAGGAATATGGGCGAAATTGCCACCCCCGTTTGGTACCTCCCACACAAATGCACCATTTTGCACAAAAAGTTAAAAGCTTATGACATTAATACCAGTGTTTAGAAATACTTGAAATTTTGTACAGTGTAATGCTTTTATAGTGCCTACAGTCCATTGAAAAATGGGCGTTATTGTCACGCCCCTTTTGGTACCTCCCACACAAATGCACCATTTTGCACTAAAAGTTAAAAGCTTATGACATTAATACCAGTGTTTAGAAATACTTGACATTTTGTACAGTGTAATGCTTTTATAGTGCCTATAGTCCAGTGAAAAATTAGCGTTATCACCACGCCCCTTTTTGTACCTCCCACACAAAATGGCCAAATTATACCACAATTTAATATCTCAACGTTAATATACCAGTCCATATAAACGGTTACAATTCGGCACAGTGCAATGTATTTAAAGTATCTACTGTTCAGCGAAATATAGGTGTATTTCTTAAACCCCTTCTGGTACCTCCCACAAAAATGGACAGAATAATTTGTGTAATATTCAATATTACATTACTCACAAAGTGAGGGTATACCTTAGTCGGTTTACCCGACTGAAACTTTCTTACTTGTTTTAAATATCGATAACTTCTGAACGAGTTATCGGGAAAATCTCAAAAAATTCCACAAAGCGTTTCTTCAGATGTACTAAATCGGCTAAATCGTCTTAGAATTTTAATCGTCGTAAAATTCTAAGACGATTTAGCCATGGCCGTCCGTCTGCTGTATTTACGCTACAGTCTACAATAATGGAGCTAAAACAATAATAATAATAACATGGATACGATCAAATGAAAATGCTTACAACTAAATCGATAGTTGTATCAATCGATTTAAGACTGTTCTTTTCATTAACACCCGGTTAGTTGTGGTATCTATTTTTAATTTTTCATTATAAAGGGTGCGCTATCTAACGTTTTTTTTCAACTAGTGCTTATTTCGTGAATAGTAACACTTAGCTCATGTCTGATTTGACAGATAATTAGTTTTATCCTTCCGCTGTGTTGTGTATACGCTTGAACAAGTGGGCCTGCGATCAACTTACAGAAGATGCCGATTTTGCCAAAAAAAAATCATCTTTTCAGATGAAGCTTATTTTGATCTTGGCGGGTATGTAAACAAGCAAAATTGTCGCATTTGGGGCACAGAAAACCCGCACGCATACATTGAAAAGCCGATACACCCAAAACGAGTCACTTTTTGGTGCGGATTTTGGTCCAGAGGCATAATTGGGCCATTTTTGCCAAAATGAGCAAGGAGTGGCCGTTACAGTCAATGGCGATATTTATCGGGCCATGTTGAACGAATTTTTGTTCACAAAAATTGAAGAGGAGGATATTGGCAACATTTGGTTTCACCAGGACGGCGCTACGTGCCACACAGCCGAAGCAACACTCGATGTTTTGCGCCCTATTTTCAAAAAAAAAAGTTATTTGGCGGACCCTTTAGTACTATATGATCGATATTTGGTAGTGACAACGAATGTTTTATTCTTGACAACAGAAATTTTATCAATAGACTACAGTTTATTATTGCAACGAATAATTGGTTACTATAACAGAAAAAAATATTAATAAATAAACATTTTTTGGTTATCCCAATAATTTCCCAAATTTTAGAATAATCAAATAAATTTTGGGAAATAAAACCGAAATCTAGGTTGCTGTTCTTTTGTCGATACATAAGAAACAAAAAATAAAATTATTCGACATAAATAAATCTTCAACATTCAGTTCAAGAACGGTATACGAGTATGTAGTCAAAAATAATCTCGTGTGGATAATCGCCCTTATTCCAGTTGGCGTCGTCGACGTCGATTCTTAGTCGACACTGTTTAGATTTACGACTTCATAAATTTTGAATTTTTTTTTAAATATTTTTAAGTTATAAACAGGGTTTTTGTTAGTTCATCTTTACGCCAAAACGAAAGCTAAAACTTCATAGATATGACGAAAATGATGTGACGACGTCGACGACGCCAACTGGAATAAGGACGAATAATGTGTGGAATAAAAGCAAAAATCATGAAATTGAAAGCACAGGGTTAAGCGATATTTGAATAAAGGTGCTGTTATTTTTTTCGTGTACTAAAATTTATGTCAAACATTTCCACATCTAATAATAGTGATGAATTTGTAATATGGAATTTTTAATTTTGCTATAAATTGTTAGGTTTTTTTGTTCAATAAATATAATAAAAATTAGTGAAAACTGTTTTCAATTAATTGTCGGTAGTATATAACTGATAAAACAATCAATTTTTTAAAACAGTTGGTTGTGGCAACATGCAACAGATAATTTTAGCCACCATTTTCGTAGTTGGCGCAACCAAATATGATTGTTGTCAAGATGGAAGCAGCAGTATACCACAACCAAAATGTTGGTTGTCCTGATGGAATCGCATGATAGTGGACAGAACTACCAAAATTCGGTTGGCAAATAATTCGGTTGAGGCAACCAATCTGTATTTTGTGTGTGACAAATTGTCAGAACAACCAATTTTGGTTGTGGAAACATACAAAACATAACCTTAGCTACCATTTTCCTAGATATGATTATTGTCATCATGGAAGCAGAAGTATAGCACAACCAAAAGGTTGGTTGTCCTGATGGAATCGAATGATAGTAGACATAACTACCAAAATTCGTGTGAGGCAACCAAACTGTCTTCTGTTACTATATATCCCATTAGTATAATAACTAAATTATTTGTAATTATTCTGAATGTGTATATCTTAATCCAGTCTAACATAAACAAATTTTCAGAAGTATATCACAACCAAAATGTTGTTGCTTGATAGTAGACATAACTACCAAAATTCGGTTAAGGCAACCAAACTGTTTTCTGTGTGTATGTATCCCATTACAATAACTAACTTATTTGCAATTATTCTAAATGTGTATATCTTAATCCAGTCTAACATAAACAACTTTTCAATATAAATTGTTTTGTATTTAGAATTTAGCTTTAGACTCTTTGCAATGAACCGGGTTTTTCGAATATGTTTACTTGTACTTTCTCACAACCTCTAATGCATATTATTATTTGTATTATGAAAATATTTCACCGTCTCAGCAGAGTTGGTTGTTTGTTGATTTGTTATGGTTATAACACAAATTTCTTCCTTATATATTTGTTTCTCAAAACAATGATGCATTTTTTTTTTGGTATTTTTCCCTCTTATTTTTAAATGCAGTGTTTTGCGATCTCTTCTCTCAGTTTCTGCGTCATCCAGGTGTTTGGTATTTTGTATTTGACGGTGTTCGGCATTCGTTGTTATTCTTTGCCGATTATTTCATATCAATTCTGTTTTCTGTTTTCTGTTTTGTTCTTTGCAAATTTTTTTCAGCTGCTGCCGCTACTGCTACTACTTGACCATATTTGTAGTTTTTATTCTGGTTTATTATTATTGTGCGGCTGATGGCGCGGGGCGGTTTCTTCTAGATTCGGGGCGATTGCGCTAAACAAGTTTTATTCACCGCCGCTGATGTTTATTCTCTGCAGGCCTTTTGCTGTTCTGAAAATGATTCATAAAAAAATATTCCAGCTATTTTTGTTATTGTAGAAAAATGGTCAAGCAAAACTAAGTGACCGACAGACAAACGAACGAACGTTTCAAAATGTATGGAATTTATTGTTAAATTGAGGGGGGTGACGGTACAACTTCACTCAGAATTAAAGAATAAATTGTATTGATAGTTGGTTTGGTTTGGTTTGTTGGGTTTTGAACCTGGCCAGCTTGAATGACTGGCTGACTGACTGGCTGACTGGCTGACTGACTGACTGAAACTGGCAGTCTGCCTGCCCGCTGCCTATCTGCTTGACTGACTCTTTATTTGCTGGATTGCTTGGTGGCTGATTGTTTTGGGTTATTCCATTGTATTCTACACGATCTATCCGTCCCCATCCAACCATCTCATCCATCCATCGCTTGTGATCACAGTAATTTGCAGTTGTACGTACCATTATTATTATTATTGTTGTGTTGACTTGGTTTTTATTTTCGGTTCTGATGTATTGTTATTATTTTGTTCTGTTTTTGTCTTCTCTCTTTCGTTTCGTTTTGTTTTGTTTTATATTCTCCACAGTTTGCACAGTGATGAAATTACGAGGGTTTGAGTATTCATTTTGGTTTTGATAAAAAAACCTAAAAATTTTCTTGGCTTGTCTCTTACTAACTAAACTAATAACACTGTGTAACAGTGAAAAAAATACAAGGACTTGACAGTCCTGCCAAAAGGGCAGTAGAGGTCGGTTGGGCGAAATTGGTGACCATTTTTTTATGAGCCTCAAAAGATCCTGAAAATCAAAGAGCCCCTCGGATAAGGTGTCATCATTTTTTGTCCAACGGCTAATTCAGACTTTGTGATACCGCTTAACTATATATGACAATAATGTAACTAAGAATATGCTGAACAAAGTTTGTTAACATTTTATGCCAAAAAATATATTTTTTGCTGAACTTTTTTGAAAAAGTTAAGGAGAAGAATATTTTTTTTTCACTTTTTTGCAGCATAACTAACAGGGACTTGTAATTTTTCACCAACAAATTGTAGCCACGGTAAATCTGAACAACATTTGAGAACATATCAATACAATCTGCACGTGTCTAGGCATACTCAATAGCTCAAAAAGACCACATTGTACCTCAAAAATGATGAAATATACTAAATATTATAGAACAAAAAATTTTTGGTATTGGGTATGTTCAGCAACTTTGAAAATATTAAGGCCAAAATTTTTGTGGAACATATTAAGCCTCTAGCTCCCCACCTAACTGTAACTTTTTACCCTATTTTAACAAATCTTTAAAACGCCCCTAAAAATGGGGACGGCGGGGATGAAATGTTCTACAAAAATGTTGGCCATAAAATTGTACTATATGTGTCAGAACCCACCAAAGCCCAAAACCTAACACAAACACCAGAAAATAGTCATACTTTAAGTCAATCGAAGGACAGACGGGCGGACGGACATTGCTCAAATGTCCTAAAACGGATTTCCACCGAATATTCTTGGGGTCTTAGGTCACTCCCTCGTCATTTGCTACTTTTTGGCCCGCAGCAAATGACATTCGATTTAAAGAAAACCATACCATGTTCGTTGCTTAAGTCTTTTGTTTTCATATATGCAAAAAATTCCACAGCAGTGCTTTTTATACCTTTAATTTGGTGATACCACGGTATATATCATTTGCTACGTGCATACATTGTGTAACACATCGAAGAAGTGAGCTAAAACCCTAATTATGTTCGGCGGATATCCGTTTTGGGTCCGTCCGTCTGTCTGCTGGCTGCTGCGCACGATAACTCTCGAAAGGAGTAACCAATTGACTTCAAATTTGGTATGTGGTAATATTTTCTTTTATCTCCGGCTAAGTTCGAAGATGGGCCATATTGGTCAACTCCTTGTAGTACCTCCCCCACAAAGGGTTAACATTTAGTGAAATATTGATTATTTAATAACTTCTATACTACTTATTTGAATTTCCTGAAATTCTACACATAGTATTAGTTTATCAGTCGCTATCACCTCGAGAGTTTTTGAAATTCCTACAATTCTGTTAAATATTTGAGATTTGACCACACCCGTTTTAGTACCTCTAGTACGTAAAAAGAGCCAAGATATACCAAAATTAATGAGCTAATAATATTACGGCATATGTGTATACCAGTGTATATTGGCATTGCACACAAACTGAGGGTATGTATACCTTGATCGGTTTAACCGACTGAAATTTCTTACTTGTTTTATAGTACCTACGCTCTGTCGTTGGGCGTTATTATCACGCCCCTTTTTGTACCTCCCCAAATACGGCAGTTTTGCTTATTGACGTAGCCATTTAACCAGAAATGAGCTTCATCATTAAACACAATTCTATGATTTGAACTTTGCGAATAAATTTATTTTTTTTTAAGTAAATTTCCACATTTTGGAAGCGTTATTGTGGCATTAAACGATTCATGATGACTTGCCAAACCTTACTGAACTGAAATGTCAACTCAAATCATAATTATCGATGTTCTTTTTTCCTGAAAGTGCCCCTTCCAAAAATTATGATATACCGGGTTTTTCAATAAGAGCGCTACAAAAGTTTTTTTTAAAACAAACAAAAACGGTTTTGGATATCAACGAAATTCTTTATTCCTGTGAAAGTACGTTCGATGCCATTATGTATGGAACTCGATTTCTTTTGTATGGCCACCACGGGCACGCTTGCAGAAGTCCAGACGCTGAACCCAATTTTCGACGGTTTTCAAGCATAAATCGGCCGATACTGCTGCAATTTCACTTTCGATATTCGTACGAAGTTTATCAATCGTCGCTGGCTTGTTGGCATAGACCATAGACTTGACGTAGCCCCACAGGAAATAGTCTAACGGCGTCAAATCGCACGACCGAGGCGGCCAATCGACTGGACCATTTCGTGAGATAACACGTTCTCCAAACTTGGTTTCCGATAAATTGACTGTGGCATTCGCTGTGTGGCTTGTGGCGCCGTCCTGTTGGAACCACATGTCCTCCAAGTCCATATCATCCAATTGGGGCCAAAAATATTCGGTTATCATTGAACGGTAACGATTCCCATTCACAGTAACGTGCCGGTCTTGATCATCACGGAAGAAGTACGGCCCAATAACCGCACCAAACCGTAATTTTTTCGGCATGTAATGATGACTCATGGAGTACGTGTGGATTGCTGTCTGACCAATAACTCATATTTTTTTTTTATTGACGAAGCCATTCAGCCAGAAATGAGCCTCATCGCTGAAGATGATTTTTCGATGAAAATCCGAATCATTTTCAAGCTGTTGCTCAGCCCAATCCACGAACATACGACTCTTCTGTTGGTCAAGCGGCTTCAGTTCTTGCGTCAAATTGATCTTGTAAGGATGTAGGCCAAGATCTTTTCGCAAAATTCGCCACAACGACGTCACAAAGATGCCCAACGCTTGAGAACGACGTGTGAGAGACACATTTGGGCTTTCTTCAACTGAAGCCTCAGCGGCAGCAATATTCTCGACACTACGGGCACTTCTTTGTCTCACTGGAACGGGAACATTTTGTACTGTGCCTGTGGATTCAAATTTTTCAACTAGACGCTCAATTGTTGATCTGCTAGGACGATTATGACGACCATAAATTGGACGTAGCGCTCTTAACGTTGAGGCCACTGACTCCGAATTTCGGTAGTAAATTTTAATAATTTCGACTCGTTGTTGGCTCGTATATCTTTCCATCATGAAATGGCAAACCTTACTGAAGAGAAATGTCAAAAGTGCGGCAAAAAATATGGCGTCGTTTGCTGTCCCTGTCGGTCTACTTTTGTTGTAGCGTCCCCTGAGTCGTTGAAATCGAAGGAATTTTTGGGTAACGTACTCGACAAAAATATTCCTTGTAAAAATCATAGGCCCCCTCAATACACTTTAGTGGCAACCCAGTGGTTTTTAATACTGTTATACATACATTGTATTTATCCACAAAGTTTACCGGGTAAAGGGTTAGTAAATTTAGGCGCAATTTGACCATAAAAAGCTTCGGAATAGAATTTCCATGTTAAAGAATGAAATACAGGAGACACTTTTAGAAGTATTTCTCCCAAAGAGTCCGATACCCCTACTCATCCCCTTACGCCTGAAAATCCCCCACCAAAAATTTTGATATATCAAAAGTCGTAGAAATCGATATATGTATTTAAAAAACCATTTGGTTGGCATAAAAGTGTATTGTGGGAACCTACATATAGTGATTTTTTGCAAGGAATCTTTTTGTCGAATTTATCACCCAAAAAATCCATCGAGTTTTACGACTTTTGATAAAACATTATTTTTGGAGGGAGTTTTCCACGGGTAAGGGGATGAGCGGGGTTGTCGGGTGTTATGGGAGAAATACTTTCTGAAGCGTTCCCTTTCTTCCGTTCTTTGACTTGGAACATCTATTCTGAAGTTTTCTATACTAAAATTGTGTTTGAATTTACTAACCTTCTTGTTTATCCAGCTAAATTTGTGGCTAAATATCTCAAAAACGCGATGTCACAGAAAAAGTGCCAATCGATTTAGCGGGTCAAAATTGTAAAAAATTGAGAAGTTATTTTCATCGTGGATACATTTTGCTGCATACACAGTTTTCAATTTAAGAAAGTTCATTGTCCTTGATCAGTTGCCAACTTCTGAAATGATATTGTCTTTCAATGACAACTGAAATTTGTATATTGTTTATTTCTTCACAAACAATTTTCCAAAGGCTTAGCACCCAACCCTCGTGGTTGTGCTCATTACTCAGAGATTTTTTTCGTTGGTTTTATGGAGACAGATTTCAACAACCATTCAACGTGTGTATGTTTTGATTCTACAGCCATAGGAAGACCTTTATAAGGTCGTTATGGAAGCTGAAAGGCCAATGAAATTATACCTTCGCAAAAGAGTTGTTTTACGTACTTTATCTTCTTGGTGGAGGGATGTCTTAACCCAAAACCTAATTTTGGAGTTGATGAAGCTAAAACGATAATTTCAATTTCACTTTTTTATTTACGTGTGGTATAAGCATGTTTTATTTAAATAAAAGGCATAAAGGAATTCCCAATGTTTTCCAAAAATTCTTGATTAAGATTTAGGTTAAATCGGAACAGGGGAGTGTTTAAGCTTTTTTTGAAAACAAATCAGCAAGGAAAGACTAAAGTCGGGCGGGGCCGACTTTATAATACTATCCTCCATTATTTGCCAACAAATTTACGGATAGTCATTATTACAATGAACCGTTGTAGGTTAAATATACTTATAGTACATTTCTAAATTCCAGGCATATAGATTAAAAAACGTGAACTTCATAAGGGGCTTATACTTATCTAACCATGAACCGATATATTCCATTCTTATTAGATACGATTTCATACACTGTCATACAGTACAAAAGCTTCAATTTCCGCATGATAGGTTAAAAAAGGCGTCCACTAAAACGCCAAGAAGTCTACTCGGAAGGGACCTTTATATGGGGGCAATATCAAGATATGGACCTATGTTCCCCGTTGCACTAAGGACAATTATGTTCACTATTAAGTATAAATTCTTAAATTTTAGCCACATCAATTGAAAAATGTGTTCTCTGGAGCGTCAAGCAGTCAGATCATGGACGGACATGGTTAAATCGAGTCAGAAAGTGATTCTATGCCGATCGGTATAATAAACTATGGGAATATAACGGGTTTTCCAATAGGGATGATATGATTTTTAAGTGACGTTTCGGCCATTTGTAATATGTCATGATCTGTCATTTGTTTCTCATTTTATTCATTAGTGTTTACAATTTCATCATGGAGAGATATACAGGGTGGCTGATATGTAATGCAACAAAGTAAAGCGCTATCTTTTTTAATTTTTTTTTTAAATTTTATTGTTCAAAAGCAAAAAATGTCGGAAATAACATAAAATTTTAGAAACAGTTTAGATTTGTTCGAATTGTGGCCTTCAAACGGCCTACAAAGCCATCACACGCTGCACGAAAGTGGCTCTGCGGTATTTTGGCCCATTCCCGGCGAAGCGCCGTCTTGAGATGATCGATACTTTGGTATTTTTTAGTGCGAACTTTACTCTCTAAAATGCCCCAGGCGCAAAAGTCCAACGGATTGAGATCCGGAGATCTTAGTGGCCATTGTGCGGTAGAATGAAGTTGACGCGTGCGGAGTGCGATGGTGCTGAGTCCTGTTGGATTGTCCATGGTCTGCGGCCGAAATGTTTTTCTGCCCAGGGCTTCAATATTGTCTTTAGGACATTTTCCCGATAATATTCGGCATTTATTTTGACCCCATGGTCGATGAATACGAGCGGCGCTTGAGTTCTGGTGGCCAATCGAAGGTGTACATTTTCAGCTGACCTCTTTGGCAAGTAAACACGATCATTTTGTTTGTTCACAAACTGCTCAATTTGGAATGGCTTCTCATAGGAGAAAACCAAATTCGGTAACTGGCCATTTTCGTGCAAGCGAAGCAACTCCTTGGCTCTTCCCAGTCTAACTTTTTTTGTGCATCGGTGAGCTCTTGCACTTTTTGGAACTTCAATGGCTTTAGTCCAAGCTCATTTTTTAATATGTGTTGTATCCGTTCTCGCGATATGTTCAGCTCACGAGCAATTTTTCTACCACTGCGGCGTGGATTTCGATCAAATCTGGCCTTCACTTTTCGGATTATTTGTGGTGTTGTTACCGTTTTTTTTTTTCGTCCACTTTTTGGACGCGATGCAACACTGCCAGTATCACGGTAACGAGCAATGGTACGAGAAACAAAAGATTTATTCACATTAAAATGCTGGAGGGCTCTAACGATAGCCACTTGTGTTTTTCCACTCAAATATAAAGCAATCACACTACCACGCTTGAATTCCATCACGAATAACTTTTTTCTGAATGCAATAGATCAAAATGCCTTTGTAAGTTTGTAACTTTGTAAGTTAGTTGCAATATATATCAGCCACCCTGTAAGCAAGAACAACGTTTACAAATTATTCAGTTTTGTTATCAAAATAATCGTTCTCTGATTGCAACTTTTGCAAGTCCATTTTTTTAAAATCCAAAAAAAAAAAAAACACTTCCAGTCGACCTACGACCTGGACACCCATGAGCAATATTTTAGCTCTCGTTAAGAGCTATCTTTTTGCCATTGACCGATTGTGGCTACGTGCCACACAGCAAATGAAACAACTGAATTGTTGCGAGAAAAATTTGGAGATTCGATTATTTCAAGAAATTGTGATATTGAATGGTCTCCAAAAAGTTGTGCTTTAACACCATTAGACTATTTCTTGTGGGGTTATTTGAAGTCATTGGTCTTTCGAAATAAACCAGACTCTCTTCAAGCTTTACAAGTTAATATTGAACATGCCATTCATGACATACGTCTTGATTTAGTGGAAAAAGTGCTTGAAAATTGGGTTCATCGAATTCGTTCCTGCAGAAGAAGTCGTGGAGGCCACCCGCAATTTTACGGTTTATATACAAAAATTCATTTGGTATAATCCCTTCCCCCCACCTCCAACCATACCATCACTTTTCTGCGGCGTTGTAATGTTGTCAACGGTTTGATGTGTGTGTAATCATGACTTCAAGTTCAAATACGTGTTTGGAATTTATTTTTTTTACAAATTGTAATTTTCCCTAACACCAAATGTATGCCATTCAAATTGTAAGCAAATGAAAATGCAAATGCTTATTCGGGTTTTCTTCTGAATTTAATTAAATACCACTATGCAACAACATTTTTGTAGAGGGGCTGTGTATAATATTTTCTGGTGTAATATGGTGTCCCAAAAATGAAAAAAGCCGTAGCCGAACTTCGGCTAAATTTACAACCTTCGGCCGAAGCCGGAGCCGAATGTTTTATAATTTTTTAACATTAAATCCTTAATGTTATAATGACAAAGAAGGTATTTTTTCTGCATTAAGACCTTGTATACTATTACCTTAATTTGAATACAGCTGCCCAGCAGCAGCTGTAGCACACTTGGGTACAAGTACTTTTCTGTCACCATTTCCAAATTTTTGAAACATCTCGAGTTACAGTATTAAAAAATTTTAATGATTCTTGGACTCAATGGCTCATTATTATCTATTCGTACTACTTTTACAAGAATGCTTTCACTAGTTGGAGAGCTTTTAGGTGTGGAACTGAGTCATGTTTTTCTTTGTCCTTCTTCCTTTGGTGTCCTTTCTCAAATTATTTTTGTAGTATTGTTCACTTCTGTACACTTCTATGAAGATTTCCATAATAGAATTTTCTCTAAAAAGTCATATAATTCTATTTTTTTGTACTTTTTGAACAAAAAATCGGCCTTCGGCCAACTTCGGCTGATTTTGTGGCCGAATATTGGCCGAATGTTATAAGTATGAGATAAAAGGACCGTTTGGCTCAAATGACAATATTCATCACAATCCAACTCGTAACTACTATCCAACAGGACTAAATGTGGTGCAAGATTCCTGATCAGAAGAAATTTAATTTTAAATTTAAAAATTTAATATTAAAAAATCGCCTTTTTTGTTATTAAAAAGGAAAATGTTTTTCAAACGGCAATTTTCATACTGTTTTGTTATGCAGAAAAAAACCGGTTCTACCGTTTTCCCCGGTTTTCTTCGAAGAAAAAAACCGCCCACCGGTTTTTTTATAACTTAAATAAACCATCCACCGGTTTTTTATTTTTTCAAAAAAACCGGTTTTTTGATCACTCTATGCCACACTCCAAACAAAATTTGCCAAAACTTTTGAATTTCCCTATTTTTACAATATGTGTCATAATTTATACATTTATCCATAGATATCTTGCAAATAGGCATTGCTTTCTTCGTTAGGATTATAGCTTGCAAGAAATTAAACATTTTTTTTTTGCATTTTTCTTTATTTTTATGGATTTGTTCGTGCCAACAAAAACATTTTTTTTGAAAAAAAAAAAATTAATTTTTTTCTATATGGAATCCCGGCTTTATCGAGATTATATTAAAAAAATATGGTCCAAATACTAAATACTTCCATGAAAATTGGAATTTTGAAAAACTAAATTTTTAAAAAAAAACTACCATAAAAAACTTGTTTTGGCTTCATAAAATAGTATGCCTCAATCTATTAAAAAAAAATTCTTAAGTCTCGGCCACAAAAAAATGTTTTTTGTTGCATAGTGTACTTGTACATAAAGACCTTTAATTTCCCGTATGCGGTGACACTCTTAAAACGCATTATCGCCCCCCAAACTAAAATCGTCATTAGATTTTTGTTTAGTATTCGAGGGACGCCAAAACCGTTTAAGGGCACACGCAGCTCCCCGTCTCTAAACAATTATTGTAATAATTTATTTGTTTTTATTGTTGTCTTCTCCCCTTTCTCCACATCTCCCTCAATCAATTCAATGCCTCTAGTCAAAATTTGTTGCATTTTAATTTTTTTAATTAAATTCAATGCACTATTTTTCTAAAAGACATTTTTGTTTGTTTTCCAAACTTAGAAAAATGCATTTATTTAAAGCTTAATTACTTATGCGTGTCTCTGTAATAGAAGGGGTATTGCGTGTTAACTAATTGAGGGGGGTGGGAGAGAGGGGGTAATGTTCTTTTTCCGTCTTTTTTATAGGCCATAATCCCATGTTAGTCAATTAAAATTATTTGGTTTTACTGGATGACTTGAGCATATCTGCTTGAGCATTGCATTCCAAATAAATTTGTCATTGGCAGTAAACATTTTCATCGGCCTCAGAACAAAAGACTTAAGCCACGAACGTGATTTGTGTTACCTCAGGGCAATTTTCTTTGAAGTTAAACCACCCCCTCCCCCCAATGCGAACGTAACATTAATACATACGTGGAAATATTCTAGATGGTTTCGGGAAAGATTAATTCGATTTATGCTGTCTGTGCAAACAATTGTAGTAAATTTACATTTTTATAGGACACTATGCAACAAAAATTTTTTTTGTGTTCGAGACCTAAAAACTTTTTTTTTAGATATATTGAGGCATAATATTTTATGAAACCAAAAGCAAAATTTTTTATAGTAGTTTTTTTCATTTTTTTTCTAGAATTTCAATTTTCATTGAAGGTGCCTTTGGTATTTCAACCATATTTTTTGAAGTACAAGGTGGCGCAAAAGTAATCCTCCTATCAGAAAATGCTATAAATTTTGCGAGTGGCCCCTAATGTCAGTTCTGTTTTGACATTTGTGTAGTAAACACATGCGAAATACACGTTAATAAACAATGTTACGCTACACTGCTCCAGAACGCGGAATATTGCTGACTATTTATTTGACCAATAATCGGTCGGTGACTTTGGCACAAAAAACATCGAAAGGTTTTTGCGCCACCTGTTATAACCTCGATAAAGCCGAGACTCCATTTAAATGAAAGTAAATTTTAAAAACTAAAAATGCTGAAAACTTCACTTTCATGTAAAAACTGAAGTTTAGTATGTGTCGTTAAAACAATTCGAAAAAAAATCAATTTTGTCATCGTTTCTTGCCTGCACGAAAAAAACCATAAGAAATAGATATAATTAGCAAAAAATTAGTTTGTTCCTTTTTTTTTTGAAGGCTAGCCTCCTAAAGAAGAAAACAGTGCCTATTTGAAAAAACTATGGATAAATGTATAAATTATGATCCATATTGTAAAAATAGGGAAATTAAAAAAAAATTTTTCATAATATTTATTTTGGTAATTTTGTTTGGGTGGTACCAAAAGGGGTGTGGCAATAACGGCCATTTGTATCCCCTCACTTCAGAAAAGGAGGAAGTGTAACACATCGAAGTAGTGACATAAGATCCCAAGTACAGGGTGGCTGATGAATATTGCTACATTAAGAAACTCAAATAACTTTTTTTTTCATTGTATGGAATTCAGTTTTCTTTTAATCATGTTAAAGCTCATTAAATCTAATTAAATATAGCTTAATTAGTTTTAAAAATAATGGAATTTTAATGCCCCCCTGCTCGTTGATGCATGTGCGGCATCTTACCAAAAAGTTGTTCATTACTGCTTGGAGAGTTGAGATGGGAATAGCCGCAATTGTTTCTCGAATGGATTGCTTTAGTTCATTCAAATTTGTTGGTTTTGCTTTGTAGACTTCCTGTTTGCAATAACCCCACAAGAAAAAGTCAGGTGCAGTAAGGTCAGGCGACCTGGGGGGCCAACGGAATGTGGAGTTTCTGGATATCAGCTTATTGGGAAATTTTCGCCGCAATTCTGTCATAACAGGCCGGGCTATGTGAGGAGTTGCACCATCTTGCTGAAACCACACAGAGTTGAAAGAAATTCTAGAAAGTAATTTGAGCAATGTCCGTCCATCCGTCTGTCTGTCTGCTGGCTAGTGCGCAACACAACTCTCGAAAGAAGTAACCGATTGACTTCAAATTTGGTATGCGACAATATTTTTCTCTGTCGAAGATGGGCCATATTGGCGCACTCCTTCTAGTACCCCCCCACAAAAGGTTAACGTTTAGTGAAATATTGGTTATTTAATAACTTCTATACTTCTTCCTCGAATCTTCTGAAATTCCACGCTTAGTATTAGTTTACGAAACTAATACCGTACAAAAGTTTAAGTATTTGTATGGACTGGAATTAAAGTTATAAGCCCTTAACTTTTTGTGCAAAATGTTCCATTTGTAAGGGATGTACCAAAAGGGGCGCGGCAACTTCGCCCATTTTGCTACATATGATAGCGATCAAGAAACTAATACTATGTGTGGAATTGTGAAAGATTCTGGGTAGTAGTTTATAAGTTATGGAATAATCAATATTTCACTAAATTTAGACCCTTCGTTGGGGAGGTACTCGAAGGACATAGTCCTTCTTTGACCTTAGCCTGAGATAGAAACATTATTGACACATACCAAATTTGAAGTCAATCTGTTAATCCTGTCGAAAGTTATCGTGCGCACCAACCAGACAGACGGACGGACAGGCTGACGGAAATTGCTAAAATTACTTAAAATGACCCAAATCGGATTTCCGCCAAATATTCTTGGGGTCCCTTGGGTCACTCCATCGATGGGTTACACTTTCGGTTGGCAGCATCTGATATATACCCCTGTTCACAATAGGGAGGGGGTATAAAAACGAATTTTATTTAAATTCTCTTATTTCTACTAAAAGTGCTATAATTTCTACATGTGTCCATAGATTTTCTTCAAATAGGCATTGTTTTCTTCGCTAGCTTTCAAAATATGGAACAAGCGAATTTTTGGCGATTTTTTCTTCTATATTTTAAGATTTCTTTCGTGCCTGCAAAAAAGAATTTTTTTTGACTTTTTTTTTTTTTTACACTTTCATCACAGTGGATTTGTTAACAAACAGAATTGTCGCATTGGGCAAATGAGAATCTACGAGTAATTGCTGAAAACCGATGCATCCACATATAGTGACTGTTTGGTGCGGTTTATGGGCTGGCGGAGTCATCGGGCCGTACTTCTTCGAAATGTGGTCGGCCAAGCAGCTACCGTGAATGGTGTTCGCTATCGCGTGATGGTAACGGACTTTTTGTGGCCAGAAATTGAGGATATAGACCTGGACGATATGTGGTTCCAACAGGATGGTTCCATTTGCCACACAGCCAACGAAACAATGGCTCTTTTGCGCGAGAAATTCAAATTGCCGTGTTATCTCACGTTGTGGCGATGTTAATTGGCCGCCACGATTATGTGCTTTGATACCGTTGGACTTCTTTCTTTGGGGATATTTAAAAGAAAAAGAGTACGTCAATGAGCCAAGAAAAATTCAAGAGCTAAAATAACGACATTGAACCTCAAGTATGTCTCAGAGTCATTGAAAATATGGACCATGGATTTGGCCGATATTTCAACATAATTGTCATAGATCCTTCTATCATAATAAAAAACATTCAGTCAGAATTTATTTGGTTTAAGACCATATGTTTCACTTACTTTCTGTCTATTGCAAAAAAGGAATAGAAACAAAAACAAAAATTGGTAGAGAGTTTTAATTGATTGGTAGAATTGAGTGCAGTTTCGATAGACACCACTCGTATCATCGTCAGAATTCAAATATTAAGATAATTCTCTGAATGATTTTCGTTTTATTTGCAATTACGTGAGGCAAAACTGCAGTTTATGTACTGTTTTCAACTTAATATACTTGCTATAAAAATTATAGCATCTCAAAATTACATGAACAATTGGATAATTGTTGATTTTATGAAATAACTGTTGCATAAGGAGACTTATTTACGAGACTACTACCAGTATATATTTATATATTTATTTATTTATATGAATTACAATACAAACTATTTATATTCTAATTTTACTGTCCAGGGAAAAGCCGGGTTACAAAGACCATGTGGCTAGATTTTGCAGCGACAGACCAGAGGCTCGGGTGGGAATCGAACCCACGACCCCCAAACTCTGGGGCGTTCTACGAGTATTTATATTTAAGACTTCTTTCTATATATTTATATTTATAAATTTTATATTTATTAAATTGATATATTTTCTTTAAACACACAGAATACTAACCATCATTCGTATTTTCTTCTTTCTTTTTAGGTAAGTTCGAAAACATGCCTTGCAAATATGTAAAGCTAATTAAGTTCACGTGAGATGACACACAAAGATCCTTGCAGAAAAGTTAGTGAGTAATGAACCAAAAACAAAATTGTTAAAATTGTTTTCATTTTTTAAATAGTATATGGGGAAATCCTCGACAAATCGACGGTTTCAAAAAAATTCGGTTTTGATTTTCCCCATTTTTTTATATTTTTCAGTACCCCCGCAGAAACGCTTTGTGGAATTTTTTGAGATTTTTCCGATAACTCGTTCAGAAGTTATCGATATTTGAAAAATCGTAAAGATATCACTCTGTGTATCTGGTTTTTGGCCATAACTTCTTAAGTTATGGTCCGATTTGAAAAATATTTTTTTTGATGAAGATATTTTTCGGTACTTCTCAGAAAAAATGTAGAAAAAATATTAAAAAAAAAATTTGTGTGCGATTTTTAAGTTTTACAATTTAAATGTAATTTTTTCAATTGTTTGTACTCTCCGATTTTTTTGTATTTTAAACTTCTATTAATTCTCTAACGGGCCTAAAATTATTTATATTTTTTGTTAATTTTTTAAAGTTTTTAAAAAAATTTTCGCTGCTTTCCACTGTGCTTGTGGCTTGAAGGCTTCGGACTAGATGTTCCACGCCAAAGAACAAAATAAAGGAGACTCTTCAGGAAGCATTTCTTCCAAAACACCCGCCACCCCCGCTGAGTCCCTTACCCCTGATAATCTCCCTACAAAATAACTGTATATCAAAAGTAGTAGAAATCGATGAATTTTTTAGATGATGTATTCGACAAAAAGATTCATTGTGAAAAATCACTATGGGTGGAAAGGAACATTTCAAGACCAATCAAAACTCAATGCATAACCAATAAATACGATATATTAAAAACAGTAAGGAAAGGCAGAAAGTCGGGCAGGGCCGACTATATAATAACCTACACCTCCCTAACAATGCGATACGGGTCATTGCGATAATAATTTGGAATAATTGGTAAATGGGTAAGAACATATATATGTGGATATATATAATTTTGAACCGATAATCGCTAAATTAAGCAATATTCGTTCCTAAATTGAGAAACATCCTTCTGGAGAATTTTGTAATGATCGGAAGTAAAGTACAACTTCTATAGCGCTTTGTAACTAAATCAGGAGGAACATATATATGAAGGTTATATATATATCTGAATCGATTTTCCCTGAATACTCATTCATGTAAAATAGAAACCTCTTTCTGTCGAATTTCGTACTGATCGGATATAAAATACAGTCTCTACAGCGCTTAGATGTCAAATCGGGGCTAACATATATATGGGGGCTATATCTAAATCTGAACCGATTTCCCCAAAATGTTGTATTGTCTCTAAGTGTATCACGAGACTACTCTCTGTTAATTTTTGTAGAAATCGGTTCAAAAATGTTGCTTATACAGTGCATATATGCCAAATCGGAGGTATGGGTAAATCTGAACCGATTTTAACCAAATTCTTGGCCTAAAGAATATATAGATATGTGGAAAGTTTCGTTGAGATCGGACCGTAATTGTGACCTTACTTTGAGTACAAGAATACATCTGCAGACAGACGGATAGACAGACTGACGGACATAGCTAAATCGACTCAGAAAGTGATTACAAGTCGATCGGTATAATAAACAATGGGTCTATTTCTTCTCCTTTTGGGTGTTACAAACAAATGCACAAAGTCATAATACCCCGTACCACAGTGTGGTGTAGGGTATAAAAACCGTTGTATTGCCATAAAAGTGTATTGTGGGCATATATAGTAATTTTTTAAAAGGAAACTTTTTGTCGAATACTTCACCTGAAAAATCCGTCGATTTCTACTACTTTTGATATATACATAGTTATTTTGTAGGGAGATTATCAGGGGAAAGGGGATCAGCGGGGGTGGCGGGTGTTTTGGAAGAAATAATTCCTGAAGTGTCTCCTTTGTTTTGTTCGTTGGCGTGGAACATCTAGTCCGCACAGTGGCTAGCAGCGAACATTTTTATAAAAACTTTAAAAAATTAAAAAAATTATATAATTAATTTTAGACCCATTTCCATTTAAAGCTAATATGTTAGAGAATTAATAGAAGATTAAAATAAAAAAAATTCGCAAAAATCGGAGAGTACAAACAATTCGAAAAATGACATTTAAATTGTAAAACTTAAAAATCGCACACAAAAAATCTTCATATTTTTTCTACATTTTTTTCTGAAAAGTAACGAAAAATACCAACATTTCAAGAAAAAGATTTTTCAAATCGGACCATAACTTAAGAAGGTATGACCAAAAGCCCGATACATAGAGTGATATCTTAACGATTTTTTAAATAAAGATAACTTCTGAACGAGTAATCGGAAAAATCTCAAAAAATTCCACAAAGCGTTTCTGCGGGGGTACTAAAAAATATAAAAAAATGGGTAAAGTCAAAACCAATTTTTTTTTTGAAACCGTCGATTTGTCTTGGAATTCCCCATATACTATTAGTCTTCCAAATTTATTTTCTTTCGATTCAAACATATCAAAAAGGTGATTTTGCCCCGTGTGCTATTTAATCGAATAGAACTTGTTTTTGAAAAAAACTAATTTTCATTTTCAATTAATCTAAATTTTTCGGGTTTCTGCCCCCTGTGCGCCGATCACATATGAAATAATTTCTAATGACTTTCTTCAATTAATTGTTGTAAAGTTTTGCAAACAAAATCATAAATTATTTTCAAACATTTAAACAAGATTTGGATTAAAGTTTTTATGTTTTTTTCACATACCTTTAATCTCTTGTAAAAAATTTAAAATTTTATTTTTTAGGCTTGGTGGGTTTCTTTTCATGCAATAAAAATATTGTTTTAATTATATTTTTAGTATCATGTTGCTATTATCTCCGTTTTTTTGCTTTGGAGTTGGTAAAAACAAGCCTAAAGCTATTAATTGTTTATGTAAAAATTACTTAGTTATTTTTTTGTTTGTTTTTGGCATGTGTAAATGTGAAGTATGATTCACTTTATTTTTTTCTGGAGTCATGCCATGGAGTTTCCTTTCTTGTAAAATTCTTTGTGTGAGTTTTTTTTGCATAAATGCCGGCTATACGTGTTGTGTTTTTTTTTTTTTTTTGTTAAGGTAGCTGTTAATGTTTTCTTTTTCTTTTTTACATAAATCATTTCCTTTTTTGCTTCGTTTTCAAACTTGGCTTCAAAAATTTCAAACGTAAACGCCTTTGTTGGTATTTGTTGTTTGTTGTATTTGATTTGGGTTTATTTGCCTTTTGGGCGGGAGGTTTTCTTCACGATTACTTGGCTCATTTGGCCGCTTAAAATTTTTTTGTGTTGGCATGATTTGGAATATTCAATCCGAAAACCAACCAACATTCCCTCCCTCCCAAAAACAGTAGTCAAAAATAAGAAGTTATCTGTGTTCCACACCTCTTTTTTGCAAGTCATGTTGGTCTTCTGCCTTTTTCCAACTTGATTTTAAGTTTTTTATATTTTATTTCAGTTTATTGTTTTTTTTCGATAATTCTCTTAGTGTTTTGTTGATGTGTTATTTGTAAAAAGCTTCATCATTAATGGCGTTTTGATTTATTTGCTTTTCGCATTAGCCCAAAGATTTTCTGGGGTATTTCAACAGCAGCAGCAACAACAACAACATTTATAATGTTCACATACATTTTGGCAACAAAAAACGTTAAAACGGTAACATACAGACATACATATATTTTTTTCAAAATAAACACTTTTAATACTACCATTAATAATAAATCATGGAAACCACTGAGAATGAAAAAAAAACTCTACAGAAGAATACAACAAATTGACATATTTTTTATTGTTAAAACCAAAATCACATTAGCTGCCGGGCGATTGATGTCAACAAAATTAAAGATTTAAGTTTAATATTAATCGTTATGTTTCTTTGGATTTGTGAAAAGAGGCCTCTTAATATGCCTCCATCTCAATGAGTTTTTGTCTGCCATTTCCAAACAAAAGACTTAAACAACAAACCTGTTTTTTTGTTCTCTTCTGACTGGATTTGGTTATGTTTTGAAATTTGCGAATGGGAATTATTGTTATTGAGAAGAGATTTCCGCACAATATAATTGCGAATTTGAGGGGCAGTGAGACATAGTAGGTGCAAACACTGAAAGAACGAGTAAAAGCTGTAAGTTCGGACATGCCGAATCTTACATACCCTCCACCATGGATTGCATTCATTTTTAGTACTAAAAAAATCTTTAGATATGGAGGAAATCATTAAACGATCCTTTTTATACCCTCACTTTAGTGTGACGAGGGTATATATCATTTGCTACGGAAAAAAGTGTAACACGTCGAAGGAGTGACCTAAGACCCCAAGTATGTTCGGAGGAAATCCGTTTTGGGTCATTTTAAGTCGAATGAGCAATGTCCGTCCGTCTGTCTGTCTGTCTGTCTGTCTGTCTGTCTGTCTGTCTGTGTGTCTGCTGGCTGGTGCGCACGATAACTCTCGAAAGGAGTAACCGATTGACCTCAAATTTGGTATGTGGTAATATTTTTTTCTATCTCCGGCTAAGTTCGAAGATGGGCCATATTGGTCCACTCCTTCTAGTACCTCCCCCACAAAGGGTTAAAATGTTGTGAAATATTGATTCTTTAATAACTGCTATACTACTTATTCGAATCTTTTGAAATTCTACACATAGTATTAGCTTATTAGTCGATATCAACTCGAGATAAATGGGCGAAGTCGCCACGTCCCTTTTGGTACCTCCCACACAAATGCACCATTTTGCACCAAAAGTTAACAGCTTATAACATTAATAACAGTGTATAAAAATACTTGAAATTTTGTACAGTATTATGCTTTTATATTGCCTACAGTCCAGGGAAAAATGGGTGTTGTTGTCACGCCCCTTTTGGTACCTCCCACACAAAGGTACCTTTTTGCACCAAAAGTTAACAGCTTATAACATTAAAACCAGTGTATAAAAATACTTGAAATTTTGTACAGTGTAATGTTTTTATAGTGTCTATAGCCCTGTGAAAAATGGGCGTTATTGCCACGCCCCTCTTTGTACCTCCCACACAAAATGCCCAAATCATACCACAATTTAATGTCTCATAACGTTTATACCAGTGCACATAAATGCTTATAAGTCGGCACAGTGCAATGAATAAAGTATCTAATGTTCAGCAAAAAAAAAGTGTATTTGATAAACCCCTTCTGGTACCTCCCACAAAAATTTACAGAATAATTTGTGTAATATTCAATATTACATTACTCACAAAGTGAGGGTATACCTTAGTCGGTTTACCCGACTGAAACTTTCTTACTTGTTGTTTGAATAAATTATTAAAAAACAAGTAAGAAAGTTCAGTCGGGTAAACCGACTAAGGTATCCCTCACTTTGTGAGTAATGTAATATTGAATATTACTCGAATTATTCTGTCAATTTGTGTGGGAGGTACCAGAAGGGGTTTATCAAATACACCTTTTTTTCGCTGAACATTAGATACTTTAAATTCATTGCACTGTGCCGACTTATAAGCATTTACGTGCACTGGTATAAACGTTATGAGACATTAAATTGTGGTGTGATTTGGGCATTTTGTGTGGGAGGTACAAAAAGGGGCGTGGCAATAACGCCCATTTTTCACAGGGCTATAGACACTATAAAAACATTACACTGTACAAAATTCCAAGTATTTTTATACCCTGGTTTTACCTACCTTAAAGTACCTTTGTGTGGGAGGTACCAAAAGGTGCGTGGCAACAACACCCATTTTTCCCTGGACTGTAGGCAATATAAAAGCATAATACTGTACAAAATTTCAAGTATTTTTATACACTGTTATTAATGTTATAAGCTGTTAACTTTTGGTGCAAAATGGTGCCTTTGTGTGGGAGGTACCAAAAGGGACGTGGCGACTTCGCCCATTTTTCTCGAGTTGATAGCGACTAATAAGCTAATACTATGTGTGGAATTTCAAAAGATTCGAATAAGTAGTATAGCAGTTATTAAAGAATCAATATTTCACAACATTTTAACCCTTCGTGGGGGAGGTACTAGAAGGAGTGGACCAATATGGCCCATCTTCGAACTTAGCCGGAGATAGAAAAAAATATTACCACATACCAAATTTGAGGTCAATCGGTTACTCATTTCGAGAAGTATCGTGCGCACCAGCCAGCAGACAGACAGACACACAGACAGACAGACGGACGGACATTGCTCATTCGACTTAAAATTACCCAAAACGGATTTCCTCCGAACATACTTGGGGTCTTAGGTCACTCCTTCGACGTGTTACACTTTTTTCCGTAGCAAATGATATATACCCTCGTCACACTAAAGTGAGGGTATAAAAACGAATGCTGACATTTTTTAGGCCGCAAATTCTTTAGCCAAACTCTTCACCTGAAAAATGTGGTATTTATGGCTTAAAATAGCTTTTACACACACCTACATGGGGACTACAACAAAATAAAATTTGATTTGTATACATTTTATTGAGATGAATTCTTGCCAAACCAGAATACAAACTGGTTTATTTGTGGTTTAAATAAACATTTTTGGGAGCGACATCTATAGGCAGACTATAACAAAATATACAGGGTTGTTGTGGAATCCGA
Organism: Eudasyphora cyanicolor; assembly: GCA_963930755.1. NCBI lineage: Eukaryota > Metazoa > Arthropoda > Insecta > Diptera > Muscidae > Eudasyphora > Eudasyphora cyanicolor. The sequence continues at coordinate 94,029,396 of OZ005736.1, read as the reverse complement.
TTGCTGTCGGACTCGGAATCGAAATCGAGAAAAAAATAACTTTCTGTGACACCAAATTTATTGTTTTTCTCGTTGTTGAATTCGACTGTTGTCCGAATCGGAATTGAAATCGAAAAAACTACCTTCTGTGACACCAAAAGTTATTTTTTGCTCGGTTTCAATTCCGATTCCGACAACAATCGGATTTCACAACAACGCTGATAGCTAGAATAATAGTGGGTGTTGAGGATATTTGTCCCGAGTGCTGGCAAGGTCCGCACGACACAACGCACATTTTCAGCTGCCCAAACCGACCCACAGACTTATGCCCTCTGGATCTGTGGCCTCGACCTTCCCACCTCCCTTCCTCACAACACTCACAACACTCACAACACAACTCCATCATAACCATCATCAATAGCACAATAACCCGAACATCACTAGTTCCATTACATACAATTACAAATTACAAATGAGCTAATACAACATCAATTTCAGGGAAAACACGTTAGAATCAGCAGCAGGACTGTTACAACAACAACAACCTTGATAAATTGATTTCAAAAATGTTTACTACAATGAATTCTTGTCTTAATTAAATACAAACTTCAAAGATTCATTTAAAATGCTTAGAAAATATGGTATTTATGACTTAAATACGTATATTTTGGAGCGACCTCTATAGGGTGACTATAACAAAATATGAACCAATTTTTGCTGTGATGAATTCTTGTGTTGGCCTAGAAATAAATATCAAGAAAACCAAAGCGATGCGTATCCATAGTAACAACAGCAATTCATTTAAAGTAAATGACCAAGAAATCCAATATGTGGACACTTTCTGCTATCTTGGGTGTATGATGTCTGTGACTGGCGGTATCGAAGAAGATGTACACTATAAATTAGGCAAAGCCAGGTCCGCATTTGGAAGATTACAGCATATATGGCGTTCACCGCAAATATCTCTCCAAACCAAGATACGCATTTTCAACGCCTGTGTAAAATCACCGTTACTATATGGAAGTGAAACATGGCTCACAACGGCCACAGTATTGAAGAAGATCCAGTCACAAATAAATAAATTTCTACGTACTATATGTCACGTACTATATGCCGTACTATATGCCGAATACAATTTCAAACACTGAATTGTGGAACAAAACTAGCGAGATTCCAATGAGAGTCCAAATAAGAAGAAGGAAATGGAAGTGGATTGGACATACGCTCCGAAAATCGAACGAAAGTATATGTAGAAAGGCACTAGAATGGAACCCGCAAGGCTGCAGACGACGCGGACGACCAAAGAGCACATGGCGTCGAACAACCCTAATGGAAATACGGAAACTTAACAAGTCATGGGATGAAATCAAGACTTTTTGTTATGATAGAAATATGTGGAATTATCTTGTAGAAGCCCTATGTTCCCTAGAGGAATGAATAAAGGAAAAAAAAAAAAAATCTTGTGGAAATAGAATACAAACTGCAAAGTTTCTGCTAAATTGCTATAAAAATGTGGTATCTATGGCTCAAAAAGCGTGTTTTGGAGCGACCTCTATAGGGGAGCTACATATATCAAAACATTGACCAATATGGCCCATTTGCAATCCCAAACAACATGCAACTATAAGAAATATTTCTACCAAAGTTGATCAACCTAGCTCTATTATTACGGACTGTAGCGTGATTACAACAGACGGACGAACAGACGGACGAACAGACGGACGAACAGACGGACGAACAGACGGACATGGCTAAATCGTCTTAGAATTTTACGACGATACTTTATGGGGTCCCAGATCAATATTTAGAGGTGTTACAAAGTGAATATACCCCACATCCTGTGGTGGAGGGTATACAAAGTTATGTAATCGGAACAAATGAAAGTCACAGTGTAGAAACCTTGCACCATTCTACAAGATGTTTTGTAGATTTTAATTTTCAAAAAAAATCTTTTTAAACACAGAAAAAAATATTGGCCTTATTTTTAAGATTTCGCTCCACAGATATTTAAAGTAAAATGAACTTTCCTTAACATATATTTATTTCCAACATTTTCTGTATTAAATCTTAATATTTAACACTAAATCTTTAAATATAGGACAACATTTTTCAGTGTACCATAGACGAGCCTCAAAAGTGGCTACCTCGGGAACATAATATTTAAATGTATTTATTTCGATGGCTTATATCAATTTGTGGCTATATTAAAAAACCCCATTTTTCAGGAGAGCAAAAAACTGTTTTATTGTCACGTTGTTTGAGCTTCAACGAATTTTTGGTCTACGATATGTTCTACATATTGCAACAATGTGCTACAAACAAAAAAAATTCCTCCGTAAATTGTCTATGTTTTGTGGAATTTGTAAGTATAGCAGCTTTTGTTGAAAATAAAAAAATGTTGAACACAATTTAAATAAAATATAACGGCTGATCCAAGTAGAGATAGCGACATCGCTTCGCTCTATGGGCTCTTGAAAAGTTCCAAGAAGATCCGACGTTTTCGAGCCAAATTTTGTTCAGCGAACAAGCAAAATTGCCGCATTTCGGACGAAGAGCAACCTGAAGAGATTCTTCAAAAATGATGCCGGTGAGAACGTAACCGTCAATGGCGACCGTAATCGTGCCATGATAACCTACTATTTGATGCCTGAAATTGAAGCTCTTGAGCACGGTGACATTTGGTTTCAACAATACGGCGCCACTTCCCACACATCGCATCAATCAATGGATTTATTGAGAGAACACTTCGGGGAGCAGATAATTTCACGTTTTGGGCCGGTCTATCTTGCGATCACACCGTAAGACTTTTTCCTGTGGGGAAAGTTTATGCGGACAAACCCGCTTCGATTCAGGCCTTGGAGCAAAACATCACGCGTTCCCAGTTCCCATTCGCCAGTTCCCAGTCGAAATGCTCGAACGAGTCATGGAAAATTGGACTCAACGGATGGACCATCTGAGACGTACCCACGGCCAACATTTGAAAGACATAATCTTCAAAAAATAAATGCCAAAGAATGTTCTTTCAAATGATAATTAACATTCCCCATTCAATTTGAATTTTCTGGGTTTTTTTTCATTAAAAAAGTAGGGAACCTTGAAATGGATCACGCTTTATATTGAAACTAAACCCCAAACTGTCTATGGTTATAATTAGTAAATAAATGGCTATTGGCAGGGCTATCTATATTCGCAGAAACATTATAACGGGTTTTCCAATATGAGTGATATGATTTCTTTGAAAAAAAACACACTTATTGTTAAGGAACTTCAAAAGTTTTTTATTTAATGTGAAGTACAATTAAGTTCTAAATAAAACGTCATTCAAATGGCATCCACGACCTCTTCTGCAGGAACGAATTCGATGAACCTAATTTTCGAACACTTTTCCACTAAATCAAGTCGTATGTCATGAATGGCACGTTCAATATTGACTTGTAAAGCATTTGTAAATGTGAACGGAAAGTTTATTTTTGCTCTAGCTCCTTAACGGTACGTCGGATCGGGAATCGGTCAATGGCAAAAAGATAGCTCTTAACGAGAGCTAAAAAAAATGGGTGTCAAAGTCGTAGGTCGACTGGAAAGTGGATTTTAAAAGAAAAGGACTTAGCGCACGAAAGTTTGCAATTGGATAACGATTATTTTGATAATACAGGGTGGGTGATGAATATTGCTACATTAAGAAATTCAAATATTTTTTTTCAGTGTATGGAATTCAGTTTTCTTTTATTCATGTTAAAGCTCATTAAATTTAATTAATTAATGATCGATTTAATTTTTATTTAGATTTATTTATTGAATGTTTTCACATTCGAATTGTTCAGCTTTTCGATCATCTCTTCCTTTCGAAATAGAGTTTTTTTTTGTGGTGTATGTCCAGATTTACATTAGTATATTTTTTCAGCAGCTTATCCGCTAATTCTCTTTTAAACTTGTTTCTGCGTTTAGACACATAATTTTGTTTCGGATATTTCTGTATGAATTGTTGTTGTTTCAAAGGCCGAGTGAAAAACACAAAACGTTCAGACCGATAAGCCCGAGTACCGGAGAGTTTTTCCCCCCTTTTGCCGACTGCCTCTCTCTCCTACAAAACGCCGATAATCTGCTGAACATTCAGCCAATGTAAATAGGGACTATTGGAAAAGATAAGACACTGCGCTCTGAAAGCCATGTAAACACATACCATTATACGTATTTCAATCCTGTGCGGGGATATCATCAGAGGGTCTTATACATGACACAGTGTGAGCTTGTAGTTGTGGCGATCATCACTTGTATATATACCAATCTACAAAGAAATTTGCATATGGGAATTATATACCTACGAAGAAAGCGTACAAGTCACACAGCCAAAGCCTTAAGCGAGACTTAAATTCACCATTTTCACCACCCATGTGACTGGTAAGGGTTGCCAGTTCGACACAGTTGTCTCTACACCAATCGCCAGGTAGATGGCGTGGATTCTGAGATTAGTTGGACGATTAGAAAGACTTTACTACATTTCAGTAAGCATAGTATTTTTTTGTTGAATATCAAATATTTTTATGTTATTAACACTACGTTTTGAAGATGAGCTGTTTCTTTCTAATTGTATTTAGGCGGGCTGATCCTTATTATTTAAATGTTTTCGGAAGTTTTTTGTTAATGATCGATTTAATTTTTATTTAGATTTATTTATTGAATGTTTTCACATTCGAATTGTTCAGCTTTTCGATCAACTCTTCCTTTCGAAAGAGAGTTTTTTTTTTGTGGGGTATTGGAAAAGATAAGACACTGCGCTCTGAAAGCCATGAAAGCCAATTAATTAGTTTTAAAAATAATGGAATTTAAATGCCCCCCTGCTCGTTGATGCATGTACGGTATCTTACCAAAAAGTTGTTCATTACTGCTTGGAGAGTTGAGACGGGAATAGCCGCAATTGTTTCTCGAATGGATTTCTTTAGTTCATTCAAATTTGTTGGTTTTGCTTTGTGGACTTCCGGTTTGCAATAACCCCACAAGAAAAAGTCTGGTGCAGTAAGGTCCGGCGACCTGGGGGGCCAACGGAATGTGGAGTTTCTGGATATCAGCTTATTGGGAAATTTTCGCCGCAATTCCACCATTTGAAACATCTTCTGGCAAAATTCCAAGCGAATCCGGAAGTCTGCTGAGTTCACTTTGTTGGCCATTTGAATTTTATATGGGATTAACTCCAAATCTTTGTGCATAATTGACTACAAGGACTGTCTGCTTATACACATTTGAGCAGATAAGGTTCTTGTCGAAACTCTTGGATTGTTTTGTATGGCATCAGCTACATCAGCGATTGTTTCCTCCGTCCGAACTGAAGGGTTTCGATGGTAAGGTCTTCTGTTGACTGTCCCATGCTCGGAAAAATTGTTAACAAGTCTCTTTATGGTCCAGCTGCTCGGAGGATTGCCGCCAAACGTGCCCCTATATTCTCTTTGAACCGAAACTACGGACTTCAGTGCGTAATAGCGGCGGACAATCCAAATTCTTGTTTCAGTGTCCCAGTTGTCAATTTTTGTTAAATCTAAAAATCAATTTGCAAAATAAAAAAATATTAACCAGATTCATTAAATAGAAAAAAAGTTATCAAAAACGTTGTTCTTGCGTATATCTCTCCATGATGAAATTGTAAACACTACTGAATACAATGAAAAACAAATGACAGATCATGACATATTGCAAATGGCGGAAACGTCATTTCAAAATCATATCATAACTATTGGAAAACCGTTATATGCGTTCCAAATATATTTTATTGATTTTCAAATAAAATTTATTTGATCAGCAATATATAATATTTAAAAATTTTTGCTCCAAATACATTTTCTTTCGATTCAAACACATTAAAAAAGGCGGTTTTGCCTTGTGTATGCAACAAAAAATCACAAAAAAAATATTTTATTGCATTTTTAAAAATTTGCCGAAAAAAATCTGTAGGTAGATTTCCAAAATATTAAACACAAATTGTGAGGCGATTTCTAAAAAAAAAATAGTTTTTGCACCCTCACTATTGTGAATGAGGGTATATATTATTTGCTACGAGCCAATAGCGTAACACATCGAAGAAGGGATCTAAGACTTCAAGTATATTTGGTGGAAATCCGTTTTGGGTCCATCTGTCCAAAGGGCTAACATTTAGTAAAATATTATTTATACCCTACACCACACTGTGGTACAGGGTATTATAAGTTTGTTTCACGGCAGATGTTTGTAACACCTGAAAATAACACAGCTAGACCTTAAAGTATACCGATCGACTCAGAATCACAAGCTGAGTCGATTTAACGATGTCTGTCCGTCCGTCTGTCCATGTAAAGTTGTTCGTCGACTACAGGTCGCAATTTCACTCCGATCGTTCTGAAATTTTGCATTTTAGAGCATTTCGCGGTTAAGATCGCTATTGAATTTGGTTGAAATCGGTTCAGATTTAGATATAGCTCCCATATATATCTTTCGTCCGATTTGGCCCTTTAGTCCTATAGAAGCTGTGTTTTACATCCAATCGTTTTGAAATTTAGAATGGTAGAGTTTCTTGATCCATGAACCAACATTGCCGAATTTGAAAAAAATCGGTTAAGATTTAGCTATAGCTCCCATATATATGTTTCGTCCGATTTGGCCCTTTAGTCCTATAGAAGCTGCATTTTACATCCGATCGTTTTGAAATTTGGAATGGTAGAGTTTCTTGATCCATGAACCAACATTGAAGAATTTGAAGAAAATCGGTTAAGATTTAGCTATAGCTCCCATATATATGTTTCGTCCGATTTTGCTCTTTAGTCCTGTAGCAGCTGTACTTTACATCCAATCATTTTGAAATTTAGAATGGTAGAGTTTCTTGATCCATGAACCAACATTATCGAATTTGAAGAAAATCGGTTAAGATTTAGCTATAGCTCCCATATATATGTTTCGTCCGATTTGGCCCTTTAGTCCTGTAGAAGCTGTATTTTACATCCAATCATTTTGAAATTTAGAATGGTAGAGTTTCTTGATCCATGAACCAACACTGCCGAATTTGAAGAAAATCGGTTAAGATTTAGCTATAGCTCCCATATATATGTTTCGTCCGATTTGGCCCTTTAGTCCTATAAAAGCTGTATTTTACATCCAATCGTTTTGAAATTTAGAATGGTAGAGTTTCTTGATCCATGAACCAACACTACCGAATTTGAAGAAAATCGGTTAAGATTTAGCTATAGCTCCCATATATATGGTTCGTCCGATTTGGCCCTTTAGTTCTATAGAAGCTGTATTTTACATCCAATCGTTTTGAAATTTAGAATGGTAGACTTTCTTGATCCATGAACCAACACTACCGAATTTAAAGAAAATCTGTTAAGATTTAGCTATAGCTCCCATATATGCATATGTTTCATCCGATTTGGCTCTTTAGATCCAATCGTTTTTATACCCTACACCACACTGTGGTACAGGGTATTATGTAAGTATAAAATGTCCCAAAAGTAAATTTATGTAAACAATTTATACATGAATTACAAAATGTATATATCAGAGTTATTCAATATTACGAGAGTGGTGTAGGGTATTATATAGTCGGCCCCGCCCGACTTTAGCCATTCCTTACTGGTTTTGTAATTGAAATACTTTTATCTTTTGCGTAATGCTACTTCTTATCTTTAACTTTCAAAATACATACATATTTATCAATAATACGTATTACATCAAATATGTGTACGTGAATTAATTGCTTTAATATGTGCAAATTGGGGTTAAGAGTACGTTCTTTCATAATTAATAAAGCAATAAGAAAGAAAAAAAATAATTTTAACTTTAAAATTATTCCTCAATGTAATTAACACCAAAAATGCGAATACATTTCCTGTTGCTAAACTTGCTACAAAAATACTGATGTATAGACATTTTAAAAATCGCCATGTAGTCATAATAATTATAGTCCTTATAAAGACAAACAAACAGACAGACGGACATGGGACATGGGACAGTCTGTCCATTGAAATTAACAACAATAATGTTGAGACAAATGAAATTATCAAATATGATGACTAAAGCAATGACAGGTAGTCGAGAAGTTTTCCACACCAAATACGATGAAATTGTGATGACATTTCGAAGGCTTTGACGTCATTGGCTGGGAATTGAGTTTTTTTCGGTAGTCAAAAAGGAATTTCAAAAGAATTTCTAAGATTTCTCTCCAACCCCAACAATAATGGCGGCAATTGTTGCTGAAAGTAAGACATATGTATTTCAAGGAATTTCTAGGAATTAATTGAAAATAGATTAGTTGGAATACCTCAAATTAAATTACTTGTATACGAATGCCGATTGATTTTTAAGACGTAGTAATTCTGAGAAATTCATGATTGTCCTTTAAACGCACAAACAATTGAACTCGGCTCTTTGTTCTTCTCATAACAATGAAATCACTGTTTTTTTGTTATTAAGATTATTCAATTATTATGCCAGGAACGTTTTTTTCTTACACAAAAGTGATCATACGTTGGTTGATCATATTCGTATACTTGAATATTTGTGTCATGATTTCATTGGAAATTTCACAGAACTCTTTCGAATTTAAAATAAAAAAAATCTTTATGTAGTTTGGCCTACGGTCGCCCTCTTTTCAAATACCATTTCGAGATTTTGAATTGTGCCTTAAAGATTTTTATGGAATTGAGTGTATACAAAAAAAAAAAAACAACCAAGCGGAAGGGGGTGTGAAATTTCATGATTTTCCCTCATATAAAGACGAGACAACATCCTACAACGGAAAGGAAGGGAAGGAAGGGATTTTTATTGTTCAACGCAGCACCGCCTCCGCCGCCACTTGAAAAATACAAATCTCAAATATTCGAGGGTTATCTTCTTCCCCCTTTTTCACATTTTGTTTTGGAACAGGTTTTCTTCTTCCCCCTTTTTCACATTTTGTTTTTTAGGAACAGGTTTGTTATCTTCACATAAACACTTTCAACTATCCCTTTGGCATATCGCATCAATTTACCGCATAATTTGGCTCCTGTCACGGCGCAGGAGACCCCTATTTTTTAAGAATGTATTTAGTCTCAGACACTCGTTAGAGATTTCCGGTAGATAAGTACTTCAGTAGGGTTGTGTTTTGTTCCTATTTTCTTTCGTAAATCTATTAACATATTTAGTGAGTGGATTTTATTTTTTGAGTTTTGTCAACTTTCTTGTAATTAAACAATTTAAAATATCGCCACTTTAAGGTGTCATTATCTTATTATCATCTTTTTCATTGTTATAATACAAGACATGATTACCCACCAAAGAAAGTTTTTATTTTTTATTTTATTCAAGTTTATGTAATTTTTCTCTCGTGTCTAACAAAAAAAAAGTATGAAACAGAATGACCACAATTAATGCGTAATTTGTTTGATTTTTGCTTTGACATTTTCTTTATACATATTTTTTGGAGAAATTTCATTTCTTTTTTTATCATTTGTAATAAAGAAATCTAGTTTTAACAAGGCTTGTAAAAAATGTGTTGGTAATGGTTATACATATTTTGAAAACGAAAAGATAAATATAATGTAAGCAAAGTGCGAATATTCAAATGGTTTACATTCAGATATGCTCGGTATATATGTATCGATAAATATTTATAAAGGAGTTCGATACAAAAAAAAAAAAAAACTGGAAAACTCCTGTAATTTGCAATTGGTATCGATATGTATTCTGAAGAGGATTGAATTGACTAGCAAACTTTGCTTCGTAAGTCTTTTGTTTTGTCAGTAAAGTACAGGGTGGCTGATATGTAATGCAACAAAGTAAAGCGCTATATTTTTTTTAATTTTTTTTTTAATTTTATTGTTCAAAAGCAAGAAATGTCGGATATAACATAAAATTTTGGAAACAGTTTAGATTTGTTCGAATTGGCCACCTTTGGCACGAATTATGGCCTTCAAACGGCCGACAAAGCCATCACACGCTGCACGAAAGTGGCTCTGCGGTATTTTGGCCCATTCCTGGCGAAGCTCAGTCTTGAGATGATCGATACTTTGGTATTTTTTAGTGCGAACCTCTAAAATGCCCCAGGCGCAAAAGTCCAACGGATTGAGATCCGGAGATCTTGGTGGCCATTGTGCGGTAGAAATGAAGCGAGGAACCTCCTTTTTAAGCCATTCTTGGTTGACGCGTGCTGAGTGAGATGGTGCTGAGTCCTGTTGGAATGTCCATGGTCTGCTGCCGAAATGTTTGTCTGCCCAGGGCATTTTAGGACATTTTCCCGATAATATTCCGCATTTATTTTGACCCCATGTTCGATGAATACGAGCGGGGAGCGACCATCGGCCGTTATGGCGGCCCACACCATTACCATCGGCGGCGCATGAGTTCTGGTGGCCAATCGAAGGTGTAAATTTTCAGCTGACCTCTTTGGCAAGAAAACCCGATCATTTTGTTTGTTCACAAACTGCTCAATTTGAAATGGCTTCTCATCGGAAAAAACAAAATTCGGTAACTGGCCACTTTCGTGCAAGCGAAGCAACTCCTTGGCTCTTTCCAGTTTAACTTTTTTTTGTGCATCGGTGAGCTCTTGCACTTTTTGGAACTTCAATGGCTTTAGTCCAAGCTCATTTTTTAATATGTGTTGTATCCGTTCTCGCGATATGTTCAGCTCACGAGCAATTTTTCTACCACTGCGGCGTGGATTTCGATCAAATCAGGCCTTCACTTTTCGGATCATTTCTGGTGTTGTTACCGTTTTTTTCGTCCACTTTTTGGACGCGATGCAACACTGCCAGTATCACGTTAACGAGCAATGGTACGAGAAACAAAAGATTTATTCACATTTAAATGCTGGAGGGCTCTAACGATAGCCACTTGTGTTTTTCCACCCAAATATAAAGCAATCACACTATCACGCTTGAATTCCATCACGAATAACTTTTTTTCTGAATGCAATAGATCAGAATGCTTTTGTAAGCTTGTAAACAATAAAATGAACTGTCACTGAAATAAATCTGTCAGCTGTCAGACTAGCGGTTTAGAAATGATAGCAACCTGAAGTTGGTTGCAATACATATCAGCCACCCTGTACACACCCAAACGTATTGGTGTGTTTACATTTACATGGAATTTCAAAAGAAGAAAATGCATTTACTTTTAAACAAAATTTAATATTTAAAAAAATTAAAATATAATTATAAAAAATAATATTTGTAAGTAATTCTAATTTTTTTTTAGAAAAAAAAAGTAAAAGCATACTGTAAAACAGTAAATAAAGTAAAATAACACTGTATACATAAATATAAAGCTGCAAACTTATAACAAAAACGTATAAAAATAAAATGAACGAAATGAAACAATTATGAAAATTTAAGTCGATTAAACCTACTAAAATATATCTTTATTTTGTGAGAAATGAAATATGGAATATATATAAGGGGTTTTCCAATAGGGATGATATGATTTTGAAGTGACGTTTCGGCCATTTGTAGTATGTCATGATCTGTCATTTGTTTTTCATTGTATTCAGTTGTGTTTACAATTTCATCATGGAGAGATATACGTGAGAACAACGTTTACAATTTATTCAGTTTTATTATCAAAATAATCGTTCTCCAATTGCAACTTTTCGTGCGTTAAGTCAATTTTTTTTAAATCCATAAAAAACACGTTCCTTTCGACCTATGACCATGACACCCATGAGCAAACTTTTTGCTCTCGTTAAGAGCTATCCTTTTGCCGATTCCCGATCCGACGCACCGTTAAGGAGCTAGAGCAAAAATAAACTTTCCGCTCACATTTGAAAATGATGCTAAATCCATTTTATTTAAAATTCACAAAAAAATAACACTTTCCAGTCGACCTACGACCTTGACGCACATGAACAATATTTTAGCTCTCGTTAAGAGCTATGTTATTGTCATTGACCAATTATGGCTACGTGCCACACAGCAAATGAAACAATTGAATCTTTGCGAGAAAAGTTTGGAGATTCGATTATTTCATGAAATTGTGATATTGAATGGTCTCCAAGAAGTTGTGATTTAACACCATTATACTATTTCTTGTATCGAATTCCTTCCTGCAGACGAAGTCGGGGAGGCTATTTGAATGACGTTTTTTTAGAACTTAATTGTATCGATTGTACTTCACATTAAATAAAAAACTTTTGAGAAAATAAATCATGTAACCCTTATTGGAAAACCCTTTATATATGCTTTTTGTGGGAGATGTCTAAACAGTGGAAAAATAGGATATTGAAAAATATATTACCAAATATCAAATTTGAAGTCAATAGACCACTTCCTTCGTGCGCACTAAGCAGACAGACATACGGACGGGCGTAGCTCTAATGACTTCAAATGTCCTGAAAGTGACACAATTTCTGGAGTTTTGGGGCACTCCTTTGATTTGTTACATATTTACTAAAGTGCTGGTAAGAGTATACATATATCACGGACTCTATAATATGATATGTTAACATCTGGGGCCAAAATATTGTACTGTTTCATTCCAGATGCAAATAGTTCTGCCATATCTTTGGTCAGTTCCAAATCTCTCACTATATCAATGAGTTGAAACTGAGTTAAAAGCGATGACTTCTGACTCAGACTTGCATCGCTCAGAGTTGAGTGCTCAGTTGAACTTGATGATGTTTCTGTTATTAGGCTATTAGCTATACTTGGTCACTTCCTAATCCAATATATTAACTTAGACAAAAATAGCAGTCCGTATCGTGAATGAATGGTTGTCTCAAAATCATTGGCATTCCAAATTCCACCTGAAGTCTAAAATTAAAACGTTTTATTCCACAAAACATTGTAATACATTAATTGTGAAGTACTTACCGCATGCTTCCACTACTCCATCGAGTAAGATTTACATGGCACGAATTACACAAAATACTAGGTGTCCACGGTTCGTTCATATTTTTAACTCGTATACCAAAAAATTTCACATATATTTCTTCTATTATTTTACTAAACGCACGTCAATTTTTTTAATTACATATTTTCCGCAGATGTAGCAGAAATTGTCGGGATCATTTACACATTGAAAAGTTCTTTGCCTTTTACTTATACTTTGAAATATAACTTTGTAATATTTTTCAGAAAATCGACATATCTCTTTATGGTGCTGAATTACACTAATTTATTAATAAGAAATTTCATTCATAAATTCCGGGTTTAAGGTTCATAAGTTGCAGTATCTGTAGCTGACATATAGTTTGCTACGAAAGTAGACACCCAATATTTTCAAGACTGTCGCGTACTACTTTATACTACCAATATAGCTCTCACATTGCATATCATGTTTTATGGAGGTTTACGGTTTACGGTTTTATGGAGGTTGCAATGTCTCTTATATGTCTCTTTCACATATCGCACCTGTTCCACAAAAGGGTAACAACTCAAAATTTAAAAATTTCAGTAGAGGCCAAAAACTGTTTCCGTTAATATTAATGGTATATTACAAAAAAGAATATGTCGTTGCAACAAAATATCATAGAAAAAATAATAACGCTATTTTCCTTTTTGTTTTTTTTTATTGATTTTTAGAAAAATAACAAATTTTTTGAGTTGTTACTTTTTTCATGAAAAAGGTTTGTATATAAATAGTGGTATTATTTTGAGTTGTACCTTTTTAACTGAAAAATCTTACTAGGATTATAAGTTGAAAAGGACACAACTAAAAATATTACTCTTTAGATGATAAATCAACGGTCCCATTTGCTTAAACACATGGAGACAATTCAAAATGTAACTCTTTAGTTGAATCTAAAGACGTTATTCTGTAAACACAGAGTATGACTCTCTCTCGGTTTTTTATTATGAAAAAGAAGAAAAATCAACGGACATTTTTTGCAGTGGGTAGAAATTGCCATTGTACGTTGTTTTCTTGCAAAAAAAAAAGCAAAATTAAAAAATTTTGAGTTGTTACCCTTTTGTGGAACAAGTGCGATATGGTGAATTCAATATAAGCAAAAAACATCATTTAAAAATGAAAAAATATGAAACAAGATTTTTTTGAATTTCCCTAACATTTACAAAATGGCTCATAACTTTTACAAAATGGCTCATAACTTTTACATCTATCCATAGATTTTTTACACAAATAGACAGTGTTTTGTTCGTTAGCATGCTGTGATAAAATAATTTTTTCGATGTTTTTTCAATTTTTTAAGGTTTTTTTGTACCAGGAAAAAGCGTTTTTAAAAAAAATAATTTTTTTCTCATATTTTTGACAACTGTTACTAAACCAAATATTCTACGTGAAAGCGATATTTGCTACATATGTAGCCCTCATAATTCCCTTTAATTTGAGGCATAACATGGCTTAATCAGGCTTATACTTAAAATTATGGTCCAAATACTGACTGTACTTTCCATGAAAGCTGAAATTAAAAAAAAAAAAAATTTTTAAAAAATTTACCATAAAATTTTTTTTTTAATATTTTTTTCGTGTTTGTGACACCTGATTGCACCATAAACTATTATCCACATTCCTTGGGCAAAAATGTTGTTGCATAGTGTAATTTAATAATTTAAGTAAAACAAAAACTAATAATTTATGAATCCGTCTCGTATGCAAAAGGGATACTTTTTAGGTTTATTTCCAGTTTTTTAAATTGTCATCTTCTACACATCTTTTTCAATTTACAAATTTATGATTTGGAACTCCACCATGAAATTACCCATAATTTGTACAGAAGAAAGAAGCCTTAACAATGTATGTATACTCGTATTCACAATTGAGCCATAAATATCAATTCTACTCAAATGTTGTCACCATTCCACTCATGCTCACCACCAGAAGAGCTAAGCAGTACCAGCATATCAAAATTAAGTATGTTAGGAAAGTGTCTGTACAAGTTTCCATCCAATTAAAGCCGCCACTTGCGCTGATGATGACGGCGACGATGAGGTTGAAACGTAACTCTCACTTAGTTCGAAGACATTTGAAAACGCTTTTGCATAAATCCAATACGACTATTTGTTCATAGACATTGTTCATGTTCCAAAGTATTTGGACCGCACATCGTCAAAGCTTATTAACAATTATTTGGAGCATATATAATATTTCTAAATGTCCCACACTTCGCTACCACAAGTATCTGCTGTGGCTTGCCCCATGTGGCACAATGTAAAAAGAGCGAAGGCGGGTGGTTATGTTTTCATATCTGATTATGAATTTTGTGGTGCAACAACAGCAAACGGACGAAAGCAAAATTTTGAGTGTCATTTATTCATTTCCTTTCTTTTGTTTATTGCAGCCATTTCTTTAAAGGTCTAGAGGTCAAGTATTTGCAACATCTGCACTCGACAAGTATCTTTGTTTTTGTAAGGGGGCGAGCAAAAGTAGGTGGCTAGAGAAAATAGTTTGACTTGACTGAAGCAAAACAAAAAAAAACGAAAATTCCTATTTCCTCATTTTGATTGAGTGGGTTCGTTCGAGTTGGTTCGTTTTCTCCAGTTAATAGTTAAATAAACTGTGGAAAAATAGGAGAAACCTTAGCAAAAATTCATTTTCTGAATTCTCTCTGGAAATCTGTTGGGGTCTAAATATATAATATGATTGGTGGGCCTAATTTATGGGAGGAAATAATTGAAGCATGACAGAAAAAATTACAGAAATCCACCCCAGAGCGTAGGATTAAAATAATTGTTCTTTTTTTTCTCCCAGTGACAAGATATTAAGTTTAAGAAGATTTTGTTTACATTTTTTAATGTAAATTCAACATATTCGTTGAATTCACTTTCTTAAGTATATTACTATTTTACGCCGTCTCATACAGAGGAGACGTTTCATGCCAAAGCAATATCGAAATAAACTCAAAAGATTGCGGTTTGCTTCAAAATTTCACAAAACAAAACTGGATCAATTTGCACTCAGAAATTAAAGGAGGAATACAAATGATAACAATGACACTTTCACGGCGAAACAGAAGTTTAATAACTGTCGTTAAAATATCCAGAAAAAACGTTTTCCAATTCACAAAAATTACTTTTTTGTTGGCACGAAAAAAAGGCATTGAAAATAGAAAAAAATCGCAAAAACTTTTTTGAAAGCTAGCATCATAACGAAATAGAAATAGTTGTTTAGTAACTGTCGTTAAAACAACACTGTCCAACAGCATTTGTGGAACAGAATAGCGAATAGTTAAGTAGATCATTTTTATAAAATAAACTTATGGTCCAAAATTTTCATTTTTTGGTCGAAGAGAAAATTATACTAAATGAAAAAAAGGATGTAATTTAATGTCTGAGAGATTTCTCATTGTCAGTTATAAGTGGAATTTTATGAGGATCATAAATTCAAAAAAAAAAAAATTCAAAAAATGTCCTTTCAAAAGGGCATTTAAGAATTAAATTATTCTTTGAAAATTTTTGCCGGGAAATTTCAGTGGAGGTCGCCAAAGACACGAATGTTGTAAATATAGCTCTTTACGCTTAATTAGCAAAAATACACGTCAACTTATATAATAAAAATACAAAAAAGGCGTGACAATTTCGCCCATTTTACACTGGACCCTAGGGGTACTATAAAAGCATTACATTGTACAAAATTTTAAGAATTTGCATGAAGTTGGTGCAAAATGGTCCGTTTGTGTGGGAGGTACCAAATGGCCGTCGCAACTTCGCCCGTTTTTCCCGAGGTTAAAGTGACTAATAAGCTAATACCATGTGTAGAATTTCAGAAGATTCAAATAAGTAGTGTAGAAGTTATTAAGTAATCAACACTTCTCTAAATGTCTAAATGAGGTCCAATATGGCTCATCTTCCAACTTAGACGGACATAGAAAAAAATATTACCCATACCTAATTTGAAGTCTATCGGTTACTCCTTTCTAGAGTTATAGTGCGCCCCAGCCAGCAGACAGACAGACAGACGGACGGACATTCCTTATTCGACATAAAATGAACCAAAACAGATATACGCCAAGCTACTTAGGGGGTTTGGTCACTCCTTCGATCGTGCTGAAATTTTGCTGTTAGGAGTCTTTCGGACCTGGAAAGAATCCTATTGATTTTCATTGAAATCGGTTCAGACGTAGATGTAGCTCCCATATATGTATATGTTTCGTCCGAATTTTCCCTTTACCCTATAGAAGCAGTAGTTTAGATCTAATCATTTTGAAATTTAACATGGTAGAGTTTCTTGATCCACGGACCAACCTTGGCGAATTAGAAGAAAATCGGTTGAGATTTAGATTAGATCCATATATGGGGAATTCCACGACATATCGACGGTTTCAAAAAAATGTCGGTTTTGATTTTTCCAATTTTTTTATATTAATTAGTACCCCCGCAGAAACGCTTTGTGGAATTTTTTGAGATTATTCCGATAACTCGTTTAGAAGTTATCAATATTTAAAAAATCGTAAAGATATCACTCTTACAATGATCTTTTTTGTTAAATACATCACCTAAAAAATCCATCGATTCCTATTATTTTGTAGGGAGATTATCTGGGGTAAGGGGATCAGCGGGGGTGGCGCGTGTTTTGGAAGAATTAGATACTGAAGTGTCTTGTTTATTTTGTTCTTTGGCGTGAAACATCTAGTCCGAAGCCTTGAAGTCACAAGCACAGTGGCTAGCAGCGAAAATTTGTATAAAAACTTTAAAAAATTAAAAAAAATAAAGGGTCCGCCATCTAACGTTTTTTTCAACTAGTGCTTATTTCGTGAATGGTAACACTTAGCTCATGTCTGATTTGACATATAATTAGTTTTATCCTTCCGCTGAACGAATATGGTTGTGTATACGCTTGAACAACGCTGGGAAATATTGCGACATTACTTTGAAAATCATGGTAATGTTGCAGAATGTGTGCGAAAATTGCGTACGGATTTTGGAAGAAGAGAAGCACCGTCAGCTCCGTGGAACTGGCATCCTCATCGATAAACCAAAGCCAAAAACACTGCGTACACCCGACAATATTGCTGCTGTGGCAGAAAGTGTGCGTGAAGCGGAGACATCATTGAGACGAATTTTGCATAAAGACATTGGTATGACGCCATACAAAGTCCAATTGGTTCAGGAGTTGAAGCCAACTGACCATCCAATGCGTTTTCGCTTCGCTAAGTGGGCCTGCGATCGACTTACAGAAGATGCCGATTTTGCCAAAAAATCATCTTTTCAGATGAAGCTCATTTTGATCTTGGCGGGTATGTAAACAAGCAAAATTGTCGCATTTGGGCACAGAAAACCCCCACGCATACATTGAAAAGCCGATACACCCAAAACGAGTCACTGTTTGGTGCGGATTTTGGTCCAGAGGCATAATTGGACAATTTTTCTTCGAAAATGAGCAAGGAGTGGCCGTTACAGTCAATGGCGATCGTTATCGGGCCATGTTGAACGAATTTTTGTTCACAAAAATTGAAGATTAGGATATTGGCAACATTTGGTTTCAACAGGACGGCGCTACGTGCCACACAGCCGAAGCTGCTACACTCGATGTTTTGCGCCCTGTTTTTGAAGATCGCATTATCAGCCGCAGAGCTGATGTCGTTTGGCCATCTCGGAGCTGCGATTTGACACCGTTGGACTATTATTTTTGGGGTGCCCTCAAAGATAAGTGTTACGCCGACAAGCCAGAGACAATTGACGGTTTAAAGGACAATATTCGTAAAGCCATTGGTGAAATATAGCTGCACACAATCGAAAATGTGCTTAAAAATTGGACCGATCGTGTAGGCTACTGCATGGCCAGCCGAGGTAGCCATTTGAATGAAATTATTTTTCATTATTAATCGGAAGGATTGTACTTTCAAATAAAAAAAGAAATTTGAGAAAATATTCAGTAGTTTTTTTTATAGCATTTAAAAAAAAAAGTTATTTGGCGGACCCTTTATATAAATAATTTTAGGCCCACTTCCATTCAAAGCTAATACATATGTTAGAGAATTAATAGAAGTTTAAAATATAAAAAATTCGCAAAAATCGGAGAGTACAAACAATTTAAAAAATGACAGACGTTGTCTTTGATTTGGCACCAAATAATATAAAACCTTAAAATCATTCCATTTTGTACATTAATGAATAAATTTAAGCTAAATTAATTGGTATTAAGTATGTGATGTCCTTATATCAATGTTCTATTGTCTTTAGTACCAAATTACGCAATTTTCTTTAATATTAGGACACTTTTTTTCAGTGTTAATAATATAAAACATTAAAATCATTCCATTTTGTACATTCATGAATAAATTTAAGCTAAATTAATTGGTATTAAGTATGAAATGTCCTTATATCAATGTTCTATTGTCTTTAGTACGAAATTACGCCATTTTCTTTAATATTAGGACACTTTTTTTCAGTGTTAATAATATAAAACATTAAAATCATTCCATTTTGTACATTAATGAATAAATTTAAGCTAAATTAATTGGTATTAAGTATGAAATGTCCTTATATCAATGTTCTATTGTCTTTAGTACCAAATTATGCCATTTTCTTTAATATTAGGACACTTTTTTTCAGTGTTAATAATATAAAACATTAAAATCATTCCATTTTGTACATTAATGAATAAATTTAAGCTAAATTAATTGGTATTAAGTATGAAATGTCCTTATATCAATGTTCTATTGTCTTTAGTACCAAATTATGCCATTTTCTTTAATATTAGGACACCTTTTTTCAGTGTTAATAATACTAAACCTTAAAATCATTCCATTTTGTACATTAATGAATAAATTTAAGCTAAAGTAATTGGTATTAAGTATGAAATGTCCTTATATCAATGTTCTATTGTCTTTAGTACCAAATTACGCCATTTTCTTTAATATTAGGATACTTTTTTTTAAATGTACTTGTAGTAATGTTTGATATCCTCTTTTGTTTTAGCTCTGATTGAATAATAATGTAGTTTTTTTTGTTGTTGCTTAAACTGTCATCATAACCCCCTAATGAATACGCTTAATTCATATTATGTTTCGCTTCAGTGTCATTTATTTTTTTTTCACAGGAAAAAAATCAACATATATCAGAATTATCTTTTTTTCATAAAGCTTCCACAAAGCTCGTTACGCTGGTCATTAAACCCGAACCAACCACCCGCTCTTTTTGGAGTATCGCTTACGATGTGGAATGTAACGCAATGTTGTACGTATGTCTTACGCATCTGGTCGAATGTTGCGGGAGACGCAACTGTCACTTCCAATACCCCAAAGCATTGTATCAATCAACTCATACGAGTATGTGGCTCATTTGCATTGCGCGCTTAATGTCATGGAAGGCGTATTTTGTTTGCGAGTAACTACCTATGCTTTGTAACTTATTGTCTACCCATCACCACAAATCAGTTGACAAGTTTGTCGCCCCGACTTCGACGTTTTGTATTTCTTGAAACTCGCTCTTTTTTTTCTTCCGAAGACTGCAAATGAACCACCGGCACTACGTCTAAATGAAGTTAACTTGAAAGACCAAACAATTGCCGGCATTAAACCACCAATGGCGGTAACGCAGGCAGACGGACAAGCGGCCAAACCAAAAGGACGCAGCGTCATACACACTCTTGACGCTCTTGAAGGTTATTGTACGATTTTCTTGAGCGTTGTTCCATGCTATGGCAGTCAGTCAGTCCGTCGTTTATTTTTTTTTTTCTTATGCGAAATTTGACGCTTTGTTGGCTTCATTTCAAAATAACTGACATTGTTGTTTGAGACCCGAGAAAAAAATTATGTGAAAAATGTTTGTGGATTAATGGTGGGATGGATGATGGGGGGGGGGAGGTAAGCGTACAGTTAGGAGGCAGGGGGAGCATACATCAATATTTTGGGCCAAGATTTTGGTGTTTTGAATTTACAAGGGCACGACTTTGAACGAGGGTGGCTCAATAACGCATGGGAAGTTATTTCAGACATACAATAAACAGGGATGCCAACTTAGTGATTTTCGCACCAGATTTAGTGCTTTTCAGACAACCCAATTGGCGAAAAGGGTTCAGTTAGTGCCAAACGAAAAAAAATCACTAACTGTAAGCTTTTCAAATTTGTCGTTAGTGCTTTCGACGCTTTTTGTACATTTGTCAGATCACATATGGTAACAAAAATAAATTGTTGTTACCATATGCGAACAAATAATACTAGTTTGCTACACCATATTTATATACATCCCGATTTGGCATCTATGCGGCATAGACGCCACAATTTGTATCAAATCTTTAAGAAATTTGGCATAGGAAAGTTGTTTGAGCTTATAATAAACTCTGGCAAATTTTATGTAGGATTAGATCTTTTGAGTCTAAGCGCCATAGAATACACGTTTCTCACCAGATCTACATACAGTTTTTAGTTTAAAATCGACATTGTCAACAGATCTTTATATTGTTTAACAGATTCTTGTAATAAAAACGAACCTTGCCAAATTCGACGAAAAAAGGTTCAGCTTCAGATACGAGTATGTCCCCCGTATGTATATATATCCAGATTTTGAATCTAAGCGCCATAAAATATAAAGTTTTGAACATATTATTTTCATTAGGAAAACAACATTGATAAACATTTCAAAACTTATTTCTTTTAATTCTGCTCTGAAGCGGTCGTGTACACTGATAGAAAAACCGTTCGTCACCATGACGAATCAGTTTCGCCAATATATGTTCGTACTGGTGACGAAAAGTTTCGTACATGCTATGTTTTTGTACGTCAATAGAACGAACACGATCATCAACCCATGTTTTTGGCGATTTCGAAATTCGTCGAGGGAACGATAAGGTTTCATCCCCACGACGAAAAGATTTATTTGACCATTTTGCTGAAAATATGATAAAACGAAGCAATCAATTTATAGTTTGTGCTTAATTGTACTCTTCTATAGGCGATCTGATTACCTTAGTTAAATAATTTGTTGTAAAAGTTTAATTTAAAAACATAATAATGGTGATAAATGGAGTTTGTCGTGGTGATGAATAGGATTCGTCGTGATGATGAATGGGATTCGTCGTGGTGATGAATGGAATTCGTCGTGGTGATGAATGGTATTCGTCGTGGTGATGAATGGCATTCGTCGTGGTGATGAATGGCATTCGTCGTGGTGATGAATGGCATTCGTCGTGGTGATGAATGGCATTCGTCGTGGTGATGAATGGGATTAGTCTGTTGGCAAATACATTACTTGATGAGATTATTTTTGATTTAAAATATCAGAAGTACTGAATACTTCTCGTTCGTTTTCTTTCAGCCTTTCCTGATAAGAACTGCGTTTCGAACCGAATAATAACAACTGAACTAGGCAAAACAGCCAAGTTTATTTTCCATTGCGTTTTTAATGGTCTAAAACCAATAGAATATTTATTGAAAATTTAAAAATATAAATAGTTGGGGGCATGAATTAGTCGTGGTGATGAATGGAGTTCGTCGAGCTGATGAATGGAGTTCGTCGTGGTGATGATTGGGATTCGTCGTAGAGATGAATGGGATTCCTCGTGGTGATGAATGGCAGTCGTCGTGGTGATGAACTCGATTAATTTTAGGGATGAATGGTGTTCATCGTGGTGATGAATGTAATTCGTCGTGGTAATGAACTCGATTCATCGTAGGTATGAACTGTGATCATCCTGAGGACGAAAGTTTTTGGAAACAGATATTCGTCATGGTGACGAACAAATTCATCAAGAGGATTATTCCATACGTTGGCTGACTTTTGACGAACAAATAATCGTGATGATGTACAAATTCGTCGTCATGACGAAGCTTTTTCTATCAGTGTATAGGGTATAATTTTTTACTCCTTTTCGTTTGGAATTTACGCCTTTTTACGCTTTTTTAATCTTTTATTGCGCTTTTGCTTCGGAAAAAGTTGGCATCACTGACAATAAACTTGAATTCGAGTCTAGAAAAAATTGTGCGAGAGTTATAGTGCGCACCAGCCTGATAGACGGACGGAGGGACATTGCTCAAATGATTTAAAATGTCCAAAACGGATTTCCACCAAACATACTTAGGGTCTTAGGTCTCTCCTTCGATGTTTTACCCCCTTTGGCCAGTAAGAAATGTATAATATAAACCCTTCTCCACTATAGTGAGGATATAATCAGTACTTAACTGTATATTCATAAGATATATAATACATATATAAAAAGTTAGTTTTATTTGATGAAATCTCCTTCTTACGTGCTTGGAAACTCTGCACTGTTTTTTGTGGTACACTTCTGAGGTAAGAAATGCCTTCGAACGGTGGTAATGTCTATATCAACTGAAAGTGGTTTTATCAAAGATGTGTCGAAAAATATTTGTATATTACTTACTTGTTATTATATGGGCAAATCCGAAAAACTATATATAAAAAATGTCAGGTGTATAATAAAATCATTATTTGGCGATACATTATAATGATTTCACCATTAAAATCACACGTTCAATGGGTTCTATAAATTGTAAATTATAACATTATATAAAAATTGTCGTTTAACGTGTTGAAATTGTTGTGTTACGTCCGCAACATACGAATTTCTAGTTTTTGGATGACCCACGAAGTAGTCGATTCTAATAAGAGCTATTTTCATATCCTTAAATATTCCTCTTTTTTTAATAAATTTCGATTTTTCTGATTACTATGCAAAACTTAGCTAAAAAACATGCAAATTAACGTTAACCGGAAAACCTACTTTCATTTTTGTAACGTCCTCGACGGAACTTTTGACGCGAATATCGCATTCATCATATTTAATGCCATTTGAAAGAACTCTGCATTAATTGTTGTTGCTGAAGGTTATATGAAAATAATGCATTCAGAACGCCAACGGGATGAATATTAGTAAGACAAAATGCGTACGAATGTAACATCCGCAACCCAGGATTTGCCCATATTTACTTATAAGTAAAAGGCTGGTTTATTGAAATACATACTTCAGCAGTGCTAGAAAGCCCTACCACAATTTTTTGTGGTACACTTCTAGGGTATAACAAGTGATCACATGATGATAAAAAGTTTATCAGTGGAAAGCTATTTTTCTGAAGATATGCAGTATATAAATTGTATACAAAAGTAATAATTAAATTAAATGCTACACTTCTTTGTGGCACACTTTTAGTACATATATTGTACTCATGCGGTGTTAAAGTATATATCAAAGGAAACCCCTCATTTCAAAGATGTGTCGAAAAATATTTTTAAATAACACTGTTTCATTATAATATACAAAAACGCCGATTTTAATTTAATAATCCATATGACTAAGAAAGTCCAGCATTATTTTTTGTGGTACACTTCTAGGTACAAATTTACCAGATGGCGACAAAAAATATATCAATGGAAATTTCTTAGATAATAAATTTAAATTTAATAAAAAAATTAACTCTTGGAGAGTATACAGAAGGGGGTGCACTTCTCACTTCTTTGAGGGGTGCACTTCTCAGATGGGGTACACTTCAACTGTGGCACTAGTATGTAGTGCACTTCTGGGGTTTATAAAACTGTAAGATGGTAACAGATAATATATATTTTGAATTTATTTTGGATTTTAAAGATTAATAATTTACAAAAAGTTAGTTTTATTTGATTAAATCTCTTCCTTACGTGCGTGAAAACGCTGCACTGATTTTTGTGGTACACTTCTGAGGTATAAAATGCTTTCGAACGGTGGTAAAGTCTGTATCCCTTGAAAGTTCCTTTATCAAAGATGTCCCGAACATTTTTTGTATATAACTTTGGCATATTATTATATATAAAAAAACTGGTTTATTGGAATCTATGCTTCAGCAGTCTCAGAAAACCCTACCACGAATTTTTGTGGTACACTTTTAGGGTATACAAAGTTATCGAATTGTGATAAATGGTATACCAATGGGAAGCTCTTTTCCTAAAGATGTGCAGAATATAAATTTAAAAATATTGCAAATCATAATGTTTACAAAAGTAAAATTTAATTTAATGAAATCTAAACTTCAGGTATCTTGCAAAGCGCGACACTGATATTTGTAGTACATTTTTAGACTATATAGTGTCCTCATACGGTGATAAAATATGTACCAAAGGAAAGCTCTCATTTCACAGATGTGTCGAAAAGTATTTTTACATAACCCTGTTTCATTATAATATACAAAAACGCGGAGTTTAATTAAATAATCCATATGACTTGGAAAGTTCTGCACTATTTTTGTGGTACACTTTTAGAATATACCAAGTTATCAAATGATGATGAAAAGTATATCAGTGGAAAGCTATTTTTCTGAAGATGTGCAGAATATAAATTTAGAACTACTTTGTCATGTCTATACATCAGGTATCTTGGAAAGTCTACACTGCTTCTAAAATATAAAATACTATAAAAAACCTTCTGACGGAGATAAAGGGCTCATCAGTGACAATTGTGGACCTGATAGAGTCTTCTAAATAATAAACACATACGAGTATTAAAGAAATGCATGATTTTTAATAATCACACTGAAAAAAAAAATAGTAATAAAACTAATGATGACACATTCTTATATTAAGTATGCTACCTCGGCATCAATTCAATGACAATTTTCATTAAAATAATGAAAATTTACACGTTTTTTACGAAATTTTCCTTAATATAAAGTTTTTTGAATTTGAATTAATGTCTATCTAATCATTAGCTTTGTGTACGCGCTTCTTTAAATGTACGCATTTAAATTAAAGAAAAAAATCATTATTTTTGTGACAATCCGCATTATTTTAAGTAATATTTCAATACTTTTAAGGATTTTCTACATTAACTCTACGACGTAGACATGTCATAGTTTTAATGCCGAATCGGACTTAATTAACAGTATGAGATATTTGAGTAATAAATTTAAGGCTATGCTCCCCTTAAAGGAAAGGCTGTCTTGGTAATAAATTTTATGACTATTGTCATTATTTTTAAGAATACATACGAGAGAATTATACAATCTCTCCCTCCCTCTCTCGCTCGGAGAATCAGTTTTGTTTGGTAATTTGTGAATCAATATTTGTTATGAAATGCTAGAAGAGAAAATAGAGAACAGTTCTGTTCTTCGTTTTCTTTCAAATCGTCAGTTATTTACAAGCGATGGAAGGAAACGGTTGTCTGTTTTCGGAACGCGGATTGTGAAAGAATTTGATTGCTGTGAATATGTAAGTATACGTGCATACATACGTGCATATTGCACCGAAAATAATTTTAATATGGGCTGTTAACAGTTATTTTTGCTAAAGCATAGCAACAACAACAAATGAAACCGTCGTGTACATGTGTATATGCATGTGGTTATGCCGTCGGCGTCACCATCGATCTCTGTGATAAGGGAGTGCGTGTGTCATAGTTATTTTTGCTGTATGTTATTTATGGCGATGTACATGCGTTTTTGAAGGAGATCTTGTTTGTAAGTCCTGTGAAGAGATTTGTGTCAAATGGATGACAAAAATGTGAGTAATAGATTTTGTAATACTGAAAGAGACAATGGGAAAATGTTTAGGTACGTGAAAAATAATATTATTATCCTGAAATTAACATCTTATTGGCAATTACAAAATGAACAAAATACATTTTAATTGAAAGTAATTATTTATTAAAAATACCAGCGCATAATGCAGAAATGTAAAATTATTTGTGGCAATATAGAAATTTATTATTAATAATATGTTATACATATAACTATCTTTTTTAATTTTTTTAGTAAAACAATTTTAGAATGGGTCTTTTCTGAGAAGAGTGGCAAATTTTACAAAATATTTCAACGTAAGTATTATATATGAACGGTTGAAATATTTCTCTTAGTTTTCAGCATTTTCCAATTGTGATATGATAAAATTTATTTTCATTTTTTTGTTAATAGATAATTTTATTTGATTTATTACCAGAAAAAATTTAATTATATTAATTTTAGATCACGCAATATTTGAAGATAAATGTGATGGATATATGAAAAATGCAGTTCTGAATGCCATTTATAACTTGCAAAAAATAAGTGAGCATACACCTACATGGGAATGTTTGAATTGAAAGGAAATAGATTTGGAAACAATATTTGTAAGTATTGTGTATTTCTGAACAAATATATTTTATTTGAAAATCAAGAAATTTAATTTGGAACGCATATATTAATTTATTAGAATAAAATATATTTGCGAACTGACGTTCACATTTAAAATACGTGCTATCACACTTAAAAAGTTTTCCAAATATAATTTATTTAAAAAGATTTTTTCCTTTTTTGAATTTTAGTTTAAATTTTTCCTTGATTTCGTGTTCATAATTTCTTCATAATTAAACCTGCTGTTAGATTAGGACCATTTGGTCCAATTTTTATATCGTTTCCTTTATAAACGGTAATATATGTATGTATATATATTGCCCTATAATTTGGTCCAAGGGATATTTTTGTTTTACTAAAATCAAAATAATAAGCGTTTTTGCTCAAAAACAATTGTAATTATTCTTTTCACGAAGTATTGAATAAAAATAAATGTAAAATATTGTCTTCCATATTAATTTTATATGAAAAATGTAATGTTGACCAAATGGACTCTTAATCTAGGATTCCTCAGGTTTGCTAATCTAACACCAGGGTTAAGAATGTCATAAGCAGCATTAGCTTTTGTTTTACAGAAGACATTTTTAATAAGTTTTTGTAGTTTTGTTTGCTAACAAAACTTAAGATTTTAAAATCTAAGTCACGATTGATTTTTTTAAGAATATTATTTTTGATAACTCAATTTATATGAAAAATTTCACTTTCAAAACAATCAGTTTCTATTATTAATAATATCTTACATAAATATTTTTTTTAACTTTTAGTACAGCAAATTTTATATGGATCTATTATGAGAATTTGTGTCGTAGAAGAGTGACTAAATATTTCAGTGTAAGTAAGTATATTCCAAAGATTTTAATATATCTCTTACCTTTCAACATTTTGTGACAGTTATATGATAAAATTTATTTTAATACTTTATCGTATATAAATCATTCTGTTGATTTCTATTCAAATTATTTTTATTTTAGTTCGCGCAATTGAACTTTATTTGGATATATGAAAAATGCAGTGGGGAATTAAAAATTTACAAATTGCAGGAAATGAGTGAGCATCCAAACTATATGATATAAAAATATAATATTTGTTTTATATAATTTCTATTTAAATTCCAGCCAAATTCTAGGTTAAAAATCATTAAGGTCGGTTCCGATAAAAATTGTTCATGGACAACAAATAGAGAAACGAATCCCGCTATAGAATCGATACATAACAATACAATATTCGAATAAAAGTCAAACTTCATAGTGTGTTGGCCGATTTGTCTTCATACAATTACATATCGTCGGCTTAATGCTATTTTGTTCCATACGCCATTTTGTATGAACGGAGAAAAACGCAATTTATTGTTTGAGTAAAAACGGGACTGAAGAGTTGCACACTTTTTATTTCATATGGTTCCCAACAGTGTTTGTATGATTCTCATGTATTTCTATGCCATTACATCCAAAAATAAGCAAGTTATAACAAGTTTTGTACTTGGCATTTTGGTCCATATCCACTTTTATTTTAATATTTTTTTGTATTTGTATTACATGGACCACAAAAATTTTCGGTATGGAAGGACACTAATTTACACATTGTGATCGAAAGAACGTATAATATTGAGTAAAAAATATAGGGCGATAACAAGAAGGAGACATAGAACAAAACTATCAAATGTATTTTCCGTAAATCAGAGTGAAATCGATTTACCCTACCAATATCTCGAAAACTAGACGAGATAGGAAAAAAGAGATTGCAGATTCTGAAAGAGCATGCTTTAAACCCATAGTATCAACTCCTAACTCAAAAAACACGAAAATGGCGTATGGACCAAAATAGCATTAAGCCGACGATATTGTTTTAAGTTATAAAACGTTCAATGTTATCCGTAATATGTATTATATTTTTTTGTATTTTCCAATATAAAATATAACAAATAAAATATTTATTTAGAAAGATAAAGTGTTGTGTTATTGAATTTTCTATGAGTAGTAAATGATTTCAAAGAAAATGATTCATTTAAAAGAGTAACATTATAATAATAAATTATGCTTTAAATTAATTACCAGTATATTCTTATATCAAGGACAAACATTTTAAATTTTATTACGATAATGTTTTAAATTATATGATATTTTACTAAAAATAAGCACGCGCCATACTTAAATTTACGCAAAAATGTGTTTATTTTAAAACCAAACTTAATTAGTTTTATTACCCAAAATTCTTAATTCTATGAAATGCATCCTCAAAACAAGTACTATTCACGTCTTTAAATTAACTATAAAACCTTCTTATTTTTATAGCGATTGTCTTTGGCTCGAAATCATTGCCGAAATCTTAAACTTTACGAAAAATTCATTGATTTTCAGTACGCTTTTTTTTTAGTGCAGACTTGAAAAATAGATTTGCTCTTATGTTTCTTTTCTCCAAATTATCATGCATCCCTCATATATTGATCTTACCTTCAAGGCATGCAACTCGCAAATTGTTTGTGCTGTAAATTTTTTGCGACTTTTTTTTGCAAATTTATCTGATGATCGTCTGTGTTGCGGGTGTCATCTCTCGTATATATTTTTTCGTGCGTGCGCAAAACCTTCAGTCGAATCACTGTAATTGTTGTTCTTCAGAGTTTATTTTTAACATTTGTAACGCTTTGTTGATTTGTCTGACAACAAGTCTTTAGGTATGTTGTCTCTTAAAAGTATTTAACATCACGTGAATTAATTTTTGTATTCTCTTTGTGGCTTTTTGAGCTTTACTTTATTTTTGTGATTTGTAAATTTATTTGTGGTTTTAGTTTCAATTTTATTATTTTTAGGGGCGTTGTTGGATATCTGCCTGGCTGGAACGGTTCACATTTTTTGTTGTTTGTTTTGTTAATGAAAAATGTTATTTGATATAAAGTTGTCCGAGAGAGAGAGAAAGAAATGATGTACTATAAACTAAGCTGTATTAATTACAATTGTCTTTGTTTTTTTTCTTTTCAAAGTACATACTTGCATTTAATTTAATGAACTCTGTTTTTTTTCATCTTCTCTTTTTAGGTAAATATCTTTAAAGAAATCAATACTGGATTGTAAGGTTTGAACTTTAATATGCAAAAAAAATTGATATTTTTTATTACACAAGGTTTATTTAATAATACTTGGTATTATCTGAATCGGCGGAATAAGGCAGATAACGCTATGCAACAAAATTATTTTCGAAGGGCTGTGCATAACATTTTCTGGTGTAATATGGTGCCCTAAACACGAAAAAAGGTTTTAACACCTTTTTATGGTGAATTTAGCTGCACAAATGCGCACATATCCGACTAACATACCTGACTTTCGTGCACTTGAGCGAAATATTGGTGGTGATTCTGCATTCAATTTGATCAAGACTTTATCAAAATCACGCAAAAAACAACTTTCGTATGAATTCGAATTCTTGACTATGTAATTTTCGGGTGCAGCTATGCAAAAAGCAACAACCTTTTCCAACTCCTTTGACTTTTTCGCAAGTTCTACCAGAACTTTGAAAATGAAAAAAGTTTTTTT
Source organism: Eudasyphora cyanicolor (assembly GCA_963930755.1). Taxonomy (NCBI): domain Eukaryota; kingdom Metazoa; phylum Arthropoda; class Insecta; order Diptera; family Muscidae; genus Eudasyphora; species Eudasyphora cyanicolor. Next base: position 93,998,967 of record OZ005736.1, on the reverse strand, counting down.
GTGACTGCAAAAATAATAATATAGCGTGATCCATTTCGAGGTTCCCTACTTTTTTAAAGAAAAAAACACAGAAAATTCAAATTGGATAGGGATTATTTATTATCATTTGAAATAACATTCTTTGGCATTTATTTTTTGAAGATTATGTCTATCAAATGTTGGCCGAGGCTACGTCTCACATGGTCCATCCCTTGAGTCAAATTTTTGATGACTCGTTCAAGCATTTCGACTGGTAACTGGCGAATGACACGCGTGATGTTTTGCTCCAATGTCTGAATCGAAGCGGGTTTGTCCGCACAAAACATTAGTCTTTACATATCCCTACAGGAAAAAGTCTAACGGTGTGATATCACACGATCTTGGTGGCCAATCGGCCGGCCCAAAACGTGAAATTATCTGCTCACCGAAGTGTTTTCTCAATAAATCCATTGATTAATGGGATGTGTGGGAAGTGGCGCCGTCTTGTTGAAACCAAATGTCGTCGAGATCACGAGCTTCAATTTCAGACATCAAATAGTGGGTTATCATGGCACGATAACGGTCGCCATTGACGGTTACATTCTCACCGGCATCATTTTTGAAGAAATATGGACCGATGATGCCACCGGCCCACAAACCACACCAAACCGTTGTTTTTTCTGGATGAAGTGGCAGCTCTTGAATCTCTTCAGGTTGCTCTTCGTCCCAAAATGCGTCAATTTTGCTTGTTTACTTAACCATTGAGCCAGAAATGGGCCTCATCGCTGAACAAAATTTGGCTCGAAAACGTCGGATCTTATTGGAACTTTTCAAGAGCCCATAGAGCGAAGCGATGTCGCTTGGGAAGGTCGGGCGGCTTCAGTTCTTGCACAAGCTGTATTTTGTATGCTTTCAATTTAAGATCTCGACGTAAAATGCGCCAAGTCGTTCCATACGTCAGTCCGAGTTGCTGAGAAGGGCGCCGAATCGACTCTCCACGGTCTTAGTGTACACTCTCGCTACGGCCGCTACATTTTCTTCACTGCGTTCTGAACGTGGTATATTAGGTCGAATAATATCCAATAATGAATGCTGGGTCTCAAGATGGGTGATGGTGTTGCGAATAGTACGCTCAGTAGGCCGATTATGTTGCCATAAGTTGAGCGAAGTGCACGAAACACAAAAACCTTGTTCAGGCATAAGTCTTTCCATGATGAAATGCCAAACAATACTTAAGAAAAATAACATGACAGCATGACACGACTCACATGTGATCTATCACAAAAATGGCTATTGAAAAAAGTATCTCTACTTGGATTACCCGTTATAATTGTAGTTTCAAGAATATACAGGGTGGCTGATATGTAATGCAACAAAGTAAAGCGTTATATTTTTTTAATTTTTTTTAAATTTTATTGTACAAAAGCAAAAACTGTCGGAAATAACATAAAATTTTAGAAACAGTTTAGATTTGTTTGAATTGGCCACCTTTGGCACGAATTATGACCTTCAAACGACCGACAAAGCCATCACACGCTGCACGAAAGTGGCTCTGCTGTATTTTGGCCCCTTCCCGGCGAAGCGCCGTCTTAAGATGATCGATACTTTGGTATTTTTTAGTGCGAACCTTACTCTCTAAAATGCCCCAGGCGCAAAAGTCCAACGGATTGAGATCCGGAGATCTTGGTGGCCATTGTGCGGTAGAAATGAAGCGAGGAACCTCCTTTTTAAGCCATTCTTGGTTGACGTAGGAACTGACTGCGATGGTGCTGAGTCCTGTTGGAATGTCCATGGTCTGCGGCCGAAATGTTTGTCTGCCCAGGGCTTCAATACTGTCTTTAGGACATTTTCCCGATAATATTCGGCATTTATTTTGACCCCATGGTCGATGAATACGAGCGGGGAGCGACCATCGGCCGTTACGGCGGCCCACACCATTACCATCGGCGGCGCTTGAGTTCTGGTGGCCAATCGAAGCCGTAAATTTTCAGCTGACCTCTTTGGCAAGTAAAGCCGATCATTTTGTTTCTTCACAAACTGCTCAATTTGGAATGGCTTCTCATCGGAGAAAACCAAATTCGGTAACTGGCCACTTTCGTGCAAGCGAAGCAACTCCTTGCCTCTTTTCAGTCTAACTTTTTTTGTGCATCGGTGAGCTCTTGCACTTTTTGGAACTTCAATGGCTTTAGTCCAAGCTCATTTTTTAATATGTGTTGTATCCGTTCTCGCGATATGTTCAGCTCACGAGCAATTTTCTACCCCTGGATTTCGATCAAATCTGGCCTTCACTTTTCGGATCATTTCTGGTGTTGTTACCGTTTTTTTTTCGTCCACTTTTTGGACGCGATGCAACACTGCCAGTATCACGGTAACGAGCAATGGTACGAGAAACAAAAGATCTATTCACATTTAAATGCTGGAGGGCTCTAACGATAGCCACTTGTTTTTCCACCCAAATATAAAGCAATCACACTATCACGCTTGAATTCCATCACGAATAACTTTTTTTCTGAATGTAATAGATCAGAATACTTTTGTAAGCTTGTAAACAATGAAATGAACTGTCACTGAAATAAATCTGTCAGCTATCAGACTAGCGGTTTAGAAATGATAGCAATCTGAAGTTGGTTGCAATACATATCAGCCACCCTGTATAAGGAGAACTCCACGATAAACCGACGGTTTCAAAAAAATTTCGGTTTTGATTTTTCCTATTTGTTTATATTTTTTAGTACCCCCGCAGAAACGCTTTGTGGATTTTTTTTGAGATTTTTCCAATAACTCGTTCGGAAGTTATCGATATTTAAAAAATTGTAAAAATATCACTCTGTGTATCTGGTTTTTGGTCATAACCGATTTGAAAAATCTTTTTTTTAAATGTTGGTATTTTTCGGTACTTTCCAAAAACATTTGGGAAAAAATATTAAAAAAATTTTAGTGTGCGGTTTTTAAGTTTTACAATTTAAATGTAATTTTTTAAATTGTTTGTTTCCCCGATTTTTGCGAATTTTTTTATATTTTAAACTTCTATTAATTCTCTAACATATTAGCTTTGGATGGAAGTGGGCCTAACAATATTTATATTCATTTTTAATTTAAAAAAAAAAAAAATTCCGCTGCTAGCCACTGTGCTTGTGACTTGAAGGCTTCGGACTAGATGTTCCACGCCAAAGAACAAAATAAAGGAGACACTTCAGAAAGTATTTCTTCCAAAACACCCGCCACCCCCGCTGATCTCCTTACCCCTGATAATCTCCCTAAAATATAACTATATATCAAAAGTAGTAGAAATCGACCGATTTTTTAGGTGAAGTATTCGATAAAAAGATTCCTTATAAAAAATCACTATAGATGCTCACAATACACTTTTATGGAAATTCAGCGGGTTGTTTTAATATATCGTATTTATTGCTTTTTTTGAAAGGAACACTTCAAGACCAAAGAAAACTCAGTGCATAACAAATAAATACGATATATTAAAAACTCGTTTTGTTGCCATAAAAGTGTATTGTGGGCACCTATGGTGATTTTGTTACAAGAAATCTTTTTGTCGAAAAGTTCACCTAAAAAATCCATCGATTTCTACTACTTTTGATATATAGTTATTTTGTTATCAGGGGTAAGGTGATCAGCGGGGGTGGCGAGTGTTTTGGAAGAAATACTTCCTGAAGTGTCTCCTTTATTTCGTTTTTTGGAGTGGAACATCTAGTCCCAAGCCTTAGAGACACAAGCACAGTGGCTAGCAGCGATTTTTTTTAAATTTTAAAAAAATTAAAAAAAATATATAACTAATTTTAGGCCCACTTCCATCCAGAGCTAATATGTTAGAGTATTAATAGAAGTTTAAAATATAAAAAATTCACAAAAATCGGAGAGTACGAACAATTTAAAAAATTTCATTTAAATTGTAAAACTTAAAAATCGCACACAAAATTTTTTTTAATATTTTTTCTAAATTAAATGTAACAAATAATACCAACATTTCAAAAAAAAAAAAAAGATTTTTCAAATCGGACCATCACTTAAGAAGTTATGACCAAAAACCCGATACACAGAGTAATATCTTAACGATTTTTTAAATATAGATAACTTCTGAACGAGTTATCGGAAAAATCTCAAAAAATTTCACAAAGCGTTTCTTCAGGTGTACTAAAAAAATATAAAAAAATAGTAAAATCAAAACCGACATTTTTTGGAAACTGATTTTGTCGTGAAATACTCCATATATAAAAAAATAGTTATTAAAAAAATATTTATTAAAAAATATTTTTAATAAATCAGTCATTCAGTGACATTATAGATATATATATATATATAAAATATCTCATCAGGAAGAGATTTTTTTTGCATTAACATAAAGCGTGTCCCTCCCTGCTTTTGTTATAAAGAAAAATAATATTTTTAATAAATCAGCCAGGCAGTGACATTATCAATATTTGAATAACTCATCCAGAAGTGAGAAAGTTTTCAAGAAAATAGTTTTTTTTTTTTTTTTGTAAATATGTGGAAAAATTATTGTATGCATTAAAAGATAACGTTCCACTAAATAACTGTCGGCCTAAAATAACAAATAAAAATTTGTTAAAAGCAAAAGTTTGTTGTGTTAACTCCCTCCCTTTCAAAATATACATGATAAGAGCAACAAGACCCCTTTTGTCATGACATGATTAATCAGACACTAGAAAGAAAGAAAGAAAAAGGGAAATTTGTTGTTAAACTGAAATATGTACAAACAAATGCCCCGAATAATTTTTCAGTTCAATATTAATATTTATTTATTGTCCCCCCGATAAGATATGAGAAAATGCAACATGTTGCAACTTACTAACTCAGAGTACATACATACTCGTCATACATACTTACGTACATACATAACTGACAGAAACATTTCAGAAATTTTGTGGAAAAAAAGGCAACGACTTCGTATTTAAAATGAAGCCCTATAAATGTTCATTTTCTACTCATATATCAGTATGAATGGACAGACGGAGGGATGGACAGACAGACGGATGGACGGACAGTCTCATAGGCTAGTCTCTCAATGTCCACTGATGGTTTCTCTCTGGCTTAAGGGCACTTTTTGGGCAGTTGGAGCGGCGACAGGTAACGTATGAAATGATTCCAAATGATAAGATAATAGCGTTTTGGATGAATAGTGATGGCGATGGCAATCGAGTTAGTCGGTCGATCGGTGGTGCTGCAATAGAAGAAACAGGTTGAGGTTAAATACAAAAATAATATATTAAACTAATCATCATGGAGGGAACAATGTGTTTACGGGGTGCAATTATCGGATTGTGAAAATAATCAAAACTAAGCAATACTGATACTGTTGTGTAGTAAATGTTTTTACAAATACGACACACTCTCCTAATACTTGCAATTGTTATCATTTAGTAAAAAAAGCGAAATGTATTTGGAAATACATACTAGATTTATTTTTGGGTCAGGTAAGGGTTTTTATTAGAGATAACAGAGCAGATCAAAATAATATGAGTAAATAGGTCGAGTACATAATATCAAAACATTGTTAGAGCTTATTTTGCTAAACAAAAAATATGTAATTTTTTTTTTTATGTTTGTATCAGGTAATTGGGGGATTTTCCGGGCACTGTTTTCTTCCAAAAATTGTAACAAAAATATTTCTTTCTATTTTTTATGGTTTTTTCGTGCCAGCAAAAAACTTTTTTTTTTTGAAAAACAGGATCAAATTTGTTCTAATTATTTCAACAGGTGTGTCATTACTATAATTTGTAGTCCTCTTAATTTCATTTAATTTAAATTATATCCGGGCTTTATCGAGCATATACCCCAAATTTTTATAAAAAATGTACCTTAATTTTTTTTTTAAATATTTTTTACGTGTTTAGGACACCATATTACACTAGGAAATGTTATGCACAGTCCTTGGACACAAATTTTGTTGCATAGTATAATCCTAAAATTCAAAATAAAGTAACGTAAAAACGAATTCGGCATTTAAAACACAAACATTTATTCCGATTGACATAGATAAAGAATTCAAGACAAAAAAGACACAGCAAAAAAGAATAGGAAGAATCCTAAACAAATACTCAACCATTTTTATAAATATGCTTCAGACCTCTTGGAAACAACTCAAATAATTTCTTCAACGCTCATTCACCTCCAGAAAGGAATGCCGTAGCGAAGATTTCGAAGTAGTTCAGCTACTTTTTAACACAATTGGCAAAAGGCACAACTGAGAGCATCACATGCTGCCAAATTCCTGATGAAGATGATGATGATTGGATTGATCAAGTTAATAACCAACTATTTGATTCATATGGTATTCACCTTATAGAGGGAAGTTTTAGACTTTCTAGTACAATTACACAATCAATAATTTCCAAATTGGATAAATTGAAATTGAAGAATTCTATTTGAAATACGAAATAAATTAATTGAACTTACAAAATAAACCAATTTGAAATTCAAAAAATTCCATTTGAAATTCAAACTAAATCATTTGAATGTATAAAAAAATACATTTGAAATTCAAAAAGCATCAATTGAAATTAGAAAAATATCAACTGGAAAACTTTGTATTTCAACTGATATATTTTGACTTTCATTAAGAGTGTCGAATTTCAAATGATTGATTTTGAAATTCAATTGATTTATTTGGGAATTTGATTTATTGAAAATGAATAGCAATGTTTGAATTTTAAATGAATGTTTTAAATTTCAGCTGCTAGTATTTGAATGTGAATAGATTTTGCAGAAGATTACAGTCGAAAAAAATATTTAAAACAAATTATTCTGTTTAAAATTCAAAAATATCTAAAATTATATTTAAAATTGAAAACACATTGAAATTCAAAACTCGCCATATGAAATTCAATTTCAATTAAATTAGAAAAAAAAATGAATTGAAATTAAAAAATTTCCCAATTCTAAATAATTAAATGAAATTCTATTTAAATAAATAAAATATTTGAAAACAAAAAAAAATTGTTAAAATGCTAATAGTTCCATTTGGAATTAAAAAAAAAATAAAATTAAAATTCCGGTATTTTCAATTTTACTTTTTTGTTTAAGTTCAGGTGACATATTTTGCATTTTAATTATTATACCCTCCACCATAGGATGGGGGTATATTCATTTTGTCACTCTGTTTGTAACACCTCTAAATATTGATCTGAGACCCCATAAAGTATATATATTCTTAATCGTCTTAAAATTCTAAGACGATTTAGCCATGTCCGTCCGTCCATCTGGTGTAATCACGCTACAATCTACTATAATACTTGAGCTGTGTGGCTGAAATTTGGTATAGATACTTCTTATATCTGCAGGTAACTTGGGATTGGGCGATATCGGTTCATATTTAGATATAGCTCCCATATATAGCATCTAACTTGTTGTGATTCCTACTATTTTTTTTTTGTTATTTTCTTTAGGTTTGAGTTATTTTGTGTGGTCACATGCTATCCATGGTGGAGGGTATAAAAGATTCGGCATGGCCGAACTTAATTATTTATTTTCCAATAAAGATTAAAATTTTAATTTCAACTTATTTTTTAATTTTTTTTGTAGAATCAAGCAGAAGTTTCCTCTATAAAAACGTAATTTCCACGAAATGTTTCTATAAATATGCAAATTTGACGACATTTTCTATTAGAATTCAGTTTCGTCGCTATTTTCTATAAAAAATCGATTTTGTTGATTTTTTATAAATATAGCGTGATCCATTTCGAGGTTCCCTACTTTTTTAAATAAAAAAACACAGAAAATTCAAATTGAATGGGGAATGTTTATTATCATTTGAAAGAACATTCTTTGACATTTATTTTTTTTGAAGATTATGTCTATCAAATGTTGGCCGCGGCTATGTCTCAGATGGTCCATCCGTTGAGTCCAATTTTTGATGACTCGTTCGAGCATTTCGAATGGTAACTGGCGAATGTCACGCGTAAACGTTGTTCAGGCGTCTTTCCATGATGAAATGCCTAACAATGCTTAACAAAAATAACATGACAACATGACACGACTCACACGTGATCTGTCAAAAAAAGGCTATTGAAAAAAGTATCTCTACTTGGATCACCCGTATAAAAATACATGCAATTTCGGCGATGTTAAAAAATATAATTTCGGCAATACATATTATAAAAATACAATTTCGCCGATATTTTCTATAAAAATGCAATTTTGTCAATATTTTCTATAAAATTAAACTTTGTCGAAATTATATAAAAATTAATTTCGTCGAAAGTGTCTATACAAATTAAAGAATTCGAAGAAATTTTCTATACCACTTAAATTTCGACGACATTTTATACAAATACGCAATTTTGTCGAAATTTTCTATAAAAATAACAATTTCGTCGAAATTTTCTATAAAAAGGACAAATTCGTTGAAATTTTCTATAAAAATAAAAATTTCGTTGAAATTTTCTATTAAAATATAAATTTCGTCGAAATTTTCTATAAAAATAAAAATTTCGTCGAAATTTTCTATAAAAATAAAAAATTCCTCGAAATTTTCTATAAAAATAAAAATTTCATCGAAATTTTCTATAAAAATATAAATTTCGTCGAAATTTTCTATAAAAATATAAATTTCGTCGAAATTTTCTATAAAAATATAAATTTCGTCGAAATTTTCTATAAAAATATAAATTTCGTCGAAATTTTCTATAAAAATAAAAATGTTGTCGAAGTTTTCCTTAAAAATAGAAATTTCGAAATTTTCTATAAAAATAAAAATTTCCTCGAAATTTTCTATAAAAATATAAATTTCGTCTAAATTTTCTATAAAAATAGAAATTTCGTCGAAATTTTCTATAAAAATAGAAATATCGTCGAAATTTTCTTTAAAAATGCAATTTCGTTGAAATTTTCTATAAAAATATAAATTTCGTTGAAATTTTCTATAAAAATATAAATTTCGTTGAAATTTTCTATAAAAATATAAATTTCGTCAAAATTTTCTATAAAAATATAAATTTCGTCGAAATTTTCTATAAAAATATAAATTTCGTCGAAATTTTCTATAAAAATATAAATTTCGTCGAAATTTTCTTAAAAATAGAAATTTCGTCGAAATTTTCTATAAAAATAGAAATTTCGTCGAAATTTTCTATAAAAATAGAAATTTCGTCGAAATTTTCTATAAAAATAGAAATTTCGTCGAAATTTTCTATAAAAATAGAAATTTCGTCGAAATTTTCTATAAAAATAGAAATTTCGTCGAAATTTTCTATAAAAATAGAAATTTCGTCGAAATTTTCTATAAAAATAGAAATTTCGTCGAAATTTTCTATAAAAATAGAAATTTCGTCGAAATTTTCTATAAAAATAGAAATTTCGTCGAAATTTTCTATAAAAATAGAAATTTCGTCGAAATATTCTATAAAAATAGAAATTTCGTCGAAATTTTCTTTAAAAATAGAAATTTTGTCGAAATTATGATTGGATTGTTTGTTTGGCTTGAGGTCCGTGGTAAATCTATAAAAATGTAAATTTCGTCGAAATTTTCTATAAAAATGCAATTTCGTTGAAATTTTCTATAAAAATGCAATTTTGTTGAAATCTTCTATAAAATATAAATTTGTTTGAAATTTTACTAAAAATTGCGATTTCGACAAAATTTTCTGCAAACATGTGATTGCGTCGAAATTTTTAATAAGAATTTGTGGTGATTTTTTTTATAAAAATGTAATTTTGACAAAAATTACATTTCAAAAAAAGAAAATGGAATATGGTACAAAAGTGCAATTTCGGCGATTTTATGTAAAAGTAATGTCGACGAAATTACAAATATTTCGGCGGGATCTTTTAATTAAAGTTTAATTCGACGACATTTCTTATAAAAATACAATTCAATTCGATGACATTTCTTAACAAATGCAATTTCGATAATTTTTTTTATGAATACAAAATTACATAAAAACGCAATTTCGTCCAAATTGTATATAAAAATATAATAAATTCAAAATATTATAAATTAATATCCATCGAAATTTTCAAAAAAAAAAAAATTTGACGAAATTTTCCATAAATATTAAATTTTGACAAAGTATTGCAATATTTCAAATATTCACACAAAATTTTACTTTTTATAATATAATGTTTTGAGATATTTCTTTTATAATATTCACATTAGTATATATAGAATCATTCTTTTCAGAACAAAATAAGTGTAACAGTTTCTACATTCTCTGTCACTTTCGTAAGTAAATTTTTACAGGAAATCCTCATGAATATACTCATGATGAAAATACTTTGTTGAAACAAGTTTTGCTTACTTTGGAAATTTACAAAAAAAAGATTACAAACAAAAAATTTAAAAGAAACGTCGCACAATTATAACAGAATATGAATTCCAAGAAATTAAATATTTCAAAGATACCAGAGAGCTGGATCTGGTTACAAGAAATCACGCCGGCAACAATTGCACATTGTCGCCAAAAGTTTTCCAACCAACAAAACAAAAAGCAGCGCAACCAACGAAATCCGACAAATTCACACAATCACATAAAATACTCCAGCGAACATTGACTTAAAGAAAAAAATGTTTGCGCGCAAAAACCGAACAAAAAATTGAATGGTAGAAGAAACATGCAATTGCAGCTAGAAACAAGTACATTCCACTACTCCATAGCACCGATGCGCATAGTCTTACACTGAAGGAATTATTTTGAGACAGAGTTTAGAAAGAACTTCAGAAAACAGTAGCCATTGAATAGATTATTCTTAAAATCTATGGAACTTGTTTTGGCAAAATACATATCCACTAAAAAGCGAAGAGAATTTATGAACAAAAATCTTTCTTTGAAATAAGAATAAACAGTTATAAAATAAATTAATATTAATCATTTATTTTATTATACCTTTCATAATCGATATTCCCTTATGAATTCCATGCCCTTTCATGAATAAAAAAGGCTTTGTAATGTTGAATCATTGCACTATTTTTCCTATAACTCATTATTTCGTCAAATACAATGAGAATTACATAACACATCTCTCCTTCTTCGCAACTAAAAACACACCAAGGCTTGTGTTTTTCCTTTACTATGCATACAGATAAATGTAATCATAATATTCCATTATTAAAAATCATAGATATGTAAAAAAAAATATGAAATGTTTCATAAATTTTGCGAAAACATTTTTAAATACTCTGACATTTTTTTTTAACTAATGAAACAAAAATACATAAATGCACAAATTTAACAATTAAGAGTATGTCCTATAAAGTCCAACTTTTTTTATAAATATTTCAATGATACTTATTATATTTATGAAATTACACATACACATTAAAGATAGTTTCACAGAATTTATAAAAAAATATACACGAAATAGCTTCAGAAATATTTTAACGAATAATTCTTTCAGTGTTGGATTTAAGACAAGAAATCCAACATTTGAAAAAGAAAAAGAGAAAACTTTGTACAAAAATAAGAATATGAGTGCAAACGACTGATATGAATGTTGAAAACCAATTTTTTCGGACTACTAAGGCCAACTCATGACTACCGAATGCCGACAACGTCGACCAAAACTAAAGTAATCTTGTCGAGATTTTTTTTATTTTATTTTAGCAATTACCAATTGCCAATAAACGTGACGTAGGTGTAAAGTAGATACTTATAAAAACCTAGATTTCTTCTGTGTCTTCTTCTTCTTCATTGGACTTTTGGCACTACGGCTATCTACACTTGAGATTATCTTGGTAAAATTTATGTTATAATCTTATGATGTTTCTTTCCAATACTAATTGAATTAAATGCGCCGCCACAAGAAACGAATAATAATGAATAAATATGTATAGAAACTATTACTAATACTGGTGATGGTAGCTGAGCTGAGCTGAAAAAAGCCACAAAAATATGCGGCATCGGTGACGGACCCAACAGCACAGTTCACTTTCGTAATATGTTTGGATTTTGTATATTTTGTTTGTTGATGTAGGAGGGCGGTATGGAAAGTTGTTGGAAGTTCGATTTGAAGGGAAAATTTAATAGAAATGGAGGCGTTTTCCACTGAAGAAACATTTTGGTCACATATTTACATTGTAAAAAAAAGTTCAATAAAGTCGTAACAGCAATTTAATATTATACTTATATACATAAATTAGACCCCGGGTGACCAAAAAAATTTATCAATTTATTATTTGCAAAAACATTTTTTATTCTGTCAGAATTTATTTTGGTTTGAGACCATATGTATCATTTACTTTCTGTCTATTGTAAAAAAGTAATAGAAACAACTACAAAAATTGGTAGAGAGTTTTAATTTCTTGGAATTGAATTGACTGCAGTTTCGATAGACACCACTCTATCATCTTCAGAATTCAGTAGCAATAGTGTATGTCTTTAACTTAAATCAGCTGAAATACTTTGGGAAGCAGTAAATTGAATTTAACAAGAATTTTTTCCGAGCCTGGGGAATCGGCCCAAAATCACTTTTTCATCATATAGGGTCACCAAAAAATTTTATAAAATGCGAGGTGGAAAATTAAAGCTTAGCTCGAGACAATTGCAAAAACATTTTTTAAATTTTTTTTAGATCTGACGGAATCAGCCCAATATCGTTTTTTTAGCGTAACTTGTTTGTTTGTGTTGGTCTCGACGAGTACTATATTGCCTCATGGATGTCGCCTATGAACAATGTCATTTTCTAAAGAAGACTTAACTTTTTTGTTTTTAATGAAAGTGCGTACACCCAAAGCAAAATGTTCATGGTTTTTAAAGCGCTTTAATCTAGATAGAAGCTGCAGTAAATGAATTATTTAAATGACTTTGCACATCAGTGACGTCTATGAAGCAAATGTAGTACTTATCGAGACCAACACATTGATGTATCGCATGCGACAAAAAAAGCTACAAGCAAAAAAGTTATGATATAAAAAATTTTTGGGCCGATTCCGCGGGTTCGGAAAAAATTGAAAAAAATGTTTTTGGGTTTGTCTAGAGGTAACCTTTCATATTCCGCTGTACTCTCCGATTTTTGCGAATTTTTTTATATTTTATACTTCTGTTAATTCTCTAATATATGGGGAATTCCACGACAAATCGACGGTTCCAAAAAATTTTGGTCGATTTGGTCGATTATGCTAATCAAAAAAACATCACGAAGTGCATGAAATGCATTTTGATTTGAATGCCCATTTTCGTAAAAGGCTTAAGAAACTTTAACGCGTTGCTCGATTGTGTATCTTTCCATGGTTGAAATTGAGTTAGTCTAAAATTGAGAAATGTCAAATGAAATGCAGAAAAAAGCTTGACTTTTAGGTGTGGTTCACATTCAACATCGGCCCTTACAATTTAACCACGCTTCGTATGTATAAATATAAATATTCAAGAGTTAAGGGTGCAAAACTTTGTCTTTTCTATTGTTGCGACAGACCAGAGGCTTTTATTTTATTTTATTTTATTTTATTTTATTTTATTTTATTTTATTTTATTTTATTTTATTTTATTTTATTTTATTTTATTTTATTTTATTTTATTTTATTTTATTTTATTTTATTTTATTTTATTTTATTTTATTTTATTTTATTTTATTTTATTTTATTTTAAATTAAATTTATTTTATTTTATTTTATTTTATTTTATTTTATTTTATTTTATTTTATTTATTTTATTTTATTTTATTTTATTTTATTTTATTTTATTTTATTTTATTTTATTTTATTTTATTTTATTTTATTTTATTTTATTTTATTTTATTTTATTTTATTTTATTTTATTTTATTTTATTTTATTTTATTTTATTTTATTTTATTTTATTTTATTTTATTTTATTTTATTTTATTTTATTTTATTTTATTTTATTTTATTTTATTTTATTTTATTTTATTTTATTTTGTTATTTTATTTTATTTTATTTTATTTTATTTTATTTTATTTTATTTTATTTTATTTTATTTTATTTTATTTTATTTTATTTTATTTTATTTTATTTTATTTTATTTTATTTTATTTTATTTTATTTTATTTTATTTTATTTTATGTTATTTTATGTTATTTTATGTTATTTTATGTTATTTTATTTTATTTTATTTTATTTTATTTTATTTTATTTTATTTTATTTTATTTTATTTTATTTTATTTTATTTTATTTTATTTTATTTTATTTTATTTTATTTTATTTTATTTTATTTTATTTTATTTTATTTTATTTTATTTTATTTTATTTTATTTTATTTTATTTTATTTTATTTTATTTTATTTTATTTTATTTTATTTTATTTTATTTTATTTTATTTTATTTTATTTTATTTTATTTTATTTTATTTTATTTTATTTTATTTTATTTTATTTTATTTTATTTTATTTTATTTTATTTTATTTTATTTTATTTTATTTTATTTTATTTTATTTTATTTTATTTTATTTTATTTTATTTTATTTTATTTTATTTTATTATACCCTACACCACACTGTGGTACGGGGTATTATAAGTTTGTTTCACGGCAGATGTTTGTAAAACCTGAAAATAACACAGCTAGACCCACCTTAAAGTATACCGATCGACTCAGAATCACTAGCTGAGTCGATTTAACGATGTCCGTCCGTCCGTCTGTCCATGTAAAGTTGTTCGTCGACTACAGGTCGCAATTTCACTCCGATCGTTCTGAAATTTTGCATTTTAGAGTATTTCGCGGCTGTTAAGATCGCTATTGAATTTGGTTGAAATCGGTTCAGATTTAGATATAGCTCCCATATATAGCTTTCGTCCGATTTGGCCCTTTAGTCCTATAGAAGCTGTATTTTACATCCAATCGTTTTGAAATTTAGAATGCTAGAGTTTCTTGATCCATGAACCAACATTGCCGAATTTGAAGAAAATCGGTTAAGATTTAGCTATAGCTCCCATATATATGCTTCGTCCGATTTGGCCCTTTAGTCCTATAGAAGCTGTATTTTACATCCGATCGTTTTGAAATTTAGAATGGTAGAGTTTCTTGATCCATGAACCAACATTGCCGAATTTGAAGAAAATCGGTTAAGATTTAGCTATAGCTCCCATATATATGTTTCGTCCGATTTTGCTCTTTAGTCCTGTAGAAGCTGTATTTTACATCCAATCATTTTGAAATTTAGAATGGTAGAGTTTCTTGATCCATGAACCAACACTGCCGAATTTGAAGAAAATCGGTTAAGATTTAGCTATAGCTCCCATATATATGTTTCGTCCGATTTTGCTCTTTAGTTCTATAGAAGCTGTATTTTACATCCAATCATTTTGAAATATAGAATGGTAGAGTTTCTTGATCCATGAACCAACACTACCGAATTTGAAGAAAATCGGTTAAGATTTAGCTATAGCTCCCATATATATGTTTCGTCCGATTTGGCCCTTTAGTTCTATAGAAGCTGTATTTTACATCCAATCGTTTTGAAATTTAGAATGGTAGAGTTTATTGATCCATGAACCAACACTACTGAATTTGAAGAAAATCGGTTAAGATTTAGCTATAGCTCCCATATACATGTTTCGTCCGATTTGGCCATTTAGTCCTGTAGAAGCTGTATTTTACATCCAATCATTTTGAAATTTAGAATGGTAGAGTTTCTTGATCCATGAACCAACACTGCCGAATTTGAAGAAAATCGGTTAAGATTTAGCTATAGCTCCCATATATATGTTTCGTCGGATTTGGACCTTTAGTCCTATAAAAGCTGTATTTTACATCCAATCGTTTTGAAATTTAGAATGGTAGAGTTTCCTGATCCATGAACCAACACTACCGAATTTGAAGAAAATCGGTTAAGATTTAGCTATAGCTCCCATATATAGGTTTCGTCCGATTTGGCCCTTTAGTTCTATAGAAGCTAAATTTTACATCCAATCGTTTTGAAATTTAGAATGGTAGAATTTCTTGATTCATGAACCAACATTGCCGAATTTGAAGAAAATCGGTAAAGATTTAGCTATAGCTCCCATATATATGTTTCATCCGATTTGGCTCTTTAGATCCAATCGTTTTTATACCCTACACCACACTGTGGTACAGGGTATTATTTAAGTATAAAATGTCCCAAAAGTAAATTTATGTAAACAATTCATACATGAATTACAAAATTTATATATCAGAGTTATTCAATATTAGGGTATTATATAGTCGGCCCCGCCCGACTTTAGCCTTTCCTTACTGGTTTTATTTTATTTTATTTACATTGTCCCTAAAAACATGTTAAATCGACTTAGCACACTTCGGAATGTATGTATCGATATATAGAGATTAGATTTGCTTCTTTCATTATTTTTTTATTTTATTTTTTTTAAATTCCACCAATGTTGTGCACTAATTGCATTTTAATATAACCCATTTATTCTTAATTATTATTTCTCCATTTAAAGTAATTCATGCAATATTTGTTTTCTCATATTTTTTAATTATCTTTTAATTAAGAAACCCCCGAAACAACGACAAAACCAACAGAGACAATCAAGTGCAACTTGTCGCAACTCTAGTGTACAAGGTTAAAATACAAAAAAAAATTATTTTTGTTAAAAATATTTTAATAACAATTTTATAAGCAAATTATAGAGCAATAATCTCAACCATATTTTTGTGCACCTATATGAACCTAGTACAAAAGATTTCGTGCATCATTTATAACAAAGTAGAAAACAAAAACAATTCATGTGTTATTTTTATTCGATGTTAACTTATAATAATACTTAGCAGCAGTCGCATCGACCACATCGATCTATAATTTTTTGAAACAGGTTTTTAACAAAAACAATAAAAAAACGAAAAGCAACGAGAAAAATTATTCATTCATGATCTGCCGAGGAGAGACCGAATTCCACAGAAATTCATATAATAATGCACCTGTTTCGATATTGCCGGTGTTTCGTTTTGTTTTTCGTGTGTTTTCGTCAGTCGGGGGATTTTTTTTTGCTATTACAGCGTGGAGCGCCCTGGTAGACAAACCAACAGAATCGAATTACTCGTAACCAATTTCCAACTAATAATCTTATTTATAAAACAAATTTGAATTTAGTTTACAAGCACAAAATTGTTCCACCGTCATCTCCTCTGTCACATCTGAGAAAAGCCCCTTAGAAAAAGTCCATGGAAAACCTGAAGAACAATTATCTTTTATCTTATATTTAGGGCCTTGATGATTTGTTCGGGCTCCCCCAAACTCTTTGTTTATTATGTATCTTTAGGTTAAAAGTCGCTTTCTTCTTGGACATGTTATTTTCTTTGTGTTTTTTATTTCAATTTTGAGGTCATCATCTCATCTTTATCGTTCGATTTGAATATTTAATGAATGTCATGCAATGAAAGTTTTCCAAGTCGTGTTCGCTTGACCTATGACCACAGTGGGATTAGTGGGAACTATCTACTATGAATTCATGTCTGCCTACCACCGTCATCCACCATCAACACCACTTCGTCTTCGTCTTTGTCTTCTTGTATCTAAATACTTCTCTGCTGGAGTAGTATGTAAAAGTCAACCTTTTTTATTGCCTCAGTAGATGGAGAAGAAATAAAAAATGTATCAAATTTTAATGCCTTTGAAAACGTCATAAATTTGATAAATATGCATTTTTCAGATAGACGATTCACTGCGAAAGGGAAGGGAGTGGGAAGTATACCACATGGTCGGCTATCGATTTTGTTGATTGAAAATGTATTTATTAATATTGCAACATTTTAAATATTAACAAAATTTCAATATTTTAAATATTAACAATATCTTAAATATTAACAAAAATTCAATACTTTTTAAATAAAATAAAATAAAAAAAATAAAATAATAAAAAAATAAAATAAAATAAAATAAAATAAAATAAAATAAAATAAAATAAAATAAAATAAAATAAAATAAAATAAAATAACAAAATAAAATAAAATAAAATAAAATAAAATAAAATAAAATAAAATAAAATAAAATAAAATAAAATAAAATAAAATAAAATAAAATAAAATAAAATAAAATAAAATAAAATAACAAAATAAAATAAAATAAAATAAAATAAAATAAAATAAAATAAAATAAAATAAAATAAAATAAAATAAAATAAAATAAAATAAAATAAAATAAAATAAAATAAAATAAAATAAAATAAAATAAAATAAAATAAAATAAAATAAAATAAAATAAAATAAAATAAAATAAAATAAAATAAAATAAAATAAAATAAAATAAAATAAAATAAAATAAAATAAAATAAAATAAAATAAAATAAAATAAAATAAAATAAAATAAAATAAAATAAAATAAAATAAAATAAAATAAAATAAAATAAAATAAAATAAAATAAAATAAAATAAAATAAAATAAAATAAAATAAAATAAAATAAAATAAAATAAAATAAAATAAAATAAAAT
The DNA here is from genome assembly GCA_963930755.1 of Eudasyphora cyanicolor. Taxonomy (NCBI): domain Eukaryota; kingdom Metazoa; phylum Arthropoda; class Insecta; order Diptera; family Muscidae; genus Eudasyphora; species Eudasyphora cyanicolor. The sequence continues at coordinate 93,980,679 of OZ005736.1, read as the reverse complement.
AAAATAAAATAAAATAAAATAAAATAAAATAAAATAAAATAAAATAAAATAAAATAAAATAAAATAAAATAAAATAAAATAAAATAAAATAAAATAAAATAAAATAAAATAAAATAAAATAAAATAAAATAAAATAAAATAAAATAAAATAAAATAAAATAAAATAAAATAAAATAAAATAAAATAAAATAAAATAAAATAAAATAAAATAAAATAAAATAAAATAAAATAAAATAAAATAAAATAAAATAAAATAAAATAAAATAAAATAAAATAAAATAAAATAAAATAAAATAAAATAAAATAAAATAAAATAAAATAAAATAAAATAAAATAAAATAAAATAAAATAAAATAAAATAAAATAAAATAAAATAAAATAAAATAAAATAAAATAAAATAAAATAAAATAAAATAATTAATCTGTACATTTTCTCTTATTTATAATAAACAATATCGATTAATTTCACTAGTTTTCCTTTGTATATTGGCTACCTTAGGGCCTACCTTTTTTTGCTTTGTATATTTTTAAGTTTCTTATTAAAATACATTATAATTAACATTCTTAGGCGTTTTAGCTGATAACTTTGCAACACTCGTCAATCAATCAGTTTAAGGGTCAAGTTTTTCCATTTCTGAGTAGGATATCCTTCCCCACTCCCTTTGCCCTAGGGTACTTTAGTATGTGTTGGTTATTATATTCCGGCTACCTATAGTTTCTTTTTACGACTTTTCCTCTATCTCTTGATGTTGGTAGTATTGGTATTGGTATAGGTATTTTATTGTGTGGCTTGGTTATTGTGTCTGGGGTCCGTTGTCGATGCCACCACCGATACCGATTTGGTAGTGTATTTTTCCTTGTGGTGTTGCTGTTGTTTTTATATTACTTTTTATTTTCCTATATATATTTAGTTTTATTATTTTTTAACGTTTTTACTTTTCAAGGTTTTCTTAGATATGCGCTCGTGTCTGTCCGTCTGTCTGTTTGAGTTTTGTTTTGAAATGAAGTTTCTGCGCTTCACGTTGCACGAGCAGGAATAGTAGGAACCTGTTTGGTGAAGAGGAGTAGCTCTAGAAGACCACGATACTAGTGATGGCGATGACTATGTTGTTGATGACTATGTTGTTGATGGTGAAGGAGAAGTTGAAAAACAAACTTGCATTCTTTTGAAACTGCATTACAATGTGTACGTGTGTGCAGCTACAATTCCACAACTCACAGTTCCTGTTCCTTCCTCACGTTGCACAGTGGGAATGGTTTAACAAATTATTAATTTTGTAAGTGCATCTTTTCGTACTCCACATTTTCGCCTTTGAATCAATGGCAAGTTATGGGGAGAAATGGATCTGACATGTATATAAAAATGAAAACAAATATTTTCATTTTATTTTATTTTACGGTTTGTTCACTAACATTTTCATCATTTTATTTTTAAAAAATTAAAATATGTTGGAAGGTACTTTTAATCTACGTCTCAACTCTACAGTGAGAAAATCCTGAAATAATATATAGGGTTTTCCAACAAGAGGTGTTATTTTGAATCACCCGGTATTTCGGTAGCTGTCACTTTTGAAGCTTTTGTTCTTTGACATTTGACAAGTAAAAACTACGCCATTACTAAAAATGGAACGATACACGATGCAACAACGCATTGAAATTATTAAAATTCGAAAATCATCTTGACTGATGAGGCCTATTTCCACCTCGGTGGCTACGTCAACAAGCAAAATTGTCGCATCTGGGGCTCGGAAAACCCAAGAGGTATTGTTGAGAAGCCTCTCCATCCTGAACGTGTGACTGTTTGGTGCGGTTTATGGTCCGGCGGGGTCATTGGACCTTACTTTTTCGAAAATGAGGTTGGATCAACAGTTACGGTGAATGGATTGCGCTATCGAGAGATGATTAATGATTTTTTATTGTCGGAGTTGGATGGTATTTATCTGGACAACGTTTACTTTCAACAAGACGGCGCTACGTGCCACACAAGCAACGAAACCATTGCTCTGTTACGGGAAAAGTTTCCGGACCGTGTTATCTCTCGAAGAGGTGATCACAATTGGCCACCGAGATCTTGTGATTTAACACCTTGCGACTTCTTCCTTTGGGGCCACGTGAAAGATAAGGACTACGCCAAAGGCCAGCGTCGATTCAAGACCTCAAAGATAGAATTCGTGAGGCTATCGAGGACACAGGGCAGCCACTTTGCGATTTGGTTATGGACAATTTCATGAAAAGGATATGGTCCTGTAAGCGTGGTCGTGGTGGTCATTTGGCTGATGTTGTTTTTCATTATTAACGGCATACCTTCCTCTTTATTATGAAATAAGCATCCGATTATTTATTTAAAAAAATGGAATTTTTCTTTGAATACCAAAATAACACCTCTTGTTGGAAAACCCTTTGCTTTTTTGTTAGAAGTCAAAAGTATTTTCTTATATATTATTTGTGTATATATTTTCCCCTTTTGTATTTTTATAAAAGAAGGCCACCATAACTCTCATCCGCCCCTGCGTCAGAACTTATATACATTCATTGAATTAATGTTATTCTTACATTGCCTCAGTATCTATTGATGTGTTTTCTTATGTTATGAGATATAGAGTGTGTGTGTGTTGCTTCTGTGGATGCATTCATCCATTCTCTGTTGTAAGTTTGGAATGCCCTTTGAGACATTTGCTACAGTTCATTAAATCTCAGATACAATCGACAACGACACTATTCACCATCAGCAGCACCTCTGCACCGCATATCATCGCTATCCTAAGGATGTACGCCACATGCATCATAAGGTTTGTTCTTTTTCAGCATGATTTCACTTCAGTCTTTTTCTATTCTCTTGAAAATTAAAACTGATTACATTTTGATTTAGAAAAGAAGAAAAAAAAAATGAAATTAATTTTGAACTCTTGCAAGACAATATGGAATAGATCTGATTAAATCACGGCAACCTTTAGCTTGAAGATGTTTTTTAATTGGAAGCATTTTTTTCTCCAAGGGCCCACTAAGAAGACGACTGACATTCCACAAATGCAGTTGCATGATCATCTTTTTGTTGTGGTTTTGGTTGGTTTTTTAGAAGACGACTGACATTCCACAAATGCAGTTGCATGATCATCTTTTTGTTGTGGTTTTGGTTGGTTTTTTTTATCAATTCTCTTATGAGGTGCTGGGTTGTTTTTTTAGTATAAAAACGCCTTTAAATTATTAGTGTGTCAGGGTTTATTATCTTAATGAGGAGAAGGGTTCGACGTCAACGAAGTCATCCCATTCATTATAGATTTATTTAAATTTTAACATAAACTTATTTCTACACTTTTTCTGTCTAAATCTGTTGTTGGCTTAATTCAAATCTGCTTTCCCATTTTTTTTTTGGAGGATAACAATATATGTATAATATTGTCGTATTTTTTCTTAGGGCATTAACTTACAAAATAATCAGAACTTTAATAAATTGTTTATACATTCATTAGAAGTTTCAGTCATTCATTAATAATCTATTTTTTATTTTATCTTTTCAGGTATGTTCTTTTATAAAACTGAATTCTTTACGAAGATGAAAATCATTCTCCTGTTGTGGTAAGAAAAATATGTATGTACATCTAATAACTGAGTCGTCCCAAAAAATATTCCTAAATTTATTTATTTTTTTTGCCTTTAATTAAATTAGGTTAGGTTAGGTTGAATAGAGGAGACGTTTAAACGTCTCAGGTCCATGGACATACACTTAAGCCAGTGGTTCGGCCTGTTGTGCGCTCTTTATTTACGAGTTTTTTACCCCATGAGTTACAGAAAATCGGCACTGGAAACGTATTTTCTCAGTATCTTCCAGTCATATCCTCTGAGTTGAGTCAAGTCTGGCAATATGTCGGAACCGAAATATTGGGATCTTGCATGTGTGAAAGCTGGGCAGTGACACAGAAAATGTTCCACCGTTTCGATGTTTTCCCTGTATGCTCTGCACTCGTCGTTTTCTGCTAGTGTCCCGTTAGAACAATTACTTAAATTAATTACGTATTATCAATTTAAATTGAGCGCCCCAGTAGGTGAGTTGGTAGAGTACTCGCCTATGAGTTTGGGGGTCGTGGGTTCGATTCCCACCAGAGGCTCTGGTCTGTCGCTGCAAAAATTTTGCCATATGGTCATTGTAACCCGGCCTTTCCCTGGACCTTATAATTAGAATATAAATTTACTTTGTATTGTAATTCATATAAATAAATAAATAAATATCAATTTAAATTGCATTAATGTAATCCATTTGTTTGACGCCCATTTTTCACTGGACTGTAGGTAGTATAAAAGCATTACACTGTACGAAATTTCAAGTATTTATATGCACTAGTATTAAAGTTTTAAGTGGTTAACTTTTTGTGCAGAATGGTCCACTTGCGTGGGAGGTACCAAAAGGGGCGTGCCAATGACGCCCATTTTTCACTGGACTATAGGTACTATAAAAACATTACACTGTACGAAATTTCAAGTATTTCTATGCATTAGTATTAAAGTTTTAAGCGCTTAACTTCTAAGCAAATAAGTAGTATAGACGTTAATAAAGAATCAGTGTTTCACTAAATCCTAACCCTTTGTGGATGAGGTAGTATAGGGTAATCAAAGTAGAGATACTTTTTTCAATAGCCTTTTTTGACAGATCACGTGTGAGTCGTGTCATGCTATTTTTGTTAAGTATTGTTTGGCATTTCATCATGGAAAGACTTACGCCTGAACAACGTTTACAAATTATTCAGTTTTATTATCAAAATAATCGTTCGCCAATTGCGCTAAGTCCATTTTTTTTAAATAAAAAAAAAAAAAAAACACTTTCCAGTCGACCCACGACCTCGACACCCATGAGCAACATTTGAGCTCTCGTTAAGAGCTATCTTTTTGCCATTGACCGATTCCCGATCCGACGTACCGAAATCATCGGTCCATATTTTTTAAAAAATTATGCCGGTGAGAACGTAACCGTCAATGGCGACCGTGATCGTGCCATGATAACCGACTCGGCGACATTTGGTTTCAACAAGATGGAGCAGATAATTTCACATTTTGGGCCGGTCGATTGGCCACCAAGATCGTGTGATATCACACCATTAGACTTTTTCTTGTGGGGATATGTAAAGTCTAAAGTTTATGCGGACAAACCCGCTTCGATTCGGGCCTTGGAGCAAAATATCACGCGTGTCATTCGCCAGTTACCAGTCGAAATGCTCGAACGAGTCATCGAAAATTGGACTCAACGGATGGACCATCTGAGACGTAGCCGCGGCCAACATTTGATAGACATAATCTTCAAAAAATAAATGCCAAAGAATGTTCTTTCAAATGATAATGTTTTTTTATTTAAAAAGGTAGGGGACGTCGAAATGGATCACGCTATAGAAGGCGTGGTTGGCCCATCTTTGAACTTAGCCTGCGATTATTACCACATACCAAATTTGAAGTCAATCGGTTACTCCTTTCGAGAGTTATCGTGAAAACTGGCCACCAGACAGACACACAGACGGACGGACATTGCTCAAATGACTTAAAATGACCCAAATCGAATTTCCACAAAATTTGTTTGGGGTCTTAGGTCACTCCTTCCGCGTGTTACACTTTTGGCTCTTAGCAAATTATATGTACCCTCCTACCTCGTTTTGGCTCGTAGCAAATGATATATACCCTCCTCCCTGCAAGGTGAGGGGATAAAAACGGAAAAAACAAAATTTTACAAATTAAGAAAAAAATCCATAAAAATGGCCCGTTATGTTCTCTTTGAAAAGACGTAAGCTTAATTAAAAAATTCGTAAAAGCAAATAATGCATTTTTCGGAAATTTTAAAATTTTAAATCCCCATAAAATTTTTTAAACAAAAAAAAAATAAATGATAGCGATATCTTAGTTTTCCTTTTAGCAACCTTTTATACAGTTTTTACGCAAAAATTAATTTCATAGTGTAATATAAAAAATTCAGACACAATGACTTGACTACAACTTGTTGTCAACAAGTCAGAGAAAAAAAGTTTACTAACTTTAAAGATAGTTGCAATGATTACGAGCCAATGACAAATAATCTATAAAGTAAGAACATTCCACACTTAATATTAAGACAATTTAAAAAATTTCAAGCCAAGTTTTTTTTAATATTAAGTAAATTATTTTTAATTTAAGTAGGAAATCTACTAACTTTAAAACCAACTTATCATTGGCTGGAAATCATTCTATTTAGTGTAAGTACCACATTACTTTACTCATAGAGTGGTGAGACTATGTATGTATACCATACTTGGTTTGCCATTTTCTTACTTGTTTTTTATAAATATATGTATGGGGAATTCCACGACAAATCGACGGTTTCAAAAGATGTCGGTTTTAATTTTTCCATTATTTTATAATTTTTAGTACAACTGAAGAAACACTCGTTCAGACTCGTTCAGAAGTTATCTATATGTAAAAAATCGTTAAGACATCACTTTATGTATGGGGGTCTCTGGTCATAACTTCTTAAGTTGTGGTCCGATTTGAAAAATCTTTCTTTTGAAATGTTGGCATTTTTTCGGTACTTTTCAAAAAAAAAAAAAATAGAAAAAGTATTACATTTTTTTTTGTGTGCGTTTTTGAAGTTTTACAATTTAAATGTAATTTTTTAAATTGTTTGTGCTCTCAGATTTTTGCTAACCCTTTATATTTAAACTTCAATTAATTCTCTAAAATATTAGCTTTGGATTTTTTTTAATTTTTTAAAATGAATTAATTATATGTTCCACGCCAAAGAACAAAAAAAAGGAGACACTTCGGGAAGTATTGCTTCCAAAACACCCGCCACCCCCGCTGATCCCCCCTTACCCCTTATAATCTCCTACAAAATAACTATGTATATATCAAAAGTAGTAGAAATCGATGGATTTTTTAGTATTTAGTAAGTATTGTCGAATACTTCACCTAACAATACACTTTTATGGCAATACAACGGTTTTTTTTAAATACATATATCGTATTTTTAATATATTTTCTAAATTTTTTTCTGAAAAGTACCGAAAAATACCTACATTTCAAAAAAAAAAGATTCTTTACTATTTTTTAATGTTCGATAACTTCTGAACGAGTTATCGGAAAAATCTCAAAAAATTTCACAAAGCGTTTCTGCGGCGGTACTAAAAAATATAAAAAATGGTGAAAATCAAAACGGAAATTTTTTTAAACCGTCGATTTGTCGTGGATTCCCCCGTATGTATCTGAAAATGTATTATGAAATACAAATCTATAAGTACATATATATGTACCTCTGTCGATATTTTCATTGAAATTAAATTTACCTTAAAGAGGCAAAGTCATACTTGTAAAAGTCACTTTAGTTTCCATCCATTCAACCTACGGTGCATACGATTCGGTCTTCAATATTCGGCGGTACCACTTAATTCGGTCGATTCCTTTATTGTGTTCTCTTCTCAGGTGCCTGGCTGTACTTAGGTATTTGCCCAACCAAACCTAAGTACAGCCATGCATGGCTATTCTCCACTAAGAGTGGATAAACGAAAAACATAACTATCCGATTTCCTTGCCAGTGGAGACTCGGATAAATTCCAGTCCATCCACATCCGTTACTATTTGGGTTGATGACTGCGCTACACACTCTGTTTGAAACTCTACTTTGTGGAGACTTAGCCAAGATAACAACACAGACCGCACAAGGCGACATCTATTTGTGGTTTTTGATTATAATAAATAGTTTTTCAATTGTTTTCGGTTTGCACGTAATAAAATGTCATAAATACATACATATTTACAATACCATAGAGAGACGTTTTGTAAAAAAATATGTTTAGATATTATTAGTAGTTTTTGATATTCATGAAAGTGCTTCAAACTTCCGGTGGTTAGAAATTCTATAGGTACAATGAAATTAACTGAATATGTATTCTCATAAAAGCGAGGAAGTACATGAGTTTATTTATGTTATTATAAATGTTAGCAAACTGCAAATTACATTGTCCAACAAATGAAGACTTTTGACTGGAACAGAATAACGACCCTATAATTCTGAAAGGGCATACATATTGAGTAGATCATTTTTGTAGAAAAAACTTATGGTTCAGCTGGTCTGAATTTTTTTGATAGTGTGTCAAAATTTTTTTTTTCGTAGAAGGGAGCATTATACTTAATGCGAAAAATGTCTTAAGTTTATTTCTGAGAGATTTCTTATTGTCAAAGTTATAACTCCCCTCTTAATGTGTCAATTTGGTCGTTTTTTTTCGAAAAATTAAAAAAATTCTGTGGGGGTCGCCAAAGTCACCAAAGTTGCAAATAAAGCTCTTTAACCTTAATTATTAAAATAACACGGCAACTTTTATAAAAAATGCCATTAAGTGTAATGTTTTTATTGATATAATAAACACCATTTCTCGCACAAATTCAGCGGCTAATTGTTTTCTTTGTTTTTTTTTTTTTAATTTCGATTAAAACTAAATAATTTTGAAAAATCACTACAAAAACTATATCTACTGACAGATCTTTGCATTAAGTTTCTATTAATTTTCGGGGGATATCTTTATTTTTTATTGATAATGGATACCATTTCTACCGATTTTTTTTTTCTTGTGGTAACCTCCACCACCACATCGCATCCACTATCATTATTATGGTCTCCCTTAAAAACAATTAGAAAACAATTGTGATCATAAGAGCTCCAAGCCCTATTCATTCCTCAAACTACAAGACAGCTTCCCAGAGTAGAGAAACTTTCATTGGGAATGGATGAGTTACCGGCAGAAAGACAGACAGACAGACGGATGCCTGAACAAAGACAGTCTGTCACTCGATCGGCCTTTCTGTAGAAATATCTCTTGACAAAAGATTGTGGATGTAATATTCATAGATCCACAATTACTTTGTAATGTCTTTCTTCCGTTTGTCGGTCTGTCCGTCCGCCTGTCTGTCTGCCTGTCGTCTTGTGGGGAAACGTCGTTTAAAACAGTCGACATTTGAACAACACCTGAATAATTGGTGTCAAAATTGTATGTATTTCTGTGTCGTTAATTGATTTGTTGTATTTTCGGAGCTCGTTTTGTTTTTTTAGTGAACTCTTTTGTTATTATTGTAAAGAGATTTAAAGAAAAATATTTCGTAATTTTTTTTAGGGGGGGGGCGACTTTGTTCGTAACAGATTTAAAAACATTGTCTTGGGAACATTTAAAATAATGTTATTAATGGTTTTGTAATCTAATGGCGATTTCGTTTCTAAAAAAAATGTTGTTGCCCCATCAACGTGGAATATAAGAAAATATTTGCATCTTTTAAGTTGAAATAATGCAGTTCCTCGAATTTAACTTAACTCCAGTCCTCAAATTTCCACACTGTTTTAAAAAAGTGCAGTTTTCGGGAAAAGGCCATAGCAAATGCTGCACTTTTCCAGAAGCGAAATCGCCATAATTGATTTAGGAGGTGTCACAAACAATCAGCGATACCTAATAAAATAAAATTTGTACATAACATACATATGTATACATATAGAATTTTTCTAATTTCACAAAAAAATATTGACTTTTCTATTAATGACAGCTAAGCTGTTTTTATTTGGCCCATCTTGTTTTATTACTTGGAAACAAGAAACTTTCCATTGACATACATTTTTGAATTATTTGTAAATAATAAAACTATTAAAAGTGTACCACAAAATCGGTTTGGATCTCTTATAATAAAATTGTTATTTTTTTCAGTCAGAATTTATTTGGTTTAAGACCACTTTTTGGTCTTTCTGTCTATTGCAGTAATAGAAACAAATACAAAAGTTGGTAGAGAGTTTTAATTGCTTGGTAGAATTGACTTGGTAGAATCGATAGACACCACTCTATCATCTTCAGAATTCAATAGCAATAATGTATGTCTTTACACTGAAAAAAAATTTGTCATAAAATTAAAGAAATGCTCCAAAGACGTCCTTAGTCTTCAAAATAAGTAAATTTTGTACTTAAAATTAAGAAAATTTACTTAAAATTAAGGAAATTACTTAATATTATTGAAATTATCTATATTTTAAGTACAAAATTTACTTATTTTAAAAACTAATGACGTCTTTGGAGCATTTCTTTAATTTTATGATAATTTTTTTTTTTCAGTGTAACTTAAATCCGCAGAAATACTTATGGAAGTAGTAAATTGAATGTAACAAGAACTACTAACCAAAACCGTTTTTTGCCGAACTAAGTCAACATACTAAAACTCTCATACCCATACATTTTTGTTTTTTGCCTGGGTTCGCTTCGCAAGCCACGAAATGTTTTTTTAGAAATCCTTTAAAAATGCAAAATATGTTTCTGCACATCTCTGGGAAGCAAGCTTTCCACTGGCATCAATTATTAAATTATTTGTTAATAATAAAACTATTAAAAGTGTACCACAAAATGACTTTGAACATTTTATAATAACATTTTCTCTTTTTCATGAGAAATCCTTCAAAATAAATCAATATGTGTTTCTGCACATCTTTGCGAAATAAGCATTTCATTGTTGTAAATTTGTCTACCATTCGCTATCTTATTGAATCTAAGTTACAGCTATTTTATTAGCCTCTTTGAAGGGCAACGATCATCAGGTTTCCAAAAAAATATTGATGAAAACAGATATTGTATATTGGAATTTTTTTAGATATTATAATTTACAGAAATTAATTATAAATGCGATTCTGCACATCTTTCGGTATAGAATTTTCCATTGTTCTGCAATCTACTGCCATTGAAACAAGGTAAAGACCCAAAAAGTGTATCACAAAATATTGTTCATAAGAACAGCAGCTAAAAATCAACAATATTATTTAAATAACCTAGTTCTGCACATCATTGGGAAATCAGCCTTTTAGTGATATTCAACTTTAAAACATTTGGTAGCAGTGAAAATCTTAAAAATTACTGTGGATCTTTTATAATGAAATTGTAATCAAGTACGAAAATTTCAGCCGATTAAATCGACTAAGGTATACCCTCACTGATTGACCCTTACTGGTACATCGGTTGCGAGATTCCAGAACGTTGAGAAACGGTTTCTTTGTTTGTCAGTCTATAGTCATAGGAAATGTTGTCCAAAACATGAAAATAGTTAGATGATTTCTGCAGAAGTTGTTTTCGAATGAATCCTTTAGTTTGCGTGGGAGGTACCAGAAGTGGCTTGACGAATACTATTACCTATTAATGTAGGCGGGCCAATATCGCCCATTTTCTCGATTTTCTCGACAAACTATTAATATGTGTGTAATTACAGAAGATTCGGATTAGTTGTGTAGAAGTTATTAGAGAATCAATATTTCATTAAATTGAAACGCTTTGTGGGTGAGGGGTACTAGAAGAAGTGGCCCAAAATGGCCCATCATCGAACTAACCTTGAGATAGGAAGAATATTACCACATACCAATTTTTGAAATGAATCCCTTACTAGTTTCGAGAGACACACAGACAGACATTTGCTCAAAATGATGTAAAATGTCTTAAACGGATTCAAAATCAGTGCAGATAGCACATCTCGGGGAAAGAAGTTTTCCATTGACATATTTTTTTAAATTATTTGTTAATAATAAAACTATTAAAAGTGTACCATAAAAATCGGTGTGGACCTCTTATAATAAAATTTTTATGTTTTTCATTAGAAATCCTTCAAAATAAGTGCAAGTTGTGATTCAGCACATCTCTAGGAAATAAGCTTTCCATTGACATAAATTCTTAAATTATTTGTTAATAATAAAACTATTAAAAGTGTACCACAAAAATCGGTGTGGACCTCTTATAATACAATTTTTATGTTTTTCATTAGAAATCCTTCGAAAGAAGTGAAAAACGTGCTTCTGCACATCTCCAGCTATCAAGGTTTCATTGACATCAGTTTTTATTTTTTCCTAGTTATATGTTTTTTTTGTATAAAATTGTTCTATTTTCCATCAGATACCATCTAAAATAAATACAAAATGTGTGTTCGGCACATATTTACGAAAAAAACATTTCATTGTTGTACATTTTTCTACCATTCGGTAAAGCTAAAGGTCTTTAAAGTGTACCACAAACATTTGTGTCGACCGTTTAATTATAAGACTGAAATACAATTATTCCCATTTTCATTCAAAAAAACTTCCAAAATAAATATAAAAAATGTTTCTGCACATCTCTGGGAAACAAGCTTTCCATTGACATCAATTTTCAAATTATTTGTTAATAATAAAACTATTAAAAGTGTACCACAAAAAAAGGTTTGGACCTCTTATAATAAAATTGTTATGTTGTTCATTAGGAACCCCCAATAAAGAAATTATTGTTGAAATTTTTCTATCATTTGGTAAACCTAAGGTCTTTAAAGTGTACAGCAAACATTTGTATTTGGGCCTTTTGTTATAAGATTGAAATAAAATTGTTCTCGTTTTCATCTAAAAAAAACTTCCAAAATTAATAAAAAATGTGTTTCTGCAAATCTTTGGGAAACAAACTTTCTATTGGCATCAATTTTTAAATTATTCGTTAATAATAAAAGTCTTAAAAGTGTACCAAAAATATCGGTTGAACTTCTTTTTGGATGGTTCCTAATGAAAAACATACAAATGTTATTATAAGAGGCCCAACCCAATGTTTGTGGTACACCTTTAAGACTTTTATTTTTATCAAATTATTTAAAAACTGATGTCAGTGGAATTCTTGTTTCCCAGAGATGTGCAGAAACACATTTTGCACTTTTTTGAAGAATTTCTAATGACAAAAAATGAACAATTTTATTAAAATAGGTCCAAACCGATGTTTGTGGTACACTTTTAAGACTTTTATTATAGTCAAATAATTAAAATATTGATATCAATGAAAATCTTATTTCCCAACGATGCGTTGAATCACATTTGGTATTTATTTTGAAGGGATTCTAATGGAACACATAACAATATTATTATAAATTATTTTATTATTATCAAATAATTTAAAAATGTATGTCAATGGATGACTTGTTTCCCAGAGATGTATACAAATACATTTTGCACTTAATTTAATGACGGATTTCTAATGCTGATATCTGAAATCAAGATTAATTTTTAAATTATTTGATAATAATAAAATAATTTATAATAAAATTGTTATTAGAAATCCTTAAAAATAAATACCAAATGTGTTTCTGCACATCTTTGGGAAATATGCTTTCCATTAATATCAATATTTTTATTATTTGGCATTGATAAAAATCTTAAAAGTGTACCACAAAAATCTATTTGGACCTTTTATAATAAAATTGTTTTTTAGTTCATTAGATAACTTCCGAAATAAATACAAAACATGTTTCTGCACATCTTTGCGAAATAAGCATATCATTATTGTAAATTCTTCTATCATTCGGTAAAGCTAAAGTTCTTTAAGTGTACCACAAGCATTTGTTTGGGTCTTTTATTATAAGATTGAAATAGAATTTTTCTCGTTTTCCTCTAAAAAAAAACTTCCAAAATAAATACAAAATGTGTTTCTGCACATATCTGGGAAAGAAGCTTTCCTTTGATATCAATATTTTAATTATTTGACAATAATAAAAGTATTAAAAGTGTACCTCAAACATCGGTTTTGACCTCCTTTAATGAAATTGTTCAATTTTTGTCATTAGAAATTCTTCAAAAAAAGAGCAGTGTGTTTCTGCACATCTCTGGGAAACAAGCGTCCCATTGACATCATTTTTAAATTATTTGATAAAAATAAAAGTCTTAAAAGTGTACCACAAACAGCGGTTTGGATCTTATAATGACATTTTTATGTTTTTCATTAGGAACCCTCCAAAAAGTTCAACCGATATTTGTAAAGCTTTCCATTGACATCAATTTTTAAATATTTTTTTTTAATAATAAACTTCTTAAAATTGTACCACAAATGTGATTTTCGGCAGAAACCCTACAAAATAAATACAATATTCAGGGTTGCGCAGAATGAGCTATATGGTTTATAACTTTTTTTATTTATGCGATTATTATATTTTTTTAAAATACAGTATATTATTGGGAAATTTTTTGCAATTAGCTTTGAAAAATGATATCCGTAAGTGATGTTCATTTTCTGCTTCGCACATACGTGCTACTTTTTAGCATATTTTCCATAACTTTTCGCAAAATTTCGAAAAAATTCAATTATTTTTGTACGTTGTTCGATTCATAATTAATTCCCAAAGTCTCCTACACAAAATACTGGAAAAAAACCAAAAAAATGATAATAATTAAAAAAGTTATAAAGTATTCAAACCATATAGCTCGTTCTGCGCCACCCTGTACAAAAACTATTCATTGTTAAACATTTTATTACCATTAGGTAATGCTAAAGGTCTTTAAAGTGTACCACAAACATTTGCGTAATTGAATGTTATTCTGATTTCGTAACCGTTTATATTTTAATTATTAATTTCAAATATTAAAATACCTCTAGGTAATACATATAACTAAACTGGTTGATATATAAATCTAATTATAATTTCAATTATGCCCATCTCAAGGCACATAAGTAACTGCAATTACAATTGAATTGTTGAACATATGTTTGGCTATAAATTCTTATTTTTAATGTTAAGACAAAACTCCATTAACATTGAACCTTTGGAAGTGTCTTTGCCCGCCAACAACAATAAAACAAAATAAATAAATTACAACTAATAACAAAATGTACGAGTATATTAAATGTAGTAGATTAAATGAAAATCATGGCACAACTATCATAAATCAGTTTTAAAAATCTAAAACTAAAGCTTTTTTGCCATACGACAGAGCAGAAAGGAACGCCAAAATATGTGCATAAGTTTAGAAAAAATTGGCAAAAAGTATGGTTCAGTGATTTTAAAGCGATGACGCAGCCAAAATGTTGTTATTAAAATGTTTTATTATACACGAAGAAAATTTTTGAGAAATAAAATATTTTTGAAAAAAGTTTATGAACAAGAAATTCGAAATCAATCTGCTCTCAGAATACAGAAGAGGGCCGCATAGCACTGATTCTGACATTTAAATGTACTGTAAACCTTCCATATTTTTTGTGAATAACGACTTATACCTGTACAAAATAATATTTTATTATTTGGAGGTAAATTCTAAACTCGGATATAAATTTGTTTTTAATAAAATTAATCGATTTAAAAAAATATTGAGTGTTTATGAAATTGATTATAAATGTCAAATTGTTCCATAACTTCTCTCTGTATCGTGGCAAATATGTTTCATTTTCAAAACATTAAAAACTACAGGGTGGGCCATTTACAATTTGAATCGGCTATAAAAAAGGACAGATATTTTTTTCAAATTTCTGGTAAAATGTTTCTCCGTGTATTCCACACCATTCTATGGCCTATAATGCATTAACCCTTGATATAGCGTCAAAACAGCAAAAAAAGCCATTTCAATTAAACCCCAGTCTATGTGTGCTAAACTTGGCCTTGACGAAACTGAATAACATCAGCACAAGACATTCAGTCAGCCAGGCAGTCATATAGGAGTAAAAAATACAAATTCACTCAAATGTGGCAAAAATTAACATGTTCACCCGTCTGCCTTCGCCCTTCAGACCTTCCGCTTGATTTTTCCTAGCTAGACATCAAGCAACAACGACCACCGCTTACCCCTCCTTATCACATGAATACTTTTGTGGCAAGACCAAACGGCTAAACCGCCAAAGATGGCTTAAATAAGGGTAACACTCATACACACACGCAAACAAAACATTTAACAACGGCCATGACTGTTAAAGACTTGAAATACGTCATATATAAGCCAGATTAAACAATGTATAAGAAAATAAATGAACGAGAAGACTTAGAGTAAAATTTTCTGATTGTAATATAACCAACAATCTTGATGTGTCTTTTGGCACAAAAAAATGATAATCATTCACATATCACACAATCATTGTTCGCTCTATTTGTAGCATCTCAAAATAATACATTTTATGCCAAGATGATTTCACCATAACTGTCATTTGTGATGACCCTATAATGGTCTTAATTTCTTATATAAATTTTCAATTTCTTTGGTAATACTAAAGATCTGGAAGTTTAATAAATGTTATAAAAATATATTTTTGCACATATTTGGTAATTGGTATATATTTTTATTTATTTACATATATGAATTACAATAAAAAGTAAATTTATATTCTAATTTCAATATATATATTTCTTCTATCATTTGGTAGCAGTAAAAATCCTAAAAGTGTACCACAAAAATCCTTTTCATTAGAAACCCTTCAAAATAAATGCAAAATGTGTTTCTGCACATCTCTGGGAAACATGCTTTCCATTGACATCAATTTTTAAATTATTTGATAGTAATAAAAGTCTTAAAAGTGTACCACAAACATCGGTTTGGACCTCTTATAATAAAATTGATGTTTTTCTTTAGAAATTCTTAAAAATAAATGCAAAATGTGTTTCTGCAAATCTCTGGGAAATAACCATTACATTGTTGTACATTTTTCTATCATTTGGTAAACCTTAATTAAGGTCTTTAAAGTGTATCTCGAGCATTGGTGTTTGGGCCTTTTATTATAATATTGAAATAAAATTGTTCTCCTTCTCATTTAAAAAAAACTTCGAAAATAAATATAAAATGTTTTTTGCACATCTTTAGGAAATAAACTTTCCATTGACATCAATTTAAAAATTATTTGACAATAATAAAAGACATAAAAGTTTACAACAAACATCGGTTTAAACCTCTTATAATAAAATTGTTATGTTTTTCTTTAGGTATCCTTAAAAATAAATGCAAAATGTGTTTCTGCACATCTCTGGGAAAAAAGCTTTTCATTGAATTCCGTTTTTAAATTATTTGTTAATAATAAAAGTTTTAAAAGTGTACCACAAAAATCGGTTTGCACCTCTTATAATAACATTTAAATATTTTTCTTTACAATGTTATTATAAATACAATATGTGTTTCTGCACATCTTTGGTAAAAAAGCTTTCAATTGATATCAATATTTAAATTATTTGATAACAATAAAAGTCATAAAAGTGTACCACAAAAATAGGTTTGGATCTCTTATAATAACATTTTTATGTTTTTCATTAGGAACCTCCAAAAGAAGTACGAAGTGTGTTTCTGCACATCTCTGGGAAATAAGCATTTCTTTATTGTACACATTTCTACCATTCGGTAAAGCTAAAGGTGTTTAAAGTGTACCACAAACATTTGTGTCGACCATTTTATTATAAAACTGGAATATAATTATACCCCTTTTATAAAAAAACAACTTCCAAAATAAATACAAAATGCGCTTCTGCACATCTTTGGGAAATAAGCTTTCCATTGATATCAATATTTAAATTATTTGATAACAATAAAAGTCTTAAAAGTGTACCACAAAAATAGCTTTGGACATCTTATAATAACATTTTTATGTTCTTCATTAGGAACCTCCAAAAGAAGTACGAAGTGTGTTTCTGCACATCTCTGGGAAATAAGCATTACATTGTTGTAAATTTTTTTAATCATTTGGTAAACCTTAAATAAGGTCTTTAATGTGTATCACGAGCATTTGTGTTTGGACCTTTTATTATAAGATTGAAATAAAACTGTTCTCGTTCTCATTTAAAAAAAATTCCAAAATAAATAAATAATGTGTTTATGCACATCTTTAGGAAATAAGCTTTCCATTGACATCAATTTTAAAATTATTTGTTAAAAATAAAAGTATTAAAAGTGTACCACAAAAATCGATTTGGACCTCTTATAATAAAATAGTTGTTTTTTATTGGAAATCCTTCATTCAATATAAGTGCAAAATTTGTTTTTGCTCATGTCTGGGAAACAAGCTTTCCATTGACATGAATCTTTAAATTATTTGTTAATAATAAAAGTCTTAAAAGTGTACCACAAAAATCGGTGTGGACCTCTTTTAATGAAATTTTTAAATTTATAATAAATTGGGTTTTCCAATAAGAGTGATATGGGTTCTTTGAAAAAAACACACTTATTGTTAAGGAAAATGAATAGTTTTTTATTTAATGTGAAGTACAATCGATACAATTAAGTTCTAAATAAAACGTCATTCAAATGGCCTCTACGACTTCTTCTGCAGGAACGAATTCGCTGAACCCAATTTTCGAGCACTTTTTCCACTAAATCAAGTCGTATGTCATGAATGCCACGTTCAATATTGAATTGTAAAGCTTGAAGAGAGTCTGGTTTATTTCGAAAGACCAATGACTTCAAATAACCCCACAAGAAATAGTCTAATGGTGTTAAATCATAACTTCTTGGAGGCCATTCAATAACAAAATTTCTTGAAATAATCGAATCTCCAAACTTTTCTCGCAACAATTTAATTGTTTCATTTGCTGTGTGGCACGTAGCCACAATCGGTCAAGGGCAAAAAGATAGCTCTCAGCGAGAGCTAAAATATTGCTCATGGGTGTCAAGATCGTAGATCTTTTTGGATTTAAAAAAAATGGACTTGGCATCATTTTCAAATGTGAAAGGAAAGTTTATTTTTGCTCTAGCTCCTTAATGGTACGTCGGATCAGGAATCGGTCAATGGCAAAAAGATAGCTCTTAATCAGAGTTAAAATATTGCTCATAGGTGTCAAGGTCGTAGGTAGATTGGAAGGGTTTTTTTGGATTTTAAAATGGACTTAGCGCACGAAAAGTTGTAATTGGAGAACGATTATTTTGATAATAAAACTGAATAATTTGTAAATGATGTTCTTGCGTATATCTCTCCATGATGAAATTGTAAACACTACTGAATACAATGAGAAACAAATGACAGATCATGACACTTCACTTCAAAATCATATCATCCCTATTGGAATACCCATTATGTTTTAAGCCGAATATGTTTGGGACAATATACTACAAAAGCGATTTTTTGTGCAGTTGCATGGCGTAATCACTGAACCATTTTCAGCAGGTTGGTAAGTGAGAAATCACGAATATTTAAAAAGTGTGCAATGTTCATTGCTAGGCCTTTCTGGAACCTTTTTCCTTTTCATCTAACTTCTTCTTCTAGAATAAATTACCAAGAATTATGACTTCCCAAAACTCTGATCTGCCCTCTCCCCCTCTTTCCCTAAGCAAACTGCATAAAAATGTTAATTTCAAATCTTGATTTAAAACCAAAAAAATAACGTATTTTTGCAGAGCTCTTGTATCTTGCAAATGCAACCAACTTTTTTATTTCACAAAACAACTGGAACAGGCACGAAATAATAATTTTCAATGATTTGTTTGTGTTTTTTGCCTCTTCGGCAAATTGAAACAACAACAACATAAAGGGGAAAAAAGTAACAAAAGAATACACGACGACGAGTATTTGCCTCTCTAAACGCAACTCAACTCAATTCAACAAAAAAAGGAAGGAAGCCTCAAATATGTTGGCACTCTATAACAACAGCAAAAAAAAACAACAACAAACTGTTTAACTAAATCTTTGAAGCGTAACTGACGGACGGCAAAACAGAATAAACACTACAGCGCCAACACAACGGCTACAAAATATGTAAAATATAAAAAAAAATAATTGCACACGAATGCAAGGTAATTTTCTAAAACAAAACAGCAAAAAAACAAAAAAACTCAGCAACAAATAAAATGTAAATTGACCACACTACCATCAGACCATAATGTAAAGAGCGGGGAGAACTAACTAAGGCGGGACGGATGGAAAGAGGGCAACTCTAGAAACCACATTTTCTAAAATGAAAGAAATCCCCACAACAAAAATCTTCCATTATTGAAGATCTATACTGTGATAAAAAATTTAAACCCGACTAAAATAATTCATATTTTTTCTTTTTTTTTATAGTAAATTTAATTTTCTACAAAAACTTACCAAAACAATTCCTTTTTTATTTGGAATATTACTTACAACTTGCAAAAATTAGGTAAAACGGTCAGGCCAATGAACTCTATCCGAATGGATTGTGAATGGGAATGTGAATGTGAAGCCCCACTCTTGAGTCTTCAAATCGGGACAACAACAACATCGTTAACGAATCAAATCAAATGCCACACGGTTAGAGTCTTGGCTTAGATTGTTTTGTTTGCTTCCAGCGAAGCCATCGTCATCCATCTGTCCGTCCACCTGTGCCCTGCGAGTCATTCTACTAACTTCTTGATGCTTAAACGCATTACAAAAGAATACAAAAAAGTGTGGATACAAAAAAGTATGTTACGAACGGAACACGAAGTTTAAAAATCAATAATAAAAACCTAAAACACCTAACTTTCAATACGAATCACAACACACAATTCAGTCCGTCCGTCTGTCCGTTTGCTCTGCCAACCATTTCGTATAGCAATTTTCAGCAAATGCCAATTTGGTCGGTGGCTTTTTGTGCTTTTGCCTTTACCCCAAAAGCCTGAGAGATTTTTTCTTGAGGGGTTTCGCCGCATTTTTTTATTTTTTGATTACGAAAAATCAAAAAAAATGGACAACGAGACAGTAATTTGGAAGAATATTCGAAGGGTCGAAAATTTGGACATAGGAAAGAAAAAAATCCATCGATTTCTACAACTTTTCGTAAATTCGGCCCTTATTCCAGTTGGCGTCGTCGATTCTATGCTACATTTTATATTGGTTTATACTTGAAATAAAGCTTAAGGTTTAATTATTAATAGAATCACCAATTTATACTTCCACCGCACTAACAGTCCAGTCCATAACGCATTTTCCATTTAACACAAAAAGTAAAAAAATTGGCTCTTAATGGGTTAAGAAAACATATATTGGGAAACAAGATATGAAAGTGACCTTTCGCACGTCTCTTTTGTCGTTGATATTGTACAGATTGAATAGGAATTGGCGGAGATATTGCAAATTATATATCCACAGTTTGGAAGCTCGCGATACTGAGAACTTGATCCGCGAAAAAAAAATAATGCGTTTTTGGACTCAGAACTAATGGATTCAGCTATTGTGTAAATTTTGACAAAATTGGTAAGGTCCATGAGGTCCTGTAATAATGAACCAAAAATATTTTCAAAAAGCGCGATCTACCAAAATGTTTTTTCTGATTCTGGTGGACGTCAATATAGGACGCATTCTAAATATAAAATATTTCAAATCACTGCTCCAGAAAGTGAAATTATTCGCATATGCAAAAAATATTTTGCAATATTTTTCATATGGTCAGTTGGTAATTAAAGTTTATGATATATTTAGATTTTAGGAAATGTTTCGGACCGACCTGCAAAAATTTCAGTCGAATCCATTCAATATTTCCGGAGAGAATTGCAGTTTTCTAAACACACTCGGAAAAATGTAATAGGTCATATCTCGCGAAAAAATCAAAATTTTGCAAAACGGTTCAAATTGTTTTCTTTTTTTCAAATTCTCAACCAGATTAATAAAAAAATTTAAAAAAAAAACTTGACCTTTCAAAAAATGTTGACACACTTGTTTTATTTTTACCCTTTTGTTAGTTCATTGATTGATGACAAAGCTAGAACTTCATAGATATGACGAAAATGATGTGACGACGCCAACTGGAATAAGGGCGATTGTTACACATTGCGACAATTGGTAGAGGTCAGTGATCGGCGGGGGCAAAAATTATATCGGTAAAAAAAAAGTTATAAATGCCCCGGCATTTCGATGGGTCACTTCTAGGAATCGAGATATATCGATTTGAATTAGTTAGAAGTTAGTAGAGTGTTCAGCGATGAAGCTCACTTTTGGATGAATGAGTACATTAATAAACAAAATTGTCGCATTTGGAGTAATGATAATCCACAAGCCATTGTTCAGACGCCGTTACATCCAAAAAAAGTCACTGTTTGGTGAGGTTTATGGGCAGAGGGAATCATTGGTCCATATTTCTTCAAAAATGAAGGCGGCCATAATGTTACAGTCAATGGGGAACGCTATAGAGCCATGATTAATGTTCATAACACCCATTTTTTACTCGACTGTAGGTACTACGAGTATAGCCATTACACTGCACAACATTTCAAGCATTTGCAGCCACTGGTATTAAAGTTATAGCTTGTTAATATTTGGTGCAAAATCGTCAAATTGTGTGGAAGGTACCAAAAGGGCAGTGTCAATAACGCCCACCTTTCACTGGACTATACTACTATACAAGCACTACACTGTACAAAATTTCAAGCATTTGTATGAATCGATACTAAAGCTATAAGCAGCTATAACCAGCTATAAAGCATGATAAACTAATACTATATGTAGAATTTCAGAAGATTCCAATAAGTAGTATAGAAGTTATTAAATAATAAATAATTCACTAAATATTATCGACTCCTTCTAGTACCTCCCCCACAATGGGTTTATATTTAGTGAAATATTGATACTTCAATAACTTCTATACTACTGACTCAAATCTTGTGAAATTCCACACATAGAACTAGTTTATCAGTCGCTAACACCTCAAGAAAAATGGACGAAGTTGCCACGTCCCTTTTGGTACCTCCCACACAAATTGACATTTTGCACCAAAAGTTTCCTGCTTATAACTTTAATAACATTACATACTTTAGAATTATGTTCTGTTTATATTGTGAAATTCCACACATAGAACTAGTTTATCAGTCGCTAACACCTCAAGAAAAATGGACGAAGTTGCCACGTCACTTTTGGTACCTCCCACACAAATTGACATTTTGCACCAAAAGTTTCCTGCTTATAACTTTAATAACATTACATACTTTAAAATTATGTTCTGTTTATATTGATAACAAACAAACAAAAAACGGTCAAATTCCAGTGAAAAACGATATTTACTGGTATCGTAATTGCTCCGACCACTATATCGTATGACTAACATTGCTGCACGAACAGGAATTTGACCTTTTTTTGGTGTTTGTGTTAAGTTTTGAGCTTTGGTGTGTTCTGATACATATAGAAATATTTTATGGCCAACATCTTTGTACAACATTTCATCCCCACCCTAACCATTTTAAGGGGCGTTTTTTACGATTTGTTAAAATAGGGCCAAAATTACAGTTATGTGGGGGACCTAGATGGTTAATATGTTCCACAAAAATATTGGCCTTAATATTTTCTATAAAGTTGCTGCACATACCCTACACCAATAATTTGTTTTTGTTATATAATAAAGGATTTTCCAACAAGGGGTGTTATTTTGGTATTTAAAGAAAAATTCAATTTTTTGAGATAAATGATCGGATGTTTTTTTTTCATAATAAAGAGGAAGGTATGCCGTTAATAATGAAAAACAACATCAGCCAAATGGCCACCACGACCACGCTTACAGGACCATACACTTTTCATGAAATTTTCCATAACCAAATCTCAAAGTGGCTGCCCTGTAGATAGGGTCGATGCCCAACCAAGAAAAATAAGTTGCGTTTGTCACCCCCTAGATTTGAAGATTATTCAAAGACAATTTCAGAAAAAAAATTTTTAATTTTTTTGGTGCACCCTACATACCGCCCTTTTAGTTTTCTTTATCCTGTGTTGCTATTTGAAGTCCGATCGTAACGGGATGTATACCGTTGTTCACGTTTTAGAAAGGGCTATATTTCGTCCACTGGCCATTTTTGACTCCGAGGTCAAATTCGATAATTGACCTCTATTATCTCGTTTTCTACCCCCTTTTTTTGGACTTATTTTGAAACGATAATAAAGGCAATTAAAAATAATTAAACTTTTGTCTTTAAAGTACTCAGTTTTATTCATAAACAAAAAAGTTACATAGGGTTTAAAATTGTAAAATATATGCTGGAGTCAAATTCGACTAGTTTCTTTTGACCTCGTTTTCTGTCTCTCTCTCACACACACACATGAATAACCCAATGCCACAAACGCACAATCACTATGGCAGTTCGGTCCAGCATCAACAAATTAAATTTGCGGGATTCTCTAGCAAATGTTGAAGCTTTTTAAGGAAGAATAAAATCACTTTGTTTTCACATTCACTCTACACTCCACTAATAGTATTTTTGCCACTGACTCCATATTTATTATCCTATCTTTACGTATGATACCTCGTGGATCATCTCTTGAAGGTCTACTTTTCTTCCATACGTCACTTTGGATTTTTTACCAGATTTTCTACTTTCACTATAAAGGGTGGGCCATTTAAAATTTGAATTACCGATTACCTTGCATTGTGATTTGAGTCCATTGGATTATTTTCGGTGGGAACCCATTAAGGATATATGCTATGCAAAGCATCCAAAGACAATTGAAGCGTTGAAACATGAAAACTAATGATGATTTCGTTTGTGTAAAAAAATTTTAAAATTTTTCTACATTTTACACTAAAACCGCATTTTTAGGTTAGTTTGTAAAAATGGTGCAGCCGTACGAACGGGTTTGTAAAATTATTACACTCCGCAAATGCGAAAATATCTATTTTCCACACTCAGCCCAGTCCACGTTGCACCGTCAAAAACCAAACTTCAGAACCAAGCCTAATTGAAAGCGTACATGCTTAATGCACTATCAAATGGTT
The DNA here is from genome assembly GCA_963930755.1 of Eudasyphora cyanicolor. Classification (NCBI taxonomy): domain Eukaryota; kingdom Metazoa; phylum Arthropoda; class Insecta; order Diptera; family Muscidae; genus Eudasyphora; species Eudasyphora cyanicolor. The sequence continues at coordinate 93,956,292 of OZ005736.1, read as the reverse complement.
GCGCTATAATGTAGGAATGGGTTTTACTCACCGCACGATTTTTGTTCGATTGTTCGCATGCAAAATGCGAAATTAGCAGTATGTGCAGGGGGAATTTTTAAAATGTAGCAACATGATGTAGTGATATTATTTTTCAGAAACGAAATCACCATAAGTTGCCATTGAAGAGATTCGACTCGAAGCAATAGAATATGTCCTGAAAAATTGGGATGAGCGGATGAGGTACTGCCGAGCCAGTCTTGGTAGTCATATGAATGATTTTGTGTTGCATTATTAAATGAAAAAGTTCAACATTTCCATAAAAAAACAGAAATTCGAAAAAACTATCAGTAAATTTTTTTTATAGCTGATTCAAATTTTAAATGTATTCATAAGCAAATAAGTTATAGAGAATTATTAATAAAATGTTATAGACATGATTAATTTGTTTGAACACCATATTTAACTTACATACAAATGCCTTCCCATGCGTTTCAAAATAAGTGTTATTTACGGGGGTTGAAAATCAAATAACTGAAGTCACTAGTAAAAATTTACTTCGGATTCAAAACTGAAGTAAGGAAGAAGTGTTGTCGTTGTCAAGAGATGATCATCGACGTATCATACAAAAATATCATACTAGATTAAATCAGGAATTAGTGGAAAAAATACTATTTTGGTGGAGTGTAGGGTGAATGGGAAAACAAAGTGAATGTATTCTTATATTCTTCCTTAAAAAAGATTCAAAATTTGTTAGAGAATCCCGCAAATTTAATTTGTTGATGCTGGACCGAACTGCCATAGTGATTGTGCGTTTGTGGCATTGGGTTATTCATGTGTGTGTGTGAGAGAGAGACAGAAAACGAGGTCAAAAGAAACTAGTCGAATTTGACTCCAGCATATATTTTACAATTTTAAACCCTATGTAACTTTTTTGTTTATGAATAAAACTGAGTACTTTAAAGACAAAAGTTTAATTATTTTTAAATGCCTTTATTATTGTTTCAAAATAAGTCCAAATAAGGGGGGTAGAAAAAGAGATAACAGAGGTCAATTATCGAAGTTGACCTCGGAGTCAAAAATGGCCATTGGACGAAATATAGCCCTTTCCAAAACGTGAACAACGATATGCATCCCATTACGATCGGACTTCAAATAGCAACACAGGATAAAGAAAACTAAAAGGGCGGTATGTAGGGTGCAACAAAAAATATGAATTTTTTTTTTTGAAATTGTCTTCGAATAATCTTCAAATTTAGGGGGTGACAAACGCAACTTTTTTTTATGACCCTATCTACTGCCCTGTGTCCTCGATAGCCTCACGAATTCTATCTTTGAGGTCTTGAATCGACGCTGGCCTTTGGCGTAGTCCTTATCTTTCACGTGGCCCCAAAGGAAGAAGTCGCAAGGTGTTAAATCACAAGATCTCGGTGGCCAATTGTGATCACCTCTTCGAGAGATAACACGGTCCGGAAACTTTTCCCGTAACAGAGCAATGGTTTCGTTGCTTGTGTGGCACGTAGCGCCGTCTTGTTGAAAGTAAACGTTGTCCAGATAAATACCATCCAACTCCGACAATAAAAAATCATTAATCATCTCTCGATAGCGCAATCCATTCACCGTAACTGTTGATCCAACCTCATTTTCGAAAAAGTAAGGTCCAATGACCCCGCCGGACCATAAACCGCACCAAACAGTAACACGTTGAGGATGGAGAGGCTTCTCAACAATAAGTCTTGTGTTTTCCGAGCCCCAGATGCGACAATTTAGCTTGTTGACGTAGCCACCGAGGAGGAAATGGGCCACATCAGTCAAGATGATTTTTTCGATGATTTTCGAATTTTAATAATTTCAATGCGTTGTTGAATCGTGTATCGTTCCATTTTTAGTAATGGCGTAGTTTCTACTTGTCAAATGTCAAAGAATGAAAGCTTCAAAAGTGACAGCTACCGAAATACCGGGTGATTCAAAATAACACCTCTTGTTGGAAAACCCTGTAGTATATTGCATCATTTTTGAGGTACAATGTGGTCTTTTTGAGCTATTGAGTGTGCCTAGACACGTTCAGATTGTATTGATATGTTCACAAAAGTTGTTCAGATTAACGTTGGCTACAATTTTGCCAAACATTGTTAGTGAAAAATTTGCGAATCCCTGAAAATTATGCTGAAAAAAGTAAAAAAAAAAAACAAATATATTTGCCTTTTTTGCAAAAACAAAATTTTGTTTATTTATTTATATGAATAACAATACTACAAAGTAAATTTATATTCTAAGTTTACGGCTAGATTTTTTGTAGCGACAGACCGGAGCCTCTGGTGGGAATCGAACCCACGACCCCAAACTCATAGGCGAACACGCTACCTACGTTGAGTAACGGGGCGCTCATACACAAGAAAATCGCATAAAATGTTAAGAAACGTTTTTCAGCACTTTCTTAGCTACATTATTGCCATATATAAAACGAGTTTCCAATAGGGATCATATGATTTTGAAGTGACGTTTCGGCCATTTGTAATATGTCATGATCTGTCATTTGTTTTTCTTTGTATTCAGAGTGTTTAAAATTTCATCAAGGAGAGATATACGCAAGAACAACGTTTACAAATTATTCAGTTTTATAATCAAAATAATCGTTCTCCAATTGCAACTTTTCGTGCGCTAAATCCATTTTTTTTAATTCAAAAAATGAAACACTTACCCGTCGATCTACGACCTTGAGCAATATTTAGCCCTCGTTAATAGCTATCTTTTTGCCACTGACCGATTCCCGATCCGAAGTACCGTTAAGGAGGTAGAGCAAAAATAAACTTTCCGTTTACATTTGAAAATGATGCTAAGTCCATTTTTTTTAAATCCAAAACAAAGAACACTTTCCAGTCGACCTACGACCTTGACACCCATGAGCAATATTTTAGCTCTTGTTAAGAGCTATCTTTTTGGGCTTGACCGATTGTGGCTACGTGCCACACAGCAAATGAAACAATAGAATTGTTGAGAGAAAAGTTTGAAGAATCGATTATTTCAAGAAATTGTGATATTGAATGGCCTCCAAGAACTTGTGATTTAACACCATTAGACTATTTCTTGTGGGGTTATTTGAAGTTATTACAAGTCAATATTGAACGTGCCATTCATGACATACGACTTGATTTAGTGGAAAAAGTGCTCGAAAATTGTGTTCATCGAATTCGTTCCTGCAGAAGAAGTCGTGGAGGCCAGATGAATGACATTTTATTTAGAACTTAACTGTATCGATTTTTCAAAGAAATCATATCACACTTATTGGAAAACCCTATAGTAAGCGCTATCACAAAGTCTGAATTAGTTGTTGGACAAATGTTGATGAAATCTTTTTCGAGGGGCCCTCTGATGTTCAGAAACTTTGGAGGCCATAAAAAAAGTTGTTCACCAATTTCGCCAAACCGAGTATAGGGTTATACTATCCTTTGGCAGTCGAATCGAACCTGTACTGTGAAGTCCGTGTATTTTTCAAAAAGTGTTCATTTGTTGCATACTGTTATCTAAAGGTTTTTTTATATTTTTATATTTTCAATTTTATTCGACTGACAAAAAATAACTTTGTTTTTCGGCAACGTTTGTTTTCTCAACTGAAATTTTCTTCCGTGTTTTATGCCCTTTTAAACCACTGTGCGTTCACCACTCCAGTGTTTTGCTTACTCATTACAGTAGCTTAAGCTTATAAAAAAAAAAACCTAAACAAACGGAGATCGCACCAAAATCAGCTGCCGGTTAAACCACTTGAAATGTGCGCAAAGACTTGCCGAGAATGTTTTGGTTTCGGTCGACGTTTCTGACGTTATTACCTCAAAGTCGGCTCTGCGCAGACTCTCACCTCTTTGTTTGGTGTGATATTTGCTATTTTCTGTTGGCTTATTAATGAATTGGTGGATTTCAGAGGAAAAGAAACTCACAAAAAAGTAAACAAAACCCAACAAAAAACAAAGAGTAAATAACACGATTTTGCTGTAAATTAAGACAAGAAAACAAATCCCAAATAAAAAAAAATCATATTTTTATATATAAAAACTTAATGAAGTAACGGTGGCCACCGCCGGTCTGACTGTTGATGGCCAATGGATGTGAAGACGACTTCTCTTTTTTTTGTTTGTTTCTTTTATCTGTTCTGATTTGGTTTACTTTTTTTTAAGATTCGAATTAAAAAAATGAAAACACTTTATTATTATTTCTTGTGGTGATTATCGTTCATTAATGAATATTTAAAATTTTCATTTTATACTTTATGATGGCCACGCATGCGCGCGCACACGCTTCTTTTTTTTAGAAAGAATGCCACAGCTGTGGCCAACATCAGAGTCTGTGCTTTTTATTTTTTTTTTATTCAGGGCACTAAGCATAAGAAAAGGCGCATGCGTAAAGCAGGCATCACTCCCAAACCTTTACTGCCATAAATTCCTTAGTTTAAACATCGTTTTTTTGGGTTGGGTTTTGAGAAAACAATTTTATGCAATACAAAATTAAGTTCCAACAAAATATGCACTCGTTCCGTATCTGGTTACCATCCATTACCGCACCCATACATAAGAAATGCAGATTTAAAAAATGTATTTTTTTTTTCAAAATAGTTTTTATGCATTTTTCATAAATCACTTTAACGAGATGCATAATTTAGGGAGGGATTTAAAAAAATATGAATTTTTTTTCCTTTTTGACATTTTGCATTTTTTACAAAATAAAAATAAATACAGATTGTTTTTTTTCTTTAACTTAATCCCTTATGAAGGTTTTTTTTAATCTTGAGAAACTTTCTTTATGAAAATGTTCGAGATAAAAATAAATCCCAGACAAAATTGTTGTGACTATTTTTCATAATTCATTTTTATTTAGTTCACACCATATAAAGTTGACAGACAAGTGAAATAACGTTTGATGAGAGGACAATGTTTTTATATGAGAATGTTCAGTTATTAAACTGAACTTTTCACATTTTCTTGAAAATTTTCCATTTAACGTGTTTGAAGCGCATATTTTTTCATGTTTTCTTTTAGAGTTGTGATCTTTTTAAAAAGTGTGTGTGTGTTTTGATGTGTCTTGAATGCAGATGATGAAGTTACCAATTTAAAGACGAGTGTGTGAATTTAATTAGCCTAAAGGCATGGACAGAGTTGAGTGTTGAGTGTGTTTAGGTTTATGGCCAATGGCAATTGCCACAGCCTTAAAATGCATTGTAATGCAAAATAATGTGAACATTTTAAGGTTGAAACACATAGTGGAAATTATTTACACACTATACGAGTAAAAGAAAGGGTTTGCTCTCTCTCCCTCTCTCTCTAAGCTTAACTAATTGTAAACATCATGTTTTCTTCTTTTTAATTAAAATATACGAGTATGTACATATGTTAACAACGAGGTTACAAAGGTAATGATTTTTGCTCTGGAAACGGTTAGTGTAAAAATAAGTAAGTACCTATATCCTCGGGTTTTATGAGTAGTAGAATATTTAATATTTTAATATAGAATTGTAAGGGCCACACGGGACAAAATCCCCTTTTTTGATATGCTTGAATAGAAAGAAAATATATTTGTAACACAAATTTTTTTAAATATATATGTTTTCCAACAAGAGGTGTTATTTTGGTATTCAAAGAAAATTTTCATTTTTTGAGATAAATGATCGGATGTTTATTTCATAATAAAGAGGAAGGTATGTCGTAAATAATGAAAAACAACATCAGCCAAATGGCCACCAGTACCACGTTTCCAGGACCATATACTTTTCATGAAATTTTCCATAACCAAATCACAACCTCGATAGCCTCACGAGGTTGTCCATAACCTCGATAGCCTCACGAATTCTATCTTTGAGGTCTTGAATCGACGCTGGGCTGTTGGCGTAGACCTTATCTTACACGTGGCCCCAAAGGAGAAAGTCACAAGGTGTTAAATCACAAGATCTCGGTGGCCAATAGTGATTACCTCTTCGAGAGATAACACGGTCAGGAAACTTTTCCCGTAACAGAGCAATTGTTTTTTTGATTGTGTGGCACGTAGCGCCGTCTTGTTGAAAGTAAACGTTGTCCAGATCAATACCATCCAACTCCGACCATAAAAAATCATTAATCATCTCTCGATAGCGCAATCCACTCACCGTATCTGTTGGTCCAACCTCATTTTCGAAAAAGTAAGGTCCAATGACCCCGCCGGACCATAAACCCCACCAAACAGTCACACGTTGAGGATGGAGAGGCTTCTCAACAATAACTCTTGGGTTTTCCGAGCCCCAGATGCGACAATTTTGCATGTTGACGTAGCCACCGAGGTGGAAATGGGCCTTTTCGAATTTTAATACATAATTTCAATGCGTTGAATCGTGTATCGTTCCATTTTTAGTAATGGCGTAGTTTCTACGAATAAAAGCTTCAAAAGTGACAGCTACCGAAATACCGGGTGATTCAATAGAACACCTCTTGTTGGAAAACCCTGTATTTCTGAGCAAATACATTTTATTTGGAAATCAATAAAATATGTTTGGAATGCATATAACGGGTCTTGCAATAGGGATGATATGATTTTGAAGTGACGTTTCGGCCATTTGTAATATGTCATGATCTGTCATTTGTTTTTCATTGTATTCAGTAGTGTTTACAATTTCATCATGGAGAGATATAGGCAAGAACAACGTTTACAAATTACTCAGTTTTATTATGAAAATAATCGTTCTCCAATTGCATTTTTTTTTAATAAAAAAAAAACACTTTCCATTCGACCTACGACCTTGATACTCAATATTTTAGCTCTCATCAAGAGCTATCTTGATCCGACGTACCGTTAAGGAGCTAGAGCAAAAATAAACTTTCCGTTCACATTTGAAAATGATGCTGTCCATTTTTTTTTTTAATCCAAAAAAACAACTTTCCAGTCAACCTACGTCCTTGACACCCATGAGCAATATTTTAGCTCTCGTTAAGAGCTATCTTTTTGCCATTGACCGATTGTGGCTACGTGCCACACTGCAAATGAAACAACTAAATTGTTGCGAGAAAAGTTTGGAGATTCGATTATTTCAAGATACTGTGATATTGAATGGCCTCCAAGACTATTTCTTGTGGGGTAATTTGAAGTCATTGGTCTTTCGAAATACACCAGACTCTCTTCATGCTTTAAAAGTCAATATTGAACGTGCCATTCATGACATACGACTTGATTTAGTGGAAAAAGTGCACGAAAATTGGGTTCATCGAATTCGTTCCTGCATAAGAAGTCGTGGAGGCCATTTGAATGACGTTTTATTTAGAACTTAATTGTATCGATTGTAATTCACATTAACTAAAACAACTTTTGAATTTCCTTAACAATAAGTGTGTGTTTTTTTTTCAAAGAAATCATATCACTCTTATTGGAAACCCCTAAATTAATATATTACACCAAAATATATTTGCAAACTAAATTTCTCAAATAAAATATGTGTTTAAATACAAATACAATTACTGTTTAGAAATGTCTCCAAATATATTTTATTTAAACAAGATTTTCAAAACTTTTGCTGACTTTTGCGAATTTCAGTTTTAATTTTTCATTGGTACCTCCCAGTTACAATACCATACATAAGCAGCTTTTACTTCTGTTAAAAACAATCATTTAAAATTCTGAGTATTCCAAGTAATCACTTCTTGTCAATCCTCCAAGTTATTTATTTTGATCCACGATTATACGATTTTAATTATTATTTTTTTTACGAATATAAAAAATTTCTAAAAAATTAACATTGAATTAATACAAAATTTAACATTTTCTGAATTTTTAAACACAAATAAATATTTGTTTCGGAAATAATAGTCCCAAATAAAAAACATTGGGATTTAAACAAAGATTTGTTTACAACAACATATTAACAAATATATAATTTTTGTATGTACCAAATATTATATGTCTAGAGTGTACTCTAAACATATATGTATACGTTTTAAATCGAATATGTTTAAGACGATATACTACAGAACAGATTTTTTTCAGCGTGTAGGTCCGAATAAAAATATCTGCATTTTTAGTTGGTTGATTTGAAAGATATTTAGTAGTAACAATGTTACATTTATATATAAATTGTAGATATATACATAAAATATAATAAAAACATAAAGAAATCCGAAAATAATAAGTTAAGTTAATGTCTGATAGATTTCTCATTGTCAAAGTTATATAGTGGAATTTCATGAGGAACATTTTTGTAGAAGATATTAACCCTGTAGTTCCCCTCTTTGTGGTTCAATTTATCACTTTTTGGAAAAAATCAAAAAAATTCCTTTCAAAAAGGACATTTAGGGATTAAAATATTCGACGAAAATGTTGTAGTGGTCGCCAAAGACACGAAAGTTGTAAATATAGCTCTTTACGGTTAATTAGCAAAATTACACGCCAAATTATACAAATAAATAACATTATATAACTCTGACAATAAAATCTCTCAGACATTAACTTACTGCATTTTTTTCATTTCATATAATGCTCCCTTAGACAAAAAAATTGACAACTTTACCCATTAAAAAAATCAGACCAGATGGGCCATCAGTTTATTTTACAAAAATTATATACTCAATATGCCCTATCAGAAATATAGGGTCGCTATGCTGCTCCAATTATTCCATAGATATCACGACTTTATATTTACATTCAGTAGTATTTTTATCCCCTCACCTTAGAGAGGAGGGTATATATCATTTGCTACGAGCCAAAAGTGTAACACATCGAAGGAGTGACCTAAGACCCCATGTGTGTTCGGCGGATATCCGTTTTGGGTCATTTTAAGTCGAATGAGCAATGTCTGTCTGTCTGCTGGCTGGTGGGCACAATAACTCTCGAAAGGAGTAACCGATTGACTTCAAATTTGGTATGTGGTAATATTTTCTTCTATCTCCGGCTAAGTTCGAAGATGGGCCATATTGGTCCACTCCTTCTAGAACCTCCCCCACAAAGGGTTAACATTAAGTGAAATATTGATTATAAAATAACTACTACACTATTTATTTGAATCCTCTGAAACACTACACATTGTATTAGTTTATTAGTCACTATTTCCTCGAGAAAAATGAGCGAAGTTGCCACGCCCCTTTTGGTACCTCCCACACAAATGGACAATTTTGAACTAAAAGTTAATAGCTTATAACTTTAATACCAGTGCATACAAATACTTGAAATTTTGTGCAGTGTAATGCTTATGGGAGTTATTGGCAAGCCCCTTTTGGTACCTCCCACACAAATGGAAGGTACCCCATATGCTTTTAACGGCTTTTAACTTTAATACCAGTATATACAAATACTTGAAATTTTGTACAGTGTAATGCTTTTATAGTACCTAGAGTCCAGAGAAAAGTGACCGTTATTGGCACGCCCCTTTTGGTACCTCTTACACAAATGGACCATTTGGTACCAAAAGTAAACAGCTTTTAACTTGAGTACAAGTACATACGTTAATGTTATTAAATGCAATTTAAATTGATAATAATTTAAATAAAACATAAAAATAAATAAATTTACTAATACTTTTTTGAGACTCAAGGTGAGGGCATTCATTAGTCGGTTTACCCGACTGAACTTTCTTACTTGTTTTTTGTAATATAAGTTGACGGGCTATTTTGCTAATTAAGGGTAAAGAGCTATCTTTGGCGACCCCCACTGAAATTTTCCGGCAAACATTTTCGTAGAATATTTTAATACTTAAATGTCCTTTTTGAAAGTCCTTTTTTGATTTTTTCGAAAAAAAGAGGGAGCTAGATGGTTAGGATCTTCCACAAAAATGATCCTCATAAAATGCCACTATATAACTCTGACAATGAGAAATCTCTCAGACATTAACATATATTATTTTTGTATTTAGTATAATGGTACCTTTGACCAATAAATGAAAATTTTGGCCCACTGATCCATTTCGAGGTTCCCTACTTTTTTTAAAAAAAAAAAAAAAACAGAACATTCAAATTGAATGGGGAATGTGTATTATCATTTGAAAGAACATTCTTTGGCATTTATTTTTTGAAGATTACGTCTATCAAATGTTGGCCGCGTCTACGTCTCAGATGGTCCATTCGTTGAGTCCAATTTTCGATGACTCTTTCGAGTATTTTGACTGGTAACTGGCGAATGACACGCGTGATGTTTTGCTCCAAGGCCTGTATCCGCAAAAACTTTAGACTTTACATATCCCCACAGGAAAAAGTCTAACGGTGTGATATCACACGATCTTGGAGGCCAATTGACCGCCCCAAAATGTGAAATTATCTGCTCGCCGATGTATTCTCTCAATAAATCCATTGATTGATGCGATGTGTGGGAAGTGGCGCCGTCTCGTTGAAACCAAATGTCGCCGAGATCACGAGCTTCAATTTCAGGCATCAAATAATCGGTTATCATGGCACGATAACGGTCGCCATTGACGGTTACGTTCTCACCGGCATAATTTTTGAAGAAATATGGACCGATGTTTCCGGTACGTCGGGCTCTTGGGTGTCAAGGTCGTGGGTCGACTGGAAAGTGTTTTTTTTTATTTAAATAAACTGGACTTAGCGCATTGGGCGAACGATTATTTTGATAATAAAACTGAATAATTTGTAAACGTTGTTCAGGCGTAAGTCTTTCCATGATGAAATGTCAAACAATACTTAACAAAAATAACATGACAGCATGACACGACTCACACGTGGTCTGTCAAAAAAGGCTATTTAAAACAGTATCTCTACTTAGATCACCCGCTATTTTCGACAAAAATGATCTACTCAACATGCCCTTTCCAATTTATAGGGTCGCTAGTCTGATCTAAAAATGCTGTTGGTCAGTGTTATTATCAATTTAAATTGCATTTAATACAATTAAAATATGCACTGGTATGAAAGTTATAAGCAGTTAACTTTTGGTGCGAAATGGTCCATTTGTGTGGGAGGTACCAAAAGGGACGTGCCAATACCGTCCACATTTCATTTGTCACAAAGTCAGGGTATATCTTAGTCGGTTTAGGCGACTGACATTTTCTTACTGTTTTTTGTATATATTGTTTGATTCCGCCTGCCGAACTTAGCTTCGTTTTTCCTTATTTTTTGTTACTTTTTCTTAGTTATAATTTTTTTTAATTGTCCGTCCCACTGTGCGGCGCCCATTTGACTAAGTGATTTTTAAGCAGCGAATATGTATAACCCGGTATAATTAAAAACTTTATTTATTTCACATGAAACTCTCTTATATCTCCAATAGGATGTTCGAGAGATTAAATAACAATTAAACCTCCAATTAAGACTAACATTTTCTAAATTCGTGCTCATAGTAATACTTATAATATTTCAAATATATATACGTAATTCCTCAATAACTATCGCAACTATTAAAAATATTTTCTTCAATCACTTATTCGTATTAAAATATCATTACTTAATTTTATAAATTATACCAATTATAACTCCATTTATTTGTTCTTCTCTATTTTCAGGTATGTATTCTAAGAGTTGCATAATTTTTGGTGATAAATTCAACAAGAAAATACAATTGATATCCCCCACATCAAACGACGTGACTTGGTAAGAAGAATTTATAAAGTGTTTACTTTTAATGTTTGCTACTTACTTACTTGTTGTTAACTCTTACTTAATAGTAAGATAATCATAGTTTGGAAGTCATTGCAAACAAACAAAATCTTAAACACTGTTTGTTTCTCTTTAGGCTGACGCCAGACCGCACACCGAAGCAAAACAATGCGAAAACTGCTCGAAGTCACTGCTAAAACAACGACGCAACATGTCATGCCGACTGCAGAGAGACAGAAAATTTACACATGTGTTGAAGTGAGAGATCAGATTGAAAGTGTTTGTTTTTTCTCTTTCTTTCTTGCATTTGTGTTCTGCCGGAGCAAAGCAGAGATAGACACGCTTCAAAACGCGATCTCTTGCTGAGAGTAACACATTCCGTTACTTTCAGCAAGAGAGCGCGTTGTGTAGCGTTTCCAACTGTGCTTTGCTCCGTCAGAACACAAATGCAAGAAGGAAAGAGAAAAAACAAACACTTTCAATCTGATCTCTCACTTCAACACATGTGGAAATTTTCTGTCTCTCGGCAGTCGGCATGACATGTTGCGTCGTTGTTTTAGCAGTGACTTCGAGCAGTTGTCGCATTGTTTTGCTTCGGTGTGCGGTCTGGCGTCAGCCTTAGTGTTGCGACCAAAGAGCGTCAGTGGAGTCTTTTGACTCTTAACAATTGGATTTATTTGGGAAGAAAAACACACGACAACAGGTTGTACAGGTAACTCAGAGTGATCGGGAGAGAGTGGGAGATAAAGAGGTTAACTGTGAATGCCATATACGAGTAGATATGCAGATAACAATGTGTTTTTTGCTTTTTGGCCTAAAGACCGACGGACATTCGTGAACTTTTTTTGCTCTGCTTAACTTGTGTTTATTTTTGCATTGCATTGAGAGGGAATCAACAATAACGACAACAACATGACGATGTGGTATATCGTATACGTAACGTACGAGTGCATTCAGTGCATTGCGCTACGGCTCTTCTGCTCTTTCCGCTTCTCTTTGGTGGGTGTTTTGCCTTCTCTCTTTGGCTGGTGTTATTTATGGTTGGTTGGTGCCTCGGTTCGGTTGTGGCTTGTCTTTCCCATCGATTAATTTCAAGTTTAGTTTCAATTCAAACACGCTCTCGTAACGACCGTTTATTTATTTTTTGTTTTTTTCGTCTAAATAAAAAATAAATAGAAAAAATAAAAAAAAACACAAATTCCAGTGGGGAAACAAAAACAACACAAACGGGCAGCGGTAGTTTTTCTTATTTATAAAATATAAATAAGAACATTTTCAAAAATATAATATTCACAAAAAGTAAATAATGATTAAAAAAAAAAAATACTAAACCAAAAAAAAAATAAATAAAAAAAAATATATATTTGATTACCAGCAAAATCAGTTTTTGCAGTCTAAACATCCATATCAAAACCCCAAATGTTAAACCATCATCTTAAAAGCAAAGAAACGAGTCTTATTTGATAGTAAAATGGATTTGGATTTTTCTCGTTTCACACAAAAAAATGTTTGTTTGCTTCACCTTTTTTTTTGGTGAGCCGTGTTGGCCTTTACCAGTTTTTTGCGCCTTATTTGCTGTTATTATTGTAACGATTTTACAAATTATTTACTTCTCGCTTTTGTAAAGTGTGTTAAATTCGTGATTTTCAAGTGAAACATGTGTTGCGAAAATCTAAAAATAATTGCCGCGAAAAAAATTTGCCGAAGATTATTTTTAATTGGAAAAAAAATATTTTAAAGATAAAAAATCACTTTAAAAAAATAAACGCGTTATAAATGAAATTGCACGAGCAGCAAAAACTATTGCAAGAAGAATATAAATGTCCACATAAAACGAAGAATTTCTAAGCCAAAATAAAATCTTAAAAGATCCCAAAAAAATCTTAAAAGATCCCAATAAAATCTTAAAAGATCCCAATAAAATCTTAAAAGAAAAAATATAATCATTGGAAAAATTGGTGCCGCTATAAAGTTGTATTGTTTATTTTAAAATTTTCAAATACCAAAATAAAACCCCTAATTGTGGTCTCAAAATCAAAGATGAGAACCCAACTCTAATTGGAAACAAAGAATTTAATTTATTAACAAAAAAAAAAAACAAGTGTTTAATTAAAAAAAAGTACTCTTTATTTTCTTTTGTATGGCTTAATCGAAAAATATAAAATAACACAGTACAGCATTTTTCAGCTTATTGATTTGGGACTCAATTCTGAGAATTGAACGTGAAAGTAGCCCCAAAAATAAGAACTTATGCATCATTCGTTTAGTCAATTAATAATTTAATGGCCATACGATTTTTTTTCTCAAGGTGGTTTTTGTTGCACTTTTTCTATATTTAAACACGGTTATATCTCGGTATACTCGGTACGGAATATCTCTATTGTGTCTAAGCAAAGTTGTAGATATTGAATAGGAGAAAAATGCGGAACAAACCTACCCGAAAAATGCATCCAGTGCCTTAAAAATCGCAAAAATGTTTTGTTCTGTTTTATATGTATACGTATTTTTCACTATTTTGCTGACAGATATTTTATGACTTTGTGGGCATTTTTGCGCTTCATGCCCAAAATTATTTCTTTGAACCACAGCAGAAAATCGTCGAACAAGCAAAACACGTCTAACTGTTATGTCTCTCACAAACAAACTAAACTAAACACAAACAAACTCAACTAAGAACATATGTTCGAGACAAGTTTGCCAACATAAAAAAACGCTAGTCGAATACACGTAGCCCGAGACATTTTAAAATTTACCTTTACTATTGAACAGACCTCGTATATTACTTTGTGAGTAATGTAATATGGTACATACACGCTGAAAAAAACACTTGTGTATTACATTGTCCCAAACATATTTAGATTGAAACATATATATATTTAGGATACACTCCAAAAATATTATAATTGACTTACACAAATATTATATGTTTGGGAGGATGTTGTTCTTAACAAAACTATGTTTACTTTCCAATATTTATGTCCCAAACAACGATTTATTTGCATGGAAATATATCGGTACTTTATTTGTTTTAAGTTTTCAGCAATTGAAAGTAAATTTTTAGAAATTTTTAATGTTTATCATTGAAATTTTGTACATAAACATAACATAAATTGCTTGAAGGATTGACAATAACGACTTGGAATAGATAGAAATTAAATAAAAGTACTTTAAAACAGGAGCAATGCTATGTATGAAATTTTTAACAAAGAAAAAAATTAACATTTTGAAAAATTGTTTGTATCGGGTTTTCCAAAAAGAGTGATATGATTTTTATGAAAAAAAACCCACTTATTGTGAAGGAAATTCAATAGTTTTTTATTTAATGTGAAGTACAATCGATACAATTAAGTTCTAAATAAAACGTCATTCAAATGGCCTCGACGACTTCTTCTGCAGGTACGAATTCGATGAACCCAATTTTCGAGCACTTTTTCCACTAAATCAAGTCGTATGTCATGAATGGCACGTTCAATATTGACTTGTAAAGCTTGAAGAGAGGCTGGTTTATTTCGAAAGACCAATGACTTCACATAACCCCACAAGAAATAGTCTAATCGTGTTAAATCACAACTTTATGGAGGTCATTCAATATCACAATTTCTTGAAATAATCGAATCTCCAAACTCTTCTCGCAACAATTCAATTGTTTCATTTGCTGTGTGGCACATAACCAAAATCGGTCAAAAAGATAGCTCTTAACGAGAGCTAAAATATTGCTCATGGGTGTCAAGGTCGTAGGACGACTAGAAAGTGTTTTTTTTGGATTTTAAAAAAATGGACAGCATAATTTTCAAATGTGAACGGAAGGTTTATTTTTGCTGTAGCTCCTTAACGGTTCGTTGAATCGGGAATCGGTTAATGGCAAAAAGATAGCTCTTAACGAGAGCTAAAATATTGCTCATGGGATGTGAAGGTCGACAGGAAAGTGTTTTTTTGATTTAAAAAAACTTAGCGCACGAAAAGTTGCAATTGGAGAACGATTATTTTGATAATAAAACTGAATAATTTGTAAACGTTGTTCTTGCGTATATCTCTCCATGATGAAATTGTAAACACTACTGAATACATTGAAAAACAAAGGACAGATCATGACATATTTTACAAATGGCCGAATTGTCACTTCAAAATCATATCATCCCTATTAAACTGCCTATCAATGTGGAGGTACAAGAACTACGGTCACATGAGGATATCAAAGTGTAGTGCTATGGTAACCGACCGAGTGGACTATATATCAACGGTGCGCACCTTCGAGAGGAACTACTCACTATGATACCAGCCAGGGATGAATGGGATGGCAGAATACCCGGAAATAGAAACCATCTCCACTTCTATACGGATGGTTCGAAACTTGATGAAAAGGTTGGCTTCGGAGAACACTGTGAAGAACTTAATTTGGATATAGCAGTGTCTATCAAGCCGAACTAATGGCAATATGGGAAGTCGCCAAGTGGCTGTGTCGGAACATAGTAACCAGCACTGGCGTTGTCATTTACTCGGACATCCCACATCCCTAAATTCACAAATAGCCCTCGATCACAAATGCCGCAGATCTCTTAACGAGATGGCTAAGCAGTTTAATATACACCTCATATGGGTGCCTGGGCATAGGGATATCCCGGGGAACTTCAAAGCCGATGGGCTTGCTAGGAAAGGGACGACATTGCAAATTCTCCAAGAATTTGCATATATTGTTGCGCCACTATCCACGTGCAAGCTTTGGCTTAGGCAAGAGGCAATTAGGCAGTCCAACGAAAGATGGACACAAATCGGCACCTGTAGGGTAGCTAGAAAAAATCTGGCCAAGGGATGACCTGAGAAGGTCAAAATATCTCTTCGGACTGGAAAGGAAAAGATTGTCTACGTTAGTATCAGTTCTGACGGGACACTGCCTGATCGGCGAACACGCGAGAAGATTGGGCATTAACTCCAATGACTTCTTCAGAAGCTGTGGAGATGAGGAAGAAGTGGAGAGCATTGAGCACTTGCTATGCCACTGTCCCGCTTTGAGTAAACGACGACTGAACCTACTGGGGTAGGCCTTTCTAGGCAGCCTAACAGATCTTTCCAGTACCAATATTCGTGCTATCGATACATTTGTATATCAAACAGGTTGGTTCCGATGAAGGGCATTTTAGCCCGTGGTACCACTAAGGACCTAAACTGGTCTATGAGAGCTGAAGAAAAAAAATCCCTATTGAAAAACCCGTTATATGTACATATATATATGGGGAGTTCGCGAAAAATAAAAATAAAGGAGACACTTGAAGTATTTCTTCCAAAACACCCGCCACCCCCGCTGATCCCCTTCCCCCTGATAATCTCCCTTCAAAAATAACTATGTATCAAAAGTAGTTGAAATCGATGGTTTTTACTACTTTTGATATATAGCTATTTTGTAGGGAGATTATCAGTGGTAAGGGGATCAGCGGGGGTGGCTAGTGTTTTGTAAGAAATGCTTCCTGAGGTGTCTCAGTTATTTTGTTCTTTGGCTTGGAACATCTAGTCCGAAGCCTTCAAGTCACAAGCACTGTGGCTAGCAGCGAAAATTGTTTTAAAAATTTTAAAAAATTAAAAAAAATATAAATAATTTTAGACCCACTTCCATCCCAAGCTAATATGTTAGAGAATTAATAGAAGTTTAAAATATAAAAAAAAATCGCACAAATCGGAGAGTGCAAACAATTTAAAAAATGTCATTTAAATTGTAAAACTTAACAGTCGCACACAAAATTTTGTTAAAAAATTTTTCTAAATTTTTTTCTGAGGAATATCGAAAAATGTCAACATTTCAAAAAAAAAGATTTTTGAAATCGGACCATAACATAAAAAGTTATGACCAAAAACAAGATTCACATCTCTTTCAGAGATAACTTCTGAAAGAGTTATCGGAAATATCTCAAAAAATTCCACAAAGCGTTTCTGCGGGGGTACTAAAAAATATAAAAAACTGGGAAAAATCAAATCTGACATTTTTTTAAACCGTCGATTTGTCGTGAAATTCCCCATATATTAATATATGCCTTCCAAATAAATGTTATTGATTTTTAAATAAAATTTATTTGTTCAGAAATATGTTTTATTTGAAAATGTTCCTTCCAAGCATATATTTATACCCTCACTTTAGTGTGACGAGGGTATATATCATTTGCTACGGAAAAAAGTGTAACACGTCGAAGGAGTGACCTAAGACCCCAAGTATGTTCGGAGGAAATCCGTTTTGGGTCATTTTAAGTCGAATGAGCAATGTCCGTCCGTCTGTCTGTCTGTCTGTCTGTCTGTCTGCTGGCTGGTGCGCACGATAACTCTCGAAAGGAGTAACCGATTGACCTCAAATTTGGTATGTGGTAATATTTTTTTCTATCTCCGGCTAAGTTCGAAGATGGGCCATAATGGTCCACTCCTTCTAGTACCTCCCCACAAAGGGTTAAAATGTTGTGAAATATTGATTCTTTAATAACTGCTATACTACTTATTCGAATCTTTTGAAATTCCACACATAGTATTAGCTTATTAGTCGTTATCAACTCGAGAAAAATGGGCGAAGTCGCCACGTCCCTTTTGGTACCTCCCACACAAATGCACCATTTTGCACCAAAAGTTAACAGCTTATAACATTAATAACAGTGTATAAAAATACTTGAAATTTTGTACAGTATTATGCTTTCATATTGCCTACAGTCCAGGGAAAAATGGGTGTTGTTGTCACGCCCCTTTTGGTACCTCCCACACAAAGGTACCTTTTTGCACCAAAAGTTAACAGCTTATAACATTAAAACCAGTGTATAAAAATACTTGAAATTTTGTACAGTGTAATGTTTTTATAGTGTCTATAGCCCTGTGAAAAATGGGCGTTATTGCCACGCCCCTCTTTGTACCTCCCACACAAAATGCCCAAATCATACCACAATTTAATGTCTCATAACGTTTATACCAGTGCACATAAATGCTTATAAGTCGGCACAGTGCAATGAATTTAAAGTATCTAATGTTCAGCAAAAAAAGGTGTATTTGATAAACCCCTTCTGGTACCTCCCACACATATTGACAGAATAATTTGAGTAATATTCAATATTACATTACTCACAAAGTGAGGGTATACCTTAGTCGGTTTACCCGACTGAAACTTTCTTACTTGTTTTTCGATTCAAATATAGCAAAAAGGCGATTTTTCCCCGTGTAGCCAAAAAATATAACATCCAAAACCGTGAGACCCCTTTAGTTAAATTTCAATTGCTTCTCTCGTTATTTTTCCTGTATTTATTCCAAAGGTCAATTAATAAAGTCACTCAAATATTAATAAGTATCTCTTACAGTTTTATTTACATATTCTATGACCTTTTCTGGAAATATTTTCCCATTTTCACTAATACTATTAGAATAAATTAACAAAATTCCCACACTTGTGGTTTGTCTTAGTACCCGAACAGGTCTGAACAACCCTTAAAAGAAAAATTTAACAGGAAGTCAGAGTCAAGTGTTTAAAAGACATCTTCATTTCGTTGCCGCAAAAGATTAATGATCTCTCGTAAGAAATTCTTTAAGAGTGATTGTTTTTTGCCAACAAAAAGTGTGTTTGTTTTTTTTGGTCTTTTGTCTTTAAATTGCTGAAAAAATAAACAAAAGAAGTATAGTTCCCATTAATAGTTAAGAGTTCCCATTAATAGTTCAATGGAATTAAGAACACAATTTACTTAGAACTACAGAAATAGGTAAAAAGTAGGCGCGGGGATGAATTTCTTATAGTTAACTGGAATTGAAATCTGCTATTATTTTTCTAAATTTGTTTAAGAATTGAAATTTGAAAAGAAATTGGCTAACTAGCATTTTTCTGAATTTTTTTAAGAATTTAAATCTGAAAAGAAATTGGCTAAATAAACTCCTCACAAGATAATTGAAATTTGGGGTATGCTGAAGTCTCTTGGTCAGCAAAAAATTATTTTCATTCTCCATCCTTTGACGTCCACTTCATCAAGTGAAAATATGATTTTGTAAACTATTAGTAATTATTTTCTTAAAAATGTATTTGCTAAAATGAAAACGTCAATTCAGGTTTTACTCCAACTTCTGTTCCTGCATTTGAAAACAAAGTAAAAATATTAATTTACACCAGCAACTTTTCTCCGTCGCCCGTCTCTACTCCCTTGACTTTAAGTCTAAACCATAAAAGATTAATTTTTCCAGCATTGACCGTGAAGGTATTAAAAGAAAATCTTTAAAAGGTTTCTCGGATTAAATGCGGTGGCTTTGTTCCGGCCACTTCATTGGCACTTGATGGTATTCAGACGTAATTTAATTTCTTGTGGTAAAGTCCAAATTCCCATACAAATGAAATTATATTAATATCCTTAAAAAAACGATATCTTCGTCTTCGATCTTCATTGACTAATAATTTCAAAGAACCACCCCTAATTTATCTTGCTAGCAGCAGAAAGCAGATCAGAGTTGGGATCTTCTTTGCCATGCTAACATACCATGACGACAACGGATGAACGGCAGGTAGTTGTGATGTTTTCCCCTTTCCCATGAGACATTTTTAAGTGCATTCTTTTTTTCTAAGGGTTTCCTCTAAGGTTTCCCCGTTTTCTTATTCACTTCGCCTGCTCTTCACATACATACTTCATACCTAAGAGCAGTTTCCAAAAGTGTCTTGGAAGACATGTGTATGACTTCTTACTTCTCCGATTTGCTTAAAAGTCATGTCATGGGAAGTTGAAATGATCTTCAGTGAAGGTTTCGTTGTCCGTTATACATTGACTGTTTGAAAAATGTGTTAACATTATTTTATAGTTTTTTTGCCAAATTTCTTTACTTTCCGATGAACTGTATAGATCCAGATATTATTTGATTTTTGTGTGTCATGGATCTTCTTTTATTTGTCTATTAGTCATTGATTGGCTGTTGCTATTTTTTCCACCGTTTTTTTATCATTATGCATTTTTTTTGTTATCTATAGAATTAATTTAGGTTAAAAACCTTTTTTGTTTTGGATCACAGTTTGTGTCGTTAATGTCACCTGTGGCTTATAATCCAGTCCAAACAGACTATAGTTTCATTTTTTTTTGGTAATCTAGATAAGATAAAAGGGAAGCGTCAAGGTGAATCGACTAGGAAATTCCATGCGCATAGATTCATAACATTACGTTGTATATACGAGAATAGAATACTTGATAAGGATAGGAGAGAGAACATTGTCCAACAGCATTTTTGGAACAGAATCGCGATCCTATAATTCTGAAAGGGCATGTTGAGTAGATCATTTTGTAGAATAAACTTAAGGTCCAGCTGGTCTGAGTTTTTTTAACAGTGGGTCAAAGTTTTAATTTTTTGGTCGAAGGGAGCATTATACTAACTGAAAAAATTCTGTAAGTTAATGTCTGAGAGATTTCTTATTGTCAGAGTTATATTGTGGAATTTTATGAGGATCATTTTTGTGGAAGATCTTAACCCTCTAGCTCCCCTCTTAATGGGACAATTTGGCCCTTTTTCGAAAAAATAAAAAAACTCCGCTCAAAAAGGATTTTTAAGGATTAAGCTATTCTACGAAGATTTTTGCCGGAAAATTTCAGTCAGAGTCGCCAAAGACACCAAAGATGTTAATATAGCTCTTTACGCTTAATTAGCAAAATTACGCGCCAACTTATACAAAAAATACCATAAATTAAATTTAAAGTCGCGATGTATTAAAATAAAGGGTTTTCCAACAAGAGGTGTTATTTTGGTATTCAAAGAAAAATGCCATTTTTTGAGATAAATGATCGGATGTTTATTTCCTAATAAAGAGGAAGGTAGGCCGTTAATAATGAAAAACAACATCAGCCAAATAGCCACCACGGTTACAGGACCATAGCCTTTTCATGAAACTTTCCATAACCAAATCGCAAAGTGGCTGTCCAATGTCCTCGATTGCCTCACGAATTCTATCTTTGAGGTCTTGAATCGACGCGTAGACCTTATCTTTCATGTGGCCCCAAAGGAAGAAGTCGCAAGGTGTTAAATCACAAGATCTCGGTGGCCAATTGTGATCACCTCTTCGAGAGATAACACGGTGCGGAGATTTTTCCCGTATCAGAGCAATGGTTTCGTTGCTTGTGTGGCACGTAGCGCCGTCTTGTTGAAAGTAAACGTTGTCCAGATCAACACCATCCAACTCCGACCATAAAAAATCATTAATCATCTCTCGATAGCGCAATCCATTCACCGTAACTGTTGATCCAACCTCATTTTCGAAAAAGTAAGGTCCAATGACCCCGCCGGACCATAAACCGCACCAATAAGTCACACGTTGAGGATGGAGAGGCTTCTCAACAATAACTCTTGGGTTTTCCGAGCCCCAGATGCGACAATTTCGCTTGTTGACGTAGCTACCGAGGTGGAAATGGGCCATCGGTCAAGATGATTTTTCTATGGAATTCCGGACTTTTGTGTATAGTGAATTTTAATAATTTCAATGCGTTGTTGAATCGTTTATAGTTCCATTTTTAGTAATGGCGTAGTTTCTACTTGTCAAATGTCAATGTATAAAAGCTTCAAAAGTGACAGCTACCGAAATACCGGGTGATTCAAAATAACACCTCCGTATGTCATGATCTATCATTTGTTTTTCATTGTATTCAATAGTGATTACAATATCATCATGGAGAGATATACGCAAGAACAACGTTTACAAATTATTCAGTTTTATTATCAAAATAATCGTTCTTCAATTGCAACTTTTCGTGCGCGAAGTCAATTTTTAAAATTAAAAAAAAAAACTCTTTCCAATCGACCTACGACCTTGAGCAATATTTTAGCTCTCGTTAAGAGCTATATTTTTGCCATTGACCGATTCCCGATCCCACGTACCGTTAAGGAGTTAGAGCAAAAATAAACTTTCCGTTCATATTTGAAAATTATGCTAAATCCATTTTTTTTAAATCCCCAAAAAGCTTTCCAGTCGACCTACGACCTTGACACCCATGATCAATATTTAAGCTCTCGTTAAGAGCTATCTTTTTGTCATTGACCGATTGTGGCTACGTGCCACACAGCAAATGAAACAATTAAATTGTTGCGAGAAAAGTTTGAAGATTCGATTATTTCAAGAAATTGTCATATTGAATGGACTCCAAGAAGTTGTGATTTAACACCATTAGACTATTTCTTTTGGGGTTATTTGAAGTCATTGTTCTTTCGAAACTAACACCAGACTCTCTTCAAGCTTTACAAGACAATATTGAACGTGCCATTCATGACTTACGACTTGATTTAGTGGAAAAAGTGCTCGAAAATTGGGTTCATCGCCATTTGAATGACGTTTTATTTAGAACTTAATTGTATCGATTGTACTTCACATTAAATAAAAAACTTTTGCATTTCCTTCACAATAAGTGTGTTTTTTTTTCAAAGAAATCATATCACTCTTTTTGGAAAACCCTGTATAAGTGGTTAAGCGATATCACCAAGTCTGAATTAGTTGTTGGACAAATGCTGATGACATCTGATTCGAAGGGCTCACTGATTTCCAGAAACTTTTGAGACCCATAAAAAAATTGGTCACCAATTTCGCCAAACCAGTATAGAGTTATACTACCCTTTGGTAGTAGAATCGAACCTTTGCTGTCAAGTCAGTGTATTTTGTTCACTGTTTGCAAAGTGTTATAGTTTATTAATAGTCTACAAAGAATATATATTTTTCTCATTTATTGTATACTTCTGGATATGCATGATATATAAAAAAATATTTTCCAGTTTATTGCATATTTTTGGCCATAAATTGTATTACCTGCAAATTTTTTTATTTTTGTTTTTTTTTTTAATTTTTTTATTTTTGTTTTTTTTTTAATTTTTTTTTACCTATACTAGAATCATTACCAAAATATGAGTTTACAATCGAAAAATTTGTTTTGAATACTATAGAATATTTTTGATAAAAAGGGAAACACTGTTTAAACAATTAAAAGTTGGTTTGTTTTCCTGTCGGTTGCAAAAACAATTTGTTCCAACTTTAAGCGAAAATAACTATAAATCAATGTAAACAAATGTTTTGTTTTTTTCAACAATTCCACAGCTTTCTTTCAAGAAAATGACAATATTTTATAATAATTGAGCGCCCCAGTCGGTGAGACGTGAGTCGAAAAGTCAATGATCTTTAATCCATGCAGTGGAAGTAAAATTCTTTTAGAACATTTCAGCAAAATCTAATAAAAATCGATTTTTATAGAAAACTTTGTCAAATTTGGTATTTTTTAAAAGTTTCCAAATTGTAGTTTTCTTAAAAAAATTTTTTTGAAAATTTAATTTTTCTAGAAAATTTCTTCAAAATTGCACTTTCGTTGATTTACTAAAAAAATATTTTTCTAGAAAATTTCGTCAAAATTAATTTTTCCAGAAAATTTCACCAAAAATTGATTTTTGAAAATTTTGTCGAAAATACCTTTTTTTAAACAAATTTTGTTTGTTTCTACAATAATATGTCCAAATTAAGCTTTACTAGAAAATTCCGCTAAAATTGCATAGTTCTAAGAAATTTTTTCGACATCTAATTTTTCAAGTCAATTTCTTTGGAATTGCAGTTTTCTTTAACATTTCTTCGAAATTGAAATTCAATGACCTTTAATCCGGGCAGTGGAAGTAAAATTATTTTCAGAAAATTTCAGCAAAATCTAATAAAATCTATTTTTATAGAAAATTTTGTAAAATGTTGTATTTTTACAAAATGTCAAAATGCAGTTTTCTAAAAAAACATCGTAGAAAATTATTTTTTTTTAGAAAACTTCTTTAAAATTGCACTTTTGTTGATTTACTAAAAAATAGTTTTTCTAGAAAATTTCGTCAAAATTAATTTTTCTAAAAAATTTCAATCAAAATTGCTTTTTGAACATTTTGTCGAAAATAAATTTGTATTAAAAATTTAGATTTTCCATATGTCGAATTTAAATTTTTCTAGAAAATTTCGATGAAATTGCAAATTTTTAAAAAATTTTGTAGACCTTTAATTTTTTAAGTCAATTTCGTTGGAGTTGCGTTTTGTCTTAACATTTCTTCAAAATTTAAAGTCAATGACCTTTAATCCGGGCAGTGAAAATTATTTTTTTTACAACATTCAGCAAAACCTAATAAAAATTGATGTTTATAGAAAATTGTATAAAATTTGGTACTTTTAAAAACGCCCAAATTGTAGTTTGCTAAAAAATCGTTGAAAATAATTTTTTTTTAATGAAAATTTCTTTCGTTGATTTCCTAAAAATATTTTTTTCAAGAAAATGTCGCCAAAATTAATTTTTCTAGAAAATTTCAATCAAATTTGCTTTTTGAAACTTTTGTCGAAAATACATTTTTATTGACAATTTTTTTTAGAATATTATGTCCATATTACTTTTTTTATTCTGAGCGCCTCAGTAGTTGAGTTGTTATCGTGCTCGCCTCTGAGTTTGGGGGTCGTGGGTTCGATTCCCAGCAGAGGCTCTGGTCTGTCGCTACTAAAACATAACAAGCAACATGGTCTTTGTCAACCGGCTTTTGCCTGGACCGCAAAATTAGAATACAATTTTACTTTGTATTGTAATTCATATAAATAAAAAAATAAATTTATAATAATTTCGTCTTAAAACGAAAGCTGTTATTTATATTTATATTTATTTAAAACAAAAGCAGAGATGTGCCATACATTGGTGGTCAGTGTCTCTGAAAACATAACTTCTGATGGATGAATGGCTGCATCTCCTCTTCCAACGCCATAGTGGCCATTTGACATACATTCTCGGTAAGAGTATCTTCTAACAGCTTCTTTGAATCCGGGCCATGTAACGTAGGAGGGCGAGGTGGGAGGAATCACTACAAGCTGTATCTTAACCAAGAAGACAATCATCCAGCGGATGACAAAGATGACAACAATACTGCTGATGGTTGTGTGACAGACCCAACACTTGTTGTCCGCCGCAGTTAAAGCTTAACCGCTCTAGACACACGCACACCTTGTTTTCCGCCCATAAAAGGAAATACCACAAAAACAACATCAACCTCAAGATTTCTGGTTTCTCATCGCCGCTTCTAGTTTTCTCACTTCAATAAGAAGAAAATTTCTATAGAAAAGAAAGAAAAAAGTCATTTGAAATGAAATTTAAACCAAAGTGAAAATGAAACCTCTTCTTTGATTGCGGGAAAAAAATGAAGAAGAAGAAGACGCCAAACATCTAAACGCCAACAATTTTGCTTGGCAAAAATTGTTGAACTAAATTAAACGCTTTAACCAGGCTAACTCTGGGAGGATTCTAAACATTTTCTAGTCTTTCAATTTTCTACATTGTGACTTCAAATGCTGGCATAGGAAATTCACCTGACGAACGAACAGTGGGACAACAGACAGTGCAAGAAGAGAATACGCCTTTCAAAATCCACATTCCTTAAACATAATTTGTAGTATGGAATCGGGTTTTGTCAGCAAGTTTTGTTTTTTTGCCAGCTTTTTTACGTTTTATTTTCTGATTTTCCATTTCTTTGACTAGAACCACGTTGAGCACAAGGCTTGTCTTGGCTAACCGCTTAGCTTAGCTTAGACTTGGAGGAACCCGCCCCAAGATATCAACAACAAAACTGCATAAAAGCATTGCAGTTCGTGTATCTGAATATCTGCATTTATTAGCATTTTCCAGAACAAGTCCACATGACAGCCGTGTTTTGAATTGTTGTTTGATGATCGTTTTTTCGTTTTGCTGCTATTTGTTGTTATCAATGCGCTACACTAACTGAGTTGGTTAATGATATCGGTGACTTGAAATGGGACATTGCACCAAATATGTTCGGTCATGTCTATATTTAAAAAAAATTTCAATAATCTAAGTCCTTCAATAAATCATTCATTTTAGACTTTTTCTATTAAATCTATTAAATTAAAATCAATCTCAATATTCATAGCATACTTATAGGAGGTATTTTCAGTCTATAATTACAGTCTATTTATGGGGTACATATGCGTCTGTAACATTCAGAAATACCGTAGCATAATGACTACCGCACACCGATAAAACTATGCAACAAAAAAATGTGTCCAAGAACTAAATTTAAATTTAAGGTAATTATGAGGGCTACAAATGTTGGAAATATATATGTTTCACATCAACAGTGGTTTAGTAACAGTCGTTAAAAATTATAATTTTTTTATTATAATTTTTTTTTATTTAAAAACTGTCAAATTTGGTGTTTTTAAAAAATATCCAAATTGTTGCAGTTTTCTAAAAAAATCGTTGAAAATTGCATTTTTCTAGAAAATACCTTTCAAATAATTCTTTTCTAAAAAATTATAATTAATATTGCTTTTTAAAAATGTTGTCGAAAATAAATTTTTATTTAAAAGTTGTTTTTTTCTAGAAATAGCATATTTCAAGAAAATTTCTTCGACATTTAAAGTCAATGACCCTTATTTAATCGGGGCAGTGGAAGTTAAAATTTTTTGGAACATTTCTATCTAATAAAAATTGATTTTTATAGAAAACTATGTTAAATTTGGTATTTTTAAAATGTCCAAATTGAAGATTTCTAAAAAATCCTAAAAAATATTTTTTTCTAGAAAATTTCTTCAAAATTATTTTTTCTAGAAAATTTCAATCAAAATTGCATTTTGAAAGTTTTGTCGAAAATAAAGTTTTATTAAAAATTTTGTTGGGTTTTTCTAGAAAATTATGTCGAAATAAAATTGTTCTGGAAAATTTCGATAAAATTGTAAATTTTTAGAAAATTTTGTAGACATCTAATTTTTTAAGTCAATTTCGTTGGAATTTTCTTAGAACATTTCAGTAAAATTTAATAAAAATCGTTTTTTTTATAGAAAACGTTTTTTGATTTTTCTAGAAAATTTCTTCAAAATTTCACTTTCGTTGATTTACTAAAAAATATTTTTTTCTAGAAAATTTCGTCAAAATTGACTTTTCTACAAAATTTCACTCAAAATTGCTTTTTGAAAATTTTCCCGAAAATACATTTTTATTAAAAAT
Source organism: Eudasyphora cyanicolor (assembly GCA_963930755.1). NCBI lineage: Eukaryota > Metazoa > Arthropoda > Insecta > Diptera > Muscidae > Eudasyphora > Eudasyphora cyanicolor. Next base: position 93,928,796 of record OZ005736.1, on the reverse strand, counting down.
TTTGTTTTTTTTCTAGAATAATATACCCAAATTAAATTTTTCTAGAAAATTCCGTTAAGATTGCACATTTTTAGAATATTTTTTAGGAATCTAATTTTTTAAGTCAATTTCGTTGGAATTGCATTTTGCCTTAACATTTCTTCGAAATTTAAAGTCAATTCAGGCAGTGGAAATTAAATTTCCTTAGATCATTTCAGCAAAATCTAATAAAAATTGATTTTTGTAGAAAACTTAGTCAAATTTGATATTTTTAAATGTCCAAATTGCAGTTTTCTAAAATATCATCGTAGACTTCCGTTGATTTCCTAAAAATATTTTTTTAGAACATTCCTTCAAAATTGAATCTTCCAGAAAATTTTAATCATTTTTTTTAGAAAATTATGTCGAATTAAAAATTTTTTAATTCGACAAAAAAAATTTCCATAAAATTGCATATTTAAAGAAAATGTTGTAGTAAATTTCGTTGGAATTGGCGTTAATTTCATAAAAATATTTTTTTCTAAAAAATTCCTTCAAAATTTATTTTTCAACAAAATTTCAATCAAAATTGCTTTTCAAAAATTTTGTCGAAAATAAATTTTTATTAAAAATGTTTTTTTTTCGAAATTATATTGTCAAAATAAAATTTTTCTAGAAAATGTCGAAGAAATTAAAAACATTTCTTCGAAATTTAAAGTCTATGGCCTTTAATCCGGGCAGTGGAATTTAAATTTTCTTAGAACATTTCACCAAAATCTAATAAAAATCGATTTTTATAGAAAACATTGTCAATTTCGATATTGTTAAAAAATTTCCAAATTGCAGTTTTCTAAAAAAAAACATCGTAGAAAATTACATCTTTCTACAAAATTTCTTCAAAATTGATTTCCTAAAAAAAAATTTATTGAAAATTCCTTTAAAATAATTTTTTTTTAGAAAATTTCAATCAAAATTGAGTTTTGAAAATTTTGTCTAAAATACATTTTTATTAAAAATGTTGTTTTTCTCTAGAAAATAAATAAAATATTTCTAGAAAATTTCGATGAAAATGCCTAGAAAATTTTCTTTGACATCTAATTTTTGAATTTAGTTTAGTTGGAATTGCATTATGCCTTAATATTTCTTCGAAATTTTAAGATCATTAGATCATTTCAGCAAAATCTAATAAAAATCGATTATTATAGCAAACTTTGTCAAATTTGATATTTTTAAAAAATGCCCAAGTACTAAAAATGCAGTGTACTAAAAAACCTCGAAAATTTAATTTTTCTAGAAAATTCCTTCAACATTGCACTTTCCTTGATTTCTTAAAAAATATTTTTTCTAGAAAATTTCGATCAAAATTGCTTTTTGAAAATTTTGTCGATAATACATTTTTATAAAAAATCTTGAAAATTGATTGATAGAAAATAAATAAAATATTTCTAGAAAATTTCGATGAAAATGCCTAGAAAATTTTCTTTGACATCTAATTTTTGAATTTAGTTTCGTTGGAATTGCATTATTAGATCATTTCAGCAATATCTAATAAAAATCGATTGTTATAGCAAACTTAGTCAAATTTGATATTTTTAAAAAATGAAAATTTCTTCAAAATTGCTCTTTCGATGATTTCTTAAAAAATATTTTTCCTAGAAAATTCCTTCAAAATTTCTTTTAAAAAATTTGTCGAAAATACATTATTATTAAAAATATTGTTTTTTTTCTAGAAAATGATGACATAATAAATAAAATTTTTCTAGAAAATTTCCATGAAATTGCAAATATTTAGAAAATTTTGTAGACATCTAATTTTTTAAGTAAATTTCGTTGGAATTGCATTTTTCCTTAACATTTCTTCGAAATTTAAAGTCAATGACCTTTAATCCGGGCAGTGGAAGTTAATTTTTTTTACAACATTTCAGCAAAATCTAATAAAAATGGATTTTATAGAAAATTTGGTTTTTTTTTTAAATTTCCAAATTTCAGTTTGCTAAAAAATCGTTGAAAATTGATTTTTTTCTAGCAAATTTCTTCTAAATTGCACTTTTGTTAATTTCCTAAATAATATTTTTTTTTGAAAATTTCGTCAAAATTAATTTTTCCAGAAAATTTCAATTAAAATTGCTTTTGGAAACTTTTGTCGAAAATACATTATTTTTATTGACAATTTTTTTCTAGAATATTATGACCATATTAATTTTTTTCTGAGCGCCTCAGTATTTGAATTGTTAGCGTGCTCGCCTATGAGTTTGGGGGTCGAGGGTTCGATTCCCACCAGAGGCTCTGGTCTGTCGCTGCAAAAACTTGCCACATGGGCTGTGTAACCGATTTTCCCCAGGACCGTAAAACTTGAATATAAATTTACTTTGTATTGTAATTCATATAAATAAATAAATATATTTTTTTTTTAAATTCCGTTGAAATTTCATATTTCTAAAAAAATTCTTCGAAATCAAATTTTTCAATTTAATTTCGTTGGAATTTCATTTTTCCCTAATATACTGAAAGTCGCTTAATCCGATTAGTCGATGAGTCGTTTAATCAATCGATAATCGATCTTTAATCCGTTAAATTGGCATTTGACCCGCTAATCAACCTTTGAAATTTCCACAAAATTTTCTAGAAAAAAAATAATTTCAACAAATTTTGTAGAGAAAAACAATTTTAACAAATTTGTCTAGAGAAATGCAATTAATTCAATGTTTTTCAAAAAAAAAATGCAACTTCAAGAAATTTTACAGAAAAATTCAATTTCAACGAAATTTTCCAAAAAAAAAAGCAATTTCAATGAAATTTTGTAGAAAAATTTGATTTCACCAACATTTCTTAGAAAAATACAAATTTGAAATTTTGTAAACAAATTCGACTTTAACAATATTTTTTAAAATAATACAAATTTGAAGGAATTTTCTAGAAAAATGCAAATTAAATGTCGTTGACTTTAATAAAGGCAAAGAGGAAATTTTTTTGTAAAAAAATAAATTACATTTAAATTAATTTTTGGAAAAAAATATATATAACAGGTTTTCCAATTGGGGTGATATGATTTTGAAGTGACGTTTGTAATATGTCATGATCTGTCATTTGTTTTTCATTGTATTCAGTAGTGTTTACAATTTTATCATGGAGAGATATACGCAATAATAACGTTTACAAAAAAGACAGCGCAACTTTTCGTGCGCTAAGTCTATTTTTTTTTAAATCTAAAAAAAACACTTTCCAGTCGACCTACGACCTCGACACCCATGAGCAATATTTTAGCTCTCGTTAACAGCTATCTTTTTGCCATTGACCGATTGTGGCTACGTGCCACACAGCAAATGAAACAATTGAATTGTTGCGAGAAAAGTTTCGAGATTCGATTATTTCAAGAAATTGTGATATTGAATGGCCTCCAAGAAGTTGTGATTTAACACCATTAGACTATTTCTTGTGGGGTTATTTGGTTATTCATTGGTCTTTCGAAATAAATCAGACTCTCTTCAAGCTTTACAAGTCAATACTTAACGTGCCATCTGTGACATACGACTTGATTTAGTGGAAAAAGGGCTCGAAAATTGGGTTCATCGAATTCGTTCCTGCAGAAGAAGTCGTGGAGGCCATTTGAATGACTTATTATTTAGAACATAATTGTATCGATTGTACTTCACATTAAATTGTACTTCCTTAACAATAAGTGTCTTTTTTTCAAAGAAATCATATCACTCTTATTGGAAAACCCGGTATTTTCTATATTTATATATTCTAATTTTACCGTCCAGTCAAAAGCCGGGTACCAAAGCCAAACCATGTGGCTTGAGTTTTGCAGCAACAAACCAGAGACTCTGGTGGGAATTGAACCCACGACCCCCAAACACATAGGCGAGTACAATACATACTCACCTACTGGGGCGCTCAAAAAAATCTAATTTTGACATAAAGATTCTAGAAAAACCGAAAATTTCAATAAATATTTATTTTTGACAAAATTTTCTAAAATTTCTACGAGGGCGGTCTCAAAATTAGCCCACCTAACAAAGAAAATACAACAAATTTGGGAAATGTTTTCTTTACTTCTCCACATAATCTCCTTTTAGCTCGATACCCTGTTTATAGTAAGAACTGTCTAGTTACTGATGAAAATTGCCATCAACCGCAACCTCCACCTCTTCATTGCTGGAAAATATTTATTCGTTTAAAATTTGGAAACAAAAAATAATCCTAGGGAGCTAAATCTGGCGAATAAGGTGCATGCTGAAGCAAAACGAGCATTAATTAATTTATTTTGGCCATTGCAATAGAGGATGTGTGAACTGGTGCATTGTATTGATTGTGAGTAAACGCGGCACCCATCTTAGGAACAGCTTTCTCATCATCATCAAATTTTTCGTAAATATGCGATGTGTAGCACTATTTGAAATGCCTATGGCTTCAGCTAGCTCACGAACCTGCAGCCGACGGTCATCCAATACAATTTTCCTTCATCGGTTTACATGACTGACTTCTTTTTGACTTATTTATAGCCTGTAAATATGGTATAATCTATCACTTTGATTTGTTCATTTATTGCATACTTCTTCTAATTCGAAATTATTAATCAATTGCAGCATTCATTGCATACTTCAGGGAGATGCTTTCCTTATTTCGGCATAGCCTATTTAGGGGCTATAATAAAATATATTATCATTATAATTTGTAGAGTATCATTCAATTCATGTCTGTCATTCCCACTCAGATCTCAGTCATTCCCTCAGCATATCTCCATATCATTTGCAACATGATTTAACATTTACCATAAGGTCGGTCGGTCGTCGGTTGTTTGGTCTCGCTACCTGTGTTTTATAGCATGGCAAAATAAAACGAATGTCAATTTTTTTCAACACTTTTTTGCGAACTATAATTACCAGTTTTTTCACATTTATTTCGTGTCGTCAAGAGAGAAGTTTACACAATAGAGTAATTAAGTTAACGTTGTGTGCATTGCGAAGTGATGACACATTGACATGAAGAGTTGTTCTTTGGGAACCAAATGATATTCTTCACATTTGGTTTGCTTTGGGTTCCCTTAGACAAAAAATACAGTTTTTCTAAATAATAACAAAAAAAAACATAAAAAGCCAACCAAATAACTCGCAGCATAGTATGAATGAACGCGAAGAGGAGGATCATAAAGAAATTTAGTAGGTCGACTTTGTGGAGAGAGAGAAAAAAGCGTCATTACTTTGACTGATGTGGTGGGCCGATCATAGCTTATGGCAAATATCATCGATGCAGGAGAACAGGTGTGTTTTGAGATTAATGCCCCAAACGATTAGAAATTCGATTTAAATAATGTGTGCAACGAAACATTTTAGAATCGGTATAAACTGTAATGCATCATTAGGTGTGGGATAGACGATATAGTTTTAATGAAGTTTCACAAACTATGAAAGAGATCTTTCATTAGATTTTATTCAATGTGCAAATGTTTCAGAAGTACTTATTCTAGATTTCAGTTAATGAATTTACAATTCTTACCTGAGGTTTCCATCTATATGGAGCATAGGTAACATTTTTTTTGTAATTGACCTCTCATAAACTCAGTTGCCCCCCAAAATGAGCCAACCTTAGGCCCTCAAAGATCATTGAACTTCAGATGTTTTATAATGTTATATAATCAAGCTGTTCAACCGCTTTTATTTCGAGGTAACGTTTTTGTGCTATTTATATAAACAAAGCTTATTTACAATTAAGGTTTAATTTGCCAAGACAACAAAACCAACAGTCAATTTAAATTAAATTATACACAAATAACAAACCGACAACAATTACGTACCACCCAAAATGAAAGTGAAAATAGAGAAACACATACATAGATGAGATATTAAACAAAAACACTAAAATAAGATAGCTTAATGAGCTACAACATGTTTTCATTTAAACAAACGAAAAAAACATAAACTACTGCAAATAAACATAAAATTAGTTAAATCGTCATAATTCACCTCAGTCATAATAAGTTAAAAATAAATGTAAAAAAAAAACATTTTCGTTTTTATTTAATTTTCATGATTTTTCATCGATTGAAAAACTCATTTAATGAGTTTTTCTGTCAGTGAATAATTTTTCCCATGATTGATTGTCATTCCAGACCTAAAATCTGTCGTTTTTCATTTATTTCTCTTTTTTTATTCCGTTTTATTTGCCAAGAGAGTGAAATTAATTCAGCTTTTTTTCGGTTATTGTGCGTTGTTTGTTGGCCATTAAATTATTTTCAAAAAAAAAAGTATTTTGTTGCATAATTTAAAACAGTCAAACAATTGCCTCTGGTGTCGGGCAAACAGCAGCCGTTCGGTCGTCAGTCGGTCGCATCTGCGCACAAAACTTTCACGACGCGGCGCGACACTTGGATTTTTTGTTTGTTTGTTCAAATCCGACAGAGGAGATTTGATGCGTACCCCCTCCGAAAATAAAAACGAATTTTGCAATTTTATTACAAAACGTCTGTCGTCTGGAGCATTTACAAAACTGTCCGTCTGCCTATTTAAGTGACAATAAACTCAAATAACTACACAAATTAAAATATAAGACGCGCAAAGGAAATAGTTCAATATTTACACTTAAATCTATTATTCGGTACACAAAGCGTGGCAAATTTAGGTTTTAACGTTGACACATTTGAAATGCTCAAAAAAAGGGGTGAAAAGTGTGTCAAATATACGAGTAAAATAGAAATAATTATACAATTTTAACCACAAAATATATACATACGAGTAAATGTATATGAAGAGAATAAATTTAAAAAAATTTTCTGCATTACACTATGTATTTTCAATTAAAAAATAATTACAATTCAATGTTTTGAATAAACAAATTCGTTGTGTGAATTAAAGAAGCTCTGTGAATCAATTAAAATTAAAACAATTATTTTTATATTTTCTATTATTTCACTATTTAATTTTATTTTAATCGATGCAATAATTTTTGATCAATTCAATTATTCATTAGTTCAAGAAAAATTTTGCTCGATTAACTCTCAAATAATCTTAAAAGTTTACCTTTAAAAAGAAAATAAATCAAAATAGTATTTTGAATAAAAGCAATTAATTTAAAAAAAAAAATTGAATAAAATAAAATACAACATGGAATAATATAATATTAAATAAAAAATAAAATAAAATAAAACAACATAAAATAAAATAAAATAAAATAAAATAAAATAAAATAAAATAAAATAAAATAAAATAAAATAAAATAAAATAAAATAAAATAAAATAAAATAAAATAAAATAAAATAAAATAAAATAAAATAAAATAAAATAAAATAAAATAAAATAAAATAAAATAAAATAAAATAAAATAAAATAAAATAAAATAAAATAAAATAAAATAAAATAAAATAAAATAAAATAAAATAAAATAAAATAAAATAAAATAATATAAAATAAAATAAAAAAAATAAAATAAAACAACATAAAATTAAAATAAAATAAAACAACATAAAATTAAAA